>CM067841.1:30673483-32012019 GCA_034509565.1 Triticum monococcum | reverse complement strand
GCTTGGCGAAGCCCTGCAGGATTGCCACGCTCCTCCACCACCACCACGCCGTTGTGTTGCTGCTGGATGGAGTCTTCCTCAACCTCTCCCTCTCTCCTTGCTGGATCAAGGCGTGGGAGACGTCACCGGGCTGTACGTGTGTTGAACGCGGAGGTGCCGTCCGTTCGGCACTAGGATCATCGGTGATTTGGATCACGACGAGTACGACTCCATCAACCCCGTTCTCTTGAACGCTTCCGCTTAGCGATCTACAAGGGTATGTAGATGCACTCTCCTTCCCCTCATTGCTAGTTTCTCCATAGATAGATCTTGGTGACACGTAGGAAAATTTTGAATTTCTGCTACGTTCCCCAACAGTGGTATCAGAGCTAGGTCTATTGCGTAGATTCTATGCACGAGTAGAACACAAAGTAGTTGTGGGCGTTGATTTTGTTCAATATGCTTACCGTTACTAGTCTTATCTTGATTCGGCGGCATCGTGGGATGAAGCGGCCCGGACCGACCTTACACGTACTCTTACGTGAGACTGGTTCCACCGACTGACATGCACTAGTTGCATAAGGTGGCTAGCGGGTGTCTGTCTCTCCCACTTTAGTCGGATCGGATTCGATGAAAAGGGTCCTTATGAAGGGTAAATAGCAATTGGCATATCACGTTGTGGTTTTGGGTAGGTAAGAAACGTTCTTGCTAGAAACCCATAGCAGCCACGTAAAACATGCAAACAACAATTAGAGGACGTCTAACTTGTTTTTGCAGGGTATGCTATGTGATGTGATATGGCCAAAAGGATGTGATGAATGATATATGTGATGTATGAGATTGATCATGTTCTTGTAATAGGAATCACGACTTGCATGTCGATGAGTATGACAACCGGCAGGAGCCATAGGAGTTGTCTTTATTTATTTATGACCTGCGTGTCAACATAAACGTCATGTAATTACTTTACTTTATTGCTAATCGTTAGCTGTAGTAGTAGAAGTAATAGTTGGCGAGACAACTTCATGGAGACACAATGATGGAGTTCATGGTGTCATGCTGGTGACGATGATGATCATGGAGCCCCGAAGATGGAGATCAAAAGGAGCAATATGATATTGGCCATATCATGTCACTATTTGATTGCATGTGATGTTTATCATGTTTATACATCTTATTTGCTTAGAACGACGGTAGTAAATAAGATGACCCCTCATTAAAATTTCAAGAAAGTGTTCCCCCTAACTGTGCACCGTTGCGACAGTTCGTTGTTTCAAAGCACCACGTGATGATCGGGTGTTTGATCCTAACGTTCACATACAACGGGTGTAAGACAGATTTACACACGTGAAACACTTAGGTTGACTTGACGAGCCTAGCATGTGTACAGACATGGCCTCGGAACACAGAAGACCGAAAGGTCGAGCATGAGTCGTATGGTAGATACGATCAACATGAAGATGTTCACCGATGTTGACTAGTCCGTCTCATGTGATGATCGGACACGGCCTAGTTGACTCGGATCATGTAATCACTTAGATGACTAGAGGGATGTCTATCTGAGTGGGATTTCATAAGATGAACTTAATTATCCTGAACATAGTCAAAAGGTCTTCGCAAATTATGTCGTGGCTCGCGCTTCAGTTCTACTGTTTAGATATGTTCCTAGAGAAAATTTAGTTGAAAGTTGATAGTAGCAATTATGCGGACTAGGTCCAAACTGAGGATTGTCCTCATTGCTTCATAGAAGGCTTAAGTCCTTAATGCATCGCTCAATGTGCTGAACCTCGAACGTCGTCTGTGGATGTTGCGAACATCTGACATACACGTTTTGATAACTACGTGATAGTTCAGTTAAACGGTTTAGAATTGAGGCACCGAAGATGTTTTGAAACGTCACGAAACATATGAGATGTTTGGAGGGCTGAAATTGGGATTTCAGGCTCGTGCCCACATCAAGAGGTATAAGACCTCTGACGATTTTCTTAGCCTGCGAACTAAGGTAGAAAAGCTCAATTGTTGAGCTTGTGCTCAGATTGTTTGAGTATAACAATCATTTGAATCGAGTGGGAGTTGATCTTCCAGATGAGATAGTGATGTTTCTCCGAAGTCATTACCACCAAGCTGCTAGAGCTTTGTGATGAACTATGATATATCAGGGACATATATGATGATCCTTGAGATATTCGCGATGTTTGACACCACGAAAGTAAAAGTCAAGAAGGAGCATCAATTGTTGATGGTTAGTGAAACCACTAGTTTCAAGAAGGGCAAGGGCAAGAAGGGATACTTCATGAAACGGCAAATCAGCTGCTGCTCTAATGAAGAAACCCAAAGTTGAACCCCAACCCGAGACTAAGTGCTTCTGTAATAAGAGGAACAACCACTAGAGCAGAATTACCCTAGATACTTGGTAGATGAGAAGGCTGTCGCTGGAAGTATATTGGATATACATTATGTTAATGTGTACTTTACTAGTACTCCTAGTAGCACCAGGGTATTAGATACCGGTTCGGTTGCTAAGTGTTAGTAACTCGAAATAAAAGCTACGGATTAAACGGAGACTAGGTAAAGGTGAGCTGACGATATGTGTTGGAAGTGTTTCCAGTGTTGATATGATCAAGCATCGCACGCTCCCTCTACCATCGAGATTGGTGTTAAACCTAAATAATTGTTATTTGGTGTTTGCGTTGAGCATAGACATGATTGGATTATGTCTATCGCAATACGGTTATTCATTTAAAGAGAATAATAGTTACTCTATTTATTTGAATAATACCTTCAATGGTCTTATGCCTAAAATGAATGGTTTATTGAATCTCGATCGTAGTGATACACATGTTCATGCCAAAAGATATAAGATAGTAATGATAGTACCACCTACTTGTGGCACTGCCACATAAGTCATATCGGTATAAAACGCATGAAGAAGCTCCATGTTGATGGATCTTTGGGCTCACTCATTTTTGAAAAGTTTGAGACATGCGAACCATGTCTATTGGTGTATATGAAACTCCATGCAAATGGACCGTTTGGACTCATTTGATTTTGAATCACTTGAGACATGCAAATCATACCACATGGGCAAGATGACTGAAAGCCTCGTTTTCAGTAAAATGGAACTAGAAAGCAACTTGTTGGAAGTAATACATTTTCATGTGTGCAGTCCAATGAGTGCTGAGGCGTGTAGTGGATATCGTTATGTTCTTACTTCACAGATGATTTGAGTAGATGTTGAGTATATTTACTGTTGGAAATATGCCCTAGAGGCAATAATAAAAGCATTATTATTATATTTCCTTGTTCATGGTAATTGTCTTTATTCATGCTATAATTGTGTTATCCGGAAATCGTAATACATGTGTGAATAACAGACACCAACATGTCCCTAGTAAGCCTCTAGTTGACTAGCTCGTTAATCAACAGATAGTCATGGTTTCCTGGCTATGGACATAAGATGTCATTGATAACGAGATCACATCATTAGGAGAATGATGTGATGGACAAGACCCAATCCTAAACATAGCATAAAGATCGTATAGTTCGTTTGCTAGAGTTTTGCAATGTCAAGTATCTTTTCCTTAGACCATGAGATCGTGTAACTCCCGGATGCCGTAGGAGTGCTTTGGGTGTACCAAACGTCACAACGTAACTGGGTGACTATAAAGGTATACTACGGGTATCTCCGAAAGTGTCTGTTGGGTTGACACGGATCAAGACTGGGATTTGTCACTCCGTATGACGGAGAGGTATCACTGGGCCCACTCGGTAATGCATCATCATAATGAGCTCAAAGTGACCAAGTGTCTGGTCACGGGATCATGCATTACGGTACGAGTAAAGTGACTTGCCGTTAACAAGATTGAACGAGGTATTGGGATACCGACGATCGAATCTCGGGCAAGTAATATATCGATTGACAAAGGGAATTGCATACGGGGTTGATTGAATCCTCGACATCGTGGTTCATCTGATGAGATCATCGTGGAGCATGTGGGAGCCAACATGGGTATCCAGATCCCGCTGTTGGTTATTGACCGGAGAGTCGTCTCGGTCATGTCTGCTTGTCTCCCGAACCCGTAGGGTCTACACACTTAAGGTTCGGTGACGCTAGGGTTGTGAAGATAAGTATATGCAGTAACCCGAATGTTGTTCAGGGTCCCGGATGAGATCCAGGACGTCACGAGGAGTTCCGGAATGGTCCGGAGGTAAAGAATTATATATAGGATGTGCAGTTTCGGCCATCGGGACAAGTTTCGGGGTACCCGGTATTGTACCGGGACCACCGGAAGGGTCCCGGGGGTCCACCGGGTGGGGCCACCTATCCCGGAGGGCCCCATGGGCTGAAATAGGAGGGAACCCAGCCCATAGTGGGCTGGGGCGCCAGCCCCTAGGGGGCCCATGCGGCTAGGGCTAAGGGGAAACCCTAGAGGGCGCGCCCCCCTTGCCTTGGGGAGCAAGCCCCACCCTAGGCCGCCGCCCCCCCCCCCCTAGTAGATTCCATCTACTAGGGCCGACGCCCCCCCCCATGGCACCCCTATATATAGTGGGGGAGAGGAGGGACTTGACAGACCAGCCCCTGGCGCCTCCCTCTCTCCCCGTTACGTCTCTCTTCCTCGTAGTATAGGCGAAGCCCTGCTACTGCGACGCCCTGCATCCACCACCACGCCGTCGTGCTGCTGGATCTTCGTCAACCTCTCCTTCCCCTTGCTGGATCAAGAAGGAGGAGACGTCTCCCGTCCCGTACGTGTGTTGAACGCGGAGGTGCCGTCCGTTCGGCGCTGGTCATCGGTGATTTGGATCACGTTGTGTACGACTACATCATCCCCGTTCGTTGAACGCTTCCGCACGCGATCTACAAAGGTATGTAGATGCATCTCGTGACTCGTTGCTAGATGAACTCCTAGATGATCTTGGTGAAACGAGTAGGAAATTTTTTTGTTTTCTGCAACGTTCTCCAACAGTGGCATCATGAGCTAGGTCTATGCGTAGTTCTTCTTGCGCGAGTAGAACACAATTTGTTGTGGGCGTGGATTTGTCAACTTTCTTGCCCTACTAGTCTTTTCTTGCTTCCGCGGTATTGTGGGATGAAGCGGCCCGGACCAACCTTACACGTACGCTTACGTGAGACCGGTTCCACCGACTAACATGCACTAGTTGCATAAGGTGGCTGGCGGGTGTCTGTCTCTCCTACTTTAGTTGGAGCGGATTCGATGAACAGGGTCCTTATGAAGGGTAAATAGAAGTTGACAAATCACGTTGTGGTTTTCACGTAGGTAAGAAAACGTTCTTGCTAGAACCCTAATTCAGCCACGTAAAAACTTGCAACAACAATTAGAGGACGTCTAACTTGTTTTTGCAGCAAGTGGTTTGTGATATGATATGGCCAAAGTTGTGATGAATGATGAATGATCTATATGTGATATATGAGATGTTCATGCTATTGTAATAGGAATCACGACTTGCATGTCGATGAGTATGACAACCGGCAGGAGCCATAGGAGTTGTCTTTATTCTTTTATATGACCTGCGTGTCATTGAGAAACGCCATGTAAATTACTTTGCTTCATTGCTAAACGCGTTAGCCATAGTAGTAGAAGTAATAATTGGCGAGCAACTTCATGGAGACACGATGATGGAGATCATGGTGTCAAGCCGGTGACAAGACGATCATGGAGCCCCAAGATGGAGATCAAAGGAGCTATGTGATAATGGCCATATCATGTCACGTTTATTATTTGATTGCATGTAATGTTTATCATGTTTTGCATCTTGTTTACTTAGAACGGCGGTAGTAAATAAGATGATCCCTCATAACAATTTCAAGAAGTGTTCTCCCCTAACTGTGCACCGTTGCTAAAGTTCGTCGTTTCGAAGCACCACGTGATGATCGGGTGTGATAGATTCTTACGTTCACATACAACGGGTGTAAGACAGTTTTACACATGCAAAACACTTAGGGTTAACTTGACGAGCCTAGCATGTGCATAGACATGGCCTCGGAACACAGAAGACCGAAAGGTCGAGCATGAGTCGTATAGAAGATGCGATCAACATGAAGATGTTCACCGACGTTGACTAGTCCGTCTTACGTGATGATCGGACACGGCCTAGTTAACTAGGATCATGTAATACTTAGATGGCTAGAGGGATGTCTAATCTAAGTGGGAGTTCATTATAATTTGATTGGATGAACTTTATTATCATGAACATTAGTCTAAAATATTTTACAATATGTCTTGTAGATCAAATGGCCCACGTAGTCCTCAACTTCAACACGTTCCTAGATAAAACCAAGCTGAAAGACGATGGCAGCAACTATACGGACTGGGTCCGGATCCTGAGGATCATCCTCATAGCTGCCAAGAAAGATTATGTCCTACAAGCACCGCTGGGTGACGCACCTGTCCTCCCTGCTGAACAAGACGTTATGAACGCTTGGCAGGCACGTACCGATGACTACTCCCTCGTTCAGTGCGGCATGCTTTACAGTTTAGAACCGGGGCTCCAAAAGTGTTTTGAGAGACATGGAGCATATGAGATGTTCGAAGAGCTGAAAATGGTTTTCCAAGCTCATGCCCGGGTCGAGAGATATGAGGTCTCCGACAAGTTCTTCAGCTGTAAGATGGAGGAAAACAGTTCTGTCAGTGAGCACATACTCACGATGTCTGGATTACATAACCGCTTGACTCAGCTGGGAGTTAATCTCCCGGATGATGCGGTCATTGACAGAATCCTCCAGTCGCTTCCACCGAGCTACAAGAGCTTTGTGATGAACTTCAATATGCAGGGGATGGAAAAGACCATTCCTGAAGTATTTGCTATGCTGAAATCAGCAGAGGTAGAAGTCAAGAAGGAACATCAGGTGTTGATGGTCAATAAAACCACTAAGTTCAAGAAGGGCAAGGGTAAGAAAGCCTTCAAGAAGGACGGCAAGGAGGTTGCCGCGCCCGGCAAGCAAGCTGCCGGGAAGAAGCCAAAGAATGGACCCAAGCCCGAGACTGAGTGTTTTTATTGCAAGGGAAGCGGTCACTGGAAGCGAAATTGCCCCAAGTACTTAGCAGACAAGAAGGCCGGCAAAACAAAAGGTATATGTGATATACATGTAATTGATGTGTACCTTACCAGTAATCGTAGTAGCTCTTGGGTATTTAATACCGGTGCAGTTGCTCACATTTGTAACTCACAGCAGGAACTACGGAATAGGCGAAGACTGGCAAAGGACGAGGTGACAATGCGCGTCGGGAATGGTTCCAAAGTCGATGTGATCGCCGTCGGCACGCTGCCTCTTCATTTACCTACGGGATTAGTTTTAAACCTCAATAATTGTTATTTAGTACCAGCTTTGAGCATGAACATTGTATCGGGATCTCGTTTAATTCGAGATGGCTACTCATTTAAATCCGAGAATAATGGTTGTTCTATTTATATGAGAGATATGTTTTATGGTCATGCTCCTATGGTGAATGGTTTATTCTTTATGAATCTCCAACGTAATGCTACACATGTTCATAGTGTGAGTACCAAAAGATGTAAGGTTGATAACGATGGTCCCACATACTTGTGGCACTGCCGCCTTGGTCACATAGGTGTCAAACGCATGAAGAAGCTCCATGCAGATGGACTTTTAGAGTCTCTTGATTATGAATCATTTGACACGTGCGAACCATGCCTTATGGGTAAAATGACCAAGACTCCGTTCTCAGGAACAATGGAGCGAGCAATCAACTTATTGGAAATCATACATACTGATGTGTGCGGTCCAATGAGTGTTGAGGCTCGCGGCGGCTATCGTTATGTTCTCACTCTCACTGATGATTTGAGTAGATATGGATATATTTACTTAATGAAACACAAGTCTGAAACCTTTGAAAAGTTCAAGGAATTTCAAAATGAGGTTGAGAATCAACGTGACAAGAAAATCAAGTTTCTACGATCTGATCGTGGAGGAGAATACTTGAGTCACGAATTTGGCACACACTTAAGAAAATGTGGAATAGTTTCACAGCTCACGCCGCCTGGAACACCTCAGCGTAACGGTGTGTCCGAACGTCGTAATCGCACTCTATTAGATATGGTGCGGTCTAAGATGTCTCTTGCCGATTTACCACTATCTTTTTGGGGCTATGCTTTAGAGACTGCTGCATTCACTTTAAATAGGGCTCCGTCAAAATCCGTTGAGACGACACCGTTTGAATTATGGTTTGGAAAGAAACCTAAGTTGTCGTTTCTGAAAGTTTGGGGATGCGATGCTTATGTCAAGAAACTTCAACCTGAAAAGCTCGAACCCAAGTCGGAAAAATGCGTCTTCATAGGATGCCCAAAAGAAACTATTGGGTATACCTTCTACCTCAGATCCGAAGGCAAGATCTTTGTTGCCAAGAATGGATCCTTTCTAGAGAAAGAGTTTCTCTTGAAAGAAGTAAGTGGGAGGAAAATAGAACTTGATGAAGTATTACCTCTTGAACCGGAAAATGGCGCAACTCAAGAAAATGTTCCTAAGGTGCCTACACCGACTAGAGAGGAAGTTAATGATGATGATCATGAAACTTCTGATCAAGTTACTACTGAAATTCGAAGGTCCACAAGGACACGTTCCGCACCAGAGTGGTACGGCAACCCTGTCTTGGAAATCATGTTGTTAGACAACGGTGAAACTTCGAACTATGAAGAAGCGATGGCGGGCCCGGATTCCGACAAATGGCTAGAAGCCATGAAATCCGAGATAGGATCCATGTATGAAAACGAAGTATGGACTTTGACTGACTTGCCCATTGAACGGCGAGCCATAGAGAATAAATGGATCTTTAAGAAGAAGACAGACGCGGATGGTAATGTGACCATCTATAAAGCTCGGCTTGTCGCTAAAGGTTATCGACAAGTTCAAGGGGTTGACTACGATGAGACTTTCTCACCGGTAGCGAAGCTGAAGTCCGTCCGAATCATGTTAGCAATTGCCGCGTTTTACGATTATGAAATATGGCAAATGGACGTCAAAACGGCATTCCTTAATGGTTTCCTTAAGGAAGAATTGTATATGATGCAGCCGGAAGGTTTTGTCGATCCTAAGAATGCTGACAAAGTGTGCAAGCTCCAACGCTCGATTTATGGGCTGGTGCAAGCATCTCGGAGTTGGAACATTCGCTTTGATGAGATGATCAAAGCGTTTGGGTTTACGCAGACTTATGGAGAAGCCTGTGTTTACAAGAAAGTGAGTGGGAGCTCTGTAGCATTTCTCATATTATATGTAGATGACATACTTTTGATGGGAAATGATATAGAACTTTTGGACAGCATCAAGGCCTACTTGAATAAGAGTTTTTCAATGAAGGACCTTGGAGAAGCTGCTTATATATTAGGCATCAAGATCTATAGAGATAGATCGAGACGCCTCATACGTCTTTCACAAAGCACATACCTTGATAAGATATTGAAGAAGTTCAATATGGATCAATCTAAGAAGGGGTTCTTGCCTGTGTTACAAGGTATGAAATTGAGCTCGGCTCAAAGTCCGACCACGGCAGAAGAAATAGAAGAGATGAGTGTCATCCCCTATGCCTCAGCCATAGGTTCTATTATGTATGCCATGCTGTGTACCAGACCTGATGTAAACCTTGCCGTAAGTTTGGTAGGAAGGTACCAAAGTAATCCCGGCAAGGAACACTGGACAGCGGTCAAGAATATCCTGAAGTACCTGAAAAGGACTAAGGAGATGTTTCTCGTTTATGGAGGTGACGAAGAGCTCGTCGTAAAGGGTTACGTCGACGCTAGCTTCGACACAGATCTGGATGACTCAAAGTCACAAACCGGATACGTGTATATTTTGAATGGTGGGGCAGTAAGCTGGTGCAGTTGCAAGCAGAGCGTCGTGGCGGGATCTACATGTGAAGCGGAGTACATGGCAGCCTCGGAGGCAGCACATGAAGCAATCTGGGTGAAGGAGTTCATCACCGACCTCGGAGTCATACCCAATGCGTCGGGGCCGATCAAGCTCTTCTGTGACAACACTGGAGCTATTGCACTTGCCAAGGAGCCCAGGTTTCACAAGAAGACAAGGCATATCAAGCGTCGCTTCAACTCCATTCGTGAAAATGTTCAGGATGGAGACATAGATATTTGTAAAGTACATACGGACCTGAATGTAGCAGATCCGTTGACTAAACCTCTCCCTAGGGCAAAACATGATCAACACCAGAATTCCATGGGTGTTCGATTCATCACAATGTAACTAGATTATTGACTCTAGTGCAAGTGGGAGACTGTTGGAAATATGCCCTAGAGGCAATAATAAAAGCATTATTATTATATTTCCTTGTTCATGGTAATTGTCTTTATTCATGCTATAATTGTGTTATCCGGAAATCGTAATACATGTGTGAATAACAGACACCAACATGTCCCTAGTAAGCCTCTAGTTGACTAGCTCGTTAATCAACAGATAGTCATGGTTTCCTGGCTATGGACATAAGATGTCATTGATAACGAGATCACATCATTAGGAGAATGATGTGATGGACAAGACCCAATCCTAAACATAGCATAAAGACCGTATAGTTCGTTTGCTAGAGTTTTGCAATGTCAAGTATCTTTTCCTTAGACCATGAGATCGTGTAACTCCCGGATACCGTAGGAGTGCTTTGGGTGTACCAAACGTCACAACGTAACTGGGTGACTATAAAGGTATACTACGGGTATCTCCGAAAGTGTCTGTTGGGTTGACACGGATCAAGACTGGGATTTGTCACTCCGTATGACGGAGAGGTATCACTGGGCCCACTCGGTAATGCATCATCATAATGAGCTCAAAGTGACCAAGTGTCTGGTCACGGGATCATGCATTACGGTACGAGTAAAGTGACTTGCCGTTAACAAGATTGAACGAGGTATTGGGATACCGACGATCGAATCTCGGGCAAGTAATATATCGATTGACAAAGGGAATTGCATACGGGGTTGATTGAATCCTCGACATCGTGGTTCATCTGATGAGATCATCGTGGAGCATGTGGGAGCCAACATGGGTATCCAGATCCCGCTGTTGGTTATTGACCGGAGAGTCGTCTCGGTCATGTCTGCTTGTCTCCCGAACCCGTAGGGTCTACACACTTAAGGTTCGGTGACGCTAGGGTTGTGAAGATAAGTATATGCAGTAACCCAAATGTTGTTCAGGGTCCCGGATGAGATCCAGGACGTCACGAGGAGTTCCGGAATGGTCCGGAGGTAAAGAATTATATATAGGATGTGCAGTTTCGGCCATCGGGACAAGTTTCGGGGTACCCGGTATTGTACCGGGACCACCGGAAGGGTCCCGGGGGTCCACCGGGTGGGGCCACCTATCCCGGAGGGCCCCATGGGCTGAAATAGGAGGGAACCCAGCCCATAGTGGGCTGGGGCGCCAGCCCCTAGGGGGCCCATGCGGCTAGGGCTAAGGGGAAACCCTAGAGGGCGCGCCCCCCTTGCCTTGGGGAGCAAGCCCCACCCTAGGCCGCCGCCCCCCCCCTAGTAGATTCCATCTACTAGGGCCGACGCCCCCCCCATGGCACCCCTATATATAGTGGGGGAGAGGAGGGACTTGACAGACCAGCCCCTGGCGCCTCCCTCTCTACCCGTTACGTCTCTCTTCCTCGTAGTATAGGCGAAGCCCTGCTACTGCGACGCCCTGCATCCACCACCACGCCGTCGTGCTGCTGGATCTTCGTCAACCTCTCCTTCCCCTTGCTGGATCAAGAAGGAGGAGACGTCTCCCGTCCCGTACGTGTGTTGAACGCGGAGGTGTC
Organism: Triticum monococcum; assembly: GCA_034509565.1. Classification (NCBI taxonomy): domain Eukaryota; kingdom Viridiplantae; phylum Streptophyta; class Magnoliopsida; order Poales; family Poaceae; genus Triticum; species Triticum monococcum. The sequence continues at coordinate 32,000,263 of CM067841.1, read as the reverse complement.
GTCCGTTCGGCGCTGGTCATCGGTGATTTGGATCACGTTGTGTACGACTACATCATCCCTGTTCGTTGAACGCTTCCGCACGCGATCTACAAAGGTATGTAGATGCATCTCGTGACTCGTTGCTAGATGAACTCCTAGATGATCTTGGTGAAACGAGTAGGAAATTTTTTTTGTTTTCTGCAACGTTCTCCAGCATTTACTTGATGAATTACGAGTCTGAATTATTGAAAGGTTCAAGTAATTTCAGGGTGAAGTTGAAAGATCGTCGTGACAAGAGGATAAAATATCTATGATATGATCATAGAGATGAATATCTGAATTACGAGTTTGGCACAGAATTAAGACATTGTGGAAATTGTTTCACAACTAATACAGCCTGGAACACCATAGTGTGATGGTGTGTCCGAACATCATAACTGCATCCTATTGGATATGATGCATATCATGATGTCTCTTATCGAATTACCACGATAGTTTATGGGTTAGGCATTAGAGACAACCACATTCACTTTAAATAGGGCACCACGTAATTCCGATGAGATGACACCGTATGAACTATGGTTTAAAAAAACCCTAAGCTGTCATTTCTTAAAAGTTTGGGGCTGCGATGCTTATGTGAAAGAGTTTCAGGCTGATAAGCTCGAACCCAAAGCGGATAAATGCATCTTCATAGGACACCCAAAATAGTTGGGTATACCTCCTGTCTCAGATCCGAAAGCAATAAGGGATTGTTTCTAGAATCGGGTCCTTTCTCGAGGAAAAGTTTCTCTCGGAAGAATTGAGTGGGAGGATGGTGGAGACTTAATGAGGTTATTGAACCGTCTCTTCAACTAGTGTGTGACAGGGCACAGGGAGATGTTCCTGTGGCACCTGCACCAATTGAAGTGGAAGCTTATGATAGTGATCATGAAACTTCAGATCAAGTCACTACCAAACCTCATGGGATGACAAGAATGTGTACTACTTTAGAGTGGTACGTAATCCTGTCTTGGAAGTCATGTTGCTAGACAACAATGAACCTACGAGCTATGGAGAAGCGATGGTGGGCCTGGATTCCAAAATGGCTCGAGGCCATATAATCCGAGAGAGGATCCATATATGAAAACAAAGTGTAGACTTTGGAAGAACTACTTGATGGTCGTAAGGCTGTTGGGTACATATGGGTTTTAAAAGGAAGATGGACAATGATGGTAAATGTCACCATTAAGAAAGCTCGACTTGTCGTTAAGATGTTTTCCGACAAGTTCAAGGAGTTGACTACGGTGAGACTCTCTCACTCGTAGCGATGCTAAGAGTCTGTTGGAATTATATTAGCGATTACTGCATTATTTATGAAATCTTGCAGATAGGATGTCAAAACATTGTTTCCTCGACGATTTTTTTGAGGAAAGGTTGTATGTGATACAACCGGAAGGTTTTGTCAATCCTGAAAGATGCTAATAAGTATGCAAAGCTCCAGCAATCCTTCTAAGGACTGGAGTAAGCATCTCGGAGTTGGAATGTATGCTTTGATGAGATGATCAAAGATTTTGGTGTATACAAAGTTTATGAGAAACTTGTATTTCCAAAGAAGTGAGTGGGAGCACTATAGAATTTCTGATGAATATATGTTGTCGACATATCATAGATCAGAAATGATGTAGAATTTCTAGAAAGCATATAGGGTTATTTGAAAAGTGTTTTTCAATGGAAAGCCTGGATTAAGCCACTTGAACATTGAGCATCAAGATCTATAAGGATAGATCAAAACGCTTAATGGTACTTTCAAATGAGCACATACCTTGACATGATCTTGAAGGTGTTCAAGATGGATCAGTCAAAGAAGGAGTTCTTGCCTGAGTTGTAAGGTATGAAGTTAAGACTTAAAGCTCGACCACGGCAGAATAGAGAGAAAGGACGAAGGTCGTCCCCTATGCTTAAGACGTAGGCTCTACAGTATGCTATGTTGTGTACCGCACCTGAAGTGTGCCTTGCCATGAGTCAGTCAAGGGGTACAAGAGTGATCCAAGAATGGATCACAGGACAACGGTCAAAGTTATCCTTAGTAACTAGTGGACTAAGGAATTTTCTCGATTATGGAGGTGGTAACTGAGTTCGTCGTAAAGGGTTACGCCGATGCAAACTTTGACACTAATCCAGATTATTCTGAGTTGGAAATTGGATTCGTATAGTAGAACAGTTATTTGGAATAGCTCCAAATAGAACGTGGTAGCTGCATCTAGGAGATGACATAGAGATTTGTAAAGCACACACGGATCTGAAAGGTTCAGACCCGTTGACTAAAACCTCTCTCACAAGCAACATGATCAAACCCAGAACTCATTGAGTGTTAATCACATAGTGATGTGAACTAGATTATTGACTCTAGTAAACTCTTTGGATGTTGGTCGCATGGCGATGTGACCTATGAGTGTTAATCACATGGCGATCTGAACTAGATTATTGACTCTAGTGCAAGTGGGAGACTGTTGGAAATATGCCCTAGAGGCAATAATAAATTGGTTATTATTATATTTCCTTGTTCATGATAATCGTTTATTATCCATGCTAGAATTGTATTGATAGGAAACTCAGATACATGTGTGGATACATAGACAACACCATGTCCGTAGTAAGCCTCTAGTTGACTAGCTCGTTGATCAATAGATGGTTACGGCTTCCTGACCATGGACATTGGATGTCGTTGATAACGGGATCACATCATTAGGAGAATGATGTGATGGACAAGACCCAATCCTAAGCATAGCACTAGATCGTGTAGTTCGTATGCTAAAGCTTTTCTAATGTCAAGTATCATTTCCTTAGACCATGGGATTGTGCAACTCCCGGATACCGTAGGAGTGCTTTGGGTGTGCCAAATGTCACAACGTAACTGGGTGGCTATAAAGGTACACTACGGGTATCTCCGAAAGTGTCTGTTGGGTTGGCACGAATCGAGACTGGGATTTGCCACTCCGTGTGACAGAGAGGTATCTCTGGGCCCACTCGGTAGGACATCATCATAATGTGCACAATGTGATCAAGGAGTTGATCACGGGATGATGTGTTACGGAACGAGTAAAGAGACTTGCCGGTAACGAGATTGAACAAGGTATCGGGATACCGACGATCGAATCTCGGGCAAGTATCGTACCGCTAGACAAAGGGAATTGTATACGGGATTGATTAAGTCCTTGACATCGTGGTTCATCCGATGAGATCATCGTGGAGTATGTGGGAGCCAACATGGGTATCCAGATCCCGCTGTTGGTTATTGACCGGAGAAAGTCTCGGTCATGTCTGCATGGTTCCCGAACCCGTAGGGTCTACACACTTAAGGTTCGATGACGCTAGGGTTATAAAGGAAGTTTGTATGTGGTTACCGAATGTTGTTCGGAGTCCCGGATGAGATCCCGGACGTCACGAGGAGTTCCGGAATGGTCCGGAGGTAAAGATTTATATATGGGAAGTCCTGTTTTGGTCACCGGAAAGGTTTCGGGTTTTATCGGTAATGTACCGGGACCACCGGGAGGGTCCCGGGGGTCCACCAAGTGGGGCCACCAGCCCCGGAGGGCTTCATGGGCTAAGTGTGGGAGGGGACCAGCCCCAGGTGGGCTGGTGCGCCCCCCCACAAGGGCCCAAGGCGCCTAAGAGGTGGAAAGGGGGCAAACCCTAAAGGGGTATGGGCCTTAGGGCCCATCCTGGTGCGCCTCCCTCTCCCCTCCCATCTTGGCCGCCTCCCCTTTCCCATCTAGGGCTGCCGCCCCCCTAGGGGTGGGAACCCTAGAGGGGGCGCACCCTCCTCCCTCTCCCCTATATATAGTGAGGCCTAGGGGCTGCCCATAAGACACGTGATTTGATCTCTCCCTGTTGGTGCAGCCCTCCCTCTCTTTCTCCTCATATCTCGTGGTGCTTGGCAAAGTCCTGCAGGATTGCCACGCTCCTCCACCACCACCACGTCGTTGTGCTGCTGCTGGATGGAGGCTTCCTCAACCTCTCCCTCTCTCCTTGCTGGATCAAGGCGTGGGAGACGTCACCGGGCTGTACGTGTGTTGAACGCGGAGGTGCTGTCCATTCGGCACTAGGATCATCGGTGATTTGGATCACGACGAGTACGACTCCATCAACCCCGTTCTCTTGAACGCTTCCGCTTAGCGATCTACAAGGGTATGTAGATGCACTCTCCTTCCCCTCGTTGCTAGTCTCTCCATAGATAGAGCTTGGTGACACGTAGGAAAATTTTGAATTTCTGCTACGTTCCGCAACAAAAACCCCTCTGTCAGATAAGCTGCAGCCCACAGTCTCCTCTTCTTATACATCCGTCTCAATCAAGTTACTGTTATTTCTGACTGCCATCTTTTGGCAAACGCATGCCTTCTCTCCTCAAACGTGGCCATGGATGTGGTGTTGTACAGAAGAGTTGGAGCTGGTTCCAGGACTTGCGAGTGAGGTGAATCTTCATTTTTTTTTCTATATGCGATGTACTTATACAGTGCCGCACATCTAGCAAGACTTGGCGAACTGCCTTGATCATCGTAGCGTCGGCGTCCGCGGTTACACTCTTCGTTAGCTTCTGACACATTGACATCAAAAAAGTTTGCTACAAGGCAAGTCCTTTCTCGCCATGAAATACGACCACGGAATCCATCGCAACTTTGGCCAAGTGTCCCAGGGGAACACCAGCCAGCATAGGGAAGGAGGATAAATCCTCGTCATCTAAGGAAGCCGAGCCTGGGGGAGGACGGGAAGACGGACTTGTATCAAGGTTGCGCGCTGCGGCATGGCGAGACACCTTCTCTACAGCGTTCAGAGAAGCCACCGCCGTCCCGCCCGCCAGTCCCAGGCGAGCGCTCTTCTGCGAGACCATGGCCGGAGATGAAGCAGAGCGGGGGCGTCCCTTGCCCCGGGCGGAAGTGTGCGGTCGTCACACGCGCGGGGGGGGGGGGGAGGGGAGGGGTTTGGGGAGGAGCGATGACCGGAGGAACCTTGACTGGACACACAGGACCGTGAGATAATTGTGGACACACAGTGAGGCTGACAATGCCCGAGTCACCATCCATCATGTCCGAGGCCTTCGGCGACACGGGAAACAACATCACCTCCCCCTCCAGCAAGGTCGCAAGCTCGTCCACGACCTCCACCTCAGTCACCACCCGCTCACCAAGGAGTTCCCCACTGGTCAGCAACATTGAAGCCCATGGGGAGGCGGTTTCCATGACCCCCTTCCTAGCGCCTTGCCTAACGATGGCGCGGTTGGTGCTGCAGCCGTTCCCAGGACATCATCATCATCAGGCAAGGACGGGGAGCGAGAACAGCTACGTCGCTCCCCGCCCGAATCCCCCACGGATCCCCATAGCCCGAGAGAGGAGGTCTATCACGATGCCTTAGAGCCATCCACCTGGGTCGGGCCCTCAACCAAGATGCGGAGGTCGTAGCCGATGTCATTGAAGAACACGTGCACGGCAGTTTATAGCTTGGAAGGGTCCGGGGATTTGACCTTGGCACGAACAGCCGGGCCCTTAAGCAGTGAAGGCTCATTGATGTCCACGACCTTACCCAACAGGAGAGACATCTAGCGATTGGTCCCCATCTACTTCGCGATGGCGGGAAGGCCGCAGATCTGGATCCATGCCGTCTCAAGTACCGCAGTAGCCAAGGGATCGACCGTAGGCACCGAGATGTGGATAGTGAGCTCGTGGAGAGCCAGGGTTAACTGCACGGTATGAGTACCATACCAGAGGCTCAACGGGTCAGGGAATATTGCAAAGAACTCGCGATCAGAGATCGGCGTCACCACTCAATCCTAGTCGGCGAGAAAGAGATGTCGCAATTCCTCCGTGATGATGGCTGGAGACGCCGTCTTGCCGCCCAACACTGAGATCAGTGCTGAGAGCGAAGGAGGGGCCTCCAAAACCGAGATCGTCATCTGGTAGTAGCCAAAATCCTCCAGCACGTGGCCATAGAGCAGCAACTCCCACTCGAGGTGGTCTTCCTTGCAAAGAAGAGACGGATGGTCGGCGCTCTTGCACTTGTAGCAGGCAGGCGACATCTTGCAATCAACCAGGTAATGGCCTTCCAGGCCACAGTTGAAACAAACTGTGGCAACAACCCGCGGACCCCTCTGGTCGGGGGCGACCGCCGGCGGGGCGGGATGGGACACAGAGGAGGCCGGACCGGCCGCACCAAAGGTAGGTAGGCCGCCCTTGTTCTTCTTGTTGTTGGAGAACTGCCCGTATGGATGGTTGCAAGCGCCGATACCGGCCATCAGGTGTTGGGGCTGATGTTGGGGAGGGTTGTGCCGGCACAGAGGAGATCCCTCCTGGCGGTTAGACTGCACTGATGAACGGGACCTACGGTCCTGCCGACCCGACCAAGCCGGGGAGCGCGAACGCTGCTCACGGTGGGAGGTGTGGCGGTCTCGGGCACGCCAATGATCAGGAGAGCGGAAGCACGACCAGTCGCTTGAGCGATCCTCCCGGTCGACCATCGTAGCCTTCCCTTTAAGGGTCACCGCTCGCATGTCGGCCACTCGCCGGGCCGCCGCGGGAGAGGGTCGACGGGACGAGGAGTCACGGGCGTCATCCCGGTCGGCCGAGCGGCGCTTGGGGCGCGATGCCCCGTCATCGACCTCACACGCCATAAGAAGGGGCGAAAGGGGGCGCGAGCCACCGAGGAGGGGGAGGCCATGGGATGGGGGAGCCGCAGCGGAATCGTGGGAGGCGACGCAGAGGGAGAAGCGAGGGGGAAGAGTGTACTGAGCGAATGCCATAAACCACCCGCAAGGCCGGGCCAAGAGGAGTTAAGGGAAGTTGCCGATGCGTCCGGGCCAGATAGGCAGGAGGATGGGCCAGGCCCATTGGGGCCAGCAATTCCAACCAGGCCAATCCCTGCGGCCCACGAACCCATGAGCCTAGCAGACCTCCATAGCCCAACCGCATCGGAGGGCCCAGGCCCAGCACGCACGACCGCATGGGGAGCTGCTAGGATTTCCCCCTGTACGAACGCGACGCGATGATCGTAGCTCCGGCAGGCAAGCAGGCGGGGGGTGGGGGGGCATCACCGCCCTTGCTGCCCAGCCGGAACTGGCGGAAACGGCCTTCATAGATCGTCGGAGGGGAGTCCCCAGGTGAGCAGGACAGACGGTCAGGTCGGCGCAGCACCACCGCCCCGCGCAACAAGCTCGCCGCTGCGCCCACATTAGCTCGGCCCCGAATGCCCCACATATATGGCCAAGCACGACGACGGGTCCACTGTGCAGCCAAAGAGGGGTTAGGAGGAAGGGGAGGTGGGGAGCGTACCTGTGCAACAGCCGGCGTGAGGGCGTGTTTCGGAGAGACCGCTACCGGAAGACGGTCACCGAAGCGCCAGTCCTCCCGAAGGGTGCCCGAAGCCACCGCGCAACCGACCTCCCGGTCCTCCTCCTCCTCCTCCAGGTCAGCCCACCGCGGGACCGAAAGGAGGGAGGCGACGGGAGCGATACCATGCTCCAGGCCAGAGCCGGGAGGCGGGGACGCCGGCGCCGTAGCGGCCCCATGTTGGAGACATGTCGTGGATGGGGGAGCACCGCAGTCCACCATCTAGATCTTGTTTTCAACCGTCACAGTTTCTGCGAAGCAACCTATGGTTGGATGGTTAGAGGGATTGTGGTACCCCCAGTCCACGAGGGTTCAAATCCTGGTGCTCGCATTTGTTCCTGGCTCAGTCTTTCGGAGGTGCTCATTGAGGTAGTGTGTGCGTTCATAGGGGTGAGTTTATACGCGTGTATATGAGCGCTTGCGTCTGTACTGTGTTAAAAAAAACAATAACAGTTTATGTTTTCAATGCATCGATGCACTTGTTTTGCACACGACTTGTGGCTTCCCCTCTCGATGTTTCTCGGCGCCGCCTTTTCCTGGATTGGAACATTATCATCGAACTATCCTGTCCTCGTCCCAAACGTTTCCTGCGGCCGACTGACGGGCACGAACACCGATCCTTAACTCCAGATCAGACGTACGTAAACGGTACTCCCTCTTATTCTGCCTCTTCTTATGTTATCTTATTATTAAAAACCTAGAAATCTTTCCCACATAAAAAAAGAAGAAAAGAGAAACCGATAAACCTAAGTGGATTAATATGGCGTATGTGGTCGTGAAGTCGTGCAATGTTTTTTGTTGGGATGGTACTGTACCTCTTTTTTTTAGGGGATGGGATGGTACTGTACCTATACGGTATGGTTTATACGGGTTATGCAGGGCTTGAGAATCCACACCACCGTATCTAATACATACTCCTATACTACGTTAATATAGATTGGATTGGAACATCACCATCGATCTGTCCTGGCCCAAAAGTTTCCTGCGGCCGACTGATGGGCACGAACTCGGATCCTTAACTCCAGATCACACGTACGTATACGGTACTCCAGCTTATTCTGCCTCTTTTTGTGTTCTCTTATTAATTAAAAACCTAGAAATCTTTCCCGCAGACAAAAAGAAGAAAGAGAAACCGATAAACCTAGGTTGATTACTTGGTGTATAATATGGCGGACATAGAGGACGTCGCCATGGCGGAGCCGGACCTCTTGCGACGCCCCATGATCTCGGTGGGGATAGAAAAGGTGGAAGATTACTTGATGAGGTACAGGATCCGCGGTGACGATGCCGCGATGGTGGCGGTGGTGGCGGAGCCACAACAGCATACCAGGTTGACCCTCATCGTCCTCGTCACCGCCGGCGCCGTTTTTGGTTTTTTCGCTTACTTTTACGCGGCGATTAAATGCGAGAAGGAATCGGTCTACACGGTGACGGTGTTTATCGCGATGTTTCTTTGTGCGGGCTTTGCGTTCGGCCTTGCTATGGTTTCTGTTTTTCTCATCAAAGAGTGCCAAGAGGGGTTTCAGGATGAGCAACATCATAGATTAGCAGATTTCCTGCTCCAGGTGTAGATAGATAGAAATGTAAGCATCCATCATCGATGCATGATATGAGAACTTCCCCTGTTATCATATGTACAAACATTGTACGGTATTATTGGCATGCATCTATTTTTCTGATCGAGGGAAGGCAGGCAATGGTAGTTGATTCACATGCACGCACACATATCAGTTTCACACGTACGCAACTATGCATGCATGTGTCACCACCAGCTACGCCAACAAACGTACGTTTTTATTACAGAAGCAAGCGTTCGTATACACGCGGATACACTCACTCCTATAAACACACACGCACACCCTATCCTTATGAGCATCTCATCATCTTGAAATTTACGAAGTCACCGTAGGCACCTCGTCGTTGACGAGACGTCTCCTCCCACTGAATGCACATCGCCGGAAATCCTGAAATAAATTCAGGAATAAACGCGAGCACCAGGTTTGAACCCTGATGGGCTACGTACATACCAAGAGTTGCAAGGCGGTCGGAGTACATACGTACCCAAATAATCTCTGCTCTTTTTTTTCGTCTTCTCAAGAACATGGAAGAGCTTTGCATGTCTTCGAATCAGAGTTTACAGGCGTGAAGGGTAGTCATCGTCATCTGTGGTCGATCGACACCCCTGAGAATCCACCATACAGACATATAGTATTACAAAAGCTACGATCTCGCTAATTTCCACAATGCAAATCCGTCACAAGAAGGGAAGCACTGCAATCTTGTCGAAAATCCGCCTGTTTCATTCTAACGAGATTGACCGCAAGGTAAAAACCGCCAAGGAGTCCAATTCCCGGATCGCACCCCCAGAGATCACAAATGAAAACCGACCGCTGGCGTAAACCTCTGGGACCTGTGTAGGCCAATAATACCAGGGACGAATCCAGGATTTGAGCATGAAGGGGGCGAAGAACAAAAAATCATAATGGGGCAACATCTATAACTATTAAAGTTCTAACTATATAATACCGGCACCGAATTTTAATGACATATTTCGATTTTTGGGATATGATTTGGTAGTTTAAATATAAATATATATTCTTGCCGGGGGGGGGGGGGGGGGGGGGACGAATATAAATCTTTACCGCCGAACATATCTAACAAGGCTGGCAGCGAGGGTGGAGCGGACGGGAGGAAAAGGCGAAAATGGGGCAGCTAGGGTTTGCTCTCGCTGTCATGCTCCAATAGCCAGGTTCTTGGCCCATTGGGCGGCGCACCGACGCCAGGGCATGAATATGGTCACCAAACCGGTGACCTTCCTAGGAGGACTGATCGGTTCTTCGTGGGTCCTGTCTCTTAGTCCGACGTGGCGGACAAATCCAAGCGGCCCTAAATCTAATTAAGGATAGGATTATGGTCTCAATCATCGATGCAAAATTTAGAAAAATACTTCCTCCGTCCGAAAATACTTGTCATCAAAATGGATAAATCTAAAACTAAAATACGTCTAAATACATTCCTTTTATCCATTTTGATTTCAAATATTTTCGGACGGAGGGAGTAGAATTTACCAGGCTACTTTTCCTGGGGTTATTGCTTTCTTGAACTAAGGAGCAGCTAGAGAAGGTTCCAGCCAACAACAATAAGCTAGCAGCGAAGAGCTACAGAGCTACTTCAAACAACAACAACAACAACAACGAACAACTACAAAACTAGCAGCGATGGCACGCTCCGGGCTCCGACGATGGCGCGGACAGCGCCGGGAAGGAGACACAGCGACGTGGCAGCGTGCCCGGGAGGAGCCACGGCGAGGTGCAGGCCCCAGGAAGTACGCATGCAGCAGCATCACATCGAGAGAACGTGTCAGACCCACCCCGACGAGCAATGCTACACTCACGGAGGAATATACATGATCTGAACAATATACTAACAGGCTACGTGATCTCCTAAGTTGAACAGCCTTATCTTGGGGAACCTCTAGATACGCACTTCAACGGTTATTGGATGGACAATAAAAACCGGTTATTAGATGGGATTGGATCATCACCATCGATCTGTCTTCTCGTCGTCCCAAACGTTTCCAGCCGGCTGACTGATTGTGTCAAACACGGTTCCTTCTCTCCAGATGGGATTGGATCATCACCATCGATCCTCGTCCCAAACGTTTCCAGCGGCCGACTGATGGGCACGAACACGGATCCTTAACTCCAGATCAGACCATCTTCCCACTCTTGGTCTCTTATTAGAAACCTAGAAACCTTTGCCATGAAGAAATAGAAAAGAGAAACCGATAAACGTAGCTGGATTAGTTGGTGTGTAATATGGCGGACATAGATGATGTCGCCATGACGGAACCGGACCTCGCGCGACGCCCCATGTCTTCTGTGTGGATCGAAAAGGTGCAAGATTACTTGGTGAGGTACAGGACTCGCGGTGACGATGCCGCTATGGTAGCAGTGGCGCCGGAGCCACAGCAGCACACGAGGATGATGCTCATCTTCCTCGCCACCGCCGGCGCCGTCTTTGGGGTGTTCACTCTCTTTTACCTGGAGATTAAATACGCGAAGGATTGGGACTACACGGTGGATATTGCGATCTGGCTATGTGCGTCCTTCGCGGGCAGCCTTATAGGAGTTTCTACTTTGCTCATCGCAGACTGTCAAGATGGGTTTCAACAAGAGGATCGAAGATTCGCAGATTTCTTGCTCCAGCTGTAGAGCTTAATTAATTCTGTACTCCCTCACAGTGTCAAAAAAACGTCTTGTATTAAGTTAAGGAGGTAGTATATATATTTGATAGGATGGAATAGATGATCATCCATGCATGTGCAAGTACCAGTTGACAACATGGATGCATATTTGTTATTTTCACTCCTATGTACCTATATATTGTAAACCACGACGTACGTGCGGGTCCTTCTACACCAACACTTATAAATTGTTCGCCGTGGAGATATCTGACCTCTCCTACACTTGGTTCAAATTCTTACGATGAAAGCCTACGACCCGGCATCGGGTTGGGCGATGGCGTCGTCCTCGCCGCATCCCCCTTTGGGGCGTCGCTGGGAAGAGCCTTTGATCCTATTCACGCATTTCGTAGGTTGTCCACTCACCTTGCTTGGGCTATTCCGGGGGAAACCCTAGATCATAGTCTCTTGGATCGGACGATGACAGCGTCTTAGGTGCCATTCTCCCTCCCAGGCGCATTGTTTTGGAGCACCTGTTGGCTGGAGGGGCATGAGGTGGAGCGGTGTTTCATCTACCGCAGCAACAACGGTGGATATCGGCGGCGTGGCGTAGTGGAGCCTCGCCGCCAATAGCTAGATGTGAAGGAGACACATGTGTTTGCACTGCCCAAAGTTGCAGCTCCCCCCCCCCCCCCCCCCCCCCCCGCTTTATATGGAAAGCAACAACCGAAACAAAGTACACAGCCGAACGATACATGAGATGAGGTAGCCCCGAAAGAATAGCGATCTCAGGATAACCGGATCACACAGGACCCACGTGACTACACTGTCTAAAGAAAGCACAGAAAGAACTGAGTATAACGCCACGCTACGGCCTGTAACATCTAAACTCCACTACAACGTCCCGAGGAGCGAGAACGGTGCTAAGCATCGTCGCTGTTGAGTCCACACTGGACAAAGGTTTTCCCACGCTGACGGGAAGACTCTGGAAGATCTGTCGTGCGTAGCACCTGCCAACCAGGCATGACTCAGCATAGCACCTGTCGGCCAGGCATGACTTGACAGCTCCACCGAAGCTCCGTGCAAGACGAAGCCGCTCCACGTCCTGCCTCTGTCTTCTGGCGCTGCTCCACACACGATGCTCCCAAGAGAGAAACGACACCATAGTGCCGCCATCGTCCGATCTGGAAGACCAGATCTAGGGTTTCCCCCGGAACAACACGAGTGGGTCGACAACAGTTACACGACGATGCCTTCATCAAGGTCACGGCGCAGAACGCCACCATCGCCAGGCGTCGGCTCGGTTTTCACCGGCAACCATGTTTCCCCAATTCGTAGCCGGGACTAGATGACGGATCTGGAGATCCGACCACCCAGCCTCAGGCCGACCACCTCCGACGAAGGAGATGACCACCACCGCCATGTCCCGCCTCCATGCCGAGAAGGGCCGTCGGACTCCACCGCCGTCAGTAACTTCACCCGACGCCAGGCCACACAGCCACCAATAGCACATCACGAGCACCCCGGGGATGCCTCCCCGACCTGCCTCGGCGCCGATCCAGAAGGCCGAGCGCAAGCAACAAGACGAATCCGGCGAGCAACCAGCAAAACCGTGTGCACCACGGATGTCAGCCCGAAGGGGATCTCGCCCGACTCTGCCTAGCACAGGTGCCATTGCCCCCGCGTCGTCCAGATCCGGCAGATCGACCACCGGCCGCCGTAACCATCACCAGCACGCAGCCCGCCTCGTGCAGCCCTCCACGCCCGCCACCGTGGCAGCCCAGCATCGCCGCGCCCCACACAACGCCGCGTTCCGGCCAGGGTAGATCGCCCCATGGTGATCCTGCCTCGCGAGAAGGAGAAAGCGCCCCGCCGCCGCCCATGCCGGGCGGGCTTCGCCCACCGGCACGCTCTGGCGGCGGCGAGGGGAGGGATGGGGAGGAGGTCACGGTTCGGCGGCGGCTAGGGTTTCCTCCCCTGCCGCCCGTGGGAGCGCTAGAGGAGGTCGCGAAACAAAGGTTGGTTCTATAGTATCGATGACACGTGGGTGCAGAGGTCCACACAATAGCGAATGTACTGCATAGTGCGCTTTTGCAGAGGATGCCGGAATCCCGTGGTAAGTACGGGCCATCCATAACAACTGGTCACGGGTTCAATATGCACCTTTTGCATATTTTGTAGGATAAAATTAAGGCATTGTGGGGGAAAAAATACCTCGACATCGCATTGTGGACGCAGCAGGAAGATGGTGCTCTTCTCGTAGTCGTTTCTCACATTATCTGTTCTAGATATGCGCTAGCTTGGCCGTCAAAATTGATAGAATTCCTGAATTGACCCTTTTGAATAAATAGTGTAGGTATTCAAAATTCTTCCATTTTCAAAATTTGCAGGGACTCAAGAATTAGTGCCAACATTTTGTCGAACTGTTGATAAATTACCGTTTCTCCAGATTTCCGGTACTCAATATTTTACATTTTTAAGCAAAGGTCGTGCCGTTTTCCTCGTCAAATATCATGTTCTCAAATGTTGTCTACAAGACCCATTGTTTGGTTTTTAGGTACTAATTAATGTAGTAGCTAGCAAGGAGGTCAAATTTCGCTCAATAGTTTTTGACATTTTTTCTACTAAGGTTTTTTTTACATGGATTATGTGTCTCCTAGTCGTCGTTAGGCCTCCCATACCGCACCTTCATCCTCCATTCCAACAATGCCCCCCCCCCCCTCCACGCCGCCCTCACTAGACGAATTGGAGAAGCAACGATGGATAATGTGGTTGGCGCAGGCAAGAAACGATTGATGACGATGTGTTCCGCTAGAGAGAGAGAGAATGCATGTAGGAGCAGAAGGAGGCGGAGCTACCGCATGAGAGAACCTTGGCTAGAAGTCGGAAGTTCTGATGTGCAAAAGAGATGCCAAGAGAGAACGTAGGAATGCAACAGACATCATCTTCTCGAAGGCCATCGATGAAGAGTGCGCTCGGATGCCGACACAGAGTAGATCAAAATTGGTCCTACAATGGGTGTTGCAACTTGCAAGAGGTTAATCTCTGATTCCGATTCAAAGAGGCTGATGGTGATGTGTCGTGGGGATAATGCCTCCGAGAATGCTCCCACCACCACCTAATTTCGCTCCGTCTTCAGCAGCTACCTTGCCATACACTTGAACAGGTACCTAGTGCCGATTGAGCTAAGTTTCTATTTACTAAGTTAGAACCATAGATGATGAATATCATAAATTAGAACCATAGATGATGATCTAGTAGCTTAAACTACAATGTGCCTCATACCAAGATAGCTAGGGCTTAGGTGTGAGTGCAATCGTTAATTCTTTTTCCTTTCTAAGACCTTTTTTTTACTATTCACACCCACATGTTTCGAGCTTCGGGAGACTGCTTGCTGCATGTGGCATGAGCGAACGGCGGATGCCAAATAATGCCAAGCTTGTTCATGAAGGTGGTACTAGAAATTAATCCTAAGGACAGTACCATAAAATCATTAACCTCACATGTTAGGATGCTCTAATTACAACACTGTTACTTGGAACTAAATCACAATGCTCATTTATTGTTTGCATATAAAAAGTAAAGTCAGGTGCGTGCACAATCTTACTGCAAAAACATATACATGCAAAATTAATTCCTGTCCATAAATTTAGGTGCAACAAGTTTTTGTAGGGCTCATACGAAAGAACGAAATGCGCTCGGGGAATTAACTACTATTAATGAAGACTCCTATTAAGGTCTTCTAGTTAGCGGATTGAAATATTTTGCTTTTCCGTCATACCCTCAAGACCAAAAGCTGCCAAAGGCTATCAGTGGTTCTCGTAGAGGCACATGAGGAAAAGAGATAAAAGTGAAGTGTGGATTCTCCTTCGTTGGTGGGAATGAGAGGGATCGGAAACAAGATGAACTCTTTACGTTAATTTGGGTGAACAGAGAGTTGTTCTTGCAGAGTATTCCGCCACATAACTTCATGCCAAGAATGATAGTCTCGAGTACCAGACAAATCAGGCCTAAAAAATTATGGCTTCAAAGGTTTGGGGCAAGGACTTCTATGAACCACTAGTGACTGAAGCATTGAACTTCGTTGGTGCCAACTGAACTCGAAGAAATAGCTTCTAGATGTATTGAATCTTTTTGCATGTATCTTTGACTTTAGCCTTTCTAGTTCAGTTGTCGAGACCTGTTATTCTTGTAATTTGCCTCCGTTGAAAGGGTTGGGTCAGCTTACAGTTGCTTTGTTAGCTTTTCCAATGATGCCACGCTTGTAAGACCTCTTCCACTGTACATGTGCTTTAGCTGAGGTGCTAAACGCATTAAAGAGTTTAGAAGCTAAAGCCCAATGCATAGGTGCCTAACTTGTTGTAGCTAAGATTCCTTTATTTAATCATTTAGCAACTAAACTCCCCCATGCATTGGCGGGCTTAATTCATTTAAGTGTTGTTTCTAAGTTCACACGCTTGGCATTGTTTCTTCTTGGGGTCCCCAAACTCATCTCTCTCCTATTAGTTACCATACCACATCAGATTTTTCACCTAGATGGCAGCCTTAGCATATGTACAAGGTGGAGCACTGGGAGGGGTCTAATGTGCGCCATTTGGATGGTGATGCTTGTACTTTTTGGGAAGTAAGTTTGTGAGCCAATTTGTTTCTATAATATAAATCAGAGAGGGCGACCCCTCTTTTATTCACACAAAAAGTGCAACAATTTTAGTTTTATATGTGCTTGCAAGCTTGAATAGAAATCAAACATTCCGAGATGCATAGTTGCTGGTTCGTGCAGATCATAGACCTAGTTCACACATACAAATGTCATACCATGACACAAAGTTTGACTGGAGCCAGTGAAACCCGCGTGAGGTGTTTGATGAAGCCTTGCTTAAAAAATCATGACCAATTTTTGATAACTGCACAATAGACTAAATATTACAATTTATTGCACTTTTGAAATAAAGAAAATAATATAAAGGAAACTCGGTACAAATATGTACTCCCTTCATATCACAAATACATGTCGTTTTGGATATGTATTTGGTCAAATATAAATTAGAACTTTAAAAGCAAATGTACATACAAATATAAACATTGTTCTAAATATTGAAATAAGGAACTTGTGAACCATATGTTTAGATTTGTGTTGGAATATGTATTTAGAATATTTTTTCTTTGTTTCACATATGTATAATAAAAAATCAGTGGTCAAAGGTAAATGTTGAAGACGATCACTTTACAAATCAATACGTATTCATGATATGGACCTGTGGAGAGTAGTACAGTATTTGTGCCTAGCTTGTGATTTATGTTTCTGTCTTATTGGATGACAGGGTATATATTTTTTCTAGGAAATGCATTGTTAACATAAAATTTTCAATCATGTGAAGTTGTATAGTCCTTCCATTCATAACAGTCAACGAATTTGTCCGCTTTTTCCTTGTTCTGTTAGTACTAGCACTACAATTTTTTCTTTTGCGGGGGAGTATTAGTGTACTACATTGCAATAAGAGTATTAGTGTACTACATTGTAGTAAGAGTTCTTCTAGTTGGATGGACGAGCCTCCGAGTTGTGTCACTAAATTTGTGGACGATTTAATGTTGTTTGAAGTTTAATAAAGCTAGCCATGATGGCCATCACTCAAAAGAGAAAAAAAAACTTGTGTATTGATTCGAAATGTTGGTCTAGGCTGGGATTGGGTGGGCCCCATGGCACGATACAACCCGCGGCAAAGCCGGTCCAGGCTTAGGCTGGGCTTGAAAAAGCCTGGTGTTCAACAAGCAAGCCCGAGCCCAGCGCGACACGACACGTTTTTTGCGTTACACAAGCCCAAGCCTGGCCGACGCAAAAGCCTTAAGC
The DNA here is from genome assembly GCA_034509565.1 of Triticum monococcum. NCBI lineage: Eukaryota > Viridiplantae > Streptophyta > Magnoliopsida > Poales > Poaceae > Triticum > Triticum monococcum. Next base: position 31,982,898 of record CM067841.1, on the reverse strand, counting down.
CCAAGCCCGGCCTGACATGACACATTTTTCTATCACACAAGCCCAAGCCCGACATGATGCAAAATCCCAAAGCCCGAGGCTCCCTGGTTGGACTTCTGGGCTATCCGCTAGTGCTGCTCAGAATCATCATCATCAGAAAACTAAAAATACTTTTTCCCTCTTGCTTCTAGATCAAGAGCAAAGGGGAAGGGGGAGCTGGAGGATATCATGCAAGAGTTGGCTCTGAAGGAAGAGGATCTTGATGACGTGATCTTCAAGGACGACGATGCCCCTGCGGAGGAAGAACTCAGATGGATGGTATTGGCGCATGTGCACATGGACAAGGGTTTTAGTACCTACTGGTTTTCCGAAACATGTGATCTGCTTGGGATCTAGCAAGACAGGTGAAGATCAAAACCCTAGAAGATAACATATTCTAGATGCAGTTTAACTGCTTAGGGGACTGGGAGAGAGTCACCCAGGGGGGACTGTGGCACTTCAGGGGAAATCCAGTTATCATTGTTCCTTATGACGGTTACTCGAAGACCACATCCATCGAGTTGTTCAAGTTTGAAATCTGGGTGAGGATCATTGATCTGCCGATAGCATATCACGACAAGGTGAAGGCGCTGGCATCAGAGTTGGGCGAGTTTGTGGACTCGGAACCTTCATCCTTCGATTTTGAGGGCAACTTTTACCGGGTGAGGATCAGGCTAGATGTGCGCAATCCACTGAAGAAAGTAACGTCTCTGATCCGCGGTGGAGAGCGGCAGATATTTGCAGTAAAATACGAGCGTCTACCCGACTGGTGCCAAGTATGTGGCATGATGGGCCACGATTTCAAGGAACACGGTGATGGAGTCCACCCTCCTTCGGCGCTGATTTTCAAGAATTTGCGTGCTCCAGCTACCACTGCATGGGGGACGAAACGCCGTAACAGCAACCAGAAGGGCGGGAGGCAATAAGCAGGTCAAGGCAGCAACGGGCAGGAGAAAAGTGCAGGAGCGGAAGAACCGTCGGATGTTGATATGGAAGTGAATGATGAAAACCGTAAGCACAACTCCGACGAGGTGTTGCAGAGTCATAACCCGGGGTACGGGTCTGGAGATAGTGCCAGCGACAAAAAGTGGAGAGACGCCTCTTAGCCCACCTCCAAAACAGGACTCCAAGAGGTCTAAACCAACCCTACAAACTGAGAAGAATCCTGCTGGAGTGCTGAAGAAGATCCTCCCACAGGGCAAAAACTATGATGCTAGATCGGTGGCCTCCTCGGCGGAGGACTGCCGGGCGCAATGAGTTTGTTAAGTTGGAACTTCCGGGGTATTGGCAACGCCCCGACAGTTCAAGAGCTCCGCGAGATAGCGGTAAAGTTTGCCCCTAAAGTGCTATGTATAATTGAAACTCAGATAGGGAGGGATAGAGCAGAAAATCTAGCAAACACTTTAGGTTTTGATTCATCATTTGCTGTTGACTCCGCTGGTAGAAGCGGGGGCCTAGTTCTTTTTTGGAATAATGAAATAAAGGTGAAAATTTTGGGCTACTCGAGGTTCCATATTGATGCAAAAATCTGTGATATTGGTTTGCAACCTTGGCGTTTGACATGCTTCTATGGAGAGGCACAAACACATCTTCGCCAAACGTCATGGGACACCCTGAAGGGGTTGGCTGCTCATAGCCCCCTCCCATGGGTCTGTTTGGGCGATTTTAACGAAGTGCTAAGACGGGACGAACATGATGGTATAGGTCAGAGATGCCAAGCATAGATGCAAGGCTTTCGTGATGCCGTGGATGTTTGCGGTTTGAATGAATTGGGTTTCCAAGGCAGGATGTGGACGTTCGAGAAGAAAATGACAGGCAGCACTTACACCAGGGTGAGGCTAGACAAAGCCCTTGCTACGGCAGAATGGAGCTCTCTGTTCCAGGGTGCAGCGGTGGAACACCTTAAGGCGGCGACCTCTGATCATTCGCCTATTCTCTTGAAGTTGGAATCCACGGCGAGGCATCAAGCGAGAGAAAAGCTCTTTAGATACGAAGTTATGCGGGACTCTCATGCAGAGTTGAAGCAAACCGTGAGATCGGCATGGGATCCAAATAGCCAAAACCCATCTACGAGTGCTGTACGAGCAAAGCTAGCATCGTTGGCTAGCAATCTGGGAGAGTGGAGCAAACACACTTTTGGCAGTGTGCGAGGAGAGATCAGAAGTTTGAAAAAAGAGTTAGACAGGCTGAGAAACATAAATGGCAGGGCTGGCCCGAGTGCCGCTGAAGTGAAGATAAACGATCGCCTAATCGAGCTGTACCTTCGAGAGGAGTTGATGTGGCGCCAGCGGTCGAGAGTAGATTGGCTATCGGCGGGTGACAAGAATACACACTTTTTTCATCTTAGGGCATCGATGAGATGCAGAAAAAACTTGATCAAGTCTCTACAAAGACAGGACGGACAACTCACGGATGACCCAACCGAGATGCAACAAATGGCGTGGTAGTTTTATCATATATACCTCGGAGGGGGTACAGGGGATGGAAGAGGTGCTGCAACATGTACCAGCAAAGGTAACAGATGAAATGAATGACAGTCTCATGGCTCCATTTAAGGAAGAGGAAGTTTAAACTGCACTCTTCCAAATGTTTCCCACGAAGGCCCCCGGGCCGGATGGGTACCCAGCCCACTTCTTTCAGAGACACTGGGACATATGTGGGGCCTCGGTCACCAATGCAGTTCTTGGTATTCTAAGGGGTGAAGAAAGTCCCGCATGCATAAATGATACTTTGCTGGTTTTAATACCAAAGGTAGCAAATCCAACACTTTTGACTCAGTTCCGACCCATCAGCTTTTCTAATGTATTTTACAAAATAGCATCGAAGGTACTTTCAAACCATCTCAAAGTGATCTTACCTGATATCATATAAGAGGAGCAATCGGCCTTTGTTCCGGGGAGGCTCACCACAGACAACATAATCTCAGCCTATGAGTGTCTACATTTTATGAAGAGAAACCGGTCGAAGAATAACAGTTTTTGTGCATTGAAGTTAGATATGATGAAGGCTTATGACAGAGTTGAGTGGAGTTACCTCAAAGCCATTATGGAGAAACTAGGGTTTGCAGCACCATGGGTCTCCATCATTATGAACATGGTATCTTCAGTCTATGAGTGTCTACATTTTATGAAGAGAAACCGGTCGAAGAATAACAGGTTTTGTGCATTGAAGTTAGATGTGATGAAGGCTTATGACAGAGTTGAGTGGAGTTACCTCAAAGCCATTATGGAGAAACTAGGGTTTCCAGCACCATGGGTCTCCATCATTATGAACATGGTATCTTCAGTCTCTTTATCAATTTTATTTAATGGCTTGAAACTGGAGAAGTTCAAACCCTCCAGAGGTATTCAGCAGGGAGATCCTATTTCTTCATACCTGTTCTTGTTGGCAGCAGAGGGCCTTTCGTGCCTTTTGAAATCACAAAACCAGTCATCCCAGCTTGGCGGAATTAAGGTGGCACCGACGACACCGTCAGTAAACCACCTATTATTCGCGGATGACAGTCTGCTGTTTTTAGGGCAAGTGTTAATGGAGCTAAAGAGGTATCAAACCTACTGGAGACCTACTGTGCGGCATCGAGACAGAGAATAAACAGAGAGAAATCCTCTATATTTTTCAGCAAGGGGTGCCCGGAAATTGTAAGATCGGCAGTGAAAGGCCATCTTCATGTTCCCAATGAATCGTTGAGTGACAAATATTTGGGGTTACCTACGGATGTAGGACACTTTAAAAAGGGGACTTTCAAATATTTAAGTGATAGAATTTGGGAGAAGGTAAAAGGATGGATGGGCAAACTACTGTCAGCAGGAGGGAAGGATGTGCTAATTAAGTCCGTCGCCCAGGCTATACCTGTTTTTTCAATGTCATGTTTCAAACTCCCCGGGGGGCTGTGTGAGAACATAAGTGCCATTATTCAAAAAAATTGGTGGGGCTGCAAACAGGGTAAACGAAAACCAGCATGGGTATCTTGGGAGGTGATGACAAGACCTAAGTATCTGGGAGGTTTGGGCTTCAGAGATCTTGAGCTGTTTAACTTGACTTTACTGGCGCGACAGGCGTGGAGACTTCTTCAGGAGCCAACCTCCCTGAGTGCGAGTATTTTGAAGGCTTCTTATTATCCTAATGGAATCATCCTCTCGGCAGAATTGGTATCTAGGCCATCATAAATTTGGAGAGCAATATTGGAAGGAAGGGATATTATGAAGCAAGGGATCATTAGCAGAATTGGCAATGGCCATAGTACAGATATATGGTCAGGCAACTGGATACCGAAAAAGGCCTCACGTCGACCGATCTTATCGCTGGTTGCTAACCCACCACGCATGGTGCATGAGCTACTCCTTCCAGCGTTGGCGTCTTGGAATGAAGATCTAGTGAGGAGTGTATTTTTGCCAGTTGATGCGGGCGAAATCCTAAAAATACCTGTATGCATGCGAGATGTTCCTGACTCATGGGCATGGTATCCGGATAAGAAAGGCAATTTCTCGGTTAGCTCAGTCTACCGAATGATCATCAGCACAAAGATAGAAAGGGAGAGTTGGTTAGAAGGGCGCGCGGGCCCTTCAGAAACCTCATCAGAAGAGAAGGCTTAGAGCTCTCTCTGGAAGCTGCAAGTTCCGTCCAAAGTTCGAGTGTTCTTATGGAGGCTGGCACGGCATTCATTATCGACAATGGATGTTCTTCGAAACAGAAACATGTCAGTGCAAGATGCATGTCCTCTGTGCGGAGGGGAAGATTCATGGAGACACGCTCTTGTCTCTTGCACTATGGCAAGATGTACACAGGAGAATACCTCGGCTCTTCGGCTGTTGTGTTCAGTGGCATCACGGATCCTTTGATCCTTGAAGTTTATGCGTGCAAAGAGGCAATGGCCCTGGCAGAAGACCTCAACTCCGGAAGCAGAGGACCACATGCAGCGATTCTACATGAAATATCAGAACGGAGGAGTCTTTTTCTTTCTTGCAATTTTGTTTTTGAACGTAGAAATTTTAATTTCGAGGCTCATGATCTCGTCAAGTTTGCTAGTAGTCTTTCGGTTGGTCGTCATGTCTGGTTGGGCATGCCTCACGACCTTAACCTTGTACCCACAAACATTTTGTTGGTTTAAATAAAGACCGGCGAGAATTCTAAAAAAATTAGAAAACTAAAAGAAATATAGACACTAGTAGAAAAAGGGTCAAACGTGAAGCACATTAGTGCCGGTTTGTATTTGAGCCGGCACTAATGTGCACATTAGTGCCGGTTCTGAAGGAAATATGCCCTAGAGGCAATAATAAAGTTATTATTTATTTCCTTATATCATGATAAATGTTTATTATTCATGCTAGAATTGTATTAACCGGAAACATAATACATGTGTGAATACATAGACCAACAGAGTGTCACTAGTATGCCTCTACTTGACTAGCTCGTTAATCAAAGATGGTTATGTTTCCTAACCATGAACAAAGAGTTGTTATTTGATTAACGAGGTCACATCATTAGTTGAATGATCTGATTGACATGACCCATTCCATTAGCTTAGCACCCGATCGTTTAGTATGTTGCTATTGCTTTCTTCATGACTTATACATGTTCCTATAACTATGAGATTATGCAACTCCCGTTTATCGGAGGAACACTTTGGGTACTACCAAACGTCACAACGTAACTGGGTGATTATAAAGGAGTACTATAGGTGTCTCCAATGGTAGATGTTGGATTAGCGTATTTCGAGATTAGGGTTTGTCACTCCGATTGTCGGAGAGGTATCTCTGGGCCCTCTCGGTAATACACATCACATAAGCCTTGCAAGCACTGCAACTAATATGTTAGTTGTGAGATGATGTATTACGGAACGAGTAAAGAGACTTGCCAGTAACGAGATTGAACTAGGTATTGGATACCGACGATCGAATCTCGGGCAAGTAACATACCGATGACAAAGGGAACAACGTATTAGATTATTGACTCTAGTGCAAGTGGGAGACTGTTGGAAATATGCCCTAGAGGCAATAATAAAAGCATTATTATTATATTTCCTTGTTCATGGTAATTGTCTTTATTCATGCTATAATTGTGTTATCCGGAAATCGTAATACATGTGTGAATAACAGACACCAACATGTCCCTAGTAAGCCTCTAGTTGACTAGCTCGTTAATCAACAGATAGTCATGGTTTCCTGGCTATGGACATAAGATGTCATTGATAACGAGATCACATCATTAGGAGAATGATGTGATGGACAAGACCCAATCCTAAACATAGCATAAAGACCGTATAGTTCGTTTGCTAGAGTTTTGCAATGTCAAGTATCTTTTCCTTAGACCATGAGATCGTGTAACTCCCGGATACCGTAGGAGTGCTTTGGGTGTACCAAACGTCACAACGTAACTGGGTGACTATAAAGGTATACTACGGGTATCTCCGAAAGTGTCTGTTGGGTTGACACGGATCAAGACTGGGATTTGTCACTCCGTATGACGGAGAGGTATCACTGGGCCCACTCGGTAATGCATCATCATAATGAGCTCAAAGTGACCAAGTGTCTGGTCACGGGATCATGCATTACGGTACGATTAAAGTGACTTGCCGTTAACAAGATTGAACGAGGTATTGGGATACCGACGATCGAATCTCGGGCAAGTAATATATCGATTGACAAAGGGAATTGCATACGGGGTTGATTGAATCCTCGACATCGTGGTTCATCTGATGAGATCATCGTGGAGCATGTGGGAGCCAACATGGGTATCCAGATCCCGCTGTTGGTTATTGACCGGAGAGTCGTCTCGGTCATGTCTGCTTGTCTCCCGAACCCGTAGGGTCTACACACTTAAGGTTCGGTGACGCTAGGGTTGTGAAGATAAGTATATGCAGTAACCCGAATGTTGTTCAGGGTCCCGGATGAGATCCAGGACGTCACGAGGAGTTCCGGAATGGTCCGGAGGTAAAGAATTATATATAGGATGTGCAGTTTCGGCCATCGGGACAAGTTTCGGGGTACCCGGTATTGTACCGGGACCACCGGAAGGGTCCCGGGGGTCCATCGGGTGGGGCCACCTATCCCGGAGGGCCCCATGGGCTGAAATAGGAGGGAACCCAGCCCATAGTGGGCTGGGGCGCCAGCCCCTAGGGGGCCCATGCGGCTAGGGCTAAGGGGAAACCCTAGAGGGCGCGCCCCCCTTGCCTTGGGGAGCAAGCCCCACCCTAGGCCGCCGCCCCCCCCCCCCCTAGTAGATTCCATCTACTAGGGCCGACGCCCCCCCCCCCCCATGGCACCCCTATATATAGTGGGGGAGAGGAGGGACTTGACAGACCAGCCCCTGGCGCCTCCCTCTCTACCCGTTACGTCTCTCTTCCTCGTAGTATAGGCGAAGCCCTGCTACTGCGACGCCCTGCATCCACCACCACGCCGTCGTGCTGCTGGATCTTCGTCAACCTCTCCTTCCCCTTGCTGGATCAAGAAGGAGGAGACGTCTCCCGTCCCGTACGTGTGTTGAACGTGGAGGTGTCGTCCGTTCGGCGCTGGTCATCGGTGATTTGGATCACGTTGTGTACGACTACATCATCCCTGTTCGTTGAACGCTTCCGCACGCGATCTACAAAGGTATGTAGATGCATCTCGTGACTCGTTGCTAGATGAACTCCTAGATGATCTTGGTGAAACGAGTAGGAAATTTTTTTTGTTTTCTGCAACGTTCTCCAGCATTTACTTGATGAATTACGAGTCTGAATTATTGAAAGGTTCAAGTAATTTCAGGGTGAAGTTGAAAGATCGTCGTGACAAGAGGATAAAATATCTATGATATGATCATAGAGATGAATATCTGAATTACGAGTTTGGCACAGAATTAAGACATTGTGGAAATTGTTTCACAACTAATACAGCCTGGAACACCATAGTGTGATGGTGTGTCCGAACATCATAACTGCATCCTATTGGATATGATGCATATCATGATGTCTCTTATCAAATTACCACGATAGTTTATGGGTTAGGCATTAGAGACAACCACATTCACTTTAAATAGGGCACCACGTAATTCCGATGAGATGACACCGTATGAACTATGGTTTAAAAAAACCCTAAGCTGTCATTTCTTAAAAGTTTGGGGCTGCGACGCTTATGTGAAAGAGTTTCAGGCTGATAAGCTCGAACCCAAAGCGGATAAATGCATCTTCATAGGACACCCAAAATAGTTGGGTATACCTCCTGTCTCAGATCCGAAAGCAATAAGGGATTGTTTCTAGAATCGGGTCCTTTCTCGAGGAAAAGTTTCTCTCGGAAGAATTGAGTGGGAGGATGGTGGAGACTTAATGAGGTTATTGAACCGTCTCTTCAACTAGTGTGTGACAGGGCACAGGGAGATGTTCCTGTGGCACCTGCACCAATTGAAGTGGAAGCTTATGATAGTGATCATGAAACTTCAGATCAAGTCACTACCAAACCTCATGGGATGACAAGAATGTGTACTACTTTAGAGTGGTACGTAATCCTGTCTTGGAAGTCATGTTGCTAGACAACAATGAACCTACGAGCTATGGAGAAGCGATGGTGGGCCTGGATTCCAAAATGGCTCGAGGCCATATAATCCGAGAGAGGATCCATATATGAAAACAAAGTGTAGACTTTGGAAGAACTACTTGATGGTCGTAAGGCTGTTGGGTACATATGGGTTTTAAAAGGAAGATGGACAATGATGGTAAATGTCACCATTAAGAAAGCTCGACTTGTCGTTAAGATGTTTTCCGACAAGTTCAAGGAGTTGACTACGGTGAGACTCTCTCACTCGTAGCGATGCTAAGAGTCTGTTGGAATTATATTAGCGATTACTGCATTATTTATGAAATCTTGCAGATAGGATGTCAAAACATTGTTTCCTCGACGATTTTTTTGAGGAAAGGTTGTATGTGATACAACCGGAAGGTTTTGTCAATCCTGAAAGATGCTAATAAGTATGCAAAGCTCCAGCAATCCTTCTAAGGACTGGAGTAAGCATCTCGGAGTTGGAATGTATGCTTTGATGAGATGATCAAAGATTTTGGTGTATACAAAGTTTATGAGAAACTTGTATTTCCAAAGAAGTGAGTGGGAGCACTATAGAATTTCTGATGAATATATGTTGTCGACATATCATAGATCAGAAATGATGTAGAATTTCTAGAAAGCATATAGGGTTATTTGAAAAGTGTTTTTCAATGGAAAGCCTGGATTAAGCCACTTGAACATTGAGCATCAAGATCTATAAGGATAGATCAAAACGCTTAATGGTACTTTCAAATGAGCACATACCTTGACATGATCTTGAAGGTGTTCAAGATGGATCAGTCAAAGAAGGAGTTCTTGCCTGAGTTGTAAGGTATGAAGTTAAGACTTAAAGCTCGACCACGGCAGAATAGAGAGAAAGGACGAAGGTCGTCCCCTATGCTTAAGACGTAGGCTCTACAGTATGCTATGTTGTGTACCGCACCTGAAGTGTGCCTTGCCATGAGTCAGTCAAGGGGTACAAGAGTGATCCAAGAATGGATCACAGGACAACGGTCAAAGTTATCCTTAGTAACTAGTGGACTAAGGAATTTTCTCGATTATGGAGGTGGTAAATGAGTTCGTCGTAAAGGGTTACGCCGATGCAAACTTTGACACTAATCCAGATTATTCTGAGTTGGAAATTGGATTCGTATAGTAGAACAGTTATTTGGAATAGCTCCAAATAGAACGTGGTAGCTGCATCTAGGAGATGACATAGAGATTTGTAAAGCACACACGGATCTGAAAGGTTCAGACCCGTTGACTAAAACCTCTCTCACAAGCAACATGATCAAACCCAGAACTCATTGAGTGTTAATCACATAGTGATGTGAACTAGATTATTGACTCTAGTAAACTCTTTGGATGTTGGTCGCATGGCGATGTGACCTATGAGTGTTAATCACATGGCGATCTGAACTAGATTATTGACTCTAGTGCAAGTGGGAGACTGTTGGAAATATGCCCTAGAGGCAATAATAAATTGGTTATTATTATATTTCCTTGTTCATGATAATCGTTTATTATCCATGCTAGAATTGTATTGATAGGAAACTCAGATACATGTGTGGATACATAGACAACACCATGTCCGTAGTAAGCCTCTAGTTGACTAGCTCGTTGATCAATAGATGGTTACGGCTTCCTGACCATGGACATTGGATGTCGTTGATAACGGGATCACATCATTAGGAGAATGATGTGATGGACAAGACCCAATCCTAAGCATAGCACTAGATCGTGTAGTTCGTATGCTAAAGCTTTTCTAATGTCAAGTATCATTTCCTTAGACCATGGGATTGTGCAACTCCCGGATACCGTAGGAGTGCTTTGGGTGTGCCAAACGTCACAACGTAACTGGGTGGCTATAAAGGTACACTACGGGTATCTCCGAAAGTGTCTGTTGGGTTGGCACGAATCGAGACTGGGATTTGCCACTCCGTGTGACAGAGAGGTATCTCTGGGCCCACTCGGTAGGACATCATCATAATGTGCACAATGTGATCAAGGAGTTGATCACGGGATGATGTGTTACGGAACGAGTAAAGAGACTTGCCGGTAACGAGATTGAACAAGGTATCGGGATACCGACGATCGAATCTCGGGCAAGTATCGTACCGCTAGACAAAGGGAATTGTATACGGGATTGATTAAGTCCTTGACATCGTGGTTCATCCGATGAGATCATCGTGGAGTATGTGGGAGCCAACATGGGTATCCAGATCCCGCTGTTGGTTATTGACCGGAGAAAGTCTCGGTCATGTCTGCATGGTTCCCGAACCCGTAGGGTCTACACACTTAAGGTTCGATGACGCTAGGGTTATAAAGGAAGTTTGTATGTGGTTACCGAATGTTGTTCGGAGTCCCGGATGAGATCCCGGACGTCACGAGGAGTTCCGGAATGGTCCGGAGGTAAAGATTTATATATGGGAAGTCCTGTTTTGGTCACCGGAAAGGTTTCGGGTTTTATCGGTAATGTACCGGGACCACCGGGAGGGTCCCGGGGGTCCACCAAGTGGGGCCACCAGCCCCGGAGGGCTTCATGGGCTAAGTGTGGGAGGGGACCAGCCCCAGGTGGGCTGGTGCGCCCCCCCACAAGGGCCCAAGGCGCCTAAGAGGTGGAAAGGGGGCAAACCCTAAAGGGGTATGGGCCTTAGGGCCCATCCTGGTGCGCCTCCCTCTCCCCTCCCATCTTGGCCGCCTCCCCTTTCCCATCTAGGGCTGCCGCCCCCCTAGGGGTGGGAACCCTAGAGGGGGCGCACCCTCCTCCCTCTCCCCTATATATAGTGAGGCCTAGGGGCTGCCCATAAGACACGTGATTTGATCTCTCCCTGTTGGTGCAGCCCTCCCTCTCTTTCTCCTCATATCTCGTGGTGCTTGGCAAAGTCCTGCAGGATTGCCACGCTCCTCCACCACCACCACGTCGTTGTGCTGCTGCTGGATGGAGGCTTCCTCAACCTCTCCCTCTCTCCTTGCTGGATCAAGGCGTGGGAGACGTCACCGGGCTGTACGTGTGTTGAACGCGGAGGTGCCGTCCATTCGGCACTAGGATCATCGGTGATTTGGATCACGACGAGTACGACTCCATCAACCCCGTTCTCTTGAACGCTTCCGCTTAGCGATCTACAAGGGTATGTAGATGCACTCTCCTTCCCCTCGTTGCTAGTCTCTCCATAGATAGAGCTTGGTGACACGTAGGAAAATTTTGAATTTCTGCTACGTTCCGCAACAAAAACCCCTCTGTCAGATAAGCTGCAGCCCACAGTCTCCTCTTCTTATACATCCGTCTCAATCAAGTTACTGTTATTTCTGACTGCCATCTTTTGGCAAACGCATGCCTTCTCTCCTCAAACGTGGCCATGGATGTGGTGTTGTACAGAAGAGTTGGAGCTGGTTCCAGGACTTGCGAGTGAGGTGAATCTTCATTTTTTTTTCTATATGCGATGTACTTATACAGTGCCGCACATCTAGCAAGACTTGGCGAACTGCCTTGATCATCGTAGCGTCGGCGTCCGCGGTTACACTCTTCGTTAGCTTCTGACACATTGACATCAAAAAAGTTTGCTACAAGGCAAGTCCTTTCTCGCCATGAAATACGACCACGGAATCCATCGCAACTTTGGCCAAGTGTCCCAGGGGAACACCAGCCAGCATAGGGAAGGAGGATAAATCCTCGTCATCTAAGGAAGCCGAGCCTGGGGGAGGACGGGAAGACGGACTTGGATCAAGGTTGCGCGCTGCGGCATGGCGAGACACCTTCTCTACAGCGTTCAGAGAAGCCACCGCCGTCCCGCCCGCCAGTCCCAGGCGAGCGCTCTTCTGCGAGACCATGGCCGGAGATGAAGCAGAGCGGGGGCGTCCCTTGCCCCGGGCGGAAGTGTGCGGTCGTCACACGCGCGGGGGGGGAGGGGAGGGGTTTGGGGAGGAGCGATGACCGGAGGAACCTTGACTGGACACACAGGACCGTGAGATAATTGTGGACACACAGTGAGGCTGACAATGCCCGAGTCACCATCCATCATGTCCGAGGCCTTCGGCGACACGGGAAACAACATCACCTCCCCCTCCAGCAAGGTCGCAAGCTCGTCCACGACCTCCACCTCAGTCACCACCCGCTCACCAAGGAGTTCCCCACTGGTCAGCAACATTGAAGCCCATGGGGAGGCGGTTTCCATGACCCCCTTCCTAGCGCCTTGCCTAACGATGGCGCGGTTGGTGCTGCAGCCGTTCCCAGGACATCATCATCATCAGGCAAGGACGGGGAGCGAGAACAGCTACGTCGCTCCCCGCCCGAATCCCCCACGGATCCCCATAGCCCGAGAGAGGAGGTCTATCACGATGCCTTAGAGCCATCCACCTGGGTCGGGCCCTCAACCAAGATGCGGAGGTCGTAGCCGATGTCATTGAAGAACACGTGCACGGCAGTTTATAGCTTGGAAGGGTCCGGGGATTTGACCTTGGCACGAACAGCCGGGCCCTTAAGCAGTGAAGGCTCATTGATGTCCACGACCTTACCCAACAGGAGAGACATCTAGCGACTGGTCCCCATCTACTTCGCGATGGCGGGAAGGCCGCAGATCTGGATCCATGCCGTCTCAAGTACCGCAGTAGCCAAGGGATCGACCGTAGGCACCGAGATGTGGACAGTGAGCTCGTGGAGAGCCAGGGTTAACTGCACGGTATGAGTACCATACCAGAGGCTCAACGGGTCAGGGAATATTGCAAAGAACTCGCGATCAGAGATCGGCGTCACCACTCAATCCTAGTCGGCGAGAAAGAGATGTCGCAATTCCTCCGTGATGATGGCTGGAGACGCCGTCTTGCCGCCCAACACTGAGATCAGTGCTGAGAGCGAAGGAGGGGCCTCCAAAACCGAGATCGTCATCTGGTAGTAGCCAAAATCCTCCAGCACGTGGCCATAGAGCAGCAACTCCCACTCGAGGTGGTCTTCCTTGCAAAGAAGAGACGGATGGTCGGCGCTCTTGCACTTGTAGCAGGCAGGCGACATCTTGCAATCAACCAGGTAATGGCCTTCCAGGCCACAGTTGAAACAAACTGTGGCAACAACCCGCGGACCCCTCTGGTCGGGGGCGACCGCCGGCGGGGCGGGATGGGACACAGAGGAGGCCGGACCGGCCGCACCAAAGGTAGGTAGGCCGCCCTTGTTCTTCTTGTTGTTGGAGAACTGCCCGTATGGATGGTTGCAAGCGCCGATACCGGCCATCAGGTGTTGGGGCTGATGTTGGGGAGGGTTGTGCCGGCACAGAGGAGATCCCTCCTGGCGGTTAGACTGCACTGATGAACGGGACCTACGGTCCTGCCGACCCGACCAAGCCGGGGAGCGCGAACGCTGCTCACGGTGGGAGGTGTGGCGGTCTCGGGCACGCCAATGATCAGGAGAGCGGAAGCACGACCAGTCGCTTGAGCGATCCTCCCGGTCGACCATCGTAGCCTTCCCTTTAAGGGTCACCGCTCGCATGTCGGCCACTCGCCGGGCCGCCGCGGGAGAGGGTCGACGGGACGAGGAGTCACGGGCGTCATCCCGGTCGGCCGAGCGGCGCTTGGGGCGCGATGCCCCGTCATCGACCTCACACGCCATAAGAAGGGGCGAAAGGGGGCGCGAGCCACCGAGGAGGGGGAGGCCATGGGATGGGGGAGCCGCAGCGGAATCGTGGGAGGCGACGCAGAGGGAGAAGCGAGGGGGAAGAGTGTACTGAGCGAATGCCATAAACCACCCGCAAGGCCGGGCCAAGAGGAGTTAAGGGAAGTTGCCGATGCGTCCGGGCCAGATAGGCAGGAGGATGGGCCAGGCCCATTGGGGCCAGCAATTCCAACCAGGCCAATCCCTGCGGCCCACGAACCCATGAGCCTAGCAGACCTCCATAGCCCAACCGCATCGGAGGGCCCAGGCCCAGCACGCACGACCGCATGGGGAGCTGCTAGGATTTCCCCCTGTACGAACGCGACGCGATGATCGTAGCTCCGGCAGGCAAGCAGGCGGGGGGTGGGGGGGCATCACCGCCCTTGCTGCCCAGCCGGAACTGGCGGAAACGGCCTTCATAGATCGTCGGAGGGGAGTCCCCAGGTGAGCAGGACAGACGGTCAGGTCGGCGCAGCACCACCGCCCCGCGCAACAAGCTCGCCGCTGCGCCCACATTAGCTCGGCCCCGAATGCCCCACATATATGGCCAAGCACGACGACGGGTCCGCTGTGCAGCCAAAGAGGGGTTAGGAGGAAGGGGAGGTGGGGAGCGTACCTGTGCAACAGCCGGCGTGAGGGCGTGTTTCGGAGAGACCGCTACCGGAAGACGGTCACCGAAGCGCCAGTCCTCCCGAAGGGTGCCCGAAGCCACCGCGCAACCGACCTCCCGGTCCTCCTCCTCCTCCTCCAGGTCAGCCCACCGCGGGACCGAAAGGAGGGAGGCGACGGGAGCGATACCATGCTCCAGGCCAGAGCCGGGAGGCGGGGACGCCGGCGCCGTAGCGGCCCCATGTTGGAGACATGTCGTGGATGGGGGAGCACCGCAGTCCACCATCTAGATCTTGTTTTCAACCGTCACAGTTTCTGCGAAGCAACCTATGGTTGGATGGTTAGAGGGATTGTGGTACCCCCAGTCCACGAGGGTTTAAATCCTGGTGCTCGCATTTGTTCCTGGCTCAGTCTTTCGGAGGTGCTCATTGAGGTAGTGTGTGCGTTCATAGGGGTGAGTTTATACGCGTGTATATGAGCGCTTGCGTCTGTACTGTGTTAAAAAAAACAATAACAGTTTATGTTTTCAATGCATCGATGCACTTGTTTTGCACACGACTTGTGGCTTCCCCTCTCGATGTTTCTCGGCGCCGCCTTTTCCTGGATTGGAACATTATCATCGAACTATCCTGTCCTCGTCCCAAACGTTTCCTGCGGCCGACTGACGGGCACGAACACCGATCCTTAACTCCAGATCAGACGTACGTAAACGGTACTCCCTCTTATTCTGCCTCTTCTTATGTTATCTTATTATTAAAAACCTAGAAATCTTTCCCACATAAAAAAAGAAGAAAAGAGAAACCGATAAACCTAAGTGGATTAATATGGCGTATGTGGTCGTGAAGTCGTGCAATGTTTTTTGTTGGGATGGTACTGTACCTCTTTTTTTTAGGGGATGGGATGGTACTGTACCTATACGGTATGGTTTATACGGGTTATGCAGGGCTTGAGAATCCACACCACCGTATCTAATACATACTCCTATACTACGTTAATATAGATTGGATTGGAACATCACCATCGATCTGTCCTGGCCCAAAAGTTTCCTGCGGCCGACTGATGGGCACGAACTCGGATCCTTAACTCCAGATCACACGTACGTATACGGTACTCCAGCTTATTCTGCCTCTTTTTGTGTTCTCTTATTAATTAAAAACCTAGAAATCTTTCCCGCAGACAAAAAGAAGAAAGAGAAACCGATAAACCTAGGTTGATTACTTGGTGTATAATATGGCGGACATAGAGGACGTCGCCATGGCGGAGCCGGACCTCTTGCGACGCCCCATGATCTCGGTGGGGATAGAAAAGGTGGAAGATTACTTGATGAGGTACAGGATCCGCGGTGACGATGCCGCGATGGTGGCGGTGGTGGCGGAGCCACAACAGCATACCAGGTTGACCCTCATCGTCCTCGTCACCGCCGGCGCCGTTTTTGGTTTTTTCGCTTACTTTTACGCGGCGATTAAATGCGAGAAGGAATCGGTCTACACGGTGACGGTGTTTATCGCGATGTTTCTTTGTGCGGGCTTTGCGTTCGGCCTTGCTATGGTTTCTGTTTTTCTCATCAAAGAGTGCCAAGAGGGGTTTCAGGATGAGCAACATCATAGATTAGCAGATTTCCTGCTCCAGGTGTAGATAGATAGAAATGTAAGCATCCATCATCGATGCATGATATGAGAACTTCCCCTGTTATCATATGTACAAACATTGTACGGTATTATTGGCATGCATCTATTTTTCTGATCGAGGGAAGGCAGGCAATGGTAGTTGATTCACATGCACGCACACATATCAGTTTCACACGTACGCAACTATGCATGCATGTGTCACCACCAGCTACGCCAACAAACGTACGTTTTTATTACAGAAGCAAGCGTTCGTATACACGCGGATACACTCACTCCTATAAACACACATGCACACCCTATCCTTATGAGCATCTCATCATCTTGAAATTTACGAAGTCACCGTAGGCACCTCGTCGTTGACGAGACGTCTCCTCCCACTGAATGCACATCGCCGGAAATCCTGAAATAAATTCAGGAATAAACGCGAGCACCAGGTTTGAACCCTGATGGGCTACGTACATACCAAGAGTTGCAAGGCGGTCGGAGTACATACGTACCCAAATAATCTCTGCTCTTTTTTTTCGTCTTCTCAAGAACATGGAAGAGCTTTGCATGTCTTCGAATCAGAGTTTACAGGCGTGAAGGGTAGTCATCGTCATCTGTGGTCGATCGACACCCCTGAGAATCCACCATACAGACATATAGTATTACAAAAGCTACGATCTCGCTAATTTCCACAATGCAAATCCGTCACAAGAAGGGAAGCACTGCAATCTTGTCGAAAATCCGCCTGTTTCATTCTAACGAGATTGACCGCAAGGTAAAAACCGCCAAGGAGTCCAATTCCCGGATCGCACCCCCAGAGATCACAAATGAAAACCGACCGCTGGCGTAAACCTCTGGGACCTGTGTAGGCCAATAATACCAGGGACGAATCCAGGATTTGAGCATGAAGGGGGCGAAGAACAAAAAATCATAATGGGGCAACATCTATAACTATTAAAGTTCTAACTATATAATACCGGCACCGAATTTTAATGACATATTTCGATTTTTGGGATATGATTTGGTAGTTTAAATATAAATATATATTCTTGCCGGGGGGGGGGGTGGGGGGGGGGGGGACGAATATAAATCTTTACCGCCGAACATATCTAACAAGGCTGGCAGCGAGGGTGGAGCGGACGGGAGGAAAAGGCGAAAATGGGGCAGCTAGGGTTTGCTCTCGCTGTCATGCTCCAATAGCCAGGTTCTTGGCCCATTGGGCGGCGCACCGACGCCAGGGCATGAATATGGTCACCAAACCGGTGACCTTCCTAGGAGGACTGATCGGTTCTTCGTGGGTCCTGTCTCTTAGTCCGACGTGGCGGACAAGTCCAAGCGGCCCCAAATCTAATTAAGGATAGGATTATGGTCTCAATCATCGATGCAAAATTTAGAAAAATACTTCCTCCGTCCGAAAATACTTGTCATCAAAATGGATAAATCTAAAACTAAAATACGTCTAAATACATTCCTTTTATCCATTTTGATTTCAAATATTTTCGGACGGAGGGAGTAGAATTTACCAGGCTACTTTTCCTGGGGTTATTGCTTTCTTGAACTAAGGAGCAGCTAGAGAAGGTTCCAGCCAACAACAATAAGCTAGCAGCGAAGAGCTACAGAGCTACTTCAAACAACAACAACAACAACAACGAACAACTACAAAACTAGCAGCGATGGCACGCTCCGGGCTCCGACGATGGCGCGGACAGCGCCGGGAAGGAGACACAGCGACGTGGCAGCGTGCCCGGGAGGAGCCACGGCGAGGTGCAGGCCCCAGGAAGTACGCATGCAGCAGCATCACATCGAGAGAACGTGTCAGACCCACCCCGACGAGCAATGCTACACTCACGGAGGAATATACATGATCTGAACAATATACTAACAGGCTACGTGATCTCCTAAGTTGAACAGCCTTATCTTGGGGAACCTCTAGATACGCACTTCAACGGTTATTGGATGGACAATAAAAACCGGTTATTAGATGGGATTGGATCATCACCATCGATCTGTCTTCTCGTCGTCCCAAACGTTTCCAGCCGGCTGACTGATTGTGTCAAACACGACGCGCTATCTCAGAGTTTCTCTCCAGATGGGATTGGATCATCACCATCGATCCTCGTCCCAAACGTTTCCAGCGGCCGACTGATGGGCACGAACACGGATCCTTAACTCCAGATCAGACCATCTTCCCACTCTTGGTCTCTTATTAGAAACCTAGAAACCTTTGCCATGAAGAAATAGAAAAGAGAAACCGATAAACGTAGCTGGATTAGTTGGTGTGTAATATGGCGGACATAGATGATGTCGCCATGACGGAACCGGACCTCGCGCGACGCCCCATGTCTTCTGTGTGGATCGAAAAGGTGCAAGATTACTTGGTGAGGTACAGGACTCGCGGTGACGATGCCGCTATGGTAGCAGTGGCGCCGGAGCCACAGCAGCACACGAGGATGATGCTCATCTTCCTCGCCACCGCCGGCGCCGTCTTTGGGGTGTTCACTCTCTTTTACCTGGAGATTAAATACGCGAAGGATTGGGACTACACGGTGGATATTGCGATCTGGCTATGTGCGTCCTTCGCGGGCAGCCTTATAGGAGTTTCTACTTTGCTCATCGCAGACTGTCAAGATGGGTTTCAACAAGAGGATCGAAGATTCGCAGATTTCTTGCTCCAGCTGTAGAGCTTAATTAATTCTGTACTCCCTCACAGTGTCAAAAAAACGTCTTGTATTAAGTTAAGGAGGTAGTATATATATTTGATAGGATGGAATAGATGATCATCCATGCATGTGCAAGTACCAGTTGACAACATGCATGCATATTTGTTATTTTCACTCCTATGTACCTATATATTGTAAACCACGACGTACGTGCGGGTCCTTCTACACCAACACTTATAAATTGTTCGCCGTGGAGATATCTGACCTCTCCTACACTTGGTTCAAATTCTTACGGTGAAAGCCTACGACCCGGCATCGGGTTGGGCGATGGCGTCGTCCTCGCCGCATCCCCCTTTGGGGCGTCGCTGGGAAGAGCCTTTGATCCTATTCACGCATTTCGTAGGTTGTCCACTCACCTTGCTTGGGCTATTCCGGGGAAAACCCTAGATCATAGTCTCTTGGATCGGACGATGACAGCGTCTTAGGTGCCATTCTCCCTCCCAGGCGCATTGTTTTGGAGCACCTGTTGGCTGGAGGGGCATGAGGTGGAGCGGTGTTTCATCTACCGCAGCAACAACGGTGGATATCGGCGGCGTGGCGTAGTGGAGCCTCGCCGCCAATAGCTAGATGTGAAGGAGACACATGTGTTTGCACTGCCCAAAGTTGCAGCTCCCCCCCCCCCCCCCCCCCCCCGCTTTATATGGAAAGCAACAACCGAAACAAAGTACACAGCCGAACGATACATGAGATGAGGTAGCCCCGAAAGAATAGCGATCTCAGGATAACCGGATCACACAGGACCCACGTGACTACACTGTCTAAAGAAAGCACAGAAAGAACTGAGTATAACGCCACGCTACGGCCTGTAACATCTAAACTCCACTACAACGTCCCGAGGAGCGAGAACGGTGCTAAGCATCGTCGCTGTTGAGTCCACACTGGACAAAGGTTTTCCCACGCTGACGGGAAGACTCTGGAAGATCTGTCGTGCGTAGCACCTGCCAACCAGGCATGACTCAGCATAGCACCTGTCGGCCAGGCATGACTTGACAGCTCCACCGAAGCTCCGTGCAAGACGAAGCCGCTCCACGTCCTGCCTCTGTCTTCTGGCGCTGCTCCACACACGATGCTCCCAAGAGAGAAACGACACCATAGTGCCGCCATCGTCCGATCTGGAAGACCAGATCTAGGGTTTCCCCCGGAACAACACGAGTGGGTCGACAACAGTTACACGACGATGCCTTCATCAAGGTCACGGCGCAGAACGCCACCATCGCCAGGCGTCGGCTCGGTTTTCACCGGCAACCATGTTTCCCCAATTCGTAGCCGGGACTAGATGACGGATCTGGAGATCCGACCACCCAGCCTCAGGCCGACCACCTCCGACGAAGGAGATGACCACCACCGCCATGTCCCGCCTCCATGCCGAGAAGGGCCGTCGGACTCCACCGCCGTCAGTAACTTCACCCGACGCCAGGCCACACAGCCACCAATAGCACATCACGAGCACCCCGGGGATGCCTCCCCGACCTGCCTCGGCGCCGATCCAGAAGGCCGAGCGCAAGCAACAAGACGAATCCGGCGAGCAACCAGCAAAACCGTGTGCACCACGGATGTCAGCCCGAAGGGGATCTCGCCCGACTCTGCCTAGCACAGGTGCCATTGCCCCCCGCGTCGTCCAGATCCGGCAGATCGACCACCGGCCGCCGTAACCATCACCAGCACGCAGCCCGCCTCGTGCAGCCCTCCACGCCCGCCACCGTGGCAGCCCAGCATCGCCGCGCCCCACACAACGCCGCGTTCCGGCCAGGGTAGATCGCCCCATGGTGATCCTGCCTCGCGAGAAGGAGAAAGCGCCCCGCCGCCGCCCATGCCGGGCGGGCTTCGCCCACCGGCACGCTCTGGCGGCGGCGAGGGGAGGGATGGGGAGGAGGTCACGGTTCGGCGGCGGCTAGGGTTTCCTCCCCTGCCGCCCGTGGGAGCGCTAGAGGAGGTCGCGAAACAAAGGTTGGTTCTATAGTACCGATGACACGTGGGTGCAGAGGTCCACACAATAGCGAATGTACTGCATAGTGCGCTTTTGCAGAGGATGCCGGAATCCCGTGGTAAGTACGGGCCATCCATAACAACTGGTCACGGGTTCAATATGCACCTTTTGCATATTTTGTAGGATAAAATTAAGGCATTGTGGGGGAAAAAATACCTCGACATCGCATTGTGGACGCAGCAGGAAGATGGTGCTCTTCTCGTAGTCGTTTCTCACATTATCTGTTCTAGATATGCGCTAGCTTGGCCGTCAAAATTGATAGAATTCCTGAATTGACCCTTTTGAATAAATAGTGTAGGTATTCAAAATTCTTCCATTTTCAAAATTTGCAGGGACTCAAGAATTAGTGCCAACATTTTGTCGAACTGTTGATAAATTACCGTTTCTCCAGATTTCCGGTACTCAATATTTTACATTTTTAAGCAAAGGTCGTGCCGTTTTCCTCGTCAAATATCATGTTCTCAAATGTTGTCTACAAGACCCATTGTTTGGTTTTTAGGTACTAATTAATGTAGTAGCTAGCAAGGAGGTCAAATTTCGCTCAATAGTTTTTGACATTTTTTCTACTAAGGTTTTTTTTACATGGATTATGTGTCTCCTAGTCGTCGTTAGGCCTCCCATACCGCACCTTCATCCTCCATTCCAACAATGCCCCCCCCCCCCCCCCTCCACGCCGCCCTCACTAGACGAATTGGAGAAGCAACGATGGATAATGTGGTTGGCGCAGGCAAGAAACGATTGATGACGATGTGTTCTGCTAGAGAGAGAGAGAGAATGCATGTAGGAGCAGAAGGAGGCGGAGCTACCGCATGAGAGAACCTTGGCTAGAAGTCGGAAGTTCTGATGTGCAAAAGAGATGCCAAGAGAGAACGTAGGAATGCAACAGACATCATCTTCTCGAAGGCCATCGATGAAGAGTGCGCTCGGATGCCGACACAGAGTAGATCAAAATTGGTCCTACAATGGGTGTTGCAACTTGCAAGAGGTTAATCTCTGATTCCGATTCAAAGAGGCTGATGGTGATGTGTCGTGGGGATAATGCCTCCGAGAATGCTCCCACCACCACCTAATTTCGCTCCGTCTTCAGCAGCTACCTTGCCATACACTTGAACAGGTACCTAGTGCCGATTGAGCTAAGTTTCTATTTACTAAGTTAGAACCATAGATGATGAATATCATAAATTAGAACCATAGATGATGATCTAGTAGCTTAAACTACAATGTGCCTCATACCAAGATAGCTAGGGCTTAGGTGTGAGTGCAATCGTTAATTCTTTTTCCTTTCTAAGACCTTTTTTTTACTATTCACACCCACATGTTTCGAGCTTCGGGAGACTGCTTGCTGCATGTGGCATGAGCGAACGGCGGATGCCAAATAATGCCAAGCTTGTTCATGAAGGTGGTACTAGAAATTAATCCTAAGGACAGTACCATAAAATCATTAACCTCACATGTTAGGATGCTCTAATTACAACACTGTTACTTGGAACTAAATCACAATGCTCATTTATTGTTTGCATATAAAAAGTAAAGTCAGGTGCGTGCACAATCTTACTGCAAAAACATATACATGCAAAATTAATTCCTGTCCATAAATTTAGGTGCAACAAGTTTTTGTAGGGCTCATACGAAAGAACGAAATGCGCTCGGGGAATTAACTACTATTAATGAAGACTCCTATTAAGGTCTTCTAGTTAGCGGATTGAAATATTTTGCTTTTCCGTCATACCCTCAAGACCAAAAGCTGCCAAAGGCTATCAGTGGTTCTCGTAGAGGCACATGAGGAAAAGAGATAAAAGTGAAGTGTGGATTCTCCTTCGTTGGTGGGAATGAGAGGGATCGGAAACAAGATGAACTCTTTACGTTAATTTGGGTGAACAGAGAGTTGTTCTTGCAGAGTATTCCGCCACATAACTTCATGCCAAGAATGATAGTCTCGAGTACCAGACAAATCAGGCCTAAAAAATTATGGCTTCAAAGGTTTGGGGCAAGGACTTCTATGAACCACTAGTGACTGAAGCATTGAACTTCGTTGGTGCCAACTGAACTCGAAGAAATAGCTTCTAGATGTATTGAATCTTTTTGCATGTATCTTTGACTTTAGCCTTTCTAGTTCAGTTGTCGAGACCTGTTATTCTTGTAATTTGCCTCCGTTGAAAGGGTTGGGTCAGCTTACAGTTGCTTTGTTAGCTTTTCCAATGATGCCACGCTTGTAAGACCTCTTCCACTGTACATGTGCTTTAGCTGAGGTGCTAAACGCATTAAAGAGTTTAGAAGCTAAAGCCCAATGCATAGGTGCCTAACTTGTTGTAGCTAAGATTCCTTTATTTAATCATTTAGCAACTAAACTCCCCCATGCATTGGCGGGCTTAATTCATTTAAGTGTTGTTTCTAAGTTCACACGCTTGGCATTGTTTCTTCTTGGGGTCCCCAAACTCATCTCTCTCCTATTAGTTACCATACCACATCAGATTTTTCACCTAGATGGCAGCCTTAGCATATGTACAAGGTGGAGCACTGGGAGGGGTCTAATGTGCGCCATTTGGATGGTGATGCTTGTACTTTTTGGGAAGTAAGTTTGTGAGCCAATTTGTTTCTATAATATAAATCAGAGAGGGCGACCCCTCTTTTATTCACACAAAAAGTGCAACAATTTTAGTTTTATATGTGCTTGCAAGCTTGAATAGAAATCAAACATTCCGAGATGCATAGTTGCTGGTTCGTGCAGATCATAGACCTAGTTCACACATACAAATGTCATACCATGACACAAAGTTTGACTGGAGCCAGTGAAACCCGCGTGAGGTGTTTGATGAAGCCTTGCTTAAAAAATCATGACCAATTTTTGATAACTGCACAATAGACTAAATATTACAATTTATTGCACTTTTGAAATAAAGAAAATAATATAAAGGAAACTCGGTACAAATATGTACTCCCTTCATATCACAAATACATGTCGTTTTGGATATGTATTTGGTCAAATATAAATTAGAACTTTAAAAGCAAATGTACATACAAATATAAACATTGTTCTAAATATTGAAATAAGGAACTTGTGAACCATATGTTTAGATTTGTGTTGGAATATGTATTTAGAATATTTTTTCTTTGTTTCACATATGTATAATAAAAAATCAGTGGTCAAAGGTAAATGTTGAAGACGATCACTTTACAAATCAATACGTATTCATGATATGGACCTGTGGAGAGTAGTACAGTATTTGTGCCTAGCTTGTGATTTATGTTTCTGTCTTATTGGATGACAGGGTATATATTTTTTCTAGGAAATGCATTGTTAACATAAAATTTTCAATCATGTGAAGTTGTATAGTCCTTCCATTCATAACAGTCAACGAATTTGTCCGCTTTTTCCTTGTTCTGTTAGTACTAGCACTACAATTTTTTCTTTTGCGGGGGAGTATTAGTGTACTACATTGCAATAAGAGTATTAGTGTACTACATTGTAGTAAGAGTTCTTCTAGTTGGATGGACGAGCCTCCGAGTTGTGTCACTAAATTTGTGGACGATTTAATGTTGTTTGAAGTTTAATAAAGCTAGCCATGATGGCCATCACTCAAAAGAGAAAAAAAAACTTGTGTATTGATTCGAAATGTTGGTCTAGGCTGGGATTGGGTGGGCCCCATGGCACGATACAACCCGCGGCAAAGCCGGTCCAGGCTTAGGCTGGGCTTGAAAAAGCCTGGTGTTCAACAAGCAAGCCCGAGCCCAGCGCGACACGACACGTTTTTTGCGTTACACAAGCCCAAGCCTGGCCGACGCAAAAGCCTTAAGCCCAAGCCCGGCCTGACATGACACATTTTTCTATCACACAAGCCCAAGCCCGACATGATGCAAAATCCCAAAGCCCGAGGCTCCCTGGTTGGACTTCTGGGCTATCCGCTAGTGCTGCTCAGAATCATCATCATCAGAAAACTAAAAATACTTTTTCCCTCTTGCTTCTAGATCAAGAGCAAAGGGGAAGGGGGAGCTGGAGGATATCATGCAAGAGTTGGCTCTGAAGGAAGAGGATCTTGATGACGTGATCTTCAAGGACGACGATGCCCCTGCGGAGGAAGAACTCAGATGGATGGTATTGGCGCATGTGCACATGGACAAGGGTTTTAGTACCTACTGGTTTTCCGAAACATGTGATCTGCTTGGGATCTAGCAAGACAGGTGAAGATCAAAACCCTAGAAGATAACATATTCTAGATGCAGTTTAACTGCTTAGGGGACTGGGAGAGAGTCACCCAGGGGGGACTGTGGCACTTCAGGGGAAATCCAGTTATCATTGTTCCTTATGACGGTTACTCGAAGACCACATCCATCGAGTTGTTCAAGTTTGAAATCTGGGTGAGGATCATTGATCTGCCGATAGCATATCACGACAAGGTGAAGGCGCTGGCATCAGAGTTGGGCGAGTTTGTGGACTCGGAACCTTCATCCTTCGATTTTGAGGGCAACTTTTACCGGGTGAGGATCAGGCTAGATGTGCGCAATCCACTGAAGAAAGTAACGTCTCTGATCCGCGGTGGAGAGCGGCAGATATTTGCAGTAAAATACGAGCGTCTACCCGACTGGTGCCAAGTATGTGGCATGATGGGCCACGATTTCAAGGAACACGGTGATGGAGTCCACCCTCCTTCGGCGCTGATTTTCAAGAATTTGCGTGCTCCAGCTACCACTGCATGGGGGACGAAATGCCGTAACAGCAACCAGAAGGGCGGGAGGCAATAAGCAGGTCAGGGCAGCAACGGGCAGGAGAAAAGTGCAGGAGCGGAAGAACCGTCGGATGTTGATATGGAAGTGAATGATGAAAACCGTAAGCACAACTCCGACGAGGTGTTGCAGAGTCATAACCCGGGGTACGGGTCTGGAGATAGTGCCAGCGACAAAAAGTGGAGAGACGCCTCTTAGCCCACCTCCAAAACAGGACTCCAAGAGGTCTAAACCAACCCTACAAACTGAGAAGAATCCTGCTGGAGTGCTGAAGAAGATCCTCCCACAGGGCAAAAACTATGATGCTAGATCGGTGGCCTCCTCGGCGGAGGACCGCCGGGCGCAATGAGTTTGTTAAGTTGGAACTTCCGGGGTATTGGCAACGCCCCGACAGTTCAAGAGCTCCGCGAGATAGCGGTAAAGTTTGCCCCTAAAGTGCTATGTATAATTGAAACTCAGATAGGGAGGGATAGAGCAGAAAATCTAGCAAACACTTTAGGTTTTGATTCATCATTTGCTGTTGACTCCGCTGGTAGAAGCGGGGGCCTAGTTCTTTTTTGGAATAATGAAATAAAGGTGAAAATTTTGGGCTACTCGAGGTTCCATATTGATGCAAAAATCTGTGATATTGGTTTGCAACCTTGGCGTTTGACATGCTTCTATGGAGAGGCACAAACACATCTTCGCCAAACGTCATGGGACACCCTGAAGGGGTTGGCTGCTCATAGCCCCCTCCCATGGGTCTGTTTGGGCGATTTTAACGAAGTGCTAAGACGGGACGAACATGATGGTATAGGTCAGAGATGCCAAGCATAGATGCAAGGCTTTCGTGATGCCGTGGATGTTTGCGGTTTGAATGAATTGGGTTTCCAAGGCAGGATGTGGACGTTCGAGAAGAAAATGACAGGCAGCACTTACACTAGGGTGAGGCTAGACAAAGCCCTTGCTACGGCAGAATGGAGCTCTCTGTTCCAGGGTGCAGCGGTGGAACACCTTAAGGCGGCGACCTCTGATCATTCGCCTATTCTCTTGAAGTTGGAATCCACGGCGAGGCATCAAGCGAGAGAAAAGCTCTTTAGATACGAAGTTATGCGGGACTCTCATGCAGAGTTGAAGCAAACCGTGAGATCGGCATGGGATCCAAATAGCCAAAACCCATCTACGAGTGTTGTACGAGCAAAGCTAGCATCGTTGGCTAGCAATCTGGGAGAGTGGAGCAAACACACTTTTGGCAGTGTGCGAGGAGAGATCAGAAGTTTGAAAAAAGAGTTAGACAGGCTGAGAAACATAAATGGCAGGGCCGGCCCGAGTGCCGCTGAAGTGAAGATAAACGATCGCCTAATCGAGCTGTACCTTCGAGAGGAGTTGATGTGGCGCCAGCGGTCGAGAGTAGATTGGCTATCGGCGGGTGACAAGAATACACACTTTTTTCATCTTAGGGCATCGATGAGATGCAGAAAAAACTTGATCAAGTCTCTACAAAGACAGGACGGACAACTCACGGATGACCCAACCGAGATGCAACAAATGGCGTGGTAGTTTTATCATATATACCTCGGAGGGGGTACAGGGGATGGAAGAGGTGCTGCAACATGTACCAGCAAAGGTAACAGATGAAATGAATGACAGTCTCATGGCTCCATTTAAGGAAGAGGAAGTTTAAACTGCACTCTTCCAAATGTTTCCCACGAAGGCCCCCGGGCCGGATGGGTACCCAGCCCACTTCTTTCAGAGACACTGGGACATATGTGGGGCCTCGGTCACCAATGCAGTTCTTGGTATTCTAAGGGGTGAAGAAAGTCCCGCATGCATAAATGATACTTTGCTGGTTTTAATACCAAAGGTAGCAAATCCAACACTTTTGACTCAGTTCCGACCCATCAGCTTTTCTAATGTATTTTACAAAATAGCATCGAAGGTACTTTCAAACCATCTCAAAGTGATCTTACCTGATATCATATAAGAGGAGCAATCGGCCTTTGTTCCGGGGAGGCTCACCACAGACAACATAATCTCAGCCTATGAGTGTCTACATTTTATGAAGAGAAACCGGTCGAAGAATAACAGTTTTTGTGCATTGAAGTTAGATATGATGAAGGCTTATGACAGAGTTGAGTGGAGTTACCTCAAAGCCATTATGGAGAAACTAGGGTTTGCAGCACCATGGGTCTCCATCATTATGAACATGGTATCTTCAGTCTATGAGTGTCTACATTTTATGAAGAGAAACCGGTCGAAGAATAAAAGGTTTTGTGCATTGAAGTTAGATGTGATGAAGGCTTATGACAGAGTTGAGTGGAGTTACCTCAAAGCCATTATGGAGAAACTAGGGTTTCCAGCACCATGGGTCTCCATCATTATGAACATGGTATCTTCAGTCTCTTTATCAATTTTATTTAATGGCTTGAAACTGGAGAAGTTCAAACCCTCCAGAGGTATTCAGCAGGGAGATCCTATTTCTTCATACCTGTTCTTGTTGGCAGCAGAGGGCCTTTCGTGCCTTTTGAAATCACAAAACCAGTCATCCCAGCTTGGCGGAATTAAGGTGGCACCGACGACACCGTCAGTAAACCACCTATTATTCGCGGATGACAGTCTGCTGTTTTTAGGGCAAGTGTTAATGGAGCTAAAGAGGTATCAAACCTACTGGAGACCTACTGTGCGGCATCGAGACAGAGAATAAACAGAGAGAAATCCTCTATATTTTTCAGCAAGGGGTGCCCGGAAATTGTAAGATCGGCAGTGAAAGGCCATCTTCATGTTCCCAATGAATCGTTGAGTGACAAATATTTGGGGTTACCTACGGATGTAGGACACTTTAAAAAGGGGACTTTCAAATATTTAAGTGATAGAATTTGGGAGAAGGTAAAAGGATGGATGGGCAAACTACTGCCAGCAGGAGGGAAGGATGTGCTAATTAAGTCCGTCGCCCAGGCTATACCTGTTTTTTCAATGTCATGTTTCAAACTCCCCGGGGGGCTGTGTGAGAACATAAGTGCCATTATTCAAAAAAATTGGTGGGGTTGCAAACAGGGTAAACGAAAACCAGCATGGGTATCTTGGGAGGTGATGACAAGACCTAAGTATCTGGGAGGTTTGGGCTTCAGAGATCTTGAGCTGTTTAACTTGACTTTACTGGCGCGACAGGCGTGGAGACTTCTTCAGGAGCCAACCTCCCTGAGTGCGAGTATTTTGAAGGCTTCTTATTATCCTAATGGAATCATCCTCTCGGCAGAATTGGTATCTAGGCCATCATAAATTTGGAGAGCAATATTGGAAGGAAGGGATATTATGAAGCAAGGGATCATTAGCAGAATTGGCAATGGCCATAGTACAGATATATGGTCAGGCAACTGGATACCGAAAAAGGCCTCACGTCGACCGATCTTATCGCTGGTTGCTAACCCACCACGCATGGTGCATGAGCTACTCCTTCCAGCGTTGGCGTCTTGGAATGAAGATCTAGTGAGGAGTGTATTTTTGCCAGTTGATGCGGGCGAAATCCTAAAAATACCTGTATGCATGCGAGATGTTCCTGACTCATGGGCATGGTATCCGGATAAGAAAGGCAATTTCTCGGTTAGCTCAGTCTACCGAATGATCATCAGCACAAAGATAGAAAGGGAGAGTTGGTTAGAAGGGCGCGCGGGCCCTTCAGAAACCTCATCAGAAGAGAAGGCTTAGAGCTCTCTCTGGAAGCTGCAAGTTCCATCCAAAGTTCGAGTGTTCTTATGGAGGCTGGCACGGCATTCATTATCGACAATGGATGTTCTTCGAAACAGAAACATGTCAGTGCAAGATGCATGTCCTCTGTGCGGAGGGGAAGATTCATGGAGACACGCTCTTGTCTCTTGCACTATGGCAAGATGTACACAGGAGAATACCTCGGCTCTTCGGCTGTTGTGTTCAGTGGCATCACGGATCCTTTGATCCTTGAAGTTTATGCGTGCAAAGAGGCAATGGCCCTGGCAGAAGACCTCAACTCCGGAAGCAGAGGACCACATGCAGCGATTCTACATGAAATATCAGAACGGAGGAGTCTTTTTCTTTCTTGCAATTTTGTTTTTGAACGTAGAAATTTTAATTTCGAGGCTCATGATCTCGTCAAGTTTGCTAGTAGTCTTTCGGTTGGTCGTCATGTCTGGTTGGGCATGCCTCACGACCTTAACCTTGTACCCACAAACATTTTGTTGGTTTAAATAAAGACCGGCGAGAATTCTAAAAAAATTAGAAAACTAAAAGAAATATAGACACTAGTAGAAAAAGGGTCAAACGTGAAGCACATTAGTGCCGGTTTGTATTTGAGCCGGCACTAATGTGCACATTAGTGCCGGTTCTGAAGGAAATATGCCCTAGAGGCAATAATAAAGTTATTATTTATTTCCTTATATCATGATAAATGTTTATTATTCATGCTAGAATTGTATTAACCGGAAACATAATACATGTGTGAATACATAGACCAACAGAGTGTCACTAGTATGCCTCTACTTGACTAGCTCGTTAATCAAAGATGGTTATGTTTCCTAACCATGAACAAAGAGTTGTTATTTGATTAACGAGGTCACATCATTAGTTGAATGATCTGATTGACATGACCCATTCCATTAGCTTAGCACCCGATCGTTTAGTATGTTGCTATTGCTTTCTTCATGACTTATACATGTTCCTATAACTATGAGATTATGCAACTCCCGTTTATCGGAGGAACACTTTGGGTACTACCAAACGTCACAACGTAACTGGGTGATTATAAAGGAGTACTATAGGTGTCTCCAATGGTAGATGTTGGATTAGCGTATTTCGAGATTAGGGTTTGTCACTCCGATTGTCGGAGAGGTATCTCTGGGCCCTCTCGGTAATACACATCACATAAGCCTTGCAAGCACTGCAACTAATATGTTAGTTGTGAGATGATGTATTACGGAACGAGTAAAGAGACTTGCCAGTAACGAGATTGAACTAGGTATTGGATACCGACGATCGAATCTCGGGCAAGTAACATACCGATGACAAAGGGAACAACGTATTAGATTATTGACTCTAGTGCAAGTGGGAGACTGTTGGAAATATGCCCTAGAGGCAATAATAAAAGCATTATTATTATATTTCCTTGTTCATGGTAATTGTCTTTATTCATGCTATAATTGTGTTATCCGGAAATCGTAATACATGTGTGAATAACAGACACCAACATGTCCCTAGTAAGCCTCTAGTTGACTAGCTCGTTAATCAACAGATAGTCATGGTTTCCTGGCTATGGACATAAGATGTCATTGATAACGAGATCACATCATTAGGAGAATGATGTGATGGACAAGACCCAATCCTAAACATAGCATAAAGATCGTATAGTTCGTTTGCTAGAGTTTTGCAATGTCAAGTATCTTTTCCTTAGACCATGAGATCGTGTAACTCCCGGATACCGTAGGAGTGCTTTGGGTGTACCAAACGTCACAACGTAACTGGGTGACTATAAAGGTATACTACGGGTATCTCCGAAAGTGTCTGTTGGGTTGACACGGATCAAGACTGGGATTTGTCACTCCGTATGACGGAGAGGTATCACTGGGCCCACTCGGTAATGCATCATCATAATGAGCTCAAAGTGACCAAGTGTCTGGTCACGGGATCATGCATTACGGTACGATTAAAGTGACTTGCCGTTAACAAGATTGAACGAGGTATTGGGATACCGACGATCGAATCTCGGGCAAGTAATATATCGATTGACAAAGGGAATTGCATACGGGGTTGATTGAATCCTCGACATCGTGGTTCATCTGATGAGATCATCGTGGAGCATGTGGGAGCCAACATGGGTATCCAGATCCCGCTGTTGGTTATTGACCGGAGAGTCGTCTCGGTCATGTCTGCTTGTCTCCCGAACCCGTAGGGTCTACACACTTAAGGTTCGGTGACGCTAGGGTTGTGAAGATAAGTATATGCAGTAACCCGAATGTTGTTCAGGGTCCCGGATGAGATCCAGGACGTCACGAGGAGTTCCGGAATGGTCCGGAGGTAAAGAATTATATATAGGATGTGCAGTTTCGGCCATCGGGACAAGTTTCGGGGTACCCGGTATTGTACCGGGACCACCGGAAGGGTCCCGGGGGTCCACCGGGTGGGGCCACCTATCCCGGAGGGCCCCATGGGCTGAAATAGGAGGGAACCCAGCCCATAGTGGGCTGGGGCGCCAGCCCCTAGGGGGCCCATGCGGCTAGGGCTAAGGGGAAACCCTAGAGGGCGCGCCCCCCTTGCCTTGGGGAGCAAGCCCCACCCTAGGCCGCCGCCCCCCCCCCCCCCTAGTAGATTCCATCTACTAGGGCCGACGCCCCCCCCCATGGCACCCCTATATATAGTGGGGGAGAGGAGGGACTTGACAGACCAGCCCCTGGCGCCTCCCTCTCTACCCGTTACGTCTCTCTTCCTCGTAGTATAGGCGAAGCCCTGCTACTGCGACGCCCTGCATCCACCACCACGCCGTCGTGCTGCTGGATCTTCGTCAACCTCTCCTTCCCCTTGCTGGATCAAGAAGGAGGAGACGTCTCCCGTCCCGTACGTGTGTTGAACGTGGAGGTGTCGTCCGTTCGGCGCTGGTCATCGGTGATTTGGATCACGTTGTGTACGACTACATCATCCCTGTTCGTTGAACGCTTCCGCACGCGATCTACAAAGGTATGTAGATGCATCTCGTGACTCGTTGCTAGATGAACTCCTAGATGATCTTGGTGAAACGAGTAGGAAATTTTTTTTGTTTTCTGCAACGTTCTCCAGCATTTACTTGATGAATTACGAGTCTGAATTATTGAAAGGTTCAAGTAATTTCAGGGTGAAGTTGAAAGATCGTCGTGACAAGAGGATAAAATATCTATGATATGATCATAGAGATGAATATCTGAATTACGAGTTTGGCACAGAATTAAGACATTGTGGAAATTGTTGCACAACTAATACAGTCTGGAACACCATAGTGTGATGGTGTGTCCGAACATCATAACTGCATCCTATTGGATATGATGCATATCATGATGTCTCTTATCAAATTACCACGATAGTTTATGGGTTAGGCATTAGAGACAACCACATTCACTTTAAATAGGGCACCACGTAATTCCGATGAGATGACACCGTATGAACTATGGTTTAAAAAAACCCTAAGCTGTCATTTCTTAAAAGTTTGGGGCTGCGACGCTTATGTGAAAGAGTTTCAGGCTGATAAGCTCGAACCCAAAGCGGATAAATGCATCTTCATAGGACACCCAAAATAGTTGGGTATACCTCCTGTCTCAGATCCGAAAGCAATAAGGGATTGTTTCTAGAATCGGGTCCTTTCTCGAGGAAAAGTTTCTCTCGGAAGAATTGAGTGGGAGGATGGTGGAGACTTAATGAGGTTATTGAACCGTCTCTTCAACTAGTGTGTGACAGGGCACAGGGAGATGTTCCTGTGGCACCTGCACCAATTGAAGTGGAAGCTTATGATAGTGATCATGAAACTTCAGATCAAGTCACTACCAAACCTCATGGGATGACAAGAATGTGTACTACTTTAGAGTGGTACGTAATCCTGTCTTGGAAGTCATGTTGCTAGACAACAATGAACCTACGAGCTATGGAGAAGCGATGGTGGGCCTGGATTCCAAAATGGCTCGAGGCCATATAATCCGAGAGAGGATCCATATATGAAAACAAAGTGTAGACTTTGGAAGAACTACTTGATGGTCGTAAGGCTGTTGGGTACATATGGGTTTTAAAAGGAAGATGGACAATGATGGTAAATGTCACCATTAAGAAAGCTCGACTTGTCGTTAAGATGTTTTCCGACAAGTTCAAGGAGTTGACTACGGTGAGACTCTCTCACTCGTAGCGATGCTAAGAGTCTGTTGGAATTATATTAGCGATTACTGCATTATTTATGAAATCTTGCAGATAGGATGTCAAAACATTGTTTCCTCGACGATTTTTTTGAGGAAAGGTTGTATGTGATACAACCGGAAGGTTTTGTCAATCCTGAAAGATGCTAATAAGTATGCAAAGCTCCAGCAATCCTTCTAAGGACTGGAGTAAGCATCTCGGAGTTGGAATGTATGCTTTGATGAGATGATCAAAGATTTTGGTGTATACAAAGTTTATGAGAAACTTGTATTTCCAAAGAAGTGAGTGGGAGCACTATAGAATTTCTGATGAATATATGTTGTCGACATATCATAGATCAGAAATGATGTAGAATTTCTAGAAAGCATATAGGGTTATTTGAAAAGTGTTTTTCAATGGAAAGCCTGGATTAAGCCACTTGAACATTGAGCATCAAGATCTATAAGGATAGATCAAAACGCTTAATGGTACTTTCAAATGAGCACATACCTTGACATGATCTTGAAGGTGTTCAAGATGGATCAGTCAAAGAAGGAGTTCTTGCCTGAGTTGTAAGGTATGAAGTTAAGACTTAAAGCTCGACCACGGCAGAATAGAGAGAAAGGACGAAGGTCGTCCCCTATGCTTAAGACGTAGGCTCTACAGTATGCTATGTTGTGTACCGCACCTGAAGTGTGCCTTGCCATGAGTCAGTCAAGGGGTACAAGAGTGATCCAAGAATGGATCACAGGACAACGGTCAAAGTTATCCTTAGTAACTAGTGGACTAAGGAATTTTCTCGATTATGGAGGTGGTAAATGAGTTCGTCGTAAAGGGTTACGCCGATGCAAACTTTGACACTAATCCAGATTATTCTGAGTTGGAAATTGGATTCGTATAGTAGAACAGTTATTTGGAATAGCTCCAAATAGAACGTGGTAGCTGCATCTAGGAGATGACATAGAGATTTGTAAAGCACACACGGATCTGAAAGGTTCAGACCCGTTGACTAAAACCTCTCTCACAAGCAACATGATCAAACCCAGAACTCATTGAGTGTTAATCACATAGTGATGTGAACTAGATTATTGACTCTAGTAAACTCTTTGGATGTTGGTCGCATGGCGATGTGACCTATGAGTGTTAATCACATGGCGATCTGAACTAGATTATTGACTCTAGTGCAAGTGGGAGACTGTTGGAAATATGCCCTAGAGGCAATAATAAATTGGTTATTATTATATTTCCTTGTTCATGATAATCGTTTATTATCCATGCTAGAATTGTATTGATAGGAAACTCAGATACATGTGTGGATACATAGACAACACCATGTCCGTAGTAAGCCTCTAGTTGACTAGCTCGTTGATCAATAGATGGTTACGGCTTCCTGACCATGGACATTGGATGTCGTTGATAACGGGATCACATCATTAGGAGAATGATGTGATGGACAAGACCCAATCCTAAGCATAGCACTAGATCGTGTAGTTCGTATGCTAAAGCTTTTCTAATGTCAAGTATCATTTCCTTAGACCATGGGATTGTGCAACTCCCGGATACCGTAGGAGTGCTTTGGGTGTGCCAAACGTCACAACGTAACTGGGTGGCTATAAAGGTACACTACGGGTATCTCCGAAAGTGTCTGTTGGGTTGGCACGAATCGAGACTGGGATTTGCCACTCCGTGTGACAGAGAGGTATCTCTGGGCCCACTCGGTAGGACATCATCATAATGTGCACAATGTGATCAAGGAGTTGATCACGGGATGATGTGTTACGGAACGAGTAAAGAGACTTGCCGGTAACGAGATTGAACAAGGTATCGGGATACCGACGATCGAATCTCGGGCAAGTATCGTACCGCTAGACAAAGGGAATTGTATACGGGATTGATTAAGTCCTTGACATCGTGGTTCATCCGATGAGATCATCGTGGAGTATGTGGGAGCCAACATGGGTATCCAGATCCCGCTGTTGGTTATTGACCGGAGAAAGTCTCGGTCATGTCTGCATGGTTCCCGAACCCATAGGGTCTACACACTTAAGGTTCGATGACGCTAGGGTTATAAAGGAAGTTTGTATGTGGTTACCGAATGTTGTTCGGAGTCCCGGATGAGATCCCGGACGTCACGAGGAGTTCCGGAATGGTCCGGAGGTAAAGATTTATATATGGGAAGTCCTGTTTTGGTCACCGGAAAGGTTTCGGGTTTTATCGGTAATGTACCGGGACCACCGGGAGGGTCCCGGGGGTCCACCAAGTGGGGCCACCAGCCCCGGAGGGCTTCATGGGCTAAGTGTGGGAGGGGACCAGCCCCAGGTGGGCTGGTGCGCCCCCCCACAAGGGCCCAAGGCGCCTAAGAGGTGGAAAGGGGGCAAACCCTAAAGGGGTATGGGCCTTAGGGCCCATCCTGGTGCGCCTCCCTCTCCCCTCCCATCTTGGCCGCCTCCCCTTTCCCATCTAGGGCTGCCGCCCCCCTAGGGGTGGGAACCCTAGAGGGGGCGCACCCTCCTCCCTCTCCCCTATATATAGTGAGGCCTAGGGGCTGCCCATAAGACACGTGATTTGATCTCTCCCTGTTGGTGCAGCCCTCCCTCTCTTTCTCCTCATATCTCGTGGTGCTTGGCAAAGTCCTGCAGGATTGCCACGCTCCTCCACCACCACCACGTCGTTGTGCTGCTGCTGGATGGAGGCTTCCTCAACCTCTCCCTCTCTCCTTGCTGGATCAAGGCGTGGGAGACGTCACCGGGCTGTACGTGTGTTGAACGCGGAGGTGCCGTC
This sequence comes from Triticum monococcum, assembly GCA_034509565.1. Classification (NCBI taxonomy): domain Eukaryota; kingdom Viridiplantae; phylum Streptophyta; class Magnoliopsida; order Poales; family Poaceae; genus Triticum; species Triticum monococcum. The sequence continues at coordinate 31,946,443 of CM067841.1, read as the reverse complement.
CATTCGGCACTAGGATCATCGGTGATTTGGATCACGACGAGTACGACTCCATCAACCCCGTTCTCTTGAACGCTTCCGCTTAGCGATCTACAAGGGTATGTAGATGCACTCTCCTTCCCCTCGTTGCTAGTCTCTCCATAGATAGAGCTTGGTGACACGTAGGAAAATTTTGAATTTCTGCTACGTTCCGCAACAAAAACCCCTCTGTCAGATAAGCTGCAGCCCACAGTCTCCTCTTCTTATACATCCGTCTCAATCAAGTTACTGTTATTTCTGACTGCCATCTTTTGGCAAACGCATGCCTTCTCTCCTCAAACGTGGCCATGGATGTGGTGTTGTACAGAAGAGTTGGAGCTGGTTCCAGGACTTGCGAGTGAGGTGAATCTTCATTTTTTTTTCTATATGCGATGTACTTATACAGTGCCGCACATCTAGCAAGACTTGACGAACTGCCTTGATCATCGTAGCGTCGGCGTCCGCGGTTACACTCTTCGTTAGCTTCTGACACATTGACATCAAAAAAGTTTGCTACAAGGCAAGTCCTTTCTCGCCATGAAATACGACCACGGAATCCATCGCAACTTTGGCCAAGTGTCCCAGGGGAACACCAGCCAGCATAGGGAAGGAGGATAAATCCTCGTCATCTAAGGAAGCCGAGCCTGGGGGAGGACGGGAAGACGGACTTGGATCAAGGTTGCGCGCTGCGGCATGGCGAGACACCTTCTCTACAGCGTTCAGAGAAGCCACCGCCGTCCCGCCCGCCAGTCCCAGGCGAGCGCTCTTCTGCGAGACCATGGCCGGAGATGAAGCAGAGCGGGGGCGTCCCTTGCCCCGGGCGGAAGTGTGCGGTCGTCACACGCGCGGGGGGGGAGGGGAGGGGTTTGGGGAGGAGCGATGACCGGAGGAACCTTGACTGGACACACAGGACCGTGAGATAATTGTGGACACACAGTGAGGCTGACAATGCCCGAGTCACCATCCATCATGTCCGAGGCCTTCGGCGACACGGGAAACAACATCACCTCCCCCTCCAGCAAGGTCGCAAGCTCGTCCACGACCTCCACCTCAGTCACCACCCGCTCACCAAGGAGTTCCCCACTGGTCAGCAACATTGAAGCCCATGGGGAGGCGGTTTCCATGACCCCCTTCCTAGCGCCTTGCCTAACGATGGCGCGGTTGGTGCTGCAGCCGTTCCCAGGACATCATCATCATCAGGCAAGGACGGGGAGCGAGAACAGCTACGTCGCTCCCCGCCCGAATCCCCCACGGATCCCCATAGCCCGAGAGAGGAGGTCTATCACGATGCCTTAGAGCCATCCACCTGGGTCGGGCCCTCAACCAAGATGCGGAGGTCGTAGCCGATGTCATTGAAGAACACGTGCACGGCAGTTTATAGCTTGGAAGGGTCCGGGGATTTGACCTTGGCACGAACAGCCGGGCCCTTAAGCAGTGAAGGCTCATTGATGTCCACGACCTTACCCAACAGGAGAGACATCTAGCGACTGGTCCCCATCTACTTCGCGATGGCGGGAAGGCCGCAGATCTGGATCCATGCCGTCTCAAGTACCGCAGTAGCCAAGGGATCGACCGTAGGCACCGAGATGTGGACAGTGAGCTCGTGGAGAGCCAGGGTTAACTGCACGGTATGAGTACCATACCAGAGGCTCAACGGGTCAGGGAATATTGCAAAGAACTCGCGATCAGAGATCGGCGTCACCACTCAATCCTAGTCGGCGAGAAAGAGATGTCGCAATTCCTCCGTGATGATGGCTGGAGACGCCGTCTTGCCGCCCAACACTGAGATCAGTGCTGAGAGCGAAGGAGGGGCCTCCAAAACCGAGATCGTCATCTGGTAGTAGCCAAAATCCTCCAGCACATGGCCATAGAGCAGCAACTCCCACTCGAGGTGGTCTTCCTTGCAAAGAAGAGACGGATGGTCGGCGCTCTTGCACTTGTAGCAGGCAGGCGACATCTTGCAATCAACCAGGTAATGGCCTTCCAGGCCACAGTTGAAACAAACTGTGGCAACAACCCGCGGACCCCTCTGGTCGGGGGCGACCGCCGGCGGGGCGGGATGGGACACAGAGGAGGCCGGACCGGCCGCACCAAAGGTAGGTAGGCCGCCCTTGTTCTTCTTGTTGTTGGAGAACTGCCCGTATGGATGGTTGCAAGCGCCGATACCGGCCATCAGGTGTTGGGGCTGATGTTGGGGAGGGTTGTGCCGGCACAGAGGAGATCCCTCCTGGCGGTTAGACTGCACTGATGAACGGGACCTACGGTCCTGCCGACCCGACCAAGCCGGGGAGCGCGAACGCTGCTCACGGTGGGAGGTGTGGCGGTCTCGGGCACGCCAATGATCAGGAGAGCGGAAGCACGACCAGTCGCTTGAGCGATCCTCCCGGTCGACCATCGTAGCCTTCCCTTTAAGGGTCACCGCTCGCATGTCGGCCACTCGCCGGGCCGCCGCGGGAGAGGGTCGACGGGACGAGGAGTCACGGTCGGCCGAGCGGCGCTTGGGGCGCGATGCCCCGTCATCGACCTCACACGCCATAAGAAGGGGCGAAAGGGGGCGCGAGCCACCGAGGAGGGGGAGGCCATGGGATGGGGGAGCCGCAGCGGAATCGTGGGAGGCGACGCAGAGGGAGAAGCGAGGGGGAAGAGTGTACTGAGCGAATGCCATAAACCACCCGCAAGGCCGGGCCAAGAGGAGTTAAGGGAAGTTGCCGATGCGTCCGGGCCAGATAGGCAGGAGGATGGGCCAGGCCCATTGGGGCCAGCAATTCCAACCAGGCCAATCCCTGCGGCCCACGAACCCATGAGCCTAGCAGACCTCCATAGCCCAACCGCATCGGAGGGCCCAGGCCCAGCACGCACGACCGCATGGGGAGCTGCTAGGATTTCCCCCTGTACGAACGCGACGCGATGATCGTAGCTCCGGCAGGCAAGCAGGCGGGGGGTGGGGGGGGCATCACCGCCCTTGCTGCCCAGCCGGAACTGGCGGAAACGGCCTTCATAGATCGTCGGAGGGGAGTCCCCAGGTGAGCAGGACAGACGGTCAGGTCGGCGCAGCACCACCGCCCCGCGCAACAAGCTCGCCGCTGCGCCCACATTAGCTCGGCCCCGAATGCCCCACATATATGGCCAAGCACGACGACGGGTCCGCTGTGCAGCCAAAGAGGGGTTAGGAGGAAGGGGAGGTGGGGAGCGTACCTGTGCAACAGCCGGCGTGAGGGCGTGTTTCGGAGAGACCGCTACCGGAAGACGGTCACCGAAGCGCCAGTCCTCCCGAAGGGTGCCCGAAGCCACCGCGCAACCGACCTCCCGGTCCTCCTCCTCCTCCTCCAGGTCAGCCCACCGCGGGACCGAAAGGAGGGAGGCGACGGGAGCGATACCATGCTCCAGGCCAGAGCCGGGAGGCGGGGACGCCGGCGCCGTAGCGGCCCCATGTTGGAGACATGTCGTGGATGGGGGAGCACCGCAGTCCACCATCTAGATCTTGTTTTCAACCGTCACAGTTTCTGCGAAGCAACCTATGGTTGGATGGTTAGAGGGATTGTGGTACCCCCAGTCCACGAGGGTTCAAATCCTGGTGCTCGCATTTGTTCCTGGCTCAGTCTTTCGGAGGTGCTCATTGAGGTAGTGTGTGCGTTCATAGGGGTGAGTTTATACGCGTGTATATGAGCGCTTGCGTCTGTACTGTGTTAAAAAAAACAATAACAGTTTATGTTTTCAATGCATCGATGCACTTGTTTTGCACACGACTTGTGGCTTCCCCTCTCGATGTTTCTCGGCGCCGCCTTTTCCTGGATTGGAACATTATCATCGAACTATCCTGTCCTCGTCCCAAACGTTTCCTGCGGCCGACTGACGGGCACGAACACCGATCCTTAACTCCAGATCAGACGTACGTAAACGGTACTCCCTCTTATTCTGCCTCTTCTTATGTTATCTTATTATTAAAAACCTAGAAATCTTTCCCACATAAAAAAAGAAGAAAAGAGAAACCGATAAACCTAAGTGGATTAATATGGCGTATGTGGTCGTGAAGTCGTGCAATGTTTTTTGTTGGGATGGTACTGTACCTCTTTTTTTTAGGGGATGGGATGGTACTGTACCTATACGGTATGGTTTATACGGGTTATGCAGGGCTTGAGAATCCACACCACCGTATCTAATACATACTCCTATACTACGTTAATATAGATTGGATTGGAACATCACCATCGATCTGTCCTGGCCCAAAAGTTTCCTGCGGCCGACTGATGGGCACGAACTCGGATCCTTAACTCCAGATCACACGTACGTATACGGTACTCCAGCTTATTCTGCCTCTTTTTGTGTTCTCTTATTAATTAAAAACCTAGAAATCTTTCCCGCAGACAAAAAGAAGAAAGAGAAACCGATAAACCTAGGTTGATTACTTGGTGTATAATATGGCGGACATAGAGGACGTCGCCATGGCGGAGCCGGACCTCTTGCGACGCCCCATGATCTCGGTGGGGATAGAAAAGGTGGAAGATTACTTGATGAGGTACAGGATCCGCGGTGACGATGCCGCGATGGTGGCGGTGGTGGCGGAGCCACAACAGCATACCAGGTTGACCCTCATCGTCCTCGTCACCGCCGGCGCCGTTTTTGGTTTTTTCGCTTACTTTTACGCGGCGATTAAATGCGAGAAGGAATCGGTCTACACGGTGACGGTGTTTATCGCGATGTTTCTTTGTGCGGGCTTTGCGTTCGGCCTTGCTATGGTTTCTGTTTTTCTCATCAAAGAGTGCCAAGAGGGGTTTCAGGATGAGCAACATCATAGATTAGCAGATTTCCTGCTCCAGGTGTAGATAGATAGAAATGTAAGCATCCATCATCGATGCATGATATGAGAACTTCCCCTGTTATCATATGTACAAACATTGTACGGTATTATTGGCATGCATCTATTTTTCTGATCGAGGGAAGGCAGGCAATGGTAGTTGATTCACATGCACGCACACATATCAGTTTCACACGTACGCAACTATGCATGCATGTGTCACCACCAGCTACGCCAACAAACGTACGTTTTTATTACAGAAGCAAGCGTTCGTATACACGCGGATACACTCACTCCTATAAACACACACGCACACCCTATCCTTATGAGCATCTCATCATCTTGAAATTTACGAAGTCACCGTAGGCACCTCGTCGTTGACGAGACGTCTCCTCCCACTGAATGCACATCGCCGGAAATCCTGAAATAAATTCAGGAATAAACGCGAGCACCAGGTTTGAACCCTGATGGGCTACGTACATACCAAGAGTTGCAAGGCGGTCGGAGTACATACGTACCCAAATAATCTCTGCTCTTTTTTTTCGTCTTCTCAAGAACATGGAAGAGCTTTGCATGTCTTCGAATCAGAGTTTACAGGCGTGAAGGGTAGTCATCGTCATCTGTGGTCGATCGACACCCCTGAGAATCCACCATACAGACATATAGTATTACAAAAGCTACGATCTCGCTAATTTCCACAATGCAAATCCGTCACAAGAAGGGAAGCACTGCAATCTTGTCGAAAATCCGCCTGTTTCATTCTAACGAGATTGACCGCAAGGTAAAAACCGCCAAGGAGTCCAATTCCCGGATCGCACCCCCAGAGATCACAAATGAAAACCGACCGCTGGCGTAAACCTCTGGGACCTGTGTAGGCCAATAATACCAGGGACGAATCCAGGATTTGAGCATGAAGGGGGCGAAGAACAAAAAATCATAATGGGGCAACATCTATAACTATTAAAGTTCTAACTATATAATACCGGCACCGAATTTTAATGACATATTTCGATTTTTGGGATATGATTTGGTAGTTTAAATATAAATATATATTCTTGCCGGGGGGGGGGGGGGGGGGGGGGGACGAATATAAATCTTTACCGCCGAACATATCTAACAAGGCTGGCAGCGAGGGTGGAGCGGACGGGAGGAAAAGGCGAAAATGGGGCAGCTAGGGTTTGCTCTCGCTGTCATGCTCCAATAGCCAGGTTCTTGGCCCATTGGGCGGCGCACCGACGCCAGGGCATGAATATGGTCACCAAACCGGTGACCTTCCTAGGAGGACTGATCGGTTCTTCGTGGGTCCTGTCTCTTAGTCCGACGTGGCGGACAAGTCCAAGCGGCCCCAAATCTAATTAAGGATAGGATTATGGTCTCAATCATCGATGCAAAATTTAGAAAAATACTTCCTCCGTCCGAAAATACTTGTCATCAAAATGGATAAATCTAAAACTAAAATACGTCTAAATACATTCCTTTTATCCATTTTGATTTCAAATATTTTCGGACGGAGGGAGTAGAATTTACCAGGCTACTTTTCCTGGGGTTATTGCTTTCTTGAACTAAGGAGCAGCTAGAGAAGGTTCCAGCCAACAACAATAAGCTAGCAGCGAAGAGCTACAGAGCTACTTCAAACAACAACAACAACAACAACGAACAACTACAAAACTAGCAGCGATGGCACGCTCCGGGCTCCGACGATGGCGCGGACAGCGCCGGGAAGGAGACACAGCGACGTGGCAGCGTGCCCGGGAGGAGCCACGGCGAGGTGCAGGCCCCAGGAAGTACGCATGCAGCAGCATCACATCGAGAGAACGTGTCAGACCCACCCCGACGAGCAATGCTACACTCACGGAGGAATATACATGATCTGAACAATATACTAACAGGCTACGTGATCTCCTAAGTTGAACAGCCTTATCTTGGGGAACCTCTAGATACGCACTTCAACGGTTATTGGATGGACAATAAAAACCGGTTATTAGATGGGATTGGATCATCACCATCGATCTGTCTTCTCGTCGTCCCAAACGTTTCCAGCCGGCTGACTGATTGTGTCAAACACGGTTCCTTCTCTCCAGATGGGATTGGATCATCACCATCGATCCTCGTCCCAAACGTTTCCAGCGGCCGACTGATGGGCACGAACACGGATCCTTAACTCCAGATCAGACCATCTTCCCACTCTTGGTCTCTTATTAGAAACCTAGAAACCTTTGCCATGAAGAAATAGAAAAGAGAAACCGATAAACGTAGCTGGATTAGTTGGTGTGTAATATGGCGGACATAGATGATGTCGCCATGACGGAACCGGACCTCGCGCGACGCCCCATGTCTTCTGTGTGGATCGAAAAGGTGCAAGATTACTTGGTGAGGTACAGGACTCGCGGTGACGATGCCGCTATGGTAGCAGTGGCGCCGGAGCCACAGCAGCACACGAGGATGATGCTCATCTTCCTCGCCACCGCCGGCGCCGTCTTTGGGGTGTTCACTCTCTTTTACCTGGAGATTAAATACGCGAAGGATTGGGACTACACGGTGGATATTGCGATCTGGCTATGTGCGTCCTTCGCGGGCAGCCTTATAGGAGTTTCTACTTTGCTCATCGCAGACTGTCAAGATGGGTTTCAACAAGAGGATCGAAGATTCGCAGATTTCTTGCTCCAGCTGTAGAGCTTAATTAATTCTGTACTCCCTCACAGTGTCAAAAAAACGTCTTGTATTAAGTTAAGGAGGTAGTATATATATTTGATAGGATGGAATAGATGATCATCCATGCATGTGCAAGTACCAGTTGACAACATGCATGCATATTTGTTATTTTCACTCCTATGTACCTATATATTGTAAACCACGACGTACGTGCGGGTCCTTCTACACCAACACTTATAAATTGTTCGCCGTGGAGATATCTGACCTCTCCTACACTTGGTTCAAATTCTTACGGTGAAAGCCTACGACCCGGCATCGGGTTGGGCGATGGCGTCGTCCTCGCCGCATCCCCCTTTGGGGCGTCGCTGGGAAGAGCCTTTGATCCTATTCACGCATTTCGTAGGTTGTCCACTCACCTTGCTTGGGCTATTCCGGGGGAAACCCTAGATCATAGTCTCTTGGATCGGACGATGACAGCGTCTTAGGTGCCATTCTCCCTCCCAGGCGCATTGTTTTGGAGCACCTGTTGGCTGGAGGGGCATGAGGTGGAGCGGTGTTTCATCTACCGCAGCAACAACGGTGGATATCGGCGGCGTGGCGTAGTGGAGCCTCGCCGCCAATAGCTAGATGTGAAGGAGACACATGTGTTTGCACTGCCCAAAGTTGCAGCTCCCCCCCCCCCCCCCCCCCCCCGCTTTATATGGAAAGCAACAACCGAAACAAAGTACACAGCCGAACGATACATGAGATGAGGTAGCCCCGAAAGAATAGCGATCTCAGGATAACCGGATCACACAGGACCCACGTGACTACACTGTCTAAAGAAAGCACAGAAAGAACTGAGTATAACGCCACGCTACGGCCTGTAACATCTAAACTCCACTACAACGTCCCGAGGAGCGAGAACGGTGCTAAGCATCGTCGCTGTTGAGTCCACACTGGACAAAGGTTTTCCCACGCTGACGGGAAGACTCTGGAAGATCTGTCGTGCGTAGCACCTACCAACCAGGCATGACTCAGCATAGCACCTGTCGGCCAGGCATGACTTGACAGCTCCACCGAAGCTCCGTGCAAGACGAAGCCGCTCCACGTCCTGCCTCTGTCTTCTGGCGCTGCTCCACACACGATGCTCCCAAGAGAGAAACGACACCATAGTGCCGCCATCGTCCGATCTGGAAGACCAGATCTAGGGTTTCCCCCGGAACAACACGAGTGGGTCGACAACAGTTACACGACGATGCCTTCATCAAGGTCACGGCGCAGAACGCCACCATCGCCAGGCGTCGGCTCGGTTTTCACCGGCAACCATGTTTCCCCAATTCGTAGCCGGGACTAGATGACGGATCTGGAGATCCGACCACCCAGCCTCAGGCCGACCACCTCCGACGAAGGAGATGACCACCACCGCCATGTCCCGCCTCCATGCCGAGAAGGGCCGTCGGACTCCACCGCCGTCAGTAACTTCACCCGACGCCAGGCCACACAGCCACCAATAGCACATCACGAGCACCCCGGGGATGCCTCCCCGACTTGCCTCGGCGCCGATCCAGAAGGCCGAGCGCAAGCAACAAGACGAATCCGGCGAGCAACCAGCAAAACCGTGTGCACCACGGATGTCAGCCCGAAGGGGATCTCGCCCGACTCTGCCTAGCACAGGTGCCATTGCGCCCGCGTCGTCCAGATCCGGCAGATCGACCACCGGCCGCCGTAACCATCACCAGCACGCAGCCCGCCTCGTGCAGCCCTCCACGCCCGCCACCGTGGCAGCCCAGCATCGCCGCGCCCCACACAACGCCGCGTTCCGGCCAGGGTAGATCGCCCCATGGTGATCCTGCCTCGCGAGAAGGAGAAAGCGCCCCGCCGCCGCCCATGCCGGGCGGGCTTCGCCCACCGGCACGCTCTGGCGGCGGCGAGGGGAGGGATGGGGAGGAGGTCACGGTTCGGCGGCGGCTAGGGTTTCCTCCCCTGCCGCCCGTGGGAGCGCTAGAGGAGGTCGCGAAACAAAGGTTGGTTCTATAGTACCGATGACACGTGGGTGCAGAGGTCCACACAATAGCGAATGTACTGCATAGTGCGCTTTTGCAGAGGATGCCGGAATCCCGTGGTAAGTACGGGCCATCCATAACAACTGGTCACGGGTTCAATATGCACCTTTTGCATATTTTGTAGGATAAAATTAAGGCATTGTGGGGGAAAAAATACCTCGACATCGCATTGTGGACGCAGCAGGAAGATGGTGCTCTTCTCGTAGTCGTTTCTCACATTATCTGTTCTAGATATGCGCTAGCTTGGCCGTCAAAATTGATAGAATTCCTGAATTGACCCTTTTGAATAAATAGTGTAGGTATTCAAAATTCTTCCATTTTCAAAATTTGCAGGGACTCAAGAATTAGTGCCAACATTTTGTCGAACTGTTGATAAATTACCGTTTCTCCAGATTTCCGGTACTCAATATTTTACATTTTTAAGCAAAGGTCGTGCCGTTTTCCTCGTCAAATATCATGTTCTCAAATGTTGTCTACAAGACCCATTGTTTGGTTTTTAGGTACTAATTAATGTAGTAGCTAGCAAGGAGGTCAAATTTCGCTCAATAGTTTTTGACATTTTTTCTACTAAGGTTTTTTTTACATGGATTATGTGTCTCCTAGTCGTCGTTAGGCCTCCCATACCGCACCTTCATCCTCCATTCCAACAATGCCCCCCCCCCCCCCCCCCTCCACGCCGCCCTCACTAGACGAATTGGAGAAGCAACGATGGATAATGTGGTTGGCGCAGGCAAGAAACGATTGATGACGATGTGTTCCGCTAGAGAGAGAGAGAATGCATGTAGGAGCAGAAGGAGGCGGAGCTACCGCATGAGAGAACCTTGGCTAGAAGTCGGAAGTTCTGATGTGCAAAAGAGATGCCAAGAGAGAACGTAGGAATGCAACAGACATCATCTTCTCGAAGGCCATCGATGAAGAGTGCGCTCGGATGCCGACACAGAGTAGATCAAAATTGGTCCTACAATGGGTGTTGCAACTTGCAAGAGGTTAATCTCTGATTCCGATTCAAAGAGGCTGATGGTGATGTGTCGTGGGGATAATGCCTCCGAGAATGCTCCCACCACCACCTAATTTCGCTCCGTCTTCAGCAGCTACCTTGCCATACACTTGAACAGGTACCTAGTGCCGATTGAGCTAAGTTTCTATTTACTAAGTTAGAACCATAGATGATGAATATCATAAATTAGAACCATAGATGATGATCTAGTAGCTTAAACTACAATGTGCCTCATACCAAGATAGCTAGGGCTTAGGTGTGAGTGCAATCGTTAATTCTTTTTCCTTTCTAAGACCTTTTTTTTACTATTCACACCCACATGTTTCGAGCTTCGGGAGACTGCTTGCTGCATGTGGCATGAGCGAACGGCGGATGCCAAATAATGCCAAGCTTGTTCATGAAGGTGGTACTAGAAATTAATCCTAAGGACAGTACCATAAAATCATTAACCTCACATGTTAGGATGCTCTAATTACAACACTGTTACTTGGAACTAAATCACAATGCTCATTTATTGTTTGCATATAAAAAGTAAAGTCAGGTGCGTGCACAATCTTACTGCAAAAACATATACATGCAAAATTAATTCCTGTCCATAAATTTAGGTGCAACAAGTTTTTGTAGGGCTCATACGAAAGAACGAAATGCGCTCGGGGAATTAACTACTATTAATGAAGACTCCTATTAAGGTCTTCGAGTTAGCGGATTGAAATATTTTGCTTTTCCGTCATACCCTCAAGACCAAAAGCTGCCAAAGGCTATCAGTGGTTCTCGTAGAGGCACATGAGGAAAAGAGATAAAAGTGAAGTGTGGATTCTCCTTCGTTGGTGGGAATGAGAGGGATCGGAAACAAGATGAACTCTTTACGTTAATTTGGGTGAACAGAGAGTTGTTCTTGCAGAGTATTCCGCCACATAACTTCATGCCAAGAATGATAGTCTCGAGTACCAGACAAATCAGGCCTAAAAAATTATGGCTTCAAAGGTTTGGGGCAAGGACTTCTATGAACCACTAGTGACTGAAGCATTGAACTTCGTTGGTGCCAACTGAACTCGAAGAAATAGCTTCTAGATGTATTGAATCTTTTTGCATGTATCTTTGACTTTAGCCTTTCTAGTTCAGTTGTCGAGACCTGTTATTCTTGTAATTTGCCTCCGTTGAAAGGGTTGGGTCAGCTTACAGTTGCTTTGTTAGCTTTTCCAATGATGCCACGCTTGTAAGACCTCTTCCACTGTACATGTGCTTTAGCTGAGGTGCTAAACGCATTAAAGAGTTTAGAAGCTAAAGCCCAATGCATAGGTGCCTAACTTGTTGTAGCTAAGATTCCTTTATTTAATCATTTAGCAACTAAACTCCCCCATGCATTGGCGGGCTTAATTCATTTAAGTGTTGTTTCTAAGTTCACACGCTTGGCATTGTTTCTTCTTGGGGTCCCCAAACTCATCTCTCTCCTATTAGTTACCATACCACATCAGATTTTTCACCTAGATGGCAGCCTTAGCATATGTACAAGGTGGAGCACTGGGAGGGGTCTAATGTGCGCCATTTGGATGGTGATGCTTGTACTTTTTGGGAAGTAAGTTTGTGAGCCAATTTGTTTCTATAATATAAATCAGAGAGGGCGACCCCTCTTTTATTCACACAAAAAGTGCAACAATTTTAGTTTTATATGTGCTTGCAAGCTTGAATAGAAATCAAACATTCCGAGATGCATAGTTGCTGGTTCGTGCAGATCATAGACCTAGTTCACACATACAAATGTCATACCATGACACAAAGTTTGACTGGAGCCAGTGAAACCCGCGTGAGGTGTTTGATGAAGCCTTGCTTAAAAAATCATGACCAATTTTTGATAACTGCACAATAGACTAAATATTACAATTTATTGCACTTTTGAAATAAAGAAAATAATATAAAGGAAACTCGGTACAAATATGTACTCCCTTCATATCACAAATACATGTCGTTTTGGATATGTATTTGGTCAAATATAAATTAGAACTTTAAAAGCAAATGTACATACAAATATAAACATTGTTCTAAATATTGAAATAAGGAACTTGTGAACCATATGTTTAGATTTGTGTTGGAATATGTATTTAGAATATTTTTTCTTTGTTTCACATATGTATAATAAAAAATCAGTGGTCAAAGGTAAATGTTGAAGACGATCACTTTACAAATCAATACGTATTCATGATATGGACCTGTGGAGAGTAGTACAGTATTTGTGCCTAGCTTGTGATTTATGTTTCTGTCTTATTGGATGACAGGGTATATATTTTTTCTAGGAAATGCATTGTTAACATAAAATTTTCAATCATGTGAAGTTGTATAGTCCTTCCATTCATAACAGTCAACGAATTTGTCCGCTTTTTCCTTGTTCTGTTAGTACTAGCACTACAATTTTTTCTTTTGCGGGGGAGTATTAGTGTACTACATTGCAATAAGAGTATTAGTGTACTACATTGTAGTAAGAGTTCTTCTAGTTGGATGGACGAGCCTCCGAGTTGTGTCACTAAATTTGTGGACGATTTAATGTTGTTTGAAGTTTAATAAAGCTAGCCATGATGGCCATCACTCAAAAGAGAAAAAAAAACTTGTGTATTGATTCGAAATGTTGGTCTAGGCTGGGATTGGGTGGGCCCCATGGCACGATACAACCCGCGGCAAAGCCGGTCCAGGCTTAGGCTGGGCTTGAAAAAGCCTGGTGTTCAACAAGCAAGCCCGAGCCCAGCGCGACACGACACGTTTTTTGCGTTACACAAGCCCAAGCCTGGCCGACGCAAAAGCCTTAAGCCCAAGCCCGGCCTGACATGACACATTTTTCTATCACACAAGCCCAAGCCCGACATGATGCAAAATCCCAAAGCCCGAGGCTCCCTGGTTGGACTTCTGGGCTATCCGCTAGTGCTGCTCAGAATCATCATCATCAGAAAACTAAAAATACTTTTTCCCTCTTGCTTCTAGATCAAGAGCAAAGGGGAAGGGGGAGCTGGAGGATATCATGCAAGAGTTGGCTCTGAAGGAAGAGGATCTTGATGACGTGATCTTCAAGGACGACGATGCCCCTGCGGAGGAAGAACTCAGATGGATGGTATTGGCGCATGTGCACATGGACAAGGGTTTTAGTACCTACTGGTTTTCCGAAACATGTGATCTGCTTGGGATCTAGCAAGACAGGTGAAGATCAAAACCCTAGAAGATAACATATTCTAGATGCAGTTTAACTGCTTAGGGGACTGGGAGAGAGTCACCCAGGGGGGACTGTGGCACTTCAGGGGAAATCCAGTTATCATTGTTCCTTATGACGGTTACTCGAAGACCACATCCATCGAGTTGTTCAAGTTTGAAATCTGGGTGAGGATCATTGATCTGCCGATAGCATATCACGACAAGGTGAAGGCGCTGGCATCAGAGTTGGGCGAGTTTGTGGACTCGGAACCTTCATCCTTCGATTTTGAGGGCAACTTTTACCGGGTGAGGATCAGGCTAGATGTGCGCAATCCACTGAAGAAAGTAACGTCTCTGATCCGCGGTGGAGAGCGGCAGATATTTGCAGTAAAATACGAGCGTCTACCCGACTGGTGCCAAGTATGTGGCATGATGGGCCACGATTTCAAGGAACACGGTGATGGAGTCCACCCTCCTTCGGCGCTGATTTTCAAGAATTTGCGTGCTCCAGCTACCACTGCATGGGGGACGAAACGCCGTAACAGCAACCAGAAGGGCGGGAGGCAATAAGCAGGTCAGGGCAGCAACGGGCAGGAGAAAAGTGCAGGAGCGGAAGAACCGTCGGATGTTGATATGGAAGTGAATGATGAAAACTGTAAGCACAACTCCGACGAGGTGTTGCAGAGTCATAACCCGGGGTACGGGTCTGGAGATAGTGCCAGCGACAAAAAGTGGAGAGACGCCTCTTAGCCCACCTCCAAAACAGGACTCCAAGAGGTCTAAACCAACCCTACAAACTGAGAAGAATCCTGCTGGAGTGCTGAAGAAGATCCTCCCACAGGGCAAAAACTATGATGCTAGATCGGTGGCCTCCTCGGCGGAGGACCGCCGGGCGCAATGAGTTTGTTAAGTTGGAACTTCCGGGGTATTGGCAACGCCCCGACAGTTCAAGAGCTCCGCGAGATAGCGGTAAAGTTTGCCCCTAAAGTGCTATGTATAATTGAAACTCAGATAGGGAGGGATAGAGCAGAAAATCTAGCAAACACTTTAGGTTTTGATTCATCATTTGCTGTTGACTCCGCTGGTAGAAGCGGGGGCCTAGTTCTTTTTTGGAATAATGAAATAAAGGTGAAAATTTTGGGCTACTCGAGGTTCCATATTGATGCAAAAATCTGTGATATTGGTTTGCAACCTTGGCGTTTGACATGCTTCTATGGAGAGGCACAAACACATCTTCGCCAAACGTCATGGGACACCCTGAAGGGGTTGGCTGCTCATAGCCCCCTCCCATGGGTCTGTTTGGGCGATTTTAACGAAGTGCTAAGACGGGACGAACATGATGGTATAGGTCAGAGATGCCAAGCATAGATGCAAGGCTTTCGTGATGCCGTGGATGTTTGCGGTTTGAATGAATTGGGTTTCCAAGGCAGGATGTGGACGTTCGAGAAGAAAATGACAGGCAGCACTTACACCAGGGTGAGGCTAGACAAAGCCCTTGCTACGGCAGAATGGAGCTCTCTGTTCCAGGGTGCAGTGGTGGAACACCTTAAGGCGGCGACCTCTGATCATTCGCCTATTCTCTTGAAGTTGGAATCCACGGCGAAGCATCAAGCGAGAGAAAAGCTCTTTAGATACGAAGTTATGCGGGACTCTCATGCAGAGTTGAAGCAAACCGTGAGATCGGCATGGGATCCAAATAGCCAAAACCCATCTACGAGTGCTGTACGAGCAAAGCTAGCATCGTTGGCTAGCAATCTGGGAGAGTGGAGCAAACACACTTTTGGCAGTGTGTGAGGAGAGATCAGAAGTTTGAAAAAAGAGTTAGACAGGCTGAGAAACATAAATGGCAGGGCCGGCCCGAGTGCCGCTGAAGTGAAGATAAACGATCGCCTAATCGAGCTGTACCTTCGAGAGGAGTTGATGTGGCGCCAGCGGTCGAGAGTAGATTGGCTATCGGCGGGTGACAAGAATACACACTTTTTTCATCTTAGGGCATCGATGAGATGCAGAAAAAACTTGATCAAGTCTCTACAAAGACAGGACGGACAACTCACGGATGACCCAACCGAGATGCAACAAATGGCGTGGTAGTTTTATCATATATACCTCGGAGGGGGTACAGGGGATGGAAGAGGTGCTGCAACATGTACCAGCAAAGGTAACAGATGAAATGAATGACAGTCTCATGGCTCCATTTAAGGAAGAGGAAGTTTAAACTGCACTCTTCCAAATGTTTCCCACGAAGGCCCCCGGGCCGGATGGGTACCCAGCCCACTTCTTTCAGAGACACTGGGACATATGTGGGGCCTCGGTCACCAATGCAGTTCTTGGTATTCTAAGGGGTGAAGAAAGTCCCGCATGCATAAATGATACTTTGCTGGTTTTAATACCAAAGGTAGCAAATCCAACACTTTTGACTCAGTTTCGACCCATCAGCTTTTCTAATGTATTTTACAAAATAGCATCGAAGGTACTTTCAAACCATCTCAAAGTGATCTTACCTGATATCATATAAGAGGAGCAATCGGCCTTTGTTCCGGGGAGGCTCACCACAGACAACATAATCTCAGCCTATGAGTGTCTACATTTTATGAAGAGAAACCGGTCGAAGAATAACAGTTTTTGTGCATTGAAGTTAGATATGATGAAGGCTTATGACAGAGTTGAGTGGAGTTACCTCAAAGCCATTATGGAGAAACTAGGGTTTGCAGCACCATGGGTCTCCATCATTATGAACATGGTATCTTCAGTCTATGAGTGTCTACATTTTATGAAGAGAAACCGGTCGAAGAATAACAGGTTTTGTGCATTGAAGTTAGATGTGATGAAGGCTTATGACAGAGTTGAGTGGAGTTACCTCAAAGCCATTATGGAGAAACTAGGGTTTCCAGCACCATGGGTCTCCATCATTATGAACATGGTATCTTCAGTCTCTTTATCAATTTTATTTAATGGCTTGAAACTGGAGAAGTTCAAACCCTCCAGAGGTATTCAGCAGGGAGATCCTATTTCTTCATACCTGTTCTTGTTGGCAGCAGAGGGCCTTTCGTGCCTTTTGAAATCACAAAACCAGTCATCCCAGCTTGGCGGAATTAAGGTGGCACCGACGACACCGTCAGTAAACCACCTATTATTCGCGGATGACAGTCTGCTGTTTTTAGGGCAAGTGTTAATGGAGCTAAAGAGGTATCAAACCTACTGGAGACCTACTGTGCGGCATCGAGACAGAGAATAAACAGAGAGAAATCCTCTATATTTTTCAGCAAGGGGTGCCCGGAAATTGTAAGATCGGCAGTGAAAGGCCATCTTCATGTTCCCAATGAATCGTTGAGTGACAAATATTTGGGGTTACCTACGGATGTAGGACACTTTAAAAAGGGGACTTTCAAATATTTAAGTGATAGAATTTGGGAGAAGGTAAAAGGATGGATGGGCAAACTACTGTCAGCAGGAGGGAAGGATGTGCTAATTAAGTCCGTCGCCCAGGCTATACCTGTTTTTTCAATGTCATGTTTCAAACTCCCCGGGGGGCTGTGTGAGAACATAAGTGCCATTATTCAAAAAAATTGGTGGGGCTGCAAACAGGGTAAACGAAAACCAGCATGGGTATCTTGGGAGGTGATGACAAGACCTAAGTATCTGGGAGGTTTGGGCTTCAGAGATCTTGAGCTGTTTAACTTGACTTTACTGGCGCGACAGGCGTGGAGACTTCTTCAGGAGCCAACCTCCCTGAGTGCGAGTATTTTGAAGGCTTCTTATTATCCTAATGGAATCATCCTCTCGGCAGAATTGGTATCTAGGCCATCATAAATTTGGAGAGCAATATTGGAAGGAAGGGATATTATGAAGCAAGGGATCATTAGCAGAATTGGCAATGGCCATAGTACAGATATATGGTCAGGCAACTGGATACCGAAAAAGGCCTCACGTCGACCGATCTTATCGCTGGTTGCTAACCCACCACGCATGGTGCATGAGCTACTCCTTCCAGCGTTGGCGTCTTGGAATGAAGATCTAGTGAGGAGTGTATTTTTGCCAGTTGATGCGGGCGAAATCCTAAAAATACCTGTATGCATGCGAGATGTTCCTGACTCATGGGCATGGTATCCGGATAAGAAAGGCAATTTCTCGGTTAGCTCAGTCTACCGAATGATCATCAGCACAAAGATAGAAAGGGAGAGTTGGTTAGAAGGGCGCGCGGGCCCTTCAGAAACCTCATCAGAAGAGAAGGCTTAGAGCTCTCTCTGGAAGCTGCAAGTTCCGTCCAAAGTTCGAGTGTTCTTATGGAGGCTGGCACGGCATTCATTATCGACAATGGATGTTCTTCGAAACAGAAACATGTCAGTGCAAGATGCATGTCCTCTGTGCGGAGGGGAAGATTCATGGAGACACGCTCTTGTCTCTTGCACTATGGCAAGATGTACACAGGAGAATACCTCGGCTCTTCGGCTGTTGTGTTCAGTGGCATCACGGATCCTTTGATCCTTGAAGTTTATGCGTGCAAAGAGGCAATGGCCCTGGCAGAAGACCTCAACTCCGGAAGCAGAGGACCACATGCAGCGATTCTACATGAAATATCAGAACGGAGGAGTCTTTTTCTTTCTTGCAATTTTGTTTTTGAACGTAGAAATTTTAATTTCGAGGCTCATGATCTCGTCAAGTTTGCTAGTAGTCTTTCGGTTGGTCGTCATGTCTGGTTGGGCATGCCTCACGACCTTAACCTTGTACCCACAAACATTTTGTTGGTTTAAATAAAGACCGGCGAGAATTCTAAAAAAATTAGAAAACTAAAAGAAATATAGACACTAGTAGAAAAAGGGTCAAACGTGAAGCACATTAGTGCCGGTTTGTATTTGAGCCGGCACTAATGTGCACATTAGTGCCGGTTCTGAAGGAAATATGCCCTAGAGGCAATAATAAAGTTATTATTTATTTCCTTATATCATGATAAATGTTTATTATTCATGCTAGAATTGTATTAACCGGAAACATAATACATGTGTGAATACATAGACCAACAGAGTGTCACTAGTATGCCTCTACTTGACTAGCTCGTTAATCAAAGATGGTTATGTTTCCTAACCATGAACAAAGAGTTGTTATTTGATTAACGAGGTCACATCATTAGTTGAATGATCTGATTGACATGACCCATTCCATTAGCTTAGCACCCGATCGTTTAGTATGTTGCTATTGCTTTCTTCATGACTTATACATGTTCCTATAACTATGAGATTATGCAACTCCCGTTTATCGGAGGAACACTTTGGGTACTACCAAACGTCACAACGTAACTGGGTGATTATAAAGGAGTACTATAGGTGTCTCCAATGGTAGATGTTGGATTAGCGTATTTCGAGATTAGGGTTTGTCACTCCGATTGTCGGAGAGGTATCTCTGGGCCCTCTCGGTAATACACATCACATAAGCCTTGCAAGCACTGCAACTAATATGTTAGTTGTGAGATGATGTATTACGGAACGAGTAAAGAGACTTGCCAGTAACGAGATTGAACTAGGTATTGGATACCGACGATCGAATCTCGGGCAAGTAACATACCGATGACAAAGGGAACAACGTAT
This sequence comes from Triticum monococcum, assembly GCA_034509565.1. Classification (NCBI taxonomy): domain Eukaryota; kingdom Viridiplantae; phylum Streptophyta; class Magnoliopsida; order Poales; family Poaceae; genus Triticum; species Triticum monococcum. The sequence goes on along the minus strand of CM067841.1, from coordinate 31,927,183 downwards.
TAGATTATTGACTCTAGTGCAAGTGGGAGACTGTTGGAAATATGCCCTAGAGGCAATAATAAAAGCATTATTATTATATTTCCTTGTTCATGGTAATTGTCTTTATTCATGCTATAATTGTGTTATCCGGAAATCGTAATACATGTGTGAATAACAGACACCAACATGTCCCTAGTAAGCCTCTAGTTGACTAGCTCGTTAATCAACAGATAGTCATGGTTTCCTGGCTATGGACATAAGATGTCATTGATAACGAGATCACATCATTAGGAGAATGATGTGATGGACAAGACCCAATCCTAAACATAGCATAAAGATCGTATAGTTCGTTTGCTAGAGTTTTGCAATGTCAAGTATCTTTTCCTTAGACCATGAGATCGTGTAACTCCCGGATACCGTAGGAGTGCTTTGGGTGTACCAAACGTCACAACGTAACTGGGTGACTATAAAGGTATACTACGGGTATCTCCGAAAGTGTCTGTTGGGTTGACACGGATCAAGACTGGGATTTGTCACTCCGTATGACGGAGAGGTATCACTGGGCCCACTCGGTAATGCATCATCATAATGAGCTCAAAGTGACCAAGTGTCTGGTCACGGGATCATGCATTACGGTACGATTAAAGTGACTTGCCGTTAACAAGATTGAACGAGGTATTGGGATACCGACGATCGAATCTCGGGCAAGTAATATATCGATTGACAAAGGGAATTGCATACGGGGTTGATTGAATCCTCGACATCGTGGTTCATCTGATGAGATCATCGTGGAGCATGTGGGAGCCAACATGGGTATCCAGATCCCGCTGTTGGTTATTGACCGGAGAGTCGTCTCGGTCATGTCTGCTTGTCTCCCGAACCCGTAGGGTCTACACACTTAAGGTTCGGTGACGCTAGGGTTGTGAAGATAAGTATATGCAGTAACCCGAATGTTGTTCAGGGTCCCGGATGAGATCCAGGACGTCACGAGGAGTTCCGGAATGGTCCGGAGGTAAAGAATTATATATAGGATGTGCAGTTTCGGCCATCGGGACAAGTTTCGGGGTACCCGGTATTGTACCGGGACCACCGGAAGGGTCCCGGGGGTCCACCGGGTGGGGCCACCTATCCCGGAGGGCCCCATGGGCTGAAATAGGAGGGAACCCAGCCCATAGTGGGCTGGGGCGCCAGCCCCTAGGGGGCCCATGCGGCTAGGGCTAAGGGGAAACCCTAGAGGGCGCGCCCCCCTTGCCTTGGGGAGCAAGCCCCACCCTAGGCCGCCGCCCCCCCCCCCCCCTAGTAGATTCCATCTACTAGGGCCGACGCCCCCCCCCCATGGCACCCCTATATATAGTGGGGGAGAGGAGGGACTTGACAGACCAGCCCCTGGCGCCTCCCTCTCTACCCGTTACGTCTCTCTTCCTCGTAGTATAGGCGAAGCCCTGCTACTGCGACGCCCTGCATCCACCACCACGCCGTCGTGCTGCTGGATCTTCGTCAACCTCTCCTTCCCCTTGCTGGATCAAGAAGGAGGAGACGTCTCCCGTCCCGTACGTGTGTTGAACGCGGAGGTGTCGTCCGTTCGGCGCTGGTCATCGGTGATTTGGATCACGTTGTGTACGACTACATCATCCCTGTTCGTTGAACGCTTCCGCACGCGATCTACAAAGGTATGTAGATGCATCTCGTGACTCGTTGCTAGATGAACTCCTAGATGATCTTGGTGAAACGAGTAGGAAATTTTTTTTGTTTTCTGCAACGTTCTCCAGCATTTACTTGATGAATTACGAGTCTGAATTATTGAAAGGTTCAAGTAATTTCAGGGTGAAGTTGAAAGATCGTCGTGACAAGAGGATAAAATATCTATGATATGATCATAGAGATGAATATCTGAATTACGAGTTTGCCACAGAATTAAGACATTGTGGAAATTGTTTCACAACTAATACAGCCTGGAACACCATAGTGTGATGGTGTGTCCGAACATCATAACTGCATCCTATTGGATATGATGCATATCATGATGTCTCTTATCGAATTACCACGATAGTTTATGGGTTAGGCATTAGAGACAACCACATTCACTTTAAATAGGGCACCACGTAATTCCGATGAGATGACACCGTATGAACTATGGTTTAAAAAAACCCTAAGCTGTCATTTCTTAAAAGTTTGGGGCTGCGACGCTTATGTGAAAGAGTTTCAGGCTGATAAGCTCGAACCCAAAGCGGATAAATGCATCTTCATAGGACACCCAAAATAGTTGGGTATACCTCCTGTCTCAGATCCGAAAGCAATAAGGGATTGTTTCTAGAATCGGGTCCTTTCTCGAGGAAAAGTTTCTCTCGGAAGAATTGAGTGGGAGGATGGTGGAGACTTAATGAGGTTATTGAACCGTCTCTTCAACTAGTGTGTGACAGGGCACAGGGAGATGTTCCTGTGGCACCTGCACCAATTGAAGTGGAAGCTTATGATAGTGATCATGAAACTTCAGATCAAGTCACTACCAAACCTCATGGGATGACAAGAATGTGTACTACTTTAGAGTGGTACGTAATCCTGTCTTGGAAGTCATGTTGCTAGACAACAATGAACCTACGAGCTATGGAGAAGCGATGGTGGGCCTGGATTCCAAAATGGCTCGAGGCCATATAATCCGAGAGAGGATCCATATATGAAAACAAAGTGTAGACTTTGGAAGAACTACTTGATGGTCGTAAGGCTGTTGGGTACATATGGGTTTTAAAAGGAAGATGGACAATGATGGTAAATGTCACCATTAAGAAAGCTCGACTTGTCGTTAAGATGTTTTCCGACAAGTTCAAGGAGTTGACTACGGTGAGACTCTCTCACTCGTAGCGATGCTAAGAGTCTGTTGGAATTATATTAGCGATTACTGCATTATTTATGAAATCTTGCAGATAGGATGTCAAAACATTGTTTCCTCGACGATTTTTTTGAGGAAAGGTTGTATGTGATACAACCGGAAGGTTTTGTCAATCCTGAAAGATGCTAATAAGTATGCAAAGCTCCAGCAATCCTTCTAAGGACTGGAGTAAGCATCTCGGAGTTGGAATGTATGCTTTGATGAGATGATCAAAGATTTTGGTGTATACAAAGTTTATGAGAAACTTATATTTCCAAAGAAGTGAGTGGGAGCACTATAGAATTTCTGATGAATATATGTTGTCGACATATCATAGATCAGAAATGATGTAGAATTTCTAGAAAGCATATAGGGTTATTTGAAAAGTGTTTTTCAATGGAAAGCCTGGATTAAGCCACTTGAACATTGAGCATCAAGATCTATAAGGATAGATCAAAACGCTTAATGGTACTTTCAAATGAGCACATACCTTGACATGATCTTGAAGGTGTTCAAGATGGATCAGTCAAAGAAGGAGTTCTTGCCTGAGTTGTAAGGTATGAAGTTAAGACTTAAAGCTCGACCACGGCAGAATAGAGAGAAAGGACGAAGGTCGTCCCCTATGCTTAAGACGTAGGCTCTACAGTATGCTATGTTGTGTACCGCACCTGAAGTGTGCCTTGCCATGAGTCAGTCAAGGGGTACAAGAGTGATCCAAGAATGGATCACAGGACAACGGTCAAAGTTATCCTTAGTAACTAGTGGACTAAGGAATTTTCTCGATTATGGAGGTGGTAACTGAGTTCGTCGTAAAGGGTTACGCCGATGCAAACTTTGACACTAATCCAGATTATTCTGAGTTGGAAATTGGATTCGTATAGTAGAACAGTTATTTGGAATAGCTCCAAATAGAACGTGGTAGCTGCATCTAGGAGATGACATAGAGATTTGTAAAGCACACACGGATCTGAAAGGTTCAGACCCGTTGACTAAAACCTCTCTCACAAGCAACATGATCAAACCCAGAACTCATTGAGTGTTAATCACATAGTGATGTGAACTAGATTATTGACTCTAGTAAACTCTTTGGATGTTGGTCGCATGGCGATGTGACCTATGAGTGTTAATCACATGGCGATCTGAACTAGATTATTGACTCTAGTGCAAGTGGGAGACTGTTGGAAATATGCCCTAGAGGCAATAATAAATTGGTTATTATTATATTTCCTTGTTCATGATAATCGTTTATTATCCATGCTAGAATTGTATTGATAGGAAACTCAGATACATGTGTGGATACATAGACAACACCATGTCCGTAGTAAGCCTCTAGTTGACTAGCTCGTTGATCAATAGATGGTTACGGCTTCCTGACCATGGACATTGGATGTCGTTGATAACGGGATCACATCATTAGGAGAATGATGTGATGGACAAGACCCAATCCTAAGCATAGCACTAGATCGTGTAGTTCGTATGCTAAAGCTTTTCTAATGTCAAGTATCATTTCCTTAGACCATGGGATTGTGCAACTCCCGGATACCGTAGGAGTGCTTTGGGTGTGCCAAACGTCACAACGTAACTGGGTGGCTATAAAGGTACACTACGGGTATCTCCGAAAGTGTCTGTTGGGTTGGCACGAATCGAGACTGGGATTTGCCACTCCGTGTGACAGAGAGGTATCTCTGGGCCCACTCGGTAGGACATCATCATAATGTGCACAATGTGATCAAGGAGTTGATCACGGGATGATGTGTTACGGAACGAGTAAAGAGACTTGCCGGTAACGAGATTGAACAAGGTATCGGGATACCGACGATCGAATCTCGGGCAAGTATCGTACCGCTAGACAAAGGGAATTGTATACGGGATTGATTAAGTCCTTGACATCGTGGTTCATCCGATGAGATCATCGTGGAGTATGTGGGAGCCAACATGGGTATCCAGATCCCGTTGTTGGTTATTGACCGGAGAAAGTCTCGGTCATGTCTGCATGGTTCCCGAACCCGTAGGGTCTACACACTTAAGGTTCGATGACGCTAGGGTTATAAAGGAAGTTTGTATGTGGTTACCGAATGTTGTTCGGAGTCCCGGATGAGATCCCGGACGTCACGAGGAGTTCCGGAATGGTCCGGAGGTAAAGATTTATATATGGGAAGTCCTGTTTTGGTCACCAGAAAGTTTTCGGGTTTTATCGGTAATGTACCGGGACCACCGGGAGGGTCCCGGGGGTCCACCAAGTGGGGCCACCAGCCCCGGAGGGCTTCATGGGCTAAGTGTGGGAGGGGACCAGCCCCAGGTGGGCTGGTGCGCCCCCCCACAAGGGCCCAAGGCGCCTAAGAGGTGGAAAGGGGGCAAACCCTAAAGGGGTATGGGCCTTAGGGCCCATCCTGGTGCGCCTCCCTCTCCCCTCCCATCTTGGCCGCCTCCCCTTTCCCATCTAGGGCTGCCGCCCCCCTAGGGGTGGGAACCCTAGAGGGGGCGCACCCTCCTCCCTCTCCCCTATATATAGTGAGGCCTAGGGGCTGCCCATAAGACACGTGATTTGATCTCTCCCTGTTGGTGCAGCCCTCCCTCTCTTTCTCCTCATATCTCGTGGTGCTTGGCAAAGTCCTGCAGGATTGCCACGCTCCTCCACCACCACCACGTCATTGTGCTGCTGCTGGATGGAGGCTTCCTCAACCTCTCCCTCTCTCCTTGCTGGATCAAGGCGTGGGAGACGTCACCGGGCTGTACGTGTGTTGAACGCGGAGGTGCCGTCCATTCGGCACTAGGATCATCGGTGATTTGGATCACGACGAGTACGACTCCATCAACCCCGTTCTCTTGAACGCTTCCGCTTAGCGATCTACAAGGGTATGTAGATGCACTCTCCTTCCCCTCGTTGCTAGTCTCTCCATAGATAGAGCTTGGTGACACGTAGGAAAATTTTGAATTTCTGCTACGTTCCGCAACAAAAACCCCTCTGTCAGATAAGCTGCAGCCCACAGTCTCCTCTTCTTATACATCCGTCTCAATCAAGTTACTGTTATTTCTGACTGCCATCTTTTGGCAAACGCATGCCTTCTCTCCGCAAACGTGGCCATGGATGTGGTGTTGTACAGAAGAGTTGGAGCTGGTTCCAGGACTTGCGAGTGAGGTGAATCTTCATTTTTTTCTATATGCGATGTACTTATACAGTGCCGCACATCTAGCAAGACTTGACGAACTGCCTTGATCATCGTAGCGTCGGCGTCCGCGGTTACACTCTTCGTTAGCTTCTGACACATTGACATCAAAAAAGTTTGCTACAAGGCAAGTCCTTTCTCGCCATGAAATACGACCACGGAATCCATCGCAACTTTGGCCAAGTGTCCCAGGGGAACACCAGCCAGCATAGGGAAGGAGGATAAATCCTCGTCATCTAAGGAAGCCGAGCCTGGGGGAGGACGGGAAGACGGACTTGGATCAAGGTTGCGCGCTGCGGCATGGCGAGACACCTTCTCTACAGCGTTCAGAGAAGCCACCGCCGTCCCGCCCGCCAGTCCCAGGCGAGCGCTCTTCTGCGAGACCATGGCCGGAGATGAAGCAGAGCGGGGGCGTCCCTTGCCCCGGGCGGAAGTGTGCGGTCGTCACACGCGCGGGGGGGGAGGGGAGGGGTTTGGGGAGGAGCGATGACCGGAGGAACCTTGACTGGACACACAGGACCGTGAGATAATTGTGGACACACAGTGAGGCTGACAATGCCCGAGTCACCATCCATCATGTCCGAGGCCTTCGGCGACACGGGAAACAACATCACCTCCCCCTCCAGCAAGGTCACAAGCTCGTCCACGACCTCCACCTCAGTCACCACCCGCTCACCAAGGAGTTCCCCACTGGTCAGCAACATTGAAGCCCATGGGGAGGCGGTTTCCATGACCCCCTTCCTAGCGCCTTGCCTAACGATGGCGCGGTTGGTGCTGCAGCCGTTCCCAGGACATCATCATCATCAGGCAAGGACGGGGAGCGAGAACAGCTACGTCGCTCCCCGCCCGAATCCCCCACGGATCCCCATAGCCCGAGAGAGGAGGTCTATCACGATGCCTTAGAGCCATCCACCTGGGTCGGGCCCTCAACCAAGATGCGGAGGTCGTAGCCGATGTCATTGAAGAACACGTGCACGGCAGTTTATAGCTTGGAAGGGTCCGGGGATTTGACCTTGGCACGAACAGCCGGGCCCTTAAGCAGTGAAGGCTCATTGATGTCCACGACCTTACCCAACAGGAGAGACATCTAGCGACTGGTCCCCATCTACTTCGCGATGGCGGGAAGGCCGCAGATCTGGATCCATGCCGTCTCAAGTACCGCAGTAGCCAAGGGATCGACCGTAGGCACCGAGATGTGGACAGTGAGCTCGTGGAGAGCCAGGGTTAACTGCACGGTATGAGTACCATACCAGAGGCTCAACGGGTCAGGGAATATTGCAAAGAACTCGCGATCAGAGATCGGCGTCACCACTCAATCCTAGTCGGCGAGAAAGAGATGTCGCAATTCCTCCGTGATGATGGCTGGAGACGCCGTCTTGCCGCCCAACACTGAGATCAGTGCTGAGAGCGAAGGAGGGGCCTCCAAAACCGAGATCGTCATCTGGTAGTAGCCAAAATCCTCCAGCACGTGGCCATAGAGCAGCAACTCCCACTCGAGGTGGTCTTCCTTGCAAAGAAGAGACGGATGGTCGGCGCTCTTGCACTTGTAGCAGGCAGGCGACATCTTGCAATCAACCAGGTAATGGCCTTCCAGGCCACAGTTGAAACAAACTGTGGCAACAACCCGCGGACCCCTCTGGTCGGGGGCGACCGCCGGCGGGGCGGGATGGGACACAGAGGAGGCCGGACCGGCCGCACCAAAGGTAGGTAGGCCGCCCTTGTTCTTCTTGTTGTTGGAGAACTGCCCGTATGGATGGTTGCAAGCGCCGATACCGGCCATCAGGTGTTGGGGCTGATGTTGGGGAGGGTTGTGCCGGCACAGAGGAGATCCCTCCTGGCGGTTAGACTGCACTGATGAACGGGACCTACGGTCCTGCCGACCCGACCAAGCCGGGGAGCGCGAACGCTGCTCACGGTGGGAGGTGTGGCGGTCTCGGGCACGCCAATGATCAGGAGAGCGGAAGCACGACCAGTCGCTTGAGCGATCCTCCCGGTCGACCATCGTAGCCTTCCCTTTAAGGGTCACCGCTCGCATGTCGGCCACTCGCCGGGCCGCCGCGGGAGAGGGTCGACGGGACGAGGAGTCACGGGCGTCATCCCGGTCGGCCGAGCGGCGCTTGGGGCGCGATGCCCCGTCATCGACCTCACACGCCATAAGAAGGGGCGAAAGGGGGCGCGAGCCACCGAGGAGGGGGAGGCCATGGGATGGGGGAGCCGCAGCGGAATCGTGGGAGGCGACGCAGAGGGAGAAGCGAGGGGGAAGAGTGTACTGAGCGAATGCCATAAACCACCCGCAAGGCCGGGCCAAGAGGAGTTAAGGGAAGTTGCCGATGCGTCCGGGCCAGATAGGCAGGAGGATGGGCCAGGCCCATTGGGGCCAGCAATTCCAACCAGGCCAATCCCTGCGGCCCACGAACCCATGAGCCTAGCAGACCTCCATAGCCCAACCGCATCGGAGGGCCCAGGCCCAGCACGCACGACCGCATGGGGAGCTGCTAGGATTTCCCCCTGTACGAACGCGACGCGATGATCGTAGCTCCGGCAGGCAAGCAGGCGGGGGGTGGGGGGGGCATCACCGCCCTTGCTGCCCAGCCGGAACTGGCGGAAACGGCCTTCATAGATCGTCGGAGGGGAGTCCCCAGGTGAGCAGGACAGACGGTCAGGTCGGCGCAGCACCACCGCCCCGCGCAACAAGCTCGCCGCTGCGCCCACATTAGCTCGGCCCCGAATGCCCCACATATATGGCCAAGCACGACGACGGGTCCGCTGTGCAGCCAAAGAGGGGTTAGGAGGAAGGGGAGGTGGGGAGCGTACCTGTGCAACAGCCGGCGTGAGGGCGTGTTTCGGAGAGACCGCTACCGGAAGACGGTCACCGAAGCGCCAGTCCTCCCGAAGGGTGCCCGAAGCCACCGCGCAACCGACCTCCCGGTCCTCCTCCTCCTCCTCCAGGTCAGCCCACCGCGGGACCGAAAGGAGGGAGGCGACGGGAGCGATACCATGCTCCAGGCCAGAGCCGGGAGGCGGGGACGCCGGCGCCGTAGCGGCCCCATGTTGGAGACATGTCGTGGATGGGGGAGCACCGCAGTCCACCATCTAGATCTTGTTTTCAACCGTCACAGTTTCTGCGAAGCAACCTATGGTTGGATGGTTAGAGGGATTGTGGTACCCCCAGTCCACGAGGGTTCAAATCCTGGTGCTCGCATTTGTTCCTGGCTCAGTCTTTCGGAGGTGCTCATTGAGGTAGTGTGTGCGTTCATAGGGGTGAGTTTATACGCGTGTATATGAGCGCTTGCGTCTGTACTGTGTTAAAAAAAACAATAACAGTTTATGTTTTCAATGCATCGATGCACTTGTTTTGCACACGACTTGTGGCTTCCCCTCTCGATGTTTCTCGGCGCCGCCTTTTCCTGGATTGGAACATTATCATCGAACTATCCTGTCCTCGTCCCAAACGTTTCCTGCGGCCGACTGACGGGCACGAACACCGATCCTTAACTCCAGATCAGACGTACGTAAACGGTACTCCCTCTTATTCTGCCTCTTCTTATGTTATCTTATTATTAAAAACCTAGAAATCTTTCCCACATAAAAAAAGAAGAAAAGAGAAACCGATAAACCTAAGTGGATTAATATGGCGTATGTGGTCGTGAAGTCGTGCAATGTTTTTTGTTGGGATGGTACTGTACCTCTTTTTTTTAGGGGATGGGATGGTACTGTACCTATACGGTATGGTTTATACGGGTTATGCAGGGCTTGAGAATCCACACCACCGTATCTAATACATACTCCTATACTACGTTAATATAGATTGGATTGGAACATCACCATCGATCTGTCCTGGCCCAAAAGTTTCCTGCGGCCGACTGATGGGCACGAACTCGGATCCTTAACTCCAGATCACACGTACGTATACGGTACTCCAGCTTATTCTGCCTCTTTTTGTGTTCTCTTATTAATTAAAAACCTAGAAATCTTTCCCGCAGACAAAAAGAAGAAAGAGAAACCGATAAACCTAGGTTGATTACTTGGTGTATAATATGGCGGACATAGAGGACGTCGCCATGGCGGAGCCGGACCTCTTGCGACGCCCCATGATCTCGGTGGGGATAGAAAAGGTGGAAGATTACTTGATGAGGTACAGGATCCGCGGTGACGATGCCGCGATGGTGGCGGTGGTGGCGGAGCCACAACAGCATACCAGGTTGACCCTCATCGTCCTCGTCACCGCCGGCGCCGTTTTTGGTTTTTTCGCTTACTTTTACGCGGCGATTAAATGCGAGAAGGAATCGGTCTACACGGTGACGGTGTTTATCGCGATGTTTCTTTGTGCGGGCTTTGCGTTCGGCCTTGCTATGGTTTCTGTTTTTCTCATCAAAGAGTGCCAAGAGGGGTTTCAGGATGAGCAACATCATAGATTAGCAGATTTCCTGCTCCAGGTGTAGATAGATAGAAATGTAAGCATCCATCATCGATGCATGATATGAGAACTTCCCCTGTTATCATATGTACAAACATTGTACGGTATTATTGGCATGCATCTATTTTTCTGATCGAGGGAAGGCAGGCAATGGTAGTTGATTCACATGCACGCACACATATCAGTTTCACACGTACGCAACTATGCATGCATGTGTCACCACCAGCTACGCCAACAAACGTACGTTTTTATTACAGAAGCAAGCGTTCGTATACACGCGGATACACTCACTCCTATAAACACACACGCACACCCTATCCTTATGAGCATCTCATCATCTTGAAATTTACGAAGTCACCGTAGGCACCTCGTCGTTGACGAGACGTCTCCTCCCACTGAATGCACATCGCCGGAAATCCTGAAATAAATTCAGGAATAAACGCGAGCACCAGGTTTGAACCCTGATGGGCTACGTACATACCAAGAGTTGCAAGGCGGTCGGAGTACATACGTACCCAAATAATCTCTGCTCTTTTTTTTCGTCTTCTCAAGAACATGGAAGAGCTTTGCATGTCTTCGAATCAGAGTTTACAGGCGTGAAGGGTAGTCATCGTCATCTGTGGTCGATCGACACCCCTGAGAATCCACCATACAGACATATAGTATTACAAAAGCTACGATCTCGCTAATTTCCACAATGCAAATCCGTCACAAGAAGGGAAGCACTGCAATCTTGTCGAAAATCCGCCTGTTTCATTCTAACGAGATTGACCGCAAGGTAAAAACCGCCAAGGAGTCCAATTCCCGGATCGCACCCCCAGAGATCACAAATGAAAACCGACCGCTGGCGTAAACCTCTGGGACCTGTGTAGGCCAATAATACCAGGGACGAATCCAGGATTTGAGCATGAAGGGGGCGAAGAACAAAAAATCATAATGGGGCAACATCTATAACTATTAAAGTTCTAACTATATAATACCGGCACCGAATTTTAATGACATATTTCGATTTTTGGGATATGATTTGGTAGTTTAAATATAAATATATATTCTTGCCGGGGGGGGGGGGGGGGGGGGGGGGACGAATATAAATCTTTACCGCCGAACATATCTAACAAGGCTGGCAGCGAGGGTGGAGCGGACGGGAGGAAAAGGCGAAAATGGGGCAGCTAGGGTTTGCTCTCGCTGTCATGCTCCAATAGCCAGGTTCTTGGCCCATTGGGCGGCGCACCGACGCCAGGGCATGAATATGGTCACCAAACCGGTGACCTTCCTAGGAGGACTGATCGGTTCTTCGTGGGTCCTGTCTCTTAGTCCGACGTGGCGGACAAGTCCAAGCGGCCCCAAATCTAATTAAGGATAGGATTATGGTCTCAATCATCGATGCAAAATTTAGAAAAATACTTCCTCCGTCCGAAAATACTTGTCATCAAAATGGATAAATTTAAAACTAAAATACGTCTAAATACATTCCTTTTATCCATTTTGATTTCAAATATTTTCGGACGGAGGGAGTAGAATTTACCAGGCTACTTTTCCTGGGGTTATTGCTTTCTTGAACTAAGGAGCAGCTAGAGAAGGTTCCAGCCAACAACAATAAGCTAGCAGCGAAGAGCTACAGAGCTACTTCAAACAACAACAACAACAACAACGAACAACTACAAAACTAGCAGCGATGGCACGCTCCGGGCTCCGACGATGGCGCGGACAGCGCCGGGAAGGAGACACAGCGACGTGGCAGCGTGCCCGGGAGGAGCCACGGCGAGGTGCAGGCCCCAGGAAGTACGCATGCAGCAGCATCACATCGAGAGAACGTGTCAGACCCACCCCGACGAGCAATGCTACACTCACGGAGGAATATACATGATCTGAACAATATACTAACAGGCTACGTGATCTCCTAAGTTGAACAGCCTTATCTTGGGGAACCTCTAGATACGCACTTCAACGGTTATTGGATGGACAATAAAAACCGGTTATTAGATGGGATTGGATCATCACCATCGATCTGTCTTCTCGTCGTCCCAAACGTTTCCAGCCGGCTGACTGATTGTGTCAAACACGGTTCCTTCTCTCCAGATGGGATTGGATCATCACCATCGATCCTCGTCCCAAACGTTTCCAGCGGCCGACTGATGGGCACGAACACGGATCCTTAACTCCAGATCAGACCATCTTCCCACTCTTGGTCTCTTATTAGAAACCTAGAAACCTTTGCCATGAAGAAATAGAAAAGAGAAACCGATAAACGTAGCTGGATTAGTTGGTGTGTAATATGGCGGACATAGATGATGTCGCCATGACGGAACCGGACCTCGCGCGACGCCCCATGTCTTCTGTGTGGATCGAAAAGGTGCAAGATTACTTGGTGAGGTACAGGACTCGCGGTGACGATGCCGCTATGGTAGCAGTGGCGCCGGAGCCACAGCAGCACACGAGGATGATGCTCATCTTCCTCGCCACCGCCGGCGCCGTCTTTGGGGTGTTCACTCTCTTTTACCTGGAGATTAAATACGCGAAGGATTGGGACTACACGGTGGATATTGCGATCTGGCTATGTGCGTCCTTCGCGGGCAGCCTTATAGGAGTTTCTACTTTGCTCATCGCAGACTGTCAAGATGGGTTTCAACAAGAGGATCGAAGATTCGCAGATTTCTTGCTCCAGCTGTAGAGCTTAATTAATTCTGTACTCCCTCACAGTGTCAAAAAAACGTCTTGTATTAAGTTAAGGAGGTAGTATATATATTTGATAGGATGGAATAGATGATCATCCATGCATGTGCAAGTACCAGTTGACAACATGCATGCATATTTGTTATTTTCACTCCTATGTACCTATATATTGTAAACCACGACGTACGTGCGGGTCCTTCTACACCAACACTTATAAATTGTTCGCCGTGGAGATATCTGACCTCTCCTACACTTGGTTCAAATTCTTACGGTGAAAGCCTACGACCCGGCATCGGGTTGGGCGATGGCGTCGTCCTCGCCGCATCCCCCTTTGGGGCGTCGCTGGGAAGAGCCTTTGATCCTATTCACGCATTTCGTAGGTTGTCCACTCACCTTGCTTGGGCTATTCCGGGGAAAACCCTAGATCATAGTCTCTTGGATCGGACGATGACAGCGTCTTAGGTGCCATTCTCCCTCCCAGGCGCATTGTTTTGGAGCACCTGTTGGCTGGAGGGGCATGAGGTGGAGCGGTGTTTCATCTACCGCAGCAACAACGGTGGATATCGGCGGCGTGGCGTAGTGGAGCCTCGCCGCCAATAGCTAGATGTGAAGGAGACACATGTGTTTGCACTGCCCAAAGTTGCAGCTCCCCCCCCCCCCCCCCCCCCCCGCTTTATATGGAAAGCAACAACCGAAACAAAGTACACAGCCGAACGATACATGAGATGAGGTAGCCCCGAAAGAATAGCGATCTCAGGATAACCGGATCACACAGGACCCACGTGACTACACTGTCTAAAGAAAGCACAGAAAGAACTGAGTATAACGCCACGCTACGGCCTGTAACATCTAAACTCCACTACAACGTCCCGAGGAGCGAGAACGGTGCTAAGCATCGTCGCTGTTGAGTCCACACTGGACAAAGGTTTTCCCACGCTGACGGGAAGACTCTGGAAGATCTGTCGTGCGTAGCACCTGCCAACCAGGCATGACTCAGCATAGCACCTGTCGGCCAGGCATGACTTGACAGCTCCACCGAAGCTCCGTGCAAGACGAAGCCGCTCCACGTCCTGCCTCTGTCTTCTGGCGCTGCTCCACACACGATGCTCCCAAGAGAGAAACGACACCATAGTGCCGCCATCGTCCGATCTGGAAGACCAGATCTAGGGTTTCCCCCGGAACAACACGAGTGGGTCGACAACAGTTACACGACGATGCCTTCATCAAGGTCACGGCGTAGAACGCCACCATCGCCAGGCGTCGGCTCGGTTTTCACCGGCAACCATGTTTCCCCAATTCGTAGCCGGGACTAGATGACGGATCTGGAGATCCGACCACCCAGCCTCAGGCCGACCACCTCCGACGAAGGAGATGACCACCACCGCCATGTCCCGCCTCCATGCCGAGAAGGGCCGTCGGACTCCACCGCCGTCAGTAACTTCACCCGACGCCAGGCCACACAGCCACCAATAGCACATCACGAGCACCCCGGGGATGCCTCCCCGACTTGCCTCGGCGCCGATCCAGAAGGCCGAGCGCAAGCAACAAGACGAATCCAGCGAGCAACCAGCAAAACCGTGTGCACCACGGATGTCAGCCCGAAGGGGATCTCGCCCGACTCTGCCTAGCACAGGTGCCATTGCGCCCGCGTCGTCCAGATCCGGCAGATCGACCACCGGCCGCCGTAACCATCACCAGCACGCAGCCCGCCTCGTGCAGCCCTCCACGCCCGCCACCGTGGCAGCCCAGCATCGCCGCGCCCCACACAACGCCGCGTTCCGGCCAGGGTAGATCGCCCCATGGTGATCCTGCCTCGCGAGAAGGAGAAAGCGCCCCGCCGCCGCCCATGCCGGGCGGGCTTCGCCCACCGGCACGCTCTGGCGGCGGCGAGGGGAGGGATGGGGAGGAGGTCACGGTTCGGCGGCGGCTAGGGTTTCCTCCCCTGCCGCCCGTGGGAGCGCTAGAGGAGGTCGCGAAACAAAGGTTGGTTCTATAGTACCGATGACACGTGGGTGCAGAGGTCCACACAATAGCGAATGTACTGCATAGTGCGCTTTTGCAGAGGATGCCGGAATCCCGTGGTAAGTACGGGCCATCCATAACAACTGGTCACGGGTTCAATATGCACCTTTTGCATATTTTGTAGGATAAAATTAAGGCATTGTGGGGGAAAAAATACCTCGACATCGCATTGTGGACGCAGCAGGAAGATGGTGCTCTTCTCGTAGTCGTTTCTCACATTATCTGTTCTAGATATGCGCTAGCTTGGCCGTCAAAATTGATAGAATTCCTGAATTGACCCTTTTGAATAAATAGTGTAGGTATTCAAAATTCTTCCATTTTCAAAATTTGCAGGGACTCAAGAATTAGTGCCAACATTTTGTCGAACTGTTGATAAATTACCGTTTCTCCAGATTTCCGGTACTCAATATTTTACATTTTTAAGCAAAGGTCGTGCCGTTTTCCTCGTCAAATATCATGTTCTCAAATGTTGTCTACAAGACCCATTGTTTGGTTTTTAGGTACTAATTAATGTAGTAGCTAGCAAGGAGGTCAAATTTCGCTCAATAGTTTTTGACATTTTTTCTACTAAGGTTTTTTTTACATGGATTATGTGTCTCCTAGTCGTCGTTAGGCCTCCCATACCGCACCTTCATCCTCCATTCCAACAATGCCCCCCCCCCCCTCCACGCCGCCCTCACTAGACGAATTGGAGAAGCAACGATGGATAATGTGGTTGGCGCAGGCAAGAAACGATTGATGACGATGTGTTCCGCTAGAGAGAGAGAGAGTGCATGTAGGAGCAGAAGGAGGCGGAGCTACCGCATGAGAGAACCTTGGCTAGAAGTCGGAAGTTCTGATGTGCAAAAGAGATGCCAAGAGAGAACGTAGGAATGCAACAGACATCATCTTCTCGAAGGCCATCGATGAAGAGTGCGCTCGGATGCCGACACAGAGTAGATCAAAATTGGTCCTACAATGGGTGTTGCAACTTGCAAGAGGTTAATCTCTGATTCCGATTCAAAGAGGCTGATGGTGATGTGTCGTGGGGATAATGCCTCCGAGAATGCTCCCACCACCACCTAATTTCGCTCCGTCTTCAGCAGCTACCTTGCCATACACTTGAACAGGTACCTAGTGCCGATTGAGCTAAGTTTCTATTTACTAAGTTAGAACCATAGATGATGAATATCATAAATTAGAACCATAGATGATGATCTAGTAGCTTAAACTACAATGTGCCTCATACCAAGATAGCTAGGGCTTACGTGTGAGTGCAATCGTTAATTCTTTTTCCTTTCTAAGACCTTTTTTTTACTATTCACACCCACATGTTTCGAGCTTCGGGAGACTGCTTGCTGCATGTGGCATGAGCGAACGGCGGATGCCAAATAATGCCAAGCTTGTTCATGAAGGTGGTACTAGAAATTAATCCTAAGGACAGTACCATAAAATCATTAACCTCACATGTTAGGATGCTCTAATTACAACACTGTTACTTGGAACTAAATCACAATGCTCATTTATTGTTTGCATATAAAAAGTAAAGTCAGGTGCGTGCACAATCTTACTGCAAAAACATATACATGCAAAATTAATTCCTGTCCATAAATTTAGGTGCAACAAGTTTTTGTAGGGCTCATACGAAAGAACGAAATGCGCTCGGGGAATTAACTACTATTAATGAAGACTCCTATTAAGGTCTTCTAGTTAGCGGATTGAAATATTTTGCTTTTCCGTCATACCCTCAAGACCAAAAGCTGCCAAAGGCTATCAGTGGTTCTCGTAGAGGCACATGAGGAAAAGAGATAAAAGTGAAGTGTGGATTCTCCTTCGTTGGTGGGAATGAGAGGGATCGGAAACAAGATGAACTCTTTACGTTAATTTGGGTGAACAGAGAGTTGTTCTTGCAGAGTATTCCGCCACATAACTTCATGCCAAGAATGATAGTCTCGAGTACCAGACAAATCAGGCCTAAAAAATTATGGCTTCAAAGGTTTGGGGCAAGGACTTCTATGAACCACTAGTGACTGAAGCATTGAACTTCGTTGGTGCCAACTGAACTCGAAGAAATAGCTTCTAGATGTATTGAATCTTTTTGCATGTATCTTTGACTTTAGCCTTTCTAGTTCAGTTGTCGAGACCTGTTATTCTTGTAATTTGCCTCCGTTGAAAGGGTTGGGTCAGCTTACAGTTGCTTTGTTAGCTTTTCCAATGATGCCACGCTTGTAAGACCTCTTCCACTGTACATGTGCTTTAGCTGAGGTGCTAAACGCATTAAAGAGTTTAGAAGCTAAAGCCCAATGCATAGGTGCCTAACTTGTTGTAGCTAAGATTTCTTTATTTAATCATTTAGCAACTAAACTCCCCCATGCATTGGCGGGCTTAATTCATTTAAGTGTTGTTTCTAAGTTCACACGCTTGGCATTGTTTCTTTCTGGGGTCCCCAAACTCATCTCTCTCCTATTAGTTACCATACCACATCAGATTTTTCACCTAGATGGCAGCCTTAGCATATGTACAAGGTGGAGCACTGGGAGGGGTCTAATGTGCGCCATTTGGATGGTGATGCTTGTACTTTTTGGGAAGTAAGTTTGTGAGCCAATTTGTTTCTATAATATAAATCAGAGAGGGCGACCCCTCTTTTATTCACACAAAAAGTGCAACAATTTTAGTTTTATATGTGCTTGCAAGCTTGAATAGAAATCAAACATTCCGAGATGCATAGTTGCTGGTTCGTGCAGATCATAGACCTAGTTCACACATACAAATGTCATACCATGACACAAAGTTTGACTGGAGCCAGTGAAACCCGCGTGAGGTGTTTGATGAAGCCTTGCTTAAAAAATCATGACCAATTTTTGATAACTGCACAATAGACTAAATATTACAATTTATTGCACTTTTGAAATAAAGAAAATAATATAAAGGAAACTCGGTACAAATATGTACTCCCTTCATATCACAAATACATGTCGTTTTGGATATGTATTTGGTCAAATATAAATTAGAACTTTAAAAGCAAATGTACATACAAATATAAACATTGTTCTAAATATTGAAATAAGGAACTTGTGAACCATATGTTTAGATTTGTGTTGGAATATGTATTTAGAATATTTTTTCTTTGTTTCACATATGTATAATAAAAAATCAGTGGTCAAAGGTAAATGTTGAAGACGATCACTTTACAAATCAATACGTATTCATGATATGGACCTGTGGAGAGTAGTACAGTATTTGTGCCTAGCTTGTGATTTATGTTTCTGTCTTATTGGATGACAGGGTATATATTTTTTCTAGGAAATGCATTGTTAACATAAAATTTTCAATCATGTGAAGTTGTATAGTCCTTCCATTCATAACAGTCAACGAATTTGTCCGCTTTTTCCTTGTTCTGTTAGTACTAGCACTACAATTTTTTCTTTTGCGGGGGAGTATTAGTGTACTACATTGCAATAAGAGTATTAGTGTACTACATTGTAGTAAGAGTTCTTCTAGTTGGATGGACGAGCCTCCGAGTTGTGTCACTAAATTTGTGGACGATTTAATGTTGTTTGAAGTTTAATAAAGCTAGCCATGATGGCCATCACTCAAAAGAGAAAAAAAAAACTTGTGTATTGATTCGAAATGTTGGTCTAGGCTGGGATTGGGTGGGCCCCATGGCACGATACAACCCGCGGCAAAGCCGGTCCAGGCTTAGGCTAGGCTTGAAAAAGCCTGGTGTTCAACAAGCAAGCCCGAGCCCAGCGCGACACGACACGTTTTTTGCGTTACACAAGCCCAAGCCTGGCCGACGCAAAAGCCTTAAGCCCAAGCCCGGCCTGACATGACACATTTTTCTATCACACAAGCCCAAGCCCGACATGATGCAAAATCCCAAAGCCCGAGGCTCCCTGGTTGGACTTCTGGGCTATCCGCTAGTGCTGCTCAGAATCATCATCATCAGAAAACTAAAAATACTTTTTCCCTCTTGCTTCTAGATCAAGAGCAAAGGGGAAGGGGGAGCTGGAGGATATCATGCAAGAGTTGGCTCTGAAGGAAGAGGATCTTGATGACGTGATCTTCAAGGACGACGATGCCCCTGCGGAGGAAGAACTCAGATGGATGGTATTGGCGCATGTGCACATGGACAAGGGTTTTAGTACCTACTGGTTTTCCGAAACATGTGATCTGCTTGGGATCTAGCAAGACAGGTGAAGATCAAAACCCTAGAAGATAACATATTCTAGATGCAGTTTAACTGCTTAGGGGACTGGGAGAGAGTCACCCAGGGGGGACTGTGGCACTTCAGGGGAAATCCAGTTATCATTGTTCCTTATGACGGTTACTCGAAGACCACATCCATCGAGTTGTTCAAGTTTGAAATCTGGGTGAGGATCATTGATCTGCCGATAGCATATCACGACAAGGTGAAGGCGCTGGCATTAGAGTTGGGCGAGTTTGTGGACTCGGAACCTTCATCCTTCGATTTTGAGGGCAACTTTTACCGGGTGAGGATCAGGCTAGATGTGCGCAATCCACTGAAGAAAGTAACGTCTCTGATCCGCGGTGGAGAGCGGCAGATATTTGCAGTAAAATACGAGCGTCTACCCGACTGGTGCCAAGTATGTGGCATGATGGGCCACGATTTCAAGGAACACGGTGATGGAGTCCACCCTCCTTCGGCGCTGATTTTCAAGAATTTGCGTGCTCCAGCTACCACTGCATGGGGGACGAAACGCCGTAACAGCAACCAGAAGGGCGGGAGGCAATAAGCAGGTCAGGGCAGCAACGGGCAGGAGAAAAGTGCAGGAGCGGAAGAACCGTCGGATGTTGATATGGAAGTGAATGATGAAAACCGTAAGCACAACTCCGACGAGGTGTTGCAGAGTCATAACCCGGGGTACGGGTCTGGAGATAGTGCCAGCGACAAAAAGTGGAGAGACGCCTCTTAGCCCACCTCCAAAACAGGACTCCAAGAGGTCTAAACCAACCCTACAAACTGAGAAGAATCCTGCTGGAGTGCTGAAGAAGATCCTCCCACAGGGCAAAAACTATGATGCTAGATCGGTGGCCTCCTCGGCGGAGGACCGCCGGGCGCAATGAGTTTGTTAAGTTGGAACTTCCGTGGTATTGGCAACGCCCCGATAGTTCAAGAGCTCCGCGAGATAGCGGTAAAGTTTGCCCCTAAAGTGCTATGTATAATTGAAACTCAGATAGGGAGGGATAGAGCAGAAAATCTAGCAAACACTTTAGGTTTTGATTCATCATTTGCTGTTGACTCCGCTGGTAGAAGCGGGGGCCTAGTTCTTTTTTGGAATAATGAAATAAAGGTGAAAATTTTGGGCTACTCGAGGTTCCATATTGATGCAAAAATCTGTGATATTGGTTTGCAACCTTGGCGTTTGACATGCTTCTATGGAGAGGCACAAACACATCTTCGCCAAACGTCATGGGACACCCTGAAGGGGTTGGCTGCTCATAGCCCCCTCCCATGGGTCTGTTTGGGCGATTTTAACGAAGTGCTAAGACGGGACGAACATGATGGTATAGGTCAGAGATGCCAAGCATAGATGCAAGGCTTTCGTGATGCCGTGGATGTTTGTGGTTTGAATGAATTGGGTTTCCAAGGCAGGATGTGGACGTTCGAGAAGAAAATGACAGGCAGCACTTACACCAGGGTGAGGCTAGACAAAGCCCTTGCTACGGCAGAATGGAGCTCTCTGTTCCAGGGTGCAGCGGTGGAACACCTTAAGGCGGCGACCTCTGATCATTCGCCTATTCTCTTGAAGTTGGAATCCACGGCGAGGCATCAAGCGAGAGAAAAGCTCTTTAGATACGAAGTTATGCGGGACTCTCATGCAGAGTTGAAGCAAACCGTGAGATCGGCATGGGATCCAAATAGCCAAAACCCGTCTACGAGTGCTGTACGAGCAAAGCTAGCATCGTTGGCTAGCAATCTGGGAGAGTGGAGCAAACACACTTTTGGCAGTGTGCGAGGAGAGATCAGAAGTTTGAAAAAAGAGTTAGACAGGCTGAGAAACATAAATGGCAGGGCCGGCCCGAGTGCCGCTGAAGTGAAGATAAACGATCGCCTAATCGAGCTGTACCTTCGAGAGGAGTTGATGTGGCGCCAGCGGTCGAGAGTAGATTGGCTATCGGCGGGTGACAAGAATACACACTTTTTTCATCTTAGGGCATCAATGAGATGCAGAAAAAACTTGATCAAGTCTCTACAAAGACAGGACGGACAACTCACGGATGACCCAACCGAGATGCAACAAATGGCGTGGTAGTTTTATCATATATACCTCGGAGGGGGTACAGGGGATGGAAGAGGTGCTGCAACATGTACCAGCAAAGGTAACAGATGAAATGAATGACAGTCTCATGGCTCCATTTAAGGAAGAGGAAGTTTAAACTGCACTCTTCCAAATGTTTCCCACGAAGGCCCCCGGGCCGGATGGGTACCCAGCCCACTTCTTTCAGAGACACTGGGACATATGTGGGGCCTCGGTCACCAATGCAGTTCTTGGTATTCTAAGGGGTGAAGAAAGTCCCGCATGCATAAATGATACTTTGCTGGTTTTAATACCAAAGGTAGCAAATCCAACACTTTTGACTCAGTTCCGACCCATCAGCTTTTCTAATGTATTTTACAAAATAGCATCGAAGGTACTTTCAAACCATCTCAAAGTGATCTTACCTGATATCATATAAGAGGAGCAATCGGCCTTTGTTCCGGGGAGGCTCACCACAGACAACATAATCTCAGCCTATGAGTGTCTACATTTTATGAAGAGAAACCGGTCGAAGAATAACAGTTTTTGTGCATTGAAGTTAGATATGATGAAGGCTTATGACAGAGTTGAGTGGAGTTACCTCAAAGCCATTATGGAGAAACTAGGGTTTGCAGCACCATGGGTCTCCATCATTATGAACATGGTATCTTCAGTCTATGAGTGTCTACATTTTATGAAGAGAAACCGGTCGAAGAATAACAGGTTTTGTGCATTGAAGTTAGATGTGATGAAGGCTTATGACAGAGTTGAGTGGAGTTACCTCAAAGCCATTATGGAGAAACTAGGGTTTCCAGCACCATGGGTCTCCATCATTATGAACATGGTATCTTCAGTCTCTTTATCAATTTTATTTAATGGCTTGAAACTGGAGAAGTTCAAACCCTCCAGAGGTATTCAACAGGGAGATCCTATTTCTTCATACCTGTTCTTGTTGGCAGCAGAGGGCCTTTCGTGCCTTTTGAAATCACAAAACCAGTCATCCCAGCTTGGCGGAATTAAGGTGGCACCGACGACACCGTCAGTAAACCACCTATTATTCGCGGATGACAGTCTGCTGTTTTTAGGGCAAGTGTTAATGGAGCTAAAGAGGTATCAAACCTACTGGAGACCTACTGTGCGGCATCGAGACAGAGAATAAACAGAGAGAAATCCTCTATATTTTTCAGCAAGGGGTGCCCGGAAATTGTAAGATCGGCAGTGAAAGGCCATCTTCATGTTCCCAATGAATCGTTGAGTGACAAATATTTGGGGTTACCTACGGATGTAGGACACTTTAAAAAGGGGACTTTCAAATATTTAAGTGATAGAATTTGGGAGAAGGTAAAAGGATGGATGGGCAAACTACTGCCAGCAGGAGGGAAGGATGTGCTAATTAAGTCCGTCGCCCAGGCTATACCTGTTTTTTCAATGTCATGTTTCAAACTCCCCGGGGGGCTGTGTGAGAACATAAGTGCCATTATTCAAAAAAATTGGTGGGGTTGCAAACAGGGTAAACGAAAACCAGCATGGGTATCTTGGGAGGTGATGACAAGACCTAAGTATCTGGGAGGTTTGGGCTTCAGAGATCTTGAGCTGTTTAACTTGACTTTACTGGCGCGACAGGCGTGGAGACTTCTTCAGGAGCCAACCTCCCTGAGTGCGAGTATTTTGAAGGCTTCTTATTATCCTAATGGAATCATCCTCTCGGCAGAATTGGTATCTAGGCCATCATAAATTTGGAGAGCAATATTGGAAGGAAGGGATATTATGAAGCAAGGGATCATTAGCAGAATTGGCAATGGCCATAGTACAGATATATGGTCAGGCAACTGGATACCGAAAAAGGCCTCACGTCGACCGATCTTATCGCTGGTTGCTAACCCACCACGCATGGTGCATGAGCTACTCCTTCCAGCGTTGGCGTCTTGGAATGAAGATCTAGTGAGGAGTGTATTTTTGCCAGTTGATGAGGGCGAAATCCTAAAAATACCTGTATGCATGCGAGATGTTCCTGACTCATGGGCATGGTATCCGGATAAGAAAGGCAATTTCTCGGTTAGCTCAGTCTACCGAATGATCATCAGCACAAAGATAGAAAGGGAGAGTTGGTTAGAAGGGCGCGCGGGCCCTTCAGAAACCTCATCAGAAGAGAAGGCTTAGAGCTCTCTCTGGAAGCTGCAAGTTCCGTCCAAAGTTCGAGTGTTCTTATGGAGGCTGGCACGGCATTCATTATCGACAATGGATGTTCTTCGAAACAGAAACATGTCAGTGCAAGATGCATGTCCTCTGTGCGGAGGGGAAGATTCATGGAGACACGCTCTTGTCTCTTGCACTATGGCAAGATGTACACAGGAGAATACCTCGGCTCTTCGGCTGTTGTGTTCAGTGGCATCACGGATCCTTTGATCCTTGAAGTTTATGCGTGCAAAGAGGCAATGGCCCTGGCAGAAGACCTCAACTCCGGAAGCAGAGGACCACATGCAGCGATTCTACATGAAATATCAGAACGGAGGAGTCTTTTTCTTTCTTGCAATTTTGTTTTTGAACGTAGAAATTTTAATTTCGAGGCTCATGATCTCGTCAAGTTTGCTAGTAGTCTTTCGGTTGGTCGTCATGTCTGGTTGGGCATGCCTCACGACCTTAACCTTGTACCCACAAACATTTTGTTGGTTTAAATAAAGACCGGCGAGAATTCTAAAAAAATTAGAAAACTAAAAGAAATATAGACACTAGTAGAAAAAGGGTCAAACGTGAAGCACATTAGTGCCGGTTTGTATTTGAGCCGGCACTAATGTGCACATTAGTGCCGGTTCTGAAGGAAATATGCCCTAGAGGCAATAATAAAGTTATTATTTATTTCCTTATATCATGATAAATGTTTATTATTCATGCTAGAATTGTATTAACCGGAAACATAATACATGTGTGAATACATAGACCAACAGAGTGTCACTAGTATGCCTCTACTTGACTAGCTCGTTAATCAAAGATGGTTATGTTTCCTAACCATGAACAAAGAGTTGTTATTTGATTAACGAGGTCACATCATTAGTTGAATGATCTGATTGACATGACCCATTCCATTAGCTTAGCACCCGATCGTTTAGTATGTTGCTATTGCTTTCTTCATGACTTATACATGTTCCTATAACTATGAGATTATGCAACTCCCGTTTATCGGAGGAACACTTTGGGTACTACCAAACGTCACAACGTAACTGGGTGATTATAAAGGAGTACTATAGGTGTCTCCAATGGTAGATGTTGGATTAGCGTATTTCGAGATTAGGGTTTGTCACTCCGATTGTCGGAGAGGTATCTCTGGGCCCTCTCGGTAATACACATCACATAAGCCTTGCAAGCACTGCAACTAATATGTTAGTTGTGAGATGATGTATTACGGAACGAGTAAAGAGACTTGCCAGTAACGAGATTGAACTAGGTATTGGATACCGACGATCGAATCTCGGGCAAGTAACATACCGATGACAAAGGGAACAACGTATGTTGTTATGCGGTCTGACCGATAAAGATCTTCGTAGAATATGTAGGAGCCAATATGGGCATCTAGGTCCCGCTATTGGTTATTGACCGGAGACGTGTCTCGGTCATGTCTACATTGTTCTCGAACCGTAGGGTCCGCACGCTTAACGTTACGATGACAGTTATTATGAGTTTATGCATTTTGATGTACCGAAGGTTGTTCGGAGTCCCGGATGAGATCACGGACATGACGAGGAGTCTCGAAATGGTCGAGACGTAAAGATTGATATATTGGAAGCCTATGTTTGGACATAGGAAGTGTTCCGGGTGAAATCGGGATTTTACCGGAATACCGGGAGGGTTACCGGAACCCCCCGGGAGACTAATGGGCCTATTGGGCTTTAGTGGAAAAGAGAAAAAGGGAAGCCCACAAGCTGGCCGGCGCCCCCCCCCCCCTTTCCCCAAGTCCTAGTAGGACTAGGATAGGGGGCCGGCCCCCCTTCTCTCTCCTTTTCCCCCCGGGAGTCCTAATAGGATTAGGATTGGAGGGAGGAGTCCTACTCCCGGTGGGAGTAGGACTCCCCTGCGCCTCCTCTCCCTGGCCGGCCGGCTCCCCCTCCTCCAACCTTTATATACGGGGGCAGGGGGCACCCCAAGGCACACAAGTTGATCCTTGAGATCGTTCCTTAGCCGTGTGCGGTGCCCCCTGCCACCAAATTCCACCTCGATCGTACCGTTACAGTGCTTAGGCGAAGCCCTGCGTCGGTAGTACATCAAGATCATCATCACGCCGTTGTGCTGACGGAACTCTTCCTCGACGCTTTGCTGGATCGGAGCCCGAGGAACGTCATCGAGCTGAACGTGTGCTAAGAACTCGGAGGTGCCGGAGTAACAGTGCTTGGATCGGTCAGATCGGGAAGAAGACGTACGACTACTTCCTCTACGTTGTGTGATCGCTTCCGCAGTCGGTCTGCGTTGGTACGTAGACAACACTCTCCCCTCTCGTTGCTATGCATCACCATGATCTTGCGTGTGCGTAGGAAAATTTTCGAAATTACTACGTTCCCCAACAGTGGCATCCGAGCCTAGGTTTTATGGTTTGATGTTATTTGCACGAGTAGAACACAAGTGAGTTGTGGGCGATACAAGTCATACTGCCTACCAGCATGTCATACTTTGGTTCGGCGGTATTGTTGGGTGAGACGATCCGGACCAACCTTACGCGTACTCTTACGTGAGACCGGTTCCCTCGACGTGCTTTGCACATAGATGGCTTGCGGAAGACTGTCTCTCCAACTTTAGTTGAACCAAGTGTGACTACGCCCGGTCCTTGAGAAGGTTAAAACGGAGTCTATTTGACGAACTATCGTTGTGGTTTTGATGCGTAGGTGAGATGAGTTCTTACTTAAGCCCGTAGCAGCCACGTAAAACTTGCAACAACAAAGTAGAGGACGTCTAACTTGTTTTTGCAGGGTATGTTGTGATGTGATATGGTCAAGGCATGATGCTGATTTTATTGTATGAGATGATCATGTTTTGTAACCGAATTATCGGCAACTGGCAGGAGCCATATGGTTATCGCCTTATTGTATGCAATGCAATCGTGATGTAATGCTTTACTTTATTACTAAGCAATAGTGATAGTCGTGGAAGCATAAGATTGGCGAGACGACAACGATGCTATGATGGAGATCAAGGTGTCGCGCCGGTGACGATCATGACGGTGCTTCGGAGATGGAGATCACAAGCACAAGATGATGATGGCCATATCATATCACTTATATTGATTGCATGTGATGTTTATCCTTTTATGCATCTTATCTTGCTTTGATTGACGGTAGCATTATAAGATGATCTCTCACTAAATTATCAAGAAGTGTTCTCCCTGAGTATGCACCGTTGCCAAAGTTCGTCGTGCCCAGACACCACGTGATGATCGGGTGTGATAAGCTCTACGTCCAAATACAACGGGTGCAAAACAGTTGCACACGCAGAATACTCAGGTTATACTTGACGAGCCAAGCATATACAGATATGGCCTCGGAACACGGAGACCGAAAGGTCGAGCGTGAATCATATAGTAGATATGATCAACATAACGATGTTCACCATTGAAAACTACTCCATCTCACGTGATGATCGGTTATGGTTTAGTTGATTTGGATCACGTGATCACTTAGAGGATTAGAGGGATGTCTATCTAAGTGGGAGTTCTTAAGTAAAAATGACTAACTGAACTTAAAAATTATCATGAACTTAGTCCTGGTAGTATTTTGCAAATTATGTTGTAGATCAATAGCTCGCGTTGTTGCTTCCCTGTGTTTATTTTTGATATGTTCCTAGAGAAAATTGTGTTGAAAGATGTTAGTAGCAATGATGCGGATTGGATCCGTGATCTGAGGTTTATCCTCATTGCTGCACAGAAGAATTATGTCCTTGATGCACCGCTAGGTGACAGACCTATTGCAGGAGCAGATGCAGACGTTATGAACGTTTGGCTAGCTCAATATGATGACTACTTGATAGTTTATTGCACCATGCTTAATGGCTTAGAATCGGGACTTCAAAGACGTTTTGAACGTCATGGACCATATGAGATGTTCCAGGAGTTGAAGTTAATATTTCAAGCAAATACCCGAGTTGAGAGATATGAAGTCTCCAACAAGTTCTATAGCTAAAAGATGGAGGAGAATCGCTCAACTAGTGAGCATGTGCTCAGATTGTCTGGGTACTACAATCGCTTGAATCAAGTGGGAGATAATCTTCCAGATAAGATAGTGATTGACAGAATTCTCTAGCCACCATCACCAAGTTAGTAGAACTTCGTGATGAACTATAATATGCAAGGGATAACAGAAACAACTCCCAAGCTCTTCGTGATGCTGAAATCAACGAAGGTAGAAATCAAGAAAAACATCAAGTGTTGATGGTTGACAAGACCACTAGTTTCAAGAAAAGGGCAAAGGGAAGAAGGGGAACTTCAAGAAGAACGGCAAGCAAGTTGCTGCTCAAGTGAAGAAGCCCAAGTCTGATCCTAAGCCTGAGACTAAGTGCTTCTACTGCAAAGGGACTGGTCACTGGAAGCGGAACTACCCCAAGTGATTGGCGGATAAGAAGGATGGCAAAGTGAACATAAGTATATTTGATATACATGTTATTGATGTGTACTTTACTAGTGTTTATAGCAAACCCTCAGTATTTGATACTAGTTCAGTTGCTAAGATTAGTAACTCGAAACGGGAGTTGCAGAATAAACAGAGACTAGTTAAGGGTGAAGTGACGATGTGTGCTGGAAGTGGTTCCAAGATTGATATGATCATCATCACACACTCCCTATAATTTCGGGATTAGTGTTGAACCTAAATAAGTGTTATTTGGTGTTTGCGTTGAACATGAATATGATTTGATCATGTTTATTGTAATACGGTTATTCATTTAAGTAAGAGAATAAATTGTTGTTTTGTTTACATGAATAAAACCTAATATGGTTAAACACCCAATGAAAACAGTTCATTGGATCTCGATCTCAATAATACACATATTCATAATATTGAAACCAAAAGATGCAAAGTTAATAATGATAGTGCAACTTATTTGTGGCACTACCGTTTAGGTCATATTGGTGTAAAGCGCATGAAGAAACTCCATACTGATGGGCTTTCGGAATCACTTGATTATGAATCACTTGATGCTTGTAAACCATGCCTTTTGGGCAAGATGACTAAAACGCCGTTCTCCGGAACAATGGAGCAAGCAAAAGATTTGTTGGAAATCATACATACTGATGTATGTGGTCCGATGAATATTGAGGCTCGCGACAGGTATCATTATTTTCTGATCTTCACAGATGATTTGAGCAGATATGAGTATATCTACTTGATGAAACATAAGTCTGAAACATTTGAAAAGTTCAAAGAATTTCAGAGTGAAGTGAAAAATCATCGTAACAAGAAAATAAAGTTTCTATGATCTGATCATAGAGAAGAGTATTTGAGTTACGAGTTTGGTCTTCAGTTAAAAACAATGTGAAATAGTTTCACTACTCACGCCACCTGGAACACCACAGCATAATAGTGTGTCCGAACGTCATAACCGTACTTTATTGGATATAGTGCAATATATGATGTTTCTTACCGATTTACCACTATCGTTTTTGGGGTCATGCATTAGAGACAGCTGCATTCACGTTAAATAGGGCACCATATAAATCCGTTGAGACGACACCGTGTGAACTATGGTTTGGCAAGAAACCTAAGTTGTCGTTTCTTAAAGTTTGGGGTTGTGATGCTTATATGAAAAGGTTTCATCCTGATAAGCTCAAACTCAAATCGGAGAAGTGCGTCTTCATAGGATATCCAAAGGAAACTATTGGATACACCTTCTATCACAGATCCGAAGGCAAGACTTTTTGTTGCTAAAATTCGGAAATTTTCTGGAGAAGGAGTTTCTCTCGAAAGAAGTGAGTGGGAGGAAAGTAGAACTTGACGAGGTAACTGTACCTGCTCCCTTGTTGGAAAGTAGCACATCACAGAAAACTGTTTCTGTGACACCTACACCAGTTAGTGAGGAAGCTAATGATGATGATCATGAAACTTCAGAACAAGATACTACTGAACCTCGTAGATCAACCAGAGTAAGATCCGCGCCAGAGTGGTACGGTAATCCTTTTCTGGAAGTCATGCTACTAGATCATGATGAACCTACGAACTATGAAGAAGCGATGGTGAGCCCAGATTCCGCAAAGTGGCTTGAAGCCATGAAATCTGAGATATGATCCATGTATGAGAACAAAGTATGGACTTTGGTTGACTTGCCTGATGATCGGCAAGCAATTGAGAATAAATGGATCTTCAAGAGGAAGACGGACGTTGATAGTAGGGTTACTATCTACAAAGCTAGAATTTTCGCAAAAGGTTTTCGACAAGTTCAAGGTGTTGACTACGATGAGAGCTTCTCACTCGTATCTATGCTCGAGTCTGTCCGAATCATGTAAGTAATTGCCGCATTTTATGAAATCTGGCAAAAGGATAAACAAAACTGCATTCCTTAATGGATTTATTAAAGAAGAGTTGTATATGATGCAACAGAAGGTTTTGTCAATCCGAAAGGTGCTAACAAAATGTGCAAGCTCCAGCGATCCATCTGTGGACTGGTGCAAGCATCTCGGAGTTGGAATATACGCTTTGATGAGTTGATCAAAGCATATAGTTTTATGCAGACTTGCGGTGAAGCCTGTATTTACGAGAAAGTGAGTGGGAGCACTACAGCGTTTCTGACAAGTATATGTGAATGACATATTGTTGATCGGAAATAATGTAGAATTATTCTGTAAAGCATAAAAGGAGTGTTTGAAAAGAGTTTTTCAAAGAAAGACTTCGGTAAAGCTGCTTACATATTGAGCTTCAAGATCTATAGAGATAGATCAAGACGCTTGATAAGTTTTTCAATAAGTACATACCTTGATAAGATTTTGAAGTAGTTCAAAATGGGGCAGTCAAAGAAAGAGTTCTTGCCTGTATTACAAGGTGTGAAGTTGAGTAAGACTCAAAGCCCGAACACGGCAGAAGATAGAAAGAGAATAAAAGTCATTCCCTATGCCTTGGCCATAGGTTCTATAAAGTATGTCATGCTGTATACCAGATCTATTGTATACCCTGCGTTGATTTAGCAAGGGAGTACAATAGTGATCTAGGAGTAGATCACTGGACAGCGGTCAGAATTATCCTTAGTGAAATAAGGATATGTTTCTCGATTATGGACGTGACAAAAAGGTTCGTCGTAAAGGGTTACGTCGATGCAAGTTTTTGACACTGATCCAGATGAATAGTCTCAATCTGGATACATATTGAAAGTGGGAGCAATTAGCTAGAGTAGCTCCGTGTAGAGCATTGTAGACATAGAAATTGCAAAATACTTACGGATCTGAATATGACAGACCCGTTGACTAAAATTATCTCACAAGCAAAACATGATCACACCTTAGTACTCTTTGGGTGTTAATCACATAGATATGTGAACTAGATTACTGACTCTAGTAAACCCTTTGAGTGTTGGTCACATGGCGATGTGAACCATGGGTGTTAATCACATGATGATGTGAACTATCGATGTTAATCACATGGTGATGTGATCTAGATTATTGACTCTAGTGCAAGTGGGAGACTGAAGGAAATATGCCCTAGAGGCAATAATAAAGTTATTATTTATTTCCTTATATCATGATAAATGTTTATTATTCATGCTAGAATTGTATTAACCGGAAACATAATACATGTGTGAATACATAGACCAATAGAGTGTCACTAGTATGCCTCTACTTGACTAGCTCGTTAATCAAAGATGGTTATGTTTCCTAACCATGAACAAAGAGTTGTTATTTGATTAACGAGGTCACATCATTAGTTGAATGATCTGATTGACATGACCCATTCCATTAGCTTAGCACCCGATCGTTTAGTATGTTGCTATTGCTTTATTCATGACTTATACATGTTCCTATAACTATGAGATTATGCAACTCCCGTTTACCGGAGGAACACTTTGGGTACTACCAAACATCACAACGTAACTGGGTGATTATAAAGGAGTACTACAGGTGTCTCCAATGGTAGATGTTGGGTTGGCGTATTTCGAGATTAGGGTTTGTCACTCCGATTGTCGGAGAGGTATCTCTGGGCCCTCTCGGTAATGCACATCACATAAGCCTTGCAAGCACTGCAACTAATATGTTAGTTGTGAGATGATGTATTACGGAACGAGTAAAGAGACTTGCCAGTAACGAGATTGAACTAGGTATTGGATACCGACGATCGAATCTCAGGCAAGTAACATACCGATGACAAAGGGAACAACGTATGTTGTTATGCGGTCTGACCGATAAAGATCTTCGTAGAATATGTAGGAGCCAATATGGGCATCCAGGTCCCGCTATTGGTTATTGACCGGAGACGTGTCTCGGTCATGTCTACATTGTTCTCGAACCGTAGGGTCCGCACGCTTAACGTTACGATGACAATTATAATGAGTTTATGCATTTTGATGTACCGAAGGTTGTTCGGAGTCCCGGATGAGATCACGGACATGACGAGGAGTCTCGAAATGGTCGAGACGTAAAGATTGATATATTGGAAGCCTATGTTTGGACATAGGAAGTGTTCCGGGTGAAATCGGGATTTTACCGGAATACCGGGAGGGTTACCGGAACCCCCCGGGAGACTAATGGGCCTATTGGGCTTTAGTGGAAAAGAGAAAAAGGGAAGCCCACAAGCTGGCCGGCGCCCCCCCCCCCCCCTTCCCCAAGTCCTAGTAGGACTAGGATAGGGGGCCGGCCCCCCTTCTCTCTCCTTTTCCCCCCGGGAGTCCTAATAGGATTAGGATTGGAGGGAGGAGTCCTACTCCCGGTGGGAGTAGGACTCCCCTGCGCCTCCTCTCCCTGGCCGGCCGGCTCCCCCTCCTCCAACCTTTATATACCGGGGCAGGGGGCACCCCAAGGCACACAAGTTGATCCTTGAGATCGTTCCTTAGCCGTGTGCGGTGCCCCCTGCCACCAAATTCCACCTCGATCGTACCGTTACAGTGCTTAGGCGAAGCCCTGCGTCGGTAGTACATCAAGATCGTCATCACGCCGTTGTGCTGACGGAACTCTTCCTCGACGCTTTGCTGGATCGGAGCCCGAGGAACGTCATCGAGCTGAACGTGTGCTAAGAACTCGGAGGTGCCGGGGTAACGGTGCTTGGATCGGTCGGATCGGGAAGAAGACGTACGACTACTTCCTCTATGTTGTGTGATCGCTTCCGCAGTCGGTCTGCGTTGGTACGTAGACAACACTCTCCCCTCTCGTTGCTATGCATCACCATGATCTTGCGTGTGCGTAGGAAAAATTTCGAAATTACTACGTTCCCCAACAGGTTCGTGGCGGCGATCAATAGTACCGGTTCGTGGCGAACCTTTAGTACCGGTTCGTGGCATGAACCGGTACTAAAGAGGCTGTGTCATCCTGCGGTCAGGCTATGGCCCCACCATCATCATTTAGTGTCGGTTCGTACCACGAACCGGTACTAATGAGCGGTGCCGGTTACGGCAAGCTGTTTTTAGTCCCACCTCGCCAAGAGAGAGGCAATATGAGCGGTTTATAAGCCGTGAGTGCACAGACAATGACGAAGAGTTGCAATGCTCACCTACATGTTTATTTGCTTCAAGCCTTGCGGAATAGTATAGATTGCACTGAGCTATGTGCAGTAGCTTAGTGCAATCTACACTATTCCGAATGGCTTGAAGCAAATTAACCAGCATTGCACCTCTTTTTTATTTTTAATAACTTATTTAAACTCCGGACTTCTTTTGTGTTCAGTATGCAGCATTTAAAGCTTGTTATGCCTCAAGGTTGTTGTGGTTTGGAAATTATGGATTTGACAACCATGAATCATAGCTTTTTGTGTAAGTGACTTGGGAAACTCAGGTTTGACAAACTCTATTGACTAGTAGAAAAACGGTCAAATGTGAAGCACATTATAGTGCCGGTTTGAATTTGAGCCGGCACGAATGTGACCATTAGTGCCGATTCCAACGGCTAGGCGGGCTGCTACCATTAGTACTGGTTCGTTGCCAATCTTTAGCACCGGTTCGTGGCACGAACCGATACTAATGTGCATCCCACCAATCAGGAAGAATCACACGGATCGTGTGTTTCTTTCTAGCTCTTGCGAGTCGTTGGATCAAGGGTGTGTTTCTTCCTAGCTCATGTGAGTCGTTGGATCGAAACTATCACAATCACTTTGTGAGCCAGACGACCCTATATATAGCCCATCTCTCGCCTTCCCTGCATAAGTCTTTCAGTTCATCGACTACATACATCTACCAGTTCATCGACTGCATACATCTACCAGTTTATCGACTGAATACAAATCATTCGGATTCGCCATCATACGCCCAACTGTACATTTGATATGCATATATATGCATCACGAGCCACGGTAGGGCTGTATGATGGCGATACCGATTGGTTTGTTCTAGATCTGACATAAAAGGTTTGATACAAGTTCTTTTTTGTGACATAAGATCTAACATTGTTGCTTCTAGTAGTTCTCTTGATTCCACTAACGATTCTCTTAGCCAAGTTACACTTGAGCAAGAAAATAGCTTATTGAAGGGAAGAATCAAGGTGTTGGTTTTGAACGAAAGTTCAATGCCAATGGAGTTGAATAGGAAGAAGATCAATACCCCAAGACAAAGTTTGTTCCTCAACAAGAGAAGTATCCTACTTCCTTCAAGGGGACACAAGCTCAAGATGATCTTCTACATGTTGATTAGCTTCAAGCCTTGCGGAATAGCATAGATTGCACTGAGCTATGTGCAGTGATTTCTACACTATTCCAAATGGCTTGAAGCAAATTAACCAGCATTGCACCTCTTTTTTATTTTTAATAACTTATTTAAACTCCGGACTTCTTTTGTGTTCAGTATGCAGGATTTAAAGCTTGTTATGCCTCAAGGTTGTTGTGGTTTGGAAATTATGGATTTGACAACCATGAATCATAGCTTTTTGTGTAAGTGACTTGGGAAACTCAAGTTTGGCAAACTCTATTGACTAGTAGAAAAACGGTCAAATGTGAACTCTGTTACATGGCCACTTCAATGTTTTTTAAACTTATTTGAACTCCGGACTTCTTTTGTGTTCAGTATGCAGCATTTAAAGCGACGTCATCAATA
Source organism: Triticum monococcum (assembly GCA_034509565.1). Classification (NCBI taxonomy): domain Eukaryota; kingdom Viridiplantae; phylum Streptophyta; class Magnoliopsida; order Poales; family Poaceae; genus Triticum; species Triticum monococcum. Next base: position 31,892,626 of record CM067841.1, on the reverse strand, counting down.
TCCAACATGTTCTGACATCATTTGTTGTTTTTCGGTCATTTACCTAGCTAATTGTTTAGAGAGCTAAATGACCGTGAAATTGATAATCAGTACAAAATGAATCCTGAAAATGTTGAAACTTGGCATGGTATCATCATATCACCCGCATAGCATGCGCGAAAGAGTAGAGAGGGTCACGGCAAAAACTGGACGCACTTCGTGTACAAACTGGACCTACTCTTTCCGAGTATCAGGGTTTCGGACGAGAACTCATCTGTTACATGGCCACTTCAATGTTTTTTAAACTTATTTAAACTCCGGACTTCTTTTGTGTTCAGTATGCAGCATTTAAAGCGACGTCATGAATTTTCAACATGTTCTGACATCATTTGTTGTTTTCGGTCATTTACCTAATTGTTTAGAGAGCTAAATGACCGTGAAATTGAAAATCAATACAAAATGAATCCTGAAAATGTTGAAACTTGGCATGGTATCATCATATCACCCGCATAGCATGCGCGAAAGAGTAGAGAGGGTCACGGCAAGAACTGGACGCACTTCGTGTACAAACTGAACAAACTCTTTCCGAGTATCAGGGTTTCGGACTATGCAAAAATAAGTAATGCAGAAAATAAAAGAACTATACAAAAAAATTACTCAAAAATAAATAGAAGAAAATAAATAATGCAGAAAAAAACTATATAAAAAACTACTCAAAAATAAATAAATAAAAATAAGTAATGCAGAAAAGAAAAAACTATATAAAAATTTGTTGGCGCACTGCCATGTGGGTCTACCAGACCTAGGGTGTGCAAATGCAGGCCCAGAAGGGCCAGCAGACTCACAGGGCAGCGCGCCCTAATTAATTAGGCCTAGAAGCCTGCTATATAAAGGAGTTCGAAGAGGTAGCCGCGGCTGGGTTTATAAACCAGTGCGGCTGCCCTTCGCCGGGCGAGGTGGTACTAAATTTTGGGGTGGCAGCGCAAACTCTAAATACAGCAAAAAACAACTAAAATAAATAAAACAAAATAAATAAAGTAGAAAAGAAAAAACTAAATGAAAAAAGCCCACCTACTGGGCCACAGCGGCCTGCATACGACTAGGAACCCAACTTGTTGTTGGGCCAGGATGCAGGCCCGCAAGCCCAATAGGCCCCACAGGGCAGAGTAGCAGAGGTAGGCCCAGAAGGCCTGCTTTAGAGAGGAGCTCGAGACAGCAGCGGCGGCGGGGCTTATAAGCAGGTGCGTGCGCCCTTCGGCTAGCGAGGTGGGACTAAACTTGTGCGCCCCTCCCCTGGCAGCGCACCCCCCTTTAGTACCGGTTCGTGGCTCCAACCGGTACTAAAAGGGGGGTCTTTAGTACCGGTTCGTGGCACGAACCGGTACTAAAGGGGTCGTTTCCCGCCGCTTGGCCTGGGGAAAATAGGCCTTTAGTACCGGTTGGAGCCACGAACCGGTACTAAAGGCCAATCCTATATATACAGCACTTACGAAAATTTCAGTTTCAACTCGCCACTTCGTCTCCAACCTCCGCCGCGCGCGCCGCTCGATCCCGTCGTCGCCGTCCGTCGTCATCGTCGCTGTCCCCGCCGCCGCCCGTCGTCGTCGTCGTCTCGCGCTGCCGCGCGCCCCGAACGCCGCGGCCGTACGTCTCTCTCTCGCTCCCGCACACACATACACACACACACACACACACCGGCGCCCCCGCCCCGTACGCCGGCGCCCCCGCTCGTACGTACGGGGCGGCGGCATATGGGGCCGCACACACACACATATACCACACATGCACACACACGCATACACACACATACACACATACGTACACACATATATATACGTATATACACACACACACACATACACACACACAATTTTTTTTACTTATTTTTTGTTTTTTAGAAAAGTTAATTAGATGATCGAATGTTAGATTAATGTCAAATGTTAGATGAATTAGCTAGCTAGCTAGATAGAAAAATTGTCGAACTAGAGATTAGAACTAGTTGAATAATTAATATAACTAGTTTATTTTTAATAAGAAAATTTAGGTATATGAGATTAGAACTAGTTGAATAATTAATATAACTAGTTTATTTTTAATAAGGAAATTTAGGTATATGAGATTAGAACAAGTTGAATAATTAATATAACTAGTTTATTCTTAGTAAGAAAATTTAGGTATATGAGATTAGAACTAGTTGAATAATTAATATAACTAGTTTATTTTTAGTAAGAACATTTAGGTATATGAGATTAGAACTAGTTGAATAATTAATATAACTAGTTTATTTTTAGTAAGAAAATTTAGGTATATGAGATTAGAACTAGTTGAATAATTAATATAACTAGTTTATTTTTAGTAAGAAAATTTAGGTATATGAGAGTAGAACTAGTTGAATAATTAATATAACTAGTTTATTTTTAGTAAGAAAATTTAGGTATATGAGATTTGATGATCTAATTAAAATATTATTTGTTAATGAATTAGATAGAAAAGTTAAATATATAGTAATGTCAATTGAATATATAGTTAGATATATTAATGTCAAATGTTAGATGAATATATATTTGGCTAGATATAGGTGTTTAATGTTTCACCTATATGAACATAGGAAATGTCATCTGACGACGAAAAAGATTTTATTATGTGCGAACACTGTGAAGACCAGCGCGGCCTGTGCGACCAAAATTTCCTTGTTGATGGTAGGCGCTTTAGCATCAAGCTGGATGATGAAGGAAATATGCCCTAGAGGCAATAATAAAGTTATTATTTATTTCCTTATATCATGATAAATGTTTATTATTGATGGTAGAATTGTATTAACCGGAAAAATAATACATGTGTGAATACATAAACAAACAGAGTGTCACTAGTATACCTCTACTTGACTAGCTCGTTAATCAAAGATGGTTATGTTTCCTAACCATGAACAAAGAGTTGTTATTTGATTAACGGGATCACATCATTAGTTGAATGATCTGATTGACATGACCCATTCCATTAGCTTAGCACCCGATCGTTTAGTATGTTGCTATTGCTTTCTTCATGACTTATACATGTTCCTATGACTATGAGATTATGCAACTCCCGTTTGCCGGAGGAACACTTTGGGTGCTGCCAAACGTCACAACGTAACTGGGTGATTATAAAGGAGTACTACAGGTGTCTCCAAAGGTAGATGTTGGGTTGGCGTATTTCGAGATTAGGATTTGTCACTCCGATTGTTGGAGAGGTATCTCTGGGCCCTCTCGGTAATGCACATCACATAAGCCTTGCAAGCACTGCAACTAATATGTTAGTTGTGAGATGATGTATTCCGGAACGAGTAAAGAGACTTGCCGGTAACGAGATTGTACTAGGTATTGGATACCGATGATCGAATCTCGGGCAAGTAACATACCGATGACAAAGGGAACAACGTATGTTGTTATGCGATCTGACCGATAAAGATCTTCGTAGAATATGTAGGAGCCAATATGGGCATCTAGGTCCCGCTATTGGTTATTGACCGGAGACGTGTCTCGGTCATGTCTACATTGTTCTCGAACCGTAGGGTCCGCACGCTTAAGGTTTCGATGACAGTTATATTATGAGTTTATGAGTTTTGATGTACCGAAGGAGTTCGAAGTCCCGGATGAGATCGGGGACATGACGAGGAGTCTCGAAATGGTCGAGACGTAAAGATCGATATATTGGACGACTATATTCGGACTTCGGAAAGGTTCCGAGTGATTCGGGTATTTTTCGGAGTACCGGAGAGTTACGGGAATTCGTTGGGAGAAGTATTGGGCCTTGATGGGCTTTAGTGGGAAGAGGAGAAAAGGCCTGCTGCGCCCCCCTCCCCTCTAGTCCGAATTGGACTAGGGGAAAGGGGGCCGGCCACCTTTCCTACTCCTCCACTTCCTTCTCCCTTCCTCCCCTCTTGATGGACTCCTACTAGGACTTGGAGTCCTAGTAGGACTCCCATCCTGGCCGCACCAATGGCCTTGGCCGGCCTCCTCCTCCTCCATCCTTTATATACTGAGGCAAGGGGCACCCCATAGACACACAAGTTGACCATTGAGATCGTTCCTTAGCCGTGTGCGGTGCCCCCTGCCACCATATTCCACCTCGATCATATCGTTGTAGTGCTTAGGCGAAGCCCTGCGTCGGTAGAACATCAAGATCGTCACCATGCCGTCGTGCTGACGGAACTCCTCCCCGAAGCTTTGCTGGATCGGAGCCCGGGGATCGTCATGGAGCTGTACGTGTGCTAAGAACTCGGAGGTGCCGGAGTAACGATGCTTGGATCGGTCGGATCGGAAAGAAGACGTACGACTACTTCCTCTACGTTGTGTGATCGCTTCCGCAGTCGGTCTGCGTTGGTACGTAGACAACACTCTCCCCTCTCATTGCTATGCATCACCATGATCTTGCGTGTGCGTAGGAAATTTTTTGAAATTACTACGTTCCCCAACAGATGAGACATTCGAAGTTGATACAGTAAGTCACTTTGTCAATTATTATTTGAATGCAAAACTTATGCTTCATTTGCTTCAACTTATAATTTTAAATTTTCACTATTCTACTAGCGCATCCCCTGCCATGCAAGAATTTTTGTCTTGGATAAGATAGGTTTCAGTGCTATAGATGATATGGAGGTAAAGAGAGTTTACTTGAAGACGCAGCATGGGTATACTTTCAACGTCAATTTATATAATGGAGACACATACACCCATTTTGAATGCAAAACTTGGCAAGCACTATGCAAGGCTTATGCATTTGAGCCTGATATGTTTATCACCTTTGATATTCGTCCGGAAGATGATATTGAAGGTAATATAGACATCTGGGTCGATGTGCAAACGCCTCCAGTTCTACCATTTGGTGAGTTTTTCTCAACCATGCATGCATATGTTTATGTCTTTCGTACAGTTTATTCAAAAATAGTTGACAACTATTTTGTATTGTCAGCTTATTTCGGCTCAAGCAAACATGTCCGGCGTTTGGTAGACAGGACCTACTACTGCCCCGGGGCTCAACTAAATTGCGAGGAGATAAGTCATTATGTTTCATGGCTTGAGGATCTTAATACTGTCAAGACAAATTTTTTCCCTAAACTTAGAAATGTTAGTACTCAAAACGTGCGACCAATGGTGATCGTATTGAACTACGGTCACATCTATAATCAAAAGATGGTAAGATTTTAAATATTTGTCCTTAATTAGTGCATCTTTTGCATACATTATTTTTGAAGCTAAACTTTCATTGCTTAGTATATTAATTACTATACGATGTTGTTCAACAGGGACTTCCGATGATAGTTGTGCCCTAGTGGATCGAGATAAAAGGTCGCATGTCAATGGTTAGCTTACGACCAAGATTTCCTACATTGCACATGAGTGCATTCAGGATTTCTAAAAGCGAAGAATGCTTAATAGTGAAAGATTGGAGCAAAATTGTTAACGATCGCAGAGAAGTACTAGGGGGCAGTAAGGAGAAGCGCAACCCAAGATTAGGAGACAGATTCATCTGCATGCTCCAGTATGATGAATCAGGAGAGCTATACATGTTCTATGCTATTCTACCTGAGAGGGAGCAGCAGGATCAGTAGCTACTCTTCATGCTCTTAATTATTACTTGTCTCATGGATCCGTGTCCTGAACTTCGATGTTGGTGATGATTATGTTGAACTTGATGATATCTCTTTGCTTCTGTTACAAAGTGAATGTTTCCTCTTTAAGCTACCAACGTTGATGATGAATTACATAGCTAGCGGTAATGACTATGATGATTAAATAGTGGTAATTGGACGACCACGATGATTTTTAACTAGCTAGAGTTTATTTATTTATTAATATGCGATGATGATGATGATGATGACGACTACAACTCATTATAACGTAAAACAATCCTAAATTAAATTGATAACACAAATTTAATTGAAAAATACAAAATAAAACAAAAACCCACAACCATTTAGTACCGGTTGGTTTTACCAACCGGTACTAAAGGGCTCCCGGCCCCCGGAGCTGGCTCGTGCCACATGGTACCCCTTTAGCACCGGTTCGTGCTGAACCGGTACTAAAGGGGGGGCCTTTAGTGCCGAAATAATAGTGCCGGTTCCATAACCGGCACTAAAGGCCCTTACGAACCGGTGCTATTGCCCGGTTTTCTACTAGTGAGAGTTTCAGTACTGTGCCCACAAGTAGCAGAGGCCACGCCACATCCTCTACCGGCCAGGCAGCCGCTGCTGCAACCGCCGTCGACGAGCGGAGCGGCAGCGCACCCCACCTCCCCTGCCCACCCGGCCGCGGCGCCGCATTTTCTCCCCGCCCGGTACTAGCCACGCCCCATCTTCTCCCCGATCCAGCAGCAGCCACATTTCCCCATCTTCTCCCCTGTCCAGCGGCTAGCACCCACGCGTCGCCGTCCGGCCGTCCGGCCGCCGCGTCGGACCTCCTCGCCCGCATCTGCCGCGGTGAGCCGGCGCGCTCGTCCCTACCCCTCGACCTCGAGTGGTAGGCCAACATTCCCTCCATCCGGCCGCCGCGTCGCAGCTTCCCCCATCCGGCAGATGCGGCGTCGCCTCCGCTCCGTCCACGTCCGGTAGCGGCAGCCACGCCCCTGTCCCCGTGCGCACTGTTTCCCACGCATGGCGAGCGGGCGGCGGCCGGAGGGATTTGGGGGTTTCTCCGTTCGCGTGCAGCGGTGGTTGGGACTTGGGGATTTCTCCTTCCGTGCGTCTCTGCACCCTCCTCCTCCTCCTCCTCCCCCACGCCGTGCTCCAACGGCGCCACCTCTGATGGCCGAGGAGCATCCTGCAGATGCAGCACCTCGGATGGCCGAGCAGCACAATGCGGCCATCATCACCAGTCCACTGCACGACGACGATCTGCTCGAGAGGATCCTGATCAGCCTCCCCCGCGCCGTGCCCGTCTCCGACCGCTGGTGCCGCGTCGGGCTTCCTCAAACGCTGCCGTTTCAGCCACCCGTCGTCGCCCCTCGTCGGCGTATTCGTGGACAACAAAAACAAGCGCATCCCCCGCTTCCACACCGGCATCACCACCGCCAACCCCGGCATCGCCTCACCCGCCTCGACGATGCTCTGTACAGGGTGGCCAGGATGGGCCGCGGCAGTAAACACTACTTTAGTAATCTAAACGCTTTTATATTAGTTTAGAACACTACTAGCACGTCATTTAAATACGTGTGCAAAGTTCAATTCATGGATACACGGCTTGCTCCCTTGAGACATGGTACCTTCGCATGTAAGGCTTCATCAAGTTCATTATTGTAGCCATTCTGTTTTGTATATATGTTGCCTGAAAATAAGGGTTCAGTCCTGTATATAAAGGTTTACATGCTTAGTATTAATATCTCGTACTAAGCTTACTTCTTGAAAACTTGCAACTTCTCCCTGACGCGATTAGTGCACGCGTTGCAGACGCTCTGCCAGTGTGCGTACCTTACCAGTTACATGCATGAATGGATAACCTTAGGCAAGTGAAACTTTTCCTACATTGTATATAGTGATGGTTCTAGAAACCAGTGGTACGTTCACTGGTACTGTAGCTCGTACTGTAGCTGCGAATCCTGCAATTTTCAGCCATCTGATTGACTCTATCAACGGCTCACATTGCTTTTTGGTTTTGAGATCCAAACATTTAAAACTTGTACACTATAGAGTAGTATAGATATCTATAATTGGGCCTGAGAGGAAAAAACAGCCCAGTAACTTATCCAGGGACGAACTCATCACGGCCTATCCAAGCAGAACCCTCGTCTTTTCCTCAAAAAAAAAAAAGCAGAACCCTCGTCTCGCCCGGTCGCCCCCCTCACTCAGCGACTCCTCTGCGGCTCTGCTCGACCAAGACACCCAGCCGTCGCGGCATCTCTGTTCCTCGCGGCTTCGCCGGTCGCCGGCCGGAGCCTGGAGTTCAGCCGTCCAGGAGATGCCCGCCTCCCCTCTTCCCGGCTTCCTGCCCGGCCACCCGGTCCAGCCGCGCCCCTGCGGACTGCGGTCCCGGCGTCCCGCATCCTCTTTCTGGCGCCCCGCCGGCCCGGCTGCCCCCCTTCAAAGCCCCACCACGGCGGCAAACCCCTGGCCGATTTAAGGTACCCAAATGCCTCAATTTCAGACTTAGGTTTGCTTTTTTTTGCCACAATTTCATGTACATTTAAGGCTTAAATTTTGCCTCAATTATTTCATTATAGTCGTCTTGAATGAAGCCAACTATCATTTCTTCCTCAATTACTTTCATTCTGCACATAATGCCTCAATTTACTTGTGTATTGTGTATTGATAGAAAGTAATTTTTGTTACAGAATTAGTGAAGAATGAAGAGGGCAGGAGACATTGTTTCTCTTTTTCAAAGAGAAGCTATAAAGATAGGGAAGAAGAAGAAGGCAGGGACTATGCCGGATGTGGCTGAAGAGCAAACCCGAGAACTTTTGTGTACACATGTTGTGATTGAAGAGCAAACTAGATGGTTGATAGCCTTTTGGATGATTGCCTAGTCACGTACATTGAGAGGGACATTTTCTCCCAGATGAATGAAGATGATATAATTGATACCTTCATGGCAATGCAAGAGCGTAGACCAGAAAAATAGTCTTTTTGAACTCGTCAAGGTATGTACTATGGTCTAGATAGTATTTACTATGTAGGCTTCTTTATGCAAAAATTAGGATTTAATTGAGAATTTTAGAGTGTTCATAAGACCATATTGCTTTATGATATTGATAATTAGCTAGCACGTTCATATAACATATTGCTTATGAAAAAAAATTGGGGGGCGGACCACCCTGGTGTCAAATGCTAGCTCCGCCACTGCCTCCGGGACTGCTGCAATGGCCACCTCCTCCTCTCCGGATCCGACGGTTCACTGTGCATCTATGACCCGCTCTCCGAGCGGCGTGTGCCCATCGGCCTGCGCACGCATCTTGACCAGCGCTGGAAGTGCCTCGGCGACTGCTTGCTTGAGGGCATCTTCAGCCATTGGCCCCCCAGGAGGGGCAAAAAATCACCCTCTGGGGCGCGCCGACGCTAAACCGCGCACTGGGGGCGTGATACCCCCCAGTCGTGGCGCCCACGATTAGTTAAAAAAGTCAAAAACGACGCAAAAACGACTCAAATTTAACGCAAACATCGGCGAGTTCGTTCAAACTTAAACATATTTTACAAAAAAGAAAAAAACTTCCGCGGGCTACCCGCCGTCTTCCTCGCCGCCCGCCTCGCCGCCCGCCCACGCGGTTTTACATGCCGAGGAGGCTGTAGAACCGCGTGTAGTCACCGCCGCCGCCGCCGTCGTCGTCGCCGCCGCCCCCGCCCCCGCCTGCGCATCCGCCGTCCCTGCTGCATCCCTCCCCCGGTTGGCGCGGCGGGTTGGACGGTCCGGGGGCGTCGTCGCTGTCGAGGACCACGACGACGTGCTCGTCCTCGCGCCCACGCTTGCGGGCGGCGATCTCCTCAAGGGCCCGGCGCTGCCGGACCATCTCGTCGCGGAGATAGTCGTCCCGCGCCCACCGCAGGGCGTCCTCGTCGGAGATGCCGCGCCGGGCTATCTCCTCGTACTCCGCGGGGAGGTCGGGCTCCGGCTTGGGCTCGACGAGGACGAAGCGGCCGGTGGGTGGGGAGGCGTTGGCGCCGATGCGGACGCCGGAGCTGCGGGTGCGCGCGCTGACCGGCGTGCCCTGGGGCTCCGGCTTGACGGGGCGGAGGCAGGGCGAGCCGCTGGACGAGGAGGAGGACCCCCCGGTCTCCATGCGCCTCGGGGTTCAGGAGCTTCCCCGGCGGCGTGAGAAGGACAGGGGGAGCGGGGTACTCGAGGCGCGACGTGTTGCCGCCCTCGATGTACTCAAGGACGGCCTCCAACGTGCGCCCGGGCACGCCCCACCACCGGTGCCGGCCATTGGAGATGAGCCTGCCGGAGGGCACGACGCCGTTGGTGGCCTCGAGCTGCTCGGCGTGACGGCGGCGGAAGTAGGGCTCCCAGAGCGGGCTGTCGGGGACGTACCGTGGCCCCTTCCTCGCCGCCCGCGGTAGGAACACGCGGATGCGTGCGATCTCCGCACGTCGCGTCGCCCCGATGGGTGGTGGTGGCACCGGCACGCCGTCGGCGCTGATCCTTCAAGTCCCGGGCACCCGCATGTCCGGCGGGACCGGGTACTCGGCCTCGAAAAGGAGGCGAGCCTCGTTCTCATGGAGATGGCGGCGGCCGAAGCCGTTCGCCGCCGCGCCGTCGCCTGGGAAGCGCTCGGCCATGGGTGCTGGAGATGGCGAGAGGGAGGAACGACGTCGGCGAGAGAGTACGAGTCGCCGAGTGCGCTGGGGCGCGTCTTATATAGCCCGAGGCGCCGCCCCGTGTGCGAGCCGCCGTGAGCACGTGTGGCGGGCGAGGGAGGGCGAGGGACGCGCGTCATCCGGCCTTCACTACGCCGCCCGTGAGGCATCAATGGCGCAGGCTGACCGGCGCGGCAGCGCGGCAGCTTTGGCATTGATTCGCCGCGGGAAACGAGGCGATGAGGACGACGAAAGGGCGAGAAGAGGGTAGAGTCGCTGACGCGGCGGGCCCGCGACTATTTCGCGCCAAAACAGTTCGCCCCGGCGTCCCCGGGCGCCCCCCAGCGCGCCGGGTTCAGCCTGGGTCCGCCAACGCTGTTTTCGATACAAGCCAGCGAAAATCGGGCTAGAAAAAACGGCCTGGAAAGGCCTTCCTGGGGACGCGGCTAGAGACGCCCTGACGGCCTTGCCCGCCATATGGTCTCCGTGGAGCAACGCGGCCAACAGACGCATGCCGAGGAGTCCTTGCAGTGGCAGAGCAACTCCAGATTCAATGTACGAGCCGTTGAGTATAACTCCGGCACGCTTGAGTGGCGCGTCCACCCACCCACGTCCCACAGACTGGGTGGACGAAGGTTCAGTTGACGAAATTGCAATTGAAGGCAATGTATGCAGCCGGCCACATATTCTGGGAAACTGATGTCGCCAGATTGCTGGTGCTTGACACGAGCACCATGGAGTCCTCAGAGCACGGTGTCCCATGGGAGATAGTCTCTACCAGTTGGGCCATCGGAGAGCTCCGAGACGGCAAGGGCTGCCTCGTGTGCCTCCAAGGCCTCAATAGCTCCTTCGGCAAAGATGGCCTCATAGTGGAGGAACCTCTCCGCCTGGAAGTCTGGGCACTAAAGGAGGAGGAGGAGGAGGATAAGCAAGGTAAATTTTGTTGCAAGTGCGAGAAGGGTGTCCGGGTGAGCGAGATGCTCCCGGAGGACGCTCGCTCGTGTGTGTAGAGTCCACAAGGTCATCAACGTCTAATGAGTAAGCGTTTAACTCTCCCTACTTTCATTTGTATCAAACATAAATTGCAGTTCAGGCTGGTGACATGTATCTTCTCTTGTACATTTATAGAGACAAAGTGTTCAGATTCCTAGCAAGAACATGGATGGCCGCGAAGGCGCCTCTTCTGGTGGATCGGAATCTGGTAATACTCAATGTAGCTCAGTTCGAAATAGGGGTGGTTTGGTACAGTCAAAATACATGATACAGAAATATATAGAGGGGAAAATTTCAGAGCCTGTGTCCCTTGAGTCCTTGACCCATGTTACCTGTATGTGCGCTCCTCCTCTAATTCACTCTATACATTGCAGCATCTCTCCAAAGTCAACTTCAGGTGGAATCCCCTAATGTCAGTGGATCTAGTGGTATTGAGGATGCGTCATGTGATGATGATAACCAGCGTGCATTGGCGTCTCTGGGTATTGGAGATGCAGTACACACAGATGCAACAACAGCGGCAGCCATCAATGCCGTAGATTCTCATGCCAACGGTACCACAAAGACATACCTATTTTTGAAAAAATAAATCTACATACTTTAGATTTATTTTCCTTATAATCTCTACTTATCTGCAGAAGAAGAAGAAACTGGTGGCTGGGCATCTGACGGAAGAACAAAGCTAACTACAACTCTTGAGAACTGTCCCAGTTATGAACAAAAGAATTCACTAAATCCTTCAATTTCAAATTGCAATTGCACTTCCAGCAATTTGTCAGTCTCATCACCGTCGGGTCCCAACCTTGTCTCCAATGTAGGATGGAGAAAGGATGTTCCTTATTTTATTTTATTTGTGATGAGGGAAAGACAACATATATTAGATGTTCCTTATGTTTGTGCTGTGCCTGAAATAGATTCAAGTATATAACATTGTTTCGTACTGCAGAAGTACACATCAGCCAGACTCCTTTGAGTTCAGAGCAACATGATATTGGTGAGAAATCAAGTCAAGATCTGCATGGTGGTAGTGCTAGGATTCAGCCAATGGAAAAGGACCCGTGTCATGATGAACTGACTCTGCAAACGGCTCGTGTTTTCCCTTCTGAAAGCTGTGACGGGGATATTCTAGAAGATAAATCTGAAACCGACAACCTGACAAAGAATACTAGAGAAGATACTGAAATGTTGGAGCAACAGAATAGTGATAAGGCTAACATAGAAGTCAGTTGCGCCGACAAAATGAGTGAAGTGCTCTATGATGATAATAACACCTTGGAGAAGAATACAGTCTGTGGTGGGAAGGTTACTGTAGAGTGCCACTTGGCCTTGTTACACAATAAAAGTTCAGAAGGTAGGAGTAACGCCATTTCATCTCCAATGCAGAAGGTATTACTAGCACATTGGCACACACAACTGCACGTGCAACATCATTATTCTCTTAGATATAAATTTTTATAAATGTATTTCTACTTTTTACCAAAAAAGTGATTATAAGTGAGCCAAAATATAATTATAATATCCTCACTGGTTACATTTTGAATATTTTTTGGTTGCTTTGATTATAGCCAGTGGAGAACCTATAAAATTCTAATAGTTTTTGGGAAATTATATGAAAAGCGTAATATTTAACATAAAATTTCGTAACAACTGAAATTCTGTTAATCAATACAACTGAACATATATAGCCACTGATATATGTGGCCAATGAAACACTAGCATTTTTGTTCTTCTATAAATTTCACATAATATTCATCTGATTTTTATGGGATCAATCAAACAGCCTTCTTTTTACTCGTTTTGGTATTTCGTATTTACTTTTCTTGTTCTCATTTGTATTTTTGTATTATGCTCTGTCCTCTCCCTGCTTTCTTCAATCCCGAGGTCACATGCCGATTTCTAGAGGCTACAGCATGGTTTTCGAGTCGCGACTCATGCGAGTCGCTCTGGGGCAGCGACTCGGAAGAAGTCGAGCCTGCGTTGTGACTAGTTGTGACTCAGAGTCGCGAGTCGACACTAAGCTGAGTCGACCATATTTTTGCGACTCATAGACTAGTCGTCGACTAGTCGAGCGACTCGAAATCCATGGGCTACAGCCTCCACATTGGTGTCATTTGTATCTCTTTACAGTTCTGTTCTCCATCATATTTGTTTAGAAAAATATCAATTGTGAAACAAACTATCAATATTGTTCAAATAGTGTCATAATTGTCATAACAAAAAGTACACTTGTTAAAGAAGAGCTTGGTCAGCTTTAAAGTCTACAATCTTATGTACATCTATTATTTAAAGTTTGTCAAGAATAATAATCTTATGTAAATGGTAGCGTGTAACTTCACTTGTATTATTTCAAAGTGAACTTTACTTTGGATATGGGATTACGATTGCTCACATATATGTATATCCTTTTAAAATGTTGCAGAGGCCCTTTGCGTGCCAGAGCCATGTAAATGGTTGCACCATGAGCTATGACAGTAAGAACAATTTAGCCAAGCCTTTTAGGGAACTCCATGAGCAGAAGAAACGTTTCGCACGGAGATTCACTGGGTGTCGCGAGGAGTTTTCTTCAAAGAATAAAAGGAAGATTCATGAGGGATCTTGTGCTCACGTCGAGGTAAACACAAAGCAGCCTTCCTATACCACATAGTTTACCTCCTGTACCCATGCCTGCCTTTCTCTTTCAGAAATTTATCAGACACACACCAACCGCTTGCCATTTTGTAGCTTTCCACCAATAGGATTAATTGTGTCAGCACCTCTCCTGCCGGTGGACCAGAAGCCCATGAAGAGCCCAGGCCCACACAAGTGGTGGGCCGTCGCACAAGCAACCGACCACGTAAACCGAACAAGCTAGTAAGTGGAGACGACTGGGTCATTTGATAAGGACGGTTTAAGAAGCTCACAGTGCCAGGAGGAAAGTCATCGAAGATCAATCACGGATCATAGTTTATCTAGGCTCTCAACCCTAATTAACCCCCCAATTCTTGATTCTTCTATTCCGCACAATTGTGCTTGTATAAGCTTGTAACCTGAATCCAGCGTATTTCCTGAACCCTGTCTAGTGAATTCAGTGAGTGAACTAGAGCCCAGTTAACAAAATGCCACTTCAAGGACTGCAGCACGACATTTACAACGGTGGTGTATTTGCATTCTTACATGTTTATCTTCTTTCCCTTTCAAGGATTTGTTTCTCCGCAATTTACTGCAAAACTGTTTTTTTTTCATTCTCGGCAACTTTGAATTTCAGAGACATAAATGTACCAAGCATTACAAGGAACAACATGAGCAGGGGAAAAGAAAGGACATATGTATCAACAGAGAGCCTTACACATATGCGCTGGAGACACAGCATTGCAGTCTGCACAAGTCTGAATCTTCTGTGCTTGTGCAGTATTTTTTGCACATGTTCTCTGGATACAGTTGCAGCAGTGTTAAGGGTGAGTTTTTTTTGTGTGTGTGTGTAACCTGGCATAAATTATGATGTGTAGTGGTTATGTTTAGAGCATGGCTCTAATTCTTCTTCTAGATGCAGATTCTGTTCACTGTGCTGTGTTTTTGCACAAACCACAAACTGAAGCAGATCGATGTTCAGAGTTGATATTGCCCCTTTCCTGAACAAAATTAACTTTTTTGTTGAGGGAAACTAAACCTTTATTTAAACAAAGTTCTCAGAGATTTCTTGTGTGCGGCCCCAGTTTTTTTTTCAGTTTCCCATGTCCTGAAACTGTGTGACAATTTTTTTTTGTTACTGATTAGAAATATGACAAGGTCTGTCCTACTATTGCACAGACGACAAACTGAAGCAGGTCGATGTTCAGAGTTGATATGGCTCTTTTCGTGAAAAAATTACGTGGACAAACTTTTTGCAAAGTTCCGAACCACCCAGCACTCTACACCTCTTGGAGAGTCCTTGGTTGGTCTGAACCTGAGCCTGCGGTGACCTTCTGACAGGTTGACAAGTTATTATGGCAGCCGAACAACACAAACAAGCAACAAAGATACAATCAACCACGTGCAAGGGCAACCAATAAGATGCACGATGATATGCTATGCGGGATGCGATGCGGGATGCAAGAATGCAACATGTAATAGGAAATGCATGAACCTGGCCTCAACTTGGAAATCCAAGTGTGCCACTGGATAGAGGGGAAGAAATCCCCTGAAAACGATATAAAGATCATGGCAATCGGAGCTACGGTTAAGAGATCTACTTAGGCAATCAGTAGTTGATTGCCTGTTCTGTAGCTGCAAGAGATCTACTTAGGCTGCATGTCCAACATGTACTCCCTCTATCCCATCTTTCCCTAATAATAAAGCACGAATTGACTCCGTGGGTTTACCGTCACAATACTACATGGTCTACCGGATCGCCACAAGCACGTGTTGCAGTGTAAAGAGGTCAGCAGGTACATCTTCCTTTTTTCTCGAATAGGCACAAGTGTGCATACTATATATTAAAGAAGAAGATGGGTATAGACCCCCTTCACGTTGGTGAGTATATGTTAGAAGTTACATTAAAGAAGAAGATGGGTATAGAACCCCTTCACGTTGGTGAGTACATGTTAGAAGTTACACGAGATCCAATTCCACCGGTACAAAACAACTAAACTACTCTCACGCCATCGCCCACCTAGCTAGCGCCCCAAACAAGGCTTCCACGTCTTCTTTTAGTAGTCCCGCTTGCCTCCAAAGTCCGGCCCTTGTCAGGTACTCCCTCCGTTCCAAAATAGATGACTCTATTTTATACTAACTTAGTGCAAAATAGAGTCGTCTACATCTTAAAAAAAAGTAGAGTCATTTATTTTGGAACGGAAGGAGCACGTATCTGGCCGCGCCTGCGCGTGGCGCCCAAGAATCTGGTTACTGGACGACAAATTTGCTTACCGTCCGTTAGTCGCTTATATCTCGCCACCCACTATAAACACATGTATCAAAACTTTTGAATATAAACGTCCGTGTAATGTGAAATGGCCATGGCAACTCTCATAGAACAAGAAACTAGTCGTGGTGTTGTGGTAAGGGGAGGAGATCTCTTCACTACTGCATGGTGCAATGGTGTCGATGACATGTGGGCGTAGAGGTCCACACGACAGCGATCGTACTGTACTTTTGCAGATGATGTCCCAAGTCCCACCCTCGTGGTAGTACATGCCATCCATAACAACTGGTCAAGGGTTCGAATACCCAATCTGCACCTTTTGCATATTCTGTAGGATAAAAGTATGGGTTTGTCTAGAACTCAGTCGACTTAGACTTCGTGAAGTCTAAGTCGCATGACGTCATCGTATAAAAGTTGATTGAATGTGACTCCGTTCCTTGTTCTGTGTTCGCTACAGACCACATGGGCTTTTGTTTAGCTGGAGACCACATGGGCTTTTGTTCGGTTGTGTCGCACTCATCCATCGTTGTGTGTTGTTTTTTTTATTTAGCCACCTAATACATGTATTGCTACACAGTGTAATGGAGCTCCGATTTTGTGGCTAGCTTCGCTCATGTTCTGCTCCTTGCATTCGTGTCATCTTGTTACACCTTTTCTTTTATTATTTTAAAAAATTATTTTATATTTAAAAAAGGAAAGATTTTTTTTAATGTAACAAAGAAATAAAAAACAAAAATAAAGAAGAAGACAATTAATTTAGTTGGGTGCAAACAAAGGATATACAACTATGTGCTGTCAACTAGCGTGCAAATGGATATCAATATTATTTTGGAAAGGAAAAGATAAATTACCCCGTTGTTGTTGCATTAGGCGCCATGCAATTGCAATCAGATTGCAACAGTTGCAGTTGCATGTCTACCCGTGGGCTTGTAACTAGCTGACAACCCCCTACCAACCCAGTTGCAGCCGCATTGTACATCATGCAGTTGCAATCGGCTTTCAACACTTGCAATTGCAACTCTATTGATGGACATGCAAATGGCCGACAACCCCTATCAACCCAGTGAAGTCGAGTTGCAACTAGCTGACGAAGCCCCATACCAGCACAGTTGCAGCCACGTTGGGGGCTATGCACTTCAATCAGGTTGCAACACTTGCAGTTGCATGTCTATCAAAGGACATGCAACTAGCCGATAACCTCATAAAAGCACAGTTGCATCCGCGTTGGGCGCCATGCAGTTGCAGCCGGGTTGCAACACTTGCAGTTGCATGTCTAGCAAAGGACATGCAACTAGCCGACAACACCATAAAAGCACAGTTGCATCTGCGTTGGGGGCCATGCA
Source organism: Triticum monococcum (assembly GCA_034509565.1). Taxonomy (NCBI): domain Eukaryota; kingdom Viridiplantae; phylum Streptophyta; class Magnoliopsida; order Poales; family Poaceae; genus Triticum; species Triticum monococcum. The sequence goes on along the minus strand of CM067841.1, from coordinate 31,875,174 downwards.
GTTGCAGCCGGGTTGCAAACACTTGCAGCTGCATGTCTACCAGTGGACATGCAACTAGCCGACAAGCCCCTACAAGCCCAATTGCAGCCGCGTTGGGGGCCATGCAGTTGCAGACGGGTTGTAACACCTGCAGTTGTATGTCTAGTGGTGGACATCAAACTAGCCGACAACCCCCCTACAAACCCAGTTGCATTCACGTTGGGGGCCATGCAGTTGCAGCCGGGTTTTAACACTTACAATTGCATGTCTAGTGATGGACATCAAACTAGCCAACAATCCCCTACAAGCCCAGTTGCAATCGCATTGGGGACCATCCAGTTGAAAAAAATGGCAACAATGTACTAGGCCATCAACAGAACACACATGTCAACCACACACAAAACTTGATGTCCAAAATCCATAGCTACCAAAACGAATGAGATCTAACTAATTCTCTATTGATAGAGAAAATGACAAATAAAAAATAGCCCAAGAAAAAAAATCGAAAGAAGAAAACAAAAGAATGGACTTTGAAGAAAAGAAAAAATAAAAAAATAAATGAAATGAAAATAAAAAAGAAAGAAAAGAAAATAAAAATAAGGGAAAACAAACACCTGATGACTCAAAATCCTCCATAAAAAACAGGATAGAGGGGGACAAAAAAGGCTGCACTGCCAAAATAACAGGGATGCAACATAAGAAGTCTACAACCCTATCCCACCTGTGTTAAAAAAGAAAGAAGACAACTTGTGATGTGCACCACTCGCGCGACGCAACTAAGTGTCACGTGAACAAATCCATGAATCGCAACGTGTTTATTTCAGACGACGAATGACGTGAATGGGACATAATTATTTTCAGAAAACTAGAACAGTATGGAACAGAAAAACAAAAAACTAAAATAAAGAAACAAGAAAAAATAATTGCGGGAAAAGATGAAGAAAAAACTATAAAAGAAAAAGGGACAAACATATGAATTGCGGAAAATGCAACATAAAAATGCAAAATAACTAGGCAAAAAAACTAACAAAAAATGGAGACAAGTACAAATAAAAAAAATAAAAAAATTGGATTGGTTGGTTTCGAAACATATGGAGATGTAGCCGTGTGGAGACACACTGGATTGGGGATGTGGCCAGATGCCAAGCCCACCACGCATACCTGCACCCTCCACCAGAAAAAAAAGAAAGAAGAAACACTAAAAGAGGCCGGCTGTATCCCTACAGGGCCTATTTGACAAGAAACAAACATCATGCAACGTTCTTGAAGCACCTGATGATCTAACGACAGGGGAGGGTCGACTGAGACTTTGTAAAAGTATGGCACCGTTGAGAAAAGAAGACCTCGGCATCTCATTGTAGACGTGGCGGAAAATGGCGACTACTCTGCGCCGGCCCACCAGCGCAATCGATTCGGCCCGACACCGCGCGGCCGTTTGATTAGATTATATTTAACCGTCAGATCCCGAACCATTTTCTTCTAATAAAGCGCATCCAGCAAAGGAAAAAAAACAAAGCAGCGCCACCGCCAAGACTCGCCATGGATACCAATGTAGTAGCAAACCTTGAAGAACCGCCGCCCGTCGCCACCCTCGCTACCCTCGCCGTCGGTCACCACCGGTCGCCGCCCTCGCGGCCGCTCGCCGCCCTCGCCGTCGGTCACCACTGCTCGCCGCCCTCGCCGTCGGTCACCACCGGTCGCCGCCCTTGCCGTCGGTCACCACTGGTCGCCGCCCTCGCTGCCCTTGCCATCGGTCACCACCGGTCGCGGCCGGCGTTTCTCGCCAGCTCCATGCATGCAACAACATGCACTTGTGGTTGCAGCTCCGGGGGAGATGGCTGCAGGTCCGGGGGTGCTGGCCGCCGGGCCGCAGCACTTGTCATTCAGCTCGCGATGTACCTCCCCGTGTGCCCGCCCGAGGCTCTTGCTGGTTCCAACAAACAACAATGCCGATTGTAGCAAAAAAGTTTATCACTTCCAGCAAAAAGAGCTTACCGCTGCCGCCCGATGTTGGCATTGTAGCAAAAATGTTAACTGGATGTAGCTTTTGTGGTTGCTGGTAGCAGCAAAAAAATGACGTGGTTGTAGCAAAAACAAAATAAACATCGGCCAGCCGTTGTGTATGGTGGTAACAAATCCTGTAGCCGGTGGTAGCAAAAAACTTCATAGTTTGCAGCAAAAAACATTGTCGCCCGCCGTCGAGGTTGCGTCATCTTCGCGAATTATGTCGCAAAAAAATGTTGTCGCCGGTAGTAGCAAAACAAGACACTGGTTCCAGCAAAAAAATCAGTGACAAAACCTGTTGTTGGTTCTAACAAAAATAATGTCGGTTGTAACATCCCTCGCCACCGGATGTAGCATCTCCCGCGGCCGGTTGCAGCACTCCATAAAAAAGAGGAAGAAGCTGTATATGGACGCATCCATCGCGACTGCTGCATCCATGGCTGAAACTTTTTTCTGTCAACGGTTGCAGCTTTTTCCTTTTTATAGTGCTTGTTGAAGCTTTTTTCATCTACGGGTGAAAGCTATTTCTGTCAATGGTTTTAGCATTGACTGGCCCCTAGCTTTCGCCATCTCCGGTCGAAACTTTTCAATGATCGGTTGTAGCTTTTTGAGGTGCCGGTTGCAGCTTTGTGGGTTGCACGGAATTGGTTGTAGCACCATGCAGCAAAAAATCAACACTGGTTCCAGCAAAATTTACCACCGGTTTCAGCAAAAAATCTCAACAGTTGTAGCGGGGAGCAGTTTGAGATGCGTGGGACTGGGGAGGTAAGGGGAGAGGAAGAAGCGGCAAGGTCAAAGGAAAAAAAAAAGCAGCATGGAAGAGATAAAGAAAGCGCTCGGTCGGTCGTCCGTAGGCAACGTTTCCCGCGGGAAATATGGCGCTCTGCTCGATCCGAGTCCGTCCTCCGGGACGCGTTCAGGAGGAAATTAACACTGCGTGGCTACAATCGTGACTATGCGAGCTTCTTGTGGCGCCCTTTGCTAGCGATCAGGTAGAAAATTTTCTTTTTTTCTTTTTGAGCATCAGTACAGACACAAGCGCTCATATACTTGAGATTTACAAAGTCACTGTAGGCGTCTCGTCGTCGACGGGAACGTCTTCTCTCACTGAAAGCGTATCGCCAGAAATCCTGAAATAAATCCAGGAATAATGCGAGCATCAGGATTTGAACCCTGATGGATTGGGGATATCACTGTCCACCTAACCAACTCAACCACAGGTTGATTCGCAGTAGAAATTTTTCTTTGAGAGAAATCTGTAGGTAGCAAGGGACCTTGTAGGCTTCTATTGTTTGGAGCACATGTTGTGTATTTTTGGATCATGCCCACGAAGCTTTACGGAAAATCTTGAGAAAAAAAAAGCAACCGAGAACAGAAATCCCACCCTAAGAAAATAAATAAATAATCAGAAATCCCTATCTCTCCCGGCCCACCACGCCGCCGCCGCCACCGCCACCAGGCGTCTCGATGGCATCGACGAGGAGGACGAGCAAGTCTGCGGTGGATCGACGAACCTTTTTTCATACCACGGCGCACACCACCGGCCCCGGTTACCTGGAAGAAGAAGGCCCAAATGATCTCCTTGATCGGCAAGAGGAAGAGGGCGTGGAGGTTGCTGAACGCCCCATGACCAGCCGGCGTCCATGTCCATGTGTGCGTTCTTTACTCTTCCTTTCTTCATATTCAACACATACATATCGGTTAGCTGTTGATCAATCATCATCTCAGGTTGGATTCGCCCCTCGCGTCGCCCCCACGGGCGACCCGGGAGGAAAACCCTGGCCGCCGCCCCTCGAGTCTCCTCCTCCTCTCCCCCTCCTCGCCGCCGTCCATAGCGCCGCCGGGCGAAGCCTGGCCGGCTGGGCGGCGGCGGGGCTTCTCCCTATCCTCTCCGTCTTGGCTGGCGCGGGACAACGGGATCCAGAGGAACGCCGGGCGAACGTGAGGTCCGGCGGCGCGGCGGGTGGGTCTCCCATCGGCGTCGTGCGCGGCGCGGCGGTGGCGACCTACGTGTCGTGAGGTGGTGACTGCGTTGGCCTGACCGATGGTTGCGGGTGCCGCCGAATCCAGATCGGATCCGTCCGGATCCTTTCTTCGGACTCCGTCGGCCGCCGCGGTGTGGTGATGATCGTCGCTGGCCACGTCGGATCGTTGGATTCGGCGTCTGGAGATCTACAAGGAGTTCTTCTCGATCCTCCTTTCTGGTGGGTTGAGCCCCATGGCTCTTTCATTTTCGCGGGTTTCGGATCGTGGCTTGCTGGATCCGGAGTACACGGAGGTTTGGTGGCATATGATGGGGACCGGAGGAAACTTTGGTCGGCGTGTTCGGCCCGGCATCGGCGACGTCACTTGACGCCGTTACCCTTCCTGGAGACGAAAGTCCAAAATTCAGTCTGGATTGGGCGGCGCGGTGGCGGCCTGCGCGTCATATCCTCCATGGAGGCGCCGTCTTGGGAGGAACTACTATTCGGGGGAGAGATGTTGTGGATGGTGGGCTCCGAGTAGCTCCAGCAGTGGCGATGGTGTGGAGGTTGCCAGGTGGTGCGGCGTTGTATCTACCGCGTCATTGACCACGAGTGGTGGCGGCATGGTGCAGCTGCATATCGACAATGGATGTGGCTGGATGGACGCGCGCAGGATGGTCGAGCTGTCTGGCGCCATGGTGGCGTCGACGGCAGGCCTGTCAAGGTCTGTGCGTCAGGACCTGCTCTGGAGATGGATCAGTTGAAGAAGGCGGTGTCAACCTCGGTGAGTGCGTCGGACCGGCGTGTGACCCAGTCCCGATATGTGGCTAGGATGGGGCATCCGACATTAGATGTTAGAATTTGGTGCGATGTCTATTTGGTATTAGCCTCGGACATTCGGCACCACTGCATCAAGGGGGCAGGAGTAGCGACAGATGTTGCCTAGATGATTGCTTCAGGCTTACTGATGTACTATTTTGTAAGGTTTTTGTGTTTAATAATTAATAAAGTGGCCGTATGCATTGTCTAAATGCAGAGGCCGGGGGTGCATCCTCCTTTTTTTTCAAAAAAAAACTATCTACTGTAAATAACTGCACAGCAGATTCAGGTCCATGTGAAATCGCCTGGCGTGCCTTAGGCTGGTCGTAATGGTAGTATCATAGCTAGTATCATGCATGCCAACTAGACAATTTTGATGAGGTGTCATAGCATTAAATGAAAAAAAGAGGATGGCGTATCATATCATGATACTGTATCATAATAAATAATATGCTACTTTATGTCATGCATGGCAATAAATAGAGTGCTACATGATATTAATATATGATATTATGCATTAGGGAGATAGTATTATACACTAGTATCATATGCATGATACTAATATATGATACTCCCCATTACAACCAGCCTTAGACCTCATGTTCCTCTCGGGACTATGTACTCGAACAGATTGACGTGAACGGACAAGACTGGAGGGCGGCGAATCTACTACGGATAACGAGATCATTACCAAAATAGAATAGGCACGGTGGGTAGTTCTGAGTAGTCCGCATATGATCTATTGGCATTTTATGCCAGGGATGATTTGTAACTAATTTTACCGGCTTGGCATCTTCTATCTATGATTCCGATACGTCATCCTTGAAAAAAAAGCTCCCACGGGAGGAAAGCGATGACGAAAGATGGGTAGATAGGTACGCCCAACGGATTAAAGAACATAGGAAGCTGTACAACGTACGGGATATCCCATCACAGTTGTTCCTTGGGTGCATGGGTGCATGCATCCTTGGGTGCAACTCCTGCCACCACCGTGTCTACAGGACCCATGACAATTCTACCAGTAAGTGTGTGCCATTTGCCGTTAGTCCATTCCTAGTAACTAATTCATCCGCCGTTGTGAATTGTGATATCTTTCTTTTATTTTCACTAAGTAATAACTTGCTTTTGTTCTCTGTAAGTAATTTCATCCCCATCAACTCTTGGATATCGCACACCAAAGCAATATGCTAAAATTCTTCTACATGAGTCTGTCAATCTTTGGATCCTCCTATCCCATTAATGTCTATGGAATATTTGCCATTCGGGACTACTTGGACAAGCGACGGAACTGTTGGGTCTAGCCCTAACTCTCTCTCTCTCTCTCTGGACTAGCTCTCCTTCTCTTTGTGCACCATCGCTCAAACGAACGGAGAAAGAAGATGATCAGGAAGAGGGTGGACAGGGAGATTTTCTGGCGCACGGACGCCCCGCTGCTTGAACAGTGCATTTTTTCTCAGCTCAAACTCCGGCCTGTCGCCGTTACAACGATCACCGCGGCGGCTTTATACTCGAGCAAGCGCTAGGACACGACCCCCATGCACTGCCGTACCGTACGCAGTATGTGTCAAAAGAAATTGTTTTTTTTTCGCGTTGGATGGAGAACCTGCGTAGTACGTACTTATGTACGGCCGTTCCGTTGGAGGAGGAATATACAAGTACGTATACGTATACGTAAGCACAAAGCAGGGGAGGGTAGTCCCATAGACCAGGAAAAAAGATTAAGGGAATGGACGTCAACTGAAGCAACTCGATGGTAACAAATTCTCCTTGTGTGTATACTGCCACAAACATTCTCCCGGCCCTCCCTGCTCTCTCTGTGTTTCCTGAATCAGATTGGCCTCCTTGCAACCACTAATGCAGAACTAGGTACTAGTGGCAGTGCTCGAATGCAGTGGGTTTCTTAGCAGTGCTCGAACTCGCTGTACATCTTTCTCTTTTCTCCTGTGGTTCTTGAAATTTTGTATTTCCATTCATTTGCAATGGAAAGGGGTCATGCCCGGTTCAAAAAAAAAAGTACTAGTGGCGGGCACAAGATGTCTATTAGTGGCGGATAGGGCGTTCGTCACTGCAGACACCCCCACTAGTGATCGACTAACAGTGGCGGACGCACAGTATTACCCACCACTGGTATTATAAGTATCATTGGCTCCCAGCTTGCTCAAAGTGGAAGGGAAGTGCTTATAAAATCCGTAGCTCAAGCGATCTCTACTTTTACCATGAGTGTATTCAAACTTTGAGCGTCAACTTGTGAGGATCTCATGAGGATGATTCGCAACTTTTATCGGGGAGTCGAGAAGGGGCGCCGGAAAATGCACTGGCGTGCCTGGACTCATCTTATTAAACCGAAGGCGCAAGGCGGGCTCGGGTTCCGCGACCTTCAACTATTCAACCAGGCCTTATTAGCTCGGCAAGCGTGGCGGCTCCTCACAAACCCGGGGAGCTTTTGTGCCCACGTGGCAAGGAGTGCAGCATGGCTTGGAACTTTTGAAAAAAAAGGTTTGATATGGGGTGTCGGTAATGGGAGCTCAATTCGGATATGACGTGATAGGTGGATTCCACGGAATGGATAGGGCAGGCCAATCATGCCGCAAGGTAGGTGCTAGCTGCGACGAGTGGCCAAATTGGTTGATAATCACGCTGCATGGCGGCTGTATGTTTTGAGGGAGACCTTCTTCCCGGTTGATGCAGAAGAGATAGCAAAAATCAGGATATCACCATGTATGGGCGAGGATCTTCTTGCATGGGCGCCCGAGCGGAATGGATGCTTCACGGTGCGAAGTGCCTATCGGCTTGCTCTGGAGGATTGTCTTCGGCCTTCATCAGTCGCGGCAAGCAGGGTCATATGGGCTTTTATTTGGATGTTCCCTGCTCCTCCTAAGGTTCGCATCTTTGTTTGGCAATTGATCACCGACTGCTTACCCACGCGGGTTAATAAAAAATGATGAGGCTTGGAAATCTCTGGCAAATGCCTCCTCTGTGCTACTAAACCGGAGGATACTTTTCATGCTTTTTGTAGATGTTTGAGGGCGGTGACCCTATGGCAAGCCATGGCCAAGCAATGGAGGATTCCAACGGCTGCGAGCTTCCCACGAATGGGTACAGAGTGGCTTGCCCAAGCTCTGTGTGACCTGCTGGAGACGCAGCAAATGGAGCTGATGATGACATTATGGCGCTGCTAGCACGTCCGGAATGAGTTGACGCACGATAAACCTGCACCGCTGATGGAGGCATCTCGACGTATTCTGCTCGGCTATGTTGACTCTTTGATTGGCCTCCAGAACTCACCCAACTATAACCCGGTGAAGGGGAAGTAGGTGGTGGATTCAGTGCAGCCCAGAACACCTATACTTCACCCACCTACATCTTCAAGAGTTTCTGCGAGGTGGATGTTGTCGGCGACCGGTTGGACGAAACTGAACGTGGACGGCTCCTATTGCCCACGTATAGGGACGGCAATCGCCGGAATGGTGCTGCGCGACAGTTCCGGGGCTATCATCTTCTCTTCATGTCGAGTGTTGCGTGTGTGCGTGGACCCCCCCGAGGTCGGGCATAGACATCTTCTCTTCGTGTCGAATGTTTTTTCTTATGTTTGTTTTCGTTTTCAGTCTACATTTTCGTATATTTCAATAATAGTTTTAATAAGTGATTAACATTTCTTTATACACGTTCAACATTGTCTGAACGCTTATTCAACATTTCTCAAAAAATTACTCAACATTTTAATACTTATTTAACTTTTTTCAAATACTCGTTCAACATTTTAAATACTTATTCAACATTTTTTTCAAATACTTGTTCAACATTTTTATATTCTTGTGCAACATTTTTTTAATACTCATTCAACATTTTTTAAATACTTGTTCAATTTTTTTTTCAATACTTGTTCAAATTCAAGAAGAAAATGGGGGACCCAGGGATCGAACCCTAGTTTCCAGGGTGATCAAGAATGCTCATAGCCACTTGGCTCGTGTCCGTTTCGTGCTAGGCTAGTTGGAGGTGGCCTACTTTAGGCGAAATGAGCTGGTTTGCATTGTGTTTTTCCGGTTTTTTTGGTTTTCCACCATGGTTTCTCCATTTTTCTCGGTTTTCATTGTTTTTCCTTTTTTTTGTTCAGTTTTCTTTCTTGATTTCACTATGTTTTTCTTTAGTTTATGTTTTTTTTTTCAGTTTTGTTTCCCTTCTTGTTTTTTCATCACTTTATTGTTCTATCTCGGGTTTCATTGTTTTGCCATACACATTTTTAATACATCTAATACAATTTTCTAATACATGTTTAACATCTTTCAGATGTTTGATTTATATTTTTTGAATACATGGCCATCATTTTTTTCTACACACATTTATCATTTTTTGAAATGTTTGATTAATATTTTTCAAATACAAGTGTAACATTTTTTGAATACATGTCCAACATTTGTTGTATACACATTTAACATTTTTTAGATGCTTGTTCAACATTTTCAAATACTTTTTCAACATTTTTATATGCATGATAAAAAAATCACCATTTTTAATACAGTGTCAACATTGTTTTTGCTATAAAATTTTAAAATTTCTCGAATGCTTGATCAACATTTTCCAAATACCTGCTGAAATCATCTCAAATGCTCGATTGACATTTTGTAAACACGTGATCGATTTTTTGATACACATTTTTGGATGTGTGACAAGCATTTCCTCTACACACGTTCTAACATTTCCCAAATGTTCCTTGTAGAGTTTTGTTCGTAATATGCATGTTTAAAATATTTTATATAAAGTATAGAAAGCAAATCAGAAAAGGGAATAAAGAACCGAGAAAAGGGATGCTGTGGCTTCCCGCGCTACTGGGCCGGCCCATCTCGCTCTCGCCTTCAGAGAGGAGGGTTCCGTACGCCCTCGCTGAAGGCGGGATGTAGGGGCGGTCGGCCCAGCTGGCCAGGTTTGGTTGGTTGCCGCTCCATCCGTGCCTCCGGGGTCTTGAATTTTCCTTGTGGATCCACACCGCCAGCGCGCGGAGGCGAAATGTTTTTTTCGCCAACCGCGCGCCCTTTCCCTCCTCCCACCCCTCAAAATCCCCGCCTCACCCCCAAAACCACCACCACACCCATCTGCCGCCACCTCCCCACCCCCACCCCCACCCCCACCCCCACCCCCAGACGGCGCCGACTCCGACCCTCCGCTCCGCCGCGCCCGCGCCCGCCACCGCGCGCGGCGAGAGCCGGCAGGCCACAGCCCCGTCCGCTCCGCCAGGTGCGTTCCTCGGTTCCCGCCGCGCCGCCCCCCGCGGGCATCCCCGTTTCTCTCCCGGCGAGTCTGCGCGCTGATTTTGGATCTCCGCGCGGGGGCGGGTTCGAGGGCGGCCCTCGCCTGCTCGACGAAATGCCGCGCCGGAATCGGGGTCGGCCGTCGTCTGTTCCGCCCCCGATCTGGCGCCGTGTCTGCAGGGGATAGGATGGGTGGGCAATGAAACGGGTCGGGAGTAGAGGGCAGTGCGGCCCCCCTGTGTTTTGCTGCTGCTAATGGCAGCCACTTTGTACTACTGGTTATTAAGAGGATGTTAGATTTGGGGATAGATGCTTTTTCATCGTGTCAAATATGCCACCATCCCTATAATTTGCACATTTTGAACATTTCAGTTGGTGTTTCCTCTGCAGAAACATCCCGGCACTGCACACGGCAGGAGCTCGCAGGTCACTGCCTCGTCCACCGCCATTGTGCTCAGTGTGTTTCTCAGCTCCCGCCCTTGTAGTCATCTCCTTTTTCTCTCTCAGTGCGTTTTTCTTGCTTTTGGGTCTCTGGCTGCCGTGCCTGTTCTCGCCTGCTCGATGAAATGTGGTGACTTAGTCGTGGATGTCTGTGCTTTATTTTGCCCAGATCTATTGCTATGTCTGTAGGGAATGGGATGGATGGGTAGTGAAATGAATCAGGAGCATAGGGCAATGCGCTTCTCCTCTGTTTTGCTGGTACTAATGATGGACATTTTGTACTAGTGACGAAATGATGGTAGATTTGGGGAGAGATGTTTTCTCACTGGGGGAAAGATGGTGCTGGAAGGGGCAGGGGTCACGGCACCAGAGGAGTCAGCCTCTCAGCTTAAATTAAAGAGCAGATTACGCTCTAGCTCACGTAACATATTGCACAAGTGTGTCAAATATGCCACCATCCTTTTAATTTGCGCATCTGGATCACTAAACTTAATTAAATGTGTGGCTGCACATAATAAGCTTTGATGGGTGTGTCAGCGAATTAGCTTAGTTATGTATGGAGCAGTGGCGGAGCTCAGATGAGAGTGTTGAGGAGGCTAAGCTGACAAGACATGCTTAAAATTTGAGAATTTTTGAGCATTATCTGATATCTAAGTTGTATTATAAAGGATATAGTTAGACAGTGTGATGTCTAGTTGTTTGGCTCAATTATGAATGCAATTAATCATGGGTTCATCTTGCGTTCGGTGAGAAGAGCTTAAAGGAAAGATGAATGCTGTATTTTTTGAGCATTTTGGTTGGTGTTTCCTTTGCAGAAATTTCACACCACTGCGCACGGCAAGAACTGACAGGTCACCGCCTCATCCGCCACCATTGTGCCTGGTGCGTTACTCAGTTCTCGCCCTTGTAAGCATATTGAAGTGTGTCAAATATGTTGCCATCCTTTTAATGGACACATCTAGATCTCTAAACTAAATTAAATGGGTGACCTGCGCATAAAAACCATGATGGGTGTGCTGGCAAATTAGCTTAGTTATGTACGGAGCAGTGGCGGAGCTTGAAGGATAATCCTGAGGGGGCTAAGCTGATAAGACATGCTTAAAATTTGAGATTTATTTTACTCCCTCCAATCTGAATTAATTGACGCAACTCTATACAGTATCTTACTTACATTGTGTAGAGATTGCGTCAATTAATTTGGATCGGAGGGAGTAGCATTATTTGATATCTAAGTTGTATTCTACAGGGTATAGTTAGGCAGTGTGCTGTAGTTGTTTGGCTTAATCATGAATGCAACTTATCATGGGTTCATGTTGCTTTGGGCGAGAAGAGCTTAAAGGAAAGATGCACGCCTGTATACTTTTTGAGCATTTCAGTTGGTGTTTCCTTTGCAGAAATTTCCCACCACTGCGTGCTGTGAGAATCAGCAGGTCACCTCCTCATCCACCGCCATCGTACCTGGTGTGTTTCTTGCTTCCGGCCCACCTTTTTCTCTTTTAGGGTGTTTTTGTTTCTTTTGGATTTCTGGTGCCATGCCTGTTCTTGCCTGGATACTTGCGAGGAAGTCCCTCACCTGCTCGGCGAATGCTGTGACCGAATTGGGCACACATGTTGGTTTATTTCGCTCCAATATACCGATGTCTGTAGGGAATGGGTGGGTAATGAAACGAATCAGGAACAGAGGGCCATGCACTCTTCTTTTTGTTTTGGTGGTACTAATGATAGACCTTCTGTAGTTAAGATGATGGTGGATTTTGGGAGCGATTGTTTCTCAGTGAAAAGAAATTGATGTGGGAAGGGGAAGGAATCTTGGCAATAGACGAGTCAGCGTCTCAGCTTAATTAAGGAGCAGATTACACTCTAGGCTACTTAGCATATTAAAGTGTGTCAAATATGTCACCATCCTTGTAATTTGCACATCTAGATCACTAAATTAAATTAAATGGTTGACTGCACGTAACAGCCATGCCATGTTGAATGGGTGTGTCGGCAACTTGGCATAGTTACGATGGAGCATGGGAGTGCCCTTGCATGCCTTGTTTTTTTTTCTATTCAACCTATGACAATATGCTGTGTGCTGTAGTTGTTTGGCTCGTTTATGATGAAACTTATCATGAGTTCGTGTTGCTTTAGGCAAGAAGAGCATAAAGGAAACATGTGTGCTGTATACTTTTTGAGCATTTCAGTTGGTGTTCCCTTTGCAGAAATTTCCCACCACTGCGTGCTGCAAGAATCAGCAGGTCACCGCCTCATCTGCTGCCATCATGCCCGGTATGTTTCTTGCTTCCCACCCTCCTCTTTCTCTCTCAGCATGCTTTTGTTTCTTTTGGATTTCTGGGCGCTGTGCCTGTTCTTGCCTGGATACTTGCGAGGAAGTCCCTCAGCTGCTCAACGAAATGCTGTGACCGAATCAGGCACTTGTGTTGGCTTATTTCACTCCAATAAACCGATATGTATGTAGGGAATGGGTGGGTAATGAAACAAATCAGGAACAGAGTACGATGCACTCTTCTTTTGTTTTGGTGGTACTAATGCTAGACCTTTTGTAGTTAAGATGATGGTGGATTTGGTGAGAGATTGTTTCTCAGTGAAAAAATGATGTGAGATGGGGAAGGGATCTTTGGAAATAGAGGGTTATTTGGCTAGAATCAAGGAGATAGGGTGAACATGGAATTAGAACAGGTTTTTATTCAGTGGTGGCCACATATGGCCATGTGGGTATACGGGAAGTTTAAGAACGCAGAACAGACATGGGCTTCCACACATAACTACTCTGACTCACTCATCTGATGTGGTGTGGTAATGATGACATGGCATGTTGGTGATGTTGAGTGACTCACTTAATTTAGTTTAGTGACCCAGAGGTGCACATTTAGAGAACAGTAACCTATATGACACACTTGAACAAGTCTGGTTAGCTAAAGAGTAATTTACTCTTATTATATAAAGAGGTTGCCTCCATGTCTCGACCCTTGTTTTTGGGAGTTCTTTGGGTTTTCACTGTGGTAAAAGATGCACTAAAACTTTAGAACAGCTGGATGATTAATATTTGGATAAAAAGAAGTTTACAATGTCATTGGACATTTACAGGCTCCTCATTTGATTTGTGTAGAGCCTAGCCTAAATATATTCAAAGTACTACATGATCATCAATTGCTATTTAAGTATGATTTGCACCTATACTTATGCAAGTTCAGAGACACAATGACATGCTACACAAGTCAAGACACTTATCACCTATGAGGCTATGACACGCTCATTCTCAAGACATTTTGTGTTACCTTTTTCTTTCACCTTAAGGTTGCCAAGTTCTAAAGTTAGAAAAAAATTCTTGCACACTTTCACATAGCAGAAATTCTGTGTCCAAGTGATATTGTTGGTAATAAAACTATCTTGTCATTCTTATGCAGGATTGTGATAAAGACGAATTATAGAGTTCTTGTTTAGAGTACTTCACAAGTTTAGTGCCTATTTCTGTTCCTTGGTTCACCACAATGGAATGCAACAAGGAAGAAGCTTCAAGAGCCAAGGATGTGTCTGAAAGAAAGCTGCATGAAGCAGACTTTCCTGGTGCCAAAAAGATGGCTCTCAAGGCTCACCAGCTTTTTCCTGGCCTTGAAAATATTTCTCAGCTGCTTGCTGTTTGTGAAGTCCATTGCTCTTCTTCTGTTAAGATCAATGGGGAGACAGACTGGTATGGAATTCTTCAAGTAGAACCAACTGCAGATGACATGGTACTTAAAAAACAGTACCGCAAACTTGCTCTTTTACTTCATCCAGATAAGAACAAATTTGCGGGTGCTGAAGCTGCTTTTAAGTTAATTGGTGAAGCCTACATGACACTGACAGACCATGTAAAACGTTCTTCCCATGACAATAAAAGGAAAGCAGTTTTTGCAACTTCTGCCCCTATGCCAAAGAAGCGGGCACGTGCATCAAAGAAAACTGATCCTGCTCATAAGAAGGATAACAAGGAGAACTTTGGTGCTCCACAAACCCAGAAGAATCCACAGCAACAGGCTGGAAAGTCAAGTGGATTATCCAGTTTCTGGACTATTTGCTTGACTTGTGGAACAAAATACCAGTATCCTTCTAGCTCGCTTATGAGGTTTGTCCTCTGCCGAATCTGTTCAAGGTCTTTCCTTGCCTATGATTTGTCCAAGAAACCTGTTCCTGCTGGAGTGGACAATCCATGGAGTGGATATGGGATGCAGCCGCAAAAGTTCCCTCCTAGTCAGCAAGCTCATGTTACTAACCAGGGACAAAACAATCAGAGTTTTCCTGGTTGGACCCATCCCGCTCACCAGCAACAGCAATCTCAGAATGTTCCTATTCAGCAAACTCCTGCTGCTAACCAACAACAGCACTCTCAGAGACGTGCACCCAGTGCAGGATCAAAGAATGCTACGAGCTCTGAGGGTGTAGGTGACCCTAACAATAAAGGAGCCACAGATAGCACAAAAGTATCAAGAGCACCATCCAAAAAACAAAATGGTGCAGGTAGAACTGAATCGCCATATGCGCACCAATCTCAGGATGTTCCTAATCAGCAAACTCCAACTGATGACCAACGACATCAGTCTCAGAGGCGTCCAACCAGTGCAGTACCAACAAATGTTATGAGCTCTGAGGGTCTAGGCGGTCCTAACAGTAAAGAGGCCACAGAAAGCACAAAGGTATCAAGTGCAGCATTCAAAGAAAAAGATGGTGCAGATAGAACTGAATTGCCATTTGTGTCTTCTGCTAAACTTTCACCGACAAACATGCAGAAAAGGGGAATACAGTCTCAGCATTTTCCTAGTCAGCAAACTTCTCCTGTTAATCAGCAAGTTCAGTCGCAGAAACCCAGTTTTAATGAAGGATCAATTAATCTTAACAGTATGGGAATGTCAGACAGTAATGTCACAGCTAATGCCAGGACATGTACTAACATGAATGTACCAAGAGCATCACTTAATAAAGAAAATGGTTCAAGCAGAACTGGGTCACCACTTGCAAATTCTGATAAAGTTTCACCTGCAAACATGGGAAAAGGGATAATGAAGGATGCTAATGGTGCAGTGAAAACAGGGCAGAATCCTCAGAGATCAAGCCAGCAGGAAAATAATGTCAGTAATGAAGATGGCAGTGGTGGTTGTAGAAAAGGCAGTGATAATATTCATGATTCTCCTGTGGCCAAAAGGATAAGGACAGGATACTCTTCAAGCAATGCTTACAAGAATGGTGGAACAGTACACGAAGATGGTAATGTGTACACCACACAAGCATGCAGTATTCCAATTACAAAGACTCCAAATGAAAATGTGGAGGTGGTCAATGGCTTGGATGAGAAACAAGGAGCAAGCAAAAAAGAGGAAATGCGCAACTCTGGAAGAGATGGCGTTGCTAGTTCTGTGGTCAATAGTATTCCTTGTGAAGGTGATGTCTCGTATCCAGATCCAGAATTTTATGACTTTGAGGAAAATAGGAATGCAACTCAATTCAAAGCTGATCAAATATGGGCTGTTTATGATGACAGTGATTCCATGCCAAGGTACTATGCTCGAATTAAGCAGGTTCACCAAAACTTCATGTTGTGGTTCAGTTGGCTAGAGTTTGATCCTCTGAATGATGCTGAGAAGGCATGGTATTCTAAGGACATGCCTGTTGCTTGTGGTCGTTTCAGAATTGGGAAAACAATCTTAACAGAAGATAGAAAAATGTTTTCCCATGTAGTTTCTTGGACAAAAGGAAAGAAGAGAAACAGCTATGAGATTTATCCAGTGAAAGGCGAAGTATGGGCCCTATTGAGGAGATGTGACATCAACCAGAGTTCAAGTTCTAGTGACCATAAGAACTACAGCTATGACATTGTAGAAATAAAATCAGACTTTGCTGTGGGCATTGGCACATTCGTCACTCCCTTAGTAAAGGTTAAAGGTTTTGTTAGCCTGTTTGTGCGGTCGGACAAGAAAGAACCATATTTGATTCCTGGTGGTGACACACTAAGGTTTTCACACAACATCCCTTTTCATAGGTTGTCAGAAGCTGATAAGCCACATATCCCTAATGGCGCCCTTGAGCTGGATCCTGCATCTATGCCTTCTAACATGGAAGAAGCATCTTCGTCTGCAGACCTTAACAGTAGTAGCACTCAAGAAGGTAATATTGGAGGCAATGTTTCGTCTACCAGAGACTCTTTTAAGTGTGAAATGCCTGCTGGTAAGACCAAAGAGGGTCTCGATAGCACTGCTACAAATGAAGGTAATGTTCACAATGGAGTGAAGAAACCAAATATCAATGCAGATGGCAAGCACGATAATGGCTCAGAGGCTTCTGTAATTGATGCTCATACTGTTGACCAATGGGATGATAGCTTTCAATCTGAATCTCCAGCAACTTTTGTGTATCCTGAACCAGAGTTTTTCAACTTTGGTGATATA
Source organism: Triticum monococcum (assembly GCA_034509565.1). Lineage (NCBI taxonomy): Eukaryota > Viridiplantae > Streptophyta > Magnoliopsida > Poales > Poaceae > Triticum > Triticum monococcum. The sequence continues at coordinate 31,858,299 of CM067841.1, read as the reverse complement.
AGGTCATTTGACAATTTCAAGAGTGGACAAATTTGGGCACTCTATTGTGAGACCGACAAGTTCCCAAAGTACTATGCCTTCATAAAGAAAGTTGATCAAGATGACCTCACAATCCACATAAGATGGCTTGAGTACTGTCCATGTGGAGAGACGGAGAAGCGTTTGGTGAAAAATGGTCTGTCTGCTAGCTGTGGAATATTCAGAGTTAGCAGTCAAAGTGACAACTATGATTGCACAAGTGTCTTCTCTCATATCATGGAAGTGACAACGGTTAGTAAAGGAAAGAAGTATGAAATTCTTCCTCGTGTTGGCCAGGTATGGGCTGTATACAAGAACTGGAATCGTGGCTGGAGCTTTGAAAATTTTAAAAGCTGTGAATATGATCTTGTGGAGGTCCTGGAGATTTCTGCTGCCTCTCTAACATTGTCCTATCTCACAAAAGTGGATGGTTTTAGTACTGTATTTATGCTAGAGAGGAAGGGTGAATCTACAAGTGGCTTGAAAATACTAAGAAGTGACATGATGATGTTCTCACATCAGATTCCTTCATACCGCATGACAAATGAAGGCGACAAACTCTGTGGTTACTGGGAACTTGATCCAGCATCTGTGCCTGAAACTTTCCTGGCTAGAAAAACAAAGTGAAGCAAAAGCTATATTGCTCAACAGGATGAAGTTAACAGTTGATTGCTTATCAAAATTGTAGGTATCATCTAGCTTTTGTATCATAAACTTGGTCGAATTAGATGTGTGATCAAAGATACTGTATCTCATCTTGACCTCTCACTAACTCCGACTTCATATTTTTGCAGTACATCGTTGACAAAGCTGCAGCATGAAGATGGTTCTTGCTGTTGGTTGTATCAAGTGTCAAGTAGGCAGGTTAGGTTATTAGGTTGCTATGCCACCTGATTCCAAGTAATCAGGTTTGGTCTTCATGTTGACTTACCTTATAAATCGTGTTCTGCATAGTTGATGGTAACAACTCCTTTTGTATGCAACTTTGTAACCCTGAGTATGCTTGAAAAGAAACAGGTGGCAGTGGCATTCATTTCAGCCTATGCTTACCCTCAGAAAGTTAGTTGCTTTCTGTCCAACCGCTGATAATGATAGGCATATGTTTGTAACTGTAATGTTTGTGAATGACCTCTTCCATGTTGTTCCTCTATATGTGCAGTTTCATTTTCTATGCTAGTTAAGGATTACTATGTGTCAAATTTCTTGGGCAGGTTGACAAGTAGAGCTTATGTTTTGTTGTTGAGTAAAACCTCTTTGTGAAGATCCAAGTACATTTTGCTTTCTTGAGATTATAAGCTGATTATTCATTCAATGTACGTAATTTTTTTTATGTGACACTGCAAATCCTAAATCATTTTACATGCCGTTGCAAATGTTGCTTACTTAAATACCACTTCAAACACTCCTTTGATTTTTGTATGCCATCTCAAATGGTATTACATTTCCTTGTGTAAGGACTATGGTACTCCAATTCAATTAACAGCATGGCGGCCATATATTTCAAGGTTCATGAGTGGCACATGCAGAAACATCTTTCCAGTTTAATATGATAATGGAAAGGCAGAAACAATGTTTGGTATTTGATAGATTCAAGTACATAATGTTGTTCGTTTGCAACTAAAGCTATTTCTTAAGTGATCGTAGTGAACTTTATGTCAGGTATCCACTATTTATTCCCACATTTTACGAGAGCACATGCATATTTCATTGCGCAAAGCCCTTTCGCTTCAATTATTTGTCATATAAATTATGCTATGAGCGTCGAACCTGAAAATAATATTGCTGAATAGTGGGACCTATCTGACCTAATGTGCCTTACATTTGATGTTACACAATATATTATTTTTAAATATATTTATTTGTGTAATCAATTGTCTATTTCCAGAAAATAATCTTGCCCCAGATGCATTTGGGACGCTAGTTTTAATTGTAACACACTAGCCCAAATTAAACGGGACATCCCTTACCTGAATTCTTTGTTTCTAAATCAATCCTTTGGTTTCCCCCATGTCTGCACTGCTATACTCTTCTTTTACCTGCCTTCATTGCCTTTTCCCAATGAGTCTTGCTTTGGAAAATCGTGTAGGTGAAGGTGAATTCTACTTGTTTCTAATTGCTTGATCTAGAATACACCAGTCGCCAAACAGCAAAATGAGCTGAGAGGTTTATGTTAAGCGGCTAAGTGAATTCTGTTGCATTTTTGCACAATGTTATCATTGCGTAGCTGAAATCAATATGATCTGCCATTCTGCACAAATTTTAGAATTATACTTCTTTTCAAGCTCCCTGTACGAAGATCCTGGTGCCAGGGAGATCCTCTCTTTAGCATGTCGTGATGGATGTGCAGTCTGCTTTTGCTGGTGTAGGTTCAGGTGAGCAAGTGCATGGTGATCTAGGGATTTGTTGTGGCTTGCTCCTGATTCCTGACCTAATGTGCCTTAACATTTGATGTTACACAATATATCATTTGAAATATATTTATTTATGTAATCAATTGTCTGCTTCGAGAAAATAATCTTGCCCCACATGCATTTGGAGCACTAGCTTTAATTGTAACACACTAGTCCAAATTAGACGGGACATCTCTTACCCAAATTCTTTGTTTCTAAATCAGTCCTTTTGGTTTCCATGTCTACACTGCTATACTCTTCTTTTACCTGCCTGCATTGCCTTTTTCCATGGATTTCCCCTTGAAAAATCGTGTAGGTGAAGGTGGATTCATGCCTATATTGTTCGCTTCCAAATCCTAATTGATGCTGCTTGGTTTCTACTTGTTTCTAATTGCTTTACCTAGAATACACCAGTCACCAAATAGCAAAATGAGCTGAGTGGTTGTATGTTATCTGTTGCTAGCTATCATGCATTTTTTATGATAGTTTCACCTCCGTAGATGAAAACACCGAGTTACAACTTATGCAACTACTGTCAGACTCCATATCCTTGATGGTTTTGCCTTTGCAATATTGATTACCCTGGTATGGAAGGGAGAACGCCCTGGTATGGCAATCTTTCTATCATATACTTTGATTTGAAAATTGCACTTATTGCCAGGTCAAATCCTTTGGTTTGTGTGATCCAAAATATGTCTCGTCAGCTTATACTGAACCTGTATATTTCTTTGGTAAAAAAAAGGATCTCCTGCTTTTCTTTGGCCAGTACAATTCTATTTCTCAAGTCCAGAGGATGATGTATCTGGGCAGAGGGTGCGTACTATAGTACCAAATCTGTTTGCTTTGTCTGATATAATAAACCTTATTTTCAGTCTTCAGATTATCCACTTGGTCTTCTATTTAGCTATATGGTTGTTGCAGTTTTGCAAGAGTCTTGCCTTGCCCGCAATAGGCACCACAGAATCAGTTTCACTGTTTTGTTTGTACTTTTTACCACATGATGCAACTTCTATAGGGCTCAGATGCTTTACTTCTCAGAGAAATCCCCTTGCATTTTACAAATCTGTATACTGTCCTGCCTAGAACTTGCATGACATTACAGTTTTGCTATTTCGGTCGTTGTTTGTTAGCATCCACATAGAGGTCTTCATACCTAATATTACAAATTGAGCTTTTGGATATATCACTTTATTGCTACCTATCTGCATTTTTCCCAATAGTTTCAATAATTTTAGATGAAAACACCAAGTTCTAAGTTATATCTTATATATGCAACTATAGTCAGACTCCAGATCCTTGATGGTTTTGCTTGTCTCCTCTGCTATATGGATTACCTTCTTAGAGAAGGGATAACACACTGGTTTGGAAATCTTTCTGTCATACACTTTTATTTGAAAATTGCAGTTACTGTCAGATCAAAGCCTTTGGAAGTTTCGTCAGCTTATAATGAACTGGTATTTTCTTCGGTTAAAAGAGGTGACCTGCTTTTCTTTGGCCCATGCAATTGTATTTCTAAAGTCCAATTCCATATCAAATCAATTTTCATTTCACATGAACCCAGTCCAGAATGTATCTGGACACAGACGTGGTGTGTACTACAGTACTAAATCGGTTTGGTTGCCTGATATAATAAACCTTATTTTCAGTAAGATCACCCACTTTGCCTTTTATTTACCTATATTTGGTTGTTGCAGTTTTGCAGGGGTCTGGAATTATATAAATCCCAAACTCAGAACACAGCATGGTAGGCAGGTATCAAGCGATTAGTTAACAGCACCGGAAAGCCAGGCCTGCCTTGAGCTTCTGGATGGTCGCCTCGTCAGTCTTGAACGACTTGGCGAGGACGGCGTTGTCGATGCCGGTATCAAACACAGCGAGGGGAACAGACACGAGCCCAGGCGTGGCGCTCCCGAATGCGGAGAGCGCCGTGGCGGTGCTGTTCCCTTGGTTGAACTGGTAGTGCACCGTCCCCTTGGGGAACACGAACATGTCGCCTGGGCCCAGGTCCTGGGTGTAGAGCCTGTTGGCGGTGTCGATGAACCCAACGGAGAGCGCGCCATGGGCGATGATCAGCAGCTCGGAGGCGCGTGGGTGGGTGTGCGTGGGGTTGACGGAGCCCGGGGGGAACGTGAGCATGGCGTAGGACACGCTCTGACCGTTCAGGGCTGGGAACTCCATCATAGTGGCCTTGGTCAAGGTGAAACCATACACCGGCGTGCTTATGTCGCGGAAGCCGGTGTAAGTGAAGAAGTCACCGGTGATGTTCGTCGGGTTGGTGCTTGCTGGGACGACGAAGTCGGCCAGGATGTCTGGGTCGCCGGCAAAGACGGCCAGCGGGGCCGAGAGTGCCAGCAGCACCAACAACAAGGGGTAGGAGTTGGATGCCATTGAATCGGTGTCGTGAAGCTTCTTGATGATGTTTGGGTGCTAGCTTAGGGAGGGTATATATACAGAATGCTATGGAGCTTTGCTCTTGTCATGGAGGTGGTGACCGGTGAGGACTCGCAATTTATAATTAAACAGCTTACCTTGTTGGGGAGGGATTGCCGGAGAAACCAAGAGTGTTTTTTTGTTTGTCGTTGTGCCTGCTGGCATACCTTGTTGCATAGAGACTAACTATTGCTGGCAAATATTAAGCCTGCTTTTGGATGCATATGCGCATCAAATAAATTGCCTATCCCGAATTCGACAGGTTTCTTGGTAAAGATGACAAAACATGATTTCCTGATATGATCATAAAAAAAGACTCCTGTCTAGGCTATCCATTTCATTCCTCAAACGTCAGCCATCAGCAAAGTTGTAGCCGATGTTGAGTGGTATGGGTCAATGGGTGTGCACTATGCAGCAATGCATGTCCTGTGGAACTGTTGCATTGTCAACAGGTTGAGAAAGAGCGGAGGGCCTGGTGAAGCCAAACCACTCCGAAAAATAGATAACTGTTTGTGAGTGCTCTGTTCTTTCTTCAGTTAACTGTCTGTTATTTTCCCCTTCGAGTTTGATCTGCTCCGGCGAGCAGAGTGGGTTTTCGGTGAGTCCACCCAGTCAAAGGGAGATGAATGAGACCCTAAAGCTTGAAAATCTCCACATTGGAGGAAGGGGAAAAGATCAAACACCTTGAAACCAATAAGGGGCAATCCACATCTTTCTCATTAACTATTAGTCTGGATTGCAGTCTTTGATGGCAGCTGTAATGGTGCAACTTCTGCGACATAAGCAGTAATTGGTGCATCTTATATGACACGCCCCTCCGGACCAGCTGATGGATGGTAGCATAATCTCATAGACTTAATGGCTTATTTTAATCTATTAATGCCTAACTTCTTATTAGCTATCTCAGTAATCACGCCCTTTTACTTCTTTTGGTTTGCAGCTAGGCATTCAGTTAGTGGTATGTTCGACAGTGATTATCCAGTTCTGAATTGATTGCACGGCGGATCAGATTCACCTTTTGTTTGGGATTTACGCAGGTTGCAATGTCAGGGGTAAAAATAAATATATGGCATTGCATCATTTTGTTTCTTTAAACAGTTTTGTTACATGTATTTTTTTTCTAGTACAGTGCAATGAGCGTTTAGTATTCTGATGATACATGTGTTCAGTCTCAAAATGTAAGTGTGAGATTGGGTGGAAGCAAGGTGTATCTGATGCATGAATGCTGAAAACGTTTACATCTGAAGCAAGGTTATATGTTTTATCTATTGAAATCATTTTCTTTGTACTTTGTGACCTACTAGCTGAGTAATGTTAATGTCTTCAATTGATCTACCATTTATACAACCCATGGATGATAGCTCACGGTTAAAATTATAAATTATAATTGTTGTGCCAAATTATAGTGTACAATCAGAATGAAAGGATGGAGGTGCATCTGGTCCATGCCAACCATCGATTTCCTTGGAGAGTATTCCACTGCATGCCTTCCATCGAATCCGGAGAAGAACATTTATGACCACCACCATGCGAGTCAATTGCAAGAAACCACCACATTTGTGGCTAGGTTTGCAGGAAACTACCAACTCGTTAATCCGTTGCAAAAAACACCGTAAAATCTTTTAACTTGTTGCAAAAAGCACTGAACAGCCGTTTAGCCTCGTTTGATCTCTTTTCCGACAGATGGGCCCCGAAAACACTGATGTGGCATGACGGACAGGCAAACGGCGCCGTTAGGACCAAAGCGGTCAAGACGTCGCGCCGGTCGGTCCTGTCGGTGCTCGCCAGACAGATCCCCGCACCCTCTCTTTCTCGCCCCTCTCCTCTATTTCCCCCCTCTCTCTGGCTCTGGTCGCCGTCGGTGAGAAGCCAGCTCGCCGCCGTCCGCCATGGTTTCGTGGAGCGATGCCAGCGAGGAATCGGGCTACGAGTACTCTTCAGGCGGCTCCCCTATCAAGGTCAGTGATGTGTACTGCTTCCATATAGTTCTTTGAGCTAGGGTTTCGATTTGGGGATTTTGTTTTTCATGCTTGATTTGAACCCTGAGATGAATTTTGTGCGTTTGTTTTGTTGATCTAGATCCCGGCTACAATCGAGGACCCGAACTACTCCGGTGTTGACGATGAGGTGATGGTGATGTGTGAGCATGGCCAGCCGGCGAAGAGGCATGTTTGCTTCGAAGGGATTAGCACTGGGAGGAGGTTCCTTGCCTGTGGACTGAGTGATGTGAGTGCTAGAAAAAACCTGTGAAGAAACTATAAATTGTTCATATGCACTGTTTATTGTTCATGTTCACTGTTCATTGTTCATGTTCACTGTTCACCCAGTAGTTTAGTTAAAGATACTGTCATGTACCATACCATAGTGACTGAGTGACTAAGTGATGTGCATTGTTCATAGATATAAATGAAGTAAATGAATTGAACTGAATTGTGTTGTTAAAAATTAAGGTATAAATGAAGTAAATTCAGTCTACTATGCTGTTAAAAATTCAGATATAAATTTAGAATTGTGCTGAATTGTGCATGTGCACTATACTATAGTTGTTTTGAACTGAATTGAATAGAAGTGAAGTGCAAAAGGAAGTAAATGCATTTGTACTTGTTGTTTTGCAGGAAGCAAGCAGTTGTGGTGTTGTTCAATGGGTAGATGAGGAGTGGCCAGAGCATCCGCAGAATGCTCTTCACAAACTATGGCTTATGTATGAGGATTGCCAGCGTGCTAATAGGATGGCATGTGTGGAACATTCATCACCTGTCCACAATCTCACATCACAGAAGAACACGCTACAGGAGACTTATGAGAAGCTTGTTCAGGATGTGAACAACCTACTTGATACCCATGACAATATTCCCAAGGAAAATGAAGTCCAACAAGGTGAACATGAGGAGATCACTCCTCCTTTGGACAACAAAATGTCAGCTTTGAAGGAAGAGCTGGGTGCAATGGATGCTGAGAACAAAGAACAGAAGCAAAAGGTTGACCAGTTGAAGAGCATTCATGTTGCCCAAGGTAATGTGATTAGGAATCTGAAGTTTGCTCATTTGAAGGAGAAGGAAAAGTTAAGCACTGAGAGGAGGAATTTGGAGTTTCACATTGGTGATCTTGTGAAAGCTAGTGACAAGAACAAGAGAAAGCTGAAGGACATCAAGGATATTTGTGATGAAGAGTGATTTGTAATCTGACCATGTGGGTCATTATCTTAAGTTTCAAGCATTGAACTATGGCTTGTAATGTGTGAACCAGTGGCAGTTTGTAGTATTTGAAGTAGGGTGTAGTCTTGAACTATGTCTTGTAAGCTTTGAAGTATGGTGTCATGATGTTAACTATGTTGTTAAGTATGATGTTAACTATGCATGGTGTCATGATGTTAACTATGTTAGTGACTTACTTGGTTTGTTATCACATTTGGCACCCTAGATGATCAAATGAGGTTATGTTGGATACCGTCGACGTCGAGGCACCCTAAATGATGGAATGAGGATATGTTGGATACCGTCGACGTCGAGGCACCCTAGATGATGGAATGAGGATATCTTGGATACCGTCGACGTCGAGGCACCCTAGATGATGGAATAGGTTATCTTGGATACCGTCGACGTCGAGGCACCCTAGATGATCAAATTAGGTTATCCTGGATACCGTCGACGTCGAGGCACCCTAGATGATCCAATTAGGTTATCTTGGATATCGTCGACGTCGAGGCACCCTAGATGATCCAATTATGTTATCTTGGATACCGTCGATGTCGAGGCACCCTAGATGGTCAAATTAGGTTATCTTGGACACCGTCGACGTCGAGGCACCCTAGATGATCAAATTAGGTTATCTTGGATACCGTCGACGTCGAGGCACCCTAGATGATCAAATTAGGTTATCTTGGATACCGTCGACGTCGAGGCACCCTAGATGATCAAATTAGGTTATCTTGGATACCGTCGACGTCGATGCACCCTAGATGATCCAATTAGGTTATCTTGGATACCGTCGACGTCGAGGCACCCTAGATGATCCAATTAGGTTATCTTGGATACCGTCGATGTTGAGGCACCCTAGATGATCCAATTAGGTTATCTTGGATATCGTCGATGTCGAGGCACCCTAGATGATCCAATTATGTTATCTTAGATACCGTCGATGTCGAGGCACCCTAGATGATGGGATTAGGTTATCTTGGATACCGTCGACGTCAAGGCACCCTAGATGATGGAATTAGCTTATCTTGGATCACAGTAGTAGCCACATTCATCACACTTATTAGCAAACAATAAGAAAAATAGGAGCCATAGCTAACCATAAAGTACCCAACCAAAATAAAGATGTTTTGAACATGAACAGCTAACCAGAAGCAACTCCAAGTTTTCATCACAGCCCAAGAAGTGCACTAGGTGCCTTACATGAAAGTACTCATCACAACCAGAATAAAGATGTTTAGAACATCAATAGCTAACCAGAAGCAACACAAGTTTTCATCACAGCCCAACAAGTCCACTAGGTACCTTACATGAAAGGTGTCATCACAACCAAAATGCAGATGTTTTGAACATCATCAGCTCACCACAAATTAACACAACTTCACCTGCTCCCCTGAGAACAGTTGAACCATTCAGACATCTTAAAGGATGGCTTCCTCACTCTTCCACTACCTTCAATTCTTGGGGGGATGAACTTGTCTCTTCCTCTTGGCCTAGCAGCAGCAGTAGAATAACTTGGACCAGCACCAGCAGTAGAAGAACTTGGACCAGCACCACCAGTAGAAGTTGCAGTCCTTGTAGTTTTAGCTTTCTTTGTTGCCCTTGTAGCAGGAGGAGCTGCAGCTGCAGCAGGAGCAAAAGGAGCTCTCCTTGGTGCACTGGGAGCTAAAGCAGGAGCAGAAGGAGCTCTCCTTGCTGCCCTTGGAGCCCTTGGAGCTGGTGGAGCTGGAGCTGCAGTTTGAGCAGCAGCAGGAGCAGAAGGAACACTTCTCCTTGGTGGCATGGGAGCAGGAGCAGATACAGTTCTGGGTGTATCATCTCTCCCGTTTTCCTGCAATTACAACATACAAATGTTAGAAACTAGTATGTGAAATTATACAAAAACCTACAACAGTAGTTACCTGGCGCTGGTTCATTCTCATAGCTAGGGCTGGTTTAAGAGCTTGCTTGCAACTAGTGTATCTATGCCCAGTCCTATTGCAATTGCTACTAGTGAAAGTTGCCATCCTAGATGTATCCTGTGGAGTTGGCTTTTCAAACTTGCTCTTTCTCCTCTTTGTCTCTTTGTTTCCTGGCTTTTCTTTGAACACTGGTGCTTCAATGTTAGGGGTTCTAGTCTTTGGCCACAAATCAGGCCCAGGCACAGGGGAAACTTGTTGGACTATGATACGTCTCCGTCGTATCTACTTTTCCAACTTTTGCCCTTGTTTTGGACTCTAACTTGCATGATTTGAATGGAACTAACCCGGACTGACGTTCTTTTCAGCAGAATTACCATGGTGTTATTTATGTGCAGAAACAAAAGTTCTCGGAATGACCTGAAACTTCACGAAGCAACTTTTTGGAAAATATAAAAAATACCTGCAAAAGATGAAGGCCAGGGGGCCCACCACCTGTCCACTAGGGTGGGGTCGCGCCCCCTACCTTGTGGGCCCCCTGGAGCTCCTCTGACTTCAACTCCAACTCTATATATTGTGTTTCGGGGAGAAAAAAAATCAGAGAGAAGGATTCATCGCGTTTTACGATACGGGGCCGCCGCCAAGCCCTAAAACCTCCCGGGAGGGCTGATCTGGAGTCCGTTTGGGGCTCCGGAGAGGGGAATCCGTCGCCATCGTCATCATCAACCATCCTCCATCACCAATTTCATGATGCTCACCGCCGTGCGTGAGTAATTCCATCGTAGGCTTGCTGGACGGTGATGGATTGGATGGTATCTGTCATGTAATCGAGTTAGTTTTGTTAGGGTTTGATCCCTAGTATCCACTATGTTCTGAGATTGGTGTTGCTATGACTTTGCTATGCTTAATGCTTGTCACTAGGGCCCGAGTGCCATGATGTAACACCCCGGATGTAACTTACCCAATTTGTACTCCAACTCTTGGCGTTTCCGACGTTAAGTTATTTTATTTTCTCGGGTTCGGGTCTTTGTCTCTGTGTGTTGTTATCGTTGTCATGCATCTCATATCATGTCATCATGTGCATTGCATTTGCATACGTGTTCGTCTCTTGCATTCGAGCTTTTTCCCCGTTGTCCGTTTTGCATTCCGGCGCTTCGTTCTCCTCCGGTGATCATTTCTACCTTTCTTTCGTGTGTGGGGATTAAACATTTCCGGATAGGACCGAGACTTGCCAAGCAGCCTTGGGTTACTACCGGTAGACCGCCTGTCAAGTTTAGTACCATTTGGACTTCATTTGATACTCCAACGGTTAACCGAGGGACCGAAAAGGCCTCATGTGTGTTGCAGCCCAACACCCCTCCAAGTTGGCCCAAAACCCACCTAACCCTTATCCATCTCCTAGAGTGTTCGATCACGATCGCGTGGCCGAAAACCGCACCTCATTTGGACACTCCTAGCTTCCTCTATGCCTATATAAAGACCCCCTCCGTTTTCTTCTTCCTCTTCCCCCCGAAACCCTAGATCCGCCACCTCGCGCGCGCCGAACACAAGTCCCACCGACGGACGTGTCCACCCGCCGTGTCCACTGCCATGTGTCGCCGTCCCATTGGCCGTGTCGCCGCCCCACTTCCCCTTCGCCGCTGAAGCCCGCCGGGCCCGTGGCCGGCCCGCTCGCGCCGCGCCCGGGCTAGAGCCGCCTCGCCTGCGCCGCCCTCGTCCGCTACCTCGCGCCGCCGCCGCGCCCGGAGTACATCGCCGCGCCGCCGCCTCCGCCTCGCCGGCGCCGCTCCGCCGCCCCGCGCCGGCGACCTTCTCCGGCCGCGCCGCCTCGCCCGCCTCGTCGCCGGCGGATCCCGCGCCGACCCCGCGGCCCCGCGCCCTCGCCGGCAAGCCTCGGCCGGCCTCTCCCTCCTACTCCGGCGAGAGTCCGGCCACCTCGATCTGCGTGCCCCCGATTCAGATCTGAAAATATCAGGGTTGACCTAATTTTTGCCTAAGTCCCCGGAATTTCCTAGTCCATATGCTCCTGTTCATGGCATCGTATCTTTGCATCTGTAGCTCCAATTTGGGCATATAGCATATCAAAATGTTCGTCTCAGAGAGTACATCATTTCATTCCATTGCATCATTTTCATTTGAGTTCATCTTGATGCCCGAAATGCTGTTAGAAGAAGGCTACTTGAGATATTTGTCAGATCTGCTACTCCACTTAGACATTTGTCATTTTTGCCATGATTGTTGTGTGCATGATATGCCCTGATGCTCTACATATGTTTTGTTAAGGGTTTTGTCATCTTTCCAGAGGTGCAACCCATGTATTTTTGTGATGTGTGTGATGACTAGCACAAGCTTGCAAAGTGAGGCACTTGGTAATTCTGTTTTCAGGGACTTATCATTTCCACTAAGCCCTTGAGCTGTTTAGTTCATGATGCCATATGTTCATGTTGTTTCCTAGTGATCCGTGCCTCTTTTGGGGATGGTCAGTAAGGATGTTTTGTTAATCTTGTAGTGCTCTATCCATCCATGTCTTTGTTTGCAATTATGGAGCACCCTAGCTTGAGTCAATCGAGCTCTACTTTTGCTACTTTGTGAATCTGGGCAGATTGTCAACTTGTTTGCAATTTTGCCGATGATGTTATAGTTGATCCGTGCATGCTATGCTATTGTTCTTGCCATGTGTAGCTTGCATTTTGTGTATTCTTGATGGATGTATGCTTAGCTTATCATGACTTGCTCCGTAGTGAGTGCATCGAGCTCGTAAACATGCCTACTTGAGTTATGTTTTCAGCATGCCCCAGTTTTCACTAAGTCTGAAAACTGATTATGTTTTTGCTATGTTCACATGCTTGCAAATGTATTTTGTGATCCCTTTTGGCTCAAGGTCACTAAGGGACTTTTGTTAAGCTCTTTGAGTAGCTCCATGCCATGCTTTACTTTGTCATGTTCAGGTCCTGTAGCATGTAGTTTTGTTGCTCCGAAGAGTGCTATCTGATCTGAAATTCCAGACAAGTGTTAATTTCACTAAGTCTGAGATCTGTTTACCATATGCATTTTTGCCATGCTTGTTTGAACCTGTTAATGGATGAATTGGCCGTAGCTCAGTGCTAGACTTTTGTTAAGCATCTTGAATGCATCCCTGCCATGTATTTTGTTGCCATGTTTGGGTGCTGTAGCATGTTCATCTCATTGCATTTAGATGGCTACTTGCTGTAAATCGCAGATCGGGGTCATATTTGAATCGCTTGCCATTTCCAAACCATAACTCCGATTCCGGTGATCTTTATATCGTTTTCAAGCGATTTCATCTCATCTTTCCAGTGGCACACTTGGTTTCCCATGTTGAGGCCAGGTTCTTGCATTTCCTGTCATATCTTGCATATGCATCCCACATTGCATCCCGCATAGCATACCATGCTTGCATCATTTTGTTTGATCCTTGCACGTGGTTGATTGTGTCCTTGTTGCTTGTTTGTCTTGTTTGGGTAGAGCCGGGAGACGAGTTCGCTAACAAGGAGCCCGTTGAGTTTGCTTTCGAGGATCCAGGCAACTCTGACAACTTTGCAGGCAAGATGATCATACCCTCGAAATCACTACTATCTTTGCTATGCTAGATTGCTCGCTCTTTTGCTATGCCATGATACGATGCCTACCACTTGCTTTCAAGCCTCCCAGATTGCCATGTCAAACCTCTAACCCACCATGTCCTAGCAAACCGTTGATTGGCTATGTTACCGCTTTGCTCAGCCCCTCTTATAGCGTTGCTAGTTGCAGGTGAAGATTGGAGACCGTTCCTTGTTGGAACATTATTTACTTGTTGGGATATCATTATATTGCCATGTTATCTTAATGCATCTATATACTTGGTAAAGGGTGGAAGGCTCGGCCTCTCGCCTAGTGTCTTGTTCCACTCTTGCCGCCATAGTTTCCGTCATATCGGTGTTATGTTCCCAGATTTTGCGTTCCTTACGCGGTTGGGTTATAATGGGAACCCCTTGATGTTTCGCCTTAATTAAAGCTTTTCCAGCAATGCCCAACCTTGGTTTTGCCATTTGCCACCTAGCCTTTTTCCCTTGGGTTTCCGGAGCCCGAGGGTCATCTTATTTTAAGCCCCCCCGGGCCAGTGCTCCTCTGAGTGTTGGTCCAACCGAGCGATGTCCGGGGCTACCAGGGGCAACTCTGGGCTGGCCTACCCGACGTCTTGCTCATCCGGTGTGCCCTGAGAATGAGATATGTGCAGCTCCTATCGGGATTTGTCGGCACATCTGGGTGGTGTTGCTGGTCTGGTGTTAACCTGTCGAAGTGTCTTGAAGAACCGAGGTACCGAGTCTGATCGGAACGTCCCAGGAGGAGGTCTATTCCTTCGTTGACCGTGAGAGCTTGTCATGGGCTAAGTTGGGACTCCCCTGCAGGGATTTGAACTTTCGAAAGCCGTGCCCGCGGTTATGGGCAGATGGGAATTTGTTAATGTCCGGTTGTAGATAACTTAAACATTAACTTAATTAAAATGAATCAAACTGTGTGAGTTACCGTGATGACCTCTTCTCGTCGGAGTCCGGGAAGTGGACACGGTGAAAGAACATGCGGTGCCCCCATGTTTGGTTTTGGTAATTGATGACAATCTCTATGGACTAATGGTTGCCTTGAGTTATATTTGAAGGTTTTGTCCATAGGCTTTTCTTGGAGTACATGTGTTGGTTTCAAGGAGAGTTTGTGTCGACCAAGGTGCTATTCAAGGAATTATCCAAAGATTGGTCATGTGAGAGTTGAGCTTATTGCAAGCATGTCTTGAAGAAGAAGATTGTGTGATCATTCATGTCTACCTTCAAGACATCATCCAAATGAAGAGAATTGGAAAGGTTCAAGGTTGATCAAGACTAAGTCAAGAGTGAATCAAGTTGATCAACTCACAAAGCGCAGAAGATGTATCGAGAGGGATCAAGTGACCCCATGGTATGGTAAGAATTGTCAATTACGCTTTGTGTACTAACCCATGGTCTTCGTGAGAGTTCTTTGTGGGGTTAGGTTGCGGTGTGCAAGTTCAAGTGGAGTATCACGAAGAGATCAAATGCTTGAAGCTTGCCGTCCTTTGTGGTGACAATGGACTTGTGAAGATGTGCGGAAGAGTGGCTCACCCATAGTGGAGTATGGGGGAGCAATCAACTAGTCTTCATCGAGTCAACCCAATCAAGAAATGTGGTCCAACTTGAGGGAATCAAGATCGTCATCACCTAGCTCAAGTGGACCATGTGCAAGGCAAAGGTTTGCCCTTGATAGGTTTTCTATTTTACCGGTCTCATGATGGTAGTTGGGAGACCGGGTTATAGGATCGATTGCCGTACTATCAAGGGGGGCCCTCGATGAGTAGCTTGATCGTATCGTTTGTTGAGAGCTCAAACCTTTGCATCCTTGCATCATCTTTCTTGGTTCTTGTTTGGTTCTCTTTGTGAGTCTTAGAGCTTATGGTCATCTTGATGACAAGCTTGAGTTCATCGAAAACGGAGTTCGCATGCATCTTCTATGATGTTTTCGATGTTGGAGGTTTTGCCGGTTCTTTTCGGTTGGAGGTTTCACTCCTCTATTTGTTGGCATACCTCCCCTGCCTCTTCTTACTATAACCAGTCGCTGTTTTGATGCTACTCGTCGTCTTGTTTTCAACAAGCTTGAGTTTGCTCAATTCGGAGCTCATATGCAGAAGTTATGGCAGTTCTGGTTTTCTGGAGTATGGTTTTTCTCCTGGACCCAGAGGTAGTACCGCGGTCCACAGCGGTAGTGCGGCTGAGACTCCCTAAGCGGCAGTACCGCTCCCCGGAGCGGTAGTACCGCTGGGTGGCTTCAGCGGTAGTACCGCTTAGTGGACTGCAGCCGTACTACCGCTCCAACCACTGTGTCGAGGCGGTAGGAGCACGGATCCGCAGAGGTACTGCCGCTGAAGCCATCAAGCGGTACTACCGCTCCGAGGAGCGGTACTGCCGCTTAGTGAGCCTCAGCGGTACTACCGCTGTGGCCCGCGGTACTACCGCTGGGTCTAGGAGAAAAACCACATTCCAGAAAACCAGAACTGCCATAACTTCTGCATATGAGCTCCGAATTGAGCAAACTCAAGCTTGTTGAAAACAAGACGACGAGTAGCATCAAAACAGCGACTGGTTATAGTAAGAAGAGGCAGGGGAGGTATGCCAACAAATAGAGGAGTGAAACCTCCAACCGAGAAGAACCGGCAAAACCTCCAACATCGAAAACATCATAGAAGATGCATGCGAACTCCGTTTTCGATGAACTCAAGCTTGTCATCAAGATGACCATAAGCTCTAAGACTCACAAAGAGAACCAAACAAGAACCAAGAAAGATGATGCAAGGATGCAAAGGTTTGAGCTCTCAACGAACGATACGATCAAGCTACTCATCGAGGGCCCCCCTTGATAGTACGGCAATCGATCCTATAACCCGGTCTCCCAACTACCATCATGAGACCGGTAAAATAGAAAACCTACCAAGGGCAAATCTTTGCCTTGCACATGGTCCACTTGAGCTAGGTGATGATGATCTTGATTCCCTCAAGTTGGACCACATTTCTTGATTGGGTTGACTCGATGAAGACTAGTTGATTGCTCCCCCATACTCCACTATGGGTGAGCCTTTCTTCCGCACATCTTCATGAGTCCATTGTCACCACAATGGACGGCAAGCTTCAAGCATTTGATCTCTTCGTGATGCTCCACTTGAACTTGCACACCGCAACCTTTCTTGATTGTGTTGAGTCGATGAAGACTAGTTGATTGCTCCCCCATACTCTACTATGGGTGAGCTACTTTTCCGCACATCTTCACAAGTCCATTGACACCACAAAGGACGGCAAGCTTCAAGCATTTGATCTCTTCGTGATACTCCACTTGAACTTGCACACCGCAACCTAACCCCACAAAGAACTCTCACGAAGACCATGGGTTAGTACATCAAGCGTAATTGACAATGCTTACCATACCATGGGATCACTTGATCCCTCTCGGTACATCTTCTACGCTTTGTGGGTTGATCAACTTGATTCACTCTTTAACTTAGTCTTGATCAACCTCTCACAAGACCAATCTTTAGGTAATTCCTTGAATAGCACCTTGGTCGACACAAACTCTCCTTGAAACCAACACATGTACTCCAAGAAAAGCCTATGGACAAAACCTTCAAATATAACTCAAGGCAACCATTAGTCCATAGAGATTGTCATCAATTACCAAAACCAAACATGGGGGCACCGCATGTTCTTTCACTTGTGTAACGGATGCTTTTCAAAGGTTGAGGCAGATGGTTTCCGAAGTTTTTCTTGGTTATGTGTTGAAGGATGGATACAGCTGGATGTAGGATTTGCTAGTTTGGGTGAGATATTATGCTTCCCCTGTATCCCCAACACCTGATTGCATAACCGGAAAGGTTCGGGAGTTTCATAGGTGGGAATTCTTGTAGCTCTAGTTCTTCTTCCACGGATATTGGTTTGAGATTGGGATTTCTTACCGATTATTCGTTCTTGATCCGTAGCTTGTTGATTTATTTCTTCTACCTAAATTCTAAGTGGCTTCTCAATTTATGGATATGTGACCATTTCAAGAGGAATGCATTCATTCATTTTGTTCGGATGTGAAGACTATATGTTGCAATTTTCATTCCGTTGGATTCAGCTTCATTTTATCTGTCTATGTGCTAACGGTGGTCAACCTCTTCAGGATGGCTCCCGCTAAGAGCACCAATCAGAATCAGAATCAAGATCCGCCACCACCTCCACCTCCTCCGGAAGCATGGCAAGCTGTGATGGCCGCAACCAATGCAAACACGCAGTTGATCATGCAAATTCTCCAAGAGCGCAATCAAGGCAACCAAGGGAACCAAGGCAAAAATCAGAATCACTTTGCTACACTCAACCAGTTCCTTGCTAATGGGCCAAAGACTTTCAGCAATTGTGTTGAGGCAACCGATGCTGACGATTGGCTTGTGGATCTGTGCAAGCATTTCGAGTGCAGTAACGTCAGGCCTAAGGACTTCGTCAAGTTCGCTTCCTTCCAACTCAAAGATCAAGCTGCAGAGTGGTTCCAGCAGTACAAGGATTCCAGAGGTGGACGTGTGATTACCTGGGATGAATTCCGTCAAGATTTCCGAGCTCATCACATCCCTCAGAGCGTGACTGAAAGCAAGCGTGAGGAATTCCGCAACCTGAAGCAAGGCTCTTTGTCTGTCTATGACTACAACAAGTTGTTCCAGAAGCTCGCCCGCTTTGCCAAGCAGGATGTCCCTGATGAGAAGAGCATGATATACCAGTTCAGGGGTGGTCTCAGAGAAGAAATCCAGCTAGCTCTTGTTCTCTTTGAGCCCTTGAGATACGACGAGTTCTACAACATGGCACTGAAGCAAGAGGCCGCTCAACTGAGGTGTGATGCTTCCAAGAAGCGAGTCAGAGACACTACTCCTTCTTCCTCTACTCAAGTGGCCAAGCAGCAGAAGTATTGGCTTCCTCCTCCTCCGTTCCGTCAGCCGTATCAGCAGAAGAGCAAAGGTGGCAGTGGTTCTTCCCACCCACCCAACCCTGGCTTTCAGAACAAGACTTCGTCTCAAGCTCCAAGATCGAGTGCTCCATACCACCGTCCGCTTTCAGAGGTCACGTGCAACAAGTGCCAACAGAAGGGTCACTATGCCAACAAGTGTTTCAACCAGAGGCGCCTCCCTCCTCCTCCTCCTCCTGTGAGATCGGCAAGTACAACTATGGTCAAGCATAACACCAAGTCCACCAAGGTTAACTTGCTGAATGCAGCTCAGGCAGAGGACTCGCCAGATGTGATTATGGGTAACCTTCCTGTTAATGACATTCCCGCAAGATTTCTTTTTGACACTGGTGCATCTTTATCTTTTTTATCGAAGCCTTTTGCATCCATGCATGATGTGCATACTATTGATTTGCCTAAGCCGATAGCGGTCTCTTCTCCGGGTTTGTTCATGAACACCAAAATGATGGCTCCGGATATTACTATCACGTTGGGCGATTACAAGTTTCTTTCTTCCCCAATGGTTCTTGGTAACTCGGATCTTGATCTTATTCTCGGAATGGATTGGCTTACTAAGCACAAGGCGCATCTCGATTGTGCAGCCAGGAAGATTCAATTGACTCATTCATCTAAGGATGTAATTGTCTTTGCCGCTCGTGATGATACTATCCGTCTGTTTTCTCTCAATGAGAAGGGTGAACTGGATGCTATCTCGCAGATTCCAGTCGTTTGCCAATATCAAGACATCTTTCCAGAAGAGCTTCCAGGAATGCCTCCGCATCGGCCAGTTGAATTCGTCATCGATCTTGAGCCTGGCACGGAACCTGTGTGCAAGCGTCCTTACAAGCTCGGACCTGAAGAGTTGAAGGAGCTGAAGAAGCAACTCGATGTTCAAGAAAGAATGGGTCTCATCCGGCCTAGTTCTTCTCCATGGGGTTGTGGTGTTCTTTTTGTGAAGAAGAAGGATGGAACAGACCGACTTTGTGTTGATTACCATCCATTGAACAAGACGACAATCAAGAACAAATACCCACTTCCCAACATCAATGAGCTGTTCGAACAACTCAAAGGTGCCCAAGTATTCTCCAAGCTTGATCTCCGTATGGGTTATCATCAGATTCGAATCCGTGAGCAAGATATTCCCAAAACGGCTTTCAGGACAAGCTATGGTTCATATGAATACACTGTCATGTCTTTTGGCCTCGTCAACGCTCCTCCGACGTTCTCTCGTATGATGAACTTCATCTTCAACGCCTATACCAATGACTTCATTTTGGTCTATCTCGACGACATTCTGGTTTTCTCGAAGAACAAGGAAGATCATGCCAAGCACTTGCATTTGGTACTCGACAAGCTGAGGGAACACCAGTTCTACGCCAAGTTCTCCAAGTGCGAATTTTGGCTCGATGAGGTTCTTTATCTTGGTCATATCATCTCTGCCAAGGGCATTGCCGTGAATCCTGATAAGGTGTCTGCAATTGTGAATTGGGAACCTCCTCAGAACGTGAAGCAACTCCGTAGCTTCCTCGGTCTCGCAAGCTACTGTCGAAGATTCGTTGAAAACTTTTCTAAGATCGCGAAGCCTCTCTCAAATCTTCTCCAGAAGCACGTCAAGTACGTTTGGTCTCCGGAGTGTGACATTGCTTTCAACACTTTGAAAGAGAAATTGATCACTGCTCCAATTCTGACTCCGCCTGATGAATCCAAGCGGTACGAGGTCTTTTGTGATGCCTCTCTCCAAGGTCTTGGCGCAGTATTGATGCAAGAGAAGAAAGTTGTTTCTTATACCTCTCGCCAGTTGAAGCCTAATGAGAAGAACTACCCCACTCATGATCTCGAGTTGGCGGCAGTTGTGCATGCTCTTTTGACTTGGAGACATCTCTTATTGGGAAGAAAAGTGGACATTTTCACTGATCACAAGAGTCTCAAGTACATCTTCACTCAGCCTAATCTCAACCTCAGGCAGACTTGATGGGTCGAAATGATTCAAGAGTATAATCCGAGTATCGAGTATACTCCAGGCAAGGCCAATGTGGTTGCTGACGCATTGAGTAGGAAGGCTTACTGCAACAGTCTAATTCTCAAGCCTTATCAACCCGAGCTTTGTGAAGCTTTCCGCAAACTTAATCTGCAAGTTGTTCCTCAAGGTTTCCTCTCCAACCTTCAAGTCTCTCCTACCTTAGAAGAACAGATTCGCCAAGCCCAGCTTCTTGATGCTATGGTGAAAAAGGTGAAGATTGGGATTGCCAAGAGTCAACCCAAGTACAAGTGCTACCGCCTTGATGACAAGGATACTCTCTTCTTCGAGGATCATATTGTTGTGCCCAAAGGTGACCTTCATAAAGTGATCATGAACGAGGCTCACAATTCTCTCCTCTCCATCCACCCTGGGAGCACGAAGATGTATCAGGACCTTAAGCAGGCTTATTGGTGGACTCGAATGAAGCGCGAGATTGCTCAGTTCGTGAATGAGCGTGATGTCTGCAGAAGAGTGAATGCAGAACACCAAAGGCCAGCCGGTCTCCTCCAACCTCTTGCCATTCCAGAATGGAAGTTTGACCACATTGAGATGGACTTCGTGACTGGGTTTCCAAAGTCCAAGCGTGGCAATGATGCTATATTCGTTGTCATTGACAAACTCACTAAAGTGGCTCACTTTCTACCTATCAAAGAGTCAATCACTGTAGCTCAATTGGCGGAACTCTATACCTCTCGAATTGTCTCTCTGCACAGTATTCCTCAAGTGATCTCTTCAGACCGTGGCAGCATCTTTACCTCCAAGTTTTGGGATTCTTTTCAGAAGGCCATGGGCACCAACATCCGCTTCAGCACAGCTTTCCATCCTCAAACTAGCGGTCAAGTCGAGCGTGTCAACCAGATTCTTGAAGATATGCTCAGGGCTTGTGTGATCTCCTTCGGCATGAAGTGGGAGGATTGTCTTCCATATGCTGAATTCTCCTACAATAACAGTTTTCAAGCAAGTTCGGGCAAGGCCCCATTTGAAATTCTGTATGGCAGGAAGTGCCGTACCCCTCTCAACTGGTCTGAAACCGGTGAACGTAAGCTTTTGGGAAATGACTTAATCACAGAGGCAGAAGAAATGTGCAAAGTCATTTGAGATAACCTCAAAGCAGCCCAATCCCGTCAGAAGAGCTACTATGATAGTAAGCACCGTGATTTGGCTTTCGAGATCGGAGATCATGTTTACCTCCGCGTCTCTCCTATGAAAGGTACTCGTTGCTTCGGTATCGAAGGGAAGCTTGCCCCCAGATACGTGGGACCATTCAAGATTGTCAGCAAGAGAGGCGACCTCGCCTATCAACTCAAGCTTCCTTCAAACTTTGCAAATGTTCATGATGTGTTCCATGTCTCTCAGCTTCGAAAGTGCTTCAAGACTCCTGACCGCACCGTCAAATTCGAGGACATTGAGCTCCAAGAAGATCTCTCCAATCATGAGCACCCAATTGCTATCCTTGAAGAGATTGAATGCAAGACTCGCAACAAGTCAATCAAATTCCTCAAAGTCAAGTGGTCACACCATTCCGACCATGAACCTACCTGGGAATGCGAGGATCACCTCCGTTCTGAGTACCCGACGTTCTTTCAGTCCTAGATCTCGGGACGAGATCCTTTCATAGTGGTGGAGTGTTGTAACACCCGAATGTAACTTACCCAATTTGTACTCCAACTCTTGCCGTTTCCGGCGTTAAGTTATTTTATTTTCTCGGGTTCGGGTCTTTATCTCCGTGTGTTGTTATCGTTGTCATGCATCTCATATCATATCATCATGTGCATTGCATTTGCATACGTGTTCGTCTCTTGCATTCGAGCTTTTTCCCCGTTGTCCGTTTTGCATTCCGGCGCTTCGTTCTCCTCCGGTGATCATTTCTACCTTTCTTTCGTGTGTGGGGATTAAACATTTCCGGATTGGACCGAGACATACCAAGCGGCCTTGGGTTACTACCGGTAGACCGCCTGTCAAGTTTCGTACCATTTGGACTTCGTTTGATACTCCAACGGTTAACCGACGGACCGAAAAGGCCTCGTGTGTGTTGCAGAACAACACCCCTCCAAGTTGGCCCAGAACCCACCTAACCCTTCTCCATCTCCTAGAGCGTTCGATCACGATCGCGTGGCCGAAAACCGCACCTCATTTGGACACTCCTAGCTCCTTCTATGCTTATATAAAGACCCCCTCCGTTTTCTTCTTCCTCTTCCCCCCGAAACCCTAGATCCGCCACCTCGTGCGCGTCGGACACAAGTCCCACCGACGGACGTGTCCGCCCGCCGTGTCCGCTGCCACATGTCGCCGCCCCGTTGGCCGTGCCGCCGTCCCACTTCCCCTTTGCCGCCGAAGCCCGCCGGGCCCGTGGCCGGCCTGCTCGCGCCGCGCCCGGGCCAGAGCCGCCTCGCCCGCGCCGCCCTCGTCCGCTACCTCGCGCCGCCGCCGCGCTCGGAGTACATCGCCGCGCCGCCGCCTCCGCCTCGCCGGCGCAGCTCCGCCGCCCCGCGCCGGCGACCTTCTCCGGCTGCGCCGCCTCGCCCTCCTCGTCGCCGGCGGATCCCGCGCCGACCCCGCGGCCCCGCGGCCCCGCGCCCTCGCCGGCAAGCCCCGGCCGGCCTCTCCCTCCTACTCTGGCGAGAGTCCGGCCACCTCGATCTGCGTGCCCCCGATTCAGATCTGAAAATATCAGGGTTGACCTAATTTTTGCCTAAGTCCCCAGAATTTCCTAGTCCATATGCTCCTGTTCATGGCATCGTATCTTTGCATCTGTAGCTCCGATTTGGGCATATAGCATATCAAAATGTTCGTCTCAGAGAGTACATCATTTCATTCCATTGCATCATTTTCATTTGAGTTCATCTTGATGCCCGAAATGCTGTTAGAAGAAGGCTACTTGAGATATTTGTCAGATCTGCTACTCCATTTAGACATTTGTCATTTTTGCCATGATTGTTGTGTGCATGATATGCCCTGATGCTCTACATATGTTTTGTTAAGGGTTTTGTCATCTTTCTAGAGGTGCAACCCATGTATTTTTGTGATGTGTGTGATGACTAGCACAAGCTTGCAAAGTGAGGCACTTGGTAATTCTGTTTTCAGGGACTTGGCATTTCCACTAAGTCCTTGAGCTGTTTAGTTCATGATGCCATATGTTCATGTTGTTTCCTAGTGATCCGTGCCTCTTTTGAGGATGGTCAATAAGGATGTTTTGTTAATCTTGTAGTGCTCTATCTATCCATCTCTTTGTTTGCAATTATGGAGCACCCTAGCTTGAGTCAATCGAGCTCTACTTTTGCTACTTTGTGAATCTGGGCAGATTATCAACTTGTTTGCAATTTTGCCAATGATGTTATAGTTGATCCGTGCATGCTATGCTATTGTTCTTGCCATGTCTAGCTTGCATTTTGTGTATTCTTGACGGATGTATGCTTAGCTTATCATGACTTGCTCCGTAGTGAGTGCATCGAGCTCGTAAACATGCCTACTTGAGTTATGTTTTCAGCATGCCCCAGTTTTCACTAAGTCTGAAAACTGATTATGTTTTTGCTATGTTCACATGCTTGCAAATGTATTTTGTGATCCCTTTTGGCTCAAGGTCACTAAGGGACTTTTGTTAAGCTCTTTGAGTAGCTCCATGCCATGCTTTACTTTGTCATGTTCAGGTCCTGTAGCATGTAGTTTTGTTGCTCCGAAGAGTGCTATCTGATCTGAAATTCCAGACAAGTGTTAATTTCACTAAGTCTGAGATCTGTTTACCATATGCATTTTTGCCATGCTTGTTTGAACCTGTTAATGGATGAATTGGCCGTAGCTCAGTGCTAGACTTTTGTTAAGCATCTTGAATGCATCCCTGCCATGTATTTTGTTGCCATGTTTGGGTGCTGTAGCATGTTCATCTCATTGCATTTAGATGGCTACTTGCTGTAAATCGCAGATCGGGGTCATATTTGAATCGCTTGCCATTTCCAAACCGTAACTCCGATTCCGGTGATCTTTATATCGTTTTCAAGCGATTTCATCTCATCTTTACAGTGGCACACTTGGTTTTCCAAGTTGAGGCCAGGTTCTTGCATTTCCTGTCATATCTTGCATATGCATCCCGCATTGCATCCCGCATAGCATACCATGCTTGCATCATTTTGTTTGATCCTTGCACGTGGTTGATTGTGTCCTTGTTGCTTGTTTGTCTTGTTTGGGTAGAGCCGGGAGACGAGTTCGCTAACGAGGAGCCCGTTGAGTTTGCTTTCGAGGATCCAGGCAACTCTGACAACTTTGCAGGCAAGATGATCATACCCTCGAAATCACTACTATCTTTGCTATGCTAGATTGCTCGCTCTTTTGCTATGCCATGCTACGATGCCTATCACTTGCTTTCAAGCCTCCCAGATTGCCATGTCAAACCTCTAACCCACCATGTCCAAGCAAATCGTTGATTGGCTATGTTACCGCTTTGCTCAGCCCCTCTTATAGCGTTGCTAGTTGCAGGTGAAGATTGGAGACCGTTCCTTGTTGGAACATTATTTACTTGTTGGGATATCATTATATTGCCATGTTATCTTAATGCATCTATATACTTGGTAAAGGGCGGAAGGCTCGGCCTCTCGCCTAGTGTCTTGTTCCACTCTTGCCGCCATAGTTTCCGTCATATCGGTGTTATGTTCCCAGATTTTGCGTTCCTTACGCGGTTGGGTTATAATGGGAACCCCCTGATGTTTCGCCTTAATTAAAGCTTTCCCAGCAATGACCAACCTTGGTTTTGCCATTTGCCACCTAGCCTTTTTCCCTTGGGTTTCCGGAGCTCGAGGGTCATCTTATTTTAAGCCCCCCCGGGCCAGTGCTCCTCTGAGTGTTGGTCCAACCGAGCGATGTCCGGGGCTACCAGGGGCAACTCTGGGCTGGCCTACCCGACGTCTTGCTCATCCGGTGTGCCCTGAGAACGAGATATGTGCAGCTCCTATCGGGATTTGTCGGCACATCTGGGTGGTGTTGCTGGTCTGGTTTTAACCTGTCGAAGTGTCTTGAAGAACCGAGGTACCGAGTCTGATCGGAACGTCTCGGGAGGAGGTCTATTCCTTCGTTGACCGTGAGAGCTTGTCATGGGCTAAGTCGGGACTCCCCTGCAGGGATTTGAACTTTCGAAAGCCGTGCCCGCGGTTATGGCAGATGGGAATTTGTTAATGTCTGGTTGTAGATAACTTAAACATTAACTTAATTAAAATGAATCAAACTGTGTGAGTTACCGTGATGGCCTCTTCTCGGCGGAGTCCGGGAAGTGGACACGGTGTTGGAGTAATGTTTGCCGCAGGACTGCCCTCTTTAGTTATGCGTTCGCGCCTTGCCTTCTCTTCTCGCTCTCTTTTGCGAATAGGATAGCCACCACATATGCTAGTCACTTGCTGCAGCTCCACATATATTTACCTTGCCTTACCTATTAAGCTTAAATAGTCTTGATCGCGAGGGTGCGAGATTGCTGAGTCCCTGTGGCTCACAGATTACTATTACACCAGATGTAGGGCCTGATGATACAGCTCCAGATGGCGCGCTTGAGCTCAAGTGGGAGTTCGACGAGGACTCTCAATGATGCTATGTTTCTTTTCCTCATGATCAGTAGTGGTGCCCAGTTGGGGTGATCGGGACCGTGTCGCATGTTGGGTTGTCTTTTATTTTGGCGCCGTAGTCAGGCCATGAGTGTTTGAATGATGTAATGTTATTTATGTACTTGATTGACGTGGCGAGTGTAAGCCAACTATGTTATCTCCCCTTTTATTAATTATATTACATGGGATGTTTGTGAAGATTGCCTAACTTGCGACATATGCCTTCAATGCGATTATGCCTCTAAGTCGTGCCTCGACACGTGGGAGATATTGTTGGAAATATGCCCTAGAGGCAATAATAAATTGATTATTATTATATTTCCTTGTTCATGATAATCGTTTATTATCCATGCTATAATTGTATTGATAGGAAACTCAGATACATGTGTGGATACATAGACAACACCATGTCCCTAGTGAGCCTCTAGTTGACTAGCTCGTTGATCAATAGATGGTTACGGTTTCCTAACCATGGACATTGGATGTCGTTGATAACGGGATCCCATCATTAGGAGAATGATGTGATGGACAAGACCCAATCCTAAGCATAGCACTAGATCGTATAGTTCGTATGCTAAAGCTTTGCTAATGTCAAGTATCATTTCCTTAGACCATGAGATTGTGCAACTCCCGGATACCGTAGGAATGCTTTGGGTGTACCAAACGTCACAACGTAACTGGGTGACTATAAAGGTGCATTACAGGTATCTCTGAAAGTGTCTGTTGGGTTGGTACGAATCGAGATTGGGATTTGTCACTCCGTGTAAGCGGAGAGGTATCTCTGGGCCCACTCGGTAGGACATCATCATAATGTGCACAATGTGATCAAGGAGTTGATCACGGGATGATGTGTTACGGAACGAGTAAAGAGACTTGCCGGTAACGAGATTGAACAAGGTATCGGGATACCGACGATCGAATCTCGGGCAAGTATCGTACCGATAGACAAAGGGAATTGTATACGGGATTGATTAAGTCCTTGACATCGTGGTTCATCCGATGAGATCATCGTGGAACATGTGGGAGCCAACATGGGTATCCAGATCCCGCTGTTGGTTATTGACTGGAGAACGTCTCGGTCATGTCTGCATGTCTCCCGAACCCGTAGGGTCTACACACTTAAGGTTCGATGATGCTAGGGTTATAAAGGAAGTTAGTATGTGGTTACTGAATGTTGTTCGGAGTCCCGGATGAGATCCCGGACGTCATGAGGAGTTCCGGAATGGTCCGGAGGTAAAGATTTATATATGGGAAGTCCTGTTTTGGACACCGGAAGAGTTTCGAGGTTTATCGGTAACGTACCGGGACCACCGGGAGGGTCCCGGGGGTCCACCAAGTGGGGCCACCAACCCCAGAAGGTTGCGTGGGCCAAGAGTGGTGAGGGACCAGCCCCTTAGTGGGCTGGTGCGCCTCCCACCAAGGCCCAAGGCGCAGGGGAAGTGGGAGGAGGCAAACCCTAGGTCCAGATGGGCCTTAAGGCCCACCCTAGGGGCGCCTCCCCCTTCTCCCCTCCCTTGGCCGCCACCCCTTGGCCCCATCTAGGGCTGCCGCCCCCCTTAGGGGTGGGAAACCCTAGAGGGGGCGCAGCCCTCCCCTTCCCCTATATATATGAGGCCTAGGTCTGCCCCAAAACACACGCGATTCAATCTCGTTGGTGCAGCCCTGCGTCTCTTCTTCCTCCTCTTCTGTGGTGCTTGGCGAAGCCCTGCAGGATAGCCACGCTCCTCCATCATCACCACGCCGTTGTGCTGCTGTTGGATGAAGTCTTCCTCAACCTCTCCCTCTCTCCTTGCTGGATCAAGGCGTGGGAGACGTCACCGGGCTGTACGTGTGTTGAACACGGAGGTGCCGTGCGTTCGGCACTTGGTCATCGGTGATTTGAATCACGACGAGTACGACTCCATCAACCCCGTTCACTTGAACGCTTCCGCTTAGCGATCTACAAGGGTATGTAGATGCATCTATCTTTCTACTCGTTGCTAGTCTCTCCATAGATAGATCTTGGTGATACGTAGGAAAATTTTGAATTTCTGCTACGTTCCCCAACAGTGGCATCATGAGCTAGGTCTATTGCGTAGATTCTATGCACGAGTAGAACACAAAGTAGTTGTGGGCGTTGATTTTGTTCAATATGCTTGCCGTTACTAGTCTTATCTTGATTCGGCGGCATTGTGGGATGAAGCGGCCCGGACCGACCTTACACGTACTCTTACGTGAGACTGGTTCCACCGACTGACATGCACTAGTTGCATAAGGTGGCTAGCGGGTGTCTGTCTCTCCCACTTTAGTCGGATCGGATTCGATGAAAAGGGTCCTTATGAAGGGTAAATAGCAATTGGCATATCACGTTGTGGTCTTTGCGTAGGTAAGAAACGTTCTTGCTAGTAACCCATAGCAGCCACGTAAAACATGCAAACAACAATTAGAGGACATCTAACTTGTTTTTGCAGGGTATGCCATGTGATGTGATATGGCCAAAGGATGTGATGAATGATATATGTGATGTATGAGATTGATCATGTTCTTGTAATAGGAATCACGACTTGCATGTCGATGAATATGACAACCGGCAGGAGCCATAGGAGTTGTCTTTATTTATTTATGACCTGCGTGTCAACTTAAACGTCATGTAAATTACTTTACTTTATTGCTAACCGTTAGCCATAGTAGTAGAAGTAATAGTTGGCGAGGCAACTTCATGAAGACACGATGATGGAGATCATGGTGTCATGCCGGTGACGATGATGATCATGGAGCCCCGAAGATGGAGATCAAAAGGAGCAAAGTGATATTGGCCATATCATGTCACTATTTGATTGCATGTGATGTTTATCATGTTCATACATCTTATTTGCTTAGAACGACAGTAGTAAATAAGATGATCCCTTACAACAATTTCAAGAAGTGTTCTCCCCTAACTGTGCACCGTTGCGACAGTTCGTGTTTCGAAGCACCACGTGATGATCGGGTGTTAGATTCTAACGTTCACATACAACGGGTGTAAGACAGATTTACACACGCAAAACACTTAGGGTTAACTTGACGAGCCTAGCATGTACAAACATGGCCTCGGAACACAGAAGACCAAAAGGTCGAGCATGAGTCGTATAGAAGATACGATCAACATGAAGATGTTCACCGACGTTGACTAGTCCGTCTCACGTGATGATCGGACACGGCCTAGTTGACTTGGATCATGTAATCACTTAGATGACTAGAGGGATGTCTATCTGAGTGGGAGTTCATAAGATGAACTTAATTATCCTGAACATAGTCAAAAGGATTTTACAAATTATGTCGTAGCTCACGCTTTAGTTCTACTATTTAGATATGTTCCTAGAGAAAAAAAAATTAGTTGAAAGTTGATAGTAGCAATTATGCGGACTAGGTCCGTAAACTGAGGATTGTCCTCATTGCTTCATAGAAGGCTTATGTCCTTAATGCACCACTCAGTGTGCTGAACCTCAAACGTTGTCTGTGGATGTTGCGAACATCTGACATACACATTTTGATAACTACGTGATAGTTCAGTTAAACGGTTTAGAATTGAGGCACCAAAGACGTTATGAAACGTCGCGAAACATATGAGATGTTTTGAGGGCTGAAATTGGGATTTAGGCTCGTGCCCACGTCAAGAGGTATAAGACCTCCGACGATTTTCTTAGCCTACAAACTAAGGGAGAAAAGCTTAATTGTTGAGCTTGTGCTCAGATTGTCTGAGTACAACGATCATTTGAATCGAGTGGGAGTTGATCTTCCAGATGAGATAGTGATGTTTCTCCGAAATCATTACCACCAAGCTGCTAGAGCTTCGTGATGAACTATAATATGTCAGGGACATATATGATGATCCTTGAGATATTCACGATGTTTGACACCACAAAAGTAGAAATCAAGAAGGGCAAGGGCAAGAAGGGATACTTCATGAAACGGCAATTCAGCTGCTGCTCTAATGAAGAAACCCAAGGTTGAACCCAAACCCGAGACTAAGTGCTTCTGTGATAAGAGGAACAGCCACTGGAGCAGAATTACCCTAGATACTTGGTAGATTAGAAGGCTGGCAAGGTCAATAGAAGTATATTGGATATACAATGTGTTGATGTGTACTTTACTAGTACTCCTAGTAGCACCAGGGTATTAGATACCGGTTCGGTTGCTAAGTGTTAGTAACTCGAAATAAAAGCTACGGAATAAACGGAGACTAGCTAAAGGTGAGATGACGATATGTGTTGGAAGTGTTTCCAATCTTGATGTGATCAAGTATCGCACGCTCCCTCTACCATCGAGATTGGTGTTTGCGTTGAGCATAGACATGATTGGATTATGTCTATCACAATACGGTTATTCATTTAAGGAGAATATTGGTTACTCTGTTTATTTGAATAATACCTTCAATGGTCTTACACCTAAAATGAATGGTTTATTGAATCTCGATCGTAGTGATACACATGTTCATGCCAAAAGATAGTAATGATAGTACCACCTACTTGTGGCACTGCCACGTAAGTCATATCGGTATAAAACGCATGAGGAAGCTCCATCTTGATGGATCTTTGGGCTCACTCATTTTTGAAAAGTTTGAGACATGCGAACCATGTCTATTGGTGTATATGCATGAAGAAACTCCATGCAAATGGACCGTTTGTACTCACTTGATTTTGAATCACTTGAGACATCCAAATCATACCACATGGGCAAGATGACTGAAAGCCTCGTTTTCAGTAAAATGGAACTAGAAAGCAACTTGTTGGAAGAAATACATTTTGATGTCTGCAGTCCAATGAGTGCTGAGGCATGTAGTGGATATCGTTACGTTCTTACTTCACAGATGATTTGAGTAGATGTTGAGTATATTTACTTGATGAATCACGAGTCTGAATTATTGAAAGGTTCAAGTAATTTCAGGGTGAAGTTGGAACATCGTCGTGACAAGAGGATATAATGTCTATGATATGATCATAGAGATGAATATCTGAATTACGAGTTTGGCACGGAATTAAGACATTGTGGAAATTGTTTCACAACTGATACAGCCTGGAACACCATAGTGTGATGGTGTGTCCGTACATCATAACTGCACCCTATTGGATATGATGCATACCATGATGTCTCTTATCGAATTACCATGATAGTTTATGGGTTAGGCATTAGAGACTACCACATTCACTTTAAATAGGGCACCACGTAATTCCGATGAGATGACACCGTATGAACTATGGTTTAGAGAAACCTAAGCTGTCATTTCTTAAAAGGTTTGGGGCTGCGACGCTTATGTGAAAAAAGTTCCAGGCTAATAAGCTCGAACCCAAAGCGGATAAATGCATCTTCATAGGACACCCAAAACAGTTGGGTATACCTCCTGTCTCAGATTCGGATTGTTTCTAGAATCGGGTCCTTTCTTGAGGAAAAGTTTCTCTCGAAAGAATTGAGTGGGAGGATGGTAGAGACTTGATGAGGTTATTGAACCGTTACTTCAACTAGTGTATAGCAGGGCACAAAGAGTTGTTCCCGTGGCACCTACACCAATTGAAGTGGAAGCTTATGATAGTGATCATGAAACTTCGGATCAAGTCACTACCAAACCTCGTAGGATGACAAGGATGCGTACTACTTCAGAGTGGTACGTAGTCCTGTCTTGGAAGTCATGTTGCTAGACAACAATGAACCTACGAGCTATGGAGAAGCGATGGTGGGCCCGGATTCCGATGAATGGCTCGAGGCCATAAAATCCGAGAGAGGATCCATGTATGATAACAAAGTGTAGACTTTGGAAGAACTACTTGATGGTCGTAAGGTTGTTAGGTACATATGGATTTTAAAAGGAAGACAGACAATAATGGTGTGTGTCACCATTAAGAAAGCTCGACTTGTCGTTAAGAAGTTTCCCGACAAGTTCAAGGAGTTGACTACGATGAGACTTTCTCACCTGTAGCGATGCTAAAAGTCTGTTGGAATTATATTAGCAGTTACTGCACTATTTATGAAATCTTGCAGATAGGATGTCAAAACATTGTTTCCTCAATGATTTATGAGGAAAGGTTGTATGTGATACAACCAGAAGGTTTTGTCAATCCTGAAATATGCTAATAAGTATGCAAAGCTCCAGCAATCCTTCTAAGGACTGGAGTAAGCATCTCGGAGTTGGAATGTATGCTTTGATGAGATGATCAAAGATTTTGGTGTATACAAAGTTTATAAGAAACTTGTATTTCCAAAGAAGTGAGTGGGAGCACTATAGAATTTCTGATGAGTATATGTTGTTGACATATTGTTGATCAGAAATGATGTAGAATATCTAAGAAAGCATATAGGGTTATTTGAAAAATGTTTTTCAATTGAAAGCCTGGATTAAGCTACTTGAACATTGAGCATCAAGATCTATAAGGATAGATCAAAAACGCTTAATGGTACTTTCAAATGAGCACATACCTTGACATGATCTTGAAGGTGTTCAAGATGGATCAGTCAAAGAAGGAGTTCTTGTCTGAGTTCTAAGGTATGAAGTTAAGACTTGAAGCTCGACCACGGCAGAATAGAGGGAAGGGCGAAGGTCGTCCCCTATGCTTAAGACGTAGGCTCTACAATTTGCTATGCTGTGTACCGCACCTGAAGTGTGCCTTGCCATGAGTCAGTCAAGGGGTACAAGAGTGATCCAAGAATGGATCACAAGACAGCGGTCAAAGTTATCCTTAGTAACTAGTGGACTAAGGAAGTTTCTCGGTTATGGAGGTGGTAAAAGAGTTCGTCGTAAAGGGTTACGCCGATGCAAACTTTGACACTAATCCAGATTATTATGAGTAGTAAACTGGATTCGTATAGTAGAACAGTTATTTGGAGTAGCTCCAAATAGAACGTGGTAGCTACATCTAGGAGATGACATAGAGATTTGTAAAGCACACACGGATCTAAAAGGTTCAGACCCGTTGACTAAAACCTCTCTCACAAGCAACATGATCAAACCCAGAACTCATTGAGTGTTAATCACATAGTGATGTGAACTAGATTATTGACTCTGGTAAACTCTTGGGTGTTAGTCACATGGCGATGTGACCTGTGAGTGTTAATCACATGATTATTGACTCTAGTGCAAGTGGGAGACTGTTGGAAATATGCCCTAGAGGCAATAATAAATTGATTATTATTATATTTCCTTGTTCATGATAATCGTTTATTATCCATGCTATAATTGTATTGATAGGAAACTCAGATACATGTGTGGATACATAGACAACACCATGTCCCTAGTGAGCCTCTAGTTGACTAGCTCGTTGATCAATAGATGGTTACGGTTTCCTAACCATGGACATTGGATGTCGTTGATAACGGGATCACATCATTAGGAGAATGATGTGATGGACAAGACCCAATCCTAAGCATAGCACTAGATCGTATAGTTCGTATGCTAAAGCTTTGCTAATGTCAAGTATCATTTCCTTAGACCATGAGATTGTGCAACTCCCGGATACCGTAGGAATGCTTTGGGTGTACCAAACGTCACAACGTAACTGGGTGACTATAAAGGTGCATTACAGGTATCTCTGAAAGTGTCTGTTGGGTTGGTACGAATCGAGATTGGGATTTGTCACTCCGTGTAAGCGGAGAGGTATCTCTGGGCCCACTCGGTAGGACATCATCATAATGTGCACAATGTGATCAAGGAGTTGATCACGGGATGATGTGTTACGGAACGAGTAAAGAGACTTGCCGGTAACGAGATTGAACAAGGAATCGGGATACCGACGATCGAATCTCGGGCAAGTATCGTACCGATAGACAAAGGGAATTGTATACGGGATTGATTAAGTCCTTGACATCGTGGTTCATCCGATGAGATCATCATGGAACATGTGGGAGCCAACATGGGTATCCAGATCCCGCTGTTGGTTATTGACTGGAGAACGTCTCGGTCATGTCTGCATGTCTCCCGAACCCGTAGGGTCTACACACTTAAGGTTCGATGACGCTAGGGTTATAAAGGAAGTTAGTATGTGGTTACCGAATGTTGTTCGGAGTCCCGGATGAGATCCCGGACGTCACGAGGACTTCCGGAATGATCCGGAGGTAAAGATTTATATATGGGAAGTCCTGTTTTGGACACCGGAAGAGTTTCGGGGTTTATCGATAACGTACCGGGACCACCGGGAGGGTCCCGGGGGTCCACCAAGTGGGGCCACCAACCCCAGAAGGTTGCGTGGGCCAAGAGTGGTGAGGGACCAGCCCCTTAGTGGGCTGGTGCGCCTCCCACCAAGGCCCAAGGCGCAGGGGAAGTGGGAGGAGGCAAACCCTAGGTCCAGATGGGCCTTAAGGCCCACCCTAGGGGCGCCTCCCCCTTCTCCCCTCCCTTGGCCGCCACCCCTTGGCCCCATCTAGGGCTGCCGCCCCCCTAGGGGTGGGAAACTCTAGAGGGGGCGCAGCCCTCCCCTTCCCTATATATATGAGGCCTAGGGCTGCCCCAAAACACACGCGATTCAATCTCGTTGGTGCAGCCCTGCGTCTCTTCTTCCTCCTCTTCTGTGGTGCTTGGCGAAGCCCTGCAGGATAGCCACGCTCCTCCATCATCACCACGCCGTTGTGCTGCTGTTGGATGAAGTCTTCCTCAAACTTTCCCTCTCTCCTTGCTGGATCAAGGCGTGGGAGACGTCACCGGGCTGTACGTGTGTTGAACACGGAGGTGCCGTGCGTTCGGCACTTGGTCATCGGTGATTTGAATCACGACGAGTACGACTCCATCAACCCCGTTCACTTGAACGCTTCCGCTTAGAGATCTACAAGGGTATGTAGATGCATCTCTCTTTCTACTCGTTGCTAGTCTCTCCATAGATAGATCTTGGTGATACGTAGGAAAATTTTGAATTTCTGCTACGTTCCCCAACAGATATAGTCGCATCGAGGGTGTTACACATGATTTCAGATTTGAACCTATTATGTTTTCATCAATATATGAGAGTTCTTGATCCTATCTTGCAAGTCTATAGTCACCTATTATGTGTTATTATCCGTTAACCCCGAAGTGACAATAATCGGGATACTTACCGGTGATGACCGTAGTTTGAGGAGTTCATGTATTCACTACACTACGAGAATCTTGTTAATCCATGATGAATTCGTCCCGTCACAGAACAGTGCAAAACCGTCAAGGAGGGCGGTCCATGATGGATTTAGAATCCGTCATGTATATTGCGTCATAATTTGACAACTGCACCACCATGACGGATTCTGGCTGTCACCGAACAGTCCATAGGCCCGCCCCAGGCCCGGTCCTCATGACGGACTAATCCGTCATGGATTGACATAATATTGTACCAACATGGACGTGACATGGCATCTACGTGGACCTGACATGGCATCTACATGGACCTGACGTGGCATCCTGCATAGCCATTGGCTCAATTATTTCTGTCTAACGAGGCCCATTATCGCATTTATTTCAATATACAATCCATGATATTCATCCAACCAGCTACAACACAACCCATTACACATATTTGAACGAGTTTTCACAACTCAATTAATTTCCACTGAATAGGGCCATAATTTGACAGATTTCGTAAATTTTCATTCAATAATTTCAACAAGGTCCTTTACATCCAACATCGGTTCACACGCCCTTGATAAAAATTACACGAGATTACACAAGAATTATACAACATTGTGCAGACCCTCTTAATCATCAACATCACCTCTGCAGCTCAAACTTCCCTTGCGATTCTCACCAAGGAAACCTGTAACAAACTTAGATTATGTTACAAAATGGCAAGTTGATTACAACAATAGCAACAGTAGTTATTATAATCTGAACCACCATTCTAATTTCACATGATTTGAAGGTCAATCATGAGGTATAGGTAAACCTATAAGGAATACTTGTCTTTCATTAATCAACAATAGTGTTTCATTGTAGCAACACAACATCAATCACTAATCAGGAGTAACCTACTGCCAAACAGTTCGGAGACGTATTTTTGAGACCATGTCATCAACTAGAGTGACAACTTATCAAGCTGGTAGCATTATATATTATTCTGAAATGTATATACGAAACTACTATTTGCATAGCAAATCTATATCGAAAAAGCCTAACCACTTGCATGTTTTGAGAAAGAAAATTAGAACACATAGTTCCTTGTTATCATAAAGTAATTAGAAGAACTAAAGAGATGCGAGAATAATCACTATTCTGTAAATGATTTACATGCTGGCAGTACCATAAAGTGTAAACCTTCTGGAATCAAACCAGACTACTGCTGTAATGTAGTGCATACAAATGTTAACTAGATAAGTGCAAAGATAAGCCACTCTATCTTACCACCATATTGATAGAGATCCAACAAGCCATTGATTAAAAAGGCATAATCATCAAAAAAATCCTGGTGCATTTGCCGGGCCATTCCGATAACTATGATGCAACCTTTTCGAGCTTGCATCATAGAGTTTTTCCTTTATAAAGTTTGCTGCCTTTACTGCAACTTGAAGATATTCTACTAGCTGCAAAAATATCCACAAATATGGACAGTCAAGAAACAAATTTATATGACACAAACAAACACATTCATGTAAAGCAGGTGAAGACAAAAATCTAGTGATTGTTTTATG
Organism: Triticum monococcum; assembly: GCA_034509565.1. Lineage (NCBI taxonomy): Eukaryota > Viridiplantae > Streptophyta > Magnoliopsida > Poales > Poaceae > Triticum > Triticum monococcum. Next base: position 31,821,648 of record CM067841.1, on the reverse strand, counting down.
ACTTTATAATATAAAAGTCTATAGGAAATTCTCCTACAGTCATTCAATGTTCAAAACAAATACAAAAAACTAGCACACGGCTTCCTCCACAACACATGAAGGGGAGATAACCTTTTAGACTTGATACAAATCAACAGATAGGGCTACTGCTGCAGAAAAGGTCCATACACAAACATAATGGACAGTTAATTTTAACTGTTTTAAACAAATGCATGGGCCTGCATTCCCAGGGATACGGTTTGAACAAGTCCAACATGTGTACAGAACAACTGAGCAAGAAGAAAAAGCGCAAGACACTATACAGTACAGACTGGTCATGGCTCTCCATTGTTTATGGTGTTGTTACAACTTACGACTAGTCAAAAGAGTAAATAGGAGCCACGAATATCTGAACTTATCACTTTGAAAACAGTTCTAGTTTGTTACTTTCACCAATTCTTTTTCACCTGATTCCAACTGCACATAGTTCAGTTTATTAGATGACTAAAATGCTTTGGTAGGTGCTGAAATTATACATAACTGATCAACAATTCAATAAGGATAACTAGACTATACTATATCCATATATTTGAGCATATGACTTGATATGTTGAAAAACGATTTAGCCTAAATAAGATGTGATAGGCAGCACCAACTGGGAATAATAACATGATCTGTCCAAAATTAAAACAAACATTAGATATTTGTAGATGGCTTACAATTTTTCCTAGTCTAGTAGGGACCTAAATTACCTTTCTTCCATGCTTATACTAATACTAATGCAAGTAGGTCAGAATCATGTGAAATACAAACTAGTCAACATAGTTTCCATGTATTTTTCAGTCATACCCAGCAGAGCAAATAACATCCTAGTTACAGAAAGTGGACTTCCATGCTTGTAGTCAGGTTCAGCTTGAATAGATGCCAAAGACTAGAATATATGTGTGAATCAAATTCTTATTAGTTGTTGCATGTAAGGAAGTGCTGTTCATCTTCTATGCTTGTAGTCAGGTCCTAGTTAAAGAAAGAGGACTTCCATGCTTGTAGTCAGGTTCAGCTTGAATAGATGCAAAAGACTAGAATATATGTCTGAATGAAATTCTTATTAGGGGTGTCATTTTATCAAGTTTCAGTTATATGCACGTTGGAACAAAAAAAATACAGAAAAATGTATGTAGAAATATTGATGATAAGTCACAATAATTTTGTACGGTCAACCATGTTATAAACCTGACCACCAGATCTAAAAAATATATTATATACTCTACAAGGAAGATGATTGTAACAATTTTGGGAAGCTGATAGAACTTAATATCAAATGAATGTACACCACATTTTCTTCTATGAATTAACTGTTCTAACCAATGTACTACTGCTACAGTAGGAGTAATTGTGGCTATATGATATCTTGGTCAACAGATGTATGTATCAATCAAAACACAATTTTTTTGGAATAAAGTATCAACTGTTCAGTGCATAGCACGCATTATTTAAGGTTTTAGCTTAATTGGCCTTTAGTTTCAGACCAACAATATCATTCAGAGTGTGCTAATGAAAAAGGGTGTTCAGATTCACGACTTGTTGAGCTAGCTCGACTTGGACACTTCCATGAACTGGTCACTTGTCTCGACATATTTGCTGGTTGACATCGGCAGGCAACAATCGACATCAGTGTCGTACATCCACTTCTCTGATATCCCTATCAAATCAAAAACTGCAAAATTACTATGTGAAACAGGCTACGATGTGCATATGAACCAAGAAAATTACATCAGCAGAACAAGTTAAATATATACGTATAAGTGATGTGCATATTAACCAGAAAATTACTAACTACAAAATACTTCCTTCAATTTCCCTCAATGTACAGGAACTTTTTCAGATATATACAGATGAACACACTCAGTCAGTCAAAGCACATCCTACCAAGAAAATAAGATGGCAGGGGGAGAGGAAGATGGGGTTTGAGGTGCTCACCTGGGCAAGGGAGGGCTTCCAGTGGTTCAAATGCGGCATAGGAGGTTGCCATGGGCTGCACAGCCGCGCCGGAGATGCGGCAGAGGAGGTTGGGGTCGCCGCCGTGCAGCCCAACGCGAGTGAGCGCACCGAGCTAGGGGGAGACATCCAGGAGGCAGAGAGGGCGTGAAGGGGCGCAGTGTGCGACGGAGGGGAGCCACCGGAGACACGCCGACAATGGAAGCAAAGCCACAGTCGAAACCCTAGCCACGGGCTAGGGGTCGCGGGGCGAGCGCTAAAGACCGGGAGCTGCGGATCCTGCCGGCCTGGAGGACAGAGTGCTCGGAGACTAGCTCTTGTGTGTGCTGCGCCGTGGTGGACGTCGCCGGAATCGGCGGGCGTTGGCTACGTTGCGACGGTTCACACAAGAGAGAGATTGTTTGTGAGATGGATGGATGGGTGGAGAATGTTGCGGATCTGGAAGCTGTCCGAGGTGAGGAGGATAGGGCCGTCGGCGAGCTGTTGGAGGAGGGAAGCGAGGAGGTGCTTGGCGGCGGCGCTGTGTGGGCGTGATGGGGAATCAGGAGAGGCTGCGGGGGAGGAAGTGAGGATGAGGGTTAGGGTTAGCTTTTTATACGTGTAAAGGTTATGCGGGCTTTAGCAGGCTTGGGCGGGCTAGCGGGGCTGTACCAGGTCATCCATGACAGTATGTGAAAATGTCATCGAAAATCCGTCATGGATTAACAAGTTTCTTGTAGTGCTATGTGTTAATGCTTTGTTCCGGTACTCTATTAAAAGGAGGCCTTAATATCCCTTAGTTTCCGTAAGGACCCCGCTGCCACGGGAGGGTAGGACAAAAGATGTCATGCAAGTTCTTTTCCATAAGCACGTATGACTATATTCGGAATACATGCCTACACTACATTGATGAACTGGAGCTAGTTCTGTATCACCCTATGTTATGACGGTTACATGATGAATCGCATCCGGCATAATTCTCCATCACCGACCTATTGCCTACGAGCTTTCCATATATTAATTGTTCTTCGCTTATTTACTTTTCTGCTGCTATTGCTATCATCACTACAAAATACCAAAAACATTACTCACTACTAGAAATTAAGCCAATAACAACCAACAGCTAACATGTCTTGGTTGTTATTGTTACGATGAGCTAATCCCACGATTAAACTAAACCCACGAAACTTCCCCAACAACGATGGATATGCCCGTCGTTAGTTTGGTGGTCGTTGTTGCTTAATACTCCATATATTTGATACTTTTATTTTAGAGTAATTAGCGTCCTTATCTGATGAAACGAGGGAGATAAAAGGAAGATAAATAAAAATAACTTCTAGCTATCCCTACAATCTCGCGTCCAGGTAAACGACGGTGGCGCATCCCCTCTCAGATTGAGCGCTCGCCGCCGCAGCCACCACCGCCATGAACGCCACATGCCCACGTCATCCCCTCGCCTCCTCGTCGCAGGACGCCGACCTAGATGCGCTCGCTACCTAGGTCATCCGAGTGGAGCAGAGGATCAACGCTTGCTGCCGAGGTCGTCCAAGTGAGCAGCGCAACAGAGTCCAGAGGATCAACGCCGAGGTCAGTTCCGCATCCATCGGATCTAGTAGTTCAGTGACGAGGTCAATGCTCCTACGTGTTGGTCGGATCTAGCTCGGTGATGAGGTCACTGTTGCTACCGCATCGGCCGTATCTCGTAGCGGGCTGGTGATATTTGGAGTGGATCGCTAATGGTTTCCCAGCAGTTCTTATTCAGGTCTTTAGATGTGAGGGGAAGGCAGAGGCGGATACGATGCAGGACTCGTCTAGGGCGGAGAAAGGGTGCAGCTGCTGCTCAATGCGAAAACAGAGGTTGAATTCGAGTTGTAGTCTCTGTCATGCCATGAACAGGACAAGTATTGGGGACGAGCAGTGCCGGGACGTGCAAAGGCTGCCGTGTAGCAGGTAATTAACTAACTAAATTCTTCACTTGACCATTTTTTTTTTGAGATTTTTCAATTTGAAAGTGACGATGTAAACCTGGATGCAGGTTTGTGGAGGTGATGGCGCCAGTCTTGTGAAGGGATGCTTGGAGATCGTGTGGCACTGATCTAGGTAGGTGCATACACTTTTCAGAACAAAGACGTTTTTTGACATGCCTGATCTGAAAGTGAGGACAATATGTTTGGCTGCTGATTATTTTTAACTTGTACGTACATGATTGATAATTTTGGCTTGTGTGAACTGAAAAGAAGAGTTAACGAGTTTGATTTTCAGGATGACCTCGTCAATCGATGGTCTATTGACTCCTACATCTGGAGATGTGTCAATGTAAGCATAGCCTAATTATTGAGCAACAACGCCTAAAAAGATATCATGTGCAATATATAATCATGTATACCTGATGTATAATTTTTTTTCTTCTCTTTTTTGATTTAATTTGTTAGAATCCCGAAGAGCAGATTGCCATTGTAGACGCTCAGTACATAGTCCATTGTGCAGTTCCCATGCTCCAGGGCGAGGTAATTGTAAGTTTTCTTGTAAGCTTAAACTTCTCAAAAATTGATGTCGCCTTGCGTGCTGTGTTTTTCATATCCTCACCACTTCGAAGCTGTTCTCCAGGGTGACAAAGAAAAGCCAGGAGGCTGTTTTGAGGTACATATATTACTCACTCCTGAGAAGAATGGTAGTTTTTTTTACAGGAAGAATGGTAGTTTTTTTTACAGGAAGAATGGTAGTTTTTTTAAGCAGATGAGCAGAATATTTGTAGTTAATTTGTTGGGTATATTTGTTAAAAAATTAGTTGGGTATATAACAACAACCAAAAAAAGTTCATTTTTTCCTGAGAAATAAAATAACTCAAGTTTTTCTTGAATTAGAAAAGAAACATTCCAATTAATATTTGCTTAAAATAGTTTGCCTTTGTCGCATAAGAATTCAAGTGCAAACTTGTTCCTTTATGATATTATCCTCTTTGCTCAGTGGCGGAGGTATAGGGTGGCCAGGGTGGGCCACGGCCCACCCTGGATTTACCAATCAGCCTTTATACCATAGCAAAATAAGTAGAATGAACAAATAAAAATAAATCTTTATGCGTGTATGCACTGTTGGCCCACCCTGGATTTACCAATCAGCCTTTATACCATAGCAAAATAAATAGAATGAACAAATAAAAATAAATCTTTATGCGTGTATGCACTGTTGGCCCACCCTGGCCTAGTGGGCTGGGTCCGCCACTGTCTTTGCTAGTTCTTTTATACGTACTAACATATAAACCATTAAAGTTTTTTTGTAGAACGGATGGTCCACCTTAAAAGTAACACCACGGGGCATTGTAGTCATTGGTGAAAGATTTTAAGGACTTGTGATGGTTTCTCATGAGTGAAGAGAAAATATTTACTGGTTGTTACTTGATTTTTTTGGTACAAATGAACATTTATATTGGTTGTTCTGGAGAGTGTTTTTGGTTAGTAATTTCGCAATGCTATTTTATCTCCAGATATGTATGTGGGGAATTAGAGACATTGCGAGGACTAGCATTAAGTAAGGCGGAATTGGTTTCTAAACTACAGGCAAGCGAGGCAAGTGCTCGAAGGAAAGTTCAATGGCATGGTGCAAGAGGTGTTAGAAATCAAGTGTATTGTCTAGTATATCAGTAAGTGATAGTTCTCATGGAAGCCAACTTGAAGTTTCTTAAAGGATATTTTAATGTATGTCAGAATATTGGTATTTTTATTAATAAAAGAGGCTATGATCCTTTCAAATGATATTCTATTGTTTTTATATTAATTGGATGTTAATATTGAAATGTTGTATGCTGCATAAAGTGATCGTTGAACGCAAAATTATACTGAATATAAGTGGTTCTGAAGGAAATCAATGTGTGAAGAGAATGGTCGCTAATGATACTTTGGTTAGCATGACAACATTATTAGCGATGACAATTGTGGTCGTTATTTCCATGGGATTGACGACCGCACACCATCTTGTCGTTACAAGAATAACGAGTAACGACCACAGAAGGTATGTGGTCGTTATACTTTTAACGACGGAGCCTACTACGACCAGCAGATTGTGGTCGTTAATGACCTTTAACGACCACAATCCAACCTTTAACGACCACATAAACCATTGTTAAAAACCGTTTTCCTAGTAGTGACTTTTACTACTGTTACCTTTTGCTGCCGTTGCAACTACTATCATTGTTGGGGAACGTAGTAATTTCAAAATTTTCCTACGCACACACAAGATCATGGTGATGCATAGCAACGAGGGGGAGAGTCTGATCTACGTACCCTTGTAGATTGCAACGGAAGCGTTGACACAACGTAGAGGAAGTAGTCGTACGTCTTCTTCCCGATCCGACCGATCCAAGCACCGTTACTCCGGCACCTCCGAGTTCTTAGCACACGTACAGCTCGATGACGATCCCCGGGCTCCGATCCAGCAAAGCTTCAGGGAGGAGTTCCGTCAGCACGACGGCGTGGTGACGATCTTGATGTTCTACCGACGCAGGGCTTCGCCTAAGCACTACAACGATATGATCGAGGTGGAATATGGTGGCAGGGGGCACCGCACATGGCTAAGGAATGATCTCAATGATCAACTTGTGTGTCTAGAGGTGCCCCCTGCCCCCGTATATAAGGGATCCAAGGGGGAGGGCTGGCCGGCCAAGGAGGAGGGCGCAGGAGGAGTCCTACTCCTACCGGGAGTAGGACTCCCCCCCCTCAATCCTATTCCTAATAGGATTCCTCGAGAGAGAGAGAGAGGAGGGGGCCGACCACCTCTCCTAGTCCTAATAGGACTAGGGGAGGGGGGAGGCGCACAGCCCACCTTGGGCTGCCCCTTTCACCTTTCCACTAAGGCCCAATAAGGCCCATATGGTTCCCGAGGGGTTCCGGTAACCTCCCGGTACTCCGGTAAAATCCCGATTTCACCCGGAACACTTCCGATATCCAAATATAGGCTTCCAATATATCAATCTTTATGTCTCGACCATTTCGAGACTCCTCGTCATGTCCGTGATCACATCCGAGACTCCGAACAACCTTCGGTACATCAAAAATGCATGAACTCATAATAACTGTCATCGTAACGTTAAGCGTGCGGACCCTACGGTTCGAGAACAATGTAGACATGACCGAGACACGTCTCCGGTCAATAACCAATAGCGGGACCTGGATGCCCATATTGGCTCCTACATATTCTACGAAGATCTTTATCAGTCAGACCGCATAACAACATACGTTGTTCCCTTTGTCATTGGTATGCTACTTGCCCGAGATTCGATCATCGGTATCCAATACCTAGTTCAATCTCGTTACCGGCAAGTCTCTTTACTCGTTCCGTAATACATCATCCCGCAACTAACTTATTAGTTGCAATGCTTGCAAGGCTTAAGTGATGTGCATTACCGAGAGGGCCCAGAGATACCTCTTCGACAATCGGAGTGACAAATCCTAATCTCGAAATACGCCAACCCAACATCTACCTTTGGAGACACCTGTATTACTCCTTTATAATCACCCAGTTACATTGTGACGTTTGGTAGTACCCAAAGTGTTCCTCCGGTAAACGGGAGTTGCATAATCTCATAGTCATAGGAACATGTATAAGTCATGAAGAAAGCAATAGCAACATACTAAACGATCGGGTGCTAAGCTAATGGAATGGGTCATGTCAATCAGATCATTCAACTAATGATGTGACCTCGTTAATCAAATAACAACTCTTTGTTCATGGTTAGGAAACTTAACAATCTTTGATTACCGAGCTAGTCTAGTAGAGGCATACTAGTGACACTCTGTTTGTCTATGTATTCACACATGTATTATGTTTCTGGTTAATACAATTCTAGCATGAATAACAAACATTTATCATGATATAAGGAAAAATAATAACTTTATTATTGCCTCTAGGGCATATTTCCTTCAGTATCCCACTTGCACTAGAGTCAATAATCTAGATTACACAGTAATGATTCTAACACCCATGGAGCCTTGGTGCTGATCATGTTTTGCTCATGGAAGAGGCTTAGTCAACGGGTCTGCAACATTCAGATCCGTATGTATCTTGCAAATCTCTATGTCTCCCACCTGGACTAGATCCCGGATGGAATTGAAGCGTCTCTTGATGTGTTTGGTTCTCTTGTGAAATCTGGATTCCTTTGCCAAAGCAATTGCACCAGTATTGTCACAAAAGATTTTCATTGGACCCGATGCACTAGGTATGACACCTAGATCGGATATGAACTCCTTCATCCAGACTCCTTCGTTCGCGAACTGCACCAACTGACAGCTCCACCGTTTAAAGTAAACACGTATCCGGTTTGCGATTTAGAATCGTCCGGATCAGTGTCAAAGCTTGCATCAACGTAACCTCTTATGGTGAGCTCTTTGTCACCTCCATACACGAGAAACATATCCTTAGTCCTTTTCAGGTATTTCAGGATGTTCTTGACCGCTGTCCAGTGATCCACTCCTGGATTACTTTGGTACCTCCCTGCTAAACTTATAGCAAGGCACAGATCAGGTCTGGTACACAGCATTGCATACATGATAGAGCCTATGGTTGAAGCATAGGGAACATCTTTCATTTTTTTATCTTCTTCAGTGGTCGGGCATTGAGTCTGACCCAACTTCACACCTTGTAACACAGGCAAGAACCCTTTCTTTGCTTGATCCATTTTGAACTTCTTCAAAATCTTGTCAAGGTATGTGCTTTGTGAAAGTCCAATTAAGCGTCTTGATCTATCTCTATAGATCTTTATGCCTAATATGTAAGCAGCTTCCCCGAGGTCTTTCATCGAAAAACTTTTATTCAAGTATCCCTTTATGCTATCCAGAAATTCTATATCATTTCCAATCAGCAATATGTCATCCACATATAATATCAGAAATGCTACAGAGCTCCCACTCACTTTCTTGTAAATACAGGCTTCTCCAAAAGTCTGTATAAAACCAAATGCTTTGATCACACTATCAAAGCGTTTATTCCAACTCCGAGAGGCTTGCACCAGTCCATAAATGGATCGCTGGAGCTTGCACACTTTGTTAGCTCCCTTTGGATCGACAAAACCTTCCGCTTGCATCATATACAACTCTTCTTCCAGAAATCCATTCAGGAATGCAGTTTTGACATCCATCTGCCAAATTTCATAATCATAAAATGCGGCAATTGCTAACATGATTCTGACAGACTTAAGCATCGCTACGGGTGAGAAGGTCTCATCGTAGTCAACCCCTTGAACTTGTCGAAAACCTTTCGCGACAAGTCGAGCTTTATAGACAGTAATATTACCGTCAGCGTCAGTCTTTTTCTTGAAGATCCATTTATTCTCAATTGCTTGCCGATCATCGGGCAAGTCAACCAAAGTCTATACTTTGTTCTCATACATGGATCCCATCTCAGATTTCATGGCTTCAAGCCACTTTGCGGAATCTGGGCTCACCATCGCTTCTTCATAGTTCGTAGGTTCATCATGATCTAGTAGCATGACTTCCAGAATTGGATTACCGTACCACTCTGGTGCGGATCTCACTCTGGTTGATCTACGCGGTTCAGTAGTATCTTGTCCTGAAGTTTCATGATCATCATCATTAGCTTCCTCACTAATTGGTATAGGTGTCGCAGAAACAGTTTTCTGTGATGTACTACTTTCCAATAAGGGAGCAGGTACAGTTACCTCGTCAAGTTCTACTTTCCTCCTACTCACTTCTTTCGAGAGAAACTCCTTCTCTAGAAATGATCCATTCTTAGCAACAAATGTCTTGCCTTCGGATCTGTGATAGAAGGTGTACCCAACAGTCTCCTTTGGGTATCCTATGAAGACACATTTCTCCGCTTTGGGTTCGAGCTTATCAGGTTGAAGCTTTTTCACATAAGCATCGCAGCCCCAAACTTTAAGAAACGGCAACTTTGGTTTCTTGCCAAACCATAGTTCATAAGGCGTCGTCTCAACGGATTTTGATGGTGCCCTATTTAACGTGAATGCGGCCGTCTCTAAAGCGTATCCCCAAAACGATAGCGGTAAATCAGTAAGAGACATCATAGATCGTACCATATCTAGTAAAGTACGATTACGACGTTCGGACACACCATTACGCTGTGGTGTTCCGGGTGGCGTGAGTTGCGAAACTATTCCACAATTTTTCAAATGTACACCAAACTCGTAACTCAAATATTCTCCTCCACGATCAGATCGTAGAAACTTTATTTCCTTGTTACGATGATTTTCAACTTCACTCTGAAATTCTTTGAACTTTTCAAATGTTTCAGACTTGTGTTTCATTAAGTAGATATACCCATATCTGCTTAAATCATCTGTGAAGGTGAGAAAATAATGATATCCGCCACGAGCCTCAATATTCATCGGACCACATACATCGGTATGTATGATTTCCAATAAATCTGTTGCTCTCTCCATAGTACCGGAGAACGGTGTTTTAGTCATCTTGCCCATGAGGCACGGTTCGCAAGTACCAAGTGATTCATAATCAAGTGGTTCCAAAAGTCCATCATTATGGAGTTTCTTCATGCGCTTTATACTGATATGACCTAAACGACAGTGCCACAAATAAGTTGCACTTTCATTATCAACTCTGCATCTTTTGGTTTCAACATTATGAATATGTGTATCACTACTATCGAGATTCATCAAAAATAGACCGCTCTTCAAAGGTGCATGGCCATAAAAGATATTATTCATATAAATAGAACAACCATTATTCTCTGATTTAAATGAATAACCATCTCGCATCAAACAAGATCCAGATATAATGTTCATGCTTAACGCTGGCACCAAATAACAATTATTCAGGTCTAATATTAATCCCGAAGGTAGATGTAGAGGTAGCGTGCCGACCGCGATCACATCAACTTTGGAACCGTTTCCCACGCGCATCGTCACCTCGTCCTTTGCCAGTGTTCGCTTAATCCGTAGTCCCTGTTTCGAGTTGCAAATATTAGCAACAGAACCAGTATAAAATACCCAGGTGCTACTGCGAGCTCTAGTAAGGTACACATCAATAACATGTATATCACATATACCTTTGTTCACCTTGCCATCCTTCTTATCCGCCAAATACTTGGGGCAGTTCCGCTTCCAGTGACCAGTCTGCTTGCAGTAGAAGCACTCAGTTTCAGGCTTAGGTCCAGACTTGGGCTTCTTCTCCTGAGCAGCAACTTGCTTGCTGTTCTTCTTGAAGTTCCCCTTCTTATTCCGTTTGCCCTTTTTCTTGAAACTAGTGGTCTTGTTGACCATCAACACTTGATGCTCCTTCTTGATTTCTACCTCCGCAGCTTTCAGCATTGCGAAGAGCTCGGGAATAGTCTTGTTCATCCCTTGCATATTATAGTTCATCACGAAGCTCTTGTAGCTTGGTGGCAGTGATTGGAGAATTCTGTCAATGACGCAATCATCCGGAAGATTAACTCCCATCTGAATCAAGTGATTATTATACCCAGACATTTTGAGTATATGCTCACTGACAGAACTGTTCTCCTCCATCTTGCAGCTATAGAACTTATTGGAGACTTCATATCTCTCAATTCGGGCATTTTCTTGAAATATTAACTTCAACTCCTGGAACATCTCATATGCTCCATGACGTTCAAAACGTCGTTGAAGTCCCGATTCTAAGCCATAAAGCATGGCACACTGAACTATCGAGTAGTCATCAGCTTTGCTCTGCCAGACGTTCATAACATCTGGTGTTGCTCCAGTAGCAGGCCTGGCACCCAGCGGTGCTTCTAGGACGTAATTCTTCTGAGCAGCAATGAGGATAATCCTCAAGTTACGGACCCAGTCCGTGTAATTGCTACCATCATCTTTCAACTTTGCTTTCTCAAGGAACGCATTAAAATTCAACGGAACAACAACACGAGCCATCTATCTACAATCAACATAAACAAGCAAGATACTATCAGGTACTAAGTTCATGATAAGTTTAAGTTCAGTTAATCAAATTACTTAAGAACTTCCACTTAGATAGACATCCCTCTAATCCTCTAAGTGATCACGTGATCCAAATCAACTAAACCATAACCGATCATCACGTGAGATGGAGTAGTTTTCAATGGTGAACATCGTTATGTTGATCATATCTACTATATGATTCACGCTCGACCTTTCGGTCTCTGTGTTCCGAGGCCATATCTGCATATGCTAGGCTCGTCAAGTTTAACCTGAGTATTCTGCGTGTGCAAAACTGGCTTGCACCCGTTGTAGATGGACGTAGAGCTTATCACACCCGATCATCACGTGGTGTCTGGGCACGACGAACTTTGGCAACGGTGCATACTCAGGGAGAACACTTCTTGATAATTTAGTGAGAGATCATCTTATAATGCTACCGTCAATCGAAGCAAGATAAGATGCATAAAAGGATAAACATCACATGCAATCAATATAAGTGATATGATATGGCCATCATCATCTTGTGCTTGTGATCTCCATCTCCGAAGCACCGTCATGATCACCATCGTCACCGGCGCGACACCTTGATCTCCATCGTAGCATCGTTGTCGTCTCGCCAATCTTATGCTTCCACGACTATCACTACCATTTAGTAATGAAGTAAAGCATTACATCGCGATTGCATTGCATACAATAAAGCGACAACCATATGGCTCCTGCCAGTTGCCGATAATTTGGTTACAAAACATGATCATCTCATACAATAAAATTTAGCATCATGCCTTGACCATATCACATCACAACATGCCCTGCAAAAACAAGTTAGACATCCTCTACTTTGTTGTTGCAAGTTTTACGTGGCTACTACGGGCTTAAGCAAGAACTCATCTCACCTACGCATCAAAACCACAATGATAGTTTGTCAAATAGACTCCGTTTTAACCTTCTCAAGGACCGGGCGTAGCCACACTTGGTTCAACTAAAGTTGGAGAGACAGTCGCCCGCAAGCCATCTATGTGCAAAGCATGTCGAGGGAACCGGTCTCGCGTAAGCGTACGCGTAAGGTTGGTCCGGGTCGTCTCGTCCAACAATACCGCCGAACCAAAGTATGACATGCTGGTAGGCAGTATGACTTGTATCGCCCACAACTCACTTGTGTTCTACTCGTGCAAATAACATCAAACCATAAAACCTAGGCTCTGATGCCACTGTTGGGGAACATAGTAATTTCAAAATTTTCCTACGCACACGCAAGATCATGGTGATGCATAGCAACGAGGGGGAGAGTCTTATCTACGTACCCTTGTAGATCGCAACGGAAGCGTTGACACAACGTAGCGGAAGTAGTCGTACGTCTTCTTCCCGATCCGACCGATCCAAGCACCGTTACTCCGGCACCTCCGAGTTCTTAGCACACGTACAGCTCGATGACGATCCCCGGGCTCCGATCCAGCAAAGCTTCAGGGAGGAGTTCCGTCAGCACGACGGCGTGGTGACGATCCTGATGTTCTACCGACGCAGGGCTTCGCCTAAGCACTACAACGATATGATCGAGGTGGAATATGGTGGCAGGGGGCACCGCACACGGCTAAGGAACGATCTCAATGATCAACTTGTGTGTCTAGAGGTGCCCCCTGCCCCCTTATATAAGGGATCCAAGGGGGAGGGCTGGCCGGCCAAGGAGGAGGGCGCAGGAGGAGTCCTACTCCTACCGGGAGTAGGACTCCCCCCCTCAATCCTATTCCTAATAGGATTCCTAATAGGACTAGGGGAGGGGGGAGGCGCGCAACCCACCTTGGGCTGCCCCTTTCACCTTTCCACTAAGGCCCAATAAGGCCCATATGGTTCCCGAGGGGTTCCGGTAACCTCCCGGTACTCCGGTAAAATCCCGATTTCACCCGGAACACTTCCGATATCCAAATATAGGCTTCCAATATATCAATCTTTATGTCTCGACCATTTCGAGACTCCTCGTCACGTCCGTGATCACATCCGAGACTCCGAACAACCTTCGGTACATCAAAAATGCATGAACTCATAATAACTATCATCGTAACGTTAAGCGTGCGGACCCTACGGTTCGAGAACAATGTAGACATGACCGAGACACGTCTCCGGTCAATAACCAATAGCGGGACCTGGATGCCCATATTGGCTCCTACATATTCTACGAAGATCTTTATCGGTCAGACCGCATAACAACATACGTTGTTCCCTTTGTCATTGGTATGCTACTTGCCCGAGATTCGATCATCGGTATCCAATACCTAGTTCAATCTCGTTACCGGCAAGTCTCTTTACTCGTTCCGTAATACATCATCCCGCAACTAACTTATTAGTTGCAATGCTTGCAAGGCTTAAGTGATGTGCATTACCGAGAGGGCCCAGAGATACCTCTCCGACAATCGGAGTGACAAATCCTAATCTCGAAATACGCCAACCCAACATCTACCTTTGGAGACACCTGTATTACTCCTTTATAATCACCCAGTTACATTGTGACGTTTGGTAGTACCCAAAGTGTTCCTCCGGTAAACGGGAGTTGCATAATCTCATAGTCATAGGAACATGTATAAGTCATGAAGAAAGCAATAGCAACATACTAAACGATCGGGTGCTAAGCTAATGGAATGGGTCATGTCAATCAGATCATTCAACTAATGATGTGACCTCGTTAATCAAATAACAACTCTTTGTTCATGGTTAGGAAACTTAACAATCTTTGATTACCGAGCTAGTCTAGTAGAGGCATACTAGTGACACTCTGTTTGTCTATGTATTCACACATGTATTATGTTTCTGGTTAATACAATTCTAGCATGAATAACAAACATTTATCATGATATAAGGAAAAATAATAACTTTATTATTGCCTCTAGGGCATATTTCCTTCAGTATCCCACTTGCACTAGAGTCAATAATCTAGATTACACAGTAATGATTCTAACACCCATGGAGCCTTGGTGCTGATCATGTTTTGCTCATGGAAGAGGCTTAGTCAACGGGTCTGCAACATTCAGATCCGTATGTATCTTGCAAATCTCTATGTCTCCCACCTGGACTAGATCCCGGATGGAATTGAAGCGTCTCTTGATGTGTTTGGTTCTCTTGTGAAATCTGGATTCCTTTGCCAAAGCAATTGCACCAGTATTGTCACAAAAGATTTTCATTGGACCCGATGCACTAGGTATGACACCTAGATCGGATATGAACTCCTTCATCCAGACTCCTTCGTTCGCGAACTGCACCAACTGACAGCTCCACCGTTTAAAGTAAACACGTATCCGGTTTGCGATTTAGAATCGTCCGGATCAGTGTCAAAGCTTGCATCAACGTAACCTCTTATGGTGAGCTCTTTGTCACCTCCATACACGAGAAACATATCCTTAGTCCTTTTCAGGTATTTCAGGATGTTCTTGACCGCTGTCCAGTGATCCACTCCTGGATTACTTTGGTACCTCCCTGCTAAACTTATAGCAAGGCACAGATCAGGTCTGGTACACAGCATTGCATACATGATAGAGCCTATGGTTGAAGCATAGGGAACATCTTTCATTTTTTTATCTTCTGCAGTGGTCGGGCATTGAGTCTGACCCAACTTCACACCTTGTAACACAGGCAAGAACCCTTTCTTTGCTTGATCCATTTTGAACTTCTTCAAAATCTTGTCAAGGTATGTGCTTTGTGAAAGTCCAATTAAGCGTCTTGATCTATCTCTATAGATCTTTATGCCTAATATGTAAGCAGCTTCCCCGAGGTCTTTCATCGAAAAACTTTTATTCAAGTATCCCTTTATGCTATCCAGAAATTCTATATCATTTCCAATCAGCAATATGTCATCCACATATAATATCAGAAATGCTACAGAGCTCCCACTCACTTTCTTGTAAATACAGGCTTCTCCAAAAGTCTGTATAAAACCAAATGCTTTGATCACACTATCAAAGCGTTTATTCCAACTCCGAGAGGCTTGCACCAGTCCATAAATGGATCGCTGGAGCTTGCACACTTTGTTAGCTCCCTTTGGATCGACAAAACCTTCCGCTTGCATCATATACAACTCTTCTTCCAGAAATCCATTCAGGAATGCAGTTTTGACATCCATCTGCCAAATTTCATAATCATAAAATGCGGCAATTGCTAACATGATTCTGACAGACTTAAGCATCGCTACGGGTGAGAAGGTCTCATCGTAGTCAACCCCTTGAACTTGTCGAAAACCTTTCGCGACAAGTCGAGCTTTATAGATAGTAATATTACCGTCAGCGTCAGTCTTTTTCTTGAAGATCCATTTATTCTCAATTGCTTGCCGATCATCGGGCAAGTCAACCAAAGTCCATACTTTGTTCTCATACATGGATCCCATCTCAGATTTCATGGCTTCAAGCCACTTTGCGGAATCTGGGCTCACCATCGCTTCTTCATAGTTCGTAGGTTCATCATGATCTAGTAGCATGACTTCCAGAATTGGATTACCGTACCACTCTGGTGCGGATCTCACTCTGGTTGATCTACGCGGTTCAGTAGTATCTTGTCCTGAAGTTTCATGATCATCATCATTAGCTTCCTCACTAATTGGTATAGGTGTCGCAGAAACAGTTTTCTGTGATGTACTACTTTCCAATAAGGGAGCAGGTACAGTTACCTCGTCAAGTTCTACTTTCCTCCTACTCACTTCTTTCGAGAGAAACTCCTTCTCTAGAAATGATCCATTCTTAGCAACAAATGTCTTGCCTTCGGATCTGTGATAGAAGGTGTACCCAACAGTCTCCTTTGGGTATCCTATGAAGACACATTTCTCCGCTTTGGGTTCGAGCTTATCAGGTTGAAGCTTTTTCACATAAGCATCGCAGCCCCAAACTTTAAGAAACGGCAACTTTGGTTTCTTGCCAAACCATAGTTCATAAGGCGTCGTCTCAACGGATTTTGATGGTGCCCTATTTAACGTGAATGCGGCCGTCTCTAAAGCGTATCCCCAAAACGATAGCGGTAAATCAGTAAGAGACATCATAGATCGTACCATATCTAGTAAAGTACGATTACGACGTTCGGACACACCATTACGCTGTGGTGTTCCGGGTGGCGTGAGTTGCGAAACTATTCCACAATTTTTCAAATGTACACCAAACTCGTAACTCAAATATTCTCCTCCACGATCAGATCGTAGAAACTTTATTTCCTTGTTACGATGATTTTCAACTTCACTCTGAAATTCTTTGAACTTTTCAAATGTTTCAGACTTGTGTTTCATTAAGTAGATATACCCATATCTGCTTAAATCATCTGTGAAGGTGAGAAAATAATGATATCCGCCACGAGCCTCAATATTCATCGGACCACATACATCGGTATGTATGATTTCCAATAAATCTGTTGCTCTCTCCATAGTACCGGAGAACGGTGTTTTAGTCATCTTGCCCATGAGGCACGGTTCGCAAGTACCAAGTGATTCATAATCAAGTGGTTCCAAAAGTCCATCATTATGGAGTTTCTTCATGCGCTTTATACTGATATGACCTAAACGACAGTGCCACAAATAAGTTGCACTTTCATTATCAACTCTGCATCTTTTGGTTTCAACATTATGAATATGTGTATCACTACTATCGAGATTCATCAAAAATAGACCGCTCTTCAAAGGTGCATGGCCATAAAAGATATTATTCATATAAATAGAACAACCATTATTCTCTGATTTAAATGAATAACCATCTCACATCAAACAAGATCCAGATATAATGTTCATGCTTAACGCTGGCACCAAATAACAATTATTCAGGTCTAATATTAATCCCGAAGGTAGATGTAGAGGTAGCGTGCCGACCGCGATCACATCAACTTTGGAACCGTTTCCCACGCGCATCGTCACCTCGTCCTTTGCCAGTGTTCGCTTAATCCGTAGTCCCTGTTTCGAGTTGCAAATATTAGCAATAGAACCAGTATAAAATACCCAGGTGCTACTGCGAGCTCTAGTAAGGTACACATCAATAACATGTATATCACATATACCTTTGTTCACCTTGCCATCCTTCTTATCCGCCAAATACTTGGGGCAGTTCCGCTTCCAGTGACCAGTCTGCTTGCAGTAGAAGCACTCAGTTTCAGGCTTAGGTCCAGACTTGGGCTTCTTCTCCTGAGCAGCAACTTGCTTGCTGTTCTTCTTGAAGTTCCCCTTCTTATTCCGTTTGCCCTTTTTCTTGAAACTAGTGGTCTTGTTGACCATCAACACTTGATGCTCCTTCTTGATTTCTACCTCCGCAGCTTTCAGCATTGCGAAGAGCTCGGGAATAGTCTTGTTCATCCCTTGCATATTATAGTTCATCACGAAGCTCTTGTAGCTTGGTGGCAGTGATTGGAGAATTCTGTCAATGACGCAATCATCCGGAAGATTAACTCCCATCTGAATCAAGTGATTATTATACCCAGACATTTTGAGTATATGCTCACTGACAGAACTGTTCTCCTCCATCTTGCAGCTATAGAACTTATTGGAGACTTCATATCTCTCAATTCGGGCATTTTCTTGAAATATTAACTTCAACTCCTGGAACATCTCATATGCTCCATGACGTTCAAAACGTCGTTGAAGTCCCGATTCTAAGCCATAAAGCATGGCACACTGAACTATCGAGTAGTCATCAGCTTTGCTCTGCCAGACGTTCATAACATCTGGTGTTGCTCCAGTAGCAGGCCTGGCACCCAGCGGTGCTTCTAGGACGTAATTCTTCTGAGCAGCAATGAGGATAATCCTCAAGTTACGGACCCAGTCCGTGTAATTGCTACCATCATCTTTCAACTTTGCTTTCTCAAGGAACGCATTAAAATTCAACGGAACAACAACACGAGCCATCTATCTACAATCAACATAAACAAGCAAGATACTATCAGGTACTAAGTTCATGATAAGTTTAAGTTCAGTTAATCAAATTACTTAAGAACTTCCACTTAGATAGACATCCCTCTAATCCTCTAAGTGATCACGTGATCCAAATCAACTAAACCATAACCGATCATCACGTGAGATGGAGTAGTTTTCAATGGTGAACATCGTTATGTTGATCATATCTACTATATGATTCACGCTCGACCTTTCGGTCTCTGTGTTCCGAGGCCATATCTGCATATGCTAGGCTCGTCAAGTTTAACCTGAGTATTCTGCGTGTGCAAAACTGGCTTGCACCCGTTGTAGATGGACGTAGAGCTTATCACACCCGATCATCATGTGGTGTCTGGGCACGACGAACTTTGGCAACGGTGCATACTCAGGGAGAACACTTCTTGATAATTTAGTGAGAGATCATCTTATAATGCTACCATCAATCGAAGCAAGATAAGATGCATAAAAGGATAAACATCACATGCAATCAATATAAGTGATATGATATGGCCATCATCATCTTGTGCTTGTGATCTCCATCTCCGAAGCACCGTCATGATCACCATCGTCACCGGCGCGACACCTTGATCTCCATCGTAGCATCGTTGTCGTCTCGCCAATCTTATGCTTCCACGACTATCACTACCATTTAGTAATGAAGTAAAGCATTACATCGCGATTGCATTGCATACAATAAAGCGACAACCATATGGCTCCTGCCAGTTGCCGATAATTTGGTTACAAAACATGATCATCTCATACAATAAAATTTAGCATCATGCCTTGACCATATCACATCACAACATGCCCTGCAAAAACAAGTTAGACATCCTCTACTTTGTTGTTGCAAGTTTTACGTGGCTACTACGGGCTTAAGCAAGAACTCATCTCACCTACGCATCAAAACCACAATGATAGTTTGTCAAATAGACTCCGTTTTAACCTTCTCAAGGACCGGGCGTAGCCACACTTGGTTCAACTAAAGTTGGAGAGACAGTCGCCCGCAAGCCATCTATGTGCAAAGCATGTCGAGGGAACCGGTCTCGCGTAAGCGTACGCGTAAGGTTGGTCCGGGTCGTCTCGTCCAACAATACCGCCGAACCAAAGTATGACATGCTGGTAGGCAGTATGACTTGTATCGCCCACAACTCACTTGTGTTCTACTCGTGCAAATAACATCAAACCATAAAACCTAGGCTCTGATGCCACTGTTGGGGAACATAGTAATTTCAAAATTTTCCTACGCACACGCAAGATCATGGTGATGCATAGCAACGAGGGGGAGAGTCTTATCTACGTACCCTTGTAGATCGCAACGGAAGCGTTGACACAACGTAGCGGAAGTAGTCGTACGTCTTCTTCCCGATCCGACCGATCCAAGCACCGTTACTCCGGCACCTCCGAGTTCTTAGCACACGTACAGCTCGATGACGATCCCCGGGCTCCGATCCAGCAAAGCTTCAGGGAGGAGTTCCGTCAGCACGACGGCGTGGTGACGATCCTGATGTTCTACCGACGCAGGGCTTCGCCTAAGCACTACAACGATATGATCGAGGTGGAATATGGTGGCAGGGGGCACCGCACACGGCTAAGGAACGATCTCAATGATCAACTTGTGTGTCTAGAGGTGCCCCCTGCCCCCTTATATAAGGGATCCAAGGGGGAGGGCTGGCCGGCCAAGGAGGAGGGCGCAGGAGGAGTCCTACTCCTACCGGGAGTAGGACTCCCCCCCTCAATCCTATTCCTAATAGGATTCCTAATAGGACTAGGGGAGGGGGGAGGCGCGCAACCCACCTTGGGCTGCCCCTTTCACCTTTCCACTAAGGCCCAATAAGGCCCATATGGTTCCCGAGGGGTTCCGGTAACCTCCCGGTACTCCGGTAAAATCCCGATTTCACCCGGAACACTTCCGATATCCAAATATAGGCTTCCAATATATCAATCTTTATGTCTCGACCATTTCGAGACTCCTCGTCACGTCCGTGATCACATCCGAGACTCCGAACAACCTTCGGTACATCAAAAATGCATGAACTCATAATAACTATCATCGTAACGTTAAGCGTGCGGACCCTACGGTTCGAGAACAATGTAGACATGACCGAGACACGTCTCCGGTCAATAACCAATAGCGGGACCTGGATGCCCATATTGGCTCCTACATATTCTACGAAGATCTTTATCGGTCAGACCGCATAACAACATACGTTGTTCCCTTTGTCATTGGTATGCTACTTGCCCGAGATTCGATCATCGGTATCCAATACCTAGTTCAATCTCGTTACCGGCAAGTCTCTTTACTCGTTCCGTAATACATCATCCCGCAACTAACTTATTAGTTGCAATGCTTGCAAGGCTTAAGTGATGTGCATTACCGAGAGGGCCCAGAGATACCTCTCCGACAATCGGAGTGACAAATCCTAATCTCGAAATACGCCAACCCAACATCTACCTTTGGAGACACCTGTATTACTCCTTTATAATCACCCAGTTACATTGTGACGTTTGGTAGTACCCAAAGTGTTCCTCCGGTAAACGGGAGTTGCATAATCTCATAGTCATAGGAACATGTATAAGTCATGAAGAAAGCAATAGCAACATACTAAACGATCGGGTGCTAAGCTAATGGAATGGGTCATGTCAATCAGATCATTCAACTAATGATGTGACCTCGTTAATCAAATAACAACTCTTTGTTCATGGTTAGGAAACTTAACAATCTTTGATTACCGAGCTAGTCTAGTAGAGGCATACTAGTGACACTCTGTTTGTCTATGTATTCACACATGTATTATGTTTCTGGTTAATACAATTCTAGCATGAATAACAAACATTTATCATGATATAAGGAAAAATAATAACTTTATTATTGCCTCTAGGGCATATTTCCTTCAGTATCCCACTTGCACTAGAGTCAATAATCTAGATTACACAGTAATGATTCTAACACCCATGGAGCCTTGGTGCTGATCATGTTTTGCTCATGGAAGAGGCTTAGTCAACGGGTCTGCAACATTCAGATCCGTATGTATCTTGCAAATCTCTATGTCTCCCACCTGGACTAGATCCCGGATGGAATTGAAGCGTCTCTTGATGTGTTTGGTTCTCTTGTGAAATCTGGATTCCTTTGCCAAAGCAATTGCACCAGTATTGTCACAAAAGATTTTCATTGGACCCGATGCACTAGGTATGACACCTAGATCGGATATGAACTCCTTCATCCAGACTCCTTCGTTCGCGAACTGCACCAACTGACAGCTCCACCGTTTAAAGTAAACACGTATCCGGTTTGCGATTTAGAATCGTCCGGATCAGTGTCAAAGCTTGCATCAACGTAACCTCTTATGGTGAGCTCTTTGTCACCTCCATACACGAGAAACATATCCTTAGTCCTTTTCAGGTATTTCAGGATGTTCTTGACCGCTGTCCAGTGATCCACTCCTGGATTACTTTGGTACCTCCCTGCTAAACTTATAGCAAGGCACAGATCAGGTCTGGTACACAGCATTGCATACATGATAGAGCCTATGGTTGAAGCATAGGGAACATCTTTCATTTTTTTATCTTCTGCAGTGGTCGGGCATTGAGTCTGACCCAACTTCACACCTTGTAACACAGGCAAGAACCCTTTCTTTGCTTGATCCATTTTGAACTTCTTCAAAATCTTGTCAAGGTATGTGCTTTGTGAAAGTCCAATTAAGCGTCTTGATCTATCTCTATAGATCTTTATGCCTAATATGTAAGCAGCTTCCCCGAGGTCTTTCATCGAAAAACTTTTATTCAAGTATCCCTTTATGCTATCCAGAAATTCTATATCATTTCCAATCAGCAATATGTCATCCACATATAATATCAGAAATGCTACAGAGCTCCCACTCACTTTCTTGTAAATACAGGCTTCTCCAAAAGTCTGTATAAAACCAAATGCTTTGATCACACTATCAAAGCGTTTATTCCAACTCCGAGAGGCTTGCACCAGTCCATAAATGGATCGCTGGAGCTTGCACACTTTGTTAGCTCCCTTTGGATCGACAAAACCTTCCGCTTGCATCATATACAACTCTTCTTCCAGAAATCCATTCAGGAATGCAGTTTTGACATCCATCTGCCAAATTTCATAATCATAAAATGCGGCAATTGCTAACATGATTCTGACAGACTTAAGCATCGCTACGGGTGAGAAGGTCTCATCGTAGTCAACCCCTTGAACTTGTCGAAAACCTTTCGCGACAAGTCGAGCTTTATAGACAGTAATATTACCGTCAGCGTCAGTCTTTTTCTTGAAGATCCATTTATTCTCAATTGCTTGCCGATCATCGGGCAAGTCAACCAAAGTCCATACTTTGTTCTCATACATGGATCCCATCTCAGATTTCATGGCTTCAAGCCACTTTGCGGAATCTGGGCTCACCATCGCTTCTTCATAGTTCGTAGGTTCATCATGATCTAGTAGCATGACTTCCAGAATTGGATTACCGTACCACTCTGGTGCGGATCTCACTCTGGTTGATCTACGCGGTTCAGTAGTATCTTGTCCTGAAGTTTCATGATCATCATCATTAGCTTCCTCACTAATTGGTATAGGTGTCGCAGAAACAGTTTTCTGTGATGTACTACTTTCCAATAAGGGAGCAGGTACAGTTACCTCGTCAAGTTCTACTTTCCTCCTACTCACTTCTTTCGAGAGAAACTCCTTCTCTAGAAATGATCCATTCTTAGCAACAAATGTCTTGCCTTCGGATCTGTGATAGAAGGTGTACCCAACAGTCTCCTTTGGGTATCCTATGAAGACACATTTCTCCGCTTTGGGTTCGAGCTTATCAGGTTGAAGCTTTTTCACATAAGCATCGCAGCCCCAAACTTTAAGAAACGGCAACTTTGGTTTCTTGCCAAACCATAGTTCATAAGGCGTCGTCTCAACGGATTTTGATGGTGCCCTATTTAACGTGAATGCGGCCGTCTCTAAAGCGTATCCCCAAAACGATAGCGGTAAATCAGTAAGAGACATCATAGATCGTACCATATCTAGTAAAGTACGATTACGACGTTCGGACACACCATTACGCTGTGGTGTTCCGGGTGGCGTGAGTTGCGAAACTATTCCACAATTTTTCAAATGTACACCAAACTCGTAACTCAAATATTCTCCTCCACGATCAGATCGTAGAAACTTTATTTCCTTGTTACGATGATTTTCAACTTCACTCTGAAATTCTTTGAACTTTTCAAATGTTTCAGACTTGTGTTTCATTAAGTAGATATACCCATATCTGCTTAAATCATCTGTGAAGGTGAGAAAATAATGATATCCGCCACGAGCCTCAATATTCATCGGACCACATACATTGGTATGTATGATTTCCAATAAATCTGTTGCTCTCTCCATAGTACCGGAGAACGGTGTTTTAGTCATCTTGCCCATGAGGCACGGTTCGCAAGTACCAAGTGATTCATAATCAAGTGGTTCCAAAAGTCCATCATTATGGAGTTTCTTCATGCGCTTTATACTGATATGACCTAAACGACAGTGCCACAAATAAGTTGCACTTTCATTATCAACTCTGCATCTTTTGGTTTCAACATTATGAATATGTGTATCACTACTATCGAGATTCATCAAAAATAGACCGCTCTTCAAAGGTGCATGGCCATAAAAGATATTATTCATATAAATAGAACAACCATTATTCTCTGATTTAAATGAATAACCATCTCGCATCAAATAAGATCCAGATATAATGTTCATGCTTAACGCTGGCACCAAATAACAATTATTCAGGTCTAATATTAATCCCGAAGGTAGATGTAGAGGTAGCGTGCCGACCGCGATCACATCAACTTTGGAACCGTTTCCCACGCGCATCGTCACCTCGTCCTTTGCCAGTGTTCGCTTAATCCGTAGTCCCTGTTTCGAGTTGCAAATATTAGCAACAGAACCAGTATAAAATACCCAGGTGCTACTGCGAGCTCTAGTAAGGTACACATCAATAACATGTATATCACATATACCTTTGTTCACCTTGCCATCCTTCTTATCCGCCAAATACTTGGGGCAGTTCCGCTTCCAGTGACCAGTCTGCTTGCAGTAGAAGCACTCAGTTTCAGGCTTAGGTCCAGACTTGGGCTTCTTCTCCTGAGCAGCAACTTGCTTGCTGTTCTTCTTGAAGTTCCCCTTCTTATTCCGTTTGCCCTTTTTCTTGAAACTAGTGGTCTTGTTGACCATCAACACTTGATGCTCCTTCTTGATTTCTACCTCCGCAGCTTTCAGCATTGCGAAGAGCTCGGGAATAGTCTTGTTCATCCCTTGCATATTATAGTTCATCACGAAGCTCTTGTAGCTTGGTGGCAGTGATTGGAGAATTCTGTCAATGACGCAATCATCCGGAAGATTAACTCCCATCTGAATCAAGTGATTATTATACCCAGACATTTTGAGTATATGCTCACTGACAGAACTGTTCTCCTCCATCTTGCAGCTATAGAACTTATTGGAGACTTCATATCTCTCAATTCGGGCATTTTCTTGAAATATTAACTTCAACTCCTGGAACATCTCATATGCTCCATGACGTTCAAAACGTCGTTGAAGTCCCGATTCTAAGCCATAAAGCATGGCACACTGAACTATCGAGTAGTCATCAGCTTTGCTCTGCCAGACGTTCATAACATCTGGTGTTGCTCCAGTAGCAGGCCTGGCACCCAGCGGTGCTTCTAGGACGTAATTCTTCTGAGCAGCAATGAGGATAATCCTCAAGTTACGGACCTAGTCCGTGTAATTTCTACCATCATCTTTCAACTTTGCTTTCTCAAGGAACGCATTAAAATTCAACGGAACAACAACACGAGCCATCTATCTACAATCAACATAAACAAGCAAGATACTATCAGGTACTAAGTTCATGATAAGTTTAAGTTCAGTTAATCAAATTACTTAAGAACTTCCACTTAGATAGACATCCCTCTAATCCTCTAAGTGATCACGTGATCCAAATCAACTAAACCATAACCGATCATCACGTGAGATGGAGTAGTTTTCAATGGTGAACATCGTTATGTTGATCATATCTACTATATGATTCACGCTCGACCTTTCGGTCTCTGTGTTCCGAGGCCATATCTGCATATGCTAGGCTCGTCAAGTTTAACCTGAGTATTCTGCGTGTGCAAAACTGGCTTGCACCCGTTGTAGATGGACGTAGAGCTTATCACACCCGATCATCACGTGGTGTCTGGGCACGACGAACTTTGGCAACGGTGCATACTCAGGGAGAACACTTCTTGATAATTTAGTGAGAGATCATCTTATAATGCTACCATCAATCGAAGCAAGATAAGATGCATAAAAGGATAAACATCACATGCAATCAATATAAGTGATATGATATGGCCATCATCATCTTGTGCTTGTGATCTCCATCTCCGAAGCACCGTCATGATCACCATCGTCACCGGCGCGACACCTTGATCTCCATCGTAGCATCGTTGTCGTCTCGCCAATCTTATGCTTCCACGACTATCACTACCATTTAGTAATGAAGTAAAGCATTACATCGCGATTGCATTGCATACAATAAAGCGACAACCATATGGCTCCTGCCAGTTGCCGATAATTTGGTTACAAAACATGATCATCTCATACAATAAAATTTAGCATCATGCCTTGACCATATCACATCACAACATGCCCTGCAAAAACAAGTTAGACATCCTCTACTTTGTTGTTGCAAGTTTTACGTGGCTACTACGGGCTTAAGCAAGAACTCATCTCACCTACGCATCAAAACCACAATGATAGTTTGTCAAATAGACTCCGTTTTAACCTTCTCAAGGACCGGGCGTAGCCACACTTGGTTCAACTAAAGTTGGAGAGACAGTCGCCCGCAAGCCATCTATGTGCAAAGCATGTCGAGGGAACCGGTCTCGCGTAAGCGTACGCGTAAGGTTGGTCCGGGTCGTCTCGTCCAACAATACCGCCGAACCAAAGTATGACATGCTGGTAGGCAGTATGACTTGTATCGCCCACAACTCACTTGTGTTCTACTCGTGCAAATAACATCAAACCATAAAACCTAGGCTCTGATGCCACTGTTGGGGAACATAGTAATTTCAAAATTTTCCTACGCACACGCAAGATCATGGTGATGCATAGCAACGAGGGGGAGAGTCTTATCTACGTACCCTTGTAGATCGCAACGGAAGCGTTGACACAACGTAGCGGAAGTAGTCGTACGTCTTCTTCCCGATCCGACCGATCCAAGCACCGTTACTCCGGCACCTCCGAGTTCTTAGCACACGTACAGCTCGATGACGATCCCCGGGCTCCGATCCAGCAAAGCTTCAGGGAGGAGTTCCGTCAGCACGACGGCGTGGTGACGATCCTGATGTTCTACCGACGCAGGGCTTCGCCTAAGCACTACAACGATATGATCGAGGTGGAATATGGTGGCAGGGGGCACCGCACACGGCTAAGGAACGATCTCAATGATCAACTTGTGTGTCTAGAGGTGCCCCCTGCCCCCTTATATAAGGGATCCAAGGGGGAGGGCTGGCCGGCCAAGGAGGAGGGCGCAGGAGGAGTCCTACTCCTACCGGGAGTAGGACTCCCCCCTCAATCCTATTCCTAATAGGATTCCTAATAGGACTAGGGGAGGGGGAAGGCGCGCAACCCACCTTGGGCTGCCCCTTTCACCTTTCCACTAAGGCCCAATAAGGCCCATATGGTTCCCGAGGGGTTCCGGTAACCTCCCGGTACTCCGGTAAAATCCCGATTTCACCCGGAACACTTCCGATATCCAAATATAGGCTTCCAATATATCAATCTTTATGTCTCGACCATTTCGAGACTCCTCGTCACGTCCGTGATCACATCCGAGACTCCGAACAACCTTCGGTACATCAAAAATGCATGAACTCATAATAACTATCATCGTAACGTTAAGCGTGCGGACCCTACGGTTCGAGAACAATGTAGACATGACCGAGACACGTCTCCGGTCAATAACCAATAGCGGGACCTGGATGCCCATATTGGCTCCTACATATTCTACGAAGATCTTTATCGGTCAGACCGCATAACAACATACGTTGTTCCCTTTGTCATTGGTATGCTACTTGCCCGAGATTCGATCATCGGTATCCAATACCTAGTTCAATCTCGTTACCGGCAAGTCTCTTTACTCGTTCCGTAATACATCATCCCGCAACTAACTTATTAGTTGCAATGCTTGCAAGGCTTAAGTGATGTGCATTACCGAGAGGGCCCAGAGATACCTCTCCGACAATCGGAGTGACAAATCCTAATCTCGAAATACGCCAACCCAACATCTACCTTTGGAGACACCTGTATTACTCCTTTATAATCACCCAGTTACATTGTGACGTTTGGTAGTACCCAAAGTGTTCCTCCGGTAAACGGGAGTTGCATAATCTCATAGTCATAGGAACATGTATAAGTCATGAAGAAAGCAATAGCAACATACTAAACGATCGGGTGCTAAGCTAATGGAATGGGTCATGTCAATCAGATCATTCAACTAATGATGTGACCTCGTTAATCAAATAACAACTCTTTGTTCATGGTTAGGAAACTTAACAATCTTTGATTACCGAGCTAGTCTAGTAGAGGCATACTAGTGACACTCTGTTTGTCTATGTATTCACACATGTATTATGTTTCTGGTTAATACAATTCTAGCATGAATAACAAACATTTATCATGATATAAGGAAAAATAATAACTTTATTATTGCCTCTAGGGCATATTTCCTTCAGTATCCCACTTGCACTAGAGTCAATAATCTAGATTACACAGTAATGATTCTAACACCCATGGAGCCTTGGTGCTGATCATGTTTTGCTCATGGAAGAGGCTTAGTCAACGGGTCTGCAACATTCAGATCCGTATGTATCTTGCAAATCTCTATGTCTCCCACCTGGACTAGATCCCGGATGGAATTGAAGCGTCTCTTGATGTGTTTGGTTCTCTTGTGAAATCTGGATTCCTTTGCCAAAGCAATTGCACCAGTATTGTCACAAAAGATTTTCATTGGACCCGATGCACTAGGTATGACACCTAGATCGGATATGAAC
Source organism: Triticum monococcum (assembly GCA_034509565.1). Lineage (NCBI taxonomy): Eukaryota > Viridiplantae > Streptophyta > Magnoliopsida > Poales > Poaceae > Triticum > Triticum monococcum. Next base: position 31,792,828 of record CM067841.1, on the reverse strand, counting down.
TCCTTCATCCAGACTCCTTCGTTCGCGAACTGCACCAACTGACAGCTCCACCGTTTAAAGTAAACACGTATCCGGTTTGCGATTTAGAATCGTCCGGATCAGTGTCAAAGCTTGCATCAACGTAACCTCTTATGGTGAGCTCTTTGTCACCTCCATACACGAGAAACATATCCTTAGTCCTTTTCAGGTATTTCAGGATGTTCTTGACCGCTGTCCAGTGATCCACTCCTGGATTACTTTGGTACCTCCCTGCTAAACTTATAGCAAGGCACAGATCAGGTCTGGTACACAGCATTGCATACATGATAGAGCCTATGGTTGAAGCATAGGGAACATCTTTCATTTTTTTATCTTCTGCAGTGGTCGGGCATTGAGTCTGACCCAACTTCACACCTTGTAACACAGGCAAGAACCCTTTCTTTGCTTGATCCATTTTGAACTTCTTCAAAATCTTGTCAAGGTATGTGCTTTGTGAAAGTCCAATTAAGCGTCTTGATCTATCTCTATAGATCTTTATGCCTAATATGTAAGCATCTTCCCCGAGGTCTTTCATCGAAAAACTTTTATTCAAGTATCCCTTTATGCTATCCAGAAATTCTATATCATTTCCAATCAGCAATATGTCATCCACATATAATATCAGAAATGCTACAGAGCTCCCACTCACTTTCTTGTAAATACAGGCTTCTCCAAAAGTCTGTATAAAACCAAATGCTTTGATCACACTATCAAAGCGTTTATTCCAACTCCGAGAGGCTTGCACCAGTCCATAAATGGATCGCTGGAGCTTGCACACTTTGTTAGCTCCCTTTGGATCGACAAAACCTCCCGCTTGCATCATATACAACTCTTCTTCCAGAAATCCATTCAGGAATGCAGTTTTGACATCCATCTGCCAAATTTCATAATCATAAAATGCGGCAATTGCTAACATGATTCTGACAGACTTAAGCATCGCTACGGGTGAGAAGGTCTCATCGTAGTCAACCCCTTGAACTTGTCGAAAACCTTTCGCGACAAGTCGAGCTTTATAGATAGTAATATTACCGTCAGCGTCAGTCTTTTTCTTGAAGATCCATTTATTCTCAATTGCTTGCCGATCATCGGGCAAGTCAACCAAAGTCCATACTTTGTTCTCATACATGGATCCCATCTCAGATTTCATGGCTTCAAGCCACTTTGCGGAATCTGGGCTCACCATCGCTTCTTCATAGTTCGTAGGTTCATCATGATCTAGTAGCATGACTTCCAGAATTGGATTACCGTACCACTCTGGTGCGGATCTCACTCTGGTTGATCTACGCGGTTCAGTAGTATCTTGTCCTGAAGTTTCATGATCATCATCATTAGCTTCCTCACTAATTGGTATAGGTGTCGCAGAAACAGTTTTCTGTGATGTACTACTTTCCAATAAGGGAGCAGGTACAGTTACCTCGTCAAGTTCTACTTTCCTCCTACTCACTTCTTTCGAGAGAAACTCCTTCTCTAGAAATGATCCATTCTTAGCAACAAATGTCTTGCCTTCGGATCTGTGATAGAAGGTGTACCCAACAGTCTCCTTTGGGTATCCTATGAAGACACATTTCTCCGCTTTGGGTTCGAGCTTATCAGGTTGAAGCTTTTTCACATAAGCATCGCAGCCCCAAACTTTAAGAAACGGCAACTTTGGTTTCTTGCCAAACCATAGTTCATAAGGCGTCGTCTCAACGGATTTTGATGGTGCCCTATTTAACGTGAATGCGGCCGTCTCTAAAGCGTATCCCCAAAACGATAGCGGTAAATCAGTAAGAGACATCATAGATCGTACCATATCTAGTAAAGTACGATTACGACGTTCGGACACACCATTACGCTGTGGTGTTCCGGGTGGCGTGAGTTGCGAAACTATTCCACAATTTTTCAAATGTACACCAAACTCGTAACTCAAATATTCTCCTCCACGATCAGATCGTAGAAACTTTATTTCCTTGTTACGATGATTTTCAACTTCACTCTGAAATTCTTTGAACTTTTCAAATGTTTCAGACTTGTGTTTCATTAAGTAGATATACCCATATCTGCTTAAATCATCTGTGAAGGTGAGAAAATAATGATATCCGCCACGAGCCTCAATATTCATCGGACCACATACATCGGTATGTATGATTTCCAATAAATCTGTTGCTCTCTCCATAGTACCGGAGAACGGTGTTTTAGTCATCTTGCCCATGAGGCACGGTTCGCAAGTACCAAGTGATTCATAATCAAGTGGTTCCAAAAGTCCATCATTATGGAGTTTCTTCATGCGCTTTATACTGATATGACCTAAACGACAGTGCCACAAATAAGTTGCACTTTCATTATCAACTCTGCATCTTTTGGTTTCAACATTATGAATATGTGTATCACTACTATCGAGATTCATCAAAAATAGACCGCTCTTCAAAGGTGCATGGCCATAAAAGATATTATTCATATAAATAGAACAACCATTATTCTCTGATTTAAATGAATAACCATCTCGCATCAAACAAGATCCAGATATAATGTTCATGCTTAACGCTGGCACCAAATAACAATTATTCAGGTCTAATATTAATCCCGAAGGTAGATGTAGAGGTAGCGTGCCGACCGCGATCACATCAACTTTGGAACCGTTTCCCACGCGCATCGTCACCTCGTCCTTTGCCAGTGTTCGCTTAATCCGTAGTCCCTGTTTCGAGTTGCAAATATTAGCAACAGAACCAGTATCAAATACCCAGGTGCTACTGCGAGCTCTAGTAAGGTACACATCAATAACATGTATATCACATATACCTTTGTTCACCTTGCCATCCTTCTTATCCGCCAAATACTTGGGGCAGTTCCGCTTCCAGTGACCAGTCTGCTTGCAGTAGAAGCACTCAGTTTCAGGCTTAGGTCCAGACTTGGGCTTCTTCTCCTGAGCAGCAACTTGCTTGCTGTTCTTCTTGAAGTTCCCCTTCTTATTCCGTTTGCCCTTTTTCTTGAAACTAGTGGTCTTGTTGACCATCAACACTTGATGCTCCTTCTTGATTTCTACCTCCGCAGCTTTCAGCATTGCGAAGAGCTCGGGAATAGTCTTGTTCATCCCTTGCATATTATAGTTCATCACGAAGCTCTTGTAGCTTGGTGGCAGTGATTGGAGAATTCTGTCAATGACGCAATCATCCAGAAGATTAACTCCCATCTGAATCAAGTGATTATTATACCCAGACATTTTGAGTATATGCTCACTGACAGAACTGTTCTCCTCCATCTTGCAGCTATAGAACTTATTGGAGACTTCATATCTCTCAATTCGGGCATTTTCTTGAAATATTAACTTCAACTCCTGGAACATCTCATATGCTCCATGACGTTCAAAACGTCGTTGAAGTCCCGATTCTAAGCCATAAAGCATGGCACACTGAACTATCGAGTAGTCATCAGCTTTGCTCTGCCAGACGTTCATAACATCTGGTGTTGCTCCAGTAGCAGGCCTGGCACCCAGCGGTGCTTCCAGGACGTAATTCTTCTGAGCAGCAATGAGGATAATCCTCAAGTTACGGACCCAGTCCGTGTAATTGCTACCATCATCTTTCAACTTTGCTTTCTCAAGGAACGCATTAAAATTCAACGGAACAACAACACGAGCCATCTATCTACAATCAACATAAACAAGCAAGATACTATCAGGTACTAAGTTCATGATAAGTTTAAGTTCAGTTAATCAAATTACTTAAGAACTTCCACTTAGATAGACATCCCTCTAATCCTCTAAGTGATCACGTGATCCAAATCAACTAAACCATAACCGATCATCACGTGAGATGGAGTAGTTTTCAATGGTGAACATCGTTATGTTGATCATATCTACTATATGATTCACGCTCGACCTTTCGGTCTCTGTGTTCCGAGGCCATATCTGCATATGCTAGGCTCGTCAAGTTTAACCTGAGTATTCTGCGTGTGCAAAACTGGCTTGCACCCGTTGTAGATGGACGTAGAGCTTATCACACCCGATCATCACGTGGTGTCTGGGCACGACGAACTTTGGCAACGGTGCATACTCAGGGAGAACACTTCTTGATAATTTAGTGAGAGATCATCTTATAATGCTACCGTCAATCGAAGCAAGATAAGATGCATAAAAGGATAAACATCACATGCAATCAATATAAGTGATATGATATGGCCATCATCATCTTGTGCTTGTGATCTCCATCTCCGAAGCACCGTCATGATCACCATCGTCACCGGCGCGACACCTTGATCTCCATCGTAGCATCGTTGTCGTCTCGCCAATCTTATGCTTCCACGACTATCACTACCATTTAGTAATGAAGTAAAGCATTACATCGCGATTGCATTGCATACAATAAAGCGACAACCATATGGCTCCTGCCAGTTGCCGATAATTTGGTTACAAAACATGATCATCTCATACAATAAAATTTAGCATCATGCCTTGACCATATCACATCACAACATGCCCTGCAAAAACAAGTTAGACATCCTCTACTTTGTTGTTGCAAGTTTTACGTGGCTACTACGGGCTTAAGCAAGAACTCATCTCACCTACGCATCAAAACCACAATGATAGTTTGTCAAATAGACTCCGTTTTAACCTTCTCAAGGACCGGGCGTAGCCACACTTGGTTCAACTAAAGTTGGAGAGACAGTCGCCCGCAAGCCATCTATGTGCAAAGCATGTCGAGGGAACCGGTCTCGCGTAAGCGTACGCGTAAGGTTGGTCCGGGTCGTCTCGTCCAACAATACCGCCGAACCAAAGTATGACATGCTGGTAGGCAGTATGACTTGTATCGCCCACAACTCACTTGTGTTCTACTCGTGCAAATAACATCAAACCATAAAACCTAGGCTCTGATGCCACTGTTGGGGAACATAGTAATTTCAAAATTTTCCTACGCACACGCAAGATCATGGTGATGCATAGCAACGAGGGGGAGAGTCTTATCTACGTACCCTTGTAGATCGCAACGGAAGCGTTGACACAACGTAGCGGAAGTAGTCGTACGTCTTCTTCCCGATCCGACCGATCCAAGCACCGTTACTCCGGCACCTCCGAGTTCTTAGCACACGTACAGCTCGATGACGATCCCCGGGCTCCGATCCAGCAAAGCTTCAGGGAGGAGTTCCGTCAGCACGACGGCGTGGTGACGATCCTGATGTTCTACCGACGCAGGGCTTCGCCTAAGCACTACAACGATATGATCGAGGTGGAATATGGTGGCAGGGGGCACCGCACACGGCTAAGGAACGATCTCAATGATCAACTTGTGTGTCTAGAGGTGCCCCCTGCCCCCTTATATAAGGGATCCAAGGGGGAGGGCTGGCCGGCCAAGGAGGAGGGCGCAGGAGGAGTCCTACTCCTACCGGGAGTAGGACTCCCCCCCTCAATCCTATTCCTAATAGGATTCCTAATAGGACTAGGGGAGGGGGGAGGCGCGCAACCCACCTTGGGCTGCCCCTTTCACCTTTCCACTAAGGCCCAATAAGGCCCATATGGTTCCCGGGGGGTTCCGGTAACCTCCCGGTACTCCGGTAAAATCCCGATTTCACCCGGAACACTTCCGATATCCAAATATAGGCTTCCAATATATCAATCTTTATGTCTCGACCATTTCGAGACTCCTCATCATGTCCGTGATCACATCCGGGACTCCGAACAACCTTCGGTACATAAAAAATGCATGAACTCATAATAACTATCATCGTAACGTTAAGCGTGCGGACCCTACGGTTCGAGAACAATGTAGACATGATCGAGACACGTCTCTGGTCAATAACCAATAGCGGGACCTGGATGCCCATATTGGCTCCTACATATTCTACGAAGATCTTTATCGGTCAGACCGCATAACAACATACGTTGTTCCCTTTGTCATTGGTATGTTACTTGCCCGAGATTCGATCGTCGGTATCCAATACCTAGTTCAATCTCGTTACCGGCAAGTCTCTTTACTCGTTCCGTAATACATCATCCCGCAACTAACTTATTAGTTGCAATGCTTGCAAGGCTTAAGTGATGTGCATTACCGAGAGGGCCCAGAGATACCTCTCCGACAATCGGAGTGACAAATCCTAATCTCGAAATACGCAAACCCAACATCTACCTTTGGAGACACCTGTAGTACTCCTTTATAATCACCCAGTTACGTTGTGACGTTTGGTAGTACCCAAAGTGTTCCTCTGGTAAACGGGAGTTGCATAATCTCATAGTCATAGGAACATGTATAAGTCATGACGAAAGCAATAGCAACATACTAAACGATCGGGTGCTAAGCTAATGGAATGGGTCATGTCAATCAGATCATTCAACTAATGATGTGACCTCGTTAATCAAATAACAACTCTTTGTTCATGGTTAGGAAACTTAACCATCTTTGATTAACGAGCTAGTCTAGTAGAGGCATACTAGTGACACTCTGTTTGTCTATGTATTCACACATGTATTATGTTTCCGGTTAATACAATTCTAGCATGAATAACAAACATTTATCATGATATAAGGAAATAAATAATAACTTTATTATTGCCTCTAGGGCATATTTCCTTCAATCATATTACTTTGCTAGTAAACACTTTGCTGCAGATATTAAGTTTCCAGGTGTGGTTGAATTGACAACTCAGCTGCTAATACTTGAGAATATTCTTTGGCTCCCCTTGTGTCAAATCAATAAATTTAGGTTGAATACTTTACCCTCGAAAACTGTTGCGATCCCCTATACTTGTGGGTTATCAGACTGTAAGTTGCCTTATACATTGGTTTCTTGAAGAAATCATGAACAAAATCTTCTGGCTGTAGTTTTGCCTTGTTGATTGCATAAACAACATGATTGCAAGGAACTCCACACATGTCCCACTTCCTACAACCACATGTATGGATCAACAAGTTAACTGCATAGGTGCTTTCTCCACTTGTCACCTGGAAGAGATCATGTCCATCTTTGATAGACTGACAAAACCTAGAATGATGTTTTGCTTCCTCTAGCTTCTCAGCATATGTTGGGCATATCTGCCACTTAGCAATCTCAGTCTTTGTCCTATTTGCATTGAACTTCACTAACATCTTTGTCCTGATCCCATCTACATAGTTCTAATGGGTTTGGCTCTGACATCAAGTATCATCTTGTTAAAAACTTCACTTAATGCCTAGCCCATGTATGTTTTGGTATGCTAGATAGCCATTTCCAAGCTGGCTCACACTCCTTTTTCATGCCTTCCATTGTTGTTACATAACCATGCTCAGTATAGGAATAACTTGCCTGATACATGTATTTCTTCAACTCTTCCCCTCTAAAACCAGCTGTTTGAAAGTTCTGATAAATATGTCTAAGGCAGAATCTTTGTTTGCAATTGGGGAATACATTGTTTATGGCTGTAAGAATGCCCTGTTTGAATGAACTACAGTTTGAGAATACTACAACAATGCCATGCATGAAATTAATAAACAAAGACAATTAATAAGTAATGCAAGCAATGATTGGAGTAGAGAGAGTAGTACCTTTTGCCTGTCAGATATAATAGTGTAGTAGCTAAACTTGCCTGACTCACCACCAATGGCATATTTTCATTGAGTAAGAAACCAAGACCAGCTTGCTGTGTTTTCCTTGTCCACTATTGCAAAAGAAATGGGAAATATGTTATTGTTTCCATCTCTTCCCATGGCAGCCAAGATTTGTTGCCCTGTTGTCAACTTTATGAAGCAACCATCAATACCTATCATACAAGATCACAAGTAGATTACAAACAAATTAGTGGGTGTGCACATACAAATGTAGAGTTGCTACCTCTTGAGCACTGCGTTGGTTTTCCCTTAAAGAAGAAAGGGTGGTGCAGTGAAGCAGCGTAAGTATTTCCCTCAGTTTTTGAGAACCAAGGTATCAATCCAATAGGAGACCACACGCGAGTCACCTCGTACCTACACAAACAAATAAGAACCTCACAACCAACACGATAAAGGGGTTGTCAATCCCTTCTCGGGCACTTGCAAGGGTGAGATCTGATAGAGATGATAATAATAAGATAAATATTTTTGGTATTTTTATGATATAGATTGAAAGTAAAAGATAGCAAAATAAAATAGATTGGAAACTTGTATGATGGAAAATAGACCCCGGGGCCATAGGTTTCACTAGTGGCTTCTCTCAAGATAGCATAAGTATTGCGGTGGGTGAACAAATTACTGTCGAGCAATTGATAGAAAAGCGAATAATTATGAGAATATCTAGGCATGATCATGTATATAGGCATCACGTCCATGACAAGTAGACCGAAACGATTCTGCATCTACTACTATTACTCCACACATCGACCGCTATCCAGCATGCATCTAGAGTATTAAGTTCATAAGAACAGAGTAACGTCTTAAGCAAGATGACATGATGTAGAGGGATAAACTCATGCAATATGATGTAAACCCCATATTTTTATCCTTGATGGCAAGAAAACAATACGTGTCGTTTCCCTTTCTGTCACTGGGATCAAGCACCACAAGATTGAACCCAAAATAAGCGCTTCTCCCATTGCAAGAAAGATCAATCTAGTAGGTCGAACCAAACTGATAATTCTAAGAGACTTGCAAAGATAAACCAATCATACATAAAAGAATTCAGATAATATTCAAATATTGTTCATAGATAAACTTGATCATAAACCTACAATTCATCGGTCTCAACAAACACACCGCAAAAAGAAGATTACATCGAATAGATCTCCACAAGAGAGGGGGAGAACATTGTATTGAGATCCAAAAAGAGAGAAGAAGCCATCTAGCTACTAGCTATGGACCCGAAGGTCTGAAGTAAACTACTCATACATCATCGGAGGGGCCATGGAGTTGATGTAGAGGCCCTCCGTGATCAATGCCCCCTCCGGCGGAGCTCCGGAAAAGGCCCCAAGTGAAGGAAATATGCCCTAGAGGCAATAATAAAGTTATTATTTATTTCCTTATTTCATGATAAATGTTTATTATTCACGCTAGAATTGTATTAACCGGAAACATAATACTAGTATGCCTCTACTTGACTAGCTCGTTAATCAAAGATGGTTAAGTTTCCTAACCATAGACATGAGCTGTCATTTGATTAATGGGATCAAATCATTAGGAGAATGATATGATTGACTTGACCCATTCTGTTAGCTTAGCACTTGATCGTTTAGTTTGTTGCTATTGCTTTCTTCATGACTTATACATGTTCCTATGACTATGAGATTATGCAACTCCCGTTTAACAGAGGAACACTTTGTGTGCTATCAAACGTCACAACGTAACTGGGTGATTATAAAGGTGCTCTACATGTGTCTCCGAAGGTACTTGTTGGGTTGGCGTATTTCGAGATTAGGATTTGTCACTCCGATTGTCGGAGAGGTATCTCTGGGCCCACTCGGTAATACACATCACTTAAGCCTTGCAAGCATTGCAACTAATGAGTTAGTTGCGGGATGATGTATTATGGAACGAGTAAAGAGACTTGCCGGTAACGAGATTGAACTAGGTATTGAGATACCGACGATCGAATCTCGGGCAAGTAACATACCGATGACAAAGGGAACAACATATGTTGTTATGCGGTTTGACCGATAAAGATCTTCGTAGAATATGTAGGAGCCAATATGAGCATCTAGGTTCCGCTATTGGTTATTGACCAGAGACGTGTCTCTGTCATGTCTACATAGTTCTCGAACCCATATGGTCCGCACACTTAAAGTTCGATGACGGTTATATTATGAGTTTATGTGTTTTGATGTACCGAAGGTAGTTCAGAGTCCCGGATGAGATCGGGGACATGACGAGGAGTCTCGAAATGGTCGAGACGTAAATATCGATATATTGGACGACTATAGTCGGACATCGGAAAGGTTCCGAGTGATTCGGGTATTTTTCGGAGTACGGGAGAGTTACGGGAATTCGCCGGGGAGTAGATGGGCCTTATTGGGCCTTAGGGGAAAGAGAGAGGAGAGGCTGCGCGCCCCCAAGGCCTAGTCCGAATTGGACTAGGGGGAGGGGCGGCGCTCCCTTCTTCCTTCTCTTCTCTTTTCCCTTTCCTTCTCTCCTACTCCTACTACTTGGAAGGGCTCCTAGTTCTACTAGGAAAGGGGGAATCCTACTCCCGATGGGAGTAGGACTCCCCTAGGGCGTGCCATAGAGAGGGCCGGCCCTCTCCCTCCTCCACTCCTTTATATACGGGGAGAGGGGCACCCCTTGGAGACACAACAATTGATCATTGATCTCTTAGCCGTGTGCGGTGCCCCCTTCCACCATAATCCACCTCGATCATATCGTAGCGGTGCTTAGGAGAAGCCCTGCATCGGTAGAAAATCATCATCGTCACCACGCCATCGTGCTGACGAAACTCTCCCTCAACACTCGGCTGGAATGAAGTTCGAGGGACGTCATCGAGTTGAGCGTGTGCAGAACTCGGAGGTGCCGTGCGTTCGGTACTTGATCGGTCGGATCGTGAAGACGTACGACTACATCAACCGCGTTGTGCTAACGCTTCCGCTTTTGGTCTACGAGGGTACGTGGACACACTCTCCCCTCTCGTTGCTATGCATCACCATGATCTTGCGTGTGTGTAGGAAAATTTTGAAATTACTACGTTCCCCAACAGTGGCATCCGAGCCTGGTTTTGTGCGTAGACGTTATATGCACAAGTAGAACAGAAGTGAGTTGTGGGCGATACAAGTCATACTGCTTACCAGCATGTCATACTTTGGTTCAGCGGTATTGTTGGATGAAGCGGCCCGGACCGACATTACGCGTACGCTTATGCGAGACTAGTTCTACCGACGTGCTTTGCACACAGGTGGCTGGCGGGTGTCAGTTTCTCCAACTTCAGTTGAAGCGAGTGTGGCTACGCTTGGTCCTTGAGAAGGTTAAAACAACACTAACTTGGCGAACTATCGTTGTGGTTTTGATGCGTAGGTAAGAACGTTTCTTGCTCAGCCCGTAGCAGCAACGTAAAACTTGCAACAACAAAGTAGAGGACATCTAACTTGTTTTTGCAGGGCATGTTGTGATGTGATATGGTCAAAGCATGATGCTATATTTTATTGTATGAGATGATCATGTTTTGTAACCGAGTTATCGGCAACTGCCAGGAGCCATATGGTTGTCGCTTTATTGTATGCAATGCAAACGCCCTGTAATGCTTTACTTAATCACTAAGCGGTAACGATAGTCGTAGAAGCATAATTTGGCGAGACGACAATGATGCTACGATGGAGATCAAGGTGTCGCGCCGGTGATAATGGTGATCATGACGGTGCTTCGGAGATGGAGATCACAAGCACAAGAAGATAATGCTACCATCAATCAAAGCAAGATAAGATGCATAAAAGATAAACATCACATGCAATCAATATAAGTGATAATTATCAAGATATAAGTGTTTTCCCTGATTATGCACTGTTGCGAAAGTTCTTCGTGCTGAGACACCATGTGATGATCGGGTGTGATAGGCTCTACGTTCAAATACAACGGGTGCAAAACAGTTGCACATGCGGAATACTCAGGTTAAACTTGACGGGCCTAGCATATAACAGATATGGCCTTGGAGCACGGAGACCGAAAGGTCGAGCGTGAATCATATAATAGATATGATCAACATAGTGATGTTCACCATTGAAACTACTCCATCTCACGTGATGATCGGACATGGTTTAGTTGATATGGATCACGTGATCACTTAGAGGATTAGAGGGATGTCTATCTAAGTGGGAGTTCTTAAGTAATATGATTAATTGAACTTTAATTTATCATGAACTTAGTCCTGGTAGTATTAGCATATCTATGTTGTAGATCAATAGCTCGCGTTTAGCTCCCCTGTTTTATTTTTGATATGTTCCTAGAGAAAACTAAGTTGAAAGATGTTAGTAGCAATGATGCGGATTGGATCCGTGATCTAAGGATTATCCTCATTGCTGCACAGAAGAATTATGTCCTCGATGCACCGCTAGGTGACAGACCTATTGCAGGAGCAGATACAAACGTTATGAATGTTTGGCTAGCTCAATATGAAGACTACTTGATAGTTTAGTGCACCATGCTCAACAACTTAGAATCGGGACTTCAAAGACGTTTTGAACGTCATGGATCATATGAGATGTTCCACGAGTTGAAGTTAATATTTCAAGCAAATACTAGAGTTGAGAGATATGAAATCTCCAACAAGTTCTATAGCTAAAAGATGGAGGAGAATAGCTCAAGCAGTGAGCATATGCTCAGATTGTCTGGGTACTACAATCGCTTGAATCAAGTGGGAGTTAATCTTCCAGATAAAATAGTGATTGACAGAATTCTCTAGTCACCATCACCAAGTTAGTTGAACTTCGTGATGTATGCAAGGGATGACAAAAACGATTCCCGAGTTTTTCATGATGATGAAATCGATGAAGGTAGAAATCAAGAAAGAGCATCAAGTGTTGATGAATAACAAGACCACTAGTTTCAAGAAAAGGGCAAAGGGAAAGAAAGGGAACTTCTAGAAGAACGGCAAGCAAGTTGCTGCTCAAGTGAAGAAGCCCAAGTCTAGATCTAAGCCTGAGACTAAGTGCTTCTACTGCAAAGGGACTGGTCACTGGAAGCGGAACTGCCCCAAGTACTTGGCGGATAAGAAGGATGACAAAGTGAACAAAGCTATATTTGATATACATGTTATTGATGTGTATTTTACTAGTGTTTATAGCAACCCCTCGGTATTTGATACTCGTTTAGTTGCTAAGAGTAGTGATACGTCTCCAACGTATCTATAATTTTTGATTGTTCCATGCTATTATATTATCAACCTTGGATGTTTTATATGCATTTATATGCTATTTTATATGATTTTTGGGACTAACCTATTAACCTAGAGCCCAGTGCCACTTTCTGTTTTTACCTTGTTTTAGAATATTGCAGAAAAGGAAAACCAAACGGAGTCCAATTGACCTGAAACTTCACGGAACTTATTTTTGGATCAGAAGAAGCCCAGAAGACTTGGAGTGCACATCAGGGGATCTACAAGGAGGCCACGAGGCAGGGGGGCGCGCCCACCCCCCTTGGCCGCGCCCTCCACCCTCGTGGCACCCCTGACGTACTTCTTCTGCCTATATATCTCCATATACCCTAAAACATCTGGGAGCACAATAGATCGGGAGTTCCGCCGCCAGAAGCCTCCGTAGCCACCGAAAGCCAACCTAGACCCGTTCCGGCACCCTGCCGAAGGGGAAATCCCTCTCCGGTGGCCATCTTCATCATCCCGGCGCTCTCCATGACGAGGAGGGAGTAGTTCTCCCTCGGGGCTAAGGGTATGTACCAGTAGCTATGTGTTTGATCTCTCTCTCTCTCTCTCTTGTGTTCTTGAGGTGATACGATCTTGATGTATCGCGAGCTTTGCTATTATAGTTGGATCTTATGTTTCTCCTCCCCTCTACTCTCTTGTAATGGATTGATTTTCCCCTTTGAAGTTATCTTATCGGATTGAGTCTTTAAAGATTTGAGAACACTTGATGTATGTCTTGCCGTGCGTATCTGTGGTGACAATGGGATATCACGTGATTCACTTGATGTATGTTTTGGTGATCAACTTGCGGGTTCCCCCCATGAACCTATGCATAGGGGTTGGCACACGTTTTCTTCGTGATTCTCTGGTAGAAACTTTGGGGCACTCTTTGAGGTTCTATGTGTTGGTTGAATAGATGAATCTGAGATTGTGTGATGCCTATCGTATAATCATACCCACGGATACTTGAGGTGACATTGGAGTATCTAGGTGACATTAGGGTTTTGGTTGATTTGTGTCTTAAGGTGTTATTCTAGTACGAACTCTAGGGCTGTTTGTGATACTTATAGGAATAGCCCAACAGATTGATTGGAAACAATAACTTGAGGTGGTTTCGTACCCTACCATAATCCCTTCGTTTGTTCTCCGCTATTAGTGACTTTGGAGTGACTCTTTGTTGCATGTTGAGGGATAGTTATGTGATCCAATTATGTTATTATTGTTGAGGGAACTTGCACTAGTGAAAGTATGAACCCTAGGCCTTATTTCCTAGCATTGTAATACCGTTTGTGCTCACTTTTATCATTAGTTACCTTGCTGTTTTTATATTTTCAGATTACAAAAACCTATATCTACCATCCATATACCACTTGTATCACCATCTCTTCACCAAACTAGTGCACCTATACAATTTACCATTGTATTGGGTGTGTTGGGGACACAAGAGACTCTTTGTTATTCGGTTCCAGGGTTGCTTGAGAGAGACCATCTTCATCCTACGCCTCCTATGGATTGATAAACCTTAGGTCATCCACTTGAGGGAAATTTGCTACTGTCCTACAAACCTATGCACTTAGAGGCCCAACAACGTCTACAAGAAGAAGGTTGTGTAGTAGACATCAAGTAGTAACTCGAAACGAGAGTTGCAGAATGAACAAAGACTAGTTAAGGGTGAAGTGACGATGTGTGTTGGAAGTGGTTCCAAGATTGATATGATCATCATCGCACACTCCCTATACTTTCAGGATTAGTGTTAAACCTAAATAAATGTTATTTGGTGTTTGCGTTGAGCATGAATATGATTTGATCATGTTTATTGCAATACAGTTATTCATTTAGAGAATAATTGTTGTTCTGTTTACATGAATAAAACCTTCTATGGTCATACACCCAATGAAAATGGTTCGTTGGATCTCGATCGTAGTGATACACATATTCATAATATTGAAGCCAAAATATGCAGAGTTAATAATGATAGTGCAACTTATTTGTGGCACTACCGTTTATGTCATATTGGTGTAAAGCGCATGAAGAAACTCCATGCTGATGGGCTTTTGGAATCACTTGATTATGAATCATTTTGATGCTTGTGAACCATGCCTCATGGGCAAGATGACTAAGACTCTGTTCTCTGGAACAAGGGAGCGAGCAACTGACTTATTGGAAATAATACATACTGATATATGCAGTCCGATGAGTGTTGAGGCTCGTGGCAGGTATCGTTATTTTCTGACCTTCACAGATGATTTGAGTAGATAGGGGTATATCTACTTGATGAAACATAAGTCTGAAACATTTGAAAAGTTCAAAGAACTTCAGAGTGAAGTGGAAAATCATCGTGACAAGAAAATAAAATTTCTACGATCTGATTGCAGAGACAAATATTTGAGTTACGAGTTTGGTCTTCAATTAAAACATTGTTGAATAGTTTCACAAAATCATGCCACCTGGAACACCACAACATAATGGTGTGTCCGAACGTCATAACCGTACTATTATTGGATATAGTGCAATCTATGATGTTTCTTACCTATTAACAACTATAGTTTTGGGGTTATGCATTAGAGACAGATGCATTCACGTTAAATAGGGCACCATCTAATCTGTTGAGCCGACACTATATGAACTATGGTTTGGCAAGAAACCAAAGTTGTCGTTTCTTAAAGTTTGGAGTTGCAATGCTTATGTGAAAAGGTTTCAACCTGATAAGCTTGAACCAAATCAGAGAAATGCGTCTTCATAGGATACCCAAAGGAGACTGTTGGGTACACCTTCTAATCACAGATCCAAAGGCAAAATTTTCGTTGCTAAGAATGGACTCTTTCTAGAGAAGGAGTTTCTCTCGAAAGAAGTGAGTGGGAGGAAAGTAGAACTTGATGAGGTAACTGTACCTGCTCCCTTATTAGAAAGTAGATCATCACAAAAATCTGTTTCTATGACTCCTACACCAATTAGCGAGGAAGCTAATGATGATGATCATGTAACTTCAGATCAAGTTACTACCGAACCTCGTAGGTCACCCAGAGTGAGATCCGCATCAGAGTGGTACGATAATCTTGTTCTGGAGGTCATGTTAATTGACCATGACGAACCTACGAACTATGGGGAAGTGATGATGAGGCCAGATCCCGCGAAATGGCTTGAGGCCATGAAATCTGAGATGGGATCCATGTATGAGAACAAAGTGTGGACTTTGGTTGACTTGCCCGATGATCGGCAAGCCATAGAAAATAAATGAATCTTCAAGAGGAAGACGGACGTTGATAGTAGTGTTACTATCTACAAAGCTAGACTTGTCGAAAAAGGTTTTTGACAAAGTTCAAGGTGTTGACTATGATGAGATTTTCTCACTCGTAGAGATGCTTAAGTCTGTCCGAATTATGTTAGAAATTGCCACATTTGATGAAATCTGGCAAATGGATATCAAAACTGCATTCCTGAATGGATTTCTGGAAGAAGAGTCGTATATGATGCAACCAAAAGGTTTTAATGATCCAAAGGGTGCTAAAAAATGTGCAAGCTCCAGCGATCCATCTATGGACTGGTGCAAGCATCTCGGAGTTGGAATATACGCTTTGATGAGTTGATCAAAGCATATAGTTTTATACAAACTTGCGGTGAAGCCTGCATTTACAAGAAAGTGAGTGGGAGCTCTGTAGCATTTCTGATATTATATGTGGATGACATATTGCTGATTGGAAATGATATAGAATTTCTGGATAGCATAAAAGGATACTTGAATAAATTTTTTTCAAAGAAAGACCTCGGTGAAGCTACTTACATATTGAGCATCAAGATCTATAGAGATAGATCAAGGCGCTTGATAAGTTTTTTCAATAAGTACATACCTTGACAAGATTTTGAAGTAGTTCAAAATGGAATAGTCAAAGAAGGAGTTCTTGCCTCTGTTACAAGGTGTGAAGTTGAGTAAGACTCAAAACCCGACCACGGCAGAAGATAGAAAGAGAATGAAAGTCATTCCCTATGCCTCAGCCATAGGTTCTATAAAGTATGTCATGCTGTGTACCGGATCTATTGTATACCCTACACTAATTTTGGCAAGGGAGTACAATAGTGATCTAGGAGTAGATCACTGAACAGCGGTCAAAATTACCCTTAGTGGATTAAGGAAATATTTCGCGGTTATGGAGGAGATAAAAGAGTTCGTCGTAAAGAGTTACGTCGATGCAAGCTTTTTACATCAATCTAGATGACTCTAAGTCACAATATGGATACATTTTGAAAGTGGGAGTAATTAGGTAGAGTAGCTCCGTGCAGCGCATTGTTGACATAGAAATTTGCAAAATACACGCAGATCTGAATGTGGCAGACCTGTAGACTAAACTTCTCTCACAAGCAAAACATGATCACACCTTAGTACTCTTTGGGTGTTGATCACATAGAGATGTGAACTAGATTATTGACTCTAGTAAACCCTTTGGGTGTTGGTCACATGACGATGTGTACTATGGGTGTTAACCACATGGTGATGTGAACTATTGGTGTTAAATCACATGGCAATGTGAACTAGATTATTGACTCTAGTGCATGTGGGAGACTGAAGGAAATATGCCCTATAGGCAATAATAAAGTTATTATTTATTTCCTTATTTCATGATAAATGTTCATTATTCATGCTAGAATTGTATTAACCGGAAACATAATACATGTGTGAATATATAGACAAACATAGTGTCACTAGTATGCCTCTACTTGACTAGCTCGTTAATCAAAGATGGTTAAGTTTCCTAACCATAGACATGAGTTGTCATTTGATTAACGGGATCACATCATCAGGAGAATGATATGATTGACTTGACCCATTTTGTTAGCTTAGCACTTGATCGTTTAGTTTGTTGCTATTGCTTTCTTCATGACTTATACATGTTCCTATGACTATGAGATTATGCAACTCCTGTTTACCGGAGGAACACTTTGTGTGCTATCAAATGTCACAGCATAACTGGGTGATTATAAAGGTGCTCTACACGTGTCTCCGAAGGTACTTGTTGGGTTGGCGTATTTCGAGATTAGGATTTGTCACTTTGATTGTCGGAGAGGTATCTCTGGGCCCACTCGGTAATACACATCACTTAAGACTTGCAAGCATTGCAACTAATGAGTTAGTTGTAGGATGATGTATTACGGAATGAGTAAAGAGACTTGCCGGTAACGAGATTGAACTAGGTATTGAGATACCGACGATTGAATCTCGGGCAAGTAACATACCGATGACAAAGGGAACAACGTATGTTGTTATGCGGTTTGACTGATAAAGATCTTCATAGAATATGTAGGAGCCAATATGAGCATCTAGGTTCCGCTATTGGTTATTGACCGGAGACGTGTCTCGGTCATGTCTACATAGTTCTCGAACCCGTAGGGTCCGCACGCTTAAAGTTCGATGACGGTTATATTATGAGTTTATGTGTTTTGATGTACCGAAGGTAGTTCGAAGTCCCGGATGAGACCGGGGACATGACGAGGAGTCTCGAAACGGTCGAGACGTAAAGATCGATATATTGGACGACTATATTCGGACATCAGAAAGGTTCCGAGTGATTCGGGTATTTTTCGGAGTACCGGAGAGTTACGGGAATTCGCCGGGGAGTAGATGGGCCTTATTGGGCTTTAGGGGAAAGAGAGAGGAGAGGCTGCGTGCCCCCCAAGGCCTAGTCCGAATTGGACTAGGGGGAGGGGCGGCGCCCCCTTCTTCCTTCTCTTCTCTTTTCCCTTTCCTTCTCTCCTACTCCTACTACTTGGAAGGGCTCCTAGTTCTACTAGGAAAGGGGGAATCCTACTCTCGGTGGGAGTAGGACTCTCCTAGGGCGCGCCATAGAGAGGGCCGGCCCTCTCCCTCCTCCACTCCTTTATATACGGGGAGAGGGGCACCCCTTGGAGACACAACAATTGATCATTGATCTCTTAGCCGTGTGCGGTGCCCCCCTCCAGCATAATCCACCTCGATCATGTCGTAGCAGTGCTTAGGCGAAGCCCTGCGTCCGTAGAAAATCATCATCGTCACCATGCCGTCGTGCTGACGAAACTCACCCTCAACACTCGGCTGGATCAGAGTTCGAGGGACATCATCGAGTTGAACGTGTGCAGAACTCGGAGGTGCCGTGCATTCGGTACTTGATCGGTCGGATCATGAAGACGTACGACTACATCAACCGCGTTGTGCTAACGCTTCCGCTTTCGGTCTACGAGGGTACGTGGACACACTCTCCCCTCCCGTTGCTATGCATCACCATGATCTTGTGTGTGCGTAGGACATTTTTGAAATTAATATGTTCCCCAACACCAAGATGGGATCTCTTGGGTACAGAAGGTTGTGGTGGCGGAAATAGGGTTTCGTGGTGCTCTTGGATGTTTGTGGGGAACATGGATATATATAGGAGGAAGAAGTAGGTCGGTGGAGCAACGAGGGGCCCACGAGGGTGGAGGGCGCGCCCAAGGGGGTAGGCGCACCCCCTACCTCGTGGCCTCCTTGTTGATTTCTTGACGTCCACTCCAAGTCCTTTGGATCACGTTTGTTCCAAAAATCACATTCCCGAAGGTTTCATTCCGTTTGGACTCCGTTTGATATTCCTTTTCTACTAAACACTGAAATAGGCAAAAAACAACAATTTGGGCTGGGCCTCCGGTTAATAGGTTAGTCCCAAAAATAATATAAAAGTGTAAAATAAAGCCCATCATCATCCAAAATAGATAATATAATAGCATGGAACATTCAAAAATTATAGATACGTTGGAGACATATCAAGCATCCCCAAGCTTAATTCCTGCTCGTCCTCGAGTATGTAAATGATAAAAACAGATTTTTTTGATGTGGAATGCTTCCTAACATATTTCTCAATGTAATTTTCTTTATTGTGGCATGAATGTTCAGATCCAAAAGATTCAAGATAAAAGTTTAATATTGACATAAAAATAATGATACTTCAAGCATACTAACTAAGCAATCATGTCTTCTCAAAATAACATGGCCAAAGAATTTTCATCCATACAAAATCATATATTTTGGTCATGCTCCATTTTCTTCACACTAGAATGCTCTCATCATGCACAAACCCCGATGACAAGCCAAGAAATTGTTTCACACTTTAGTAATCTCAATTTTTTTCAACTTTCACGCAATACATGAGCGTGAGCCATGGATATAACACTATGGGTGGAATAGAATATAATGAAGGGGGTTATGTGGAGAAGACAAAAAAGGAGAAAGTCTCACATCGACGTGGTTAATCAATGGGCTAGGGAGATGCCCATCAATTGATGTCAATGCAAGGAGTAGAGATTGCCATGCAACGGATGCACTAGAGCTATAAATGTATGAAAGCTCAACAAAAGTAACTAAGTGGGTGTGCATCCAACTTGCTTGCTCACGTAGACCTAGGGCACTTGAGGAGGCCCACTGTTGGAATATACAAGCCAAGTTCTATAATGAAAAATTCCCACTAGTATATGAAAATGACAAAACAAGAGACTCTCTATCATAAAGATCATGGTGCTACTTTGAAGCACAAGTGCGGAAAAGGGATAGTAGCATTGCTCCTTTTTTTGGCCTTTCTTTTTTTAAGTTGGGACAATGCTCTATTAATGATGATCATCACACTTCTATTTATTTACAACTCAATGATTACAACTCGATACTAGAACAAGATATGACTCTATATGAATGCCTCCGGCGGTGTACCAGGATTGCGATGAATCAAGAGTGACATGTATAAAAAAAATTATGAACGGTGGCTTTGCCACAAATACGATGTCAACTACATGATCATGCAAAGCAATATGACAATGATGATGCGTGCCATAATAAACGGAATTGTGGAAAGTTGCATGGCAATATATCTCGGAATGGCTATGGAAATGCCATAATAGGTAGGTATGGTGGCTATTTTGAGGAAGATATAAGGAGGTTTATGTGTGATAGAGCATATCGTATCATGGGGTTTGGATGCACCGGCGAAGTTTGCACCAACTTTCAAGGTGAGAAAGGGCAATGCACGGTACCGAAGAGGCTAGCAATGATGGAAGGGTGAGAGTGCGCATAATCCATGGACTCAACATTAGTCATAAAGAACTCACATACTTATTGCAAAAATCTACAAGTCATCAAAAACCAAGTATTATGCGCATGCTCCTAGGGGGATAGATTGGTAGGAAAAGACCATCACTCGTCCCCGACCGCCACTCATAAGGAAGACAATCAAATAACACCTCATGTTTCAAATTTGTTACACAACATTTACCATACGTGCATGCTACGGGACTTGCAATCTTCAACACAAGTATTTCTCAAATTCACAACTACTCAACTAGCACAACTTTGATATCACTATCTCCATATCTCAAAACAATCATCAAGTATCAAACTTCTCTTATTATTCAATGCACTTATATGAAAGTTTTTATTATGCCTAAAAGAAAATTGCCATGTTGTTCTAAATGACTCTCAAAATAATATAAGTGAAGCGTGAGAGATCAATTATTTCTATAAAATAAAACCAACACCGTGCTCTAAAAGATATAAGTGAAGTACTAGAGCAAAAACTATATAGCTCAAAAGATATAAGTGATGCACATAGAGTATTCTAATAAATTCCAATTCATGTGTGTCTCTCTCAAAAGGTGTGTACATCAAGGATGATTGTGGTAAACTACAAAGCAAAGACTCAAATCATACAAGACGCTCCAAGCAAAACACATATCATGTGGCGAATAAAAATATAGCTCCAAGTAAAGTTACCGATGAACAAAGACGAAAGAGGGGATGCCTTCCGAGGCATCCCCAAGCTTAGGCTATTTGGTGTCCTTGTATTTTACCTTGGGGTGCCACGGGAATCCCAAAGCTTAGGCTCTTGCCACTCCTTGTTCCATAATCCATCAAATCTTTACCCAAAACTTGAAAACTTCACAACACAAAACTTAAAAGAAAAATCTTCATGAGCTCCGTTAGTAAAAGAAAACAAACCACCACTTCAAGGTACTGTAATGAACTCATTCTTTATTTATATTGGTGTTAAACCTACTATATTCCAACTTTTCTATCGTTCATAAACTCTATTACTAGCCATAGATTCATCAAAATAAGCAAACAACACACGAAAAATAGAATCTGTCAAAAACAGAACAGTATGTAGTAGTCGGTAGGTTTCGAATACGTCTGGAACCCCAAAAATTCTAAAATAAATTACTAGCCGTTAGGAATTTATCTATTAATCATCTTCAAAAATAATTAACTAAATAGCACTCTCCAGTAAACAATGGCAGCAATTCTCGTGAGCGCTAAAGTTTCTGTTTTTTACAGCAAGATCAAAAAAACTTTCCCCAAGTCTGCCCAATGGTTCTACTTGGCACAAACACTAATTAAACACTAAAAACACAACCAAAACAGAGGCTAGATAAATTATTAATTACTAAACAGGAACAAAAAGCAAGGAACAAAAATAAAATTGGGTTGCCTCCCGACAAGCGCTAGGGGCTAGGCATAAAAGCGATGATAGATCTAGGTATTGACATCTTTGGTAGGCAATCCATAAGTGGCTTTCATAATAGATTCATAAGGTAATTCAATTTTATTTCTAGGAAAGTGTTCCATGCCTTTCCTTAACGGAAATTGGAATATAATATTCCCTTCCTTCATATCAATAATTGCACCAACCGTTCTAAGGAAAGGCCTACCAAGAATAATAGGACATGAAGGATTGCAATCTATATCAAGAACAATGAAATCTATGGGCACATAATTCCTATTTGAAACAATAAGAACACCATTAATATTTCCCATAGGTTTCTTAATGGTGGAATCCGCAAGGTGCAAGTTTAAAGCACAATTATCAAATTCACAAAAACCTAGCAAATCACACAAATTTTTTGGAATCATGGAAACACTAGCACCCAAATCACACAAATCATAGCATTCATGATCTTTAATTTTTATTTTGATAGTAGGTTCCCACTCATCATAAAGTTTTCTAGGGATAGAAACTTCCAACTCAAGTTTTTCTTCATAAGATTGCATCCAAGCATCAACAATATGTTTAGTAAAAGCTTTATTTTGACTATAAGCATGAGGAGAATTTAGCATGGATTGCAACAAGGAAATACAATCTATCAAATAGCAATTATCATAATTAAATTCCTTGAAATCCAAGATAGTGGGTTCATTGTTATTTAAAGTTTTGACCTCTCGAATCCCACTTTTATCAACTTTTGCATCAAGATCTAAAAACTCCAAAATTTTGGGACGCCTTCTAACTAAAGTTGACTCATCTCCAGTCCCATCATTATCAAGATTCATATTGCGAAACAAAGATTTAATAGGGGACACATCAATCACTTTTAGATCTTCATCCTTATTATCATGAAAACTAGAAGAACACGCATTTACACAACAATCTCTTTTTGCACGCATCCTAGCAGTTCTTTCTTTGCACTCATCAATGGAAATTCTCATGGCTTTGAGAGACTCATTGATATCATTCTTAGGTGGAATAGATCTAAGTTTCAAATAATCAACATCACGAGAAATTCTATCCACGTTCCTAGCCAACTCATCAATCTTAAGCAATTTTTCTTCAATCAAAGCATTGAAACTCTTTTGCGAAGTAATAAATTATTTAATGCTAGATTCAAAATCAGAGGGCATCTTATTATAATTTCCATAAGAATTGTTGTAGGAATTAGCATAATTATTAGAGGAATTACTAGGAAATGGCCTAGAATTAAAATTACCTCTATACGCGTTATTACCAAAATTGGTCCTACCAACAAAATTCACATCCATGGATTCATTATTATTCTCAATCAAAGTAGACAAAGGCATATCATTAGGATTAGTAGGAGCACACTTATTAGGAAACAATTTCATAAGTTCATCCATCTTTCCACTCAAAACATTAATCTCTTCAATTGCATGCACCTTTTTACTAGTAGATCTTTCAGTGTCATTGAGAATAATTAACCATAATATTATCTAGGAGTTTGGTAGCTTCTCCTAAAGTGATTTCCAAAAAAGTGCCTCCCGCGGCCGAATCTAAAAGATTTCTAGAAGCAAAATTCAATCTAGCATAATATTTTTGTATAATCATCCATAAATTCAAACCATGTGATGGGCAATTACGTATCATTGATTTCATCCTCTCCCAAGCTTGTGCAACATGTTCATGATCAAGTTGCTTAAAATTCATAATATCGTTTCTAAGAGAGATGATCTTAGCGGGAGGAAAATAATTAGAGATAAAAGCATCTTTGCACTTATTCCATGAATCAATACTATTTTTAGGCAAAGACAAAAACCAAGCTTTAGCACGATCTCTAAGCGAAAACGGAAATAGCTTAAGTTTAACAATACCGTTGTCCACATCTTTCTTCTTTTGCATATCACATAAATCAACAAAGTTGTTTAGATGGGTAGCGGCATCTTCACTAGGAAGGGCAGAAAACGAATCTTTCATGACAAGGTTCAACAAAGCAGTATTAATTTCACAAGATTCAGCATCGGTAAGAGGGGCAATCAGAGTGCTAATAAAATCATTATTGTTGGTATTGGCAAAGTCACACGATTTAGTATGATCTTGAGCCATCGTGACTAGCAAGCAATCCAACACACAAGCAAACAAGAAGCAAGCGAAAAAGAGGCGAACGGAAAAAGAGGGCGAATGGAAAAGAGAGCGAATAAAACTGCAAGGGTGAAGTGGGGGATAGGAAAACGAGAGGCAAATGGCAAATAATGTAATGCGAAGGATAAGAGTTGTGATGGGTACTTGGTATGTCTTGACTTGACGTAGATCTCCCCGGCAATGGCACCAGAAATCCTTCTTGCTACCTCTTGAGCACTGCATTGGTTTTTCCTTGAAGAGGAAAGGGTGGTGCAGTAAAGCAGCGTAAGTATTTCCCTCATTTTTGAGAACCAAGGTATCAATCCAGTAGGAGACCACGCGTGAGTCACCTCGTACCTACACAAACAAATAAGAACCTCGCAACCAACATGATAAAGGGGTTGTCAATCCCTTCTCGGCCACTTGCAAGAGTGAGATCTGATAGAGATGATAATAATAAGATAAATATTTTTGGTATTTTTATGATATAGATTGAAAGTAAAAGATAGCAAAATAAAATATATTGGAAACTTGTATGATGGAAAATAGACCCCGGGGCCATAGGTTTCACTAGTGCCTTCTCTCAAGATAGCATAAGTATTGCGGTGGGTGAACAAATTACTATCGAGCAATTGATATAAAAGCAAATAATTATGATAATATCTAGGCATGATCATGTATATAGGCATCACGTTCGTGACAAGTAGACCGAAATGATTCTGCATCTACTACTATTACTCCACACATCGACCGCTATCTAGCTTGCATCTAGAGTATTAAGTTCATAAGAACAGAGTAACGCCTTAAGCAAGATGACATGATGTAGAGGGATAAACTCATGCAATATGATGTAAACCCCATCTTTTTATCCTCGATGGCAACAATACAATACGTGTCGTTCCCTTTCTGTCACTGGGATCGAGCACCGCAAGATTGAACCCAAAGCTAACCACTTCTCCCATTACAAGAAAAATCAATCTAGTAGGCCAAACCAAACTGATAATTCGAAGAGACTTGCAAAGATAAACCAATCATACATAAAAGAATTCAGAGAAGATTCAAATATTGTTCATAGATAAACTTGATCATAAACACACAATTCATCGGATCTCGACAAACACAGCGCAAAAAGAAGAGTTACATCGAATAGATCTCCAAGAGAATCGAGGAGAACTTTGTATTGAGATCCAAAGAGAGAGAAGAAGCCATCTAGCTACTAGCTATGGACCCGAAGGTCTGAAGTAAACTACTCACACATCATCGGAGGGGCCATGGAGTTGATGTAGAGGCCCTCCAAGATCAATGCCCCCTCCGGCGGAGCTCTGGAAAAAGCCCCAAGATGGGATCTCTTGGGTACAGAAGGTTGCGGCGGTGGAAATAGGGTTTCGTGGTGCTCCTGGATGTTTGCGGGGTACATGGATATATATAGGAGGAAGAAGTAGGTCGGTGGAGCAACGAGGGGCCCACGAGGGTGGAGGGTGCACCCAGGGGGTAGGCGCGCCCCGTGCCTTGTGGCCTCCTCGTTGATTGCTTGACGTCCACTCCAAGTCCTCTGGATCACGTTTGTTCCAAAAATCACGTTCCCGAAGGTTTCATTCCGTTTGGACTCCGTTTGATATTCCTTTTCTATGAAACACTGAAATAGGCAAAAAAACAACAATTTAGGCTGGGCCTCCGGTTAATAGGTTAGTCCCAAAAATAATATAAAAGTGTAAAATAAAGCCTGTTATCATCCAAAACAGATAATATAATAGCATGGAACAATAAAAAATTATAGATACGTTGGAGACGTATCAAGAGTCACTAGTTAATTAGTAGGTGTGCACATACCTATGAATGGTCTGCAACCATTAAGGAAACCCTCTTTGCAAGCATTGAGGCAGATGAACAAGCCATGGAATCTTGGGTTCTTGTTGGGATGTAGTTTGAGATGCTTTGTTGTGACAATGCATCTACTTCCTGGATTGGTTTCAAGCACAACTTCTAGGTAATCCCTTATCCTATGATATTGTGCCTTCTGATCTCCTAGGACTACATTTTAGCTAGCTTTCTTGCCCTATAGGCCATATGTATAGATGCGTCTATTCCATGCTTTCTCTTCAAGTTTGAAATTATAGTCTGGACAGGTGTATTGGGGTATGTCCTCAACTGTTGCTCACATTCATGTGCCAACCACTTAGCAGTCACTTTTGTGCTCTCTCCTACTACTGGGCAGCTGTGGTGCAAGTTTAATTTGTTTATACAGAATGTCTTCTCATGTGCTATCTGAGAAGCTGCAATGAAAAATGGACAATTCTCAAATTTGCAGACCGTTATAATCCGGTGTAGACAGTTCCTGTGGAAGGCATGGTTCCTATTCTGTGAGATGTGAAAATTAAGAAGTGCCCTCCTGAACTGGGTCACATCTAGAAAACAAATCTTCTTCATAAATTGCTCTTCTGGGTTCTCCCTTTGCCCATCATAGCAAACTCTGGGCTTCTTCTTTTTAGCCCCGCTCTTCCTATCAGCTGGAAGCTTCACACATGGTATTTGAGCCCCATCATTCTCCTCCTGACTTAGGTCACCAGGGTTGCTCTCCTCATCAGATGAAGGAAACCAATCTTCCTCAATAATCTCATCCAAACTAGCATGAGATTATTGTGGTTGGCCCTTTCTTTTACTTCCTCTGCTACTTCCTCTTATGATGCTCCCTTCCCCCTCCTCCTCTGGTGCCTTCTCCTCCTCCTCCTCCTCCTCCTCATCTGCTGCATATGGCTCATCCACATCAGTGTCCCCTTCACTATGATGAAGTGGACCATATATATGCTTCTTCATTGCCTCAAGCCTAGAAATTATATCCTCATGTGCTAGTAAATCTGTGTCACTATCACTATCAATGAAATCTTCAGCCATTAGCTCTAGAAGTTTTCTTTTAGCTGCCTTGTATTTCTCCTTTTCTTTCCTCTTTTTTCCTAAACTTCTCAATCTCTTCATTCCTCTTCTGCTCCATCAGTTGCTCAATTTGCTCTGATCTTGGGCTTGCTCCATGAAATACTCATGCCTCTCTTCACCAATCTCCATTGCAAATTCTGGTACTGGTGCACACTTCTGCTTCAAAAATGAACTCTCCTATGTGTTAATGACCTGCACTGGCACTGGTTGTGGCTTTCTAGGGCTAGGAAACAATACTCATGCTGTATCTATCTCATACACCATTGGCACACCAATTTCAGACAATGGAACCTGCTCCTCACAAACTAGCCCAATGTTCAAATCACTAGGTCTTGGAGCATCACTTCTGATGACTGTTATGTTCACCACCTTCTGACCTTTGATAACTAGGTCATCCAACGTTTCCTACACCTTATCATCATCTGTCAGTTCTTCCATACCTGAAACCCCAACAGCTGGATCTCTGACATAATACATAAAGTCTATCATGCCATATCCTTCAAGCTCTATTAGTGCAATCAAATTGTAAAATGTGATATCATCCACATTTAGGCTTCTTTCAAGATTATCTCTGTCATGGAAATGGAATCTGACTTCCCACACTTCATCATTCAATCTACAGTTCAAGTAAAACAATTCAGTTCAAGTAAACAATTCAGCTAGAAGTTAAAGATTCAGTTACAGTAAACAATTCAGTTAAAGTTTCACTTAAAGGTTTAACTAAAGTTTCAGTTATAAATTCAGTTAAAAGTTAAAGATTGAGTTAAAGTAAACAATTCAGTTAAAGTTTCACTTAAAGATTTAACTAAAGTTTCAGTTAAAAATACAGTTTCAGTTAAAAATTCAGTTAGAGTAAACTATTCAGTTAAAGTTTCGGTTAAAGTTTCAGTTATAGTTTCAGTCCAAAATATAGTTAAAGTAATTTGTTCACTTAACAATTCAGTACATGATTCAGTTATAAATTCTGTTACATATTCAGTAACATTTTCATTTAAAAATTCAGTTGTAAATTCAGTAAGTTTACACTACTAGGGAAAACCCTAGTAGTAGCGCGGGTTTTGAGGCTATCAGCAGCGCGGGCAGCCGTGCTACCAATAAGGCGCTACAGCTAACTGTTAGTAGTAGCGCGGTTTGCACCCGCGCTACTACTATTGACTATATCAGCAGCGCTTTTCCAGAACACGCTACTATTACTTAGTTGTAGCGCTTTCCTAGCCCCGCGCTACTGCTATGTATTTCATCATTTTTCCCCGCTTCCTACCCAGTTTCAGTTTCAATAAACTCTAATTTTCAGATACTAGGTACTACTAGATATCAATTTCATAAAGCATTATAGGTACTAGGTAGTACTACATCCATTCCAATTACTCGATAACGATCATCATATGCCTCCTCAAGCAGTACAAAGGTGATATCGATGACGATCATCATATATAGTTCTAGATGATATCGACGACGATCATCATATGTAGTTCTACATGATATCGACGACGATCATCAAATGTAGTTCTAGATGATATAGCTAGATGATATCTACGACGATCATCATCCTCAAGCCTGGGCGGTGGGTGTTCCTGATAGTAATTAGGATGGCTTGTCCAACACGAAGATTCTTGCCAACGGGGAATCTCTTCCACCCAACCGAGTTTAAGTGTGTGCGACCGTCTGTGTCCATGCGGTAAGTACAGGTGGTGACGGAGCCCCTTGCGGTAAGGCATAGTCTAGCTGAGCCTTCTTCATGAGGCTCGATACCACAACTCACAGATAGGTTCTTTGGCAATTTCTGAATAAGAAAAACATATCAATTAATAAATAGCCTCGCACATACTCTTGCAAATATATTTCTATTAAGTATAGATTTCTACAATATCAAAAGACACAGTACTACGCATTTGTACTAATTAAGCATGAATTCTACTAATAAGTATATATGGATTATCTAAACTACTAATAGTTCCTTGGATTCTACACTAATAAGCATGTGATCAGGCTCTACACTAAAGCATATCATCGACTAGATTCCACAAAGCATATCATTGGACTCTACACTAAGCATATCATCGGATTCACTAAGCATATCATTGGACAATTTGCATTTGTAAGTATAACAATAAAGCATATATATATATATATATCATC
Organism: Triticum monococcum; assembly: GCA_034509565.1. Taxonomy (NCBI): domain Eukaryota; kingdom Viridiplantae; phylum Streptophyta; class Magnoliopsida; order Poales; family Poaceae; genus Triticum; species Triticum monococcum. The sequence continues at coordinate 31,763,382 of CM067841.1, read as the reverse complement.
AAATTACTACAGTCAGTATAACATACCATTTCATGCCGATCGACCATGATACTTGTCAGGCGGGTCACGAATGACACCCTGATAAAGTCATCATGTGGCGGAATTATGTCCCATAGGTTGCACACCTCCTCGCTCAGCCTCATTCTTTGAGCTACGATGGCTTCATGAAGTGGGTTCTCATCATCTTCATCGAGTGGGTCCTCATTATCTTCATCATCTTCATCATCTTCGTCATCTTTATTATCTTCGTCATCTTCATCATCTTCCACCAGGTTGAGATAAATGATAGCCAGCTTGGGTCTTTCTGCTCTGAAGGAGAAGCTGATCAACTCACCACCAGTAAGACGCATGCGGGCGAGGAAACGGGCCCATCCATCTCGTCCAATCTGCGACATATTGCGTCCTTTCTCGACCTCCATAGTGTACGGCGCCCCAGGAGCCTCAAATGTCACATTGTCTCCCGTCAGCTTGTTGAATTTCAACCTCACATTGCATGGGACGATCTGTGCAAGAAAAAGCAAAATGACACAATGCAGTAATGCCAACACTAAAAATAAAATAGTTGTTACATTTCATCTAATTTCTTACCACCGCATGACGGAAACTCAGCTGGAAGTAGATGTCGAACAGCTTGCCAGTTGCAAGGCTGTTGGCGCACCTTGACTTGCACAATCGATATGGTGGTGGTGGCGCCATTTTACTGTTACGACATCCGTGCATCTTTTGCATACTTCTAAAACTAGTACAGCATTGCTAACTATGAAGTTATTACTATGTTTTTCAACAGATAATCCCAGAGAATTATGTGCCTTATTTGGTGTATCAGAAAGGTAGCCTTAATGTTTTGAACATACAACCAGGTCATCCTACGAATCTCAACTGTCCATCACAGATTTCTAAAAGGAATGGAGACATGCAAATCAAAGGATGGAAAAAATGTATGGACAGTCGTAAGGAGGTTTCTTAGAAGCAAAAGGAAGCGAAGCACAAGAATTGGAGACAGGATGATCTCCATTCTCCATAATGGAGAGTCAGGGTCTATATTGTTTTATGCTATTTTACCTTAAAGAGGGTATTTAGGTCCTACCTAATACTGATGATCATGTGCTAAGAACAATTAAGTAGGGTTGGTTCGATGACTATGAGGATGATGATCGTATGACTTGTTATTAATAACGAGTAGAAGTTGTATGATGATGATTAGTAGACTTGTTATTATATATGATGATGCATGATGCGAGCATGAAGAGTTATTATATATCAGCGGGTGAAATGAACATGGATTGGATTGAAGTGCAGGCAACATGCATGTGGTGCATGTCGAAAGTAGTACAATCCAAACTTGATCAAGTTAGGATTAGTATTACTTTCGACATGCACCACATGTTGCCTCACTTCAATCTAAGTCATGTTTAGGCATAGCAGTAGCAGTAGCACAGAGATAAGAGAGGGCACATCCTATTAGCTACCTATACCAACCTAAATTAACCCCCAAAATTAACCCCTAAACCACCTCCTTTCAAAAAAAACCAGCCACTGAAATGCTGACGCGTGGAAGCTTATTGGTCCCGGTTGGTGCTACCAACAGGGACCAAAGACCCTCGTGCCTGGGCTCGCCGGAGCGGCCACGTGGAGGCCCATCTGTCCCGGTTGGTATAGGAACCGGGACTAAAGGCCTAGGGCATTAGTAACGACCCTTTAGTCCCGGTTCCCCAACCGGGACAGATGGGCCTTATGAACTGGGACAAATGACCATTTTTCTACTAGTGCAATCAAGCATATGAAAATCTCTACTCGAGTACTGGGTCGTTGCTAGCTTGCTTCTCATTTGTTTGATCAATGTCGTACATCTATTAATTGCCTAGGAAAGTGATTTCAATCGGTAATTATCTTGCAACCTAGACAAGCTTAGTTTCAATTAGCTTTCTTAGATAGTACAGTGGCAATACCGGTCTAACAATTGAACACACATAACAGCCTACTCGATTAATGTCTACATCTCCATGTGTCTTTCAGTGATCGGTGTCAGGAGAATTCACAAAATAGATAGATGCATACAGGTAGATACTGGATCTTTATCAGGATAATTACATGGCAGTTTCAGCTTCAATTACCTAATGGGGAGGGACGCGCGGGGCAGCGGCAAGGGTATGGAGGCCGATGTAGGAGGAGGACAACCGGCGATGGATGCCGATGGCGTGGGCGGCCGCAGTAGCCGCCATGTAGGAACACTGCAAGACAAGCCATTAAAAATAAAAATAAATCAAAAAAAAAGCATGCGGAGAATGAGTACAGGGTGAGTGGAGGGCACCCATGCGGAGGCAGACACACAGAAAAGGCTTGCAACGGGACGGAGAACGGCGGCGGCGCATCGTCGAAGAAGGAACGGCAGTGGCGCAGAGGAAGGAAGAGCGCAGAGGAAGGAAGAGAAAATGAGCAGTCGAGGGAATACCTCTGGATGACTTGTGGCCTGTGCGCGTGGAAGTATTTGGACTGGACCTGGGCCTTTGATGGCCCGATTAAGGACAGAAACGGACCCTTGTTCAGCGGAGCAGCAGCCTGTGAAATGACCTGGAGAGGATCGAGAGCTGATTTATATCGCACGTTAAGGTGATCCGACGGCTGAGAGGCTTAAAACACTGTGGAGGCTCCTAGCTAGCTCCGTTATACTGTTTCTCAATTGCCTTACTTCATATTAGTTATCTGAGTAACCATGCCCTTTTACTTTATTTGTTTCGGATTTAGTTAGACTGCTCATAGTGGGGAGTAACATAGAGTAGTAACTTACCGATGTTACTAGTCTATATTACTATCTTCATAGTGGGTAGTAACATAGGAGTGGTATCATGAAAGAGTTCATTTATTAAGCTATAGACTCATTATGTCTTGAAATATATGATGTTACAATAACTACCTAAGTTACCACAAATCCTTCTTTCCTCATTAATTAGCTGTCACATAAGCAATTTTGTATTGAAATGTGTGATTTTACTAGTTAAGTTACATCTATTATGACTAGTCTTAGTGATATGTTCGACAATGATTATCCATTTTTTTTTTGAGAGCGCGTGATTATCTGTTCCGATCGCATGGCTGATCAGATTTGTCCTTTGTTTGGGATTTTACGGAGATGCAATATCAGGGTTAAAAAATATATGGGGTGCGTCATTTTCTTTTGTGTATCTAATATAATTTTGTAGTCGAGTGCTATGAGTAGTCGTCTAAGTGAGACCTGTGTTCAGTCTCAAATCGCAAGTGTTATTAGGAAGTAACAAAAATTTGCGCAATGAAAACCAGTAGCATTATGGAAGTTGTAAGATTTGGCGGAAGCAACGTATATCTGATGCATGAATGCTGAAACCGTACTGTTATATGCTTTATCTATTTGAATTCGGGTTTCTGACCTACGAAGGTATGTTAATGCCTTCCATTATTTGTTCATCTACAATTCTACAACTCACGGATGATACCTCATGATTAAATTATATGTTATTATTGTTGTTCATCTACAATTTACATTGTACAATCAGAATGAAAGGATGGAAATTTAGGAGCACATTTTTTTAAATACGTAGTAAATTTTGATAAAGGGGTTATTATATGCTCCCTCTGTCTCAAAATAAATGTCTCTGATTTTGTACTAAATCAGTACAAATTTTGTACTACATCAGTAACACTTATTTTGAGAAGGAGGAAGTAGTATATAGTACTCCCTCCGATCCAAAATATGTGTTGCAGTTTTAAACTAAGTCCACTTCAACCTTAGTTCAAAACCACAACACTTATTTTAGATCGGAGGGAGTACATTAGAGAGTTAGCTAGCTTGACTTTAGAGTAGAAAGCATGCCAAAGACCGATTTTTCTGAATTTGAATTAAGGGGTTTCCCCCAAAATTCATTCTGAATAAAATTGATAAAGTGTGCTAGTAGGAAGAAACTTAATTACCATATCCGCGGAAAGTTCCTCTCTAGTCCGTCTTCATTTTGAATAGTACATGTCCTACAATGTAGGTTGTACTCGTGCACAACTTCATTCTAGCCTTGAACTAGCATGCACCAATTATTGCTCCTAGAGGACATATAGTTTTGACGTTTCTTCGGCACCAACACGAGAATTATGGCTCAAGTGATTCCCTGTAGCACCTAGTCATTAGCCTTGAGCGATTCCTTTGGATCTTTGGGGACGAAAGGGAACTTTGTATCGGAGGGGAACTATTGGGTGAATAGGAGGGGTTCACCAAATCCCATCCCATTGTCACTTCCCTTGGGCTTTGAAACCCCGTTTGCCAAACATGCTTGCCCACAAAATTTTGTGATCCACTGAAAAACTAAGCAGTGTTGCAACATTTATACCTTAGTCTATGCATCCAACAACGTCGGCCTGTTTTCCTGATTCCTCTCATTCCAATTGAGAAGACTCAAACTTGAACTAATTATCTTCTCCTAGGTTGCTCTTTCTCTTATACACGATAGCTAGCCACACCCTCTACTATGGACGAGTATGGGAAGTTATTATAAGAAGAAAGCAAGGGAATCTTCTCTTATATGATGAGCTTCTGTGGGCAAGTGTTGCATCCATCTACTTTCTTTTATAGCATTTATCATCTATCTATTATATTGATCAAGCCGGACGGCTAATCGCTTGCTTCCATCGGTCTCTTCATGCATTGTTGATTTGTCATCCATCTGATAGCTGAGAGCCTGCTTTCTTTCATTTCCACACGTACGCAAATTTAGTGCAAATGATGTTACAACTGTTTAAAGGATTTGTTGCAGATGATCAAATCGGGCATGATTCTCAGAAGAGGTCGATTGCAAGAAGAAATCACTATTTGTGGGAAAATCATAATTATTGGTGCTAATACGTGTGGAAACTATGGGCCACATACGTTTAAATATCAACGTTGAGGAATCGTTAACTACTAGTTGCTCGGTTGACTGGCGAGTAGGAGATTAATAAGCTAATACACAAGTTAATCGGCCATTTAATCGACCGATTTGTTAGTTTATCGGCTACTCGATGACCCTAAGAGTAAGGATTAATCGGCAAGTTAACTGGTTAATTGGAGGAATTCTCGAACAAGGTTGAATATAGTTAATTCCATGATCAAGAATCATAATCCTATGGCTAATCAGTGGTCCGACAGGAGCCAAGATTGTACTTTTGATCCCTATTCCCCGCCCATATTATTAGTTCATTTGTTGGAAGACTGAGGACTCGTGAACCCTGAAGAAATTTGGTGCTACGGACCTACCAGTTTTCTAGATGAAAGTCATTATTCCATTAATTTGTGTGTACTATTTTCTGGCATGGTTCTCAATGTATATCAGCTGCGTACAACATGCACATAATCATACTAATTTAATATTATCAATATAATGCCAATATCATACCAAAATTGCATACATATTTAATTAATATACAAACATTTGTTTATCATATATTAGATAGCATTCAATAGATTTGTTACAAAATGGCCTAAAAACTGGAAGCACATATACCAAGCTGGCAACACTATGTCCCAGCACATAGACACTTGCATGATGCCCGGTTACTCTTTGCATTAATAATCCAGGAAAACTATTGCTTATCAGTTCAAAAAGTTAACCTGCCGAGAAACAAATTTCTTTAGTCGGTTGACATTGTCAAAGAAAAAGGAAAAAGTCTTAGTCAGATTGTAGAACTCATTTGAAATAGATCTTTATTCAAAACCATCATCTTTCTTAACTGGTTGAGGTATTATCCTAATCGGTTAGTGATGTGAACCAGTGGGAATTCTATAATTTCCCAACCGGTTATTTACTTGCAGCCGGGTTTGTTAACAAAACCTGCTCATGAGGTCATTACTGACATATGTTCACAACAACAACTGAGCAAGCGAGCATGATAGGTTGCTTTATAGTATCACTAGTAGTGTGAAGGAGTATTCAGTTTGGACCACAAATTTCCCACACGGATGACGGATGTGGACACCACACTAGACGTTCTTGATCTGCGCTGCCACAACCCAAGTTGCGTGATAAGAATCATGTCCATGGCAATTCGTTGGTACCCACAATCCTCCTCCCTTTCTTCGGAGATCACCGTCGTGCATAATCCTGTCCTCCCTTGCCTTAGCAATGTACGAGTAAAACACCATCGTCCTTCCAGTCAGGAATGGCCAGGCTGTCACTCGACGCCATCAACTACGTCTTATGTAATAACTTCAAGACAATTTTTCCTAGATCAACTACGGCTCCTTCCTTTTTGCTCGGAGTGGATGGGCCTAATTCACATCTAAGCGTGACTAATGTTACATAATAGAGTAATAATACTCAAAAATGTTAAGTACTTAAGAATCATTTTATTAATTGTCTTTAAGATCAGTAATATGTCTACTTGTTGTGGGCATGTACCAAAGCAAACCATATAATATATTTTCCCGCTAAATGCACAAATGTTCTGTTACTATTTTTATTACTTACCCCTGCCTTTCATATGTACTCCCTCTGTAAAGAAATATAAGAGTGTTTCGATCACTACTTTAGTGATCTAAACACTCTTATATTTCTTTACGTAGGGAGTATTGTATATTTGTATATATGCATCAATATGAGTTGGACACAACGATCTGAAAGAAATTCTATTTTGACATATCTGGATCTCGCTTGTCTTCATCCTATATGTATGCATTTTTGTGGGGAACCTTTTTTTTTGGCCTTCAACACTCGACTACTAACTGCTAAGTTTGCATAATCTCAGAGGAGCCTACAGTTGTGGAGTTAAGTACACTGAAATTGCTGGATATATCAAGGTTTTGGCGCGAATCCCCTCCTCTTTGGCATGATGTTCTGGGAAAAAAACTCAATATCACAGCAAGATACATCATGAACATGCATGCGAAGAGCCTGCCTATTTTCAGATCCCTCTCATTCCCATCAAGGGTTCACATTTACTTGTCGCTCTCTTTCTCGTATACTTCTATACAGGAGTAGCTCCTAGCTATTTGGGTGCTTTGGGATGGCACAAATTGCAATATATATATCCGCGCCCAGCATGCTACCTAGGAAACAATAATTACGACTTAGTTCCCTGGATGCATTTTTCTCTTCCGTACGAGCCTTACGATTTTTGCTGACTGAAGGGTCTAGAAAGAAACCAGTACTTGCATGTGTAGCTACCTGGATCCCTTGCTTCAGATTAAACTTACTTGACAATTCCCCTGAAAAAAAAACTTAATTGACAATTTTCGTGGAAAAAGGCAAGCATGTAATTTCCCATGGTCTGATGGCGAAGTGATTGATGCACTATTGAGGTGTCCATCAAATAGGAGAAACCCCCCAAGGGTAGGTGAAGCTTAACATCGAGGTCATTATGAATAGTTGTGATCATGCGGGAGATGATCTGCTCCAAGACATTGGATTATTGTGAGAGTAGTCGGTATATATGCATGAAACTAGAAGAATTTTTGTGAAATTTTAGTTAGTGACTGGGTGCTTTCCTGGATCCCTGAGGTCAACATATATGCTTATTTTCACGTTTTAGGCATCCAGTTCCACGAACAAAAGCAGCACGAAACCATATGCTTTTCTAATTTTATTATTGAAATATAGAATGAGAGCTCACACTTAAGTTTGACTTACATTATCTCATAATAAAGCTAGTCATGTCCTTGCAATTTTTTTTGGGAAGTTTGAGTTATTTATGGTCTTTTGGCTGTGTGCTTATTTGTTGTTGGGAATCACGGATTACAACGTAGATGCACACACTCACTTTGGCTGGATTCTGAGTCCCATCTTTATTTAGAGGACATATCGTAGTAGATATATCAAATTCACACCTCACTTTTGTTCATGAAAATAGTAAGACAATTATATACATTATAAATATAAAAGGTATATATCGCACTGAACCACCCAATCTCAGTGAAATGTTTGACCTGATTTTTTGGGCTTACTGTAGCGACCCGACCCGAATGGATCAAGTCTACTGTGCTCCGGTGTCATCCCTGGATCAGTAATGCTCACACCACACAGTACATCGAAGGATTTATAGCAGAGTGGCAATCACACACTTATTACATCGATGTCTCCGAAAAGAACTTATTACAATAAATATGGCTTAAGGCCATCTAAAATCGATAACAGCGGAAGACTTGGAAGATAAATGGGTCCATCAACTCCAACGGCATCACTGAGTATAGAACCACGACCTAAAAACACCTCAATCGTCGTCTGAAAAGTCTGCAACATTAACGTTGCAGCCCGAAAACGGGTCAACACATGGAATATGCTGGCAAAGCAACACATAGAGAGTAATGAAATGAAACAGCTATACTATATGCATATTTGGCTGGTGGAAAGCTCTATGGTTACTGTTTTGTGTAAAGCCAGTTTTTCCCTACTGCAAAGGAATAAATTTATTTAACTATCATGGTAGTTGTTAAACATTGAGAATGGTTGACAGCATTCTCAATCCCAATTAAAAGTAGTCATTAAAACCCAACAATATTAATTAGAAGTAACATGTTGAGATTCACATGATATTCAAGTACTAGATACTCAAGATTGTCCATAACCGGGGACACGGCTAATCATGATTAGTTTGTTACACTCTGCAGAGGTTTGCGCATTTTTCCCCACAAGACTCGATCGCCTCCGTTGGATTTCTCGCACTACCGGTGTTTGAGAAACGGATGACCGAGACATAGTCTTTCAGAAGCGCTAGCACCTTACGATGGAGTAGACCGTACCACCTATATCCCCTACATCTGCTAGTCTACCCCTATAAGAGTTCGCACGACTTAGTCAACTATGCCAGAGCCCATATTGGCTTGTGGCTGCACACGTAAGTATTTAGCATGAAAGATCTTATGATCCCTTTGAGTCTGGGTGGCGGTCCAAAATAAAACAGGCAAGTCCTGATAGACATCAGGTGCCTCAATCCACCCAGATGTGTGTTTAAGTTGCCACCTTAGATAAACCATTAAAATTATCAATCTCACATCTGTCATGGATATCACTCACCCAATCCACGTCTACTAGCATAGCATGGCATAATAAGCAAACGTAGAAGTAACTCCCAAAGGTTTCATAATAAACAGGTAATAGGTATTACCTCATCTACTTCCCATCCCACAATTTAATTAGATCCTAATCATGCAATGTGTGAGGATGGATCTAATGCAATAAAACTGGGTTGTAGAAAAGGTATGATCAAAGTGTTACTTGCCTTGCTGATGATCCGCGAGTCCTAGAGATTCGAAGTAACAGGCGGTGCAATTCGGGTAATCTATCGCAGACAAACAACAAGCATACAATAAGTACTCATCTAATGCACAGGTAAAACTCGAACAAGAGATCGAACCAGATAGTTCAACTTAAGAACTTCGGTTGCAAAGAAAGAAAGAACCGAACAAAGAAACCGAAAACAAAACGGCGAAAGAGAACAACTCGGTTCTAGCAAGTTGAAACTAGGTCAAATTTTACCGTAGCAAAACTTAGTTAAAGTTGATTAGACGGAACGGCGGTTTCGAAATGAAACTCCAGGCGCTTGAATCACCTGATTCCGATAAACGAGCGAGAAGATAAACTAGAACGAAGATCGGATCTGAGATCGCGATCGCGGAATAAATACGACGAAAAGAAAAAGAAGAACGGTTAAACGAACGGACGTTCGTTAACCTAGAAGAATCCGGTGATCACGTTCGTTAGGACGAACGGTCCGACGAACGGTCTCTAGGCAACTAAATCGGAAAAGAAAACGAATCCGATCTAGGGTTTCGAGAAAAGAAAACCGAACGAAAAACCGATCTAGAAAACCGGAACGGTTTAGAGAAGAAAAGAATCGGAAAGATTTAGAGAAAACCGATCCGAGGAAAAGAAAAGAGATGCGGCGCGGTACCTCCGGCGAGGTCTCCGGTGAACGGGGCTCCGGCGGCGTGGGCGTAGGGCGGCGGCGGCGGCTAAGGGCGGCGGCGGCGGCGCTAGGGCAAGGCGACGGCGCGGGGCAAGGGCGGCGCGGCACTAGGGCGGCGGCGGCTTGGGCGCGGCGCGGGTGTGGGGCGCGGTGGATGCTTTGGGGGCTTGGGGTTTGATGATTTAGAGGGGGGGTGTTGGGGTATATATATTGGTGAGGGGGAGGGGTTTGCTTGGGGTAGGGGGCAAGAATTAGAGTAGGAATAGGAAAGATCTAAAAAAAACGGAGTAGGACTAAAGTCCTACTAGGACTCCAAAAGGGCAGCGGCGGCGGCTCCCTGGCCTGGGCGCGCGCGGCGCGGCGCTGGCGCTGGCGCCTGGCCCGGCCGGCTGGGCCTTTGGTCCACGGCGCTCGGGATTTTTTTTAAAACGGTTCTGCGCGCGGAAAAACACAGAAAAAAATAATTCTACCGGACTCCAAAACTAATAAAGTAAATTTTCCCCGACTCCTAAAAATGAGTCGAACTAAATGAACTTTTCTCTGAGCCTAAAATGCAATTTTTGAAAACGCGCATTTTTCCCTATCCAAATAAAAAGGCAAATAAGACTCCGAAAAATCCAATGATCCTCTTTTCGAAATTTGAGAAGACTCAAATATGAAAATAACGAAATCTCCAACTCTCTCCGAGGGTCCTTGAGTTGCGTGAAATTTCTAGGATCGACAAAATGCAAGAAAATATGATATGCATGATGATCTAGTGTATAACATTCCAAATTGAAAATTTGGGATGTTACAAACCTACCCCCCTTAAAATGAATCTCGCCCTCGAGATTCGGGTTGGCTAGAAAATAGGTGAGGGTGGTCCTTGAGCAAATCTTCTTCTCTCTCCCAGGTGGCTTCATCTTCTGAGTGGTGGTTCCACTGAACTTTGCAAAACTTGATAACCTTGCTGCGGGTAACTCTGCTGGCAAACTCGAGAATCTTGACTGGTTTCTCTTCATACGTTAAGTCGTCCTTCAACTGAATCGCTTCCAATGGCACTGTATCTCTTAACGGTACCTCCGCCATCTCGGCGTGGCATTTCTTTAGCTGAGAAACATGGAATACATCATGAACTCCTGACAGTCCCTCTGGTAATTCCAACTTATAAGCGACTTTTCCCATACGTTGCAAGATCTTATATGGTCCGACGAAACGCGGTGCTAATTTTCCCTTAACTCCAAAGCGCTTAACTCCTCGAAGTGGGGATACTCGGAGATATACTCTGTCTCCGGTTTTGTAAACTGTCTCCTTGCGTTTAGAATCTGCGTAGCTCTTCTGCCTAGACTGGGCTACCTTGAGCCTATCGCAAATCAACTTAACCTTCCGTTCAGACTCCTTAATCAAATCTGGTCCAAAGAACTGACGGTCTCCAACTTCGTCCCATGACAACGGTGTCCTGCACCTCCTTCCGTACAAAGCTTCGAAAGGTGCCATCTTCAAACTGGTTTGGTAACTGTTGTTATACGAAAACTCCGCATACGGCAAGTTATCGTCCCAACTAGATCCATAATCTAGTGCACAAGCTCTCAGCATATCTTCCAAAATCTGATTGACTCTCTCGCTCTGTCCATCTGTCTGTGGATGAAAAGCGGTGCTGAACTTTAGCCTGGTTCCTAAAGTCTCATGCAACTGATTTCAAAACTTTGAGGTAAATTGGGTTCCTCTGTCTGATACAATACTCCTCGGAACTCCATGCAAACAAATGATCCTAGTCATGTATATCTTTGCCAACTTAGCACTGGTGTAAGTGGTCTTAACTGGAATGAAATGTGCTACCTTCGTCAAACGATCAACTACTACCCATATCGAGTCATATCCTGCTTTCGTCCTGGGTAGTCCTATGATAAAGTCCATGCCTATCTTATCCCACTTCCATTCGGGTATCGGCAACGGTTGTAACAATCCAGCTGGCTTCTGATGTTCTGCCTTTACTCTATGACATACGTCACAAACTGCTACATATGCTGCAATATCCTTCTTCATTCCGGTCCACCAGAATGTTTCCTTCAAATCCAAATACATCTTGGTATTTCCTGGGTGAATCGAATATGGTGAATCATGTGCCTCTTGCAAAATCAACTTCCTGATCTCCGGGTCATTTGGCACATGAACACGGTCCTCAAACCATAGGGTATCGTGCTCATCCTCACGAAATCCCTTTGCTTTTCCTTTGCTCAGTTTCTCCTTTATAGCATCAATCTCCTTGTCAGATTTCTGAGCCTTTCTGATTTTATCCATCAATGTTGACTGAATCTCCAATGCTGCTACATAGCCTTTCGGAACTATCTCTAAACTTAGTTCACGAAGGTTTTCTGCTAACTCCCGGGGTATTTCTCCCGTCATCAACGTATTTACATGGCTCTTACGACTCAATGCGTCAGCTACTACACTAGCTTTACCGGGATGGTAATGCAATCTCATATCATAATCCTTGATGAGCTCCAACCATCTCCTTTGTCTGAGATTCAACTCCTTCTGCGTGAAAATGTACTTCAAACTCTTGTGATCCGTGTACACCTCACAATGATTTCCAATGAGGAAATTGAAGGAAATATGCCCTAGAGGCAATAATAAAGTTATTATTTATTTCCTTATATCATGATAAATGTTTATTATTCATGCTAGAATTGTATTAACCGGAAACATAATACATGCGTGAATACATAGACAAACAGAGTGTCACTAGTATGCCTCTACTTGACTAGCTCGTTAATCAAAGATGGTTACGTTTTCTAACCATGAACAAAGAGTTGTTATTTGATTAACGAGGTCACATCATTAGTTGAATGATCTGATTGACATGACCCATTCCATTAGCTTAGCACCCGATCGTTTAGTATGTTGCTATTGCTTTCTTCATAACTTATACATGTTCCTATGACTATGAGATTATGCAACTCCCGTTTGCCGGAGGAACACTTTGGGTGCTATCAAACGTCACAACGTAACTGGGTGATTATGAAGAAGTACTACAGGTGTCTCCAATGGTAGATGTTGGGTTGGCGTATTTCGAGAATAGGATTTGTCACTCCGATTGTCGGAGAGGTATCTCTGGGCCCTCTCGGTAATGCACATCACATAAGCCTTGCAAGCATTGTAACTAATATGTTAGTTGCAAGATGATGTATTACGGAACGAGTAAAGAGACTTGCCGGTAACGAGATTGAACTAGGTATTGGATACCGACGATTGAATCTCGGGCAAGTAACATACCGATGACAAAGGGAACAACGTATGTTGTTATGCGTCTGACCGATAAAGATCTTCATAGAATATGTAGGAGCCAATATGGGCATCCAGGTCCCGCTATTGGTTATTGACCGGAGACGTGTCTCGGTCATGTCTACATTGTTCTCGAACCGTAGGGTCTGCACGCTTAACGTTACGATGACAGTTATTATGAGTTTATTCATTTTGATGTACCAAAGGTTGTTCGGAGTCCCGGATGTGATCACGGACATGACGAGGAGTCTCGAAATGGTCGAGACGTAAAGATTGATATATTGGAAGCCTATATTTGGATATCGGAAGTGTTTCGGGTGAAATCGGGATTTTACCAGATTACCGGGAGGTTACTGGAAACCCCCCGGGAGCCATATGGGCCTTCATGGGCCTTAGTGGAAAGGAGAAAAGGGGCAGCCCATAGGTGGCCGCGCGCCCCCCTTCCCCTAGTCCTATTAGGACTAGGAAAGGTGGCCGGCCCCCCTCTCTCTTTCCCCCTTGGAATCCTAGTAGGAATAGGATTGGAGGGGGGAGTCCTACTCCCGGTAGGAGTAGGACTCCTCCTGGGCCCTCTCCCTGGCCGGCGCACCCCTCCCCCTTGGATCCTTTATATACGGGGGCAGGGGGCACCTCTAGACACACAAATTGATCCTTGAGATCGTTCCTTAGCCGTGTGCGGTGCCCCCTGCCACCATATTCCACCTCGATCATATCGTTGTAGTGCTTAGGCGAAGCCCTGCGTCGGTAGAACATCAAGATCGTCACCACGCCGTCGTGCTGACGGAACTCCTCCCCGAAGCTTTGCTGGATCGGAGCCCGGGGATCGTCATCGAGCTGAACGTGCGCTAAGAACTCGGAGGTGTCGGAGTAACGGTGCTTGGATCGGTCGGATCGGGAAGAAGACGTACGACTACTTCCTCTACGTTGGGTCAACGCTTCCATTGCGATCTACAAGGGTACGTAGATCAGACTCTCCCCCTCGTTGCTATGCATCACCATGATCTTGCGTGTGCGTAGGAATTTTTTTGAAATTACTACGTTCCCCAACAGTGGCATCCGAGCCTAGGTTTTATGGTTTGATGTTATTTGCACGAGCAGAACACAAGTGCACTACTAGAAAAAGGGCTATAGATGGGATTGACACTAATGGCGCACCTGACAAGCGGTGCGCCATTAGTATATGCCATTAGAGTTGAAACTACTAATGGCGCACCTGGCACAGGGTGCGCCATTAGTATCAAATTTTTTTTGGAACTAGTGCGCCTGTCCAAACATACTAATGGCGCATCCAGACAAAGTGCGCCACTAATGTTGTTTTTTTATTATATTTTTTATTCCCTTTTTTTTGCAAAACTACTAATGGCGCACTGTTGCACTGTGCGCCATTAATAGTTCAAACTAGTAATGGCGCACTGCGGGACAGTGCGCCATTAGTATTTTTTTTGCAAAACTACTAATGGCGCACCACCAGATGGTGCGCCATTAGTAACCTGGATTACTAATGGCGCATTTAGAGTTGGTGCGCCATTAGTGCCCAGGAATCCCACAATCCCATATCCATCCATCCATCCGACCCAATGCACCAACACACACACACACTATCTCTCTCTCGCTCGAACCCACCCAAACCCTCGTCGCCTCCTCTCTTCCCCCTGAACCCCTCTCTCCCTCGCCGCCATCGCCACCCACGCACGCCGGCGAGATCCCCTTGGTCCGCATCTGGCTTACCTCCATGCAGATCCGCGGCTCCCCCATTGGCTAGGGTTTTGCATCCCCTTTTGTTCGCCGGGATCCGCCATGGCAGGCCACGGCGAGGCCATAGGTGACCGGATCCAGCACTGGTAAGCCCCTCCCCCTCCTTCGCCCACCATCTCCTCCTCACCTCACCTCATCTTCTCTTCCTTCTCTGCAGGTCACCATGGGCGTGCCGACGACGATGGCAGAAGGGGCGCACCTCCGTGGGGCGGGACGCCGCCATGGAGATGGATTCCCTTGTCCGCCACCACGCAGCGGCACCATGGAGCCTCCCAGCGCCCCAAACCCTAGCGGAGAGAGAGGAGCTGCTCCTAGTACAGCATGCCATGGAAGGGATTTTTTTGGTATTTTTGTTGTTGTTTCTCTTCCCGATCTAATCATGTGGAAGGCCCTTTTCCTCACCATGATTTATTCATCTCCCCTTCCTCTGTTTTGTGCAGGTTGCTCTAATGGCGAAGCTTCTTCTCCAGGACACCCTACACCCCTCCCCTGCATCCACCTCCTACCCCCATACATGGTGAGCTACAACCTCTCTTTCTAGCCCTTGCAAATCTGATCTGGAGTGGACATGAATTGCAATTTTCATGGACACTACATAACAGCAAGTATTGGTTCAGTTTTTGTGTGAAATTCGATTGTCATTGTGCTTTTTGATGCTTGCTTTAGAAAAATAAAATCATGGATAGATAGAAGATGGAAACAGTGAGCTCCCTTTCAAGTTAGTAATACTAAAAATCATTTGGCTCATCAGTTTTTCATGTCTTGTGTTAAATCCACTCCATTGCAATCTGGCTATGTATGGATGGTTTGGTACAATTTGCCATGGATGAGTATAGTAGTTACGTACACATGTGCTCTGTAGTTTTAGTTCTTCTTGTGTTGCTGCACTTAGTCTAGAGATACAACAACGTTAGTTAGGTCATGGATGGATGGATCAATACATACAGCTAGCACTGCTAGCAACAACAACAAAATAACCTTGTGATTGATTCTGTTGACGCTAGCATGCTCTATTAGTTTTGGAGCCCAACCATGGACTGTACATACTAAGCTAGCTCAAGCACACACACATGCAGCTTGATTTATTTGTATATAGCCGTAACTCTCTTATTGATCAACATATACTGATTCATCTCCTTACTGCAATTACTCTGTGTACTTCATGATTTGCTCCTGTAGTGGTATAAAATTATAGTTTCTCTTTCAAGCTGGTATCTGTGTTTGATATATACTAGTCTTTATCTAAATACCATGTATTGATATTTCTTGTATGGTTTAGTACATCATCTACTGGTGGTTTAGTTGTATATTGTACAGGACATAGTCCTGATGGTTGCATGTAGTGATAATTCTTTCTTTGCATTAGCTATTTCATATGTTTCAGATAATTTAGATGCATGCTTATACTCCTATCTATACTAGGTGCATGTGTTGTGCTTGTGTACCTATATACAGAATAGTACCCATGTGTAAGTGGGTGTATGTGTTCTGCTTATAGCAGATGTTTAGTAAATGTGCTATCAATGGCCTATTTCTTCTTGCAGGTTATGGACTATATCTTCCCTTGCCAATTCCCTCTCTCTTAAATCTGATTTGAACAAATGCTGCACTGGTCTCTTCACTTTCTTTCTTTCTCTCCTACTCTCACTGATAAGAACAGGTGCTCCTTAATCTTGCCATGCCAATGATGGTGTCCTGAGGCTCTCATTGTTACTTAAAGATGTTGCACCACTTGATCCAATGATGCAATAGTCCTAGCACTACTAGGCTGCCCGAGGACAATCCCTACTTCAAACCCTACCTTTGGGCTAGTTGATTAGTAGTGGGTTTGTTGGATTTCATCTGAAAACTAACCCAAGCTTAATTGAGGGATCCCCTAATCATGGAGTTAGTTCTAGTTTGAGTTGATCTTTGGGTTTGGCTTTGATATATACTTTGCTGGCTCTACTTCTGTCTTTTGGGTTATTGGCTCCATTTATGCAGTGTTGGCTCTCTTCTACTGTTTCTTTGATCAACTTAATCTGATTGGGGTTTGACTAATGTTTCCAAACTCGTAAGTGCTAGCTCCTACAACAAAGGCATTTTCTAGATACGCCCGCTATCTAGCGGGAGAGGGGAGGGAGCGTTGGAGGAACCGGATGAAGACGAGTTTCATCGTGATGATGCTCATCGTGATGATCGCAGCTCTCTTCTATGTGATGGTAGTTTAGATGATCGATATCGAATTGTAATGTGAAGACAAACTCGCTACTCGCGGTCTCGAGACTTGTAATATAATGTTCTATCTTTCTTCGGTCTTTTCAATTCGGAGACTAATATGATGAATTGTATTCGGAGACTAATATGATGAATTGTATTCAGAGACTAATCTTCTATTGTATTCGATGAATCTGTTGTTGATGTGTGCTGTCTATATTTTGTCCAATTATACATTTTCTAACCTGTGCAAAAAACAGAAAATAAAAAAATAAAAAAACCTAATATTCATACTAATGGCGCATCACATCACAGTGCGCCATTAGTGTGCCAAAGGATACTAATGGCGCATCATTAAACAGTGCGCCATTAGTATGCCGAAGTTACTAATGGCGCATCCTGTTGTTGTGCGCCATTAGTATGCCAAAGCACCTGGGTATACATGGCCCCCTGGGAGGCATACTAATGGCGCACCGTGGGCTATACTAATGGAGCACCGCGTGGTGCGCCATTAGTATACCAGATACTAATGGCGCACCAGTGGTGCGCCATTAGTAAAATATACTAATGGCGTGCTACTAATGGCGCACCACTAATGCGCCATTAATGGCCAAATTAGGTGCGCCATTAGTAGGCCTTTTCCTAGTAGTGGTGAGTTGTGGGCGATACAAGTCATACTGCCTACCAGCATGTCATACTTTGGTTCAGCGGTATTGTTGGATGAGACGACCCGGACCAACATTACGCGTACGCTTACGCGAGACCGGTACCCTCGACGTGCTTTGCACATAGATGGCTTGCGGGCGACTGTCTATCCAACTTTAGTTGAACCAAGTGTGGCTACGCCCGGTCCTTGAGAAGGTTAAAACGGAGTCTATGTGACAAACTATCGTTGTGGTTTTGATGCGTAGGTGAGATTGGTTCTTGCTTAAGCCCGTAGCAGCCACGTAAAACATGCAACAACAAAGTAGAGGACGTCTAACTTGTTTTTGCAGGGCATGTTGTGATGTGATATGGTCAAGACATGGTGCTAAATTTTATTGTATGAGATGATCATGTTTTGCAACCGAGTTATCGGCAACTGGCAGGAGCCATATGGTTGTCGCTTTATTGTATGCAATGCAATCGCGATGTAATGCTTTACTTTATTACTAAGCGGTAGTGATAGTCGTGGAAGCATAAGATTGGCGAGACGACAACGATGCTACGATGGAGATCAAGGTGTTGCGCCGATGACGATGGTGATCATGACGGTGCTTCGGAGATGGAGATCACAAGCACAAGATGATGATGGCCATATCATATCACTTATATTGATTGCATGTGATGTTTATCTTTTTATGCATCTTATCTTGCTTTGATTGACGGTAGCATTATAAGATGATCTCTCACTAAATTATCAAGAAGTGTTCTCCCTGAGTATGCACCGTTGCCAAAGTTCGTCGTGCCCAGACACCACGTGATGATCGGGTGTGATAAGCTCTACGTCCATCTACAACGGGTGCAAGCCAGTTTTGCACACGCAGAATACTCAGGTTAAACTTGATGAGCCTAGCATATGCAGATATGGCCTCGGAACACGGAGACCGAAAGGTCGAGCATGAATCATATAGTAGATATGATCAACATAACGATGTTCACCATTGAAAACTACTCCATCTCACGTGATGATCGGTTATGGTTTAGTTGATTTGGATCACGTGATCACTTAGAGGATTAGAGGGATGTCTATCTAAGTGGGAGTTCTTAAGTAATTTGATTAATTGAACTTAAACTTATCATGAACTTAGTACCTGATAGTATCTTGCTTGTTTATGTTGATTGTAGATAGATGGCTCGTGCTGTTGTTCCGTTAAATTTTAATGCGTTCCTTGAGAAAGCAAAGTTGAAAGATGATGGTAGCAATTACACGGACTGGGTCCGTAACTTGAGGATTATCCTCATTGCTGCTCAGAAGAATTACGTCCTGGAAGCACCGCTGGGTGCCAGGCCTGCTGCTGGAGCAACACCAGATGTTATGAACGTCTGGCAGAGAAAAGCTGATGACTACTCGATAGTTCAGTGTGCCATGCTTTACGGCTTAGAATCGGGACTTCAACGACATTTTGAACGTCATGGAGCATATGAGATGTTCCAGGAGTTGAAGTTAATATTTCAAGCAAATGCCCGGATTGAGAGATATGAAGTCTCCAATAAGTTCTATAGCTGCAAGATGGAGGAGAACAGTTCTGTCAGTGAGCATATACTCAAAATGTCTGGGTATAACAATCACTTGATTCAGATGGGAGTTAATCTTCCAGATGATTGCGTCATTGACAGAATTCTCCAATCACTGCCACCAAGATACAAGAGCTTCGTGATGAACTATAATATGCATGGAATGAACAACACTATTCCCGAGCTCTTCGCAATGCTGAAAGCTGCGGAGGTAGAAATCAAAAGGAGCATCAAGTGTTGATGGTTAACAAGACCACTAGTTTCAAGAAAAAGGTCAAAGGGAAGAAGAAGGGGAACTTCAAGAAGAACGGCAAGCAAGTTGCTGCTCAGGAGAAGAAACCCAAGTCTGGACCTAAGCCTGAAACTGAGTGCTTCTACTGCAAGCAGACTGGTCACTGGAAGCGGAACTGCCCCAAGTATTTGGCGGATAAGAAGGATGGCAAGGTGAACAAAGGTATATGTGATATACATGTTATTGATGTGTACCTTACTAGAGCTCGCAGTAGCACCTGGGTATTTGATACTGGTTCTGTTGCTAATATTTGCAACTCGAAACAGGGACTACGGATTAAGCGAACACTGACGAAGGACGAGGTGACGGTGCGCGTGGGAAACGGTTCCAAAGTCGATGTGATTGCGGTCGACACGCTACCTCTACATCTACCTTCGGGATTAATATTAGACCTAAATAATTGTTATTTGGTGCCAGCGTTAAGCATGAACATTATATCTGGATCTTGTTTGATGCGAGACGGTTATTCATTTAAATCAGAGAATAATGGTTGTTCTTTTTATATGAGTAATATCTTTTATGGTCATGCACCTTTGAAGAGTGGTCTATTTTTGATGAATCTCCATAGTAGTAACACACATATTCATAATGTAGAAACCAAAAGATGCAGAGTTGATAATGATAGTGCAACTTATTTGTGGCACTGCCGTTTAGGTCATATCGGTGTAGAGCGCATGAAGAAACTCCATACTGATGGGCTTTTGGAACCACTTGATTATGAATCACTTGGTACTTGCGAACCGTGCCTCATGGGCAAGATGACTAAAACACCGTTCTCCGGTACTATGGAGAGAGCAACAGATTTGTTGGAAATCATACATACCGATGTATGTGGTCCGATGAATATTGAGGCTCATTGCGGATATCGTTATTTTCTCACTTTCACAGATGATTTAAGCAGATATGGGAATATCTACTTAATGAAACATAAGTCTGAAACATTTGAAAAGTTCAAAGAATTTCAGAGTGAAGTTGAAAATCATCGTAACAAGAAAATAAAGTTTCTATGATCTGATCGTGGAGGAGAATATTTGAGTTACGAGTTTGGTGTACATTTGAAAAATTGTGGAATAGTTTCGCAACTCACGCCACCCGGAACACCACAGCGTAATGGTGTGTCCGAACATCGTAATCGTACTTTACTAGATATGGTACGATCTATGATGTCTCTTACTGATTTACCGCTATCGTTTTGGGGATACGCTCTAGAGACGGCCGCATTCACGTTAAATAGGGCACCATCAAAATCCATTGAGACGACGCCTTATGAACTATGGTTTGGAAAGAAACCAAAGTTGTCGTTTCTTAAAGTTTGGGGCTGCAATGCTTATGTGAAAAAGCTTCAACCTGATAAGCTCGAACCCAAATCGGAGAAATGTGTCTTCATAGGATACCCAAAGGAGACTGTTGGGTACACCTTCTATCACAGATCCGAAGGCAAGACATTCGTTGCTAAGAATGGATCCTTTCTAGAGAAGGAGTTTCTCTCGAAAGAAGTGAGTGGGAGGAAAGTAGAACTTGACGAGGTAACTGTACCTGCTCCCTTGTTGGAAAGTAGTACATCACAGAAAACCGTTTCTGCAACACCTACACCAATAAGTGAGGAAGCTAATGATGATGATCATGAAACTTCAGGACAAGATACTACTGAACCTCGTAGATCAACCAGAGCAAGATCCACACCAGAGTGGTACGGTAATCCTGTTCTGGAAGTCATGCTACTAGATCATGATGAACCTACGAACTATGAAGAAGCGATGGTGAGCCCAGATTCCGAAAAGTGGCTTGAAGCCATGAAATCTGAGATGGGATCCATGTATGAGAACAAAGTATGGACTTTGGTTGACTTGCCCGATGATCGGCAAGCAATTGAGAATAAATGGATCTTCAAGAAGAAGACTGACGCTGATGGTAATGTTACTGTCT
The DNA here is from genome assembly GCA_034509565.1 of Triticum monococcum. Taxonomy (NCBI): domain Eukaryota; kingdom Viridiplantae; phylum Streptophyta; class Magnoliopsida; order Poales; family Poaceae; genus Triticum; species Triticum monococcum. The sequence goes on along the minus strand of CM067841.1, from coordinate 31,741,835 downwards.
ACAAAGCTCGACTTGTCGCAAAAGGTTTTCGATAAGTTCAAGGGGTTGACTACGATGAGACCTTCTCACCCGTAGCGATGCTTAAGTCTGTCCGAATCATGTTAGCAATTGCCGCGTTTTATGATTATGAAATTTGGCAGATGGATGTCAAAACTGCATTCCTGAATGGATTTCTGGAAGAAGAGTTGTATATGATGCAACCGGAAGGTTTTGTCGATCCAAAGGGAGCTAACAAAGTGTACAAGCTCCAGCGATGCATTTATGGACTGGTGCAAGCCTCTCGGAGTTGGAATAAACGCTTTGATAGTGTGATCAAAGCATTTGGTTTTATACAGACTTTCGGAGAAGCCTGTATTTACAAGAAAGTGAGTGGGAGCTCTGTAGCATTTCTGATATTATATGTGGATGACATATTACTGATTGGAAATGACATAGAATTTCTGGATAGCATAAAGGGATAGTTGAATAAGAGTTTTTCAATGAAAGACCTCGGTGAAGCTGCTTACATATTAGGCATAAAGATCTATAGAGATAGATCAAGACGCTTAATTGGACTTTCACAAAGCACATACCTTGACAAGATTTTGAAGAAGTTCAAAATGGATCAAGCAAAGAAAGGGTTCTTGCCTGTGTTACAAGGTGTGAGATTGAGTAAGACTCAATGCCCGACCACTGCAGAAGATAGAGAGAAAATGAAAGATGTTCCCTATGCTTCAGCCATAGGCTCTATCATGTATGCAATGCTGTGTACCAGACCTGATGTGTGCCTTGCTATAAGTTTAGTAGGGAGGTACCAAAGTAATCCAGGAGTGGATCACTGAACAACGGTCAAGAACATCCTGAAATACCTGAAAAGGACTAAGGATATGTTTCTCGTATATGTAGGTGACAAAGAGCTCACCATAAGAGGTTACGTTGATGCAAGCTTTGACACGGATCCGGACGATTCTAAATCGCAAACCGGATACGTGTTTACATTAAGCGGTGGAGCTGTCAGTTGGTGCAGTTCTAAACGAAGCGTCGTAGCGGGATCTACATGTGAAGCAGAGTACATAGCTGCTTCGGAAGCAGCAAACGAAGGAGTCTGGATGAAGGAGTTCATATCCGATCTAGGTGTCATACCTAGTGCATCGGGTCCAATGAAAATCTTTTGTGACAATACTGGTGCAATTGCCTTGGCAAAGGAATCCAGATTTCACAAAAGGACCAAGCACATCAAAAGACGCTTCAATTCCATCAGGGATCTAGTCCAGGTGGGAGACATAGAGATTTGCAAGATACATACGGATCTGAATGTTGCAGACCCGTTGACTAAGCCTCTTCCACGAGCAAAACATGATCAACACCAAAGCTCCATGGGTGTTAGAATCATTACTGTGTAACCTAGATTATTGACTTTAGTGCAAGTGGGAGACTGAAGGAAATATGCCCTAGAGGCAATAATAAAGTTATTATTTATTTCCTTATATCATGATAAATGTTTATTATTCATGCTAGAATTGTATTAACCGGAAACATAATACATGTGTGAATACATAGACAAACAGAGTGTCACTAGTATGCCTCTACTCGACTAGCTCGTTAATCAAAGATGGTTATGTTTTGTAACCATGAACAAAGAGTTGTTATTTGATTAATGAGGTCACATCATTAGTTGAATGATCTGATTGACATGGCCCATTCCATTAGCTTAGCACCCGATCGTTTAGTATGTTGCTATTGCTTTCTTCATAACTTATACATGTTCCTATGACTATGAGATTATGCAACTCCCGTTTGCCGGAGGAACACTTTGGGTGCTATCAAACGTCACAACGTAACTGGGTGATTATAAAGAAGTACTACAGGTGTCTCCAATGGTAGATGTTGGGTTGGCGTATTCTGAGAATAGGATTTGTCACTCCGATTGTCGGAGAGGTATCTCTGGGCCCTCTCGGTAATGCACATCACATAAGCCTTGCAAGCATTGTAACTAATATGTTAGTTGCAAGATGATGTATTACGTAATGAGTAAAGAGACTTGCCGGTAACGAGATTGAACTAGGTATTGGATACCGACGATCGAATCTCGGGCAAGTAACATACCGATGACAAAGGGAACAACGTATGTCGTTATGCGGTCTGACCGATAAAGATCTTCGTAGAATATGTAGGAGCCAATATGGGCATCCAGGTCCCGCTATTGGTTATTGACCGGAGACGTGTCTCGGTCATGTCTACATTGTTCTCGAACCGTAGGGTCCGCACACTTAACGTTACGATGACAGTTATTATGAGTTTATTCATTTTGATGTATCGAAGGTTGTTTGGAGTCCCAGATGTGATCACGGACATGATGAGGAGTCTCGAAATGGTCGAGACGTAAAGATTGATATATTGGAAGCCTATATTTGGATATCGGAAGTGTTCCGGGTGAAATCGGGATTTTACCGGATTACCGGGAGGTTACCGGAAACCCCCCGGGAGCCATATGGGCCTTCATGGGCCTTAGTGGAAAGGAGAAAAGGGGCAGCCCATAGGTGGCTGCGCGCCTCCCCTTCCCCTAGTCCTATTAGGACTAGGAAAGGTGGCCGGCCCCCCTCTCTCTCTTTCCCCCTTGGAATCCTAGTAGGAATAGGATTGGAGGGGGGAGTCCTACTCCCGGTAGGAGTAGGACTCCTCCTGGGCCCTCTCCCTGGCCGGCACACCCCTCCCCCTTGGATCCTTTATATACGGGGGCAGGGGGCACCTCTAGACACACAAGTTGATCCTTGAGATCGTTCCTTAGCCGTGTGCGGTGCCCCCTGCCACCATATTCCACCTCGATCATATCGTTGTAGTGCTTAGGCGAAGCCCTGCGTCGGTAGAACATCAAGATCGTCACCACGCCGTCGTGCTGACGGAACTCCTCCCCGAAGCTTTGCTGGATCGGAGCCCGGGGATCGTCATCGAGCTGAACGTGCGCTAAGAACTCGGAGGTGCCGGAGTAACGGTGCTTGGATCGGTCGGATCGGGAAGAAGACGTACGACTACTTCCTCTATGTTGTGTCAACGCTTCCATTGCGATCTACAAGGGTACGTAGATCAGACTCTCCCCCTCGTTGCTATGCATCACCATGATCTTGCGTGTGCGTAGGAATTTTTTTGAAATTACTACGTTCCCCAACAGAAATGTCTCCATGTCTTCAATGCATGCACTACGGCTGCTAACTCCAAATCACGCGTGGCGTAATTCAACTCATGAGGATTCAGTTGTCGTGAAGCATACGAAACAACTCTCCCTTCCTGCATAAGCACTGCTCCAAGTCCTCGACGTGAAGCGTCACAATACACCTCATAATCCTTGGTCTGATCTGGCAAAATCAACACTGGTGAGGTAACCAAACGTTTCTTCAACTCCTGAAAACTAGCCTCACACTCCTCAGTCCATTTGAACTTGGTATCTTTCTTCAACAACTCCGTCATAGGCTTCGCAATCTTTGAAAAGTTCTCAATGAATCTCCGGTAGTATCCTGCGAGTCCAAGAAAACTCTGGATCTCTCCAACTATCGTTGGTGCTTCCCATTTGGTTACAGTCTCAACCTTTGCGGGCTCAACTGCTATCCCTTCTCCGGATATAACGTGTCCGAGGAATCCTACTTCCTTCAACCAAAACTCACATTTGCTAAATTTGGCATATAACTGATGTTCCCTTAGCTTCTCCAATACCAAACGCAAATGTTCCTTATGGTCTTCTTCATTCTTCGAATAAACTTGGTATCTTTCTTCAACAACTCCATCATAGGCTTCGCAATCTTTGAAAAGTTCTCAATGAATCTCCGGTAGTATCCTGCGAGTCCAAGAAAACTCCGGATCTCTCCAACTGTCGTTGGTGCTTCCCATTTGGTTACAGTCTCAACCTTTGCGGGGTCAACTGCTATCCCTTCTCCAGATATAACGTGTCCGAGGAATCCTACTTCCTTCAACCAAAACTCACATTTGCTAAATTTGGCATATAACTGATGTTCCCTTAGCTTCTCCAATACCAAACGCAAATGTTCCTTATGGTCTTCTTCATTCTTCGAATAAACCAGGATATCATCAATGAACACTACGACGAACTTATCCAAAAACTCCATAAATACCTTGTTCATCAGGTTCATAAAATAGGCAGGCGCGTCAGTCAATCCAAATGACATAACGGTATACTCGTACAATCCATATCTCGTGGTGAATGCTGTCTTAGGTATGTCCTGCTCTCGAATCTTCAACTGGTGGTATCCTGATCGCAAATCGATCTTGGAAAACACTTTAGCTCCTTGCAAATGATCAAACAGATCATTAATCATTGGCAGTGGGTACTTATTCTTGATGGTTACTTCATTTAATCCACGGTAATCAACAACCATCCGTAATGATCCATCCTTCTTCTCCACTATAAGTACGGGTGATCCCCAAGGCGAAGAACTTGGGCGAATGTAACCTTTCTCCAGTAACTCCTTAATCTGATTCTTAATTTCTACCAAATCCTTTGCTGGCATCCTGTACGGTCTCTTTGATATTGGTCCAGTGCCTGGCAACAACTCAATCAGAAACTCAATGTCTCTATCCAGTGGCATGCCTGGCAACTCTTCAGGAAATACATCAGGAAAATCCTTTACCACTGGTACTTCCTCCTGCACGACTCCTGTCAGGCAATTTACTTGTGTCCTATTTGGCACATGCCGGGATACATACTTGATCCTTCTTCCTTCTGGCGTTGTAAGCAAAATTGACTTACTAGCACAATCGATGTTTCCTCCATACATCGACAACCAATCCATACCGAGGATTACATCTAGTCCTTGAGATTCCAATACTATTAGGTCTGAGGGGAAAACATAGTTACCAATCCTTAATGGTAACCGATCACACCATCGTCTAGCCATAAACTCCTGGTGAGCTTACTAACATGGGTGACCTAAGGGCTTGGGTTGGCAGGCTATATTTATCCACAAATCCCCTTGATATGTATGAATGCGATGCACCAGTATCGAAAAGAACGAGTGCGGTAAATGACTTAACCAAAAACTTACCGATCACTTCATCAGGCTGATCTTTAACCTCCTCCACGCTAACGTGGTTCACCTGTCCCCTATTGAAAGGGTTCGGCTTCTTCCCTGAGCTTCCATTGCCATTTCCATTCTGGCCTTCAAGACATTCATTGGCATAATGTCCGGTCTTGGAACACTTGAAACAGGTGACTTGGCTCAGGTCTCTCTTGGATGGGGTTGATGGGGTGGTCCGGTTCTGGCCGTTGCTTCCTCCATTCCCATTACCATTTTTATGGCCATTGTGGTTGTGCGAACTACTTCCTCCATGGGTATGCTGAAACTGAAATCCCGATTTAGGGGTAAAACGGGGCTTCTGCTGGGCTCCAGAGTTATACTTCCCCTTTCCATACTTCCTCTTGCGGTTCTCAATCTGCTGTTGCTTCCCTTCGATCATGATGGCATGATCTACCAACTCCTGGTAGTTTCTGAAACTTCCTACCATCAACTGCATGCTTAACTTATCATTTAATCCTTCCAGAAACTTCTCCTTCTTGGTTGCATCCGTAGCAACGTCATCTGGGGCATAACGTGCTAACTTGCTCAAGTCGTCAACATACTGGCCAACTGTCCATCCTCCTTGGCGTAAGTTGCGAAACTCACGCTTCTTCATGGCCATAGCTCCTGCTGAAACATGTGCAGTGCGGAAAGCTTGCTGAAACTGATCCCACGTGACGGTGTCAACTGGGAAGGTAGCTGTGAAATTCTCCCACCATGCTGCCGCGGGTCCTTCTAGCTGATGTGCGGCAAACTTCACTTTCTCACCATCCGTGCATCCTGCAGTGGTCAACTCCCTTCCTATCTTGCGGAGCCAATCGTCTGCTACTATCGGCTCGGTGTTACAAGAAAACACCGGCGGATTTAGCCTAAGGAAACGGGCTAAGTGGTCAACAGGTGGTGGTGGTGGTGGCGGGTTGTTGTTGTTGTTCTGCTAATTCTGAACTAACATCTGCATCAACTGATTTTGCTGTTGGATCAACTGAGTGAGCTCCGGTGGAAATCTATTGTCACGTCTCGGAGGCATCTAAGGGTTTAGAAAAGAAGAGATATAAGAATAGAGAGAGGTCTAAAGAGAAAACACTACCCCAATGCACATGAGCAAATTCACACAAAATCACTTCATTCAATCAAACAAGGGCATACAATCGATCTAGCTATCGCAAAAGTGCTCGAACTATAGTGTTTACATGGGGGGAATACTACTAATATTTGGTGGTCATCTAGAAATTTGAACCAGTGGAAGACCCCATGATGTCCGCTCCAGCTTCGTCTTCAAATTCGGGTTCACTTGGATCCGAATCGGTGTCGTCGATGATGATGTAATTATCCGGACATGCGACATACTCGTCTTCCTCCTTGGATGCTAACTTCCTCTTGAGGTCTTCAATCTCCTGCTTAAGATCGACGTTGTGTCTTGCTAGAGCTACAATTTCGTCCATGTAGTCCTTGCGTGTAGCCTTCAGTACTCCTTCTAGCTTGATGATCATTGTCTTCGCATTCTTCAACTCTATCATATCATTGCACATCTGGTTCTCGTGGCGTCGAATGTGCTGGTTTAACTCCTGGATGAATGCTGCAATGGATCTATCTTTCTTGGTGCTGACTAACTCCCATTGTTCATCTCGGTGTCCGCAAATTTGGTAGATAGTGTCCTTGAGGTCTTCTTGATAAACTTCTCCAATGCGTCCTATGGTGATATGGGCTGCCATGCTCCTTCCTAGACTCCAAGTTGGTGCATTGAAAACACTATCTATGGGCTTCGTGATTGGCGCGAATGTTCTTCCCGGAACGTGAGCTTGAATCTTCCAGCGCTCCTCTTCAGGCAAAGTGGCGTTGAAGGTTCCCGTGAAGCTTGGTAATCCAATGTTTAGGTACTTGGTGACTTCCTTCAAGTGAAATCCAAAAGGTGTGCCTTCATCCGGTTGAGCGTACTTAATCTTCGCGTCCTTCATCCTAAAGAGTAGAAAAGATGAGGAGTTAGAAAATGAGGAGAGAATAGTGATCTATGGCTTTAACTTAGTGGTCGTGTCCTACAGTCAGCGTGTGCTCTGATACCACCCAATCTCAGTGAAATGTTTGACCTGATTTTTTGGGCTTACTGTAGCGACCCGACCCGAATGGATCAAGTCTACTGTGCTCCGGTGTCATCCCTGGATCAGTAATGCTGACACCACATAGTACATCGAAGGATTTATAGCAGAGTGGCAATCACACACTTATTACATCGATGTCTCCGAAGAGAACTTATTACAATAAATATGGCTTAAGGCCATCTAAAATCGATAACAGCGGAAGACTTGGAAGATAAATGGGTCCATCAACTCCATAGGCATCACTGAGTATAGAACCACGACCTAAAAACACCTCAATCATCGTCTGAAAAGTCTGCAACATTAACGTTGCAGCCCGAAAACGGGTCAGCACATGGAATATGCTGGCAAAGCAACACATAGAGAGTAATGGAATGAAACAGCTATACTATATGCATATTTCGCTGGTGGAAAGCTCTATGGTTACTGTTTTGCGTAAAGCCAGTTTTTCCCTACTGCAAAGGAATAAATTTATTTAACTATCATGGTGGTTGTTAAACATTGAGAATGGTTGACAGCATTCTCAATCCCAATTAAAAGTAGTCATTAAAACCCAACAATATTAATTAGAAGTAACATGTTGAGATTCACATGATATTCAAGTACTAGATACTCAAGATTGTCCATAACCGGGGACACGGCTAATCATGATTAGTTTGTTACACTCTGCAGAGGTTTGCGCACTTTTCCCCACAAGACTCGATCGCCTCCGTTGGATTTCTCGCACTACCGGTGTTTGAGAAACGGATGCCCGAGACATAGTCTTTCAGAAGCGCTAGCACCTTACGATGGAGTAGACCGTACCACCTATATCCCCTACATCTGCTAGTCTACCCCTATAAGAGTTCGCACGACTTAGTCAACTATGTCAGAGCCCATATTGGCTTGTGGCTGCACACGTAAGTATTTAGCATGAAAGATCTTATGATCCCTTTGAGCCTGGGTGGCGGTCCAAAATAAAACAGGCAAGTCCTGATAGACATCAGGTGCCTCAATCCACCCAGATGTGTGTTTATGTTGCCACCTTAGATAAACCATTAAAATTATCAATCTCACATCTGTCATGGATATCACTCACCCAATCCACGTCTACTAGCATAGCATGACATAATAAGCAAACGTAGAAGTAACTCCCAAAGGTTTCATAATAAACAGGTAATAGGTACTACCTCATCTACTTCCCATCCCACAATTTAATTAGATCCTAATCATGCAATGTGTGAGGATGGATCTAATGCAATAAAACTGGGTTGTAGAAAATGTATGATCAAAGTGTTACTTGCCTTGCTGATGATCCGCGAGTCCTAGAGATTCGAAGTAACAAGCGGCGCAATCCGGGTAATCTATCACAGACAAACAACAAGCATACAATAAGTACTCATCTAATGCACAGGTAAAACTCGAACAAGAGATCGAACCAGATATATCAACTTAAGAACTCCGGTTGCAAAGAAAGAAAGAACCGAACAAAGAAACCGAAAACAAAACGGCGAAAGAGAACAACTCGGTTCTAGCAAGTTGAAACTAGGTCAAATTTTACCGTAGCAAATCTTAGTTAAAGTTGATTAGACGGAACGGCGGTTTCGAAACGAAACTCCAGGCGCTTGAATCACCTGATTCCGATAAACGAGCGAGAATATAAACTAGAACGAAGATCGGACTTGAGATCACGATCGCGGAATAAATCCGACGAAAAGAAAAAGAAGAACGGTTAAACGAACGGACGTTCGTTAACCTAGAAGAATCCGGTGATCACGTTCGTTAGGACAAACGGTCCGGCGAACGGTCTCTAGGCAACTAAATCGGAAAAGAAAACGAATCCGATCTAGGGTTTCGAGAAAAGAAAACCGAATGAAAAACCGATCTAGAAAACCGGAACGGTTTAGAGAAGAAAAGAATCGGAAAGATTTAGAGAAAACCGATCCGAGGAAAAGAAAAGAGATGCGGCGCAGTACCTCCGGCGAGGTCTCCGGCGAACGGGGCTCCGGCGGCGTGGGCGTAGGGCGGCGGCGGCTAAGGGCGGCGGCGGCGCGGGGCAAGGGCGGCGCGGCACTAGGGCGGCGGCGGCTTGGGCGCGGCGCGGGTGTGGGGCGCGGTGGAGGCTTTGGGGGCTTGGGGTTTGATGATTTAGAGGGGGGAGGGGGGGTGTTGGGGTATATATATTGGTGAGGGGGAGGGGTTTGCTTGGGGTAGGGGGCAAGAATTAGAGTAGGAATAGGAAAGATCTAGAAAAAAAACGGAGTAGGACTCCAAAAGGGCAGCGGTGGCGGCTCCCTGGCCTGGGCGCGCGCGGCGCGGCGCTGGCGCTGGCGCCTGGCCCGGCCGACTGGGCCTTTGGCCCAGGGCGCTCAGGATTTTTTTTAAACGGTTCTGCGCGCAGAAAAACACAGAAAAAACAATTCTACCGGACTCCAAAACTAATAAAGTAAATTTCCCCGACTCCTAAAAATGAGTCGAACAAAATGAACTTTTCTCCGAGCCTAAAATGCAATTTTTGAAAACGCGCATTTTCCCCTATCCAAATAAAAAGGCAAATAAGACTCCGACAAATCCAATGATCCTCTTTTCGAAATTTGAGAAGACTCAAATATGAAAATAACGAAATCTCCAACTCTCTCCGAGGGTCCTTGAGTTGCGTGAAATTTCTAGGATCGACAAAATGCAAGAAAATATGATATGCATGATGATCTAGTGTATAACATTCCAAATTGAAAATTTGGGATGTTACACTTACATGTCTGTTTATGTGTCAAATGGCAAACAACATTCAATTTGTGTAAAGATTACCTCAATATATTTGTTTTATCACATGAAACTAAATAGTTACAATAACTCCTATAATTGCCTATAATTGCGGCTTCGTGAAATTTACCCTAAATTGAGATGCAACGACATATCTTCATTGGAGAAAAGAGATTAGATCGTAGTCATAAAAATGACAAATCTCCTTAGCTCTTTGGTAATCCTACAGAAAGGAAGAACTACTATGGACTCAGATCCTTTACTCTACTCAAGTTCTGCCGAACTCCGGTAGTAGATCCATGATCTGTGAGACAATGTGATAATTATCGTAAATTATTTCCATAAACCTATATGCAACATGACGAAAAAGGGTTCCCTCGGTTTATATTATAAATCAACCATCACTGCATTACATCCGAGAGACGATACAGACTCACGCCACCTCCGCACACGACCTATATGCAACATCCCAAAGAAAGTCGAGTTTATGCTCATTTTAAACTCAGCATATATAGCCTACGGAGACCACCTCTATTATTCCTGATACATGTCACTTCTGTTAACAAGACTATAAGTTTGAATGATCTTCTCCTTGGTCTTCCGCTTTTGCTGGATATATGTATACCAGTCTTTTCTATCATTGGGTATTGGAAATGGCAAGGGAAAGTAAAATCCTTATGTCATGTGCTCTTTATGTGCTGCATTCATATTGATGTACTCTTCAAAGGGTATATAAAAGTGAGCTCATCAATGGTGCCATGCAACAAATATAAGCCTTGCATCAGTGAGTCTGAAAGATGAGAATTCCGCTGCAAGTGAGAAGATTATCACCTCAACAATATGACAAGTACCTTGCGATTAGTAGTAAGAATGTAAATTGAATTCTTAGGAAAGAACATGAGAAATGCCACATTTTTTCCGAAAAGAGGGTGTACCCCAGCCTCTGCATCGACTGATGCACATAACCATTTTATTAAAAAGAATAAAAAAGTCCAATTAGTTCATCAGTTTCAACTAAAAGGAAAGGAAAAAAAAAGACAAACACCATTCAGTAAAAAGGATTATATATTTTTCAACAATGTAGCATCAAAAACACGATGAGAAATACCCAGGCTCTACATTGCTGAGATGCACACAGCCAAAACACCAATACTTTGACAAAAGAAAAGATAAAAATACTGACACATTGGCCGATACTATACCTATGTCACAGGAGGTGGTGAACTGATCCAAAGATTACCTTGCCACCCATGTTGGGCAGAAACCTGTCTGGTCACCCACTCCATCCACATACACGTAAAAAAGATCACATAATTGCATGACTCATCAACCTTACAATTCAACTGTGCAGTGCAAGAGTAGTAAAGCATGTGAGTTAGGGCGCTAATTAATCACGGCTCACTATTATGCTTTATACGTCAGCCTTGTCAAAGATTAGGATCTGCGATAGTACACAAAATCCACAGACTTCCAGGCCTGAGTGATGTCTATGACACTAGGGCCTAAGAGCATCTCCAGCCATTCGTCCCCCCAGGACGCATAACCAGCCGGCGATATAATCGGCGCTGGGGCGGTTTTGCGCCTAGTCTTCGCCCCCAGCTCGCCCCCAGGCGCCGATATTGGCCCACTTTTCAGCCTCATTTCGGCGAATAAAGGGCCCATATGGGCGACAATAGGCCCATATTCGGCGCGGTTCGCCGTTGTTCGGCGTTCAATTATGCACATAATTTTTTTTCCACATATTTCATCACAGAAATATCAAATACTTCAGCAAAATAGTACAACAACAAATAGTTCAATACAAATTATATAGTTAAAAACTCATATTTCATCACATGTCGTGCCCGGCGTCGTCCTTGAGCCTCCATAGATGCTCTATCAGATCTTCCTGCAGTTGATGATGCACCTGTGGGTCTCGGATCTCCTGATGCATACTGAGATAGGCAGTCCAGGTTGCCGGTAGCTGGTGATCAACTTCGGCTAGAGGACCCTACCTGTGGTATGGTTCAATGTCAAACTCTGGGTCTTCTTGCTCGCTCTCGATGATCATGTTGTGCAGATGACACAACAACTCATAATCTCCCATATTTGATCTTTCGACCAGGTCTGTGCGGGGTACCGGACAACAGCAAATCGAGATTGGAGCACACCAAATGCCCGGTCAACATCCTTCCTGCAAGCCTCCTGAACCTTCGCAAACCAAGCGTTCTTGCCTCCTGGCACAGGGTTTGAGATCGTCTTCACAAATGTTGACCATCTCGGATAGATGCCATCAGCTAGATAGTACCCCTTGTTGTAGTGCCGCCCATTGATCTCGAAGTTCACCGGAGGAGAATGACCTTCAACAAGCTTGGCAAAGACAGGAGAGCACTGCAGCACGTTGATGTCATTGTGAGTTCCTGACATACCAATGAAGGAGTGCCAAATCCAGAGGTCCTGTGTGGCCACCGCCTCAAGTACCACACTGCAACCTGTTGGGGAACGTAGCAGAAATTCAAAATTTTCTACACATCACCAAGATCAATCTATGGAGTAATCTAGCAACGAGGGGAAGGAGAGTGCATCTACATACCCTTGTAGATCGCTAAGCGGAAGCGTTCAAGTGAACGGGGTTGATGGAGTCGTACTCGTCGTGATCCAAATCACCGATGATCCTAGAGCCGAACGGACGGCACCTCTGTGTTCAACACACGTACAGCCCGGTGATGTCTCCTACGCCTTGATCCAGCAAGGGGAGAAGGAGAGGTTGGGGAAGACTCCATCCAGCAGCAGCACGACGGCGTGGTGGTGGTGGAGGAGCACGGGACTCCAGCAGGGCTTCGCCAAGCACTACGAGAGACGAGGAGGGAGAGGGGTAGGGCTGCGCCAACAGGGAGAGCAAACCACATGTGTTGGGCAGCCCCAAACCTCAAGTATATATAGGGGGAGGGGAGGGGCTGCACCCCCACCTAGGGTTCCCACCCTAGGGGTGGCGGCAGCCCCCAGATCCCATCTGGGAGGCGGCCAAGGGGGAGCGAGAGGGGGGCGCACCTAGGGTGGGCCTTAGGGCCCATCTGCGCCTAGGGTTTGCCCCCTTTCCTCTTGACGACGCCTTGGGCCTTGGTGGGAGGCGCCCCAGCCCACATAGGGGTTGCTCCCTTCCCACTTATGGCCCACGCAAGCCTCCGGGGCTGGTGGCCCCTCCCGGTGGACCCTCGGACCTCTCCGGTGGTCCCGGTACACTACCGGTGATGCCCGGAACACTTCTGGTGGCCAAAACCATACTTCCTATATATCAATCTTTACCTCCGGACCATTTCGGAACTCCTCGTGACGTCCGGGATCTCATCCAGGAATCCGAACAACATTTGGTAACAGCGTACATACTTTCCCTATAACCCTAGCGTCATCGAACCTTAAGTGTGTAGACCCTACGGGTTCAGGAGTCATGCAGACATGGCCGAGAAAACTCTCCGGCCAATAACCAACAGCGGGATCTGGATACCAATGTTGGCTCCCACATGCTCCACGATGATCTCATTGGATGAACCACGATGTCAAGGACTTAATCAATCCCGTATACAATTCCCTTTGTCTAGCGGTACGATACTTGCCCGAGATTCGATCGTCGGTATCCTGATACCTAGTTCAATCTCATTACCGGCAAGTCTCTTTTACTCATTCCGTAAGACATCATCCTTTGATCAACTCCTTGATCAAAGTGTGCACATTATGATGATGTCCTATCGAGTGGGCCCAGAGATACCTCTCCATTGACACGGAGTGACAAATCCTAGTCTCGATTCGTGCCAACCCAACAGACACTTTCAGAGATACCTGTAGTGTACCTTTATAGCCACCCAGTTACGTTGTGACATTTGGCACACCCAAAGCACTCCTACGGTATCTGGGAGTTGCACAATCTCATGGTCTAAGGAAATGATACTTGACATTAGAAAAGCTTTAGCATACGAACTACATGATCTTGTGCTAGGCTTAGGATTGGGTCTTGTCCATCACATCATTCGCCTAATGATGTGATCCCGTTATCAACGACATCCAATGTCCATGGTCAAGAAACCGTAACCATCTATTGATCAACGAGCTAGTCAACTAGAGGCTTACTAGGGACATGGTGTTGTCTATGTATCCACACATGTATCTGAGTTTCCTATCAATACAATTCTAGCATGGATAATAAACGATTATCATGAACAAGGAAATATAATAATAACCAATTTATTATTGCCTCTAGGGCATATTTCCAACAGTCTCCCACTTGCACTAGAGTCAATAATCTAGTTCACATCGCCATGTGATTAACACTCACAAGTCACATCGCCATGTGACCAACATCCAAGAGTCTACTAGACTCAATGATCTAGTTCACATCACTATGTGATAAACACTCAAAGAGTTCTGGGTTTGATCATGTTATGCTTGTGAGAGAGGTTGTAGTCAATGGGTCTTGCCATATTCAGATCCCTATGTATTTCGCAAAACTTTATGTCATATCGTAGATGCTGCTACCACGTTCCACTTGGAGCTATTCCAAATTGTTGCTCCATTATACGCATCCGGTATCTTCACTCAGAGCTATCCAGATAGGTGTTAAGTTTGCATCGACGTAACTCTTTATGTCGAACTCTTTATCACCTCCATAACCGAGAAACATTTCCTTATTCCTCTAAGGATAATTTTGACTGCTATCTAGTGATCTACTCCTAGATCACCTTTGTACCCTCTTGCCAGACATGTGGCAAGGCACACATCAGGTGTGGTATTCAGCATGGCATACCGTATAGAGCGTATGACAAAATCATAGGGGACGGCCTTCGTCCTTCCTCTTTCTTCTGCCACGGTCAATCTTTGAGTCTTACTCAACTTCACACCTTACAACTCAGGTAAGAACCCCTTCTTTGACTGATCTATTTTGAACTCCTTCAAAAACATGTCCAGGTGTGCGTTCTTTGAAAGTATCATCTGGCGTTTTGATCTATCTCTATAGATCTTGATGCCCAATATGTAAGCAGCTTTATCCATGTCTTCCTTTGAAAAACACTCTTCAAACAACCGTTTATGCTTTCCAGAAATTCTACATTATTTCGGATCAACAATATGTCATCCACATATACTTATCAGAAATGCTGTAGTGCTCCACTCACTTTCTTGTAAATACAAATTTCTAGCAAACATTTTATAAAACCTAAAAGCTTTGATCACTCCATCAAAACATATATTCCGATTCCGAGATGCTTGCTCTAGTCCATAGAAGGATTGCTGGAGCCAGCATACCTTTTAGCATCCTTAGGATCGACAAAACTTTGATTGTATCACATACAACTCTTTCTTACGAAAACTGGTAAGAAAACTTGTTTCCACATCCATCTGTCAGATTTCATAATCGACAAATACAGCTAATGCTAACATGATTCCGACGGACATAAGCATCGCTACGGGTGAGAAATTCTCATCGTAGTCAACTCTTTGAACTTGTGAAAAGACTCTTCCCCACAAGTCGAGCTTCATAGACGGTAACATTACCGCCCACGTCCGTCTTCTTCTTAAAGATCCATTTATCTCAATGGCTTGACGATCATCGGGCAAGTCCACCAAAGTCCATACTTTGTTCTGATACATGGATCCTATCTCGGATTTCATGGCTTCTAACCATCTGTCGGAATACAGGCCCACCATCGCTTCTCCATAGCTCGTAGGTTCATTGTTGTCTAACAACATGATATCTAAGACATGATTACCGTACCACTCAGGAGTAGTACATATCCTTGTCGACCTATGAGGTTCGATAGCAACTTTATCCGAAGCTTCATGATTACTATCATTAACTTCCTATTCAACAGATGTAGGCGCCACAGAAAACATCTTTCTGTGTTGCAGCACTCTCTGGTTGAAGTAAAGGTTTGACAACCTCATCAAGTTCTATCTTCCTCCCACTCAATTCTTTCGAGAGAAACTCCTTCTCGAGAAAGGACCTGTTCTTAGCGACAAACAATTTGCCCTCGGATCTGAGATAGAAGGTATACCCAACTGTCACGTTTGGGTATCCTATGAAGATGTGTTTGCCCGCTTTGGGTTCGAGCTTTTCAGGCTAAAGCCCTAAGCATCGCATCCCCAAACATTAAGAAACAACAACTTTGGTTTCTTGCCAAACCAATGTTCATATGACGTCGTCTCAACGGACTTAGATGGTGTCCTATCTAAAGTGAATGCAGCTGTCTCTAACGCATAACCTCAAAATGAAAACGGTAGATTGGTAAGAGACATCATAGATCGCACCATATCTCATAGGGTTCGATTAGGACGTCCGAACACACCATTACCTTGTGGTGTTCCAGGTGGCTTCAACTGTGAAACAATTCCATAATGTCTTAAGTGATTGCCAAACTCATAACTCAGAAAATCCCCTTTTGATCAGATCGTAGGAACATGATCCTTTTTGTTATGATGATTCTTAACTTCACTCTGAAATCGCTTGAACTTTTCAAACGTTTCATACTTGTGCTTCATTAAGTAAATATACCTATATATACTCAAATCGTCAGTGAAGATGAGAAAATAGCGATATCCACCACACGCTTCAATTCTCATTGGATCACACGCATCGGTATGCATGATTTCCAACAAGTCACTTGCCCGTTTCATTGTACCTGAAAACGGGGTCTTAGTCATCCTGCCCATGAGGCATGGCTCGCATATGTCAAGTGATTCAAAATCAAGTGACTCCAAACATCCATCGACATGGAGTTTCTTCATGCATCTTACGCCAATATGACCTAAGCGGCAGTGCCACGAGAAAGTGGTACTATCATTATTAACTCTACATCTTTTGGCGTGAACATGTGTATTACCACGACCGAGATTCAATGAACCATTCACATAGGGTGCATGACCATGAAAGGTATCATTCATGTAAACAGAATAACCATTATTCTCTAACTTAAATGAATGACCGTATTGCAATGAACATGATCTAATCATATTCATGCTCAACGTAGACACCTGATAACATTTATCTAGGTTCAATACTAATCCCGAAGGCAGATGGAGCGTGCGATGGTGATCTCATCAACTTTGGAAACACTTCCAATACACACATCGTCACCTCGCCCTCAGCCAGTCTCCGTTTAGTCCGTAGCTTTTGCTTCCAGTCACCAATAATAGTAACTGAACCGGTATCCAATACCCAGGTGCTACCAGGAGTACTAGTGAGGTACACATTAATAACACATATAAATTTTGTTGAAGTTGCCAGCCTTCTTATCCACCATGCATTTGGGGTAATTCCGCTACCAGTTACCGTTCCCTTTACAATAGAAGCACTTAGTCTCGGGTTTGGGTTCAACCTTGGGTTTCTTCACTGGAGCGGCAACTGGTTTGCCATCCATGAAGTTTCCCTTCTAGCCCTTGCCCTTCTTGAAACCAGTGGTCTTGTTAAACCATCAACACTTGATGCTCCTTCTTGATTTCTACCTTTTGCGGTCTTAAGCACCGCGAACAGCTCCGGGATCAATTCCATCCCTTGCATGTCATAGTTCATCACGAAGATCTAGTAGCTTAGTGATAGTGGCTAGAGAACTCTATCAATCACTATCTTATATGGAAGTTTAACTCCCACTTGATTTAAGTGATTGTAGCACCCAGACATTCTGAGCACATGCTCACTAGCTGAGCTATTCTCCTCCATCTTGTTGGCAAAAGAACTTGTCAGAGGTCTCACACCTCTCAACACGGGCATGAGCCTGAAATCCCAATTTCAACTCTTGGAACATCTCATATGTTCTATGGCGTTCATAACGTCATTGGAATCCCGATTCTAAGCCGTAAAGTATGGTGCACTAAACTATCAAGTAGTCATCCGGATGTGTCCGTCAGGTGTTCACAACATCCACATGCGATGTTGTAGGGGTTTGCACATCGAGCGGTGCATCAAAGATGTAAGCCTTCTGTGTAGCAGTGAGAACACTCCTCGGACTACGGACCTAGTCCGCATCATTGCTTACAATATCTTTCAACTTAATCTTTCTCTAGGAACGTATTGAAACAGGGAGCTACAACGTGAGCTATTTATCTACAACATATTTGCGAAGACACTTTAGACTATGTTCATGATAATTGGGTTCATGTAATCAAATTATTTAATGAACTCCTACTCAGATAGACATCCCTCTAGTCATCTAAGTGAAACATGATCCGAGTCAACTAGGCCGTGTCCGATCATCACGTGAGACGGACTAGTCAACATCGGTGAAGATCTTCATGTTGATCGTATCTTCCATACGACTCATGCTCGACCTTTCGGTCTTCCGTGTTCCGAGGCCATGTCTGTACATGCTAGGCTCGTCAAGCCAACCTAAGTGTTTTTGCTGTGTAAATCTGGCTTACACCCGTTGTATTTGAACGTTAGAATCTATCACACCCGATCATCACGTGGTGCTTCGAAACAACGAACCTTCGCAACGGTGCACAGTTAGGGGGAACACCTTTCTTGAAATTTTAGTGAGGGATCATCTTATTTAAGCTACCGTCGTTCTAAGCAAATCAGATGTAAAACATGATAAACATCACATGCAATCAAATAGTGACATGATATGGCCAATATCATTTTGCTCCTCTTGATCTCCATCTTCGGGGCTCCATGATCATTGTTGTCACCGGCATGACACCATGATCTCCATCATCGTGTCTTCTTGAAGTTGTCTCGTCATCTATTACTTCTACTACTATGGCTAACGCTTTAGCAATAAAGTAAAGTAATTACATGACGTTTATATTGACACGCAGGTCATAAATAAATTAAGACAAGTCCTATGGCTCCTGCCGGTTGTCATACTCATCGACATGCAAGTCATCATTCCTATTACAAGAACATGATCAATCTCATACATCACATATATCATTCATCACATCCTTTTGGCCATATCACATCACAAGGCATATGCTGCAAAAACAAGTTAGACGTCCTCTAATTTTTGTTGCAAGTTTTACGTGGCTGCTATAGGTTTCTAGCAAGAATGTTTCTTACCTACGTGAAAAACCACAACGTGATATGCCAATTTCTATTTACCCTTCATAAGGACCCTTTTCATCGAATCCGATCCGACTAAAGTGGGAGAGATAGACACCCGCTAGCCACCTTATGCAACTAGTGCATGTCAGTCGGTGGAACCAGTCTCACGTAAGAGTTTGTGTAAGGTCGGTCCGGGCCGCTTCATCCCACGATGCCGCCGAATCAAGATAAGACTAGTAACGGCAAGCAAATTGACAAAATCGACGTCCACAACAACTTGTGCTCTACTCGTGCATAGAAACTACGCATAGACCTAGCTCATGATGCCACTGTTGGGGAACGTAGCAGAAATTCAAAATTTTCTACGCATCACCAAGATCAATCTATGGAGTAATCTAGCAACAAGGGGAAGGAGAGTGCATCTACATACCCTTGTAGATCGCTAAGCGGAAGCGTTCAAGTGAACGGGGTTGATGGAGTCATACTCGTCGTGATCCAAATCACCGATGATCCTAGAGCCGAACGGACGGCACCTCCGTGTTCAACACACGTACAGCCCGGTGACGTATCCTACGCCTTGATCCAGCAAGGGGAGAAGGAGAGGTTGGGGAAGACTCCATCCAGCAGCAGCACGACGGTGTGGTGGTGGTGGAGGAGCGCGGGACTCCAGTAGGGCTTCGCCAAGCACTACGAGAGACGAGGAGGGAGAGGGGTAGGGCTGCACCAACAGGGAGAGCAAATCACATGTGTTGGGCAGCCCCAAACCTCAAGTATATATAGGGGGAGGGGAGGGGCTGCACCCCCACCTAGGGTTCCCTCCCTAGGGGTGGCAGCAGCCCCCAGATGCCATGTGGGAGGCGGCCAAGGGGGAGAGAGAGGGGGCGCACCTAGGGTGGGCCTTAGGGCCCATCTGTGCCAAGGGTTTGCCCCTTTCCTCTTGAGGACGCCTTGGGCCTTGGTGGGAGGCGCCCCAGCCCACATAGGGGCTGGTCACTTCCCACTTATGGTCCACGCAAGCCTCCGGGGCTGGTGGCCCTTCCCGGTGGACCCCCGGACCTCTCCGGTGGTCCCGGTACACTACCGGTGATGCCCAGAACACTTCCGGTGGCCAAAACCATACTTCCTATATATCAATCTTTACCTCCGGACCATTCCGGAACTCCTCGTGACTTCCGGGATCTCATCCGGGACTCCGAACAACATTCGGTAACCGCGTACATACTTTCCCTATAACCCTAGCGTCATCGAACCTTAAGTGTGTAGACCCTACGGGTTCGGGAGTCATGCAGACATGGCCGAGAAAACTCTCCGGTCAATAACCAATAGCGGGATCTGGATACCCATGTTGGCTCCCACATTCTCCATGATGATCTCATCGGATGAACCACGATGTCAAGGACTTAATCTATCTCGTATACAATTCCCTTTGTCTAGCGGTACGATACTTGCCCGAGATTCGATCGTCGGTATCCCGATACCTAGTTCAGTCTCTTTACCGGCAAGTCTCTTTTACTCGTTCCGTAACACATCATCCCGTGATCAACTCCTTGATCACATTGTGCACATTATGAGGATGTCCTACCGAGTGGGCCCAGAGATACCTCTCCGTTTACACGGAGTGACAAATCCCAGTCTCGATTCATGCCAACCTAACAGACACTTTCGGAGATACCTATAGTGTACTTTTATAGCCACCCAGTTACGTTGTGACATTTGGCACACCCAAAGCACTCCTACGGTATCCGGGAGTTGCACAATCTCATGGTCTAAGGAAATGATACTGGACATTAGAAAAGCTTTAGCATACGAACTACATGATCTTGTGCTAGGCTTAGGATTGGGTCTTGTCCATCACATCATTCTCCTAATGATGTGATCCCGTTATCAACAACATCCAATGTCCATGGTCAGGAAACCGTAACCATCTATTGATCAATGAGCTAGTCAACTAGAGGCTTACTAGGGACATGGTGTTGTCTATGTATCCACACATGTATCTGAGTTTCCTATCAATACAATTCTAGCATGGATAATAAACGATTATCATGAACAAGGAAATATAATAATAACCAATTTATTATTGCCTCTAGGGCATATTTCTAACACAACCGCCTTTGGCGCCTTTGTACATCCCCTGCCAAGCAAATGGGCAATTCTTCCATTTCCAATGCATGCAGTCGATGCTTCCAAGCATCCCAGGAAATCCTCTTGCCGCATTCTGTGCTAGGATCCGAGCAGTGTCTTCCGCGTTGGGTGTTCTCAAGTATTGCGGTCAAAACACTGCCACCATTGCCCGACAGAACTTGTAGAAACACTCTATGCTGGTGGACTTGGCCATGCGCTCATAGTCATCGAGTGAATCACCGGGATCTCAGTATGTAAGCATCCTCATCGCTGTCATGCACTTCTGGATGGAGGTGAATCCAAGGGCGCTGGTGCAATCCATCTTGCACTTGAAGTAGTTGTCAAACTCCTGGATGTAATTCACAATCCTGAGGAAGAGCTTTCAGCTGATCCGATAACGGCGCCGAAATGTTTTCTCGCCGTGAAGTGGAGCATCGGCGAAGTAGTCGGAGTAGAGCATGCAGTAGCCTTCGAGACGATGACGGTTCTTTGCTTTCACCCGCCCCGGAGCCGAGCCACCTCGCCGGGGATTTTCATTGCTCGCCAGCAGCTGGGCGAGGGTGGCGAGCACCATGAGATGCTCTTCTTCCTGGACGTCGTCTTCGGCTTCCTCCTCCAGCAGCACGGCGAGCGCTTCCTCATCATCTGAGTCCATCGCCGAGGCAGGCAAATCGCCGAACACCTTGCGCTCGTGTACCCGCCGCTAAACTGCCCCTCCGTGGCCAGAAACGGCGTCCGGAAACGCCCAGCTGCTGTTGGAGGGGCTGCGGCGGCGAAGCTCTGCTATTTTTCGGCATGGAATGGCTATCTAGTGGTGAAAGGCGGCGGGCGGCGCCGGGATATAGCTACTGGCGGCCGAGGGCGCAGGGGGTGGGAGGCGAGTCGGGGAAGAAAACTTGACTTTTCCCCTGACGGCGTGGGCCAGCCGCGCTTTCCCTTGCACCGGAGCCCCCAACTGCCCCCAGTGCGTCGGGTTTGGCCTGTGACCGCCGGGCGGAAAAAAGGGCCGAACCGACGTTTTTCGGCGTCCTGGGGGCGCGACTGGGGCGTTTTTTTGGCGCCGGCGCCGAAAAATTGGCCTGGGGGGCCTGTTGGGAGCGCGGCTGGAGATGTTCTAACTGCCCCAGAGCTCGAGAGATGACCATGACACCGTGTTGGCATTTTTCCGTTTCCACAAGCTCGACCTAGGTACATAAGCTGCCCTCAAGGGGTTGTATGTTGTGGGGTGGACATTGCCACCACTCAGGACACCACTGATTTTTTTAGAAAAGGAGGATATACTCCTTCCTCTACATATGGACGATGCATGCAATCATTTTATTAATTATTCACAATGACCTTACAAAGTAATACACCAGTAAGCCTGAAGCCACCATCTTGGCAACAACTGTCGCTACTCCTATCCCTTTGATGAAGGGGTGCCGAATGTCCGAGCCTAATACCAAACAGACATCGTACCAAAGCCTAACATCTAAAGCTGGATGCCTTAGCCCAGCAACAATACCGGGACAAGATCACACACCAGTCTGGCGCACTCTCAGAGGCCGTCGCCACCATCTTCCACCGATCCATCTCCAGAGCAGGTACTGACGCACCGACCTTGCCAGGCCTATCGTTGACACCACCACGGCGCTAGACAACGCCACCATCCTGCACGTATCCATCCACACGCACCCGTCGCCGAAAGTCCGCAGCCCCATGCCGCAGGGATCCCTCGTCGACCTTGCGATAGATGTAACACCGATCCTTCTCCAAAAGACGCTCTCGAGAGGGAGAACGACACCGAAGGCACCATCATCGTCTGATCCGGTATACCCAGATCTAGGGTTTCCCTCGGAACATCCCGATCGAGTTGACGTGACCTGCAATGACAACACCTCGAGAAGGAAACGACGCCAGGGACACCTCCATCGTCCACAGTCAGGAGCGATTTTCACCGGAAGCCGGGTCGTCCCGATCTCGTGGCTGTCTGGAACTGCAAGAAGCCTCACCATGAAGACGCATGCCGCCGTCGGTACTCTGGCAGAGATCCTCCATCACCTCACCAGACCCCTCATCGCGCCGCATGCCATCCATGTGAGGAACCGACGATGGATCTTGGCGGTATCACTACTGGAACCAGCTTCTTTTCCGTCCGCCATGGCGGATGGCAAAGGCATGGATCACGGGCGACAAACTTGTTTGCCGTCCGCTAGCAGACGACAAAATGTCCGGATGAACACGTGCCAGCAAAGGCCTTCTTTTCCGCCCGCTTCCTGGAAACGGACGGCAAAGGATTGTGCCGTCCGCCATTGGTGGCCAGTAGACGGAAAAATCGTGGACGGCAGTGAGGTGGCGTGAGAGATGTTAGGGGTTAACGGCGTGCTTTGGCGTCAGCTAGCGGACGGCAAAGAGGCTAAGGTATTTGTCGTCCGCTGGCAAACGACAAAGTGCTCAAACATGCCAGTCCCAGGAATCACAGGTAGCTGCCACATGGCATGTTTTTTAATTTAATTCATTCAATTTGACAGCAATTCACAGATATACATAGCAATTCACATATATACACAACAAGCATATCCAACACACAAGCTTCATCATATATACATACATAACCAACACATATATAGTTCCATCCTTACATATTACAAAAGTTTCACATTGTTCATCCAACACCGTTATCCAGCCATCCATATAACAAGTTCCAACCATGCAAGTTCATTGATACAAAATAAAAGCACAAATGGAAAAGAAGCACTCCATCCATGCAAGCTTCCGTGAATTAAATCAAATCTGCAAAATGATAAACAAGATGTTATAAGAAGAAGAAGACTATAAGAAGTAAGCATACTTAAGTAAAATGGAGCTAACCTAGAAGAAAATGAAGAAGAAGAAGAAGAAGAAGACTAGAAGAAGAAGAAGAAGAAGACTATAAGCTTATTATGTAAACTTGGTCATTTTGTTCTAATATAAGTAATTTTGGAGTTAACCTATAGGAAACTAAGTATATTAGAGCTAACTTATGTCATTTTGGAGAAGAAGAAGAACAAGAAGAAGAAGAAGAAGAAGAAGAAGAACAAGACTATAAGCTTATTATGTAAACTTGGTCATTCTGTGCTAACATAAGTAATTTTGGAGCTAACCTATAGGAACCTAAGCATATTAGAGATAACTTAGTATATTATAGCCAACTTAGGTAAAATGGAGCCAACCTAGCTAAATATGCCATCTTTGAGTGAACTAAGCATATTAGAGCTAACTTAGAGCTAACTTATGTCATTTTGGAGAAGAAGAAGAAGAAGAAGAAGAAGAAGAAGAAGAAGAAGAAGAAGAAGAAGAAGAAGAAGAAGAAGAAGAAGAAGAAGACTATAAGCTTATTATGTAAACTTGGTCATTTTGTGCTAACATAAGTAATTTTGGAGCTAACCTATAGGAAACTAAGCATAGTAGAGATAACTTAGCATATTAGAGCCAACTTAGGTAAAATGGAGCCAACCTAGCTAATTATGCCATCTTTGAGTGAACTAAGCATATTAGAGCTAACTTAGAGCTAACTTATGTCATTTTGGAGAAGAAGAAGAAGAAGAAGAAGAATAAGAAGAAGAATAAGAAGAAAGAAGAAGAAAAAGAAGAAGAAGACTATAAGCTTATTATGTAAACTTGGTCATTTTGTGCTAACATAAGTAATTTTGGAGCTAACCTATAGAAAACTAAGCATAGTAGAGATAACTTAGCATATTAGAGCTAACATGGGTAACTAAGCATATTAGAGCTAACATAGGTAACTAAGCATATTAGATCTAACTTAGAGCTAACTTATGTCATTTCGGAGGAAACAAAGCTAAGTATATATAGATCATTTTGGAGATCCGACATACCTGACATAGTTCAGTTCTCATTGTTCTTCTCCTCTCCTTCCTCAGCCTGATGCGCCAAGAGCGGCGAGGCGGTGGAGGCAGTGGGATGTAGTATTCTACCACAATTGGCGTGGTCATGTCGCCCAGCTGTAGGATCGCCGGCGCCACCACCGGCGCGAGGTCATTGTTAGACACCACCACCATCGCGAGGCCATCTTCAGGCAGGACAGGCACGACCATCGCTAGGTCATCTCGAGCCACCACCATCTCATGGGTAACAAACTAGCTAACAAAAACAAATGCTAATTAGACGTGACAAAACGTGTACGTGCTAGCCTATACTCAACTAATGCAACCTAAAACTTAGAAACAAACATGCATTATTCCCTACGTGCTTGCTAATGCAACATGCTTATCTGACAACATTCATGTCAACTATGAAGGTGTCTGTGTCAACTTCGTCAATATCAAGATGTTGTGCAGACTCAGTATCTCAGAGGTGCTCATAGGGGGTGTGCGTGCGTGCGTTAATATTGTTGAGTGTATGTGCATGTAGGTGAGCATTGAAGTTTCTGCTGTGTTAAAAAAAGACAAGAGTTTTGGTGTCGATTTGCAGTATCATTTAAGAGCATCTGTATCAGATGTGCTATAATGGATCAAACCTCTAAATTTGCAGTATAGATCCCGTAAAAAGCACCGAATAGATCATGTAAAACAGTTGACCCTTAAATTTCTTTTGCAGCTCCGCGTATATTATCCCCTACATACCTCAAATCTACAGTGCATTAGGTGGTTCTTGAGTTGTTGGGTCTAAGTTTTACATGCATGCATTATCAAAACAGTGTCATCAGCATAATGTATTACAGGAAAACTAGAGCAGGGGTAACTCTGGAGAGCGGCTTTGCTAAGATCTGCATGCATGGCTTCATTTAAGATTGAGTGCAGTGTGTCAATTGCAAGCACAAATTATAAAGGAGAAAGAGGATCCCCTTTGCCTAGCACCTCTCTTGCAGAGGAACTGCCTGCTAGGAACACCATTCAATAACACAGAGGAGTACCCAGACTTGAAGATCATATCCATCCACATAAGCCACTTTTCCCCAAAACCCCTTGCTTTCAGGATCTCTAGAATAGTGCCATCCTCCATTAAGTCAAAAACCTTTTCAAAGTCAATTTTTATGATGATAAGCTCCTTTTTGGATGAGTGAAATTGATGAATAAATTCATATGCCCAGGCTAAGCAGTCTTGAATGGACCTTGACTTAAGAAATCCATACTGGTTGCACTAGTAGAAAACAGGGCTTTGGTCACAGTGCAATATACACATTAGTCCTGGTTGCATTACGAACCGGGACTAATATGAGCATTGGTCCTGGTTCGAGCGGCTAAAGGTATTAGTCCCAGTTCAAATGGGCCCTTTAGTCTCGGTTTGAGACACGAACCGGGACTAAAGGGTAAGATTAGACCTGTAGTCCCGGGACTAAAGCGTGGGATGCCCTTTAGTCCCGGTTCGTGTCTCAAACCAGGACTAAAGGGCCCATTTCTCAAACTCTACCCCACCCCACCCCCTATCGCCATTTTAGTTTTGAAAAAAACAAAAGAAAATGATAAAAACATCAAAAAATAAAATCCTTCGAGATGTAGTTATATCACTACATCTACTAGTTAGGAAAATTAAAAACTTAAATTTGGACATGTTTTGCAAAAAAAGTGTTATGAAAAAGTAAAACGGCTATAACTTTTGCATAAGATGTCGGAAAAAACGTATAATATATCAAAATGTTCAGCATGAAAATCCGCATCCGATTTTGACTGCCTACGGCTTGTTTGCAAATTTTTTAGAATTCTCAAATTCTTAAAGGAAAAAAAGATATGCTCAAATTTTAGTTTTTTTAATTTTGGTTAAATCAGGTCAAACTACTTATTCAAGAAGTATTAGTGTTACTAAATAATTATTACATTTTTTTTGAATTTTGGTCAAATCTGGTCAAACAATGGTCAGACTACTTATTCAAGAAATATTAGTATTACTAAATAATTATTGTTTTTTAGAATAATAGTTTCAAACTCAAATAGTGAAACGTGTGACTTCATACTCAAGCTAAACTCCTGAGGATTAATAGGATTGACATCTTACTATTGTCAGGAAAACAACAAGTGCAGACTTGGAAACGAGGGGGAATAGAACCCGGAAGTTAAGTGTGCTCAGGCTGGAGTAGTGAGAGGTTGGGTGACCGGCCGGGAAGTTAGATGATTTGGAATGATGAGTGGTGATTAGAGATTATAGAACCCGGAAGTTAAGTGTGCTCAGGCTGGAGTAGTGAGAGGTTGGGTGACCGGCCGGGAAGTTAGATGATTTGGAATGATGAGTGGTGATTAGAGATTAGAGGTTAAATTGAGCAGTGATGAGGGGTGATTAGAGATTAAATTGTGAAATAATTCAGAAAATCAAAAAATAATAAAAAAATCTTAAAATTTCCTTTAGTCTCCTTTTTCTACTAGTGTTGGTATGCACCAACGTCAGAATGAACTTCTGCAGTCTGTTTTCCAAGAGCTTAGTTATGACTTTAATTGAGCAGTTCAATAAAGAGATGGGCCTATAATCGTTGGCAGAAACTGGGCAGTCTTTCTTTTGGATGAGAGTGATATAGGAAGTATTAATGCTCTGCAACTTAATTGACCCCTTAGAGAAATCCTCAATGAGAGCATAAAGGTCTCGAGCAATGATATCCCAACAATGTTTGATGAAATTCGTGTTAAAATCATATGGCCCAGGTGACTTATCAGAAGGGAGTTCTTTGATGATAGTATCAATTTATTCCTTAGAAAAAAGTTGTTCAAGCACAGAAAGGTCCAAATTTGATTTCAGCAGATCTCCCAAATTCTCCCCTTCTTCTTTGGAGTTGATCATTGTCATGCAGTATCCAATAATACCTCCCATTTGGAACGTGCGAGTGGAACACCACCATAATTCCAGTCGTGAACAGCCAGGTCACCTCTAGGCGCCATCGAATACGTCCTACATAATAACTCCTAAGACAGTTTTCCCTAGATGGACTACGACTGTTTCTTTTTGCACATAGTGGACAAACTTCATTACACATCTAACCATGACTAATGTTAGATATTCTAAAAATGTCATGCACATAAATCATTTTTTCCAAGAACTGGCACACAAAGATGCATGTTATTTTCATTATGATTGGGGAGCGTGGCATCATTCACAAGAGTAGGATCTGAACGAACTGAAATGCAAAGCACCACCAGCCTGGAATGAAGTACTCCTCCCCCCCCCCCCCCTACCCACCTGGAGCCTAGCCCTCTACCACAACAATATAATCATTTCCTTAATTTGCTTTAAGATCTGTAATATGTCTGCTTGTGGGGATGTACCAAAGAAAACCATATAATAAGTTTCTTTCGCTAAATATAAAAATGTTCAATTAGTATTTTATTCCTTGTCCCTACCATTCGTATATGTATATTTTGTATATATGCATCAATTGGGGTCGAATGCAACTGTCCAAAGGAATTATATTTCAAAACATTTGGATCTTTCGCTTATCTTCATGGTACATGCATGCAACATTTTGTGGGGAACCTTTTTTGGACTTCAGCATTGAACTAGTTAGTACTCCCTCCGTGAACTAAACTAGTGATCTAAACACGCTTATATTAGTTTACAGAGGGAATACTAACTACTAACTACACTAATCCCCTAAAAAACTACTAGTAACTACTAAGTTTGCATAAGGAGGCTAGATTTTTTTGGAGAACAAGTTAAGTGTGCAATTTCCTATGGTTTGACAGTGAAGCTTGGAGGCAAATACAAAGTGATGGATGTACTACTATTGTGGCGATTAGAATCGGAGAAACCCCGCAAGGGCAGGCGAAGCTTTACATCGGTAGCACACTATGGCGATATGAGATCAGGCTAGAGATGATATGTTCAAGACACTGGATGGTTGTGAGAGTAGTCGGTACATATGCATGAAACTAGATTTTATTTTGTGATTTTTTTAGTTAGTGGTTGGGTGCTTGCCTGAATTCCAGAAGGCAAGATATATGCTTATTTTCACGGTTCAGGTATCATGTGCCACATACAAAAGCAGGACAATACAATAAGCCGTTCTAATTTTGTTATTGAGTAAAGAATCAAGGCTCAAAATCAAATTGAATTCACATTATCTCATAATAAAAATTCCATGTCATTGTAAATTTGACGAAGTTTGAGTTCATTATGGCTGGTTGCTTCGTGCATTTTTGTCGTCGAGGCTCCAATTACAAACTAGCCGCACATACACACAAACTCTGGCTGGATTCCCAGTCCGAGCTTTATTTAGAGGTCATATCATTCTAGATCAATCAAAGTCACGCCTTACATTTCTTCAAGAAAATAGTACTCCTACATTTATTAATACATGGACACTATGAAAAATACACTTTGCAACTATAGAAGACCACCAAAAGTAATCGAAGAAAAAGTTGACGGCGTTGCCTTATACTAGCAACCCATGGTTTAACTACTTGGTACTCACATGCATCGACTGGATGATAATGAACATGCTCGGCAACTTCCTTCCTCATGCCCATTCCATTTCCTTTAATTTGCATGCACCCTAATAATTAACCCGACAAATGAGAAGACAAGATGACTTGCAAAGCAAGCCTTGATTTTTACCTTGATACTTGTAATTTGAGTTTGTGGCCTAGTATATAGAAATGGAGGGAGTAGGAGAATCTATACATTATAAATATAGGAAGTTAAATATTGTGTGAGACTGACCCAATCACAGCACCACGCTGGACCTGATTTTTGGGCCTAGTTGTAATTTTTTTGGTGTCAAATAGCTAACAACATTGGATTTGTGTAAATATTATGTAACTATACTTGTTTTCTTAGGCGAAATGAAAAGTTATAGTTACTCCTAGAATTAAGTCATCGTGAATTTACTCCAAATTGCAATGCAACAACATATCTTCATTGAAAAGAGGAGATTAGAGACAAAAATGCCATTTCTTTCTATTCCTACTTGTTAAACGTAGAAAGAGATTACTCGATCCAGAAGGAAAATAGTACTCATAAAAAGTGCAAATCTCCTTTTGGTAATTGTACAAAAAAAAGGAAGAACAAACTATGGACATGATTTCTTTACTCTACTCAACATATGGCAAACTCTGGTACTAGATGCATGATCTGTCGTAGATTATTTCCGTAAACCTATATGCAATATCCTGAAGAAATTCGAGTTTCCACTGCATTTTAAACTCAAGTTATATAGCCTACAGAGTCGTGAGAAGTGCAGCGCTGCACGCAGCGACATCTGAACGCGCGGCATCCACGGCGCACGGCCCTTCGCGATTCACACCAGGATAGTGCTAGTTAGAGTATAGTGGGGCATTGGAATTCTGTTTGCAACGTATATTAAGCTGAAAGCTGACAGTACGTTCTGACATAAGGCACTGTATCATGCGACTTTTGGCTCGAACGCGCAGGATCACGGACCATGCAACTTTTGGGTGTAGGAGACCAGTACGCATTCTCGGAGACCGTGCAGGTGGGTGCATGAACGCCGGGGACTGGATCCGGCCATTTCCTGAACACGGCGTCGCCCGGAGAAGGACCGCCGCCGCTCAAACAACTTGAATCACTTCGTGCTCGGGGACGAGGGGTAGATTCCCAGCTCTGCCGGTAAGCAATCCAGCTCCCTTAGCAGCGAACAGCAGGGAACCAATCTGACATCCGAACACCATGAAAAAAGAACGAGAGCAGGCTGGGAGGAGACGAAGCAGGGATTCACTCACGCGTCAGCCATGGCGGCTGCCGCCTCCTCTCCATTCGCCGGAACAAGCTCCATTCGGGACATTGTATCTGTGTCTCAAGTCAGAACTGGTGTGTGGGGGCGGATGTGCATAAGGTACACGCCACCCTTGTAGTGTGGCAGAGAGAGAGAGAGACGACTTTTTGTGCACCATCACTCACCTTTATATCTTTTGTGGACCATCCTCGTCTGCCAAGACAGGCATCCCGTACGCCCTGGCCCTGTATTTTCTATTGTATCTTGACTAAATGCTGGACCAACAATGCATATGCGCAGATCACCGTGATAAAAGTGTGTGGTTGGATTGCAGCGTTCAGATGCCGCTGCGTCCAGAACATCCACTCTCACAGAGTCGTCCTGTATTATTTCCGATACATGTCACTTCTATATATTAACAAGATTGTAAGATTGAATGATCTTGTGCTTTCTCTTTCACTTTTGTTGGATATTTGTATACTAGTCTTTTCTATGGTTGTGCATGGGAAGTGACAAAGGAAAGTAATGAAACATTTCCTTATATTATGTGCTCTTTGTGTGTTGCATTCAAACTGATCGATGTACTCTTCAAAGTGTATATACAAGTGAGCTCATCTGTAGTGCCATCAAATAAATATGAGCCTTGCATCAATGAACCTGAAACTTGAGAAACGATACATATAACAGCGCAAGTAAGAAGATAATCACCTCAACAATCTGCCGAGTACTTTGCGATTAGTAGTAAGAATGTAACTTGAATATGTTAAGAAAGAACATGAGAAGTGCCACATTTTTTCCAATGAGGGGCGTACCCTGGCCTATGCATCAACTGACACACACAACCATTTTACTGAAAAGAACAAAAAAAAATCCAATTAGTTCACCAGTGTCAACTAAACGGAAAGGAAAAATACCACAATCGATCAGTAAAAAAGATTTCATTTTTTTCGTTAAAAGGCACTTGCATTAACTCCAAATGTCGCATGAAAATAATGATGAGCAACCCCTGACCACCGTATAGCTAAGATGAAAACAACTAAAACACTAACATATGACTAAAGTAAAGTAAAAAAAACTGGCATATCAGCCAATAAAGTCATATAAGACAGAAAATATGCAAATTTCACCGGAGGTGGAGGAACTATCAGGAGATTATGTTGTCACCCATATTGCATAAAACCTCCCCGGCCAACCGCTCCGACCACATACACATAAAAACGATTACATGATTACATGGCTCATCAACCACGTAATTCTAGAGATACCACATATTAGGTGCACTATGCGGCACAAGAGTTGGTAAAGCATGTTCTAGAAGCTAGGGCGCTATTTAATCACGGTTCACTATTTTGTTGTGTATGTAGGCTTGGTCAAAGATTAGGACCTGCTATGGTAAAAAATCCAACAAGTTTCGGGCCTGAGCGATCTCTACAACGCTAGGGCCTAACTTCCCCCGAGATCGAGATGCGACCAACTGCGTGTTGGCAGTTTTCGTTATTACAAGCACGACCCACGTGGAGAGGTTACCCTCAAGGCCTTTTCAATAAGATTACCGTTGTATATGTTTCCAAAAATCATTATTTTTTGCTTTTGAATATTGACCCAGAACTTGATGTATTGGAAGCATGCATGGTTCCCACGTGCATCCGGTGCATGAATTGAGCTGGTGCACTCAATACGTTCTCGGCCTGAACAAGCAGCTAGGAGGGGCATCTACATTGGGAGCTGGGAGGCGGAGCATGTGTCTCTCTGTCCCTGTTGTTGTGTGAGGAGAGAAATGGATATTGGACAGCATGTCCTTTTGCAAAAAGAAAAAAATGGAAGGCGGCGGGGGCAATGAAAAAGAACTACGGTGGGTGAGAGAGTCTGCGGAACTTAGGGGCTTTCTGTGAGTTGTAGCAGGAGGACTGATGAGCTTGGTGCAATTAACTCATGTGTGACTATGCCTACACATGCTAGACAGAGCGCCTCTGTTTCTGACATCTCTCAATCCTATCAACATGACTTCAAACTTTCTCTTTCATTGCTGCTAGCTGCGGCCTCTTGTATGGATGAGTATCTATGTGAGGTGACATGGGAGAGCTAGCAACGCCACCTCCTCTTATATATCAGTAGGCGTGTACGTGCCGGAACACACAAAGGAAAAAACAACTAGGATATTAATTCAAAGCTATTTCTTCTATGTCTGCCATTGTACGTAGACCAGAAGTTTATTTCTCAGAAGAATTAAGGACAGGGTGCTACCACTTTGTAGAGGCCGGGCTTTCTTTCGATGCGATTGTATCATATCGACATATCAATTCAATGAAATGTCCTTTATCGAAAAAAAACCACTTTATAGTATCACACAACGGTCATCTACTAAGGGAAAGCTCTAGAAAATCCTAATGGTACAATCCTGATTCTATCTACATTGCTTGACTCTCCTGCAGATGCTCGGCTACCAACAGACGGTCAGCATATGTTTGTTCTTCCGTCGTTACTGGCTGGGAGAATTTGTTAGAAACACAGTACAGTTTGATCTGACTGCAAGTCATGATAACATCATACTTGGTCATTATTGAGAATCATGTGTATGCACATCCTTCGGAACAAGGTTCTATCCATTCTTGAATCCTCTCATTCGCATCAGCAAGATTTTAATCTAGTCAACTTCCTCTCAAGGAGCAATGACCACCTTTTCTTTCATGTAAAGAGCAAGAGCACTTTGATATCTTATTATATCTTTTAATTCCAGTAGGTGTTGTTTGTCATTGTACATGTTAAATCAATTTAAAGCTCTTTTGTGATGTCCTCTTTAGTACGGTGGGCAGAAATTCATTAAGCAGAAGAATGGAATGGCTGTTCCATCGCACGCTGCTGCCTCTCTTGCCGATAGAATGCACAACCTCCTGTCCCCTTGGCCGCTTTGCAACGCATGCGCTACCTCTCCCCCATCGGTTCTCGGTTTGAGGTTTCTTCGCAATGTCTTAGTGTGTGCCTTTCGTTGGCGTTTTTATTTTTTATTTTTAGAAAACGAGGATGACCCCCGGCCACTGTATCTGGGCGATGCATACGGCTACTTTATTAATTATTAACACAAAACCTTATAAAGCCATACAACAGCAAGACTAAAGCCACCGATCCAAGCGACAACTGTCGCTACACCTATACAATTGATGAAGGGGCGCAGATAGTCTGGACCTAATACCAAACAGACATCGCAGCCAAACCTAAACATCTAAGACCTGAGGTCCCAACCAGGACGTCTGCCGGGTATGGGGCACTTACCAGTCCGGCGCATTCCTCAACCAGGACGCCTGCCGGGTATGAGGCCGCCGCAGCCACCTGCCACAAATCCATCTTCAGAGCTACACTGTTGCATGTACCGTGTCAGGTCTCTCTGCCATCGACGCCACCACGACGCCCGACAGCGTCATCCTCCTGCGCGAGTCCATCCTCCCACAGCGAACTCCGAATCTGCACTGCGCCACGCCGTCAAGATCCGTGGCCATCAGTGTGTAGGATGAAGCACCGTTCCACCAAAGAATCCGTCCTCTGGTCCCTCGATCACGTGTGTACCTCCAAAAATGACGCCCCCAAGGAAGGAACGACACCAGAGCACCGCCGTCATCTGATCATCCGATCTAGGGTATCCCCCGGAGGTAGCAGAGAGTGGCCTTGAACTTCTCCACGGCGATGCCTTCAAGAAGGGAACGACGCAGATAGCGCCGCCACCGCCGGCCTTAGCAGAAGCCGAAGGCAAGTTTTCATCCAGATCAGTTCGAAAGAATCCAACTCTCGTGCACGGGCTGCCGTCACCACCAGCACCACCAGGCAGACCCTAGAGTACCGGCAGATCAGCGAGCCACCGGCACCA
This sequence comes from Triticum monococcum, assembly GCA_034509565.1. Classification (NCBI taxonomy): domain Eukaryota; kingdom Viridiplantae; phylum Streptophyta; class Magnoliopsida; order Poales; family Poaceae; genus Triticum; species Triticum monococcum. The sequence continues at coordinate 31,707,331 of CM067841.1, read as the reverse complement.
CCGCATCCAGATCGCCGGCCACGCCGGGCCGCCGCCATCCCCCGCGCCGTCCGGGTCAGAGATGGAGCTGCCGACCGCGCACAGGGACCGCCGCCGCCTGCACACGCCGGAGCCCCACCGAGATCCCAACGCCCGCCACCGCTTGCCGACGCCAACCTCCGCCCGAGCACTGGCGCCACCGTGGAGCCATCAGATCGGGGAGGGAGACGTCGCGCGCTGACCACCCTCACGGACCCCGCCGCACGCCCGAACGCCGGCGCCACCGCGGCGCCATCAGATCGGGAGGAGGAGGAGCTCGCGCCTCGCCGCCCAGCACAAACCACGCCGCCGCCATCGCCGCAGCGCCACCAAAGGGGAGCTCCGCAGATCCGCCGGCGACCCGACCTGCCGCCGAGCCAAGCGCCGCCGCGAGGGCCGGCCGTCCCGCGCCGCCCAGGAGCCTCGCGAGGAGGGAGGGAGCCCCGCCGCCGCCGACGCACGCGCGGGCTTTGCCCGGCGGCGTCCCTTGACGACGGCGAGGGAGAAGGAGGGCGAAGGAAGGGAGATATGTACGTGATGGTCAGTATGCCGGAGGGACACCGTTGGATTCTCAGGGCATAAACATTCAACTGCAGTTCACACCATTGAAAAAAAAAATGTCCACAAGTAGAAAGGAAGGCAATTATTATTTTTCTTTTAGTTAAGCCACTTGCAGGGAATCACCCTTCCAGCTCCAAGGGTCCCTTGGTTCTTTCTGAAAATTTTGCTCCATCAGTCCTTACTGAGATGATGGCCTGGTAAGAATCTCTTAGCGATTGATGGGTATCACCATGTTCTTTCGATATCCCTCTCGCTGGGCCAGATTATTTCTTAGAGACAGAAGACTCACAAAGTAGCAGCATGGAAGATACTGAGGATGTAATTCATCATAACCGATATGTTAACTACATTTTGTTGTGAATTTATTAACAAGATACATGATTAGTATGATAGCCAGATCGACACACAAGTACCGCAACAAAGACCAATCTTTGTTTCTTGGATGCAATCAAGACTGCCCCCAAATTGACATAAGTCAAGTATGCCACTTTCCTCCAACCGATGGTCGACTGCCAAAATCTGCTGTCATATGCTCGAATCATGGTGCAATGATGCCCCGAAGCAGGTTGTCCCAATGAAGACGTCCTGCATCATGTAGTGTACTTGATATCCATTATTTTGGTACCTCTTATTCCTATGGAGCATGGAGCAATGAAAATATTAAACTTTATGTATCACGCTCCCTCCCTATCCCATCGATTGATGAGTATAAAAATGGCAGGGAAAGCAATGCATCTACCTCTTATATCATGGGCTTCTGTGGGTAAATGGTAACATGTGTGTTTTAATTTGTTGCAAGAATTGCATATGATAAATTAAGACAAGGAAAGAAAGTTCAAGTACAACCAGGCAACAAGAAACCCGGAGAAAAAAATGAAAAAAAACAAAGAAAGCATCTTAAATTCCTAGTAAGAGAAGGATGACCACTGGCTAGCACCAAGATAGCTAAAGTCTTTTCAAATTGGAACAAAAAAAAATCAACCAACGCTCTCAAGGGTCCATTGCCTTGAATCTACTTTGATCTGCTCAATGACCTTGTGTGCGGGTACCAACATCATTTCAAACACCCTTCTTTTCCATTCCCACCAAATGGATCGACCAAAGTCACAATCGTCTTCAAAGCTTGCTTGTTGGGTTTCTGGATCCTAGTCCTTGCATCAATGCCACCATTCTTGCAAATCTGTCATCATAATCTGAAAGTCAGTGACAGAGACAAGCCTAGGGAAGTTATGGTTATATCCCTAGGCCTAGTACCAACATCCTTTGTAATTTCTTCTTATTAAGAACTAAAAATTACGAGAGTTCATCGCTCAAGCTGGCTCAGACTCAAGCATAACCCACTGCTAGCTCCGTCACTGGTCAGAGTTAATTACCAGCCGAGGCATGGCCCAAAGAAGGACGGAACATATGTTTACAACCAGTCATCTCATTAATAAGTGTTAACATCCCGTGTGAATGTGAGACTAAGATGAAAAACACAGCTTTCATTATGCGGCGGAATTTGCTTAGCCAACTAGTCAGCTATCCAGATTCTACCGCGGATGACGAGCAATTTAAGGAGTTTACATCTGAGATGCTCCCATGTTTTACAAATCAATTGTGACATGTTTGCTTACCGGAGAGGTTAGAAAGTAACCCTTGTATGCAAATTCAGAAGAGAGGGAGCCGCATCCGGCAAACCATGTTCCACGCTTGGTGTGACCGTGTGAGGAATGCATAACTGGGCCAGGCCCATGTTTAATTCTCCTGATTTTGGCTTTTTCTTTTTTCCTCCCTCCTGTTTTTCATTTCTTTCTTTTTCCTTTTCCTATTTAGGTCTTACTTTTATTTTTACATCATTTTTTGTTTCAATTTCCCTTTCTTCTTGGTTTTTTTGTATACTTTGGATTATTTACTTACAGTGTAGAAAAATCTATTCACATGTCTATGGTTATATAAAAATGCAAACTTTTGAATGCATACATCTATTTTGTATACATGAGCATTTTTCGAATACTCGGTGAAATTTTTTTGATACAAGATGAAAATTTCACAAATACATGATAAATACCTTTTAAATATGTTGTGATTATTATACATACTAATATGTACTTTAAAAAAATCCTTGATATTTGACATGTTAAAATAATTAGATATGTTTTTAATAGTGAGCGCCTTGACGACAGAATTCATCATGGATGCAACATTTTCCGGTGTTCTAGAAACATGGAAGAAGACCATTCTGTTGCACTCATTCCATATGTGCGAGACAAAGTACGCCGACAAGGTCTTATTTTCCTTGGAAGGCACCGACATACAGCAAGGAGCCTATGGCCTATCAGTCGCATCCCAGACCGGCTGGGGCAGACACGCGTCTAAACATCACCAGCAATAGGGAAGTGGGCAGCTAAGACGGAAAGCAGTTTTGATCTTGAGTTTGAAAAGGGAGCATTTGTCATAATAAGCCTGACCGGAGAGGATTGGAGGTAGTTTTACTTTTTTTTATCAAAAAGAGAATGATTCTCAGCCTCTGCATCTGGACGATGCATGCAATCATTTTATTAATTATTTAAAAAAATTACAAAGTAATACATCAATAAGTCTGAAGTCATCATCTTGGCAACTCTGTCACTACACCTATCCAGCTAATGAAGGGGTGCTGATAGTTCGAGCCGAATACCAAACATATCTCGCACCAAAGCCTAACATCTAAAATCGGAGGCCCCAACTCAGCTGCTTGCTAGGTCTGGGGCTGACAACGGTCCGGCACACTCTCAGAGTCCGCCGCCGCCGTCATCCACTGATCCATCTTAGGAGCAGGTACTGACGCATGTATCATGTTAGGCCTGCCGTTGACGCCATCACGGCTTGGGGACAAGTTGAATTTTATGGAGAGAGGATTGTCAGTGACCTGGGCCTCGCTGAGCCTCAGCCACTACCCAGCCCATGAGAAAGACATGGACTACATATACAAGAGAGGCAGCTACACACATCTTGGCAAGGAGGGACGGAAAGGCTTCGGCCTCGGCTGGCTCTTGCTCTCCACTGGTCATCTTCCTCCTCGTTCCCTCCATAGACTCCATTAGATAGGTCGCAGTTCCTCCTCAAATGACTTGTAACATCTGAATCCTTGCTAGTTGAGCCAATATAGTGCTGTGTTGCTAACAGAAAACCGGCTCATGCGGCCTTTACAGACGTGCAGATGTTCACAACAATAACTGCACAAGTGAGCTGATGACAGGTTGGTTGATACAATCGCTAGTAGTGTGAAGAAAGAGTATTGAGTTTAGACCACAGGTTCCTCACACGGATGTTGGCACGCCTATAGACGTTCTTGCTCTCGGCTGTCTCACAAAGTCACAAGTGCGCGTGATCAGAACGATGTCCATGGCAATTTGCTGGTACGCATGGTTCAACTCCCTTTCTTTGGAGTTGATCACCGCCGTGCATAATCCCGTCCTCCCTTGCCTTAGCAAGGTGCGTATAGAACACCACCATCATTCAAATAGTAAAGTCCATGCTATACTTCTTAACACCATCAAAATACGACTTTCGTTAAGGAGCAGTTTTAACATGGTCCCTCTTACCTTCTCGACCTTCAAGAACCACGCATGCCACGTGGAAGATAAAACTTGTGCATATACTTTGTTCTGAACTCTGTGTTCTGTACGCCAGGTCGCCACCTGTCTTTCGAACTGGACTCTTATTTCTGAGATATTTGGTGTTTCTATGGGAAGAGACTTTGAGTTTGCTGCTTGCTGGTGGTTACACGATAATAAAAATTGGGATCCTTAACATGATTTGTGCTGCCGCCATTTGGCCGATCTGGTCTCCAAGTAATGAACTGTGTTTTCAGGGAAGAAGCTCGACTGACATGACCGTGCCGCGGCGACTGGCGAGAAGTGGTGACCATTGGAAGATTGCACGTACTCTCCAGGGATGCTAAGTCATCGCATGGATTTTGTCTCGTATGGAATTGCTGGCTCTGGCTCGCGACCAGTGGAAACAAGTGTGTGCCACAAGCGGTGCTCTTCCAAGGTGTGTCCAGGCATGGCTCGAAGCGCAAGATCACCAACATGGAGGTTAATGTGCTGGATGCTGCCTTGTACGTCCGGAGCACACGTGAGGATCAGGCTAGCACCGGGCCAAGTGGTGCTCACGGTCCGGACCTGTTGTCCTGAGCTGGCATGTTAATGATACGTGCTCTATTACCAATCTATGCTACTCTTTAGACCAGTGCTACAGTCGAGCTAGCACACAGGGTCTACCTCCGCACTGTAACATAGTCACCTTCTGTTCCTGGTTCCTCTCATTCCTATCCCCACAATACTAGAACTTCAATTATCTCCTCCTAGGTTGCTTACTCTCTTGTATTTTCACTAGCTAGGGTCCTACTTCCCTAAACAAACTACAGTGTTCTGTAGATGGGTACATAAAGTGTCAAGGGAGGAAAGTAATGCGACGTCCTCTGCTGTCATGACCTGCTGAGTAGGTAACAAGGGAAAAAAGCAAGGCAACCTCCTCTTATATCATGAGCTAGTATGTATTGCATGATGTACCATGCAAGGAAGATTTACTACTCCATCCATTCCCTTATATAAGGCCACTATGAAAAATACATTTTGCATTTATGTAAGGCCAATAACAGTAATCGAGACAAAAACTAATGATGTTTCTTCTACTAGCAACTTGTTTAATACTTGCATGCATGTAGTCATAATAACATTATGCTACTTCCTTCTCATCCATTTCAATGCATGAGGGCGTATTAATGATTCCGGTTAACGAAAAGAAAAGTTGGCTTGCAAAGCAGTCATTAAATTTTACCTTGGTGCATGTAATTTGAGTTTGTGGCCTTGTATAAGGGAATGGAGGGAGTATGATGTTTAGTCAACGCATGATTACAACTCTATCTACTAATATTTTTGATTGCTTATTACTATTCATGAAGTTATTTTTGTTATTAATGCAGAAGAAAAGGAATGCCTGAGATTCAACAATCTAAACGTAGGACACCCCAGCGGTGGATATATTCATAAAAGATGTTGCAAGTGCACGTTAATCGCCATCAAATTCTGTTATAAACTAGAGTAATTTACTAGGAATCTTACATACAGACAACCTAATCCAATTCAGCTTCAGCTAATACTTCATCTTTTTTTTTGCGGAAAAGCTAATACTTCATCTTTTTATGAGAGAAAATTAAAGCCCCATCGATATCGGTCGTTAATATGTGCAACTGCAGAACAAGCATTGTATCACCAAAGCTTTACATTGTACCTGTATACAGTATCACTCCATCCCAAAATAAGTGTCTCAAGGTTAATACAACTTTGTACTAAACTTAGTACAAAAGTTGAAACCGTTATTTTGGGATGGAGGGACTAACCGACTAACAGAAAAATATTGTGACATCGACTGGTGGAGGTACTTCTTATATGTGCATGACTGTGAAGCTAAATTTTTTACCACCTCATGAGCATGACAGCAAATAATTCAGAAGCATGAGCCTCCCGACATGGGCTAAGGAATTTCCACGTCTGCCACTGAAGCTTAGACGTGATATCATGATGCACAACATCACTCTTTGTTAATGATTCTAGCTCAAGCGTTTTCCATAAGCAATGGACAACTGATTAACATATCTCCGCTTGCACATTTTTCCATTTCACTATTGTTGTTCATCTTAATCCAGTGGAAAAATTGTATGTTAGGTACTCATGGCTACATCGAGCAGGAGTTCATTTAGTAGAAACACTGAAGTACTCTTCCATATGAATGTATTCCGTCAGATACTGTGCATTTATATATTGTTTAATTGAAAGACTGTCATATACTAATCTTTCCTCCACATTGTATTTTCTTGCAAATTGCCAACCAGGAACAATTTCCTCATGAATGTTGCTGGGCCAATGTAAACAAATGAATATGCGCATGGAGATTACTATCAGTATCATGGATCTTGATGTTTGGTAATGAATTGTGTTCATTATATGAAAGGGGATGTTCTGAACTGATTGATTTCCTTCCATCTTAGAAATCAAGAATTTCTTCTATCTGCACACTGATGGTCACTGACTTCATATTACTGTACTCTCAGCAACATATGTATGTGTCATCCATTTGCTAGGAGTCAGTGTATTAATTAACCCCTTTTGCCTCTGGCAATAAAAGCAAGATATGTGTGGTGAAATAAAGATAGCTCTTCTTGTACGTCATTTTGCACTTCTAATCAGTCAATGTTTAAATGCCAGTTAGATATCAATCATACTCGGAGTTTGTCTAGCAGTCGTGTGGAAGTTGTTTGCTTGTTTTAGTTACCTGGCTTGAACAAGGGATCCAACCTCTGCCTGACCTGGTCTGGGCCATATAGGCGTTTGAATGAGGCGAGCACACTGGCTAGCACAAAACATACCACGGTTCAAGCGGTCAGGGCCGCTGCCGGGAGCACACCATGAGGCACTGCGATGCAATACCGACGGGCGTGTCATGCTTGCTCTAGGCAGTGTGCGAGGACACAGATGCTTTCCTAGCTGACGAACACCATGAAGCAGAACGCATGCCTTCGTAGTTCACGAAGCCATTAGTAGAAAGCAGGGCTTTGGTCACAGGGCAATATTCATATTAGTCCCGGTTCAGTCACGAACCGGGACTAATGTGAGCATTGGTCCCGGTTCGTGCGGCTTAGGCATTAGTCTCGGTTCAACTGAGCCCTTTAGTCCCGGTTTGAGACACAAACTGAGATTAAAGGGTGCGATGCCCTTTAGTCACGGTTTGTGTCTCAAACCGGGACTAAAGATTAGACCTTTAGTCCCGGTTTGAGACACGAACCGGGACTAAAGGTCCCATTTTCAAACTCTACCCCCTCCCCCCCCCCCCCATCGCCTTTTTTGTTTTGAACAAATCAAAAGAAAATGATAAAAACTTCAAAAAATAAAATCCTTCGAGAGGTAGTTATATTACTACATCTACTACTTAGGAAAATTTGAAAACTTAAATTTGGACATGTTTTGCAAAAAATGTAGGGGAAATGTAATACGGCTATAACTTTTGCATACGATGTCGGAAAAAACGTATAATATATCAAAATGTTTAGAACGAAAATCCGCTTTTGATTTTGACAGCCTACGGCCTGTTTGCAAATTTTTAGAATCCTCAAATCTAAAAGGAAAAAAAGTTATGCTTAAATTTCAGTTTTTTTGTATTTTCGTTAAATCTGGTCAAACTATGGTCAAACTACTTATTAGTGTTACTAAATAATTATTCAAGAATATTAGTATTACTAAATAATTATTTCAGTATTTTTGATTTTTTGTCAAATCTGGTCAAATTGTGGTCTAACAATGGTCAAACTACTTATTCAAGAATATTTGTGTTACTAAATAATTATTTCGGTTTTTTTGAATTTTGGTTAAATCTGGTCAAACTATGGTCAAACTATTTATTCAAGAAATAGTTGTGTTACTAAATAATTATTGTTTTGTATAATAATAGTTTCAAACTCAAACAGTGAAATGTATGACTTCATGCTCAAGTTAAACTCCCGAGGGTTAATAGGATTGACATCTTATTATTGTTAGGAAAACAACAAGTGCAGACTTGGAAACGAAGGAGAATAGAACCCGAAAGTTAAGCGTGCTCGGGCTGGAGTAGTGAGAGGGATGGGTGACCGGTCGGGAAGTTAGATGATGAGGGGTGATTAGAGATTAGAGGTTAAATTGAACAGTGATGAAGGTGGGTGATTAGAGATTAAATTATAAAATAATTCAGAAATTTGAAAATCAAGAAAAAATTTCAATTTTTTACCAACCGGGACTAAAGGTGGAGCTAGTGGAGCTCTAGTCAGCGGCCACGTGGAGGGACTTTAGTCCCAGTTCATGTAAGAACCGGGACTAAAGGGGGAGGCCTATAGTAACGACCCTTTAGTCCCGGTTCGAAAACCAAGATTAAAGGCCCTTATGAACCGGGACTAATGACCCTTTTTCTACTAATGAGCTAGCCCATGCACGTACCAGATCGATCGTAGAGCCTCTCATGCAAATATAACTCTTCTTCTTTTTGGGGGGGGGGGGGGGGGGGGACTGTAAATCATTTGGAGAGCTAAAAGTGTCTTTAATCGAGATTACTTAGTTCGTTAATTAATCAGCTCATCCTTCTTTTTGGGTGGAGTCACTCACGTCTTGCAGCCTTCGCATCCTAAAATGTATTGCATCAGATCACGTCGTGCGTCCTACATGCCAAGTCACCCTGGCGTTAAACCTGACTAGAGAACGAATAGGATTTAGTGTCGAACATCTAACAATTGTGCTCATTGTAAGAGATTACCCCAATATAGAGTTGAATATGGAACCAGAAATAGAGTTACGGTTTTTGTTACACAGACTAATTAGATTTAGATTTCTAGAAAGCAATGATATCTTTGTTGAAAATCATGGCTCCTCCTTCCTCGGGCGACGCGACTGAGGCGAAACAAAATCGGCACACTACTCTCCCTCCCACCTACCCCCGCATCTCATCGAGCTGTCCCCGCCCCAATTCCCCAACTATGAACAAACATGGATGGAGCGCGCCGCCGCGGGCTTCGTATCCGCCGACTTGCGCCGGCAACACGGGTAGCTGAGCCATTGGCGCTCCCACCTCCTACAGTGGCGCCGCTGCCCCAGATCGATGCGAATTCACCGGAGGCTCGCTTGGAGATGGGACGGGTGGTGCTGGAGGGATTCCCAAACAGGACAAGTGTGCGGACATCCACCTCCACATCATACCCCATGTGAACTTCGTCGAGTGTGCACGCTTCGTCGGAGACGATGGCTTCTCGCATCTGGAGCTCCTCTTCCTGGCGATCCAGGAAGCCAAATCAACGTATCCAATCCAGGCAGCACGGTGGGCAAATTTCAGGATGGCGAATCCATCACGGCTCAACATCAATGCCCCCGTCGATGGAGGGGATTGCCAATATCCCACTGGAGTTCCTTCCACCAGGGGTTCGCTTGCCCCGCCACCGCCAGTAAATCAGCTACTGCCTCAGCAGGTCCAACACCAACGACGACCCATCGACCCTCCTCCATGGCCATGTGAGAAAGGTATGCATTCCATCTATGCAAATTCATCGATGCGGGCTCGTTTTCTGGCTTTCCGTTTGCGCAGAGTTCGAAATTTGAACATAACTATCAAGCATGTTCATGATCAGTGTGTTCATACAGTTGTGGATTCGGGGGGGTTCTCCCTCGTAGCAGAGTGTTTCCATTTCAACGGCCGGTGCGGTCTCGGTGGAGGTGAGCAACGGCGATGGACTCGTTCCAGAATCGTGTTTGGTGAACAGAGTGGGGGCGACGCCGAAATGTCTATCTTGCCCCTCGTCTCTAGCCGTGACGGGTCCCACCTTCAAGGTGCGTGCTCTAGGCAAGAAGACGGGTAGGGATGTGTGTTTGGGTAACATGGAAACCCTAGAAAGCATGGAGGAGCACTTTGGCCACCAGTGGCTTCTTCCTTCCCCTCCACGCTGCCGCCACCTACACCCAACCCGCCCCACCTTCCAGTTTTCTGTGTTGGATTCGGAAAGATCTAGTTGAGACAAAATCATTCACTATTGCTGATTGCTTCCTCACCTCACTACGCCAGTTTGATCCACCACCCAAAAACATCCAAGTTTCTCGGGAAGGGTTTGGCCCCGGCTCTTTATCCTTCGCGGAGGTGGTGAAATGTGGTTCAAAGATGTCAGATCGCAAAGCAAGAGGGAGTGGCAATGTTGTTGCTGGTCAATCCAAGACGGCCGGGCAAAAGTCCGGTTCCTTCGCCAGGCGCAAGCAGCCACTTGCTACGCCTATCAAAGAACAAGCATCTGCGCCCAAACCAACCAAGTCTACAGCATCAACTGTGGGTTCCTCTGAGGTACAATCATCCCAGTCTGTTGAGTTGGAAGTGGAACAAGTGCTCGATCCTAGATATAAAGATATGATATGCTTCAACTAGGGGGGGGGGGGGGCTGGTCACAATGTTGGAAATTGTGTGAAGCCGAACGCTTGTTCCATCTGCCACTAAAATCATAATGTTAATAATTGTGCGGCATGGTCAAAAGTTCAGCCGACTGCTGCTTTCTTTGGTAGTGGTTCTAGGGGAATTGGTTTTTACCATGTGGATGTGCCTGTAGCCAATGAATCTAAATGGTTGAACTTTCAGAACTGCATTGTGGTCAACATCTTAAAAGGAGAGGTTGATAGTGCTAAGTTGATGGAGCTCTTAACTGCAACTTTCTGCAAGACTAGGCATTGGCCTTGGCAAATCAGAGGGCTTTCTAGCAAGACTTTATTGGTCAGGTTTCCCCCCTAGAAGAAGGTTGAGGACCTCATTGAACTGCCTGCCTTCTCGCTCCCACAAGATGTTTTTGTCACTCTGATTGAATGAAAAGAAGCATGTGACCCTTTTGGGGAGCTGATTGAAGCTTGGGTTCTAGTTGAAGGGATACCACCTAAGTGGTGTACATGGAAAGTGTTTGCTCAAATTACCTCAATCTTTGGCCTTCTCAGTGATGTTGACTGGAATGGGATGTTTAGAACCTTTTTTGAGAATGTTAGGGTGAAAATTTCTTGTATGGATCCTACTAAGATACCTTTTGAGAGGTTGATTGAGATGAAAAATAAATTATCCCTGTTAGGCTTTACCATGGAAGGATTTGAACAAGCTGGTGGAATAGATTTTTTTCATTGATATTGAGGATGATGAAGATGGTGATGAGGGTGCTGAAGAAGATGATGAAGACCAAGTGGAGGAAAATGAGAAGACCCATAAAGATGATTTGCCTAGTGGATCAGCAGATGGTGACTTGGCCATTGATGAATTATATAAAGTCAATTTCTCATCTAAACATGGACCTTCCACTAAGAAACTAAATCAGGTGTTTTCACCTATGGAGGAATACCCTGACTCTGATCAGGAAAACTTCATCATGGATTGTGTAGTGACTAAAATGAAACATGAAGCTTCATCTTCTGATGAACTTGAGGTCATGAATGTGCCTAAGAATGGTCAGATGCAACAGAGCTATCATGATGAGCTTGATACCCTGGATGGTACCTTGGTTAAAGAGGATATGGTTCAAAAAATGCATGTTCCTTCTGGAAATGGTGATACTAAAATGACATCTGGTGAGAAATCTGGTAGTATGGAATACTGTGAAGGGCTACTCAAATCTATTGATCTATCTGATTCTGAGGATGAGGATCACAAGGAAGAAGATTTGGGTGTTCTCCCTCCTGAGGCCATTCATATCCTACAAAGTGATCACTTGAAAAGATCCTTGTTGTAATCACTTAACCAAGCTCAGGTGGATGTTCCTGTTCTTGAGAAGAGCTCCAAGTGGGGACCAGTTCTAACACAGAAACCTGCTACCAGAGGTCATGGTAATGTGAACATTTTGGAAAAAGCTGTTGCATACAGGAGGAAGCAGAATATAGAAATCCCAAAAACCTTCAAAGGTAAATCATTCTCTACTGTTGATAAAACTATCTTAGCTAACCAAATGGAACAAGTGAACTTAGTAATCAGGGGATTTGAATATCAAAAAAATTCTACCATTGAAGAAATGATGGTTGAGGAAAGGGAAAGATGTCTGGTTTTTGCCAATAATAATACGGAAATTACTCTCCCTCATAGTATAGACATTGATCAAAATGATGTGGTTGGAACCCCTGTGAGTGACTTTTTCTCTGAGGCAGTTGGCACTGTTGTTGCTTTGAGGAAAACACCCACTGTTCTAACTAAGGTCAAGCCTTGTGGCCTATCTCACCCTTTTAAAATTACTTGAACATGATAGGTCTCATTTGGAATATTAGAGGTCTTGGACAACCTGGGAAAATTCAATGTCTTTGTGATACCATTGCTAAGTCTAATCCTGATTTTATTGGATTTCAAGAGACTAAAAGAGAGATTATTTCTGAAGGTTTCCTCAAGGTTGTTGATAGGTTTGATAATTTTTTGGCATTCTTTGCCTACTACCAATACTGCTGGAGGGATCCTTTTTGGTCTTAAGAAAAGCATCTTTGAGGTGATTGGTTTTGTCAACAATAGATTTTCTATTAATGCCACTATTAAAAACAAGAGTGATGGTTTTGTTTGCCATCTGATTGTGGTTTATGGCTCTACCTATCCTGAATTTAAAATAGTCTTTATTGCTGAATTACATGACATTTTAGCCAATGCTTCCTATCCCATCATGGTTTGTGGAGACTTTAACTTGGTTAGGAATAAATCTGATAAAAGTAGTGGGCTAATTAATCAACACACTACCTTCCTTGTTAATGATTGGATCAATAGATGGGGCTTGATGGAGATTTCTATTTCAAATAGAGTTTCTACTTGGTCCAATAACCAGGATTCCCCTATTTTTGCTGTGCTAGATAGGGTGTTCACTTCTGTGGATTGGGATTCCCACTTCCCTTTGTCTTCTCTTTCTGCACTCCCTAGAGTTGGGAGTGACCACACACCCCTAGTGTTGGATACTGCGGCAAGGGCCCCTTCCAACCCAAATTTTTTTAGATATGAAAAGCGGTGGTTATCTCAACATGGGTTCCATCAAATGGTTAGAGATGCATGGAACTTTGTTTCCTTCTCTAGTTCCTTGATTGATAACTGGCTGGCTAAAATTAGCGTTCTCTGAAAAAAAAATAAAAGAGTGGATTATTAATAGGGAAGCAACCATTAAAAAGAAGAAAAAGTCTCTCCTTATAGAGTTTGACATTCTTGATGTCCTATGTGAGTCTCAACAGCCATCTGTTGCTGACTTTGATAGGATGAAGGGCATTAAGAAAGAATTATATGAGATCTAGAAGAAAGAGGAAACTGCCCTTTGGCAGAGATCTAGGGACAGAAATGTTTTAGAAGGGGATAGAAACAATGACCATTACCAAACTCTTGCTAATCATAGACATAGGAAAAACTACCTTACTGAAATGAATGGCCCTTCTGGGGTTGTTACATCCACAAAAGATATGCTTGAGGTGGCTACTTCTTTCTGTAAGGATTTGTTTGCATTTGAACCTAAACCTGGCATCCATCCACTAGTAGAAAAAGGGCCATTTGTCCCGGTTCATAAGGGCCTTTAGTCTCGGTTCTGGAACCGAGACTAAAGGGTCGTTACTAAAGGCCCCCCCTTAGCCCCAGTTCTTATACGAACTGGGACTAAAGGCCCTCCACGTGGTCGCTACATGGAGGTCCACCTTTAGTCCCGGTTGGTGCCACCAACCTATACTAAAGAAAATTCTATGATTTTTTTTTGAATTTTTTTCCCGAATTTTCAAATTTCAGAATTATTTTAACCACTAATCTCTAATCAGCCCTCATCACTGCTCAATTTAACCTCTAATCTCTAATCATCCCTCATCACTGCTCAATTTAACCTCTAATCTCTAATCACCCCTCATCATTCCAAATCATCTAACTTTTCGAACAGTCACCCATCCTCTTACTACCCCAGCTTGAGCACGCTTAACTTCCGGGTTCTATTCTCCCTCGTTTCCAAGTCTGCACTTGTTGTTTTCCTAACAATAGTAAGATGCCAATCCTATTAACCCTCAGGAATTTAGCTTGAGCATGAAGTCACACAATTCACTGTTTGAGTTTGAAACTATCGTTCGAAAAAACCATAATTATTTAGTAACACTAATATTTCTTGAATTAGTAGTTTGACCATTGTTTGACCACAGTTTGACCATTGTTTGATCAAATTTGACCAAAATTCAAAAAAATTGAAATAATTATTTAGTAACACTAATATTCTTGAATAATTATTTAGTAACACTAATACTTCTTGAATAAGTAGTTTGACCATAATTTGACACTAATACTTCTTGAATACTAACATGCTGAACATTTTGATATATTATACGTTTTTTTCTGACATCGTATGCAAAAGTTATAGCCGTTTTACATTTTCCCTACACTTTTTGCAAAACATGCCCAAATTTAAGTTTTTAAATTTTCCTCACTAGTAGATGTAGTCACATAACTACATCTCGAAGGATTTTAACTTTTGAAGTTTTTATCATTTTCTTTTGCTTTTTACAAAACTGAAAAGGCGATAGACGCGCGGGGGGGGGGGGGGGGGGGTAGGAATTGAAAATTGCACCATTATTACCGGTTTGTGGCACGGACCGGTACTAAAGGTGCCTCAACCCCTTTAGTACCGGTTCGTGCCACGAACCGGAACTAATGGGCATCGCACCCTTTAGTCCCGGTTCGTGGCACCAACCGGGACTAAAGGTCCCATTTGAACCGGGAGTAATGCATGTACGGTGCCCTAGCCGCTCGAACCGGGACTAATGCTCACATTAGTCCCGGTTCGTAATGCAACCGATACTAATGCTCTTTTCTGGCCGAACCAAAGCCCCTTTTTCTACTAGTGATCTGGATGCTGATTTTTGGTCTACTGATGAAATGGTGAATGATGAAGAGAAAGAACTTCTAGAGAGACCTTTTTCCGAAAAATAAATTAAACAGGCTGTTATGAGCTCCTATGCTAGTGGGGCTACTAGCCTTGATGGCCTCTCTTTCTTGTTTTATCAAACCTTTTGGGAATTAATCAAAAATGATTTTATGTGGATGGTTAGAGACTTTGAGAGGGGTAACATAGATATGCACAAACTGAATTTTTCCATTATTATTCTCATTCCCAAAGTGCCTCATTCTAAGGACATGAAATTTTTTAGGCCAACCAATTTAAGTAATTGTGTTGTTAAGATCTTTTCTAAAGCCATGACAACTAGGGTTTCCCCCCCTCTGTGACAAATTAATTTTTTCTAATAAGATTGCCTTCATTAAAGAGAGATTTATCCTGGAAAGTGTGGTCATGGCCCATGAGGTGATTCATGAGCTGCATAGATCTGGTTCTAGTGGTTTCATTCTTAAGCTTGACTATGAGAAAGCTTATGATAGAGTTACTGGGACTTCTTAAAAGAGATGCTTCTTTCTAGAGGCTTTAGTACCAAATGAGTCAATTGGGTTTTTGCTACTATCCATCAGGGGACTTTTTAGGTTTGAATTAATGATACTAATGGGCCCCACTTTGTTGGGGGAAAGGGTCTGAAGCAAGGTGATCCTCACTCATTTTTGCTGTTTAACCTTGTGGCTGATGTCTTCTGTAAAGTGCTATGTAAAGCTATCTATAGAGGTTTAATTTGTGGGCTCCTACAACATGCCATCCCTAGTGGGGTTGTGAGTCTACAATATGCAAATGATACCATTTGTTTCCTTAACAATTCTCTTGATTGTGCCAAAAAATTGAAATGCATCCTAACTTGCTTTGAGAAACTTTCTGGTTTAAAGATTAACTTCCATAAAAGTGATTTGCATACAATTAATGTTTCTGAAACCATGTTCAAAGATATTGGTCAGGTCTTTTGTTGCCAATTTGGTGACTTCCCTTTCAAATAACTTGGAGTTCCTCTGCATTTTAAAAAACTTAGAAGAGAGGATCTCCAGCCAATTATTGATAGAATCACTAAGAACATTGTTGGTTGGCTGGGGAAACACCTTTCATGCAGAGGCAAAGTAATCTTACTTACTACTTGTATTGCCAGCATCCCTGCCTATTTGATGTCAATTGTGAAATTTTCTAAGTGGGCTATTGATATGATCTCCTCCGAGATGTCCCACTTCTTTTGGGGCAATATGGGGGAGGTCCATAAGTATCATCTTGCCAATTGGGGGCTGGTTTATAGAAAGAACGAATTTGGTGGCTTGGGGGTACCCAACCTTAGGGATTTAAACATGGCCCTATTGGATCATGGGGGAGAAAGTTTTATGATGGGAGATATAGTCATTGGAGGAAGATCATTGCATTTAAATATAATACCAACAAACCTAACATCTTCAATGCTAGGCCTATTTTGGGCTCTCCATTCTGGAAAAGTCTGCCAAGGGGTCTTGCAGCAGCTAAAGCCTTTTATAGATGGATCCCTGGGAATGGAGAAAATGTTTCCCTCTGGCATGACATTTGGATTGGGGATTGTTCTCTGAAAACTGCATTCTGGGATCTGTTTGATATTTGTTAACATCAAGAGGCTACTCTTGCACATGTGTGGAATGGGGGAGAGCTCCAACTTACCTTTAGGAGGTGTGTGGATGAGGGGACTATGTCTAGATGGTTTGCCCTCATCAATACAATTAGTCAAGTCATACTGTCTGACACCCCAGACCAACCAGTTTGGATGCTGGAACCACCCAACCAGTATTCGGTCAAATCATTCTACAAAATGATCAACTTTGGGGGGGGGGGGGCTCTTTTGATGTTAAATATAATATTTGGAAAATTAAAGTTCCTCCTAACATCCATGTCTTTCTGTGGTTGATTTGTTATAATAAAAGCTAAACTAGAGACAGTCTAGCCAAACACGGACATGTAGATAAGATAAGAGTTGTGTCTTCTGTAATGAATTGGAGACAATACAACACATTTTCTTTGATTGTATTGTAGCTAAGCAGATCTGGGGGTTTATTGGTGAGTGCTTTAACATTCCCGTGCCCATTTCTTTTACTTCACTTTCTTCCTTCTAGAAGAGGAGAAAGCATTTTGAAGCTCTAAATACCACTACCTTTGGTGCGTTATGGAGCTCATGGCGTTTGCGGAATGACTTTCTTTTTCGAGAGGCGAAGATGACAAAGTATACATTGTGCTTTGGATCTGTTCGGAGCACTGATCAGGGAATTGAAAATCCTCGGTTCCGAGGCCCATGGTGCTCTTCTTCTCCGGCGCTTAAGGCTCTTGGACCATCAAAGAGGGGAGTTGCTTAGGATCGCCTGGAGTCATTGAGTACCTAGAGCGGGTTTGGTGATAGGGTGCCTAATCTTTAGCCTCGATCCTTTGTGCTATCCTATCACTGACCCGGTTCCTTTGCCCTACTTTATAAAACTCTCTTGTTGTAATATTGATTTAATAGGGTAGCCAGGAACCCTTTTCTGTATCCTCTATGGCAGCTACTTTGGCTGTCGCCGAGCGCTGTTAACAGTCTGAATGTTGTGTGTTTGGTTTTGCCTTGCCTTTAATAAAAGTTGGGGTGGGGGGAAACCCCTTTCATTTAAAAAAATGATATCTTTGTTGGAGATGATGATAGTAAAGATCAAAATGCTGGTATTTATTTATTCCGTGCTTGCTATCCAGAACAACTAGGCTCTAACAGAGAAAACATGACCCAAGACCCAAAAGACAGGCACGAACGTGACTGAAATATCGTATTACCTTTGCTAATCCTCAGGTAAATAAAAAAACTATGTCCTCCGATCCTGTAGAGACTTTGCCAAATATGCTTAGCTGATTTTATGCCACTTATGTTAGAGTTCAGCACTTAAGCTAAAGCCGAATGTAGACACACTTTTCAGCCCTTGGAGACGTGTTCCCAACCGTGCCTTTGTACTGTATTTGTTTGATTAAATTCACAATCATTATTTTAGCAAACCTCATTAGATTTGCGGCCCTTATTGGAACATATAGACAGTCTATTGAGTCGATGATGTTCTCGTGTTTATGTGATAACTCTAGATCGGTGGGATTACGCTATAAAAAAGTTCAATATTTTAGAGAAAAAAAAGATTCAGTGGGATTAGCTTGACATGACTGGTCAGCTGCCTCATCGGAACTGTTTGGAGTGGCTGTGATCTATGAGTTAGGGACATGCATGCCTCCATACAAATCCACTTCATGAAAGTACTTCTCGCTCTGGCTTTGTGGAGCTCTCACGACCGCGTCGCCCCCGCGGGTGACCGGCCGTGCATCGCCGCCTCCCTCCTCCAGTCCCCACATCTCCCCTTCCTCCTGCCGCCGTCGCTGGTGCCCGCGGCCGCCCTGGCTCCGGGGTCGCTGGTGGCGGCGGCCCCCTGACCTTCCCCTCCCGATGGCTCTCCGGCACGGGGCGGAGCTGCACCGGGGGGTGCTCCTAGGCGGCGACGGACCGGGTGGCAGCGGGGTTTTCTGGCGCGGCGCGGGCGGGCGGCTGGACGGCGGCGACGTCGTTGGCGGCTGGACGGCGGCGGCGGTGTTGGCGGCGGGGCGGCGCAGCGGTGGGTCCTGGCGGCGGCGCTCGGCCCAGATCTGGGCCCTACGGGCCCTCTCTGGGCCTGTGCGGGCCGGCGGCAGGGCTGATCCGTGGCGAGTCTTTCGGGAGGCGGGGGAACAGCGATGAGCGGCGAGGTGCTGGCGGCGCCGGCGCCAGCCTACTGTAGCATGGCCGGCGGGGCTTAGCGGGCCTGTTGCGGGCCTGGCCGGGCCAGGGGTGGCCTCGTTTGCCCCGCTGCCGTGTCCGGACGGCAACCGCGACTGTGCCGGAGGCGCGGGCCTCTCGCACGACGACGGAGGAGGTGGTTCCCTCCCGCTCGGCCTTGGTGTTGCTGCTCTTGTCGCTTGGCTCTTCTCTCCGGCCTTCTTGGCCTCGTGTTGGTGCTCGTAGTGAGACAGCTTGGGTGGCGGCGCATCCGCGATGGCGCATGGTGTTGGGCGATGGTTTGGCTGGTCGGCTCCGGTTGGGCGGTGGGGTTGGTGTGCGGGAGAAATCCTTGCCGGTTCGGCCGGCTCCGATGCGGTGACACCGACAGGTTCCACCTTTCCTTCTTGGAGGGTGTCGGTGGTAGCCATCCTCCACTTCCCTCCGCGTACCGGGGGAAACTCTAGGACTCGTCCGGACGGCAGCGTCGTCGGCGTGGCATTCTTTCTTGAAGGTGCCACTTGGTACGCGGCAGATCGGAGCCTCGGGCGGTGGTGGTGTGTCTCCGGAGGGCGCAACGGTGGCCGTTCATTCATGCTTTGTCGAACTGCCGTTGTTGGCATTCTTTTCTTTTTTTTCTTTTGGGCTTGTTATGCTGCTCGCCCCAGCAATGCTATGTGTATAGTGTTCGTTGCTTTGGAATACAAAGCAGGGGGAAACCCTTTTTCGGTAAAGTTCTTCTCGCTTTTCCAGTGCAGGTTGACCCCGTGCCACTCAACTTATACATCCAGCAGAGCCAACATGTGTTTCCGGTTCCTCTCATTCCAATATATAAGACTCTAAACCTGACTTATCTTATACTGGCCCCGAGTTCTCTCTTGTAATTGTGCTATGGCTAGCTACAGTTTCCTATGGATGGGTAGGAGAAGTGACAGGAATAAAAACAATGTCACCACCTCATATATCATGTGCTTTTGAGGGGTTGCATGTCATAACTTGCAACAGAATTAAATTCTCTTATGGTACCCCGAAACTAAACTGGACCGCCCATTCCTTCTGATCCAGTCGATAAGATGGATGCCTACGCCAAAAATCTGATTTGGATTACCAGCATAAATATTTATTGAGTACCATGGTTCTATTGCTAAAATCATAGCTTCGAATGCGAAAATTAACATAAGTCCTGTTAGAGGCCGCCCCGGGGTGCCTGGCGGCCGGCGATGCAGACTGTGGTGGTGCCATGGTGCTCAGGTTGTCAATGTCATATTCTTCAATCCCGACGGTGCCAACGACATGACTTTACAGCCTATGCATAAATCACAGGCGCCCGAACAATCGACCGAACCAACCTACTCTTCTTTTCGCATAAATGATGGCATACTTCCAGAATCATCTATAATTTTTTTTCTTACAAAATAACACTTGTAGCATAGAATACGTGGTCAGATATTCTTGGCTAATCTTGTGCCACTTTGGTTACAGCTCAATACTTAATTAAGCTAAAACCGTTGTAGAATTTTGTACTGTATTAGTTCAATTAAATTCACAATCATTTTTTTAGTAAACTACATTACAATGAGGGCCCTTGTTGGAAATTACAGACTGGCAATTGAGTCAATGCATGTTCTCGTGTTTACATGGTATGTTGAGATTCGTTCAGACTAGAAGGGTTAGCACGCTACACTTCACCGAAGAAACATGGCATTGATCCACCCTATTGTGTGAATACACTGATTTCTTGCGGCATTTCACAAACATATGTACTGATGTGATTTAAGAAATGTGATACATATATCTACAGTCGCAAGTTGCAAGTTACAACAGAAAAATAAATCACAATTTGCAGCTGATAAAGAACCGAACCTCGTAGTGAGATCCGATCCGTTGTTGGGGCCCGATCTTTCACGACACTCCACCACCAATAGCAGCAACCTCTTGCCCTCGCACGTGATGTACACGAAGTAGAGGGTTTGAACCTTGCGGCTCAACACGAGAAAATCAATCTCGACGAAGGTACTCACGCGCAAAAAAAAATTCACGAAGATAAATCGCAACACAGAGGTTTTCTAAAGATCCCTCCAAAACTTGATATGGGTGTCTACCCTGAAAAACACATCGTGTCTATTTCATATAAAAATAACCTCAAATTGAACTCCTTCTAAATTATCTCCAAGAAAATATTGTTCAACAGCCGCGGAGCCTTCCAGGTCCACGACTAGCGTAGGTTCTTTCTTGACGTGAAACGAAGGCATGCATCCATCTCTTTTCTTGCTAAAGGAACCCATGCATGCTTGTTTTTCCTTTGTTAAATAATGTCCACCAACGTGACCCACCAAAGCATCATATTTCTCATCCATGCATGGTTGCTCAAACGAGTACAGAAGACCCAACGCATGCATGCTAATAATTTCTATGAGCTCTTGTACGTTCTTCTCACATTCCTGATTATAAAATATATTCTTTGGTACAAACACGCCTTCTGTTTTCAACCTTGATGCAACAATATTGTCATCAATATTCACAGCTTCATATGCGGTCGTATCATCCTCTTCCCCTTGAAACAAAACCGTCCTCGGTTTTGAGGCGATCTCTTGAACTATATTTTGATTTGCAGATTGAACGACAATCGTGAAAATTTCAGCAGCTTCGGCTCTTTTATTTTCTACTTCTTTCTGAACGACAACCAAGAATGACGATCCGATCCGATCCGATCCGCGGAGCCTTCCAGGTCCACGACTAGCGTAGGTTCTTTCTTGACGTGAAACGAAGGCATGCATCCATCTCTTTTCTTGCTAAAGGAACCCATGCATGCTTGTTTTTCCTTTGTTAAATAATGTCCACCAACGTGACCCACCAAAGCATCATATTTCTCATCCATGCGTGGTTGTTCAAACGAGCACAGAAGACCCAACGCATGCATGCTAATAATTTGTATGAGCTCTTGTACGTTCTTCTCACATTCCTGATTATAAAATATACTAGCTTAACCCGCACGGCGGCACGCCGCGCCAGTCTATACGTCATGATAGAATCATGAACAATTATTATAACCTAAGAAAATATACGCGGTGGCTTCACGTGTGTTATATGCTGTTACATGATCAAAAGCACATTGATACATACATAGAGACGGTGATATAAGACCTCAAGATAAAAAAGAAGTACATTTATTACAACCAATGCATGATGCATATTGAAAAACAAAATGACACACGCCATGCACTTCTAATAAAAGCTACAGATTAAAACCATGTACAGTCCGCTCTACATAGCCATGCACTGAGACGTTATGTAAGAAATTCTATATACGGTGGTATTAAACTTTATCTGATAATTATCTAATTAACTATTCAGTTGTTGCCTGTTCACTTTTTTTATGTTGTGGTCTATGTACAACCATCGTATTGGTATGGAAGCTGAATTCTTTCATAAAGAAACACACATTACCTAGATGCTACATAGAAGTTCTGTATGCGTGGATAGAAAGAGCCTTGTGTTCATTATTTGGCTAATTGGTTGGTTGTTTATGTTAGCTGTTGTGTACTCCATCAGTTTTTCAGGTTTGTGTAAGTTTAACTGTATGTTTTTTCTCACAGTGTTCTTGTTTCTCATCTTCATATGTAGTTTCAGGTGCTTGATTTTAACTCTTTTTTTTATTTTGTTTGGTTTGATATTCCGGTTTTGTTAATTTCATTTGAGATAGATGATGTGTGTGTCTTTATAATGATGATACAACAATCGGTTATGCATCAATAATGCCATGTCTTTTAGGACCCTCAACTACTGGAAAAGTTGGCCTAAAGTACCTAGCAAAAACTTCTACTTTCCATCCACAATGGAGAGAAGCATTCTCTTTGTTTTCCAAAGAAAGCACATCCTAAGCTCTTCTCTTCTTCCACTGATTTTGAAGAGAACAAATAAAAAAAGATAGGCCTTAATTTGAGAGCCAAGAGGTGCATGTTGAATCAAATTTTAGGTGGATTGTACATAAATATATGCATAGAGACCCTTGTTGAAATGTTGACCTAAAACAAAAAGAAACTTGAGACTATCTTCTCTGATGGCAAATTCTGCTTGCACCGAGTTTTCATATGTATGTACCGGCAACAGTTCTGCAAAAAAACCATACACCATTAGCAAAGACAGATATATATATAGTGATGAACCATCTATTTTGCGAAACAAATATGTGTGGCTTTGAGAACTAACTAATCTCCTTCAGAGTACCCGGATGTACTACATACATCATACTTCCAAGTCACAAATCACAGGCAAAGAGTGTTCCTACTAAGATCAAGAAGCGTTGTCAAGTGCCCTACTATTCCAACATGCATGCACGCTACTTGACCAAACAAATGATAAGACATATGCATGTACACCTGCTAGTACCAACCTTCTTCCAGTTGTATAGTACTGTAGTACATTATAATGGACGTCTCGGCTCAATTCGATACCTCTACAGATACGACAATTCAAATTACTATTACATCTCTCAAATTGTAGCAAATAAATTATATGTACAATCAATTAGCAAGTACTATCATTAGCAAAAACAGAAACATGTATGCTAGCAACCCGTGTGTCCGGTACACGTGCATCTCGTCCATCGTGTGGGTGGCCTATCGTAGGATTCTGAGTTCCTCCGGCAGCAGGACACGGTTGAAAACCATGGGTGCATGATCTTTCTCGTTATTGGCAATAAAATCTGCCAAACTGCCGTTGTCCACTTCAGTTAGAACCCAATTTCTGAAAATAAGAAACTTTGCTAGGTGCATATATTTTAAAGCATGACCATTAATAATAGTACCGCTCTGTATTATCCTCCAAGTGGGCTGTTGCACTGTAACGCCCCAGATATGACTTCCCCAATTTGTACTCCAACTCTTGCCGTTTCCGGCATTAAGTTATATTTATTTCTCGGGTTCGGGTCTTTGTCTCCGTGTGTTGTTTCGTTTTCGTGCATCTCATATCATGTCATCACGTGCATTGCATTGGCATACATGTTCATCTCATGCATTCGAGCATTTTCCCCGTTGTCCATTTTGCATTCCGGCGCTTCGTTCTCCTCCGGTGGCCATTTCTAGCTTTCTTTCGTGTGTGGGGATTAAACATTTCCGGATTAGACCGAGACTTGCCATGCGGCCTTGGTTTACTACCGGTAGACCGCCTGTCAAGTTTCGGGTCATTTGGACTTCGTTTGATACTCCAACGGTTAACCGAGCGACCGAAAAGGCCTCGTGTGTGTTGCAGCCCAACACCCCTCCAATTTGGCCCAAAACCCAGCAAACTCTGCTCCATCGTTTCGGTCGTTCAATCACGATCGCGTGGCCGAAAACCTCACCTCATTTGGACTCTCCTAGCTCCCTCTATGCCTATTTAAATCCCCTCCCGTTTTCGGATCTCCCCTCTCCTCCGAAACCCTAGTCCAAAAAAAACAGATCCCGCCGTCGCCGGACATGTCCGCCCCGGCCGGACAACGTCCGCCGCGCCCCTCGCCCACTTGCCGCTCGCCACGTGGCCAGCCTGCCCGCGCCGCCGCCGAAGCCCGCTCGGCCCGAGCCGCCGCCGTCCTTCATCCCGCGCGCCCGCCGCCCTTCTTCTTCGCGCCCGGTGGCCGGCGCCGCCGCAGGCCGCACCACGCCGCCGCGGGCGAGCTCGCCTCCCCGCCGCCCGGCCGGCCGCCCCTCGCTGACCTCGCCTCCCCGCGGTGGCCGGAGCCTTCCCGCCGCCGGATCAGGTCGGGGGAGACCGGATCTGCCTCTCCCTCGCCTCCTCACCGCTTCTTCGAGCTCGCCAGAGCTGCTGTGAGCTCGCCGGAGTTGCCTCGGTTCGCGTGCCGAGGAACCCTAGATCCGAACACGGTTGACTTTTTGCCCTCCAACCCTGATTTTTATGCTATTTTTGACTGCTCATATCTTTGCATCCGTAGCTTCGTTTTGGCCATATGATATATCAAAATCTTCGTCTCGATGAGTACATCATTTCATTCCATTGCATCATTTGCATTTGAGTTCATCTTAATGCCCAAAATGCGGTTAGAAGGAGGCATCGTGAGTTAAATTGCAGATCCGTTAGCTCATCATAGACTTTTGTCATTTTTGCCATGATTATTTGTGTGCATGATATGCCTGTGACTCTTTGGGATGAATTGTTAAGCATTTTGTCTTCTTTCCAGAGGTGCCAACCATGCATTTTTACGATGTGTGTGGTGACTTGTGCAAGCTTGCAAAGAGGGGTACCTGAGAATTCTGTTTTCAGGGACTTAGTGATTTTCACTAAGTCTGGGATATTTTAGTTCATGATGCCATATGTTCAGCTTGTTTCCTAGTGATCCATGCCCCTTTTGAGTATGATCAATAAGGGACATTTGTTAATCTTGTTATACTCTATCCATCCATGTCTTTGCTTGCTATGTTGGAGCACCCTAGGTTGAGTCAATCGAGCTCAACTTTTGCATCGTTGTGTATTTGGGAAGATCGTCAACTCTTTTGCGATTTTGCCGGTGCTATTGCTAGTGATCCATGCATGCTATGCCATTGTTCTTGCCATGTCTAGCTAGCATTTTGTGCCTTCTTTGTGTATATATGCTTGCCTTGACATGACTTGCACCGTAGTGAGTGCATCGAGCTCGTTTACATGCCTTCGTGAGTTATGATTTCAGCATGTCTCAGTTTTCACTAAGTCTGAAAACTGATTGTGTTTCATCTATGTTCGTGTGCTCATTAGAGTATTTTGTGAACCATTTTGGCCCCAGGTCACTTTGGGTGTTTTGTTAAACTTGTTGAGTAGCTCCATGCCATGCTCTTACTTGTCATGTTCAGGTTATGTTTCAGGTTGTTTTGCTGCTCCGAAGAGAGCATGGTGGTCTGAAATTTTAGATTAGTGTTAATTTCACTAAGTCTGAAATCTGTTTTGCTTATTCAGTTTTGCCATGCTTGTTTGAACCCCATAATGGATGAATTTGGCTATGGCTCAGTCCTAGTGATTTGTTAAGCATCTTGTGTACATCCCTGCCATGTATTTTGTTTTCATGTTTGGTGGCTGTAACATGTTCATTCCGTTGCATTTAGGAGCCTACTTGCTGTAAATCACAGATCGGTTTGTTTCGTAAAACGCTTGCCATTTCCAAATCGTAGCTCCGATTCCTATGATCTTTATATTGTTTTCAGGTGATTTCTTCCCCTCTATCTAGTGGCATACTTGGTTTTCCATGTTGAGGCCAGGTTCATGCATTTCCTGTCACGTCTTGCATTTTGCATCCCGCATAGCATACCATCTTTGCATCTTATTGGTTGCCCTTGCACGTGGTTGATTGTATCCTTGTTGCTTGTTTGTGTTGTTGGGTAGAGCCGGGAGATGAGTTCGCTAACGAGGAGCCCGTTGAGTTTGCTTTTGAGGATCCAGTCCACTCTGACAACTGTGCAGGCAAGATGATCATACCCTCGAAATCACTACTATCTTTGCTATGCTAGTTTGCTCGCTCTTTTGCTTTGCCAATGCTACGATGCCTACCACTTGCTTGTCAGCCTCCCAATTGCCATGATTGAGCCTCTAACCCACCTTTGTCCTAGCAAACCGTTGATTGGCTATGTTACCGCTTTGCTCAGCCCTTCTTATAGCATTGTTAGTTGCAGGTGAAGATTGGAGCCGTTCCTTGTTGGAACATTTATTTACTTGTTGGGATATCATTATATTGCCATGTTATCTTAATGCATCTATATACTTGGTAAGGGGTGGAAGGCTCGGCCTCTCGCCTAGTGTTTTGTTCCACTCTTGCCGCCCTAGTTTCCGTCATATCGGTGTTATGTTCCCGGATTGTTGCGTCCCTTACGCGGTTGGGCTATAATGGGAACCCCTTGATAGTTCGCCTTGATTAAAGCTTTTCCAGCAATGCCCAACATTGGTTTTACCATTTGCCACCTAGTCTCTTTTTCCCTTGGGTTTCCGAAGCCCGAGGGTCATCTTTATTTTAGCCCCCCACGGGCTAGTGCTCCTCTAAGTGTTGGTCCGAAATGAGCTGCCTGCGGGGCCACCTCGGGGAAACTTGAGGGTTGGTTTTACTCGTAGCTAGTCTCATCTGAGTGTGCCCTGAGAACGAGATATGTGCAGCTCCTATCAGGATTTGTCAGCACATTCGGGCGGTGTTGCTGGACTTGTTTTGACCTGTCGAATCGTCTTGTTGTACCGAGATACCGAGTCTGATCGGTGTGTCTTGGGAGGAGGTCTATTCCTTCGTTGACCGTGAGAGCTTGTTATGTGCTAAGTTGGGACCCCCTGCAGGGATTGATCTTTCGAAAGCCGTGCCCGCGATTATGGGCAGATGGGAATTTGTTAATGTCCGGTTGTAGATAACTTGAAACTTAATTAATTAAAATGAATCAACTGAGTGTGTTGCCGTGATGGCCTCTTCTCGGCGGAGTCCGGGAAGCGGACACGGTATTGGAGTTATGTTTGCGCAGGTTGCTCTCTAGTCTCTCGCTCGTGCTTTGTCTCTCTCTTCTCGCTCTCTTTTGCGAATAAGTTAGCCACCATATATGCTAGTCGCTTGCTGCAGCTCCACTTATACATTACCCCTTTCCTACCTATTAAGCTTAAATAGTCTTGATCGCGAGGGTGCGAGATTGCTGAGTCCCTGTGGCTCACAGATTACTATTACACCAGATGCAGGGACAGATGATACAGCTCCAGATGGCGCGCTTGAGCTCAAGTGGGAGTACGACGAGGACTCTCAGCGTTACTATGTGTCTTTTCCTGATGATCAGTAGTGGTGCCCAATCGGGGTTAGATTCAGGGCCTTGTCGCATGTTGGGGGTCTTTTCTATTTTGGCGCCGTAGTCGGGCCATGAGTGATTTGTATGATGGATGTTATTTATGTAATTTGATGTGACGTGGCGAGTGTAAGCCAACTATGTTCTTCCCTTTTATATTATTTATGTACATGGGATGTGTGATGATTTCCCGACTTGCGGCATTGCTTTCAATGCGGCTATGCCTCTAAGTCGTGCCTCGACACGTGGGAGATATAGCCGCATCGAGGGCGTTACATGCACCAGTACTTGTTCATTCATAATATTCAGGTAGAAACTTAGATAATAAAACATTGCAAATCAGAAGGAATATTTCAAGGCAAACTCCGTATCAATAAAACAAACAGAATATAAAGAGATCATGAGATCTGGAATCATAAAAGTAGCAAAAGAAAAAAGAAGAAATATGAACAGCACAGGAAATTTCGCTGGATGGACTCGTTCATCCCTGCTGAAAATGAAGACATGGGAACTTAGAGCTTCATGGAGAAATTGCTGATCATGAGGTTATAGATCAGTTCATGTACAAAAAGGACACTGTCCTGCAACAAAAACTACTGGGAAAAAAATCACATCAAAAGGAGAGGAGGACAACTTCTGAACTTTAATTAAAGATGCAGCAAAGAGAGAGGAGCATATCTTCTGTACCTACTGAGGAGGTGCTCATGCAAATATATAGAAGCAGTTCATATGTAAAAAAAATGCAAACCTCTAACCTATGCATACTATTTCATACCAGTCAGATCTAAACCTAATTAATTCATAGTATAAATTTCAAATTTACAATGGAATTACAAAGAAAATGTGGCAACATGTGAACCCAAAACCTGCATTATTGCTTCTGGCTTCATACAATGCCTTATTCCATAGAAAGGTATGTTCTAAAGAACAAAAAAAATTGACTTCACCACGCATACAAAATGAACATAGAAAGATATATATAATAAAAGTTGCCCAAAAGAAAACTTAAACTTATATCCGAAACAGAGAAGACATGAGTATCACATGAACCTCCAAATCCACATCTAGAAATGTATCTAAATCCACAACAGCATTTCTTCCACTAAGATCTAAAAGCAACCTAAAAGTAATCTTGGCTTATCTAATATGAAAATAGTGAAACTGCATCTGGGGGGTAAGCAGTCCCCCTTACACCTGATAACCACCCTCTTCTTTTTTTCCGATGAAACCTTCTGTTTTTAGCCGAACATCAAGGGATGAGATATTTATATAACCATCTTGTTCACTTTGTCTGCTATAAAAGCAACAGGTTATAGTTGATCATTAGCTAATGTGAAGATGTTTAGTTCTTGTCGACATATTAACAAACATATAGCGATCATGAAATAACCACATCAAGAATATTGTACGTGTGTATTTCTATCAACGTTTCTCTGCATTAAGCTTGACATATCACAGACATTTTATTATAACAAAAAAACCAGATTTCAAATTGATACACCAATTCAGCAAAAGAGAAGCTGTTGCTAAATGAGAGAGAGAGAGAGAGAGCTAGAGAGAGAACAGGAGCCACCGCTGTGTGTACGATCAGGGGAGAGATGGAGTTGCTGCAGCCATGGAGATAGATAAAAGTAGAGCAGCAACGGCAGGAGCTCCAATTTTTAGTACACGTCACTGGGAGAGAGGGATAGTGCAGAAGCGCCGCGTGCAAGAGCAATGGCCGTGCGTGTCCGTCGACACCAATCGTGGGCGGGAACGCGGGTGAATGGGGGCCGACGCTAATTGGTAGCAGAGGAGCCCAACGCTTGTTCCTGTGGTGGCGATTGGTGACTTACAGGCCGTTGAGGGAGGCGGCACCCAGGTGTCCGTGGGCAGCAGCGCACGCACAAAAGGAGGAGCGGCGATGCATGCGGCATGGGTGGCGCGCGCGGGGAGACCAGGTGGCGGTGTGGCGACGATGGCGCGAAGCAGGTCCCAGCTCCAGCCTTACTCGATGGAGGAGCGAGAACAGCGCAGCCGCCTCCTCCATGGAGGCTGCCGCTCCTTTGCCGTAGATGCCCCACAGGCCACAGCCCACAGCGGCCCTCGCACCACTCCAGATCAAGCAACACGACGGCGGTGGCAACTTCGGTAGGGACGGCGATGCAGTTCCTCTCCCGGAGAGCATCAGAGGCGGCTCGACACAGCTCCTCCCCGGTACTGTCCCTGGGAAGAAGACCAGAGTCAATAATCTAGCAAGGAAGGCGACCTATTTATAACCCCACACCGTAGCACGGTACGTACATATGCAGGGCAAAAGCGGTAGCAGTAAGCGGTGGGATTTCTAGAGCGAGGCACGATAGGACTCTGGAATAAACGGCACCGATCAGAGACACCAACAGCGGCAAGAACAGAAGAAAGCGACGCATCGATCGGGCAACAGCGGCCGGGAGACAAACGCATGGCCAATTCAAATACGTGAAAGCATCAAATTCCAACGCAACAGCGACGCAAAGTAAGTACGCAAGAACACCGAACAAATCAACCTACCCCATATGCAGTACAAAAACGCTAAACCAACTAAATCAATAGCCACACCCGTTCAAAAAATTTCAATCAAAAACCTGTATCCACAACGCTTTTATACCCCACCGTGTACCAAATTAATACCACGCAGTACATACGCTATTCACCGTGGGTCACTTTCATACAAGTGGTTTGTTCTCAAGGCAAAAACCTTGGCTGGAATAGATGCTTGGGTATTCTTTGGTACAAACACGCCTTCTGTTTTCAACCTTAATGCAACAATATTGTCATCAATATTCACAGCTTCATATGCGGTCGTATCATCCTCTTCCCCTTGAAACAAAACCGTCCTCGGTTTTGAGGCGATCTCTTGAACAATATTTTGATTTGCAGATTGAACGACAACCGTGAAAATTTCAGCAGCTTTGGCCCTTTTATTTTCTACTTCTTTCTGCTTATTTATCTTCTCAAGATGTTTTTTCCTCCAAGCAATAAAACGGTCGTCTCCCATGGGCACGAGGTCATACTTCTTTCCCTTCTTGAGGGTATATGTGTGTGTTAGACAATCAAACACAACATCATGCTCTGTGTACCATGGCTCGCCCAACAATAAGTGACACGAAATCATTGGTGCCGAAATCACGTCGCAGAAAACCTCACAGAAATATTTTCCCAACAAAAACGGTACCTTGGTCTGGTGCGTGACAGTGAGCTCTTCATAACCCCAACAGAACGAGTATGGTTGTGGATGTGGTGTCATTGATAGCTCCAACTGAAATTTGAGCTCTTCACGACACTCCACCATCAATAGTTGCAACCTCTCGCCCTCGCACGCGTTGTACACGAAGTAGAGGGTTTGAACCTTGCGGCCCAGCACGAGAAAACCAATCTCGACGAAGGTACTCACGCGCAAAACAATTTCCACGAAGAGAAATCGCAACACAGAGGTTTTCTAAAGATCCCTCCAAAACTTGATATGGGTGTCTACCCTGAAAAACACATTGTATCTATTTTATATAAAAATAACCTCAAATTGAACTCCTTCTAAATTATCTCCAAGAAAATATTGTTCAACAGCCGCGGAGCCTTCCAGGTCCACGACTAGCGTAGGTTCTTTCTTGACGTGAAATGAAGGCATGCATCCATCTCTTTTCTTGCTAAAGGAACCCATGCATGCTTGTTTTTCCTTTGCTAAATAATGTCCACCAACGTGACCCACCAAAGCATCATATTTCTCATCCATGCATGGTTGTTCAAACGAGCACAGAAGACCTAACGCATGCATGCTAATAATTTGTATGAGCTCTTGTACGTTCTTCTCACATTCCTGATTATAAAATATAATCTTTGGTACAAACACGCCTTCTGTTTTCAACCTTGATGCAACAATATTGTCATCAATATTCACTGGTAGAAAAAGGGCCTTTAGTCCCGGTTCGTTAGGGCCTTTAGTCCCGGTTCTGGAACCGGGACTAAAGTGTCGGTACTAATGCCCTGACCCTTTAGTCCCGGTTCAATCCAGAACCGGGACTAAAGGCCCTCCACGTGGCCGGTCCACCTTTAGTCCCGGTTGGTAATACCAACTGGTACTAAAGGAAATTTCCTGATTTTTTTTTGAATTTTTTTTGAATTTTTTTTATTTTCAAATTTCTGAATTATTTTAACCTCTAACCTCTAATCACCCCTCATCACTGCTCAATTTAATCTCTAATCACTCCTCATCATTCCAAATCATCTCACTTCCCGAACGGTCACCCATCCTCTCACTACTCTAGCCTGAGCACGCTTAACTTCCGGGTTCTATTCTCCCTCGTTTCCAAGTCTGCACTTGTTGTTTTCCTGACAATAGTAAGACGTCAATCCTATTAACCCTCAGGAATTTAGCTTGAGCATGAAGTCACATATTTCACTGTTTGAGTTTAAAACTATTGTTCTAAAAAACAATAATTTTTTAGTAACACTAATATTTTTGAATAAGTAGTTTGACCATTGTTTGACCAAGTTTGACCATAGTTTGACCAGATTTGACCAAAATTCAAAAAAGGTGAAATAATTATTTAATAACACTAATATTCTTGAATAATTATTTAGTAACACTAATACTTCTTGAATAAGTATTTAAAAAAACTGAAATTTAAAAAAACTGAAATTTGAGCATCTAGAAATGTATCTAAATCCACAACAGCATTTCTTCCACTAAGATCTAAAAGCAACCTAAAAGTAATCTTGGCTTATCTAATATGAAAATAGTGAAACTGCATCTGGGGGGTAAGCAGTCCCCCTTACACCTGATAACCACCCTCTTCTTTTTTTCTGATGAAACCTTCTGCTTTTAGCCGAACATCAAGGGATGAGATATTTATATAACCATCTTGTTCACTTTGTCTGCTATAAAAGCAACAGGTTATAGTTGATCATTAGCTAATGTGAAGATGTTTAGTTCTTGTCGACATATTAACAAACATATAGCGATCATGAAATAACCACATCAAGAATATTGTACGTGTGTATTTCTATCAACGTTTCTCTGCATTAAGCTTGACATATCACAGACATTTTATTATAACAAAAAAACCAGATTTCAAATTGATACACCAATTCAGCAAAAGAGAAGCTGTTGCTAAATGAGAGAGAGAGAGAGAGAGAGAGAGAGCTAGAGAGAGAACAGGAGCCACCGCTGTGTGTACGATCAGGGGAGAGATGGAGTTGCTGCAGCCATGGAGATAGATAAAAGTAGAGCAGCAACGGCAAGAGCTCCAATTTTTAGTACACGTCACTGGGAGAGAGGGATAGTGCAGAAGCGCCGCGTGCAAGAGCAATGGCCGTGCGTGTCCGTCGACACCAATCGTGGGCGGGAACGCGGGTGAATGGGGGCCGACGCTAATTGGTAGCAGAGGAGCCCAACGCTTGTTCCTGTGGTGGCGATTGGTGACTTACAGGCCGTTGAGGGAGGCGGCACCCAGGTGTCCGTGGGCAGCAGCGCACGCACAAAAGGAGGAGCGGCGATGCATGCGGCATGGGTGGCGCGCGCGGGAGACCAGGTGGCGGTGTGGCGACGATGGCGCGAAGCAGGTCCCAGCTCCAGCCTTACTCGATGGAGGAGCGAGAACAGCGCAGCCGCCTCCTCCATGGAGGCTGCCGCTCCTTTGCCGTAGATGCCCCACAGGCCACAGCCCACAGCGGCCCTCGCACCACTCCAGATCAAGCAACACGACAGCGGTGGCAACTTCGGTAGGGACGGCGATGCAGTTCCTCTCCCGGAGAGCATCAGAGGCGGCTCGACACAGCTCCTCCCCGGTACTGTCCCTGGGAAGAAGACCAGAGTCAATAATCTGGCAAGGAAGGCGACCTATTTATAACCCCAGACCGTAGCACGGTACGTACATATGCAGGGCAAAAGCGGTAGCAGTAAGCGGTGGGATTTCTAGAGCGAGGCACGATAGGACTCTGGAATAAACGGCACCGATCAGAGACACCAACAGCGGCAAGAACAGAAGAAAGCGACGCATCGATCGGGCAACAGCGGCTGGGAGACAAACGCATGGCCAATTCAAATACGTGAAAGCATCAAATTCCAACGCAACAGCGACGCAAAGTAAGTACGCAAGAACACCGAACAAATCAACCTACCCCATATGCAGTACAAAAACGCCAAACCAACCAAATCAATAGCCACACCCGTTCAAAAAATTTCAATCAAAAACCTGTATCCACAACGCTTTTCTACCCCACCGTGTACCAAATTAATACCACGCAGTACATACGCTATTCACCGCGGGTCACTTTCATACAAGTGGTTTGTTCTCAAGGCAAAAACCTTGGCTCGAATAGATGCTTGGGTATTCTTTGGTACAAACACGCCTTCTGTTTTCAACCTTAATGCAACAATATTGTCATCAATATTCATAGCTTCATATGCGGTCGTATCATCCTCTTCCCCTTGAAACAAAACCGTCCTCGGTTTTGAGGCGATCTCTTGAACAATATTTTGATTTGCAGATTGAACGACAACCGTGAAAATTTCAGCAGCTTCGGCCCTTTTATTTTCTACTTCTTTCTGCTTATTTATCTTCTCAAGATGTTTTTTCCTCCAAGCAATAAAACGGTCGTCTCCCATGGGCACGAGGTCATACTTCTTTCCCTTCTTGAGGGTATATGTGTGTGTTAGACAATCAAACACAACATCATGCTCTGTGTACCATGGCTCGCCCAACAATAAGTGACACGAAATCATTGGTGCCGAAATCACGTCGCAGAAAACCTCACAGAAATATTTTCCCAACAAAAACGGTACCTTGGTCTGGTGCGTGACAGTGAGCTCTTCATAACCCCAACAGAACGAGTATGGTTGTGGATGTGGTGTCATTGATAGCTCCAACTGAAATTTGAGCTCTTCACGACACTCCACCATCAATAGTTGCAACCTCTCGCCCTCGCACGCGTTGTACACGAAGTAGAGGGTTTGAACCTTGCGGCCCAGCACGAGAAAACCAATCTCGACGAAGGTACTCACGCGCAAAACAATTTCCACGAAGAGAAATTGCAACACAGAGGTTTTCTAAAGATCCCTCCAAAACTTGATATGGGTGTCTACCCTGAAAAACACATTGTATCTATTTTATATAAAAATAACCTCAAATTGAACTCCTTCTAAATTATCTCCAAGAAAATATTGTTCAACAGCCGCGGAGCCTTCCCGGTCCACGACTAGCGTAGGTTCTTTCTTGACGTGAAACGAAGGCATGCATCCATCTCTTTTCTTGCTAAAGGAACCCATGCATGCTTGTTTTTCCTTTGCTAAATAATGTCCACCAACGTGACCCACCAAAGCATCATATTTCTCATCCATGCATGGTTGTTCAAACGAGCACAGAAGACCCAACGCATGCATGCTAATAATTTGTATGAGCTCTTGTACGTTCTTCTCACATTCCTGATTATAAAATATATTCTTTGGTACAAACACGCCTTCTGTTTTCAACCTTGATGCAACAATATTGTCATCAATATTCACTGGTAGAAAAAGGGCCTTTAGTCCCGGTTCGTAAGGGCCTTTAGTCCCGGTTCTGGAACCGGGACTAAAGTGTCGGTACTAATGCCCTGACCCTTTAGTCCCGGTTCAATCCAGAACCGGGACTAAAGGCCCTCCACGTGGCCGGTCCACCTTTATTCCCGGTTGGTAATACCAACCGGTACTAAAGGAAATTTCCTGATTTTTTTTGAATTTTTTTTATTTTCAAATTTCTAAATTATTTTAACCTCTAATCTCTAATCACCCCTCATCACTGCTCAATTTAATCTCTAATCACCCCTCATCATTCCAAATCATCTCACTTCCCGAAAGGTCACCCATCCTCTCACTACTCTAGCCCGAGCACGCTTAACTTCCGGGTTCTATTCTCCCTCGTTTCCAAGTCTGCACTTGTTGTTTTCCTGACAATAGTAAGATGTCAATCCTATTAACCCTCAGGAATTTAGCTTGAGCATGAAGTCACATATTTCACTGTTTGAGTTTAAAACTATTGTTCTAAAAAACAATAATTTTTTAGTAACACCAATATTTTTGAATAAGTAGTTTGACCATTGTTTGACCAAGTTTGACCATAGTTTGACCAGATTTGACCAAAATTCAAAAAAGGTGAAATAATTATTTAATAACACTAATATTCTTGAATAATTATTTAGTAACACTAATACTTCTTGAATAAGTATTTAAAAAAACTGAAATTTGAGCATCTAGAAATGTATCTAAATCCACAACAGCATTTCTTCCACTAAGATCTAAAAGCAACCTAAAAGTAATCTTGGCTTATCTAATATGAAAATAGTGAAACTGCATCTGGGGGGTAAGCAGTCCCCCTTACACCTGATAACCACCCTCTTCTTTTTTTCTGATGAAACCTTCTGTTTTTAGCCGAACATCAAGGGATGAGATATTTATATAACCATCTTGTTCACTTTGTCTGCTATAAAAGCAACAGGTTATAGTTGATCATTAGCTAATGTGAAGATGTTTAGTTCTTGTGGACATATTAACAAACATATAGCGATCATGAAATAACCACATCAAGAATATTGTACGTGTGTATTTCTATCAACGTTTCTCTGCATTAAGCTTGACATATCACAGACATTTTATTATAACAAAAAAACCAGATTTCAAATTGATACACCAATTCAGCAAAAGAGAAGCTGTTGCTAAATGAGAGAGAGAGAGAGAGAGCTAGAGAGAGAACAGGAGCCACCGCTGTGTGTATGATCAGGGGAGAGATGGAGTTGCTGCAGCCATGGAGATAGATAAAAGTAGAGCAGCAATGGCAGGAGCTCCAATTTTTAGTACACGTCACTTGGAGAGAGGGATAGTGCAGAAGCGCCGCGTGCAAGAGCAATGGCCGTGCGTGTCCGTCGACACCAATCGTGGGTGGGAACGCGGGTGAATGGGGGCCGACGCTAATTGGTAGCAGAGGAGCCCAACGCTTGTTCCTGTGGTGGCGATTGGTGACTTACAGGCCGTTGAGGGAGGCGGCACCCAGGTGTCCGTGGGCAGCAGCGCACGCACAAAAGGAGGAGCGGCGATGCATGCGGCATGGGTGGCGCGCGCGGGGAGACCAGGTGGCGGTGTGGCGACGATGGCGCGAAGCAGGTCCCAGCTCCAGCCTTACTCGATGGAGGAGCGAGAACAGCGCAGCCGCCTCCTCCATGGAGGCTGCCGCTCCTTTGCCGTAGATGCCCCACAGGCCACAGCCCACAGCGGCCCTCGCACCACTCCAGATCAAGCAACACGACGGCGGTGGCAACTTCGGTAGGGACGGCGATGCAGTTCCTCTCCCGGAGAGCATCAGAGGCGGCTCGACACAGCTCCTCCCCGGTACTGTCCCTGGAAAGAAGACCAGAGTCAATAATCTGGCAAGGAAGGCGACCTATTTATAACCCCACACCGTAGCACGGTACGTACATATGCAGGGCAAAAGCGGTAGCAGTAAGCGGTGGGATTTCTAGAGCGAGGCACGATAGGACTCTGGAATAAACGGCACCGACCAGAGACACCAACAGCGGCAAGAACAGAAGAAAGCGACGCATCGATCGGGCAACAGCGGCCGGGAGACAAACGCATGGCCAATTCAAATACGTGAAAGCATCAAATTCCAACGCAACAGCGACGCAAAGTAAGTACGCAAGAACACCGAACAAATCAACCTACCCCATATGCAGTACAAAAACGCT
Organism: Triticum monococcum; assembly: GCA_034509565.1. Taxonomy (NCBI): domain Eukaryota; kingdom Viridiplantae; phylum Streptophyta; class Magnoliopsida; order Poales; family Poaceae; genus Triticum; species Triticum monococcum. Next base: position 31,670,088 of record CM067841.1, on the reverse strand, counting down.
AAACCAACCAAATCAATAGCCACACCCGTTCAAAAAATTTCAATCAAAAACCTGTATCCACAACGCTTTTCTACCCCACCGTGTACCAAATTAATACCACGCAGTACATACGCTATTCACCGCGGGTCACTTTCATACAAGTGGTTTGTTCTCAAGGCAAAAACCTTGGCTCGAATAGATGCTTGGGTATTCTTTGGTACAAACACGCCTTCTGTTTTCAACCTTAATGCAACAATATTGTCATCAATATTCATAGCTTCATATGCGGTCGTATCATCCTCTTCCCCTTGAAACAAAACCGTCCTCGGTTTTGAGGCGATCTCTTGAACAATATTTTGATTTGCAGATTGAACGACAACCGTGAAAATTTCAGCAGCTTCGGCCCTTTTATTTTCTACTTCTTCCTGCTTATTTATCTTCTCAAGATGTTTTTTCCTCCAAGCAATAAAACGGTCGTCTCCCATCGGCACGAGGTCATACTTCTTTCCCTTCTTGAGGGTATATGTGTGTGTTAGACAATCAAACACAACATCATGCTCTGTGTACCATGGCTCGCCCAACAATAAGTGACACGAAATCATTGGTGCCGAAATCACGTCGCAGAAAACCTCACAGAAATATTTTCCCAACAAAAACGGTACCTTGGTCTGGTGCGTGACAGTGAGCTCTTCATAACCCCAACAGAACGAGTATGGTTGTGGATGTGGTGTCATTGATAGCTCCAACTTTTCCACCATCTCGATGCTTGCGGCGTTGGTCAAACTCATGTTATCGATCGTCATGGCACACGATCTCTCTCTCACCACCACACGGGTGTGAAAAAGCCCAGCCCAGTGGCCTTCCTCCTCCAACTGAAATCCATAGCTTAACTTACAGAATGACGATGCCCTCACCATCTTCTCCATAGCGTCGTGAACAACCTGTTGCTCTGATACCACCTGATAAAGAACCGAACCTCGTAGTGAGATCCGATCCGTTGTTGGGGCCCGATCTTTCACGACACTCCACCACCAATAGAAGCAACCTCTCGCCCTCGCACGCGATGTACACGAAGTAGAGGGTTTGAACCTTGCGGCCCAGCACGAGAAAACGAATCTCGATGAAGGTACTCACGCGCAAAACAATTTCCACGAAGAGAAATCGCAACACAGAGGTTTTCTAAAGATCCCTCCAAAACTTGATATGGGTGTCTACCCTGAAAAACACATCGTGTCTATTTTATATAAAAATAACCTCAAATTGAACTCCTTCTAAATTATCTCCAAGAAAATATTGTTCAACAGCCGCGGACCCTTCCAGGTCCATGACTAGCGTAGGTTCTTTCTTGGCGTGAAACGAAGGCATGCATCCATCTCTTTTCTTGCTAAAGGAACCCATGCATGCTTGTTTTTCCTTTGTTAAATAATGTCCACCAACGTGACCCACCAAAGCATCATATTTCTCATCCATGCATGGTTGTTCAAACGAGCACAGAAGACCCAACGCATGCATGCTAATAATTTGTATGAGCTCTTGTACGTTCTTCTCACATTCCTGATTATAAAATATATTCTTTGGCACAAACAAGCCTTCTGTTTTCAACCTTGATGCAACAATATCGTCATCAATATTCACAGCTTCATATGCGGTGGTATCATCCTCTTCCCCTTGAAACAAAACCGTCCTCGGTTTTGAGGCGATCTTTTGAACAATATTTTGATTTGCAGATTGAACGACAACCGTGAAAATTTCAGCAGCTTCGGCCCTTTTATTTTCTACTTCTTTCTGCTTATTTATCTTCTCAAGATGTTCTTTTCTCCAAGCAATAAAATAGTCGTCTCCCATAGGCACGAGGTCGTACTTCTTTCCCTTCTTGAGGGTATATGTGTGTGTTAGACAATCAAACACAACATCATGCTCTGTGTACCATGGCTCGCCCAACAATAAGTGACACGAAATCATCGGTACCGAAATCACGTCGCACAAAACCTCACAGAAATATTTTCCCAACAAAAACGGTACCTTGGTCTGGTGCATGACAGTGAGCTCTTCATAACCCCAACAGAACGAGTATGGTTGTGGATGTGGTGTCATTGATAGCTCCAACTTCTCCACCATCTCGATGCTTGCGGCATTGGTCAAACTCATGTTATCGATCGTCATGGCACACGATCTCTCTCTCACCACCACACGGGTGTGAAAAAGCCCAGCCCAGCAGCCTTCCTCCTCCAACTAAAATCCATAGCTTAACTTTCAGAATGACGATGCCCTCACCATCTTCTGCATAGCGTCGTGAACAACCTGTTGGTTTGAGACCACCTGATAAAGAACCGAACCTCGTAGTGAGATCCGATCCGTTCTTGGGGCCCGATCTTTCACGACACTCCACCATCAATAGCAGCAACCTCTCGCCCTCGCACGCGTTGTACACGAAGTAGAGGGTTTGAACCTTGCGGCCCAGCACGAGAAAACCAATCTCGACGAAGGTACTCATGCGCAAAACAATTTCCACGAAGAGAAATCGCAACACAGAGGTTTTCTAAAGATCCCTCCAAAACTTAATATGGGTGTCTATGCTGAAAAACACATTGTATCTATTTTATATAAAAATAACCTCAAATTGAACTCCTTCTAAATTATCTCCAAGAAAATATTGTTCAACAGCCGCGGAGCCTTCCAGGTCCACGACTAGCGTAGGTTCTTTCTTGACGTGAAACGAAGGCATGCATCCATCTCTTTTCTTGCTAAAGGAACCCATGGATGCTTGTTTTTCCTTTGCTAAATAATGTCCACCAACGTGACCCACCAAAGCATCATATTTCTCATCCATGCATGGTTGTTCAAACGAGCACAGAAGACCCAACGCATGCATGCTAATAATTTGTATGAGCTCTTGTACGTTCTTCTCACATTCCTGATTATAAAATATATTCTTTGGTACAAACACGCCTTCTGTTTTCAACCTTGATGCAACAATATTGTCATCAATATTCACTGGTAGAAAAAGGGCCTTTAGTCCCGGTTCGTAAGGGCCTTTAGTCCCGGTTCTGGAACCGGGACTAAAGTGTCGGTACTAATGCCCTGACCCTTTAGTCCCGGTTCAATCCAGAACCGGGACTAAAGGCCCTCCACGTGGCCGGTCCACCTTTAGTCCCGGTTGGTAATACCAACCGGTACTAAAGGAAATTTCCTGATTTTTTTTGAATTTTTTTTGAATTTTTTTTATTTTCAAATTTCTGAATTATTTTAACCTCTAATCTCTAATCACCCCTCATCACTGCTCAATTTAATCTCTAATCACCCCTCATCATTCCAAATCATCTCACTTCCCGAAAGGTCACCCATCCTCTCACTACTCTAGCCTAAGCACGCTTAACTTCCGGGTTCTATTCTCCCTCGTTTCCAAGTCTGCACTTGTTGTTTTCCTGACAATAGTAAGATGTCAATCCTATTAACCCTCAGGAATTTAGCTTGAGCATGAAGTCACATATTTCACTGTTTGAGTTTAAAACTATTGTTCTAAAAAACAATAATTTTTTAGTAACACTAATATTTTCGAATAAGTAGTTTGACCATTGTTTGACCAAGTTTGACCATAGTTTGACCAGATTTGACCAAAATTCAAAAAAGGTGAAATAATGATTTAATAACACTAATATTCTTGAATAATTATTTAGTAACACTAATACTTCTTGAATAAGTATTTAAAAAAACTGAAATTTGAGCATCTAGAAATGTATCTAAATCCACAACAGCATTTCTTCCACTAAAATCTAAAAGCAACCTAAAAGTAATCTTGGCTTATCTAATATGAAAATAGTGAAACTGCATCTGGGGGTAAGCAGTCCCCCTTACACCTGATAACCACCCTCTTCTTTTTTTCTGATGAAACCTTCTGTTTTTAGCCAAACATCAAGGGATGAGATATTTATATAACCATCTTGTTCACGTTGTCTGCTATAAAAGCAACATGTTATAGTTGATCATTAGCTAATGTGAAGATGTTTAGTTCTTGTCGACATATTAACAAACATATAGCGATCATGAAATAACCACATCAAGAATATTGTACGTGTGTATTTCTATCAACGTTTCTGTGCATTAAGCTTGACATATCACAGACATTTTATTATAACAAAAAAACCAGATTTCAAATTGATACACCAATTCAGCAAAAGAGAAGCTGTTGCTAAATGAGAGAGAGAGAGAGAGAGAGAGAGAGAGCTAGAGAGAGAACAGGAGCCACCGCTGTGTGTACGATCAGGGGAGAGATGGAGTTGCTGCAGCCATGGATATAGATAAAAGTAGAGCAGCAACGGCAGGAGCTCCAATTTTTAGTACACGTCACTGGGAGAGAGGGATAGTGCAGAAGCGCCGCGTGCAAGAGAAATGGCCGTGCGTGTCCGTCGACACCAATCGTCGGCGGGAACGCGGGTGAATGGGGGCCAACGCTAATTGGTAGCAGAGGAGCCCAACGCTTGTTCCTGTGGTGGCGATTGGTGACTTACAAGCCGTTGAGGGAGGCGGCACCCAGGTGTCCGTGGGCAGCAGCGCACGCACAAAAGGAGGAGCGGCGATGCATGCGGCATGGGTGGCGCGCGCGGGGAGACCAGGTGGCGGTGTGGCGACGATGGCACGAAGCAGGTCCCAGCTCCAGCCTTACTCGATGGAGGAGCGAGAACAGTGCAGCCGCCTCCTCCATGGAGGCTGCCGCTCCTTTGCCGTAGATGCCCCACAGGCCACAGCCCACAGCGGCCCTCGCACCACTCCAGATCAAGCAACACGATGGCGGTGGCAACTTCGGTAGGGACGGCGATGCAGTTCCTCTCCCGGAGAGCATCAGAGGCGGCTCGACACAGCTCCTCCCCGGTACTGTCCCTGGGAAGAAGACCAGAGTCAATAATATGGCAAGGAAGGCGACCTATTTATAACCCGACACCGTAGCACGGTACGTACATATGCAGGGCAAAAGCGGTAGCAGTAAGCGGGGGGATTTCTAGAGCGAGGCACGATAGGACTCTGGAATAAACGGCACCGATCAGAGACACCAACAGCGGCAAGAACAGAAGAAAGCGACGCATCGATCGGGCAACAGCGGCCAGGAGACAAACGCATGGCCAATTCAAATACGTGAAAGCATCAAATTCCAACGCAACAGCGACGCAAAGTAAGTACGCAAGAACACCGAACAAATCAACCTACCCCATATGCAGTACAAAAACGCTAAACCAACCAAATCAATAGCCACACCCGTTCAAAAAATTTCAATCAAAAACCTGTATCCACAACGCTTTTCTACCCCACCGTGTACCAAATTAATACCACGCAGTACATATGCTATTCACCGCGGGTCACTTTCATACAAGTGGTTTGTTCTCAAGGCAAAAACCTTGGCTGGAATAGATGCTTGGGTATTCTTTGGTACAAACACGCCTTCTGTTTTCAACCTTAATGCAACAATATTGTCATCAATATTCACAGCTTCATATGCGGTCGTATCATCCTCTTCCCCTTGAAACAAAACCGTCCTCGGTTTTGAGGCGATCTCTTGAACAATATTTTGATTTGCAGATTGAACGACAACCGTGAAAATTTCAGCAGCTTCGGCCCTTTTATTTTCTACTTCTTTCTGCTTATTTATCTTCTCAAGATGTTTTTTCCTCCAAGCAATAAAACGGTCGTCTCCCATGGGCACGAGGTCATACTTCTTTCCCTTCTTGAGGGTATATGTGTGTGTTAGACAATCAAACACAACATCATGCTCTGTGTACCATGGCTCGCCCAACAATAAGTGACACGAAATCATTGGTGCCGAAATCACGTCGCAGAAAACCTCACAGAAATATTTTCCCAACAAAAACGGTACCTTGGTATGGTGCGTGACAGTGAGCTCTTCATAACCCCAACAGAACGAGTATGGTTGTGGATGTGGTGTCATTGATAGCTCCAACTGAAATTTGAGCTCTTCACGACACTCCACCATCAATAGTTGCAACCTCTCGCCCTCGCACGCGTTGTACACGAAGTAGAGGGTTTGAACCTTGCGGCCCAGCACGAGAAAACCAATCTCGACGAAGGTACTCACGCGCAAAACAATTTCCACGAAGAGAAATCGCAACACAGAGGTTTTCTAAAGATCCCTCCAAAACTTGATATGGGTGTCTACCCTGAAAAACACATTGTATCTATTTTATATAAAAATAACCTCAAATTGAACTCCTTCTAAATTATCTCCAAGAAAATATTGTTCAACAGCCGCGGAGCCTTCCAGGTCCACGACTAGCGTAGGTTCTTTCTTGACGTGAAACGAAGGCATGCATCCATCTCTTTTCTTGCTAAAGGAACCCATGCATGCTTGTTTTTCCTTTGCTAAATAATGTCCACCAACGTGACCCACCAAAGCATCATATTTCTCATCCATGCATGGTTGTTCAAACGAGCACAGAAGACCCAACGCATGCATGCTAATAATTTGTATGAGCTCTTGTACGTTCTTCTCACATTCCTGATTATAAAATATATTCTTTGGTACAAACACGCCTTCTGTTTTCAACCTTGCTACAACAATATTGTCATCAATATTCATTGGTAGAAAAAGGGCCTTTAGTCCCGGTTCGTAAGGGCCTTTAGTCCCGGTTCTGGAACCGGGACTAAAGTGTCGGTACTAATGCCCTGACCCTTTAGTCCCGGTTCAATCCAGAACCGGGACTAAAGGCCCTCCACGTGGCCGGTCCACCTTTAGTCCCGGTTGGTAATACCAACTGGTACTAAAGGAAATTTCCTTATTTTTTTATGAAATTTTTTTTTTGAATTTTTTTTGAATTTTTTTTATTTTCAAATTGCTGAATTATTTTAACCTCTAATCTCTAATCACCCCTCATCACTGCTCAATTTAATCTCTAATCACCCCTCATCATTCCAAATCATCTCACTTCCCGAACGGTCATCCATCCTCTCACTACTCTAGCCTGAGCACGCTTAACTTCCGGGTTCTATTCTCCCTCGTTTCCAAGTCTGCACTTGTTGTTTTCCTGACAATAGTAAGATGTCAATCCTATTAACCCTCAGGAATTTAGCTTGAGCATGAAGTCACATATTTCACTGTTTGAGTTTAAAACTATTGTTCTAAAAAACAATAATTTTTTAGTAACACTAATATTTTCGAATAAGTAGTTTGACCATTGTTTGACCAAGTTTGACCATAGTTTGACCAGATTTGACCAAAATTCAAAAGAGGTGAAATAATTATTTAATAACACTAATATTCTTGAATAATTATTTAGTAACACTAATACTTCTTGAATAAGTATTTAAAAAAACTGAAATTTAAAAAAACTGAAATTTGAGCATCTAGAAATGTATCTAAATCCACAACAGCATTTCTTCCACTAAAATCTAGAAGCAACCTAAAAGTAATCTTGGCTTATCTAATATGAAAATAGTGAAACTGTATCTGGGGGGTAAGCAGTCCCCCTTACACCTGATAACCACCCTCTTCTTTTTTTCTGATGAAACCTTCTGTTTTTAGCCGAACATCAAGGGATGAGATATTTATATAACCATCACTTTGTCTGCTATAAAAGCAACAGGTTATAGTTGATCATTAGCTAATGTGAAGATGTTTAGTTCTTGTCGACATATTAACAAACATATAGCGATCATGAAATAACCACATCAAGAATATTGTACGTGTGTATTTCTATCAACGTTTCTCTGCATTAAGCTTGACATATCACAGACATTTTATTATAACAAAAAAACCAGATTTCAAATTGATACACCAATTCAGCAAAAGAGAAGCTGTTGCTAAATGAGAGAGAGAGAGAGAGAGAGCTAGAGAGAGAACAGGAGCCACCGCTGTGTGTACGATCAGGGGAGAGATGGAGTTGCTGCAGCCATGGAGATAGATAAAAGTAGAGCAGCAACGGCAGGAGCTCCAATTTTTAGTACACGTCACTGGGAGAGAGGGATAGTGCAGAAGCGCCGCGTGCAAGAGCAATGGCCGTGCGTGTCCGTCGACACCAATCGTGGGCGGGAACGCGGGTGAATGGGGGCCGACGCTAATTGGTAGCAGAGGAGCCCAACGCTTGTTCCTGTGGTGGCGATTGGTGACTTACAGGCCGTTGAGGGAGGCGGCACCCAGGTGTCCGTGGGCAGCAGCGCACGCACAAAAGGAGGAGCGGCGATGCATGCGGCATGGGTGGCGCGCGCGGGGAGACCAGGTGGCGGTGTGGCGACGATGGCGCGAAGCAGGTCCCAGCTCCAGCCTTACTCGATGGAGGAGCGAGAACAGCGCAGCCGCCTCCTCCATGGAGGCTGCCGCTCCTTTGCCGTAGATGCCCCACAGGCCACAGCTCACAGCGGCCCTCGCACCACTCCAGATCAAGCAACACGATGGCGGTGGCAACTTCGGTAGGGACGGCCATGCAGTTCCTCTCCCGGAGAGCATCAGAGGCGGCTCGACACAGCTCCTCCCCGGTACTGTCCCTGGGAAGAAGACCAGAGTCAATAATCTGGCAAGGAAGGCGACCTATTTATAACCCCACACCGTAGCACGGTACGTACATATGCAGGGCAAAAGCGGTAGCAGTAAGCGGTGGGATTTCTAGAGCGAGGCACGATAGGACTCTGGAATAAACGGCACCGATCAGAGACACCAACAGCGGCAAGAACAGAAGAAAGCGACGCATCGATCGGGCAACAGCGGCCGGGAGACAAACGCATGGCCAATTCAAATACGTGAAAGCATCAAATTCCAACGCAACAGCGACGCAAAGTAAGTACGCAAGAACACCGAACAAATCAACCTACCCCATATGCAGTACAAAAACGCTAAACCAACCAAATCAATAGCCACAACCGTTCAAAAAATTTCAATCAAAAACCTGTATCCACAACGCTTTTCTACCCCACCGTGTACCAAATTAATACCACGCAGTACATACGCTATTCATCGCGGGTCACTTTCATACAAGTGGTTTGTTCTCAAGGCAAAAACCTTGGCTGGAATAGATGCTTGGGTATTCTTTGGTACAAACACGCCTTCTGTTTTCAACCTTAATGCAACAATATTGTCATCAATATTCACAGCTTCATATGCGGTCGTATCATCCTCTTCCCCTTGAAACAAAACCGTCCTCGGTTTTGAGGCGATCTCTTGAACAATATTTTGATTTGCAGATTGAACGACAACCGTGAAAATTTCAGCAGCTTCGGCCCTTTTATTTTCTACTTCTTTCTGCTTATTTATCTTCTCAAGATGTTTTTTCCTCCAAGCAATAAAACGGTCGTCTCCCATGGGCACGAGGTCATACTTCTTTCCCTTCTTGAGGGTATATGTGTGTGTTAGACAATCAAACACAACATCATGCTCTGTGTACCATGGCTCGCCCAACAATAAGTGACACGAAATCATTGGTGCCGAAATCACGTCGCAGAAAACCTCACAGAAATATTTTCCCAACAAAAACGGTACCTTGGTCTGGTGCGTGACAGTGAGCTCTTCATAACCCCAACAGAACGAGTATGGTTGTGGATGTGGTGTCATTGATAGCTCCAACTTCTCCACCATCTCGATGCTTGCGGCGTTGGTCAAACTCATGTTATCGATCGTCATGGCACACGATCTCTCTCTCACCACCACACGGGTGTGAAAAAGCCCAGCCCAGCGGCCTTCCTCCTCCAACTGAAATCCATAGCTTAACTTACAGAATGACGATGCCCTCACCATCTTCTTCATAGCGTCGTGAACAACCTGTTGCTCTGACACCACCTGATAAAGAACCGAACCTCGTAGTGAGATCCGATCCGTTGTTGGGGCCCGATCTTTCACGACACTCCACCACCAATAGCAGCAACCTCTCGCCCTCGCACGCGATGTACACGAAGTAGAGGGTTTGAACCTTGCGGCCCAGCACGAGAAAACCAATCTCGACGAAGGTACTCACGCGCAAAACAATTTCCACGAAGAGAAATCGCAACACAGAGGTTTTCTAAAGATCCCTCCAAAACTTGATATGGGTGTCTACCCTGAAAAACACATCGTATCTATTTTATATAAAAATAACCTCAAATTGAACTCCTTCTAAATTATCTCCAAGAAAATATTGTTCAACAGCCGCGGGCCCTTCCAGGTCCATGACTAGCGTAGGTTCTTTCTTGACGTGAAACGAAGGCATGCATCCATCTCTTTTCTTGCTAAAGGAACCCATGCATGCTTGTTTTTCCTTTGTTAAATAATGTCCACCAACGTGACCCACCAAAGCATCATATTTCTCATCCATGCATGGTTGTTCAAACGAGCACAGAAGACCCAACGCATGCATGCTAATAATTTGTATGAGCTCTGGTACGTTCTTCTCACATTCCTGATTATAAAATATATTCTTTGGCACAAACACGCCTTCTGTTTTGAACCTTGATGCAACAATATCGTCATCAATATTCACAGCTTTATATGCGGTGGTATCATCCTCTTCCCCTTGAAACAAAACCGTCCTCGGTTTTGAGGCGATCTCTTGAACAATATTTTGATTTGCAGATTGAACGACAACCGTGAAAATTTCAGCAGCTTCGGCCCTTTTATTTTCTACTTCTTTCTGCTTATTTATCTTCTCAAGATGTTCTTTTCTCCAAGCAATAAAACAGTCGTCTCCCATAGGCACGAGGTCATACTTCTTTCCCTTCTTGAGGGTATATGTGTGTGTTAGACAATCAAACACAACATCATGCTCTGTGTACCATGGCTCGCACAACAATAAGTGACACGAAATCATTGGTGCCGAAGTCACGTCGCAGAAAACCTCACAGAAATATTTTCCCAACAAAAACGGTACCTTGGTCTGGTGCGTGACAGTGAGCTCTTCATAACCCCAACAGAACGAGTATGGTTGTGGATGTGGTGTCATTGATAGCTCCAACTTCTCCACCATCTCGATGCTTGCGGCGTTGGTCAAACTCATGTTATCGATCGTCATGGCACACGATCTCTCTCTCACCACCACACGGGTGTGAAAAAGCCCAGCCCAGCGGCCTTCCTCCTCCAACTGAAATCCATAGCTTAACTTACAGAATGACGATGCCCTCACCATCTTCTTCATAGCGTCGTGAACAACCTGTTGCTCTGACACCACCTGATAAAGAACCGAACCTCATAGTGAGATCCGATCCGTTGTTGGGGCCCGATCTTTCACGACACTCCACCACCAATAGCAGCAACCTCTCGCCCTCGCACGCGATGTACACGAAGTAGAGGGTTTGAACCTTGCGGCCCAGCACGAGAAAACCAATCTCGACGAAGGTACTCACGCGCAAAACAATTTCCACGAAGAGAAATCGCAACACAGAGGTTTTCTAAAGATCCCTCCAAAACTTGATATGGGTGTCTACCCTGAAAAACACATCGTGTCTATTTTATATAAAAATAACCTCAAATTGAACTCCTTCTAAATTATCTCCAAGAAAATATTGTTCAACAGCCGCGGGCCCTTCCAGGTCCATGACTAGCGTAGGTTCTTTCTTGACGTGAAACGAAGGCATGCATCCATCTCTTTTCTTGCTAAAGGAACCCATGCATGCTTGTTTTTCCTTTGTTAAATAATGTCCACCAACGTGACCCACCAAAGCATCATATTTCTCATCCATGCATGGTTGTTCAAACGAGCACAGAAGACCCAACGCATGCATGCTAATAATTTGTATGAGCTCTGGTACGTTCTTCTCACATTCCTGATTATAAAATATATTCTTTGGCACAAACACGCCTTCTGTTTTGAACCTTGATGCAACAATATCGTCATCAATATTCACAGCTTTATATGCGGTGGTATCATCCTCTTCCCCTTGAAACAAAACCGTCCTCGGTTTTGAGGCGATCTCTTGAACAATATTTTGATTTGCAGATTGAACGACAACCGTGAAAATTTCAGCAGCTTCGGCCCTTTTATTTTCTACTTCTTTCTGCTTATTTATCTTCTCAAGATGTTCTTTTCTCCAAGCAATAAAACAGTCGTCTCCCATAGGCACGAGGTCGTACTTCTTTCCCTTCTTGAGGGTATATGTGTGTGTTAGACAATCAAACACAACATCATGCTCTGTGTACCATGGCTCGCACAACAATAAGTGACACGAAATCATTGGTGCCGAAGTCACGTCGCAGAAAACCTCACAGAAATATTTTCCCAACAAAAACGGTACCTTGGTCTGGTGCGTGACAGTGAGCTCTTCATAACCCCAACAGAACGAGTATGGTTGTGGATGTGGTGTCATTGATAGCTCCAACTTCTCCACCATCTCGATGCTTGCGGCGTTGGTCAAACTCATGTTATCGATCGTCATGGCACACGATCTCTCTCTCACCACCACACGGGTGTGAAAAAGCCCAGCCCAGCGGCCTTCCTCCTCCAACTGAAATCCATAGCTTAACTTACAGAATGACGATGCCCTCACCATCTTCTTCATAGCGTCGTGAACAACCTGTTGCTCTGACACCACCTGATAAAGAACCGAACCTCATAGTGAGATCCGATCCGTTGTTGGGGCCCGATCTTTCACGACACTCCACCACCAATAGCAGCAACCTCTCGCCCTCGCACGCGATGTACACGAAGTAGAGGGTTTGAACCTTGCGGCCCAGCACGAGAAAACCAATCTCGACGAAGGTACTCACGCGCAAAACAATTTCCACGAAGAGAAATCGCAACACAGAGGTTTTCTAAAGATCCCTCCAAAACTTGATATGGGTGTCTACCCTGAAAAACACATCGTGTCTATTTTATATAAAAATAACCTCAAATTGAACTCCTTCTAAATTATCTCCAAGAAAATATTGTTCAACAGCCGCGGGCCCTTCCAGGTCCATGACTAGCGTAGGTTCTTTCTTGACGTGAAACGAAGGCATGCATCCATCTCTTTTCTTGCTAAAGGAACCCATGCATGCTTGTTTTTCCTTTGTTAAATAATGTCCACCAACGTGACCCACCAAAGCATCATATTTCTCATCCATGCATGGTTGTTCAAACGAGCACAGAAGACCCAACGCATGCATGCTAATAATTTGTATGAGCTCTGGTACGTTCTTCTCACATTCCTGATTATAAAATATATTCTTTGGCACAAACACGCCTTCTGTTTTGAACCTTGATGCAACAATATCGTCATCAATATTCACAGCTTTATATGCGGTGGTATCATCCTCTTCCCCTTGAAACAAAACCGTCCTCTGTTTTGAGGCGATCTCTTGAACAATATTTTGATTTGCAGATTGAACGACAACCGTGAAAATTTCAGCAGCTTCGGCCCTTTTATTTTCTACTTCTTTCTGCTTATTTATCTTCTCAAGATGTTCTTTTCTCCAAGCAATAAAACAGTCGTCTCCCATAGGCACGAGGTCGTACTTCTTTCCCTTCTTGAGGGTATATGTGTGTGTTAGACAATCAAACACAACATCATGCTCTGTGTACCATGGCTCGCCCAACAATAAGTGACACGAAATCATCGGTACCGAAATCACGTCGCACAAAACCTCACAGAAATATTTTCCCAACAAAACGGTACCTTGGTCTGGTGCATGACAGTGAGCTCTTCATAACCCCAACAGAACGAGTATGGTTGTGGATGTGGTGTCATTGATAGCTCCAACTTCTCCACCATCTCGATGCTTGCGGCGTTGGTCAAACTCATGTTATCGATCGTCATGGCACACGATCACTCTCTCACCACCACACGGGTGTGAAAAAGCCCAGCCCAGCAGCCTTCCTCCTCCAACTGAAATCCATAGCTTAACTTTCAGAATGACGATGCCCTCACCATCTTCTCCATAGCGTCGTGAACAACCTGTTGCTCTGATACCACCTCATAAAGAACCGAACCTCGTAGTGAGATCCGATCCGTTCTTGGGGCCCGATCTTTCACGACACTCCACCATAAATAGCAGCAACCTCTCGCCCTCGCACGCGTTGTACATGAAGTAGAGGGTTTGAACCTTGCGGCCCAGCACGAGAAAACCAATCTCGACGAAGGTACTCACGCGCAAAACAATTTCCACGAAGAGAAATCGCAACACAGAGGTTTTCTAAAGATCCCTCCAAAACTTGATATGGGTGTCTACCCTGAAAAACACATTGTATCTATTTTATATAAAAATAACCTCAAATTGAACTCCTTCTAAATTATCTCCAAGAAAATATTTTTCAACAGCCGCGGAGCCTTCCAGGTCCACGACTAGCGTAGGTTCTTTCTTGACGTGAAACGAAGGCATGCATCCATCTCTTTTCTTGCTAAAGGAACCCATGCATGCTTGTTTTTCCTTTGCTAAATAATGTCCACCAACGTGACCCACCAAAGCATCATATTTCTCATCCATGCATGGTTGTTCAAACGAGCAAAGAAGACCCAACGCATGCATGCTAATAATTTGTATGAGCTCTTGTACGTTCTTCTCACATTCCTGATTATAAAATATATTCTTTGGTACAAACACGCCTTCTGTTTTCAACCTTGATGCAACAATATTGTCATCAATATTCACTGGTAGAAAAAGGGCCTTTAGTCCCGGTTCGTAAGGGCCTTTAGTCCCGGTTCTGGAACCGGGACTAAAGTGTCGGTACTAATGCCCTGACCCTTTAGTCCCGGTTCAATCCAGAACCGGGACTAAAGGCCCTCCACGTGGCCGGTCCACCTTTAGTCCCGGTTGGTAATACCAACCGGTACTAAAGGAAATTTCCTGATTTTTTTTGAATTTTTTTTGAATTTTTTTTTTCAAATTTCTGAATTATTTTAACCTCTAATCTCTAATCACCCCTCATCACTGCTCAATTTAATCTCTAATCACCCCTCATCATTCCAAATCATCTCACTTCCCGAACGGTCACCCATCCTCTCACTACTCTAGCCTGAGCACGCTTAACTTCCGGGTTCTATTCTCCCTCGTTTCCAAGTCTGCACTTGTTGTTTTCCTGACAATAGTAAGATGTCAATCCTATTAACCCTCAGGAATTTAGCTTGAGCATGAAGTCACATATTTCACTGTTTGAGTTTAAAACTATTGTTCTAAAAAACAATAATTTTTTAGTAACACTAATATTTTTGAATAAGTAGTTTGACCATTGTTTGACCAAGTTTGACCATAGTTTGACCAGATTTGACCAAAATTCAAAAAAGGTGAAATAATTATTTAATAACACTAATATTCTTGAATAATTATTTAGTAACACTAATACTTCTTGAATAAGTATTTAAAAAAACTGAAATGTAAAAAAACTAAAACTTATTTTCTTTTATTTTTTTGACATTTCCATCATTTTCTTTTATTTTTTTAAAAACTGAAAAGGCGATCCACGGGGGGGGTATTGTTTGAAAATGGGACCTTTAGTACCTGTTCGTGGCACGAACCGAGACTAAAGGTCTCATCCCCATTAGTCCCGGTTCGTGCCTCAAACCGGGACTAAAGGTCTAATCTTTAGTCCCGGTTTGTGGCACGAACCGGGACCAATAGTTGTGGGCCAGGAGCGAGGCCCATTGATCCCGGTTCATCCCACCAACCGGGACCAAAAGGTCTAGATGAACCGGGACTAATGCCTTAGCCGCACGAACCGGGACCACTGCTCACATTAGTCCCGGTTCTAGACTGAACCGGGACTAATGGGCTGAGGCGGCCTGGACCATAGCCCCTTTTTCTACTAGTGATTCACAGCTTCATATGCAGTCGTATCAGCAGCTCACTGCTAAAGTATTCTCAAAAGTTGAAGCAAGTGAATAATACAAGAGCAACCATTTCTTATAGATAATAAAAGGGGACAATAGGTAATATTTTTGGTCGTATCCAAGGTATATACCAGAAACTTGGCCGCCCCATGAGAGGCGATAGGGAGGCGGAAACTCGGCCGCCTGAAGCGGGCGGCCCTTTGCCGCCGAGAGTGGCCGACTCTTCGCCGCCGCCGCCCCATGCCTCAACAGGGGAGTTGCCGGGTAGATCGCCCCTCAGATCGCGCGATCTGAATGCCTCTTTGGCGATGGCGTCGGAAGGAAAGGAGAGGGCGACGGGATCGCGAGCTGAACGCGTTCCCACAGCGCTGAAAGAAATCGGACAGGGCCAAGGGAGATTCAGCAATGGCGTGTTCATTTCTTTGCCGAGACGAATCCTGGCAATTGGATCGAAGGCCGCGTCCGTTTTACCCATCATCCGCGCTGGATGGTTCTCTTTGATTTGGAGAATGACATCCTAGTCGGCGACTACTTGCCGGACCGCGACTCGATCGAGGTAGGGCTTCGTTTCAGGATTGATGGATTTGACGTGGTGGCTGATGATTTTGTGAAGGTGGATCTTTGTCCGACGAGATCAGAGCTGATTGATTTGATGGAGACGATGGTGCCTGGAAAACCGGGAGGGCGATTTTGGGCCCTTATTGACAGCGACGATGAAGATCAAGGGGAAGATCACAACTCCACAGGGACGTTGGTGCTTCCACAGGCTACGGGACCGACGGAGTTGCCGGCGCTCAAAGGGGCACCCGATCGTCATCATTCGAAAATTCAAAATACCAAGCCGACAAGGAAACCTTGGATGGGTCCGATTCCTAAGGTGTTCCGTGAACCCGTGACTTTGTCCGATTTTTTGCCGGATTCTTGGACTCTTGAAGAAGAAGAACAAGGGAAAGAAGGGTTGCTCGTCACCGCCGCGAAGGCCGTCGGTGGCGAGATCGGCGAGCGACATTCGAACTGCCAGACGGACTCGTTTGAATTTGCTCTTGGGTCATGAGGTCGTGTTGGATGCAGAGCCGGTCGTGGGCCTCCTAGACTCAGGCGAGGCCCGGTTAGGAGCTCAAGCCTTGCCCGATCAAGCACGTACATGCGTGCATGTATCGCCATCGCCGCTCAGGGTGGACACGGTCCGGGCCGGTCCGGTCCCTGACCGAGCCGTCCTTTGGACCGGCCGTCAGCGGTCCGGACCGGACCAGACCGAGCAGGGTCACGGTCCTGTTTTCAGGGACCGGACCGGCAGGGACGAAGCCCGAGCCGGACCGAGCGGCTCGTTTGGACCGGCCGAAGTTCACCACAGAGCACGCGCCGGAGCATGGCGACGCGGGGAGGGCGCTGAAGGCAGCGGGGCTCGTCATGGAGATGTCCAGCGACTTCTGTGACTCACGGTGGACGGCACGGCGGCCAGGCAGAGCTCGGGTAGCAACAGCGAAGACGAATCTGGCACGACGGCCGGTGCACGACGGCCGGTGTACAATGGCGGTGTAGGGCCTCCTGCTTCAAGTTCTACCTTCCAGATGATAGATCCGAGCATGGTGCATCCCATCCACTAGACATGCTTTCTAGCATCAGAGAGGCCGGTGGCCGCGCGGATGAACGACGGCGACGCAGACCAGCGCACGGCCGACGCGCCCACCATGCGCCCGCCACGCAGCTCTGGCCACACGCTCGCCACGCGCCCGCCACGACCTCGCCACGCCCCCGCCACGCCTCTGCAACGCCCTGGGCACGCCCCCGCCATGCTCTCGCCATGCCACAGCTCGTGTTCGTCGGTCCGCTCGGTCGGCTCGGTTAAAGCCCGGACCGGACCGAAACTTTGTCGGGCTGGTTTGCTGAGCTCGGACCGGCCGATTTTTTCAGCGGGCCAGGACCGAGCCGGCCCGAGCCGAGCGGGCCACGAGCCGGACCGCCGGACCGGACCGTGTCGTCCACCCTGAATCGCCGCACATCGTGGCTGCGCCTAGGGTTATCGATCCAGGCTTCCCGACGCTGGGCGAGGGACGAGCGAGGAGGATTGTCTGCGCCGGCGAGATGGTGGGACGCGGGCCGCCGCCCGGCAAGCGAGGATCGCCGACCGTCGTTGGGGCCGCTATCGCCGTCGGTGCTGGTCGCGGCACTCCGCCCGCCGCGGGTGCGGGTACTGCCGGGGGCGGCCGCACCGTTTCGCTCGCCGTTGGTGGCGGTGCTGCCGCCTGCCGGGCGTGGGGGGCCAAGCCCGCAAGTGCAGCAGGTCGGAACAGGTGCCGGCCGTGGCGCTCAACCACCCGCGCGGCAGGGTCCGTTGGTTGCTCCCGGATCTCAGGCGCGGGTTCGGGCAAGTGCAAGGCAGCCTGAGGAACTAGCGCAGCAGCCGGCAGCAAAGGCGGCGGCCCTTGGAAGGGGTCACGGTGCTAACCATGGGTGGGATGGCCAAGGTGTTGGAAATATGCCCTAGAGGCAATAATAAATTGGTTATTATTATATTTCCTTGTTCATGATAATCGTTTATTATCCATGCTAGAATTGTATTTATAGGAAACTCAGATACATGTGTGGATACATAGACAACACCATGTCCCTAGTAAGCCTCTAGTTGACTAGCTCGTTGATCAATAGATGGTTATGGTTTCCTGACCATGGACATTGGATGTCGTTGATAACGGGATCACATCATTGGGAGAATGATGTGATGGACAAGACCCAATCCTAAGCATAGCACTAGATCATGTAGTTCGTATGCTAAAGCTTTTCTTATGTCAAGTATCATTTCCTTAGACCATGAGATTGTGCAACTCCCGGATACCGTAGGAGTGCTTTGGGTGTGCCAAACGTCACAATGTAACTGGGTGGCTATAAAGGTACACTACGGGTATCTCCGAAAGTGTTTGTTGGGTTGGCGCGAATCGAGACTGGGATTTGTCACTCCGTGTAAACGGAGAGGTATCTCTGGGCCCACTTGGTAGGACATCATCATGATGTGCACAATGTGATCAAGGAGTTGATCACGGGATGATGTGTTACGGAACGAGTAAAGACACTTGCCGGTAACGATATTGAACAAGGTATCGGGATACCGACGATCGAATCTCGGGCAAGTATCGTACCGATAGACAAAGGGAATTGTATACGGGATTGATCGAATCCTCGACATCGTGGTTCATCCGATGAGATCATCGTGGAACATGTGGGAGCCAACATGGGTATCCAGATCCCGCTGTTGGTTATTGACCGGAGAACGTCTCGGTCATGTCTGCATGTCTCCCGAACCCGTAGGGTCTACACACTTAAGGTTCGATGACGCTAGGGTTATAAAGGAAGTTTGTATATGGTTACCGAATGTTGTTCGGAGTGCCGGATGAGATCTCGGACGTCACGAGGAGTTCCGGAATGGTCCGGAGGTAAAGATTTATATATGGGAAGTCCTGTTTTGGTCACCGGAAAAGTTTCGGGGTTTATCGGTAACGTACCGGGACCACCGGGAGGGTCCCGGGGGTCCACCAAGTGGGGCCACCAACCCCGGAGGCTTGCGTGGGCTAAGTGTGGGAGGGGACCAGCCCCAGGTGGGCTGTTGCGGCCCCCCACAAGGGCCCAAGGCACATGGGAGATTGGGAGGGGGCAAACCCTAGGTCCAGATGGGCCTTAAGGCCCACCCTAGGGGGCGCCTCCCCTCTTCCCCTCTTGGCCGCCTCCCCTTTCCCATCTAGGGCTGCCGCCCCCCCTAGGGGTGGGAACCCTAGAGGGGGCGCACCCTCCTCCCTCTCCCCTATATATAGTGAGGCCTAGGGGCTGCCCATAACACGCGATTTGATCTCTCCCTGTTGGTGCAGCCCTCCCTCTCTTTCTCCTCATATCCCGTGGTGCTTGGCGAAGCCCTGCAGGATTGCCACGGTCCTCCACCATCACCACGCCGTTGTGCTGTTGCTGGATGGAGTCTTCCTCAACCTCTCCTTCTCCCCTTGCTGGATCAAGGCGTCGGAGACATCGTCGGGATGTACGTGTGTTGAACGCGGAGGTGCCGTCCGTTCGGCACTAGGATCTCCGGTGATTTGGATCATGACGAGTACGACTCCATCAACCCCGTTCACTTGAACGCTTTCGCTTAGCGATCTGCACGTGTATGTAGATGCACTCTCCTTCCCCTCGTTGCTAGTTTCTCCATAGATAGATGTTGGTGACACGTAGGAAAATTTTGAATTTCTGCTACGTTCCCCAACAGTGGTATCAGAGCCAGGTTTATTGCGTAGATTCTATGCACGAGTAGAACACAAAGTAGTTGTGGGCGTTGATTTTGTTCAATATGCTTACCTTTACTAGTCCAATCTTGATTCGGCGGCATTGTGGGATGAAGCGGCCCGGACCGACCTTACACGTACTCTTACGTGAGACTGGTTCCACCGACTGACATGCACTAGTTGCATAAGGTGGCTAACGGGTGTCTGTCTCTCCCACTTTAGTCGGATCGGATTTGATGAAAAGGATCCTTATGAAGGTAATTAATAGCAATTGGCATATCACGTTGTGGTTTTTGCGTAGGTAAGAAACGTTCTTGCTAGAAACCCATAGCAGCCACGTAAAACATGCAAACAACAATTAGAGGACGTCTAACTTGTTTTTGCAGGGTATGATATGCGATGATATGGCCAAGAAGAATGTGATGAATGATATGTGATGTATGAGATTGATCATGTTCTTGTAATAGGAATCACGACTTGCATGTCGATGAGTATGACAACCGGAAGGAGCCATAGGAGTTGTCTTAATTTATTTATGACCTGCGTGTCAACATAAACGTCATGTAATTACTTTACTTTATTGCTAACCGTTAGCTGTAGTAGTAGAAGTAATAGTTGACGAGACAACTTCAAGAAGACACGATGATGGAGATCATGATGATGGAGATCATAGTGTCATGCCGGTGACAAGATGATCATGGAGCCCCAAGATGGAGATCAAAGGAGCTATATGATATTGGCATATCATGTCACTATTATTTGATTGCATGTGATGTTTATCATGTTTATACATCTTATTTGCTTAGAACAACGGTAGTAAATAAGATGATCCCTCTTTAAAATTTCAAGAAAGTGTTCCCCCTAACTGTGCACCGTTGCGACAGTTCGTTGTTTCAAAGCACCACGTGATGCTCGGGTGTTAGATCCTAACGTTCACATACAACGGGTGTAAGACAGATTTACACACGCGAAACACTTAGGTTGACTTGATGAGCCTAGCATGTGTACAGACATGGCCTCGGAACACAGAAGACCGAAAGGTCGAGCATGAGTCGTATAGAAGATACGATCAACATGCAGATGTTCACCGATGTTGACTAGTCCGTCTCACGTGATGATCGGACACGGCCTAGTTGACTCGGATCATGTAATCACTTAGATGACTAGAGGGATGTCTATCTGAGTGGGAGTTCATAAGATGAACTTAATTATCCTGAACATAGTCAAAAGGTCTTCGCAAATTATGTCGTAGCTTGCGCTTTAGTTCTACTGTTTAGATATGTTCCTAGAGAAAAATTAGTTGAAAGTTGAGAGTAGCAATTATGCGGACTAGGTCCGTAAACTGAGGATTGTCCTCATTGCTTCATAGAAGGCTTATGTCCTTAATGCACCGCTCAGTGTGCTGAACCTCGAACGTCGTCTGTAGATGTTGTGAACATCTAACATACACGTTTTGATAACTACGTGATAGTTCAGTTAAACGGTTTAGAGTTGAGGCACCAAAGATGTTTTGAAACATCGCGAAACATATGAGATGTTTCGAGGGCTGAAATTGGGATTTCAGGATCGTGCCCACGTCAAGAGGTATAAGACCTCCAACGATTTTCTTAACCTACAAACTAAGGGAGAAAAGCTCAATTGTTGAGCTTGTGCTCAGATTGTCTGAGTACAATAATCATTTGAATCGAGTGGGAGTTGATCTTCCAGATGAGATAGTGATGTTTCTCCGAAGTCATTGCCACCAAGCTGCTAGAGCTTCGTGATGAACTATAATATATCAGGGACATATATGATGATCCTTGAGATATTCGCGATGTTTGACACCACAAAAGTAGAAATCAAGAAGGAGCATCAATTGTTGATGGTTGGTGAAACCACTAGTTTCAAGAAGGGTAAGGGCAAGGGATACTTCATGAAACGGCAAATCAGCTGCTGCTCTAGTGAAGAAACCCAAGGTTGAACCCGAACCCGAAACTAAGTGCTTCTGTAATAAGGGGAACAACCACTGGAGCAGAATTACCCTAGATACTTGGTAGATGAGAAGGCTAGCAAGGTCGATAGAAGTATATTGGATATACATTGTGTTAATGTGTAGTTTACTAGTACTCCTAGTAGCACCATGGTATTAGATACCGGTTCGATTGCTAAATGTTAGTAAACTCGAAATAAAAGGCTGCGGAGTAAACGGAGACTAGCTAAAGGTGAGCTGGCGATACGTGTTGGAAGTTTTTCCAAGCTTGATGAGATCAGCATCGCACGCTCCCTCTACCATCGAGATTGGTATTTGCGTTGAGCATAGACATGATTGGATTATGTCTATCGCAATACGGTTATTCTTTTGAGGAGAATAATGGTTACTCTGTTTATTTGAATAATACCTTCAATGGTCTTGCACCTAAAATGAATGGTTTATTGAATCTCGATCATAGTGATACACATGTTCATGCCAAAAGATATAAGATAGTAATGATAGTACCACCTACTTGTGGCACTGCCACGTAAGTCATATCGGTATAAAACGCATGAAGAAGCTCCATGTTGATGGATCTTTGGGCTCACTCGTTTTGAAGAAGTTTGAGACATGCGAACCATGTCTATTGGTGTATATGCATGAAGAAACTCCATGCAAATGGACCGTTTGGACTCACTTGATTTTGAATCACTTGAGACATGCAAATCATACCACATGGGCAAGATGACTGAAAGCCTCGTTTTCAGTAAAATGGAACTAGAAAGCAACTTGTTGGAAGTAATACATTTTGATGTGTGCAGTTCAATGAGTGCTGAGGCGTGTAGTGGATATCGTTATGTTCTTACTTCACAGATGATTTGAGTAGATGTTGAGTATATTTACTTGATGAATCACGAGTCTGAATTATTGAAAGGTTCAAGTAATTTCAGGGTGAAGTTGAAAGATCGTCGTGACAAGAGGATAAAATATCTGTGATATGATCATAGAGATGGATATCTGAATTACAAGTTTGGCACAGAATTAAGACATTGTGGAAATTGTTTCACAACCAATACAGCCAGGAACACCATGGTGTGATGGTGTGTCCGTACATCATAACTGCACCCTATTGGATATGATGCATACCATGATGTCTCTTATCGAATTACCACAATAGTTTATGGGTTAGGCATTAGAGACAACCACATTCACTTTAAATAGGGCACCACGTAATTCCGATGAGATGACACCGTATGAACTATGGTTTAGAGAAACCTAAGCTGTCATTTCTTAAAAGTTTGGGGCTGCGACGCTTATGTAGAAAAGTTTCAAGCTGATAAGCTCGAACCCAAAGCGGATGAATGCATCTTCATAGGACACCCAAGACAATTGGGTATACCTCCTGTCTCAGATTCGAAAGCAATAAGGGATTGTTTCTAGAATCGGGTTCTTTCTCGAGGAAAAGTTTCTTTCGAAAGAATTGAGTGGGAGGATGGTGGAGACTTGATGAGGTTATTGAACCATCTCTTCAACTAGTGTGTGGCAGGGCACAAGAAGTTGTTCCTGTGGCACCTACACCAATTGAAGTGGAAGCTTATGATAGTGATCATGAAACTTCAGATCAAGTCATTACCAAACCTCGTAGGATGACAAGGATGCGTACTACTTCAGAGTGGTACGTAATCCTGTCTTGGAAGTCATGTTGCTAGACAACAATGAACCTACGAGCTATGGAGAAGCGATGGTGGGCCCGGATTCCGATGAATGGCTCGAGGCCATAAAATCCGAGAGAGGATCCATGTATGAAAACAAAGTGTAGACTTTGGCAGAATAGCTCGATGGTCGTAAGGCTGTTGAGTACAGATGGATTTTAAAAGGAAGACGGACAATGATGGTAAGTATCACCATTAAGAAAGCTCGACTTGTCGTTAAGGTGTTTTCCGACAAGTTCAAGGAGTTGACTACGATGAGACTTTCTCACTCGTAGCGATGCTAAGAGTCTGTTGGAATTATATTAGCGATTACTGCATTATTTATGAAATCTTGCAGATAGGATGTCAAAACATTGTTTCCTCGATGATTTTCTTGAGGAAAGGTTGTATGTGATACAACCGGAAGGTTTTGTCAATCCTGAAAGATGCTAACAAGTATGCAAAACTCCAGCAATCCTTCTAAGGACTGGAGTAAGCATCTCGGAGTTGGAATATACACTTTGATGGAGTAATCAAAGTTTATGGGTTTATACAGAGTTTGTTAGAAACTTGTATTTACAATAAAGTGAGTGGGAGCACTATGACATTTCTAATAAGTATATGTGGATGACATATTGTTGATCCGAAGTGACGTAGAATTTCTGGAAAGCATATAGGGTTATTTGGAAAGTGTTTTTCAATGGAAAGCCTGGATTAAGCTACTTGAACATTGAGTATTAAGATCTATAAGGATAGATCAAAATGCTTAATGGTACTTTCAAATGAGCACATACCTTGACAAGATTTTGAAGGAGTTCAAAATGGGTCGGCAAAGAAGGAGTTCTTGGCTGTGTTATAAGGTGTGAACATTGAGTAAGACTCGAAACCTGACCGCGGCAGAATAGAGAGAAAGGACGAAGGTCGTCCCCTATGCTTAGACATAGGCTCCATAGTATGCTATGCTGTGTACCGCACCTGATGTGTGCCTTGCCACATGTCTAGCTAGAGGGTACGAAGGTGATAAAGGAGTAGATCACCAGATAGCAGTCAAAATTATCCTTAGAGGAATAAGGATATGTTTCTCGGTTATGGAGGTACTAAAGAGTTCGACGTAAAGAGTTACGTCGATGCAAGCTTAACACCTATCCGGATAGCTCTGAGTAGAGATACCGGATACGTATAATGGAGAAACGATTTGGAATAGCTCCAAGTAGAACAGTTATTTGAAATGGCTCCAAATGTAGCATAGTAGTTGCATCTACAAGATGACATAGAAATTTGCGAAGTACATACGGATCTGAATGTTGCAAACCTGTTGACTAAAACCTCTCTCACAAGCAACATGATCAAACCTAGAACTCATTGAGTGTTAATCACATAGTGATGTGAACTAGACTACTGACTCTAGTAAACTCTTGGGTGTTAGTCACATGGCGATGTGACCTCTGAGTGTTAATCACATGGCGATGTGAACTAGATTATTGACTCTAGTGCAAGTGGGAGACTGTTGGAAATATGCCCTAGAGGCAATAATAAATTGGTTATTATTATATTTCCTTGTTCATGATAATCGTTTATTATCCATGCTAGAATTGTATTGATAGGAAACTCAGATACATGTGTGGATACATAGACAACACCATGTTGGGGAACGTAGTAATTTCGAAAATTTTCCTACGCACACGCAAGATCATGGTGATGCATAGCAACGAGGGGGAGAGTCTGATCTATGTACCCTTGTAGATCGCAACGGAAGCGTTGACACAACGTAGAGGAAGTAGTCGTACATCTTCTTCCCGATCCGACCGATCCAAGCACCGTTACTCCAGCACCTCCGAGTTCTTAGCACACGTTCAGCTCGATGACGATCCTCGGGCTCCGATCCAGCAAAGCGTCGAGGAAGAGTTCCGTCAGCACGACGGTGTGGTGACGATCTTGATGTACTACCGACGCAGGGCTTCGCCTAAGCTTTACAATGATATGACCGAGGTGGAATTTGGTGGCAGGGGGCACCGCACACGGCTAAGGAACGATCAACAATGATCAACTTGTGTGTCTATGGGGTGCCCCTGCCCCCGTATATAAAGGAGCAGGGGGAGGGGTTCGGCCGGCCAGGGAGAGGGGCGCAGGAGGAGTCCTACTCCTACCGGGAGTAGGACTCCCCCCCCCCCCCAATCCTATTCCTAATAGGAATCCTCAAGGGGGAAAGAGAGAAGGGGTGGCCGGCCACCTTCTCCTAGTCCTAATAGGACTAGGGAAGGGGGGGAGGCGCGCAGCCCTTTTGGGCAGCCCCTTTCACTTTTCCACTAAGGCCCAATAGGCCCATTTGCCTCCCGGGGGGTTCCGGTAACCCTCCCGGTATTCCGGTAAAATCCCGATTTCACCCGGAACACTTCCGATGTCCAAACATAGGCTTCCAATATATCAATCTTTACGTCTCGACCATTTCGAGACTCCTCGTCATTTCCGTGATCACATCCGGGACTCCGAACAACCTTCGGTACATCAAAATGCATAAACTCATTATAACTGTCATCGTAACGTTAAGCGTGCGGACCCTACGGTTCGAGAACAATGTAGACATGACCGAGACATGTCTCCGGTCAATAACCAATAGCGGGACCTGGATGCCCATATTGGCTCCTACATATTCTACGAAGATCTTTATCGGTCAGACTGCATAACAACATACGTTGTTCCCTTTGTCATCGGTATGTTACTTGCCCGAGATTCGATCGTCGGTATCCAATACCTAGTTCAATCTCGTTACTGGCAAGTCTCTTTACTCGTTCCGTAATACATCATCTCATAACTAACATCTTAGTTATTATGCTTGCAAGGCTTATGTGATGTGTATTACCGAGAGGGCCCAGAGATACCTCTCCGACAATCGGAGTGACAAACCCTAATCTCGAAATACGCCAACCCAACATCTACCATTGGAGACACCTGTAGTACTCCTTTATAATCACCCAGTTACGTTGTGACGTTTGGTAGTACCCAAAGTGTTCCTCTGGTAAACGGGAGTTGCATAATCTCATAGTTATAGGAACATGTATAAGTCATGAAGAAAGCAATAGCATCATACTAAACGATCGGGTGCTAAGCTAATGGAATGGGTCATGTCAATCAGATCATTCAACTAATGATGTGACCTCATTAATCAAATAACAACTCCTTGTTCATGGTTAGGAAACATAACCATCTTTGATTAACGAGCTAGTCAACTAGAGGCATACTAGTGACACTTTGTTTGTCTATGTATTCACACATGTATTATGTTTCCGGTTAATACAATTCTAGCATGAATAATAAACATTTATCATGATATAAGGAAATAAATAATAACTTTATTATTGCCTCTAGGGCATATTTCCTTCAGTCTCCCACTTGCACTAGAGTCAATAATCTAGATTACTCAGTAATGATTCTAACACCCATGGAGCTTTGGTGCTGATCATGTTTTGCTCGTGGAAGAGGCTTAGTCAACGGGTCTGCAACATTCAGATCCGTATGTATCTTGCAAATCTCTATGTCTCCCACCTGGACTAAATCCCGGATGGAGTTGAAGCATCTCTTGATGTGTTTGGTCCTTTTGTGAAATCTGGATTCCTTTGCCAAAGCAATTGCACCAGTATTGTCACAAAAGATTTTCATTGGACCCGATGCACTAGGTATGACACCTAGATCGGATATGAACTCCTTCATCCAGACTCCTTCGTTTGCTGCTTCCGAAGCAGCTATGTACTCCGCTTCACATGTAGATCCCGCTACGACGCTTTGTTTAGAACTGCACCAACTGACAGCTCCACCGTTTAAAATAAACACGTATCCGGTTTGCGATTTAGAATCGTCCGGATCAGTGTCAAAGCTTGCATCAACATAACCTCTTACGGTGAGCTCTTTGTCACCTCCATATACGAGAAACATATCCCTAGTCCTTTTCAGGTATTTCAGGATGTTCTTGACCGCTGTCCAGTGATCCACTCCTGGATTACTTTGGTACCTCCCTGCTAAACTTATAGCAAGGCACACATCAGGTCTGGTACACAGCATTGCATACATGATAGAGCCTATGGCTGAAGCATAGGGAACATCTTTCATTTTCTCTCTATCTTCTACAGTGGTCGGGCATTGAGTCTGACTCAACTTCACACCTTGTAACACAGGCAAGAACCCTTTCTTTGCTTGATCCATTTTGAACTTCTTCAAAATCTTGTCAAGGTATGTGCTTTGTGAAAGTCCAATTAAGCGTCTTGATCTATCTCTATAGATCTTTATGCCTAATATGTAAGCAGCTTCCCCGAGGTCTTTCATCGAAAAACTTTTATTCAAGTATCCCTTTATGCTATCCAGAAATTCTATATCATTTCCAATCAGCAATATGTCATCCACATATAATATTAGAAATGCTACAGAGCTCCCACTCACTTTCTTGTAAATACAGGCTTCTCCAAAAGTCTGTATAAAGCCAAATGCTTTGATCACACTATCAAAGCGTTTATTCCAACTCCGAGATGCTTGTACCAGTCCATAAATGGATCGCTGGAGTTTGCATACTTTGTTAGCTCCCTTTGGATTGACAAAACCTTCTGGTTGCATCATATACAACTCTTCTTCCAGAAATCCATTCAGGAATGCAGTTTTGACATCCATCTGCCATATTTCATAATCATAAAATGCGGCAATTGCTAACATGATTCTGACGGATTTAAGCATCGCTACGGGTGAGAAGGTCTCATCGTAGTCAACCCCTTGAACTTGTCGAAAACCTTTTGCGACAAGTCGAGCTTTATAGACAGTAACATTACCGTCAGCGTCAGTCTTTTTCTTGAAGATCCATTTATTCTCAATTGCTTGCCGATCATCGGGCAAGTCAACCAAAGTCCATACTTTGTTCTCATACATGGATCCCATCTCAGATTTCATGGCCTCAAGCCACTTTGCGGAATCTGGGCTCACCATCGCTTCTTCATAGTTCATTGGTTCATCATGATCTAGTAGCATGACTTCTAGAACTGGATTACCGTACCACTCTGGTGCGGATCTCACTCTGGTTGGTCTACGTGGTTCAGTAGTATCTTGTCCTGAAGTTTCATGATCATCATCATTAGCTTCCTCACTAATTGGTATAGGTGTCGCAGAAACAGTTTTCTGTGATGTACTATTTTCCAATAAGGGAGCAGGTACAGTTACCTCGTCAAGTTATACTTTGCTCCCACTCACTTCTTTCGAGAGAAACTCCTTCTCTAGAAATGATCCATTCTTAGCAACGAATGTCTTGCCTTCGGATCTGTGATAGAAGGTATACCCAACAGTTTCCTTTGGGTATCCTATGAAGACACATTTCTCTGCTTTGGGTTCTAGCTTATCAGGTTGAAGCTTTTTCACATAAGCATCGCAGCCCCAAACTTTAAGAAACGACAACTTTGGTTTCTTGCCAAACCATAGTTCATAAGGCATCGTCTCAACGGATTTTGATGGTGCCCTATTTAACGTGAATGCATCCGTCTCTAAAGCATAACCCCAAAACGATAGCGGTAAATCAGTAAGAGACATCATAGATCGCACCATATCTAGTAAAGTACGATTACGACGTTCGGACACACCATTACGCTGTGGTGTTTCGGGTGGCGTGAGTTGCGAAACTATTCCACAATTTTTCAAATGTACACCAAACTCGTAACTCAAATATTCTCCTCCACGATCAGATCGTAGAAACTTTATTTTCTTGTTACGATGGTTTTCAACTTCACTCTGAAATTCCTTGAACTTTTCAAATGTTTCAGACTTATGTTTCATTAAGTAGATATACCCATATCTGCTTAAATCATCTGTGAAGGTGAGAAAATAACGATATCCGCCACGAGCCTCAATATTCATCGGACCACATACATCGGTATGTATGATTTCCAATAAATCTGTTGCTCTCTCCATAGTACCGGAGAACGGTGTTTTAGTCATCTTGCCTATGAGGCACGGTTCGCAAGTACCAAGTGATTCATAATCAAGTGGTTCCAAAAGCCCATCAATATGGAGTTTCTTCATGCGCTTTACACCGATATGACCTAAACGGCAGTGCCACAAATAAGTTGCACTATCATTACCAACTCTGCATCTTTTGGCTTCTATATTATGAATATGTGTATCACTACTATCGAGTTTTAACAAGAATAGACCACTCTTCAAAGGTGCATGACCATAAAAGATATTACTCATATAAATAGAACAACCATTATTCTCTGATTTAAATGAATAACTGTCTCGCATTAAACAAGATCCACATATAATGTTCATGCTCAACGCTGGCACCAAATAACAATTATTTAGGTCTAATATTAATCCCGAAGGTAGATGTAGAGGTAGCGTGCCGACCGCGATCACATCGACTTTGGAACCGTTTCCCACGCGCATCGTCACCTCGTCCTTTGCTAGCGTCCGCTTATTCCGTAGTCCCTGTTTCGAGTTGCAAATATTAGCAACAGAACCAGTATCAAATACCCAGGTGCTACTGCGAGCTCTAGTAAGGTACACATCAATAACATGTATATCACATATACCTTTGTTCACCTTGCCATCCTTCTTATCCGCCAAATACTTGGGGCAGTTCCGCTTCCAGTGACCAGTCTGCTTGCAGTAGAAGCACTCAGTTTCAGGCTTAGGTCCAGACTTGGGTTTCTTCTCCTGAGCAGCAACTTGCTTTGCTGTTCTTCTTGAAGTTCCCCTTCTTCTTCCCTTTGCCCTTTTTCTTGAAACTAGTGGTTTTGTTAACCATCAACACTTGATGCTCCTTCTTGATTTCTACCTCCGCAGCTTTCAGCATTGCGAAGAGCTCGGGAATAGTCTTGTTCATCCCTTGCATATTATAGTTCATCACGAAGCTCTTGTAGCTTGGTGGCAGTGAATGGAGAATTCTGTCAATGACGCAATCATCTGGAAGATTAACTCCCATCTGAAGCAAGTGATTATTATACCCAGACATTTTGAGTATATGCTCACTGACAGAACTGTTCTCCTCCATCTTGCAGCTATAGAACTTATTGGAGACTTCATATCTCTCAATTCGTGCATTTGCTTGAAATATTAACTTCAACTCCTGGAACATCTCATATGCTCCATGACGTTCAAAACGTCGTTGAAGTCCCGATTCTAAGCCGTAAAGCATGGCACACTGAACTATCGAGTAGTCATCAGCTTTGCTCTGCCAGACGTTCATAACATCTGGTGTTGCTTCAGCAGCAGGCCTGGCACCTAGCGGTGCTTCCAGGACGTAATTCTTCTGTGCAGCAATGAGGATAATCCTCAGGTTACGGACCCAGTCCATGTAATTGCTACCATCATCTTTCAACTTTGCTTTCTCAAGGAACGCATTAAAATTCAACGGAACAACAGCACGAGCCATCTATCTACAATCAACATAAACAAGCAAGATACTATCAGGTACTAAGTTCATGATAAGTTTAAGTTCAGTTAATCAAATTACTTAGGAACTCCCACTTAGATAGACATCCCTCTAATCCTCTAAGTGATCACGTGATCCAAATCAACTAAACCATAACCGATCATCACGTGAGATGGAGTAGTTTTCAATGGTGAACATCGTCATGTTGATCATATCTACTATATGATTCACGCTCGACCTTTCGGTCTCTGTGTTCCAAGGCCATATCTGCATATGCTAGGCTTGTCAAGTTTAACCTGAGTATTCTGCGTGTGCAAAACTGGCTTGCACCCATTGTAGATGGACGTAGAGCTTATCACACCCGATCATCACGTGGTGTCTGGGCACGACGAACTTTGGCAACGGTGCATACTCAGGGAGAACACTTCTTGATAATTTAGTGAGAGATCATCTTATAATGCTACCGTCAAACAAAGCAAGATAAGATGCATAAAAGGATAAACATCACATGCAATCAATATAAGTGATATGATATGGCCATCATCATCTTGTGCTTGTGATCTCCATCTCCGAAGCACCGTCATGATCACCATCGTCACCGGCGCGACACCTTGATCTCCATCGTAGCATCGTTGTCGTCTCGCCAATCTTATGCTTCCACGACTATCACTACCGCTTAGTAATAAAGTAAAGCATTACATCGCGATTGCATTGCATACAATAAAGCGACAACCATATGGCTCCTGCCAGTTGCCGATAACTTGGTTACAAAACATGATCATCTCATACAATAAAATCAGCATCATGCCTTGACCATATCACATCACAACATGCCCTGCAAAAACAAGTTAGACGTCCTCTACTTTGTTGTTGCAAGTTTTACATGGCTGCTACGGGCTTAAGTAAGAACTCATCTCACCTACGCATCAAAACCACAACGATAGTTTGTCAAATAGACTCCGTTTAACCTTCTCAAGGACCGGGCGTAGCCACACTTGGTTCAACTAAAGTTGGAGAGACAGTCTTCCGCAAGCCATCTATGTGCAATGCACGTCGAGGGAACCGGTCTCGCGTAAGAGTACGCGTAAGGTTGGTCCGGATCGTCTCGTCCAACAATACCGCCGAACCAAAGTATGACATGCTGGTAGGCAGTATGACTTGTATCGCCCAAAACTCACTTGTGTTCTACTCGTGCAAATAACATCAAACCATAAAACCTAGGCTCGGATGCCACTGTTGGGGAACGTAGTAATTTCGAAAAT
The DNA here is from genome assembly GCA_034509565.1 of Triticum monococcum. Taxonomy (NCBI): domain Eukaryota; kingdom Viridiplantae; phylum Streptophyta; class Magnoliopsida; order Poales; family Poaceae; genus Triticum; species Triticum monococcum. Next base: position 31,637,836 of record CM067841.1, on the reverse strand, counting down.
TTTCCTACGCACACGCAAGATCATGGTGATGCATAGCAACGAGGGGGAGAGTCTGATCTACGTACCCTTGTAGATCGCAACGGAAGCGTTGACACAACGTAGAGGAAGTAGTCGTACGTCTTCTTCCCGATCCGACCGATCCAAGCACCGTTACTCCGGCACCTCCGAGTTCTTAGCACACGTTCAGCTCGATGACGATCCTCGGGCTCCGATCCAGCAAAGCGTCGAGGAAGAGTTCCGTCAGCACGACGGCGTGGTGACAATCTTGATGTACTACCGACGCAGGGCTTCGCCTAAGCTCTAGAACGATATGACCGAGGTGGAATTTGGTGGCAGGGGGCACCGCACGCGGCTAAGGAACGATCAACAATGATCAGCTTGTGTGTCTATGGGGTGCCCCCTGCCCCCGTATATAAAGGAGCAGGGGGAGGGGTTCGGCCGGCCAGGGAGAGGGGCGCCGGAGGAGTCGTACTCCTATCGGGAGTAGGACTCCCCCCCCCCCCAATCCTATTCCTAATAGGAATCCTCAAGGGGGAAAGAGAGAAGGGGTGGCCGGACACCTTCTCCTAGTCCTAATAGGACTAGGGAAGGGGGGGGGAGGCGCGCAGCCCTTTTGGGAAGCCCCTTTCACTTTTCCACTAAGGCCCAATAGGCCCATTTGCCTCCCGGGGGGTTCCGGTAACCCTCCCGGTATTCCGGTAAAATCCCGATTTCACCCAGAACACTTCCGATGTCCAAACATAGGCTTCCAATATATCAATCTTTACGTCTCGACCATTTCGAGACTCCTCGTCATGACCGTGATCACATCCGGGACTCCGAACAACCTTCGGTACATCAAAATGCATAAACTCATTATAACTGTCATCGTAACGTTAAGCGTGCGGACCCTACGGTTCGAGAACAATGTAGACATGACCGAGACATGTCTCCGGTCAATAACCAATAGCGGGACCTGGATGCCCATATTGGCTCCTACATATTCTACGAAGATCTTTATCGGTCAGACCGCATAACAACATACGTTGTTCCCTTTGTCATCGGTATGTTACTTGCCCGAGATTCGATCGTCGGTATCCAATACCTAGTTCAATCTCGTTACTGGCAAGTCTCTTTACTCATTCCGTAATACATCATCTCATAACTAACATCTTAGTTATTATGCTTGCAAGGCTTATGTGATGTGTATTACCGAGAGGGCCCAGAGATACCTCTCCGACAATCGGAGTGACAAACCCTAATCTCGAAATACGCCAACCCAACATCTACCATTGGAGACACCTGTAGTACTCCTTTATAATCACCCAGTTACGTTGTGACGTTTGGTAGTACCCAAATTGTTCCTCTGGTAAACGGGAGTTGCATAATCTCATAGTTATAGGAACATGTATAAGTCATGAAGAAAGCAATAACATCATACTAAACGATCGGGTGCTAAGCTAATGGAATGGGTCATGTCAATCAGATTATTCAACTAATGATGTGACCTCGTTAATCAAATAACAACTCCTTGTTCATGGTTAGGAAACATAACCATCTTTGATTAACGAGCTAGTCAAGTAGAGGCATACTAGTGACACTTTGTTTGTCTATGTATTCACACATGTATTATGTTTCCTGTTAATACAATTCTAGCATGAATAATAAACATTTATCATGATATAAGGAAATAAATAATAACTTTATTATTGCCTCTAGGGCATATTTCCTTCACACCATGTCCCTAGTAAGCCTCTAGTTGACTAGCTCGTTGATCAATAGATGGTTACGGTTTCCTGACCATGGACATTGGATGTCGTTGATAACGGGATCACATCATTGGGAGAATGATGTGATGGACAAGACCCAATCCTAAGAATAGCACTAGATCGTGTAGTTCGTATGCTAAAGCTTTTCTTATGTCAAGTATCATTTCCTTAGACCATGAGATTGTGCAACTCCCGGATACCGTAGGAGTGCTTTGGGTGTGCCAAACGTCACAACGTAACTGGGTGGCTATAAAGGTACACTACGGGTATCTCCGAAAGTGTCTGTTGGGTTGGCGCGAATCGAGACTGGGATTTGTCACTCCGTGTAAACGGAGAGGTATCTCTGGGCCCACTCGGTAGGACATCATCATGATGTGCACAATGTGATCAAGGAGTTGATCACGGGATGATGTGTTAGGGAACGAGTAAAGATACTTGCCGGTAACGAGATTGAACAAGGTATCGGGATACCGACGATCGAATCTCGGGCAAGTATCGTACCGATAGACAAAGGGAATTGTATACGGGATTGATCGAATCCTCGACATCGTGGTTCATCCGATGAGATCATCGTGGAACATGTGGGAGCCAACATGGGTATCCAGATCGCGCTGTTGGTTATTCACCGGAGAACGTCTCGGTCATGTCTGCATGTCTCCCGAACCCGTAGGGTCTACACACTTAAGGTTCGATGACGCTAGGGTTATAAAGGAAGTTTGTATGTGGTTACCGAATGTTGTTCGTAGTCCCGGATGAGATCCCGGACGTCACAAGGAGTTCTGGAATGGTCCGGAGGTAAAGATTTATATATGGGAAGTCCTGTTTTGGTCACCGGAAAAGTTTCGGGGTTTATCGGTAACGTACCGGGACCACCGGGAGGGTCCCGGGGGTCCACCAAGTGGGGCCACCAACCCCGGAGGCTTGCATGGGCTAAGTGTGGGAGGGGACCAGCCCCAGGTGGGCTGGTGCGCCCCCCCACAAGGGCCCAAGGCACATGGGAGATTGGGAGGGGGCAAACCCTAGGTCCAGATGGGCCTTAAGGCCCACCCTAGGGGGCGCCTCCCCTCTTCCCCTCTTGGCCGCCTCCCCTTTCCCATCTAGGGCTGCCCCCCCCCCCCCAGGGGTGGGAACCCTAGAGGGGGCGCGCCCTCCTCCCTCTCCCCTATATATAGTGAGGCCTAGGGGCTGCCCATAACACGCGATTTGATCTCTCCCTGTTGGTGCAGCCCTCCCTCTCTTTCTCCTCATATCCCGTGGTGCTTGGCGAAGCCCTGCAGGATTGCCACGCTCCTCCACCATCACCACGCCGTTGTGCTGCTGCTGGATGGAGTCTTCCTCAACCTCTCCTTCTCCCCTTGCTGGATCAAGGCGTCGGAGACATCGTCGGGCTGTACGTGTGTTGAACGCGGAGGTGCCGTCCGTTCGGCACTAGGATCTCCGGTGATTTGGATCACGACGAGTACGACTCCATCAACCCCGTTCACTTGAACGCTTCCGCTTAGCGATCTACAAGGGTATGTAGATGCACTCTCCTTCCCCTCGTTACTAGTTTCTCCATAGATAGATCTTGGTGAAACGTAGGAAAATTTTGAATTTCTGCTACGTTCCCCAACACAAGGACGTAGTGGATACTACAGAGAAGGTCCGAGATTCAACCGTTACGAGAAGTGGGGAGACGATGGGTATGATGCTTATGGTGAGGGGTTGCACCGTGGATCATCATCTAGTGGCGGCCGCGGTTACAATTGGTACAATGATGATGGACCAGGACATTTTCAAGGTTCACCCGACAACTTTGTTGAAGGCATCGCCGGTCCCAATGACCGTTACCGGGGAGGATATCGGCGGGGTGGGAGGGGCCGGCGTCCACCTCCACCGCGACAGCTTCCACCCACACCGCCCGTCGCAGACGCGCCTACGGGAGCGGAACTCGATCACACAGCAGATGTGGCAGCCGTTCCACCCCCGTTGCCCGCGGCTGCGGCTGATTCAGTCAGGGCGCTGGCAGCAATCACTGTACCGGCAACCGCTGGCACCGGTAAGGTTGACAAAGGGACGGACAAAGCAGAGGGAGAAAAACATTCAAAGTGGACAATCAAGAAGAAAAAACTGCCTTGTGGCTGAGTGTACTAATGAACTCTGTGACTATTGCCAAAGATCGCAGCATGTGACCGGTGACTGTCCTCTCCTTTCCGGTCCTAAACCTGGCGTAAATATTTTTGGTGTGTGTTGCAAGGAGTTGATGTTCTTTGAGACACCGGAGGTGGATCCTCTACCGCATGTGGTTGAGTGTTCATTCCCAGCTGTGGTTCGGGTCACTAATGGGCAGTTGACTAAGGCGCAGATTGTGAGGCAGCTCCGTGACCTGGTACCGGGCAACCATCAGTGGCACATGGAAAAATTAGAGGGACAAGCCTACAAGGTGGATTTCCCCACCAAAGAGGATCATATGCATTTTCTTAAGTGGGGCTTATGCAGAGTTCCAAGTACCAATGCTATCATTGTTTTGATGAGTGGAAACAGGATTAACGAGAAGGTACACCTTTAGAGAAGGTCTAGGTTCGTTTCTTTGGCGCGCCACCAAAACTGATTAAGCACTTTTTGATTGCTTGGAGCTTGGGTTCTATGATTGGCAAAACAGAAAAGGTAGACATGCCGTTCACTCGGTCAAAGGGGGCTGCGAGGTTGCTTGTCAGTGTGGTGAGTGGTGAGTTCATACCAGATGTGGTTCGATGGACACATGCCGGAGTCATGTACATTCTGGAGTTTGAGATTGAGGATACTCCGGTCTCCCATGATGGTGATGAGATTCAGGATATGGACACAACTGAGGGAGGCGGAGCCCCAGGGGATCAGGATAAGGGGTCTGATAACTCTTCGCCGGAGCCGGGCAAGGGGCCCAATGAGCAGTCAGATAAGGCGGATAGCTCTGCCAAAGGGGCACCCCCGACCACAACTCCGATAATCACTCTTCGTTTTGGTTCGTTTGGAGCGAGGTCGGCTCCTAGTCAGTTGTGGAGCACCAGAGTCGAGAAGGACGATCGGGCGGAGCTTGAGCTACCACCGGTGTTGGTTCTGGCCTGCGAGGAGACGACGGTTCTTGAGGTTTCAGATTTGCATCAGGCACCACCGGGCTTTCGACGGGTTGAGAGTGGCCCAGTCACACCTGCTGGGCGCATGGTCTCTGGCGAGACACTCGCGAGTGGGGGGGGGGCGTGGGCAGGCGGATCATGGCGCCCTCTTATGCGCATCCGACTCAAGCTCTTTGGGAGGGGCGCCTGGCCAGGAGGGACCGAGGTGCCCTTTCTATCTCGGCGGTCCCGGGAGATATGGGAGTGAGGTGCGGGCAGGATGCCCGTGTCTTAACTCCTCCAATGGACCACGACGTCCAAGAGAGTCAGGGGCCGCGCACCTCTCTGGGTGAGGGGGGGGGGGGGGGGAGTGGGACTACTGAGCTGGTGGCTCCACGGTCCTCTTCCCCCTTGACCACTATGGCCGATGTCCGCTCGGCCACGCCTTACCCTACTTCACCGACGCTAGGGGAAGGGCGTGAGAGTCGGGAGCACGCCCCTCGGGTGAGGACGACAGAGGAGCTTATCGCTTTCGGCGGGATCGTGGATCTGGTGACGGCTGGCAGGCGTGTCAGCAACCGGATCCAGGATCAGCCTGATGCGGACGACCTGCAACTAGCGCGTGCCAAGAGGGCAGCCATGCTTCGTAATGTCGAGGCTACTACAGGTACGTCTTTTGATAAAGATTGTTCAATATTGCACTTCACCAAGAATGAAATAGTGGATAAGGCAAATGACTTAGGCATTTCTTTGGGATCAAATGAACACGAGGTCGTTAAACCCGTCAACGATCTTTTAGACTTAGAAGCGGAGAGAGCTTCCGAAATTATTCGTAATCTTGCAGCTATTAAACCCATGGATGATACTGAAGTGAATAATCTAGGTATGGTTGATCTAGCAAATATATGCAACAATCTCTTGCCTAGTGCGGGGGCTGAGAATGAGGAGGGATCAAAGAATGCGGACACGATAGAACCGCCCCTGATGGAGGGCGTGGGTTCTGTCGCCGATAATCCTATATTTCCGCATGGTGTTGGGGAGAAGCTCAAACGACCCTTGAAGCGGAAAATTTCGGCAATACGCAGAAGTGCTAGAGTTAAACTTAAGAAAAAATTTCATGATGATTTATGAAAGGAATTTTTTAGAATAGGAGAGGTCTAACTGACTTGGCTAAACAGAGGTTCTTAGCAGAGACAACAATAGAACAACACTTAGACTTTATAGCACTTACTGAAACAGGTCGAGACAATTTCACATCACAATTTCTCCAAACCCTTTCCAGTGGTATTGATTTTGACTGGCACATTTTACCTCCTAGAGGAAGATCCGGCGGGATTTTACTAGGAGTACGGTGTGAGGCGCTAGAAGTGCTTAATGTGGTTCAGGGAGACTTTTCGGTTAAATTCAGGATAAGATCAAAACTGGATGGGTTCCGGTGGTCTCTTGTAGCTGTATATGGGGCAACGCAACCTGAATTCAAACCTGATTTTTTAGCCGACCTAGTGTGGATTTGTGGCAATGAAAAGGTCGCATTATACTAACAAGCTTTATTATTCATCCAATCTAGCTACCGGCCTACTACTAGTACTGGTGGTATTAATGCATTTCAGCTAATTTACAGAGGAGACTCAAGAAGGGCTACATACTCGAACTCATCATTATCGAGACATTGCCTTGTCCAGTCCGTCTTTTACGTTTTTGTCAAACCTCTTTCAACGTACCAATTAATATGTACTATTGAACTATAGGGGGGGTTTGTGGCATGTTGTTCTCTCCTTGTTTCTGTTCAAAGGAGAACAATTCCAAGCCTATTCATAGGCATGCATGGGAGACACATGGAAAGTAAGAGGCACCTGAGGTGTTAAATCTTTTGTATAGATCACCAGGAAATCTACGAATAGCGGCCTTCTTGGAGTTTTCTGCTCGTTCCAATCCTCTGGACACTTCTCAGAGCCTAATTGTATATTCAGCATTAGAAACTCCCGTACATAAATAGCTCCCAACTATCAGTTGCCACCGTCATACAATAAATAACTGTAGTGTTTACTTGAGAAAAAGCAGGTTGATTTTAAAGAACTAGTTCCAGTCGTCAATAAGGTGGGTGAGCAGAGATTTTATTTTGAACTCCTCATGGTCGGATCGCCTCCATATGTATCTGTGTCTCAAGCACGAGTTACACAGGACATTTTTCATGCAAGGAGAGGTGCACAGCCACAGACAAACCAAATGTAAGTATTTTTTGACTGAAAACAGCTAGTTGCTGATTCTCATTGATGAAGAAAGAGGTTGGAAACCCATGCAGATGGTCATAGACGTAAACTCAGACACAGAACAATGCTAGCACATAGCTGACACGCAAGGACAATGCATGGCACCGAGCCACCGACCACCATGCCTAGTTACAGGCTGCTAATGAAGTAGTTCATGGCGGCTCGAAAAATTAGATCATTCGCGTGAGTACAGCGAACCGGGCAGCATTTTGCCTCGCCAGATATCCTAGTTAGTTCACATCGCAGGCTTTCTCTTTGAAGACTAGGGCTTTGCGCTCCTTCTAGAGGCACCGGAAGACGAGCAGGCAAGTGGCACGACATGTTGGTCTGCTGCATCTTGGGAGGGAACTGATTTGTCTCCTGAATCTGTCTCTGATGCGTCCATTGATGTTCATGTCAATTGCAGCAAAAGGAGGACCAAGCAAGGTTGTCGTTGATGTCCAAACCTGCTCCAAGTAGGTGCAGCTCGCGATCAAGTGCGTTGCTGTTTCCGGCTCGTTTTTGGCAAAGCGGTTCGTGGGGAATCTGTCTCTTCGCCAGGACGATCCAAGCAAACGCCTTGGCTCTTGGGCAGCCTTTGCTCTTCAAATCAGCGAGTTGTCATTGGTTGGGGTTTATCCCTGGAACTGCATCCTGTAAGGAGACGCCGCAGAGTACACTCCCGAGGTCGTACACCATCTAGTACCCCATGCTTGAAGGCGACAATTATGGGGTGTGGACTGCGAAGATGAAGATCTTCATGCGTGCATGTGGAGTATGGGCAGTGGTGGAAGGTGATGGTGCGGTTGAAGAGATAAAGGACCAAGAGGCTTTCGCCGCTATAGCCCAAGTTGTGCCTGATGCCGTTTTCATGGCCATACCGGAGAAAGAGGCGGCAAAGGAAGCTTGGGAAGCTCTCAAGGAGATGCACGCTGGAGATGATCATGTCAAGAAGGCTCGTGTTCAAGCTTTAAGGAGGGAGTTCGAGAGGATGAGCATGAAAGAATCATAAGGGGTTGGTGAATTTGCGTTGAAGCTAACCTCTCTGGTTAATGAGATGCGAGCTCTCGGAACAAAGATGGAGGACATCGGTTGTGGAGAAATTACTACAAGCCGTCCCCGACAAGTTTTTGCCGATCATTGGCACCATAGAGCAGTGGAGAGATGTGACAAAGATGTCGGTGATGGAGGTAATCGAGAGGCTGAAGACCTATGAGTTGACGTTGAAGGGGCGTGAACGCGATCAAGAAGAAGATCAGTTGATGTTCATGGATAGCAGGGAGAAAGATAAGCAGGAGTAACGAAAGTTTAACAAATCTAAAGTCCGTTGCTACAATTGTCAGGACTATGGACACTATTCTCGAGAGTGTCCTGAGCCGCGAAAGGAGGCAAAGAAGGAGCACGGGACTCTACAACTAGCTGAAGTGGGCATGGATGACGACCTGAGATTGCTTTAAGGAAGAAACGACAATTGAAAAAAAAAGAGTCATGTCTTTAGTTTTGTTTGTGTCTGAGTCGTTAGTATGTCTCGGTGAGAAGACGAAGGCCAGCGTGAATATGGATGCGCACCGGTAAAATTGAGTTCCTGCATGAAACTATGTGTTTAGTATGCATGTAGCACGCTAAGATGTATCAGCGTGGGCCGGTATCCAGGTGATGTGTTGGTTCCAAGTCGACAAGTCGAAAGTTTGGATTAAAGGATGAATGTTAGTAATCCAAATATGTTAGAGTAGAAATAGGAAAGTTTATTTGAGTCGGTTTGCTTTTACATGTAATAGGCGTCATGTACTAGTATGGTAGGAGTACTAGTACTAGTTCGATCAGGTTTGTCAATGTTGGCTTGGGTACTAGTACTAGTTCGTAGAGGTTAGGAAAACGTAGTCAGGGTTGATGGTGTGAGTTGGATTCTGCACCTATATATACATGGACAGGGTGTGTGAGTTTTGTAAAACGAAATGCAATAAAGAGATTATACGACACATGCCTTTGGCCAACTTTGAGTTATTGCGTTCGTGTGCGTGTGTTCTGAAACCGGTGTTTGCGTGAGCGCTGGTGTGATATCAAATGCTTCAGCTAGTTCTTCTACGTCAAGGCGAGTTGCACGTATACGATCAATTGAGCCGCAGCTTGATCGTGTGTTCAATCCTTGGAAATTTTCAACAGTGGAGACGTGCCATACTTTGCGAGCCTCAAAAAAGGCGTCACCACTTCAAAATCCAGTCTCCGAGTCGCCCATGACCATAAAGTCCGCTGCCGTGGAAGACGAGAGGCCGCCGCCCTGATTCTGGACACTACAGGAAGCACCCGCCGTCGCACCAGTTGTTGTCGATACAACCGCAAACGCCGCCATGACCGTCAGATTCGGACACGCCCGAATCCCACTCACCATGTCCCTGCTTCAGCTGCACTCGGCCTCCGGTCGCGCTGACGAGTAGGCCGCCACAAGATCCACATGCGGTTCAACAGCTGCCGGCTGATACCCTCCCTCCAAGCTGAAGCCAGGCCACACCGTAGCCACAGGCCGCTACTCCGTGGCGACTACGGCATGACCAACCTCGCCAAGCCACCCAGCCCGCCAGATCTGCAGGCCAAACACTGTGGCGCATGCCCGCGACCAGCCTGCATGCGCACCGACACCAGCAGGGGCGTACCCAGAACAAAATTTACCCGGTGTCCCATGTACAATAAAACATGCATACCATATTAAATAAAAGTAGTCGTCTCTGCCGCGACGGCCAACAAAACAAAAAAATAAAAATAAAAATATATATTATTGCATACGATTCTACAACATTATATTTAAAACCAATCAACATTTTCATTATGTATTGATCGCTCTTGCCTTTTTAGAAATGTTTCCTTCTATGACATGTGATTTGATAGTTATTATTTGATATTTGCGCTTGATAATTTATATTTGGGCAGAGAAGATTAAACCATGAAAGAATATGTATCTAATACTTGGATTTTTTTTCCGGGTTATACTTGAATTGCACGGTTATAAAAGTAAGCTTACTTTGGTGCGTCTAGTCTTCTGAGAATCGTCCAGCACAAATGCCGATCACCTTCGAGGATTGTGATCTGACCTCCACTTTGTGAATAAATTTTGAATATTTCATGCAATTGTTTTTAGAAATATTTCAATGATCCAATCATTAACACAGTTAAGAGGCCTTGCCGGAATCCTCAAGGGTTTGAGGAACAAGAATTACAATCTAGAAGAAACACGTCGCATTGGAGTCTGTACTTCGTATGATTTACCTTATATTTCCTCTCCTGCTTCGGCCACTTGACAAGATCTAGGGACGGCAGCGTCAAAGTGAGTATGGTGACCCGAGTGCCGAGCCAACGATGGATTGATTTTATTAGAGTGACACGGAGAGGCGTACGACATTTTTGTTGTTGTTGAGGAATTGTTTGTTTTAGATGAGAGCCTTTTTTGAGAATTAGATGAGAGCCTTTTTCTAAAAATAATTAGATGAGAGCCTGGTCAATCGATTTAGCTTTTTTTAAGGGTGGTACATCGATTTAGCTTTTTTTTAGGGATGAAAAAAAATTATTCATCAAATACCATAATTTATGGGATACAGAGAGGGTTATGGGATGCAAAAGCCATATGTGGCGCCCGTGAGCTAAATTTAATGAAAACTTTGCTAAACTGTGGGCATCGCCATTAGAACGGCGCCCTTAGAAGATGATCGGTCGATTTAGCTCCCGCCTGGCTGCCTCGCTCGCTGCTAAGGCTGGGCCTCCCACTGGCTAGCTTTTTTTGTTTGACGGATTCACACTGGCTAGCTGCATCGCGCAGCAGGTAGTTGTTGAATGGGCCAGCTTGTTGTCCCGGTGTCAAGGTCATGAAATTACGGGGTGTCCCAGCCGTATATGGGCTATATATGTATAGGCAAAATATTTATCTACCCGGTGTCCTTTGACACCCCCTAGCCCAACGTGGGTACGCCCCTCCAGCTCCACGTGCCGTGCCCGCCAACCCCCGCTGGAATGAGCAGCCCCCTCCAGCCCCCGATGAGACGAGAGATAACCCGGCCGCCGCCCGCGCCGCACGGGCTTTGCCCGGCAACGCCCACGGGCGGCGGCGAGGGCAGGACGGCCGGAGCTGGAGGCGCTGACCGGTGGCTAGGGTTTGGCTTCCGGGCCGCCGCGGGGAGTGGCACGGCCGGGAGAGATGGAGGCTCTACAGTCTACACTACTTTGACTCTCGTGCAGATGTTCGACTACCAACAGACGTCCGACATGTTTGTTCCTCTGCGGTTACTGGCTGGGAGAATCTTTCACAAATACAATACAGTTTGATCTAACATCATACTGGGTCAGTATTGAGAATCATCTGTATGCACATCCTTCAGAATAAGGTTCTATCCATTCTTGAATCACCTCATTCGCATCACCAAAGTTCTAAACTTTGCCAACTTCCTCTTCTCTCTTCCTCAAGGAGCAATGACCACCTTTTTAATACAAAGAGCAAGAGCACTTTGATATCTTATTATATCTTCTGATTCTAGTAGGTGTTGTTTGTCATTGACTCATTGTACATGTTTATTCAATTTAAAGCTCTTTTGTGTGACGTCCTCTTTAGTACGTTGAGCAGAAATTCATTTACAGAAGACTCGAATGGCTGTCACATCGCACGCTGCTGCCTCTCTTGCCGACAGAATGCAGAACCCCTCCCACATCGGCTCTCAGTTTGTAGTTTCTTGGAATTGTCTCAGTGTGTACCTTTTCTTGGAGTTGTTATTGATCAGAGATATGTACGTGATGTTCAGTATGCCGGAGAGAGACCACTGAGGAAAAACCAGTTCAGACTGCTTGATGTTACATCACCGTTGGATTTTCAATCATAGTTTGCCTTTTTTTTTGTGGATGAATCATAGTTTGCCTTGAAGCTACTTGTAAAGCATAGGATGATGCTCAGCTGCCTCTACTTTCAGGGAATTAACATTCAACTGTAGTTCACACCACTGAAAAAGCCCCGCAAGTACAAAGGAAGGCAATTATTATTTTCCTTTCAGTTGAGCCTCTTCCAGGGGATCACCCTTGCTCTATCTCCAGCCACTTTATTCCTATTGATCCAATTCATAACACAAGAACCCGATAATTTCAGAATTAGTACCTTATGCTCAAAAGCATTAAGTCATCCATGTTAGGTACACTGACTGACCTGGATAGATACAAAGCTGATATACCGGCAGGATCATTCAACAACCTATGCTCCTTCGAGGTCCAAGGGTCCCTTGTTCTTTCTTAAATTTACAAGAATCTACTGTTCATACACATAATACAAAAAAAGCATTGTCATTCCGGCGGGGGGGGGGGGGGGGGGGGGGGCACCCCCCGCCTCTGCCCCTGATCAAGACAGACCCCAAATGGACACAAGCCAAGCATGCCACTCTCCTTCGACAGGTGGTCGACTGCCAAAATCTGTGGTCCTATGTTCAAATCATGGTGCAAAATGATGCCTCGAAGCAAGATGCCCCAATGAAGACTTCCTGCATCAATTGGTGTACGTGATATCTATTATTCTGATACCTCCCATTCCTATGGAGCATGGAGCAATCAAGATATTGAACTTTATTATCACACCCCTCCCTATCCCATCCATGGATGAGTATGAAAAATGATAGGGGAAAACAATGCCTCCACCTCTTATATCATGGGCTTACGTGGGTAAATGGTAACATGCACGTTTTAATTTGTAGTAAGAACTGCATACGATAAATTTAGACCAGGAAAGGAAGTTCAAGTACAACCAGGCAACAAGAACCCTGAGAAAAAAATGTAAACAACCAATAAAGCATCCTAAATGGCGACTAGGGTTTTCGCCCAGCGCCGCCACCCCTCACCTCCTTCCCCCTCGTCGCCACCCGAGGTGGCCGCCGGCAAGCCATGCGCGGTCGCCGGTGACGGTGGCGGCGAGGCCCTGCTCGTTCCGTTCCTAGCGGAGGACTCCGGATCTGGGGCGGCGGCCCTTGGCGCGGCGGCGGCGCCCTCCTGGCTGGCGGCATCCGTGGGTGGTCCTAGCCGGCGTTCCCGACCACGCGGGTGGTGGGACGGCGGCGGGTGGTGGCTGCAGCGTGGAGATCCCCCTTCTCGTCAGATCTGAGGTTCGACTCCCCTCCCCTTCAGCTCCCTCATCCTTGCCGGTTCCAGCAGCTTCGGTCGCTGGATTGGTGTGGATGGGTGCCCGGTGGTGCGGTTTTGGGACCGTGGGAAACCATTGGTCGGCTGGTCCGGTCCGGCAGCAGCGCCGCCCTTGGGCGCCGCCCTTCCTCCTTGGAGGTGCAGCTGAGATCCCAACCCTATCCACCCCTGTTCCCCTCTCGGGTGAAAGCCCAAAATCCTACTTGGATTGGGCGGTGACGGCGCGCTGTGCGTCGTGCCCTCCTTGGAGGCGCCGCCTGGGGAGTGTGCGTTCGGGTGAGGGGCGACAAAGGTGGAGTTTTTGGGCGGCTCTGGTTATCAGGTGGCGGTGGTTGATCTGGCTCGCAGGGAAGTCTGTCCCCGCTCCCCTCAAGTGCGGTGCTCCTTGGTGGTGGCGTGTCTTGCTCAGCTCCGGCGGTACGGCGTCTGCGATCCGGCGGTAGGGGATAGGGTTCCTCTTCCCGGCAGTAGCAGCACGTCCCTGGCAGTGGACGCCCGGTCTTTCTCTTCAGCGGATCACGTCCCTGGCAGTGGACTCCTGCTCCTCGTCGTTCTGCGGCCTCTCCTGATGTCCTTGCTGCTCGTCCTTAGTGGCTCCTCCCGGTGGATTTCCCGCTGTTTTTCAGGTGTCATAGGTTGCTTCGGTGTGTCAGATGAGGTGTGCTCATGTCCTAGGAGGATGTGCTCTGTGACTGTTCCAGGACTCGAGGACGGCATCTCTCCTGCTCTAGGGTGAGCGTCTCTCATGTCCGCTGCCGGCGCCTTCCAATCCAAGGCGAAAGGGAAGGGTCCCTCTACGGCGAGAGCAAAGGAAGATGCTTGATTTCCTCCAACCTTGGACTCGATCATGTCCACAACTCCACTCTGTTTCTGCAGGTCCTCGTTGTGCTCATGCTGCTCGCAATTCTTGCTTCTTGTTTGCTGCGGTCGGCGGCGTGTACTAGCTTGGGCTTCCTCTTCTTTTTGTTTTGAGCTAGTATTCGGCATTGAGTTGTAAGCTTCCTAAGGTGCTCCCTTGTATTGTTCGGCCATTGTGCTTGTTCCTGTGTTGTAATTCCTGGCCGGTTGATGGCTTTGTTAATTCAAAGCCGGGCTCATCGCGAGCCTTCGTTCTAAAAAAAATGGTCATTTGCCTTGAATCTACTTGGTCTGCTCAATGGCCTTGTGTAGGGGTACAAAAAGGTTGTCAAACACCCTTCTTTTCCTTTCCCACCAAATGGACCCACCACCAAAATCACAGTCGTCTTCAAAGCTTGCTCGTCACTGAATCCTAATCCTTGCATGAATGTAACCATTATTGCAGGATTGAATTTGTCTTCAGAGTTAATTACAAGCTGAAGCTTGGCCCAGAGAAAGACAGAGCAACATATGTTGTCGACAACCGCACGTTCTCTCCCATTAATAAGTGCTAATATCCTCATGAGACGAAGATGAAAAAGCACAGCTTTCATTTTGCGGCGGACTTTGTTTAGTGAGCCGGTCAGCTATCCAGATTCTAACGCGGATGACAAGCAACAGAAAGAGTATGCATCTGAGATGCGCCCATGGTTTACAAATCAATTTTGAGATGCTACTTACGGGAGAGGTTACAAAAATGGCTTGTATGCAAATTTAGAAGAGAAGGAGCCAGTTGGTGTGAGGAATGCATGAATTAACGCTCACGCGGTGCACAACTGGGCCAGACCCATGTTTAGTTATCTGGCTTTTGTTTCCTTTTCATTTTTCTTTGCTATTGTTTTTTCGTTTATTAATTTTTCTTTTTTCTTTTTCCTATTTATTATTTATTATTTTTATTATTGCAACATTTTTTTGTTTCAATTTCACTTTCTTCCTGATTTATTGTTTGTATATAGTTTGAAATTGTCCTGACAGTATAACATCTAATCACAAGTGTATGGTAATATACAAAAAATGAAAACTTTTAATACATAAATATATTTTATTTTGTATACACGAGCATTTTTCTAAGTATTCTGTGAATAAGCCATGAAAATATGTCAAATACTAGATAAGTACCTTTTAAATATGTTGTGAAAGGCGAAAGAATAGTTTGCTTTGTGCCCCTATTCAAGAATTCATCCGATTAACCGGTTAACTTGCCGATTAATCCCTATTCATAGTGTCCCCGAGTAGCCGATTACCCGATAAATCGTCCGATTAATTGATTAAATGGCCGATTAACTTGCCAAATAGCCTATTAATCCCCTACTCATCAGCCGACCGAGCAGCTACCAGTTAACAATTTCCTCAACAATGCTTTGTGCTCACCGTGCAGCTGCTTCCTATGGAGAGTTGCTTCCGAGACGTCGTGGGCGGGACATTGTGCCATGATAACCTCCCTGACCTATTCAGGGAGGTCCTAGGTTCCCCACCTATTAGTAGGCCGTCCCTTTGGGTCGCAGTGGGCACCCTGGCGTGGACCCTTTGGAACTGTCGTAATAAATTAGTGATGAAGCACGTCATTTCTTGTCATGTCACTGACGCCATGTTTAAAATGTGTGGATTTCTATAGCTCTGGAGACTGCTTAGCAAGCGGCGTGATCGTGGCTCCATTGACTCCATCGTCGCCGGTCTTCGTTCTTCAGCTGCCGCATGTCTCCGCCATCACCTTCCCCACCATCGGAGTCTGACTAGAGTTCTTTTCCTTATAGTTGGGGCTTGTTTGGCTGTGCCCCCAGCCGGACCTCATTTATTTGCTTTCTGTACTCTGCCCTATACTATTCTTATGTTGTTGGATGTTTGGCGGTTGTGCTTTATAATATAAAGCGGGAACCCTTTTTCGTAAATATGTTGGGAATCTTATACATAGTTATATGTACTTATTTTATTTTTCCTCAATATTTGCAATGCTAAAAATGATTGGCTAAATTTTTCATTTTTTTTAAACACAAAAATAAATAAATAAAAACTCAGCTTAGAAACAAGACATAGGAGTATGGCACTGGCCATGCAAGCCCCCTGTAGGCGATTGCTCGACTATCCAGCATTTATCACTTCTAAACCAACACTATCTAAAAAAAACATTTAAGCCAATGAACTTTTAAAACAATGCATCGATAACTTTCAAGTGGGATGTATGATTTCGCTTGCTGTCATTACCTTTGATGTTATCATAATTCGATAAAATGTCCAAAGTTACCATACTTCATTCTGGTAGACCAGAAAAGACGATAAGTTTGACTTTCCCCTCCCACCCCCTCCCCTCCTGTTGTTCACTCCCGCGAGCGATGGGAGGTAAACTTAGCCGCAGTCGGACCTCCTCCCTCGCCGCCGCCAGGGGCTTAGGGCAGAGCAGCTGCGGCGAGCATCTCTCGCTCCTTCCCGGTTCCATAGGAGACCCCTTATACTAAAAGTGTGAAAACTACTCTCTATCTCAATTTTTTTTTGGTAGATCACTGTTTCACAGCTAGCAGTTCCCTACAACTTAATTCCGTATTACTGATATTTGGTTCACTCATTTCATCGAACAGTTAGCATGCTTGTACGATAAAGCAATTCGCAAAACTTTACTTCACTTGTTTGTGACAGGGTTGTCCAAATCATATTTCGACAGGAATTAGACATGTCCCTCACCCTTGTTTAAAATAGAGTCTAATATATTGTTTTTGTAAACATATTGTATACGTATGTAATTGTAATTGTGATCATCTATATATTAAGACGTGAGGCTGGATGTCAACCACCCACTCAAAACGCTAAACCCTGTGTTTTAACCTGGTATCAGCCAGGGTTCGACCGCCGCCGCACGTCCCTCGCGCCACCGCCGCATCCCGCTCACCGCTACCGCGCGTTGTTTCTCTCTGCGCCGCCACTGCGACTCCGCTCATTGCTGCCGCGCGTTGCTCCATCCGCGCTGCCGCCACGTCTCCTTCCGCCGCCGCCGCACGTCCCTCGCGCCACCGCCGCATCCCGCTCACCGCTACCGCGCGTTGTTTCTCTCTGCGCCGCCACTGCGACTCCGCTCATTGCTGCCGCGCGTTGCTCCATCCGCGCTGCCGCCACGTCTCCTTCCGCCGCCGTCGTGTGATGTTATCCCCCGCGCCGCCGCAGCGGTGTCGTTTTCCGCCCTCTCAACCGGCGAAACTACCGGCGCCCTCGTCTCGTCCCCCATCGCCACGATCCCTGCCGCGCTCACCATTCCGACGATCTACGTCCGCCTCGGTCGCCACAACTTCATGCTTTGGGGAGGCATCACCAGCAACCGTCCTTGCCGGTGCCAACCTCCACGGACACCTCGATGGCACCAAGGCAGCACCGGCCAAAACACTCGTTGTCGGCAACGGTGACGCTGCTACCACCGTCGCCACACCGGAGTACCACCAATGGTGGGTTCAAGATCAGCGCGTCAAGGGGCTCCTTCTCACATCCATGGATGAGGATATTGCATGCCAACTCAGTGGCTGCGAGTCGGCGCATGTGGTGTGGACAGCCGTCGCCGCCATGTTCGATGCTCAGAGTCGTGCCAATGTCCGTCACATCTGGCGGCAACTTCATTCGCTGAGGAAGGACGATATGTCCGCCGAGGAATACATGCACAAGATGAAGGCCCTTGTCGACACTATGGCCGCCATCGGCTCCCCGATCCGAGATGATGAGCTTATCGATCACATCATCACCGGCCTCGGCTCCGCCTACAACTCCATCGCCACCTCCTTGGGCGTGAGTAACGCACCCATGCCCTACTCCAGCTTCTACTAATCGATTCTGTCCTTCGAGGCGCTGTAGGCACAGCAAAGTGCAGTGGAGGGGTGGTCTCCCTCTGCGAATGTCGTGACCCGTTTGGGTGCGTACGGTGCGGGCGGATGTGCGCCCTACTCTGATCCCTATCCCTCCCAAGGGGGGCGCCCGGCTGATGGACATGGCCAGCCAGGGCAGAGCTGCCAGGGCGGTAATGGCGGCAACACCGGCGGCCCTGACCACACCGCTGGGTGTGCCGTTAATGGCCGGCAAGGAGGAGGGGGCAATGCCGGCAACAACGGCGGAGGCGGTGGGCGCCGCAACCGCTGGCGTTACCGGTGCCAAATTTGCAAGAATTGGGGCCATGAAGCCGATGCGGCCGCAAGCGCTATAATCAGGATCACAACTCCCGCTCCGCCAACTCGGCCTCCACCAACACCATCGACTTTCCTTGGGTGCTGGATACAAGGGCTACGGATCGCTTGACTAATGATCTTGAGTGCCTCCAGGTTCACGAGCGCAATGACGGCAAGGATCAGGTTCAGGTGGCCAATGGTGTAGGTTTGTCTATTTCCCACATTGGTCATTCGCGTTTACCCGATTCATCATCCCTTAAACTGCGTAACATCCTTCATGTTCCACACATCAGCCAACATCTTCTCTCTGTTTATCGTCTTCTTTGTGATAATGTCGTGTTTGTTGAATTTCACCGTCCTTTTTTCCTTGTTAAGGACAAAGCAACCAGGCGCGTCAACCTTCATGGTACAAGTTACTGGGGGGGGGGTCTATCCGGTCCCTTTCGCTCATGCGTCATCTGCATCGTCTCGCCATGCCCACTCTGGTGTTCGAGTTTCGTCGTCGCAATGGCATCAACGTCTTGGTCATCCTACAAATAATGTGGTCACTTCCATTGTTCGGAGTCATGAACTTCCGTGTTCTAGTTCAAATAATTCATCGTTAGTTTGTGATGCCAGTCAGCGTGCTAAGAGTCATCAACTACCTTATTCTACTTCGTTTTATATCACTACTGTACCTCTTGAATTAATACATTCAGATGTTTGGGGTCCCGCTCTTGCTTCGTCGGGAGGGTACAAGTATTATGTTAGTTTTATTGATGACTACACGCGCTTTACTTGGATTTATTTGCTCAAACACAAGTCTGATGTTGAGCAAGTTTTCTACAACTTTCAGGCTCATGTCGAATGCCTTCTGGATTCTAAAATCAAGGCCGTTCAGTCCGGTTGTGGTTGTGAATACCACAAACTCCATCGCTACTTTGAACGCACGGGCATCTCTCACCGAGTGTCATGTCCACACACCTCTCAGCAGAATGGTATTGACGAGCGCAAACACTGACATTTGGTTGAGACCAGTCTTGCTTTGCTTGCGCACTCCTCTCTTCCACTTCGGTTTTGGGATGAGGCTTTTCTTACGGCATGTTACCTCATCAACCGTATGCCCACTCCGGTTCTCAATAAGGACACACCTCTGTTTCGTCTGTTTCATGTTCAGCCCAACTACTGCTCCCTTTGGATTTTTGGGTGTGCTTCCTGGCCTAGTCTACGCAAGTACAATGCTCACAAGCTTGAATTTCGTTCCAAGATGTGTGTTTTCCTTGGCTATTGTCCTTTGCATAAGGGCTATAAGTGTCTTGACCGTACCTCCATTCGGATATACATCTCTTGTGATGTTGTTTTCAACGAAACTGTGTTTCCTTATTCCCAACCCAGCGTCTCGGTTGATCCTGCTTCTCTTGAACATGCAATCACTTTTCCCTTCGATGAACCGGTTCCAGAAATATGACCTGTCCTATTTGTCACCTAACTTGTCCTTTATAGGTGATATTGGTTTGAGTTCCCCAGGTACATGTTGCTGCTCCGACGCCTCCTGACGCGCCTGATGTGCTTGCTCAGGACGTGCATGTCCTGCCGCCCTAGGTAGGCGTAGCTGCCCCGCCAGATGGCGCGACCGCGGACGTGGCTGGGTTGCCACCCTCGCCCGGCGTGGCTGGGTTTCCACCCTCGCCTAGTGCGTCGCCCAAGCCGCCACCCTCGCCTGGGCCGGTCCATCCCATTGTCGTCTCTAGGCTCGTGGCGCCTCTTGCTGAGGTTTCCTCAGCCGCGGCACTCTCGGCCAAGGCCTCGTCGCCGCCGTCTTCTCCTACAGGCGATGCAGCTCCGGCACATGCTATCGTTACACGCCATCATGATCATACGCGCAAGGAGAAGTCTTACACTGATGGCATGGCTCGGTATGACTCTCGCCGCCGTGCCTTCTTCTCCGCGCCAATTTCCCATCTTGATGCTCTGGGTGAACCTGCCTGGCATGCCGCCATGTCCGAGGAGTTTTATGCTCTCCGTCACACTAACACCTGGGTGTTGGTGCGACGGCCACCTGGTGTTAATATTGTGAGCTGCAAGTGGATTTTCAAAACCAAGCATCGTCCGGATGGGTCTATTGATAAGCACAAAGCTCATCTTGTTGCTCGCGATTTCACTCAACAGCATGGGATTGACTATGGAGATACTTTTAGCCCGGTGGTGAAGCCTATCATGGTTCGCTTGGTTTCTGTCTCTTGCTGTGTCTCGTGGTTGGAGCCTTCGACAGATTGATGTGAGCAATGCCTTTTACATGGGTTTTTAGCTGAAGATTTGTATATGCAGCAGCCACTCGGGTTCGAGGATGCCACTTATCCCTCTCATGTATGCAAGCTTCAGCGGTCTATTTATGGTCTCAATCAGTCGCCCCGTGCCTGGTATGCTCGTTTGAGTCAACGGCTTTTGCAGCTCGGTTTTGTTGCCTCCAGATCAGATGCATCTCTGTTCACCTTCTCCCAGGGTGCTATACAAATATACATGCTGGTCTACATTGATGATATTGTGATTGCTAGCTCTACCCCCTCCATGGTGGATCATCTTGTGTAGTCATTTTCTACTAGATTGCCCATTAAAGATTTGGGTCGCCTCGAGTACTTTCTTGGTTTGGAAGCGTCCTTTAATTCAGGGGGCATGACCTTGATGCAGAACAAGTATGCTTTGGATCTTCTTCATCGCGGCAACATAGAGAACTGCAAGGCCACTTCCACTCCGCTTGCTACATCGGAGAGTCTCTCATGTCATAGTGGTGCACTACTGGGTAGAGATGACTCCTTTCGGTATCGCAATGTGGTTGGAGCACTTCAGTATTTGACCCTCACTCATCCTGATATCTCCTTCGCAGTGAACAAAGTGTGTCAGTTCCTGTCTCAGCCAACGGAGGATCATTGGAAAGTAGCCAAGCGTATTCTGAGCCATGTCAAAGGTACGCTAGACATGGGACTACGGATTCGTAAGTCCAGATTTACTGGAGTGAGTATATTCACCGATGCAGACTATGTTGATGATATGCGTTCCACTGGTGGTTTTGCTATATTTGTTGGACCCAATCTTGTATCTTGGAGCTCGAAGAAGCAACACACAGTCTCGAGATCAAGCACCGAGGCAGAGTATAAGGCATTGGCCAATGGTGCGGCTGAAGCCATTTGGATAGGCTCGGTTCTCATAGAACTTGGAGTCCCACGGTAGCGCACTCCTATATTATGGTGTGATAACTTAGGGGCAACTTACCTGACAACGAATCCAGTGTTTCATGCTTGGACTAAACACATTGAGATCGCTTTTTCATTTTGTGGGAGAACAAGTAGCTGCTTGTGAACTGGAAGTTAGGTTTATTTCTATAGATAATCAGTTAGCAGATGTATTTACTAAACCCGCTACTAGACAGATGCTAGACTGCTTTAGAACCAATCTAAATCTTGTATGTAGTTCAGATTAAAGAGCATGTGAAGTAGGGCTAGTATATTATCCTTGTACACATATTTGTATATGTATATAATTGTAATTGTGATCATCTATATTTTGAGACGTGAGGCTGGATATCAACCACCCACGCAAAACCCTAAACCCTGTGTGTTTAACTCCTTGGTCTCATGGAAATCGAGGTCGTCGTCACGGTCGAATGACATGAGAACACACCATGCATAACAGGAGCACACACATGAACGAATTATCAACGGGTTGAGGAAGCCAGTGGAGTGGCATGCACCTGGGCAAGGCTGGTGCGCTCGACCTCTGTTGGTGTCAAAACCAGCGGATGTAGGGACCCCAATCCTATGTCACACCGATCTAGCATGTAACACTTCATACCACTTTGCGGCCTCCCGCAAGGTATTCCCACGGGTGCCACCTTACCTGGACCGGGACCATTTGTGCCTTTTGGCTCATGTATATGATAGTGTCGCTAGCATCCATATGACAGAGAACCCAGGCCGACATGACTAGTCGTGAACCCAAAGTGGCACTAACTTATAGGTACAGGCATACATGAATCGACCTCGAGCATGTCGGTCAACAGCGTATGAATCCGGGCTGTAGCACTAGGCTAACAAGACTCCGGGAACCCGGGCTGTAGCAGGCTAGGCAGGACTCCGGATGTCACCGCGTGACATTTCCCCGAAGGGACAGACACAGGAACAAAGTGAATCACATGCCGGCCAGTCAAGTGTTCCGGAGCAGTAGTGCTGGGCTAGCAGGACTCCGGTGAACCAGGCTGTAGCGGACTACTATGGCTCATGGAAGCAAAAGACTACATTTCCCCATAAGAGAGGCAACCAGGGATAAACAACTAGGTTGTCGGATCCCACACATAGCAATACACATTACACATACGCATAACATGCAAGTATGTGCTGTACAACATGGCATCACAACATAACTCAAACTCATATAGATAAAGGCCCAGAAGAGCCACATAGCATTCAATACAAACAGGGGTCTCATGACCCATCATTCAGAGCATACAAGCAACAGAAGCATTGCATATCTGAGTACATACAACTACAAACGGAAAAGACTAAGAAGCCTGACTAAACACGACCCTCCCAAGGGTACAAGATCGTAGCTGGGATACAAGCTACTCGTCGAAGTCACTAGTGTAACCAACTGCAAAACATAAATAAGCAAACGTGAGTACGTAGGTACTCAGCAAGTCTTACATCAGAACTATCTACATATGCAACATTATCAACAAGGGGGTGGTGGAGTTTTAACAGGAGCAAGCCAGCTTTGACTCAGTGGCTAGCCTATACTACGAGTATCAGAAACTTCTTTGAGGTGAGGAGACGCACACGAGTCCACATATTCACCATATCAATACTCCACTATGGATCCGTTCCCGTCTCCCTACGAGAAGGCCATCCATAGCACTCACGCTTATCTTGCGGATTTTAGAGTATCCACTTCAAGTTGTCTATGTACTACATAAGTCCTCCAAGTTTCCATATTCGAGGAAAACGGCTATTCGAATAGATAATGTTGACCCTGTAGGGGTGTACTTCTTCACACACGCTCTCGCCACTTATCGCCCTGTACACGTCATGTGTACCTCGGCAACCTTCAAGCAGAAGCCGGGCGAGGGTGTCGGCCACGACCTGACTAACCACACAAGTCTCTCGTCCAGGTTTATCGCCTATTCAAGTTCCATCCGCAAGGAGTTCCGGCCGAAGTCTCTAGTACGGCCCCAAACGATGTGTGCAGGGTTCCCAAGCCCACCATCCAGGTGCCACTTGGTACACCGTGCCACGGTGCCTAGTCTATCCCAAGCCTGTCCCGTCGGACACCACCTGGTAGACAAGTAGCACTACCTACAAAATACATAAACTAGTTGCAACTCCTGGACAGAGATCAAGTGGATTAATAAGCCGAGAGGGGCCGGATAACCGGAACCCAATGTGTGGTAGTAACTGGACTTGGACAACATACACAGAACTCAGTGCTTAGGGACGGTTCCAATGAGACAACCTACCATGTACTCCTACATGGCCTCTCATCGCTACCTTTACCAAAACGTGTTCACACACTTAGCCTTTATCGGTAGGACATGTTCACCACTCCGATTCATCCCCGATGAATCAGAACTGACACAACTCTAAGCATAGATGGCATAAAGGAAACAAGCATGGATGAGTAGGCACATCAAGGCTCAAGCAACTCCTACTCATGCTAGTGGGTTTCAACTATTTACTATGGTAATGACAGGTCATGCACAGGAATGGGTTCAACTACCGCAGCAGAAAAGAAGCAGTTGAATCGTTGTTGTCCTAATGCAGTATAAGGAGCAGGAGCGAGAGAGTGGGATTTATCGAGATGCTGAAGGGGGTTTGCTTGCCTGATAGAACGACGAAGGGGCACTGCTCCTCTGACAGGTACTTGGGAACACCTTCCGGAGTGGGACCTATCGAGAAGAAACGGTGCCGGCAATCAATACACAGACAAATGCAACAAAATGATGCATGAACATGACATGTGCAAATGCTAGTGTTTGGGGTAATGCAAGATGCTACCAAATTGGTTGAAGCCCATTTGAATATTAGATTCAAATGCAAATTCAAAATGAAGCATTTAAAATGCCCCTATTATGTTTTCACTTATACAGCATGTATAGGTTAGTTTTTCATGCATGTAACTGGCATAAATGGATTCCTTGCATTTTTCTGATAATTTTTCATATATAATTTATTTCATTCTAAGCTACGGTTGAATTATTATGAATTTTAGAAGTTTAAAAAATATTCTGGAATTTCCTGAGTTAAAATAATCCCAGAAATCAATTATTGCGTCAGCTCTACATCAGCATGACGTAAGCGAGTCAACGGGGCTGACCAGGTCAAACCTGACCAGTGGGTCCCACTGGTCAGTGACCCAGTCAACTAACTAAGTTAGTTAGTCCTAACTAACTAGGCAGGGCCCACTAGTGAGTGACCGTAGCAGCTAATCTAGCTAGTTAATTAGAGCTAACTAAAGTAATTAGTCGGGCGGGGCCCGCAAGTCAGTGAGAGAGAGGTGGAGGTCAAACTCGGCTGTGGGGTCAACCCACGCCGGTCAAAGGTCTGCGGTCGCCGGCATTTAGCCGCCGGCGAGTCCAGACGCGGCGGTGCGCTGCGGGTTTTGCCTACAGGGGGCCATGTGGCGTGCGGAGTGCACTACGGGATGCTGGGACTCACGCGCATCCAGGGAAGCACGCGGCTGGGCGTGGGGTGGCCTGGTTCATCGGCGGCGAGCTCATCCGCGGTGGCCGGAGCAGGAGGATGAGGCAGGCGAGGCTGCAGGCCACGGGGACGCCGGATGAGGTGCTCTACGGGCTCCTAGGAACTGCTGGAGTTTCCCTACGCACCCAGATGCGACTGGAACAAGCCCTGGCCGTGTCGGCGACATCGCCTGCGGCAAGGAGCTTACGGGTGCGACAGGGAGATAAGCTAGGGGTTGAGCGCGAGGAGGGGAACAGGGGGCAAACGGAGAGGAGCTCACGGCGGAGTTGCTGAGAAGGCCAGTGGGCTCGGGGAGGCACTGAAGACGGTGAATCGGAGTCGGCGGTCGGCGGCGTCCGAGGTTGAGGACGATGGCGATGGCGGCGTTCCAGGGCGTCTGGCGCCGTGCATCTCGACGAGGAGGCGTACCCCACAGCGGCGAAGCGTGTGGACACGACGGAAGGGCGAGGGGACGGCGGAGAGCACGTCGGCGGTGAGCTACGGCGACGGCAGCGCTTCGGCTGTCGCGGGAGAGGGTGACAGAGGAGAGGAGAAGCACGGGGGAGAGTGAGAGGGGGTCGGGGAGGCTGCGTGGCGTCTCCAGGGATGTCTAGAGGGAGGCGGCAAGGAGGAGGTGGCTGGGCATGTGCCGGCGTGCGTCGGCCACGTGCCTCTCCTCCTCCTGGCGGGAGGTTGAGGGTGACTGGCAGGGCTAGCTGGCTGGGCCGGCCAGCTGGGCCGCACAGTGCCAGGCCTCAGGTAAGGCCCAGGTAAGTGTTTTCCCTTTTTTGTTTTCTTTTCTATTTCTGACATTTGTTTTTGACTTAAAAATAAATACCAGCACAAATATAAAAATGTTGAGATTCCTTGTGACCACCAGTTATAATATACCATAGGCCCTCACCAAATTCCAACATTTTTGGAGCCTCTAAAATATTTATATTATTTTAAACAGCTCCAATTCAAATATATATGGGTTCATTCAAAAATCCAAAATGTTTAGCAAAAATGTGCATCACCTCTGGTTGTTGTTTGCAACATTTTCCAAAGACCATGAACATTTCTGAAGAGCATTTTGGGTTTATTGAAATTCCAATTTTAATTTGAACCTATTTGAATTTGCTTTGGTGAATGGGTTTGAAACATCCCCATTTCAACTTCTTTGAAATTTAAACATGATGCACAAAGAAAGCCTAGGATCATACTAGAACTAGGGATGTGACAGCGGATCTCGGGTAGGGGGTCCCGAACTGTGCGTCTAAGGCGGATGGTAACAGGAGGCAGGGGACACGATGTTTACCCAGGTTCGGGCCCTCTCGATGGAGGTAATACCCTACGTCCTGCTTGATTGATCTTGATGATATGAGTATTACAAGAGTTGATCTACCACGAGATCGTAGAGGCTAAACCCTAGAAGCTAGCCTATGGTATGATTGCATGTTTTCCTACGGACTAAACCCTCCGGTTTATATAAACACCGGAGGGGGCTAGGGTTACACATAGTTGGTTACATGGGAGGAGATCCATATATCCGTATTGCCAAGCTTGCCTTACACGCCAAGGAAAGTCCCATCTGGACACGGGACAAGGTCTTCAATCTGTTATCTTCATAGTCCAACAATCCGGCCAAAGGATATAGTCCGGCTGTCCGGAGACCCCCTAATCCAGGACTCCCTTAGTAGCCCCTGAACCAGGCTTCAATGACGATGAGTCCGGCGCGTAGATTTGTCTTCGGCATTGCAAGGCGGGTTCTGAAGGAAATATGCCCTAGAGGCAATAATAAAGTTATTATTTATTTCCTCATATATCATGATAAATGTTTATTGTTCATGCTAGAATTGTATTAACCGGAAACATAATACATGTGTGAATACATAGACAAACAGAGTGTCACTAGTATGCCTCTACATGACTAGCTCGTTAATCAAAGATGGTTATGTTTCCTAACCATGCACAAAGAGTTGTTATTTGATTAATGGGATCACATTATTAGGAGAATGATCTGATTGACATGACCCATTCCATTAGCTTAGCACCCGATCGTTTAGTATGTTGCTATTGCTTTCTTCATGACTTATACATGTTCCTATGACTATGAGATTATGCAACTCCCGTTTGCCGGAGGAACACTTTGTGTGCTACCAAAAGTCACAACGTAAATGGGTGATTATAAAGGTGCTCTACAGGTGTCTCCAAAGGTAGATGTTGGGTTGGCGTACTTCGAGATTAGGATTTGTCACTCCGATTGTCGGAGAGGTATCTCTGGGCCCTCTCGGTAATGCACATCACATAAGCCTTGCAAGCATTACAACTAATAAGTTAGTTGCGAGATGATGTATTACGGAACAAGTAAAAGAGACTTGCCGGTAATGAGATTGAACTAGGTATTGGATACCGATGATCGAATCTCGGGCAAGTAACATACCGATGACAAAGGGAACAACGTATGTTGTTATGCGGTCTGACCAATAAAGATCTTCATAGAATATGTAGGAACCAACATGGGCATCCAGGTCCCGCTATTGGTTATTGACCGGAGATTTGTCTCAGTCATGTCTGCATTATTCTCGAACCGTAGGGTCCGCACGCTTAACGTTACGATGACAGTTATTATGAGTTTATGCATTTTGATGTACCGAAGTTAGTTCGGAGTCCCGGATGTGATCACGGACATGATGAGGAGTCTCAAAATGTCGAGACATAAAGATTGATATATTGGATGACTATATTCGGACACCGGAAGCGTTCCGGGGAAGTTTCGGATAAAATGGGAGCACCGGGGGGTTACCGGAACCCCCCGGGGGGTTAATGGGCCTCATGGGCCTAAAGTGGAGAAGAGGAAGGGGCTACCAGGGCAGGCCGCGCGCCCCCTCTCCCCCTAGTCCGAATTGGATAAGGAGGGAGGGGCGGCGCCCCCCCTTTTCCTTCTCTTCTTCCACCTCTCCTACTTGGACAAGGAAAGGGAGGAGAGTCCTACTCCCGGTAGGAGTAGGACTCCTCCTGCGTGCCTCCTCTAGGGCCGGCCGCACCCCCCCTTGGATCCTTTATATACGGAGGCAGGGGGCACCCTAGGACACACAAGTTGATCATCATGATCGTTCCTTAGCCGTGTGCAGTGCCCCCTTCCACCATATTCCACCTCGGTTATATTGTAGCAACGCTTAGGCGAAGCCCTGCGACGGTAGAACATCAAGATCGTCACCACGCTGTCGTGCTGACGGAACTCATCCCCGAAGCTTTGCTGGATCGGAGCCCGAGGAGCGTCATCGAGCTGTACGTGTGCTAAGAACTCGGAGGTGCCGGAGTAACGGTGCTTGGATCGGTCGGATCGGGAAGACGTACGACTACTTCCTCTATGTTGCGTCAACGCTTCCGCTTCGGTCTACGAGGGTACGTAGACAACACTCTCCCCTCTCGTTGCTATGCATCACCATGATCTTGCTTGTGCGTAGGATTTTTTTGAAATTACTACGTTCCCCTACAGGTTCTTCCTCCGAATACTCTATAGAAGATCTTGAACACGAGGGTATTGTCCGGCTCTGCAAAATAAGTTCCACATACCACCGTAGAGAGAATAATATTTCCACAAATCTAATCTGCTGACACATTTGATAGCATGACATCATGTCATGGTCCGGTCATTATTCGAACCGTTTTCCTCAACCAGCACTGCACATATCGCGAGGCGGTTTTCTTGACACATCTTGTCAAAGCAGAGATCGTGTCCCCCTTATTATGGGATTCTCATCAATATGGACGTGGGTAACCCAATCGTGCCTGTTGGTATGTCTCCTCGATTTTAGGCAAGTCCCAGACGGCCACGAGGAGGACGCTCGATATTCATCCTTTTTATAAAGAGGCCAAGGCCTGTCCTTTTTTCCCTCTCGTGCTCAATCGAATCCTTCCCCCGCCTCGAGTTCCAACACCCAAGGCTCAGGTAAGGCGCTTCAGACCTTCAACCATGTCCGGATCCAACCTCCAAGGTCGGTGGATGCCTTCCTCTGTCACAGAGGAGGACATCAAGAAGCTGAGAGAGGCCAGGTATCTGACCGCCGAAATCTCGCACAGGCTGCCTGCCCGAGGGCAGGTCATCCCCACTCCCGAACCCAACGAGAATGTTGTGTTCATCTCTCACTTCCTCCGAGGGCTAGGCCTCTCTCTGGATCCCTTTGTTAGGGGGCTCACGTTCTATTATGGGCTAGATTTCCATGATCTGGCCCCGGATTCCCTCCTTCACATCTCGTCGTTCATCGTCGTGTGTGAGGTCTTCCTCCGCATTACCCCACACTTCGGCCTGTGGCTCAAGACTTTCAATGTGAAGCCGAAGATGATCAAGGGGAGTCACAAAGAGTGCGGAGGTGCCGCAATAAGCAAAAGCGCTGATGCTCCATGGCCAGAGGGTTCCTTCCCAGAGGTGTCCAGTTTATGGCAACGGGAGTGGTTTTACATCACAGCTCCCGGAGTACCAAGTGGGTAGCCGCCCCAGCCTTTCGCTCGGGCCCTCCACCACAACTGACGTCATGGATCAACAAGGGGCTGAACTGGGGGCCAGTAAATGATGTGCCGATATTGCAGAGTCGCATCCAAGATCTCGTTGAGAGAGATGTCAGCCTGGTCATGGTAATGCAAGTCATGCTAGTTTTTTGAGTCCAGCCTTGCAAACGTCGACCCCTCCGTTTATGGGAATTCAACCCGGAAGGACCGCGAACTATTCAACACTTCCTTGGCATGACGCTCGAAGAGATGTACAAATTGTTCTTCGGACCCCAAATAAAGTGTCCGGACACCACCGAGGATGCAGGTCTGAGCTGTAATTGCCCCGATACCCAAGTAAGTAATCCCATGGCCGAACACGCTATCTTTTTATTTATCATAGCATCATTATGAAAAGTCGCTCTTTGACCAGGACTGGATAACAAAGGCGAAGATGATCAGGTGTTTGGCCCCCCTTCCTGAAGGCTCGGCCAATCCAGTACTAGCCAGGATGCTCGAGCCGGCGCCTTATCAGGCAC
The DNA here is from genome assembly GCA_034509565.1 of Triticum monococcum. Lineage (NCBI taxonomy): Eukaryota > Viridiplantae > Streptophyta > Magnoliopsida > Poales > Poaceae > Triticum > Triticum monococcum. Next base: position 31,607,860 of record CM067841.1, on the reverse strand, counting down.
CCTCAGGGGAAGATAAAGGGGGGAATACAGAGGCTGAAAGCGGGCCTCACTCACTATTCGTCCAAACAGGGGTAATTAATTAGCGCCTCCGTGAAGGAGGATAACCAGGGAGAAGAATCTGACATTCCCTCTCCCGAAGGAAGGGAGAGGACCCCCTCTGAAGACCCGAAAACAAAGGTTTCCAAACGGGGGAAGAAATCTTCGGCAGATGGTCTTGCCTCGGAGGGTACTCTTGCCGCACAGTGCCCGCAAGGGGATCAACCCTCGACCGAGCTATAAGTAAACAAAAAGTACTTAATAGTGAAAATATCCTACCTTACTTCTGAAGACAATAACCGAAGCTTATATCTTGTAGTTCGGATCATAGCCCTTCTCGCCAGAGTTCGTCTTCGGGGGATCTTCTTCCGGAGATGATGGAGAGCGAAACACCTCCCCCTGCCACCCCGCCTTATGAGGCGGCCGACCCTGAAGTGTCGTCGCGGAGGGTTTCTCCTGATCCGCCAAGGCCAGAGGTTAATCCTTTGGCCACCCGAAGTCCTCAGTATTCGACTCCTAAAGAGAACAACAAAAAGAGTCCGGAACCGTACAGTGTGAGGTCAGACGCACTGAAGGATCTTCTGGAGCAAGCGGCCATCTTAGAAGTGCATCGTACGGTAATGGGTACGTTGATTGAAAGGATTTCATCCGCTGAAAGCGGGTTGCATGAAGCTTTTATGAGTCTGCAGAAAGGCTTTGAGGTACGTGAAATAGTGTAGGTTTTTGATAGTACCGCACACGTTAGGTGTGCCTTATGCATATAGTAGCCCCTAAGACTCTGGTTGCCATCGTGAATGGCGGCAAACAGAGGATCATAGTCCCAGGTAATAATCAGACCGCCTTCATGTGTTGGTGGCTGAAGGTCTGGTGGCTAGCCGTACTGGTGAGTTTGCCGAGCTGAAGTGGCAACTTGATGCGGCAGATGCTGACATCGTTCTTGTCAACAAGCGGCTCGACGAGGCACAGGGTGTGTGATTACTTCGGTGATCAACACATAGTAAGAGGAGCATGATGCTAGTATCTTTAATATGTTGTGACTGCAGATGGAGCCGCCACCATGGAGACCCTTCGGGCGGAACTTGCCCGAGCCAAGGAAGAAGCCACGAATAGTGATGCGGTCGCTCTAAAGGCGGTCGAAGAGCTGATGCCCGAACAGGCTGTGCATTGCCAAAGCAAGGAAAAAATAGCCAAGATGGCCGTTGAGTTGAAATATGTCGCCGACCGATACCAGCTTCTTGAAAAAGAAAGCCGAGCGAAGGCGACGGACCTGGAGAAGGCCATGGTAGCAGCCAAGGAAGCCCGCTCCAAAAACAGAGCGACGAAGGAGGAGCTGCGTCAAGCTGGAGATGTCGCAGCTGGGAAACCCTTTTTGTTGCGGACGAAGTTCGAAGATCCAAAGTATGCCCCTATTGATCAACTATGGAGTTCTGCAGACACATACATGGATTTGGCAGCAAGTGCTGCTAATGCGGCCGACCACTTCAAGGATCAAAAAGATCGTGAAGTGGAAAAGCTGTTCTGGTCACAGTTCCATGCTCCAGTGCGTCCTCTGCTGTTGAATGAACGAATGGCCGAGTGGGCCGAGCTCCATAGGTTGTCCATACTTGCCATGAGGTCTGTTGTGGATCATCTGTGGCCGGAAGGGCGAAGGCCGAATAGTTACTTTAGTTTAGTGCAACAATTCCTTGGTGATGTGCCGCACATCGACGCTATGAAGAGGTTGGCGTGCATAGAGGGTGCGCGGATGGCACTTGCCCGTGCCAAGACATACTGGGCAGAGATGGAGGCCACCAGTATTGCAACACAGGGTTTGGCCGTGGGCCGAGTAGCTGCCGAGCACTACTTTGAAAGAAGTCCTTGAAGGCGCTCGTTTGATAGAGGCTCAGTGCTTGAAGAATATTATGTTCTAGTGACATGTATTCCCATTGTAAAAACAATTTTTTATTGAATTATAAAGGTTGTCTTTATACTTTTGCCTGAAAGTATTATGATGCCTCCCGTGTGGCCGTTTATGTATATATGAATATAACCTGAACGTTTGCAGTTGTCGGCTTCAGCCCCCACGCATATAATGCGAGGGTGTTCGCAAAAAATGCGTAGTCACACTTGATCCAACGTCTTGGTCCATAAAGGAGGTGGTAGCACAGCGAACGAGGCAATCAGAGTATATTGCCTTAACACTTTCAGCTAGCCATAGGATTTTGACGGTGGGACTACTATATAGCCCCTGGTACTTCCGCGCTCGTCCGAATACGGGGCACGTACGTACATGACCGGGAAACGGCCCTGATACATCTCCGTCGTATCTCCTTTTCCTAACACTTTTGCCCTTGTTTTGGACTCTAACTTGCATGATTTGAATGGAACTAACCCGGACTGACGCTGTTTTCAGCAGAATTACCATGGCGTTATTTATGTGCAGAAACAAAAGTTTTTGGAATGACCTGAAACTTCACGGAACAACTTTTCGGAAATAATAAAAAATCCTTGCAAAAGAAGAAGACCAGGGGGCCCACCACCTGTCCACGAGGGTGGCGGGCACGCCTGCCCCCCTACGGCGCGCCCCCTACCTCGTGGCCCCCCTGGAGCTCCTCCGACTCCAACTCTATATATTTGGTTTTGGGGAGAAAAAAATCAAAGAAGAAATCATCGCGTTTTACGATACGGAGCCGTCGCCAAGCCCTAAAACCTCTCAGGAGGGCTGATCTGGAGTCCGTTCGGGGCTCCGAAGAGGGGAATCCGTCGCCATCGTCATCATCAACCATCCTTCATCACCAATTTCATGATGCTCACCGCCGTGCATGAGTAATTCCATTGTAGGCTTGCTGGGCGGTGATGGGTTGGATGGGATCTATCATGTAATCGAGTTAGTTTTGTTAGGGTTTGATCCCTAGTATCCACTATGTTCTGAGATTGATGTTTTTATGACTTTGCTATGCTAAATGGTTGTCACTAGGGCCTGAGTGCCATGATTTCAGATCTGAACCTATTATGTTTTCATCAATATATGAGAGTTCTTGATCCTATCTTGCAAGTCTATAGTCACCTATTATGTGTTATGATACGTTAACCCCGAAGTGACAATAATCGGGATACTTACACTACAAAAAAATACACTTCCATGATGATACATGTGTGTCACAGTAGGTCGCGTTTTCTGTCATGCATGTACATCCATGACGATTTTATGACAGAATCAAGATAGTCATACCTGGGCTGTCATAGAAGTGTTCCATGACATTACCAAAATTATCATCACGGAAGTGTCCACTTCCATGACAATAAATCGCGTGTCATGGAAGTGCTTTCATCAAGGGTGACCGACACGTGGCATCCACCGTAACGGAACGCCGTTAAGCTATCGGGTCGGGTTTTGGATCCGATAACCCGTTAACAGCCTCGACCAATGGGGATTTTCCATGTGTAAAATCATCATTGGCTGGAGGAGACACATGTCAGGTTCGCGTTGGCACATGTGTCACTCATCCAATGGGCGAGACGTGCCTATGATGTGTTGACACGTGGACCGGCCCATCTAGTTTAAATGGGCCGGCCCAACTGAAGGCCCACAAGATTTTGCGGAACATAATGGGCTGGCCCAGCTAAAGGCCCACGAGATTTTGCGGACCATAATGGGTTGGCCCAGCTGAAGGCCCACAAGATTTTGCGGGCCATAATGGGCCGGCCCAGGTAAAGGCCCACAAGATTTTTGTGTGCCATAATGGGCCGGCCTAGGTAAAGGCCAACAAGATTCTTGCGGATCATAATGGGCCGGCCCGGCTAAAGGCCCACGAGATTTTGCCGACATTAATGGGCCAGCCCAGCTGTAGTCCCATAAGATTTTGAGGACCCTAGTAGGCCGGCCCATTAACTGGCTGCCATGTTTTGGGGCAAATGCCGGCCCATATTTGATCCGGTCCATTAATGGCCTGCCACGCTCCGTGCCTAATAGTGGCCCATATGAGATCCGGCCCGTTAAAAGCCTACCACGTTCTGGGCGAAATTACGACCCAGATCAGGTCCGGCCCTTTAAGAGACTTTGGGCTCAATTATGGCCCATATCAGATTTGGCCTGTCAATTGGACACTATGCTTTTGGGACCACTTGCTAAAGGCCCACTTAGTAATTGGGCCTGATATTAGTTTTGGCCTATTAAGGGCCCGTTTAACATTTCGGCCCTATATTAATTTCGGCCTGCTAAAAGCCCGTCATATAGTTGGGCCTAACTACGACCCGGTTTGCATCCGGCCTGCTCGCAACCGATATCTGATTGGGCCAAACAAGGACCGAGACAATTTTGGCATGCTAAAAGCCCATGATTTGACTCGCACAATCATGGGACGGGGTTCATTTCGGGCTGATGCCTGCGCGTGAGCTGTTCGACACATTTTAGGCCCAACCTACATCGTGATTGCATGACGGCCCGATTATGTACCGTAATTTTGCGGTTTGGCCGGTTTACTGCGAAGACAGGATATATATACAGTAAAATAACTGCAACATCGTGAATAAGAAAAAACCTAGATTATAGAATAAAGAAATTACGGCATATTACATCCACTGGGCACCAAAGTTCGCCACTATGATAATAAAGCACAAGCAGACAACAGATTACATACACTGGGCATCAAAGATCGCCACTAGTGCAAATAAACACGCCGACAAAATAATATACAAAACCTACAGCACTTCAATAGAGTTCAAGAAAGGTTAGCCCTGCTGGGGAGCTGCAGCGCAAGCAGCTGAGCAAGATGATGAGGCTGCGGTTGTTCAACACTTATATCTTCCTCACTCTGAAAGATAAACAAGCAGACAGATGACAGGTTTTGCACATAAAAGTATCAGTGCTGACAATTCATCACATTTCTTACTGACGAATAAAGTGACACCGTTTAAAATTGCATTAACACAGTATGGTATTGTTCAGGTCAAGACATGGCAAGAAATGACATTGTGAAGGAGTTGGCAGCTTCACGACAGCACTGGATTACAGATCAAGAACTCATAAGTATCAATGGTTAGTGTGCTGTCAATTTACACCATTTTAGATTGGCAAATAAAGAGACAGTTTAAATAATAGTAGAATGATATGACATTGTTCATAGTTAAGACATTGCAGAATATGACATTTTGCTATAGAGGGTAGGTTCACCACACCACTGGATTACAGATGAAGAATAGAAGCATACATGCAGTGCAAAAGAAGATCACTTGCTTTGTATAGTTTAATTTACATGGTATGAAGAAGGAACTTGGTTGTACAACTGAAAACTTAAATTGAGAAAGGAAAAAAATTTGTTTATGAACTACATAATAAACTGTAAACAATCAATTTGATGCAAACACCAAAAATAAACAACTGTTGCAGTCATGCCTAAACAAATATGTACAACAAAGTTTGAAGGCTTGAGATGGACAAACTTACATTATTGGTGAAGATAGGCTCTATAAAGGCCTTGTCCATGCTGATGGGGGGGGGGCAATTCAAGAAGTTTACCACATAATCTTCTTCAAAAGCATTGCCTTTATTCTACATTTTGTTAAGAGTAAATATAGATGTGATAATATACGAAAAAATGGAGAATATTTAAGATAGGATGAAGAGTGATGCTACATAACCAAGTAGCTATAAATGCAAGTGCAGCGATACAGGCAAAAGGTACAGCCAAGAGCAAAGCAGCGGGCAGCATACTTTTGATAATTTGGAGCGAACAATTGATAAGCAAGCTATCATGCATACTGTTGTCACATAATGAACCAGGTATGTATGCAAGTACAGTGATACAGGACAACAAGTACTAACAAGAGCAAAGAAGTAGGCAGCATATTTGCGATATCCTGTCGTTCTTGTCAAACCGGAATTCTTCTTCGAACAGATTTCCTGCAAAAAAGATCCGTAAGGCACATGCGGAAAAGTAGAAGTTCAAATTGTCATGTGATTTCATAGACAGTACCTCATCCTGGGAACAAGACCAGTGCATAACAAGGTTTTTCCATTCAATGTCTTCTAAATTTAGCACATGAGACTTCACCAGAAATTCGTTTATAGACTTGCCATCAAAGTGTGATTTCCTCAGGTAACACCGATACTGCTGCAATGCTTCCTTGAAAAGCACAAGCAAGCTTTGCTCGTCAAGACTATCCAGATTGACCCTCGCCTAGTTACAACAATGTAATGTAAATCATTGATGTGTTCAATTAGCAGAAAATAGGAAAATAATAATCATGAATAATAGCACTTACACATAAGTTGGATAGGAAGATGTGAAAATGGTGTTTGTCTTCACAATAATCTTCCCATGATGGGAATATATGCACGTAGTCCCTAACAACATTGAAAGTATTGTCTTTTAAACTGGGAATAAATGTAATGGGGTTCCAATCTGCAGGAATTGGCCGTCTCTGCAGTTGGGATAGGTCTTCGGCCGGTGGACTTGCTGTACTTTTTGCTGAAGTGGGATTTTTCTATGGTACAACTGGTGCTACGGCAAATGAAATCGGTATACCTTTTGCTGGAGTGCAGGTCCTGTGTGGTGGGGCTAGTGGTGTGGCCAGTGAAGTATGGGTACAGTCTTCTGGAGTTGGTCCTACGTTTTGTGTCACTGATTGTATAGCCAATATAAGTGGGGTGCTGTCTGATTTCTCCGGCACCACTACGTTTTTCAAGGACTTTGCTGGTGCTCCTTCAGGTTCGGCAATCACCCTCTTCCTTTTTGATGTCTGATGCACAAGAACAACATTTGAGTGGAAAAACATGGTATGATGACAGATGGAATATGTATTGATAATGGATGGGCGTGGCATCTCGACATATATGATGAGTAAACTAAGCAGATGGCGGTGCAATAAAGTAGAAGAAATGCAAGACACCACTAGGGAAAAGCTTATACACAGGATCTTACCAGTAGCGAGTTTTAAATTAAGACGCTGCTGCAATGTAGCAGTCACTACTAGGAAAAGGGCTATAGATGGAATTGACACTAATGGCGCACCAGACATGTGGTGTGCCATTACTATATACTAATGACGCACCATGTGTTGGTACGCCATTAGTGTCCAAATACTAATGGCACACCATATCCACGGTGCGCCATTAGTAATTTTTTTTTATTTTTTTCAAAACTACTAATGGCGCACCGTGGGAGTGGTGCGCCATTACTAGTTGAAATAGTAATGGCGCACCACATCCACGGTGCGCCATTAGTAAAAATATTTTTTTTTGAATTTTTTTAATTTTTTTTTCAAAATTACTAATGGCGCACCGTGGCATGGTGCGCCATTAGTAGTTGAACTAGTAATGGCGCACCATACCATGGTGCGCCATTAGTACCTTGGCCACCACTTCCACCGAATGCACCCCCCCTCCCCTGTGGATCGCCTTTTCAGTTTTGAAAAAAATAAAAGAAAATGATGAAAATGTCAAAAAAATAAAAGAAAATAAGTTTCCCATGTGCTATGTGGTCTAGTTGTTGGGAAAATTTGCAAATATGAATTTCGACTTCATTTGCAAAATCTCTCGAGAATTTGTAAAAATGGGCATAACTTTTGCATACTAACTCGGATGAAAAAGTTTTTTATATGAAAAATCATCTACTCGAAAAGTTACATCCAAATTTAATGGGGGGAACCCCGTTAAACATTTGCAAAATCCTCAAAAACCTAACAGAAAAAAGATACGGGGCTTTTAAGATCTAGAGAGGCAAAAAAATTAAAAATAATTCAAACTTACTAATGGCGCACCTGCCCATGGTGCGCCATTAGTATCTTCCCGCCTTCAAAATTCAAAATAAGTCAACAAAATAAAAAAAAGTTACTAATGGCGCACCTGCCCGTGGTGCGCCATTAGTATCTTCCCGCCTTCAAAATTCAAAATTAGTCAAAAAAAATTAAAAAAAAAGTTACTAATGACCTGCCCACGGTGCGCCATTAGTATCTTCCCGCCTTCAAAATTCAAAATAAATCAAAAAATAAAAAAAAGTTAGTAATGGCGCACCTGCCCACGGTGCGCCATTACTATGTCGTATACATGGCTGGGCGCACCTCCTCCACTCCACCTCTCCTCCATTCCATCTCCTCCTCTCCTCTCCTCCACTCCATCTCCTCCTCTCCTCCACTCCATCTCCTCCTCTCCGGCGACCTCGTTCTCCTCTCCGGCGACCTCCTCCTCCTCCTCTCCGGCGACCTCCTTCTCCTCTCCGCCGACCTCCTCCTCCTCCTCTCCGGCGACCTCCTCCTCCTCCTCTCCGGCGACCTCCTCCTCTCCGGGAACCTCCTCCTCCCTCCTCTCCTCCCCTCCCCTCACGGTTTCTCCTCCCTCCTCTCCGGTGAGCTCCTCCTCCCTCCTCTCCTCCCATTCCCTCATGGTTTCTCCTTCCTCCTCTCCGATGCTTCGGTGAACTCCTCTCTGGCGACCTCCTCCTCCTCTCCGGCAATGTAGGCGAGCGCCTCTCCGGTGACCTCCTCCTCCTCCTCTCCGGCGAACTCCTCTCCGGCAAAAGAACACGGCAAAAGAACGTACAAGATCCAAAAACAGGAACAAAATTTGAAATAATATCGTGCCAAAAAACGAGCAAAAAAACTAGCAAAAAATGGGCAAAAAAATCACGATCCAGATCCAAATTCAAAATTCAAAAATAGTAATGGCGCACGGTGGGGGTTAGACGGTGCGCCACTACTATTTTCCCGCCTTCAAAATTCAAAAATACTAATGGCGCACCGTGGCCTATACTAATGGCGCACTAGTGGCCTATACTAATGGCGCACCGTGGCCGATACTAATGGCGCACCAGTGGTGCGCCATTACTAAAAATCACTAATGGCGTGCTAGTAATGGCGCACCAATGATGCGCCATTAGTAGGCAAAACTGGTGCGCCATTAGTAGGCCTTTTCCTAGTAGTGAGTAGCGCGCTCCGGCAGTACTCGCTGCTGAAATAAACGTAGCAGTAGCACGCCTCCTCTAAGCCGCGCTACTGCTATAATTCCCACGACCCCGCCGCGAAGCTAGTTCTAGCAGCAGCGCGTTAATTCGGAGTGCGCTACTGCTAGGTAGTTTAGAAGTAGCGCCTTTTCCTTTAGAGCGCTACTGCTAAAACTAGCTATCTCCCACCCCCACGCTCTCCTCTATCCGATCCACACTCACACTCACACTCACTCCCCCTAACCCCCCCCCGCTCGCCGGTCCTCCCCCGCCGGCCGCCATCGCCTACCCCTCTTCCCTCTGTGCTGCCGTCAACTCCTCCTCCTCACTGGACTCGGTACCGCCCTCCTCCTCCGTCCTCCCACGACTCGCCGCCAGCCAGCCCCTTCTCGCTCCGCCTTCCTCCTTCGTCCTACTCTCTTCTCCCTCCTCGAGTCGCCCCTCCTTCTCCCTCTTCGCTGCTACTTTTTGATTTAGTAGGCTTGTTCATATGCAACATTTTGATTTAGTTGATTTAGTAGGCTAGTTGATTCGGTTGATTTAGAACATTTTGATTTAGTTGATTTAGTAGGCTAGTTGATTTAGTTGATTTAGAACATTTTGATTTAGTTGATTTAGTAGGCTAGTTGATTTAGTTGATTTAGAACATTTTGATTTAGTTGATTTAGTAGGCTAGTTGATTTAGTTGATTTATTAAAACATTTTGATTTAGTTGATTTAGAACATCTTGATTTAGTTGATTTAGAACATTTTGATTTAGAGTATTTCGTATGCTAGGGGATTTAGTACGCTAGTTGATTTAGTATGCACCATTTTATTGTTATTTTTTCTGTACATGGATAGGTAGATGCTTTTGTTTTTTTGTAATAAGTTATTTTTTGGCAAAATGTAGGTGCCAATTTAGTTAAATTTGCCACTTGTTCTTTTAATCAATTATCTTAGGCAATAGGGGCCACATTAGATGAAATGTCTTGGTAGGTGGTACCCTTATTTGGTAGATATTTGTGAAAAGTTTTTTATGCAATAGGTGCCACCGAAATGCTTTATTAGGTGGTACCTTGTCATCTAATATGTTAATAGATCTTAGGATTATAATTGTCCATAAAATTGCTTCTCGCGGAAGAACCAAAAATATCACATGCTACTGTTTTTCTTTCCTGTGAAGTGGATCGTTAATCCTTTCTGGAATCTACTTGATGATATGCTATAGTGTAGAGTCTGATCACATGCTTATTAGTGTAGAATCCAAGGAACTATTAATAGTGTAGATAATCCATATATACTTATTAGTAGAATTCATGATTAATTAGTACAAATACGTAGTACTGTGTCTTTTGATAGTGTAGAAATCTAGACTTAATAGAAATATATTTGCAAGAGTTTGTGCGAGGCTATTTATTAATTGATATGTTTTTCTTATTCAGAAATTGCCAAAGAACCTATCTGTGAGTTGTGGTATCGAGCCTGATGAAGAAGGCTCAGCTGGACTACGCCTTACCGTAAGGGGCTCCGTCACCACCTGTACTTACCGCATGGACACAGACGGTCGCACACACTTAAACTCGGTTGGGTGGAAGAGATTCCTCGTTGGCAAGAATCTTCGTGTTGGATAGACCATCCTAATTACTATCAGGAACACCCACCGCCCAGGCTTGAGGATGATGATCGTCGTCGATATCATCTAGAACTACATGTGTGTGTGTGGCTATATCATGTAGAACTACATATGATGATCGTCGTCGATATCATCTAGAACTACATATGATGATCATCGTCGATATCACCTAGTACTGCTTGAGGATGCATGTTGAGTATATATGAAATTGTTATCTAGTACTCCCTCCATTCCAAATTACTCATCGTGGTTTTAGTTCAAATTTGAACTAGAACCACGACGAGTAATTTGGAACCGAGGGAGTACTACCTAGTACCTATAATGCTTTATGAAATTGATATCTAGTAGTACCTAGTATCTAGAAATTGTAGTTTATTGAAGCTGAAACGAGGTAGGAAGCCGGGGGGAAATGATGAAAGATATAGCAGTAGCGCGGGGCCAGAAAATCGTTATAGGTAATTAATAGTAGCGCGTTCCAGAAAAGCGCTGCTGATATAGTCAATAGTAGTAGCGCGGGTACAGACCGCGCTACTACTAACAGTTAGCTGTAGCGCCGCATCGGTAGCGCGGCTGCCCGCGCTACTGATAGCCTCAAAACCCGCGCTACTACTAGGGTTTTCCCTAGTAGTGAGACAACATATGCAAGATACCCGCAATCAATAAAATATTGCCAAATTAGAACAGGCACCTTGATGGGTGAACATGACAGGCCATCTGCGTTTGAGTCCTCGAGGATAGAATAGTCATTAGGATCATATTCTGAACAAGAATCAACAGGTGGGGAGCGTATGAGTTTCATTGCATCCAGAATGGCACTCAATGCCTTGGTGCCAATTTTGTAAGTCATTACAGTGTTTAGCTTTAAGAGTGGACTGCTTCTAGTGCGACACAAAGCAGCTACACAGATCATAGGGTAGATATAATGGGAAAACCTTAAGCATCAGAGTAAAATCAGCAAAGTGGAACTTGCTGGAATATATGTGCTAGTATTGCCAGTACGACTAGAAAGGCTTCGGATACCAGCTCTCTTCAGGTGAAGGTGCGGTACTCTTAATATCAGTGTAACTCTCAAAGGCGACACAGCTCCCTACATTTCCTTGCTATTCTTATAGGATTCAAGTGGGCAGGCCACTACAAATCCTATTCCTATGTTTACAAGATCCTACGAATCAAAGAGGCTCAAAGTGTCCATCAGAACCGACCGTATAGACCTCTACACTGCAAATGTCCCTGCTCATCTTCAGTACAAGGAACATACTATACTACTATCATACTCCCTCCATTCCAAAATATAAGTCTTGGTAGATGGATCACATATAGATGTATCCAGATACATTTTAGAGTGTGGATTCACTCATTTTGCTCCATATGTAGTCCATGGTGGAATCTCTACAAAGACTTGTATTTAGGAACGGAGAGAGTACATATTAAAGAAGAACGGAAGAGCAAGAAGATTTTGGATAATAAAATGTTGGTTGCGCAGTGCCCACACTTGATGAACCAGAGCGCATTAAGAATGCAACTCCCAGCTGTCTCTCGATCATTTCAGGCGGTTGGATGAAGATCCTACGTCTCCTAACCCTTCTTCTTCCTCGTCTCCGATTCTTCCCATACAGAACACCGCACGGGCCGCCGGCCGGACCACCGGCCCCCACCGCCTGTGTTCCTCCGCCACCCCCAGCCCCGCCCCCGCCCCAACCCCCATCCGTGTCGAGTTTTCTTCGTTCGGTGAGGCCCCACAACCACCCGAGCCCCTTCGATCGCATCGGCGAACTCCGGCGAGGTCTGAAAAATCGACTGACCCAATTTTGAAATTTAGTCTACTGTGATTTAACTAGTGTGGAATATAAAAGGGGAAATCCATAAGCATTGGGAGTATAGTGTTGAGCGTGCCATGGCGGATCTGAAGGTGCAAACCGGACAAATGCAACTTCGCAACCAAGACCAAAAATCAGAGTAAAGCAGTGGCGATCTATTTTCTTGGTGCGATAAATAAGTAGAGCAAATACGAAAGAGTACCGCCTCTAGTGCGGCGCCGTGTACGCATCTGCTGAGAATTTGACGGTGCTGCGGTAGTGATGGCTATCGGCGGCATGGAAGCTGATCTAGGAGGGTAGACGGTGGCGACGGGGCGCGGTGGATGAGACGGTCGTAGGAGCGGCGCCGACAAGGTGGACGATGACGGGGATGAAGCGAGAGGACGGGATGCAAGGATCCCGGTCCGAAGTCGTGGATGAGAGAGGTCGATCTCTTGTAATGGACGACGGCATCGGGGTATCAGCTCCGGCATGGTGGAGGAGGACGACGGTGGATGGGGTGGCGGACGGCGGCGGACGGAGGAGGGTGGGGTGGAGAGGGTGTTTTGGCACCCACGGAGTACGAGTGGGGAAAAGGGAGGTAGAGAGGAAGGGGGGAACCATGTATTCAGGGCGCGCTTGTCTCAAATGCGAGGAAATTTACAAACTTAGCCCCCGTTTCAAATTTCTACTACATCATAGCAACATTAGTCGGTTGGGGATAGGACGGTAATCTCGCATACACCGAATATTTGCCGACGAGAGTTTGTTTTTGGCGCCCATCGTGTATGAATATTAATCGAGGAGGGAGTCGATTTCGGCCGAGGACACACTGTGTTTTGGCGCCCACTGTGTATGAATCCGGGTGAGAGGCGGTTACGTCACGTTTGGGTGAAATTACAAACCTACACCTATCGAAACCTATATAAATCCAGCAGATAGGCTTTGCGTGGCTGGGATAGGCAGTAGTGATTTCCATCTCGCAGATTTTGATTTCCATCTCACGTCTCTACTATTCTCTGGTATCACTTGGTACCTAAGCTTTATTTTTCACCAACACACACACAGTCTCCACTCGTCTTTCACTTTGTCTTTCTCTCTATGGGATTCTGTCACACACCCTATATGTCTCTACATATGACTCATACCACAAAAATTACTCTCTCTCTCTCTCTCTCATGTAGACACAACATTTGTTGCGGGCTCCTTTCTGTCTCCATCCCAGACTGACATTATTCATTTATTTAGCAATCGGACAATCCCGACTACCGTCTCCTCTCTCTCTCACACAGACACACACACAACTCCTATTTCCACTCCCCTTCCCGACTACCATCTCTCTCTCACACACACAAAACTCTCGCATTTGCACCCCGACTCGTATTTCTCTCACAAGCATTTATCGACTAGCTAGCCTCTAGATAGGTTTACACACCTGCACACTCGTGCTTCCACCATCGCATACATGTCTCTCTCCCGCTCCTTGTATCTATGTAGTGATATGTCTCCGTCGTATCTATAATTTTTTATTGTTCCATGCCAATATCATTCAACTTTCATATATTATTGGCAACTTTTTATACTATTTTTGGGACTAACATATTGATCCAGTGCCCAGTGCCAGTTCCTGTTTGTTGCATGTTTTTTGTTTCGCAGAATATCCACATCAAATGGAGTCCAAACGGGATAAAAACAGACGGAGATTTTTTTGGAATATATATGATTTTTTGGAAGAAAAATCCACGCAACACGGTGCCCGAGGTGGCCATGAGGCAGGGGGGGGGGGCGCGCCCCTGACCCTCGTGGGCCACCCGTAAGGCGGTTCGTGCCCTTCTTTATCCGCAAGAAAGCTAATTTCCGGATAGATATCGTGTCAAAATTTCAGCCCAATCGGAGTTACGGATCTCCGGGAATATAAGAAACGGTGAAAGGGAAGAATCTGAGAACGCAGAAACAGAGAGAGACAGAGAGACAGATCCAATCTCAAAGGGGCTCTCGCCCCTCCCGTGCCATTGAGGCCATAGACCAGAGGGGAAACCCTTCTCCCATCTAGGGAGGAGGTCAAGGAAGGAGAAGAAGGAGGGGGGCTCTATCCCCCTCGCTTCCGGTGGCACCGGAGTGCCACCGGGGGCCATCATCATCACTGTGATCTACACCAACACCTCCACCATCTTCACCAACATCTCCATCACCTCCCCCCCTCTATCCACAACGGTCCACTCTCCCGCAACCCGCTGTACCCTCTACATGAACATGGTGCTTTATGCTTCATATTATTATCCAATGATGTGTTGCCATCCTATGATGTCTGAGTAGATTTTCGTTGTCCTTTGGTGGTTGATGAATTGCTAGGATGGATTTAATTTGCTTGTGGTTATGTTGCTGTCCTTTGGTTCCCATCATATGATTGCACGCGTGGATCACACCCTAGGGTTAGTTGTATGTTGATAGGACTATGTATTGGAGGGCGGCAAGAGTGACAGAAGCTTCAACCTAGCATAGAAATTGATGCATACAAGATTGAAGGGGGACCAATATATCTTAATGCTATGGTTGGGTTTTACCTTAATGAACATTAGTAGTTGCGGATGCTTGCTAATAGTTCCAATCATAAGTGCATAGAATTCCAAGTCAGGGATGACATACTAGTAGTGGCCTCTCCCACATAATACTGGCTATCGGTCTAGTAAAGTAGTCAATTGCTAATAGTTCCAACTTCTACCTTTAGCTCCTCGTTGGGTTCGACACTCCTACTTATCGAAAACTGTTGCGATCCCCTATACTTGTGGGTTATCAAGACCTTTTTCTGGCGCCATTGCCGGGGAGCAATAGCGTGGGGTGAATATTCTCGTGGGAGCTTGTTTGCTTTATCACTACGTAATTTTTATTTGTTGTTCTAGTTGTTCTCTATATTTAGTTATGGATATGGAACACGAAATGCCAAAAAAATTAGGTGTACTTGCTACTCATGGAGATGGGGAACCTCCTAAAACCCTTGATGCTGGTTATGTGAAAATATTATGTACTACTTTAATAATCCTGAGAAAACCCCATTCAATAATTATGTAATGGGAGTAATGCTGGATCAACGTGAATACTTTAGGGATTACCGCTTGACACAAAAAGGATACTATTATGGGATCAAATTCATATATTGAATTGGTATGCTAGGCAACTATGCTTGAGATATGATTATACTTGTTGCTCTAAGATGAAGGCTCCACACCTTCCCTTTTTATGCAAATTTAATGATAATAAAACCTTAGCTACTTATGCTAGAGGTATATATGATTACTATGATGTGGAACAAATAGAAGAATTTGTTGCTTTTATGGGTGCTTATGAAATTGAATCTATGTTTAAAGAGTTTGAAGACTTTGATGATTCGGTTTATAGACCTGAAAATTTAGCTATCCTTAAATATTGTTATGAGAATTATGAATACAATTACGAAATTAATGCGCTTATTGAGAAAGTCTCCGCTGTCCAAGAGAGACTAATATTTTGCAGGAATCTATGGAAGAAGAAGTTGATGAAACTGTGAGCTCATTGGATGAAAAAGATGAGGAAGAGAGCGAAGAACAAAAGGAGGAAGAGCGGATTATCTACCCGTTCCCACCTTCTAATGAGAGTAACTCTTCAACTCATACATTGTTTAATTCCCCTTCATGCTTACCGAGGGATGAATGCTATGATAATTGCTGTGATCCCGTCGATTCTTTTGAAATATCCCTTTTTGATGATGCTTGCTATGCTTGTGGCCAAGATGCCAATATGAATTATTTTTATGGAGATGAACTTTCTATAGTTCCTTATGTTAAACATGAAATTGTTGCTATTGCACCCACACATGATAGTCCTATTATCTTTTTGAATTATCCAAACTACACTATATTGGAGAAGTTTGTGCTTATTAAGGATTATATTGATGGGTTGCCTTTTACTACTACACATGATGATTTTGATAGATATAATATGCATGTGCTTTCTGCTCCTACTTTCAATTGTTATGAGAGAGGAACTATATCTCTACCTCTCTATGTTTCCAATATGATAAAATTGCAAGAAACTGTTTATACTATGCATTGGCCTTTACTATGTGTGCATGAATTGTTCTTTTATGACATGCCTATGCATAGGAAGAGAGTTAGACTTCGTCATTACATGATATATCTTACCTTGTGCTCACCACTAAATTACAAATCATTGTTAATTAACATTGGCTTTGATATACCTTGGGATCCGGGTGGATCCATTACTTGAGCACTATATGCGTAGCTTAATGGTTTTAAAGAAAGCGCTGCCAGGGAGACAAACCGGAAGTTTTAGAGAGTCATTTATTTCTGTTGTGTGCTTTTATAAAGTTTAGAAATAAAAATAATGTGCCAAGGTTTGCCTTTAGGATGTTTACATTTGCTTAATGGTTTGTACGGTGCAGGACAGAAACTTCGGCTGTAGTGCGCGATTTTACATTTTTTGTTGGAATGTCAAACAGTTCTGATTCTTTTTGCACTGTCTTCCAATACAAATGTTTTATTTTTCCTAATTGTTCTAGAATGTTTCAAGTATCATAAGTATGGTGAATGTTCAGATTATTACAGACTGTTCTGTTTTAGAGAGATTCTGTTTTTGATGCATAGTTTGCTTGTTTTGATGAATCTATCAATTTATATCAGTGGATTAAGCCATGAAAAAGTTATATTACAGTAGAAAAAATTCAAAAACAAAATATGAATTGGGTTTCAACAGTACTTAGAGTAGTTATTTGCTTTATTATACTAACGGATCTTACCGAGTTTTCTGTTGAAGTTTTGTCTGGATGAAGTGTTCGATGATCGAGAAGGTCTCGATATGAGAAGAAGGAAGAGAGGCAAGAGCTCAAGTTGGGGATGCCCGAGGCACCCCAAGTAAATATTCAAGGAGACTCAAGCGTCTAAGCTTGGGGATGCCCCGGAAGGCATCCCCTCTTTCTTCAACAAGTATCAGTATGTTTTCGGATTCGTTTCGTTCATGCGATATGTGCAATCTTGGAGCGTCTTTTGCATTTAGTTTTCATTTTTATTTTTGCTCCATGCTGGTATGAGATAGTCCTTGGTTGATTTATAGAATGCTCTTTGCACTTCACTTATATCTTTTGAGTATGGCTTTATAGAATGCTTCATGTGCTTCACTTATATCATTTGAAGTTTGGATTGCCTGTTTCTCCTTACATAGAAAACCGCCATTTGTAGAATGCTCTTTTGCTTCACTTATATTTGTTAGAGCGTCGGCATATCTTTTGTAGAAAGAATTAAACTCTCTTGCTTCACTTATATCTATTTAGAGTGATGACAGGAATTGGTCATTCACATGGTTAGTCATAAAATCCTACATAAAACTTGTAGATCACTAAATATGATATGTTTGATTCCTTGCAATAGTTTTGCGATATAAAGATGGTGATATTAGAGTCATGCTATTGGGTGGTTGTGAATTATAGAAATACTTGTGTTGAGGTTTGTGATTCCCGTAGCATGCACGTATGGTGAACCGTTATGTAACGAAGTTGGAGCATAAGGTGTTTATTGATTGTCTTCCTTATGAGTGGAGGTCGGGGACGAGCGATGGTATTTTCCTACCAATCTATCCCCCTAGGAGCATGCGCGTAGTACTTTGTTTTGATGACTAATAGATTTTTGCAATAAGTATGTGAGTTCTTTATAACTAATGTTGAGTCCATGGATTGTACGCACTCTCACCGTTCCACCATTGCTAGCCTCTCTAGTATCGCGCAACTATCGCCGGTACCATAAACCCACCATATACCTTCCTCAAAACAGCCACCATACCTACCTATCATGGCATTTCCATAGCCATTCCGAGATATATTGCCATGCAACTCTCATCATCATCATATACTTGACTTGAGCATTCATTGTCATATTGCTTTGCATGATCGTAAGATAGCTAGCATGATGTTTTCATGGTTTGTCTATTTTTTGATGGCATTGCTATGCTAGATCATTGCACATCCCGGTACACCGCCGGAGGCATTCATATAGAGTCATATCCTTGTTCTAGGTATCGAGTTGTAATATTGAGTTGTAAGTAAATAAAAGTGTGATGATCATCATTATTAGAACATTGTCCCATGTGAGGTTATCAAAATGAAAGTGGCCAAAGAAGCCCCACAAAAAAAAGAGAGGGAGGCCAAAGAAGCATACAAAAAAAGAAAAAAATGAGAGAAAAAGAGAGAAGGGGCAATTTTACTATCCTTTTACCACACTTGTGCTTCAAAGTAGCACCATGTTCTTCATATAGAGAGTCTCTTGAGTTATCACTTTCATATACTAGTGGGAATTTTCATTATAGAACTTGGCTTGTATATTCCAATGATGGGCTTCCTCAAATGCCCTAGGTCTTCATGAGCAAGCAGGTTGGATGCACACCCACTTAGTTTCAGTTTGAGCTTTCATATACTTATAGCTCTAGTGCATCCGTTGCATGGCAATCCTACTCACTCACATTGCTATCTATTGATGGGCATCTCCATGGCCCGTTGATACGCCTAGTTGATGTGAGACTATCTTCTCCTTTTTGTCTTCTCCACAACCACCATTCTATTCCAACTATAGTGCTATGTCCATGGCTCACGCTCATGTATTGCGTGAAAGTTGAAAAGGTTTGAGAACGTCAAAAGTATGTAACAATTGCTTGGCTTGTCATCAGGGTTGTGCATGATGTGAGTATTTTGTGTGGTGAAGATGGATCATAGCTAGATTATATGATTTTGTAGGGATAACTTTCTTTGGCCTTGTTATTTTGAAAAGACATGATTGCTTTATTAGTAGGCTTGAAGTATTATTGTTATTATGTCAAATGATAGACTATTGCTTTGAATCACTCGTATCTTAATATTCATGCCATGATTAGATATGTGATCAAGATTATGCTAGGTAGCATTCCACATCAAAAATTATCTTTTTTATCATTTACCTACTCGAGAATGAGTAGGAATTAAGCTTGGGGATGCTGATACGTCTCCGACGTATCTATAATTTTTGATTGTTCCATGCCAATATTATTCAACTTTCATATACTTTGGCAACTTTTTGTACTATTTTGGGACTAACATATTGATCCAGTGCCCAGTGCCAGTTCCTGTTTGTTGCATGTTTTTTGTTTCGCAGAATATCCATATCAAACGGAGTCCAAACGGGATAAAAACTGACGGAGATTTTTTTGGAATATATATGATTTTTTGTAAGAAAAATCCACGCGAGACGGTGCCCGAGGTGGCCACGAGGTGGCCACGAGGCAGGGGGCGCGCTTGCCCCCCTGGGCGCGCCCCTGACCTTCGTGGGCCACCCGTAAGGCGGTTGGTGCCCTTCTTTCGCCGCAAGAAAGCTAATTTCCGGATAGAGATCGTGTCAAAATTTCAGCCCAATCGGAGTTACGGATCTCCGGGAATATAAGAAACGGTGAAAGGGAAGAATCTGAGAACGCAGAAACAAAGAGAGACAGAGAGACAGATCCAATCTCGGAGGGGCTCTCGCCCCTCCCGTGCCATGGAGGCCATGGACCCGAGGGGAAACCCTTCTCCCATCTAGGGAGGAGTTCAAGGAAGGAGAAGAAGGAGGGGGGCTCTCTCCCCCTCGCTTTCGGTGGCACCGGAGTGCCACCGTGGGCCATCATCATCACCGCGATCTACACCAACACCTCCGCCATCTTCACCAACATCTCCATCACCTTCCCCCCTCTATCCACAACGGTCCACTCTCCCGCAACCCGCTGTACCCTCTACTTGAACATGGTGCTTTCTGCTTCATATTATTATCCAATGATGTGTTGCCATCCTATGATGTCCGAGTAGATTTTCGTTGTCCTATCGGTGGTTGATGAATTGCTATGATTGATTTAATTTTCTTGTGGTTATGTTGCTGTCCTTTGGTGCCCATCATATGATTGCATGCGTGGATCACACCCTAGGGTTAGTTGTATGTTGATAGGACTATGTATTGGAGGGCAAGAGTGACAGAAGCTTCAACCTAGCATAGAAGTTGATGCATACGGGATTGAAGGGGGACCAATATATATTAATGCTATGGTTGGGTTTTACCATAATGAACATTAGTAGTTGCGGATGCTTGCTAATAGTTCCAATCATAAGTGCATAAAATTCCAAGTCAGGGATGACATGCTAGCAGTGGCCTCTCCCACATAATACTGTCTATCTGTCTAGTAATGTAGTCAATTGCACAACTCCTATCACCACTTTTCCACACTCGCTATATTTACTTTATTGTATTTTTATCTAAACAACCCCTACTTTTTATTTATGCACTCTTTATTATATTGCAAACCTATCCAACAACACCTACAAAGTACTTCTAGTTTCATACTTCTTCTAGGTAAAGCGAACGTCAAGCGTGCGTAGAGTTGTCTCGGTGGTCGATAGAACTTGAGGGAATATATGTTCTACCTTTAGCTCCTCGTTGGGTTCGACACTCTTACTTATCGAAAACTGTTGCGATCCCCTATACTTGTGGGTTATCATGTAGATTTTTCTTCCCTTCTTGAGACACGCCCTCTCGATCATGCACACACACACTATCGCCTCATTTTAAGCTGATACCTATCACACGCACACACACACACACACTCCTTGTGTCTTTGTTAGACATGCACTCCATCCTCCAACACTCTCCCTCTCTCTCTCACACACATGGGCTTTTTGCAACAACTAGCAAGTTGCCCATGCGTTGCACGGAAGATCAAGATGCATTTGTATGAGTAGTTTATCTTGTGGGGGAAAAGGGTGAACGAGGGAAGGCCTTATTTGCAAATGTGTAGAGGGGTGTGGGTATCTTTTTGCAAAATTTCCATAGTTTCCTTTCTATCTGTAAGATAAATATCGGACGGCCTATATTGCAGGATGGCAGGCACACGATCATCACCGACAATGCTTTTTATAAGAGTAGGGATAAAAAATAGAGTTGGTGATGATGGTGGGCCTGCCATCCTACAATGTAGGTCATCCGATTTATATCTGACAAATAGGAAGGAAAATATGACAATTTACCCGCACTCTTCACCACATTTGCAGATAAGGCCTTCCCTCGTTCATCCTTTTCTCCCACAAGATCTTGATATTTTGTGCAACGCATGGGCATCTTGCTAGTAAGAGTAGAAATTAGACATATACCACTTCTCGAATCTTGAAACCAACAACATTCCTCCCTTATCTCATCAAAACCGCCAAAGGAATATATTTTGAGTGAAACATAACATATTTTTAGTGATATACATATTTCAAAACTAGACTTTTTTCTATCAAATCGCTGAATATGAATTAATCTACTTTGATCGTGTAGCAACGCATTGGCACATTGCTAGTAGTTATTATAATTTTTTGGACACTAGACAAACGGTAGAGTACATATACGAAGAGAAGAGGTGCACGCACGCAGTCGGCCTCTCGTTGTCTCGCACACATGAGTGTTACGTAAAGGCGACGTTACCAAATAAACCCTAAAACCCTAGGTGCATGATTGCTGCATTCGTGGGTACCGGGTACGTGCTGGAGCACCTTTGTATGAATAGTCAGCTCTTGTGATAATTTGATCCGTAGGAGTTGATGGTCGGGACCACAGGTGAACGACTTGGAGCGCGGTGGCTCGCCAGTTGCCACAGATCGAGTAGCCACGTTTAAAATATTTTTTTAGCGGGGTTAATTTAATCTGCATGCATGACTCTCCTCCCCCACGCTCGTCCAATCCGTTGTGACCAGCAATATTTCCACCCCTCCACTCCCCGTAATTTACTCCAACAAATATGCCCACGTAGCTGTCACTTAATTGCAGGTGCATTGGGTCACTGACATATGAGCCCAACAGGGGTTTGCCCACATGTCAGTGACACAATTGGACCTGCAGTTAAGTCAGTGCAGCTCAGTCCATATCTTACATAGATGTGCCATTGCTTGCTATAAATACTGCGCCTCCCACGACATCGCTATCTCCTCCCCCTCACGTTCACGTTCATCGCTATCTCCTCCCCCTCCCTCTCACGTCGACTACCATGGCATCGCCCCTCCCAGGCCCTAGGAGCCCCTCGCTGCACCGCGCGGACGGTCACGCGTCGCCGTTCCGTTCCTCGCCGGCACTAGTCGAGGAGGACGCGTCGGTGTTCCGCTCCTCGCAGCTACACGACGCATCGTCGTTCCGTTCCTCGCCGCCACTAGTCGAGGAGGACGAGTAGGTGTTCTACTCCTCGCCGCAACGCGACGCATCGCCGTTTCGTTCCTCGCCGCCACTAGTCGAGGAGGACGCGTCGGCGTTCCGCTCCTCGCCGCGACGCGTCGAGGTGGATGCGTCGGCGTTCCCAATCTCGCCAGCACACGTGCCGGAGGACGCGTCGGCTCCCCGCTACGCGGAGAACGCCGTGCCGCCCGCCGAGCCCCCCAGCCTTGAGGATCTTTGGAAAGAAATGAATGTCGCCTTGTGGGAGGCTTTGCCTCCAGCAAAGCGCGCCAAAATAGAGGCGGAGAAGAAGGCCGAGGAAGAGAAGCGCACCCCGGAACAAGCTGCCTGGGAGGCCTATGTCGCGTCCGAGAGAGTCCGGCAATTGGCTCTTTGGCAGAAGGCTCGTGCGAGGGCCGTGAGGGTGGCGGAGGATGCCCGTGACGACGCCCTGAGTGCAGTCGGGCCCAAGCGCCTCATCTACGCTTGGCGGTACATGGACCGGGTGCACACTACCAGCGAGGAGGAGTACCTGTTCACGCCGGATCACCACACCGGTGAGATCGCGCTCACCCGCCGGCAAGCCGCCAAACAGCACCTCGCGAGTTGCGAGGCTGAGGAAGAGGCATTGTGTCGGCGCGCTGGGAAACGGCCGCGCACTAGGGCACTCGTAGCGCGCCGCAAGCGCTCCTGCGAGCGTCGTGGCTTTTAGGAGGAGTATAATTTTTTTTCGTAAGGCAATCTCATTAGTTTTCGGACGCAAATGATAAATCCCGAACGTTCAGGAATTTTTAGCATCCTTAATTAAGTATGTAAAAGGGAAAGTTTGGAAACCTTGTGTATTCGTACGCATTTTGCAAGTACGTGCATATAGCACAAACTTTACTATATACTATTGCACTACACGTGTCTCTCGATATATGCTTGAAGACTGTGCTACTCCCTCCGTCCAGGTCAATAAGTGATCTTTGGTTGTGCACCATGACCAAGAAGGAGGGAAGACTTATCCACCTAGACAGAGGGAGTAGTGCTATTGCATGTCCCCTTTTATAAGGCCCCGCGCTGGAAAGGTGCATGCATGCAACCATTTCATTGGTTGTATTGAAAGCTATTGTTGGTTGTGCCATGGCTGAAAAGTTAATACACCTCATGTGTGCTTTTTCATTGGCTGCATGCATGTGAGAGAGTGCATTGGGAGTGGAATGGAAGAATTAATGTGAGCAAATTACTATGTGTCTTGGTCTAAGAGAAGTTGTCTTCCTGCCTAATAAACCCGGACGGAGGGAGTACGTGCAAATGCATGTTTTAACATTACGATGCGGTTTTTGTAAAAGTAGAAAAACAACACTAGTCAAGCTTGTGAAACGATTCAATGCAAAACAAATGCAAAAATGCTCTTTGATTGTTTACTTTTAGCTTCCTTCTCTGTGGTTATTTCTCCATCGTACTTTGTACGGAGTAGCTCACTGGTTGGAAAGACATGCAAATTGCCAAACCGCTTCCTACACCCTGTATTGAATTTTTTGCCTAACAAGTTGTGCCGTGCAATTGGAATTCCAACTTGAGTACTACTACTAGTAGGAGTACCAGGGGCCAGTTCTTTTAGGCTTCTAGATTAGTAATCCCATAACTAGTACCTCCGTCCTGGTTTATTGGTCCCCATTGCAATCTGTGTCAAATTTTGATCATAAATTTAACTAATGAAATGTTAGTGCATGTCACATGCACTACTCCATCCGTCTAGGTGAGTAAGTCATCTTAGGCTGTGCACTGTGACCAAGGAGGAGGAGAAAACGAGAAACGTTAGTGTTTATTTGCTAATTAATAGTATTGCATGCAATGAACTAAACACTGCATGTCGTGTTTGATATCTCAAGTCATTAAAAGCATGCACACTCTTTATCTCTTATTGGTTGATATGTCAAGAAACAAGAAACGAGGTAGAAGTTAATGCACCGCGCCTAAGTGTTTTGGGATTATTTGGTTTTCGTAAGATGACTTACACACCTAGACGGAGGGATTACAATGGTGAGGAATAAACCAGTTAAATCTTTGGTCAAAATTTAGCACAAATTACAATGGTGAGGAATAAACCAGGATGGAGTAGTAGTTTAGAAGCCCAAATAAATGAGTAGTACTCTCCACTGTGACTAGTCTTGTGGGAAAAGCTGGGGAAGCCGCCAAAAGAACTGGCCCTAGGAGTAGTAGCTAGGGATCGAGTGTGCGAGATGAACCGGAGAAAGTAAATGCAGAGAGATGAAATGCAAAAAAGACAGAGGGATGTGATGGTTGCTTGTCCGTTTATTTTAACAGGCCACTTATTACTGGGAGTGGTTGGGTTTTGTGATATGACGGGTTTACTGTCACGCCACGAGCGGGGTGAGAGGTGAGACTCCCGTGCAGCACCGCCCTCTACACCTGTACTACATCGGTCGTGGTTTATTAGTCCCCCATTGAATTTGACTGAAGATTTAACTAACAAAATGTTAGTGCTTGTCAACAAAAACTATATCGTTGGATTCGTATTTGAACATAGTTTTGAATGATATGATTTTAGGTGACATGCATCAGCATTTATCGTACTATATATAATGTTAGTTCAATTTTTGGTCGTACTAATCTATAGTAGTAAGGTGCCCAAAACTTGCATCCAAAACTTGTGAAGAAATAACACTTATTGTGCTTTGCAAGAAATGATCTTTCAGAATTAGTTTTTGAGTATCGATTGTTATACATGTTGGCTAGAGATGACATGGCACTTTCTTATAGTCAACAGTTGGCTATACTATTAAGTAATATTAACCATGCCCTTATGCACCTAGACGGAGGGATTAAATCAGGATGACTTGCAAGCGGGCAGAGGAGATGTAAGAAATGGTTCATCGTAAGTCTTTCACCAGTACTGTTGTAAAAATTAATACATGGTAGATTCTAGACTAAACCATAAACTGATGCACTTTATTCATGCACGATACTCCAATAGAACAAGATCCTGCATGGAAGTCTCCACATGCTTAGACAGTGGATTACATTGAGCAAAGACTAATGATCAACATTTAACTTGATAATGCGTATGTCCAGGTGAACCTCCTTGGAGTCCCCGTGCACCGTGTCGGCGGGTAAAGGATGCCATGGGTTTTCCAAGTCCACATTGGCGGGATAGTCCCAGCTCCCCAGAGTCCAAGTCCGTTCAATTAGGCCGGTGTCGCTGCCCACGCGACCCGGAGGGGTAGTAACACTGATCACGCACCCGTACATCGGCCTCGTGTCAGTGTCAGCGTCAGTGGCGTCGCCCCTGACGCACATTACACAGACGGGGCGGCAGCCTGCGCGGGCCTCGCCGGTGCCCACGATCAAGAGGAAGATGCTGCCGTCCTCCTCCGAGACTAGCAGGCGGCGGTGATCCTCCAGTGACTCCGGCATGGTGAACGGGTAGCACATCTCGTACTTGATGTTCTCTGTCAAGGGCCAGCAGTGACCGCTGCACGCATCCGTGAGGTGATGCACCATGTCCTCCGGCGAGCCACAAAACGGCATCGGGCACTCATAGCAGTGGACGAAGGGCTCCTTGGAGGCATCGACCAGGACGTCCATGAAACGGGAGTGGCTGTAGGGGACGTTGCGCCAGTTGAATATATGAGCAAGTTACTACGAGATTTAATCCGAATAAGCACAAAATAAATCACGAATTCTACCACGATTTCGAACAGGAAGGACAGAAACACATACGGTGCAACGGGAGTAGCACCGTTGGTGTTGAGGTTGTCGCCCATGTCCAAACACCACGTAGACACGGTCTTTGAGCACGGTTCATAGTCGTTCCACGCTCGGGCATTGAAGTTTGTAACTATTTTAGATTAGAATATACTACTCCTCCGGTGCTAGTAGTAGAGCAGAGTCCTACTCTACTACTCTACTCAAGCAAGTTAGGGAATAACACTATAGGGAGTACCAGTACTGTGATCACTCAAGCAAGTTGTCTGGCATCGACATGACCCTACTCTATTGGTATGTGTCTCGTAAGTCAAGCGGCATGCTATAGTCATCAACACCTGTCCACTTCCCGCAGCACATATTCGCTTCTCCATCTTTGTCCGCACATAATCTCGTCCAATCTTCCATCCCCGCTAAGGCGCCTCCCACTAACAATGGCAGAACCAAGCAGCGTCCGCCAAAAGAGTGGCTAGAATTCGCTCCCCACAGAGGTAATCAAGCTCATTGTTTCGCGTGTGGACAATCTCAGTACCATGATGCTCGCCGCGTGCTCGTCGGGGCTGTACTGTTTACTCAAAGCCCTCAGGCCGGAGCTTTTTAAGCCAGCTCCTTGCTTGTTGATGCTGCTTAATCTTCAGAAACAGCGTGTCACGCAACATAACGATCGTAGGGTGGCGAGCATCTACCCCCTTGACTGTGATCCGATCCCCGTCAGCCTCAACTACATTAACGGTATGTACTGGGTCGGCATGAACACATCTTGGATGGTGCTCGTCGACGGTCGCGGCAACTGGATGCTCGTGGATGCTCGTGGAGGTCTTCACTCTCCTGGCCTCCTTACTGCTTCTGTTGCACCCCCAGCCCTGGTTGCTGCTGCTGTTGTTTTCAATCTACAATCAGTAGTATATTTCGTCTGTTGGTTGAATAAATGTGTTGTTAGAACGACAAACACAATGTTTTGGAAGTCGTTGCACGGTTCGATCCTTTAGTGCCCCGTACCGTACGTAGCGCATACTATTTTTCGTACGGAACACATTTTCCACTTCTTGATAACATGCAGCCCACTGATGAAGGCCCAATAGAGAAGCCCATAATTAACTCAAAGGGAGGCTCTGTGATATCTTATACATATTTATAGCAAGTGGAATATAAGTTTTTTTTTTGTTCGTCTCTAATATCTTATATGTATTTCATTGGATTAAACATGACGTAGTACTAATTTATTTTTAAATTTGTTTTAGTATGGCTATTAATTTTTGGATTAAGAATATTTTGTTCCCCAGCAAAAATTTGCGAATTTTTTCAAAATTTCCCACATATTTAGTTAATTTTTTAAACCTAGTACTGAACAGAAAATGTCTAGCAATTTTAAAAATGGAAAAACGGGCTGCAATAAATTCCATATGAATATAAAATGAGTAAAATTTATAAAAATAATAGCAAATGGGCTATACACGCCACAGATTTCGAGGCTGGCTTATTTACGCAAGGCTTTGTCAGTGAACATACGATTCTAGCAGCAGTGACTGTTGGATGTCCATCCAACGGCCGACGTGCTTCTTCAATCTCTGATCTGCCTGCTCCAGCCGCCAAAACTAGCGCTGGCGGGACTGCCTGCTCCCTCCTCTTGTGGCCCGTTGTGATGCCGGAGGCTTGCCCGGCCCACCCTACTCCCTCCGCTGGTCTGGCCACACCCAATCAACTGCCTCCTTATTACGCGAAAAAAATTACTCCTCCCACTAACATCTGTGGCACACCGGTTAGGAGGCTGACCTACGGGCCTACTAAGTTAACGCGTACGTAGGGCTTTTCAACTTAGTCAACAAACGATTCTACCAGCAGTAACCGTTCGATTTGAATCGAACGGTCCTGCTGCTTCTTCAATCATTGCTCTTCTTGCACCAGCCGCCCAAACCAGCGCCGGGGAGACCGCCTGCTCCTGCCTCCAGTGACCGGCTGTGCTGCAGTTGAGGCCTTATCGCCCCCTACTAGTCCCACCGCTAGCCAGACCCTGCGGCGACGGAAGCCTCACACCGCAGCCGAACCAGTGAACCCTCGTACTCCTCTCCGTGTGGGCATCCACTGCCGCGTCTTCCCCAGCTCCGCGTCGTCCCTTTCCTAGGCCTCGCCGTCATCCACCGCCTTGGTGCTCTCGGCACGGCGTGGTCAACGTGGTCAACGGCATTCCATCGGAAGAGTACTGTACGTGGAGACGCTGACAGTTGGGTCCACGGCCACAACCCAGTTTTTTTGTGATTTGCCAAGTAAGTCACTTTGTCAGGCCTGTTGGGCTGCAAATCTTTCAAGACGATGAGAGCTTTCATTCGGTTGGCCGAGAAAATGGCCCATCAGTAATGAGAAATGGGTTGTACATTTTTAAAACACATCAAACCGGCAATTAGTTTCAAATATCTTTTTTTCATTTCGAGATTTTAAATTACATTAATTTTTATGCATGGAGAATTTTTTGGATTTTATATTGATATACATTTATTTTTAAAATCAGTTTGAATGCGAGTCGAAATTTCGGGATTAAAAACAGTTCGGACCGCACCGAAATATGCAAAATTTCGTATAATTTTTTAACCGTGGCCACAATATGGGCTGTAATGTTAACAAAAAGAATATGGGCTCCAAACAAAACTTTAATAATTAGCAAATGGGCTGTAAATTATTAGAAATAATGGCAGATGGATTGTATGCTGTTTTCAACAGATTTGAGGCTTTCCTAAAAAAAGGGTTGACGCACAAGCAGTGACTATTGGATGGCCATCCAACGGCCGTCATGCTTCTTCAATCTCTGCTCTTCCTACTCCAGTCGCTCAAGCAAGCGCCGGCGGGACTGCCTGCTCCCTCCTCCCCGTGGACGGCTCTGCTGCCGCGCAGGCCTCACCGCCCCACCGTACTCCCATCGCTGGCCTCGCCATCCCTCTACTCACCCACACCTGCTGTTATTCTCCGCCGATGGCAGGCGAACCAGTAAACCCTCGTACAGTCATACTCCCCTCCGCGTGGGAAACAAGTGTCGAGTCTTCCCTGCCTCCATGTCGCTCCCTTCCTAGGCCTCGCCGTCGTCCACCTCCCTGGTGCTCTCGGCGCGGCCTGGTCAATGTGGTCACCGACCGACATGCATCTGAAGTGGACTGTACGTGGAGAGGCCGACAGCTGGGTCCATAGCCGCACGCAAGGAAATGCCTCCTTATTATGTGCAAAATAATGATTCCTCCACCTGACATCAGGGACCCACCGAAAGGGCCTCTGTATTTTGTGAAAAAATCGTTACGGCCGCTGACAGCTCGGACCCACCAGCTATATCTTCGCACGCAAGGAAGTGCCTCCTTATTACGCACAAAAATTGTATACCCCCCTGTTAGCTGGGACCCAGTATAGTGGCAGGCTGACTTTTGTGTGTTGGGGAACGTAGTAATTTCAAAAAATTTCCTATGCACACGCAAAATCATGGTGATGCATAGCAACGAGAGGGGAGAGTGTGATCTACGTACCCTTGTAGATCAACAGCGGAAGCGTTGACACAACATAGAGGAAGTAGTCGTACGTCTTCCCGATCCGACCGATCCAAGCACCGTTACTCCGGCACCTCCGAGTTCTTAGCACACGTACAGCTCGATGATGATCCCCGGGCTCCGATCCAGCAAAGCGTCGGGGAGGAGTTCCGTCAGCACGACGGCGTGGTGACGATCTTGATGTTCTACCGTCGCAGGGCTTCGCCTAAGCACTGCTACAATCTGATCGAGGTGGAATATGGTGGCAGGGGGCACCGCACACGGCTAAGGAACGATCTCAATGATCAACTTGTGTGTCTAGGGTGCCCCCTGCCTCCGTATATAAAGGAGCCGAGGGGGAGGGGGCGGCCGGCCAGGAGCAGGGCACAGGAGTAGTCCTACTCCTACCGGGAGTAGGACTCCCCCCCCCCAATCCTAGTTGGAATAGGATTCCCCGAGGGGGAAAGAGAGAGAGGGGGCCGGCAACCTCTCCTTCTCCTAATAGGACTAGGGGAGGGGGGAGGCACGCGGCCACCTTGGGCTGCCCCTTTCTCCTTTCCACTAAAGCCCATCAAGGCACAAATGGCTCCCGGGGGGTTCCGGTAACCTCCTGGTACTCCGGTAAAATCCCGATTTCACAAGGAACACTTCCGATGTCCAAATATAGGCTTCCAATATATCAATCTTTATGTCTCGACCATTTCGAGACTCCTCGTCATGTTTGTGATCACATCCGGGACTCCGAACTAACTTCGGTACATCAAAATGCATGAACTCATAATAACTGTCATCGTAACGTTAAGCGTGCGGACCCTACGGTTCGAGAATAATGTAGACATGACTGAGACACATCTCCGATCAATAACCAATAGCGGAACCTGGATGCTCATATTGGCTCCTACATATTCTACGAAGATCTTTATCGGTCAGACCGCATAACAACATACGTTGTTCCCTTTGTCATCGGTATGTTACTTGCCCGAGATTTGATCGTCGGTATCCAATACCTAGTTCAATCTCGTTACCGGCAAGTCTCTTTACTCGATCTGTAATACATCATCCCGCAACTAACTCATTAGTTGCAATGCTTGCAAGGCTTATGTGATGTGCATTACCGAGAGGGACCAGAGATACCTCTCCGACAATCGGAGTGACAAATCCTAATCTCGAAATACGCCAACCCAACATCTACCTTTGGAGACACCTATAGAGCTCCTTTATAATCACCCAGTTACGTTGTGACGTTCGGTAGCACACAAAGTGTTCCTCCGGGAAACGGGAGTTGCATAATCTCATAGTCATAGGAACATGTATAAGTTATGAAGAAAGCAATAGCAACATACTAAACGATCGGGTGCTAAGCTAATGAAATGGTTCATGTCAATCAGATCATTCAACTAATGATGTGACCTCGTTAATCAAATAACAACACCTTGTTCATGGTTAGGCAACATAACCATCTTTGATTAACGAGCTAGTCAAGTAGAGGCATACTAGTGATACTAAGTTTGTCTATGTATTCACACATGTATTATGTTTCCGGTTAATACAATTCTAGCATGAATAATAAACATTTATCATGATATAAGGAAATAAATAATAACTTTATTATTTCCTCTAGGGCATATTTCCTTTAATCTCCCACTTGTACTAGAGTCAATAATCTAGATCACATCACCATGTGATTAACATCGATAGTTCACATCATCATGTGACTTACACCCACAGTTCACATCGCCATGCGACCAACACCCAAAGGGTTTACTAGATTCAGTAATCTAGTTCACATCGCTATGTGATTAACACACAAAGAGTACTAAGGTGTGATCATGTTTTGCTTGTGAGAGAATCTTAGTCAACGGGTCTGCCACATTCAGATCCGCATGTATTTTGCAAATTTCTATGTCAACAATGCTCTGCATGGAGCTACTCTAGCTAATTGCTCCCACTTTCAATATGTATCTAGACTGAGACTTAGAGTCATCTAGATTAGTGTCAAAACTTGCATCGGCGTAACCCTTTACGATGAACCTTTTTTTTCACTTCCATAATCGAGAATCATATCCTTATTCCACTAAGGATAATTTTGACCGCTGTCCAGTGATCTACTCCTAGATCACTATTGTACTCCCTTGCCAAACTCAGTGGAAGGGTATAAAATAGATCTGGTACACGACATGGCATACTTTATACAACCTATGACCAAGGCATAGGGAATGACATTCATTCTCTTTCTATCTTCTGCCGTGGTCGGGCTTTGAGTCTTACTCAATTTCACACCTTGTAACATAGGCAAGAAACTCTTTCTTTGACTGTTCCATTTTGAGCTACTTCAAAATCTTGTCAAGGTATGTATTTATTGAAAAAACTTATCAAGCGTCTTGATCTATCTCTATAGATCTTGATGCTCAATATGTAAGCAGCTTCACCGAGGTCTTTCTTTGAAAAACTCCTTTCAAACACTCCTTTATGCTTTACAGAATAATTCTATATTATTTCCGATCAACAATATGTCATTCACATATACTTATCAGAAATGTTGTAGTGCTCCCACTCACTTTCTTGTAAATACAGGCTTCACCGAAAGTCTGTATAAAACCAAATGCTTTGATCACACTATCAAAGTGTTTATTCCAACTCCGAGAGGCTTGCACCAGTCCATAAATGGATCATTGGAGCTTGCACACTTTGTTAGTTCCCTTTGGATCGACAAAACATTCCGGTTGCATCATATACAACTCTTCTTCCAAAAATCCATTCAGGAATGCAGTTTTGACATCCATCTGCCAAATTTCATAATCATAAAATGCGGCAATTGCTAACATGATTTGGACAGACTTGAGCATCGCTACGGGTGAGAACGTCTCATCGTAGTCAACCCCTTGAACTTGTCGAAAACCTTTTGCGGCAAGTCGAGCTTTATAGACAGTAACATTACCGTTAGCGTCAGTCTTCTTCTTGAAGATCCATTTATTCTCAATTGCTTGCCGATCATCGGGCAAGTCAACCAAAGTCCATACTTTGTTCTCATACATGGATCCCATCTCAGATTTCATGGCTTCAAGCCACTTTGCGGAATCTGGGCTCACCATCGCTTCTTCATAGTTCGTAGGTTCATCATCATCTAGCAGCATGATTTCCAGAACAGGATTACCGTACCACTCTGCTGCGGATCTCACTCTCGTTGATCTACGAGGTTCAGTAGTATCTTGTCCTGAAGTTTCATGATCATCATCATTAGCTTCCTCACTAATTGGTATAGGTGTCGCAGAAACAGTTTTCTGTGATGTACTACTTTCCAATAAGGGAGCAGGTACAGTTACCTCATCAAGTTCTACTTTCCTCCCACTCACTTTTTTCGAGAGAAACTCCTTCTCTAGAAACGATCCATTCTTAGCAACGAATGTCTTGCCTTCGGATTTGTGATAGAAGGTGTACCCAACAGTCTCCTTTGGGTATCCTATGAAGACACATTTCTCCGATTTGGGTTTTGAGCTTATGAGGATGAAACTTTTTCACATAAGCATCACAACCCCAAACTTTAAGAAACGATAACTTTGGTTTCTTGCCAAACCATACTTCATAAGGCGTCGTCTCAGCGGATTTTGATGGTGCCCTATTTAACGTGAATGCGGCCGTCTCTAAAGCATAACCCCAAAACGATAGCGGTAAATCAGTAAGAAACACCATAGATTTGTACTATATCTAATAAAGTACGGCTATGACGTTCGGACACACCACTATGCTGTGGTGTTCCGGGTGGCACGAATTTGTGAAACTATTCCACATTGTTTTAATTGAAGACCAAACTCGTAACTTAAATATTTGTCTCCGCGATCAGATCGTAGAAACTTTATTTTCTTGTCACGATGATTTTCCACTTCACTCTGAAATTCTTTGAACATTTCAAATGTTTCAGACTTATGTTTCATTAAGTAGATATACCCATATCTGCTTAAGTCATCTGTGAAGGTGAGAAAATAACGATATCCGCCACGAGCCTCAATATTCATCGGACCACATACTTCTGTATGTATGATCTCCAACAAATCTGTTGCTCTCTCCATAGTACCGGAGAACGGTGTTTTAGTCATCTTGCCCATGAGGCACGGTTCGCAAGTACCAAGTGATTCATTATCAAGTGGTTCCAAAAGTCCCATCAGCATGGAGTTTCTTCATGCGCTTTACACCAATATGACCTAAACGGCAGTGCCACAAATAAGTTGCACTATCATTATTAACTTTGCATCTGTTGGTTTCAATATTATGATTATGTGTATCACTACGATCGAGATCCAACGAACTATTTTCATTGGGTGTGTAACCATATAAGGTTTTATTCATGTAAACAGAACAACAATTTATTCTCTTACTTAAATGAATAACCGTATTACAATAAACATGATCAAATCATATTCATGCTCAACGCAAACACCAAATAACACTTATTTAGTTTCAACACTAATCCCGAAAGTATAGGGAGAGTGCGATGATGATCATATCAATCTTGGAACTACTTCCAACACACATCGTCACCTCAACTTTTACTAGTTTCTGTTTATTCTGCTACTCCCCTTTCGAGTTACTACTCTTAGCAACTGAACCAGTATCAAATACTGAGGGGTTGCTATAAACACTAGTAAAGTACACATCAATAACATGTATATCAAATATACTTATGTTCACTTTGCCATCCTTCTTATCCACCAATCACTTGGGGTAGTTCCGCTTTCAGTGACCAGTCCCTTTGCAGTAGAAGCACTTAGTATCAGGCTTAGGACTAGACTTGGGCTTCTTCACTTGAGCAGCAACTTGCTTGCCGTTCTTCTTGAAGTTCCCCTTCTTCCCTTTGCCCTTTTCTTGAAACTAGTGATCTTGTCAACCATCAACACTTGATGTTTTTCTTGATTTCTACCTTCGTTGATTTCAGCATCACGAAGAGCTTGGGAGTCGTTTCCGTTATCCCTTGCATATTATAGTTCATCACGAAGTTCTACTAACTTGGTGATGGTGACTAGAGAATTCTGTCAATCACTATCTTATCTAGAAGATTAACTCCCACTTGATTCAAGCGATTGTAGTACCCAGACAATCTGAGCACATGCTCACTAGTTGAGCAATTCTCGTCCATCTTTTAGCTATAGAACTTGTTGGAGACTTCATATCTCTCAACTCGGGTATTTGCTTGAAATATTAACTTCAATACCTGGAACATCTCATATGGTCCATGACGTTCAAAACGTCTTTGAAGTCCCGATTCTAAGCCGTTAAGCATGGTGCACTAAACTATCAAGTAGTCATCATATTGAGCTAGCCTAACGTTTCATAACGTCTGCATCTGCTCCTGCAATAGGTCTGTCACCTAGCGGTGCATCAAGGACATAATTTTTCTATGCGGCAATGAGGATAAACCTCAGATCACGGATCCAATCCGCGTCATTGCTACTAACATCTTTCAACACAATTTTCTCTAGGAACATATCAAAATAAACACAGGGAAGCAACAACGCGAGCTATTGATCTACAACATAATTTGAAAAATACTACCAGGACTAAGTTCATGATAAATTTAAGTTCAATTTAATCATATTACTTAAGAACTCCCACTTAGATAGACATCCCTCTAATCCTCTAAGTGATCACGTGATCCAAATCAACTAAACCATAACCGATCATCACGTGAGATGGAGTAGTTTTCAATGGTGAACATCGCTATGTTGATCATATCTACTATATGATTCATGCTCGACCTTTCGGTCTCCGTGTTCCGAGGCCATATCTGCATATGCTAGGCTCGTCAAGTTTAACCTAAGTATTCTGCGTGTGCAAAAACTGGCTTGCACCCGTTGTAGATGGACGTAGAGCTTATCACACCCGATCATCACGTGGTGTCTGGGCACGACGAACTTTGGCAACGGTGCATACTCAGGGAGAACACTTCTTGATAATTTAGTGATAGATCATCTTAAAATGCTACTGTCAATCAAAGCAAGATAAGATGCATAAAAAGATAAACATCACATGCAATCAATATAAGTGATATGATATGGCCATCATCATCTTATGCTTGTGATCTCCATCTCCGAAGCACCGTCATGATCACCATCGTCACCGGCGCGACACCTTGATCTCCATTGTAGAATCGTTGTCGTCTCGCCAATCTTATGCTTCCACGACTATCGCTACCTCTTAGTGATAAAGTAAAGCATTACATCGCGATTGCATTGCATACAATAAAGCGACAACCATATGGCTCTTGCCAGTTGCTGATAACTCGGTTACAAAACATGATCATCTCATACAATAAAATTTAGCGTCATGTCTTGACCATATCACATCACAACATGCCCTGCAAAAACAAGTTAGACGTCCTCCACTTTGTTGTTGCAAGTTTTACGTGGCTCCTACGGGCTTAAGCAAGAACCAATCTCACCTATGCATCAAAACCACAACGATAGTTTGTCAAATAGACTCCGTTTTAACTTTCGCAAGGACCGGGCGTAGCCACACTCGATTCAACTAAAGTTGGAGAGACAGTCGCCTGCAAGCCACCTATGTGCAAAGCACGTCGGGGGAACCGGTCTCGCGTAAGCGTACGCGTAATGTTGGTCCGGGTCGTCTCGTCCAACAATACCGCCGAACCAAAGTATGGCATGCTGGTAGGCAGTATGACTTATATCGTCCACAACTCACTTGTGTTCTACTCGTGCATATAACATCAAACCATAAAACCTAGGCTCAGATGCCACAGTTGGGGAACGTAGTAATTTCAAAAAATTTCCTACGCACACGCAATCTCATGGTGATGCATAGCAACGAGAGGGGAGAGTGTGATCTACGTACCCTTGTAGATCAACAGCGGAAGCGTTGACACAACGTAGAGGAAGTAGTCGTACGTCTTCCCGATCCGACCGATCCTAACACCGTTACTCCGGCACCTCCGAGTTCTTAGCACACGTACAGCTCAATGACGATCCCCGGGCTCCGATCCAGCAAAGCGTCGGGGAGGAGTTCCGTCAGCACGATAGCGTGGCGACGATCTTGATGTTCTACCATCGCAGGGCTTCGCCTAAGCATTGCTACAATATGATCGAGGTGGAATATGGTGGCAGGGGGCACCGCACACGGCTAAGGAACGATCTCAATGATCAACTTGTGTGTCTAGGGTGCCCCCTGCCTCCGTATATAAAGGAGCCAAGGGGGAGGGGGCGGCCGGCTAGGAGGAGGGCGCAGGAGGAGTCCTACTCCTATCGGGAGTAGGACTCCCCCCCCCCCCCCCCCGCCCAATCCTAGTTGGAATAGGATTCCCCGAGGGGGAAAGAGAGAGAGGGGGCCGGCCACCTCTCCTTGTCCTAATAGGACTAGGGGAGGGGGGAGGCGCGCGGCCACCTTGGGCTGCCCCTTTCTCCTTTCCGCTAAAGCCCATCAAGGCCCATATTGCTCCCGGGGGGTTCCGGTAACCTCCCGGTACTCCGGTAAAATCCCGATTTCACCCGGAACACTTCCGATGTCCAAATATAGGCTTCCAATATATCAATCTTTATGTCTCGACCATTTGGAGACTCCTCGTCATGTCCGTGATCACATCCGGGACTCCGAACTAACTTCAGTATATCAAAATGCATGAACTCATAATAACTGTTATCGTAATGTTAAGCCTGCGGACCCTACGGTATGAGAATAATGTAGACATGACTGAGACACATCTCTAGTCAATAACCAATAGCGGAACCTGGATGCTCATATTGGCTCCTACATATTCTACGAAGATCTTTATCGGTCAGACCGCATAACAACATACGTTGTTCCCTTTGTCATCGGTATGTTACTTGCCCGACATTTGATCGTTGGTATCCAATACCTAGTTCAATCTCGTTACCGGCAAGTCTCTTTACTCGTTCTGTAATACATCATCCCGCAACTAACTCATTAGTTGCAATGCTTGCAAGGCTTATGCGATGTGCATTACCGAGAGGGCCCAGAGATACCTCTCTGACAATCGGAGTGACAAATCCTAATCTCGAAATACGCCAACCCAACATCTACCTTTGGAGACACCTGTAGAGCTCCTTTATAATCACCCAGTTACGTTGTGACGTTTGGTAGCACACAAAGTGTTCCTCCGGGAAACGGGAGTTGCATAATCTCATAGTCATAGGAACATGTATAAGTCATGAAGAAAACAATCGCAACATACTAAACAATCGGGTGCTAAGCTAATGAAATGGGTCATGTCAATCAGATCATTCAACTAATGATGTGACCTCGTTAATCAAATAACAACACCTTGCTCATGGTTAGGAAACATAACCATCTTTGATTAACGAGCTCGTCAAGTAGAGGCATACTAGTGACACTAAGTTTGTCTATGTATTCACACATGTATTATGTTTCCGGTTAATATAATTCTAGCATGAATAATAAACATTTATCATGATATAAGGAAATAAATAATAACTTTATTATTGCCTCTAGGGCATATTTCCTTCATTGTGGGCCTACTAAGTTGACGGGGACGGAGGGCTTTGTCAACTTAGTCAATATGCACGATTCTAGCTCCAGTGACCATACGATGTCCATCCAATGGTGTGCTTCTTCAACCTCTGGTCTTCTTCCTCCAGCCGCCCAAACCAGCGCCGGTCATGCCTCGTGCTCGTGCCTCCCGTGGCCGGCTGTGATGCGGCGGAGGCCTCACCGCCCCCTACTACTCCCACCGCTGGCCAGGCCATCCCTCTACTCACCCCCACCCCCTGTTATTCTGCGGCCACGACAGCCTCACATTGCAGCGAACCGGTGAACCCTCGTACTCCCCTACGCATGGGCATCCACTGCCGCGTCTTCCCCGGCTCCACGTCGTCCCCTTCCTAGGCCTCGCCATCGTCCACCGCCCTGGTGCTCTCGGCGCGGCGTGGTCAACATGATCAAGGAACGACTTCCATCGGACGTGGACTATATGTGGAGAGGCTGACAGCTGGGTCCATGGCCGCAGCAAGGAAGTGCCTCCTTATTACGTGCAAAATAATTATTCCTCCACCTGACAGCGGGGACCCACGAGACGGGCTACCGTATTTCGCAGAAAAACGTTTCCCCTGACTGCTGGGACCCACCAGCTACATCTTTGCATGCAAGGAAGTGCCTGACAGTCGGGACCCACCTAGTCGAAGCGTACCTAGCGTTGTCATTCTTGTCGCGAACGTGTATGTACATATATACTGGTGGATGTAGAGGCGCGCACGTGTCGTAGTAGAGGTGCGCACATAGCATGTACACGTACGTACATCGGCCAGGGTGCAAGAAAGAAAATACGGCCATGTATGTGTACATATGGGCGGGGTCTCGAATGCCTACTCGCGCATACGTACGGCCAGGGCTCGTGTACAAGGCTGGGTCGGAACGGAGAAACAGTGTCGTCGTCGTGTTCATGGGGAGGCAACGGAATGCGTCGTGTTCATGGGGAGGCAGCAGAATGCGTCGTGTTCATGGGGAGGCAACGAAATGCTTCGTGTTCATTGGGAGGCAACGGAACGCGCGGGAGCCAACCGGATGGGTCGGAACGGAATGTGTGGTCGTGTTCATCGGGAGGGCTTGGATGGAACAGGTTATGAAAACAAGGCCTAGCATACCACAGAATGGAGGAAACGACCTTGTGTTCAACCGGCCACGTTTGAAACGGGATCATGTTCATCGGGAGGGGTTTGGTGTACCGCAAAACGGAGGAAATGGACCTCCTACAGTCGAAACAGGGGTCCTGTTGATTGGGAGGGGTGAGGGAGTTCTGGATTAGGGGGTGTCCGGACAGCCGGATTATATCCTTTGGTCGGACTGTTGGACTATGAAGATACAAGATTGAAGACTTCGTCTCCTGTCCGGATGGGACTCTACTTGGCATGGAAGGCAAGCTAGGCAATATGGATGTGTATATCTCCTCCTTTGTAACCGACCTTGTGTAACCCTAGCACCCTCTGGTGTCTATATAAACCGGAGGGTTTTAGTCCGTAGGACAACATACAATCATACCATAGGCTAGCTTCTAGGGTTTAGCCTCTCCGATCTCGTGGTAGATCAACTCTTGTAATACCCATATCATCAAGAATAAATCAAGCAGGACGTAGGGTTCTACCTCCATCAAGAGGGCCCGAACCTGGGTAAAACATCGTGTCCCCTGCCTCCTGTTACCATCCGCCTTAGACGCACAGTTCGGGACCGCCTACCCGAGATCTGCCGGTTTTGACACCGACATTGGTGCTTTCATTGAGAGTTCCTCTGTGGCATCGCCGTAAGGAAGGATGCCTTGTCTCGTCGTTAAAAGCAACATCACCGCCGGGGGAGCTCTGGCTGTCGGCCAAACGCTCCGGCTAGGCAGTTTCTTCATGACTGCCTGTTCGGTCGCTGCACCAATGATGACTTCTTGGGTCATCAAAAACAGCCTCCACGTCGGCTCGGAAGTCACCGAGCAGATGGATCCAATGGAGCTCTCTTCCCTAAATGAACTCTTGGATCGCATCGCCGCCTTGGGAGTCACTACGAACTATGATCGGATTGGGCTTAAACCCAATCAAAGGGAGATTAACTCTCCACCGGTCACCCATCATGTCGCGGTGGTGGAGGAACAATGCGGCAACTCTTCCTCTATTTTGAGGACTAACTATGTCCGGATTCCTGAGCTGTCCGAGCCGGATAACCGCTTACGGGAGGACATTACCCAAGCCCTAAACCTAAAATCAGGCAGCGGGTCAAATTTATCGGGTAACACTCTGGAACCCAAACTTCCAAGATTGGAAACTCCTCGGCCCCTGGGTCTCAGATCGGGCAGGGATTCGGACTCAAATCCACCCACCCACCAAGACATAAACGATCTTTCCCACATCAGGCAAGAGCCCCATGAAACAATACATCATTACTAGGCCAGATTCCTCCTTGTGATGAACAAGGTTAAGGACTGTCGCGAGGAAGATGCAATCTCACTTTTCTGCAATAATTGCATGGACAAGGAAATCCTTAACGCCTTAAGTCGCCGTGACATATCACGCTTCGCTGACTTGGCGTCTATGAAAGTACTGTGCGATGGAAAGCACCTGGAAAACCGAAACGAAATTTTGGGATAATCCGGCTCCGAATATACACCCAGTCCGAAGTAAAAGGGTGCACTATCATAAGACGCCCGAGCTAGTTGCAAAGAAAAAAACCCTCTACAGGGCATGGAACCGTACTAGAGGGATGGCTTAACGGACCCTGCGAAATTCACCGTACAACGGATATAATACCAACACACAACCTTAGAGCATGTTGGATACTCCGGTAGGTGGTCAAAAGTGGTGAGGATCTTCTTATCCCAAATGCCACAAAGCACGATCCCGTGGATAATAAAACGGTGTTAATAGTCTTTCAGACCTTTGCATCAAATAATAGGCGCAAGCGAACACTCCGCAGCATGGCGGAAATCTGCCACGTAGCAGCAATAAATCCATGGAGTGACATGGCTATTACCTTCAATGCCAGTGACGAACCTAAATTCCGAACAGCCTGAGCACCAGCTGCACTGGTCCTCAGTCCAATTGTGGATGGCTTTCGACTCACCAAAGTACTCATGGATGGCGGCAGCGGATTAAACCTCATCTATGAGGAAACTCTTCAAAAAAGCATTCAGCAAAGTAGCATAACCTTTAGAGGAATCATACCCAGTCGGGAGGCACGATGCGCTAGGAAAATCACACTAGATGTCGTATTCGGTACGCCATATTACAGGTCCGAAGAAATTACATTTCAAGTGGCCCCGTTCAACAGTGGATACCACGCCCTTTTAGGACGTGAGGCGTTCACGATCTTCCAAGCCGTACCCCATTACAGGTACATGAATCTCAAAATGCCCGGGTGTCAGGACCCCGATTCTAAGTCACACTGATCTAGCCTGTAACACCTCATATCACTTTGCGGCCTCACGCACGGTATTCCCACGGGTGTCGCCTTACCTTGGCCCGAGACCGTTTGCGCCTTTTGGCTCACGTATATGATAGTGTCGCTAGCATCCATATGATAGAGAACCCGGGCCGACATGACTAGTCGTGAACCCAAAGTGGCACTAACTTACGGGGACAGGCATACATGAATCAACATCGAGCATGTTGGTCAGCAGCGTGTGAATCCGGGCTGTAGCACTGAGCTAACAGGACTCCGGGAACCCGGGCTGTAGAAGGCTAGGCAGGACTCCGGATGTCACCGCGTGACATTTCCCCGAAGGGACAGACACAGGAACGAAGTGAATCACAAGCCGGCCAGTCAAGTGCTCCGGAGCAGTAGTGCTGGGCTAGCAGGACTCCGGTGAACCGGGCTGTAGCGGACTACTATGGCTCATGGAAGCACAAGACTACATTTCCCCATAAGAGAGGCTACCAAGGATAAACAACTAGGTTGTCGGATACCACACATACCAAGGATTTCAATCATACTCACAATATGCTCGATATGTGTAAATACAACATGGCACCACGACATAACTCTACGACTCAAGTATTTATTCATTAGGCTCCGAGGAGCGAGATATTACAAACATGGGTCTCATGACCCAACATTCAAAGCATACAAGTCAAAGCACATGCGGAAGCTTAACTTGTCTGAGTACAGACAACTAAAAATGAAGAAGGCTGAGGAGCCTGACTATCTACCAGACCCTCCCAAGGGTACAAGATCGTAGCTGAGGTAACAAGCTAAACGTCGAAGTCCACATGGAACTACTAGCGAGACTGAAGTCTCTCTGCAAAACATAAATAAGCAAACGTGAGTACAAATGTACCCAGGAAGACTTACATCAGAACTAACTACATATGCATCGGTATCCACAAAGAGGGTGGTGGAGTTTAACTGCAGCAAGCCAGCTTTGACTCAATGGCTAACCTGAACTATGACTGCAACTAACTTTTTTGAGGTGGCGCACACGAGTCTACAAATTCACCATACCAATACACCACTATGGATCCGCTCCCGTCTCCCTGCGAGAACGTCATCCATAGCACTCACGCTTATCTTGCGAGTTTTAGAGTATCCACGTTCACTTGTCTATGAACTATGCAAGTCCAAGTTTTCATATCCGAGGAATCCGGCTATTCGAATAGATAATGATAACCCTGCAGGGGTGTACTTCTTCACAAACGCTCTGGCCACTTATTGCCCTGTACACGTCATGTACCTCGGCAACCTTCAAGCGGAAGCCGGGCGAGGATGTCGGCCACGACCTGACTAACCATACAAGCCTCTTGTCCAGGTTTATCGCCTATTCGGGATCCATCCGCAAGGAGATCCGGTCGGGGTGTCACTCACGGCCCCAAACGATGTGTGCAGGGTTCCCAAGCCCACCATCTGGGTGCCACTTGGTACACCGTGCCACTGTGCCTAGTCTGTCCCAAGCCCACCTGTATCGGGTGACACTTGGTAGACTACTAACACTACCTACAAACACCAGAAACTAGTTGCAATTCCTGGACAGAGATCGAGTTGATTAATAAGCCGAGAGGGGCCGAGTTACCGGAACCCAATGTGTGGTACTAATTGTTCATGGATCACAAACACAGAACTCAGTTCCTGAGAACGACTGCAATGAGACAACCCATCATGCACTCCTACATGGCCTCTCACCGCTACCTTTACCAAATCGTGTTCACACACTTGGCTGTCAACGGTAGGACATGTTCACCATGTTCCAGTTCATTCCCGATGAATCAGACCTGACTCAACCCTAAGCAGTAGCAGGCATGACAACAAGCATGAATGAGTAGGCACACAGGGCTCAAACTAATCCTACTCATACTAGTGGGTTTCATCTATTTACTATGGCAATGACAGGTCATGCAGAGGAAATGGGTTCAACTACTGCAACATGTAACAATTGAATTGTTGTTGTCCTAATGCAGTAAAAGAGAGCAGGAGCGAGAGAGTGGGATTATATCGGAATGGACAAGGGGGTTTTGCTTGCCTGGCACTTCTGAAGATAGTGTAGTTCTTCATCGGTGTCATCGATCAAATCGTCGGAACCACGTCTATCGAGAGGGGACAAACACCAGCAACTGAGAAAGAACACAATCAATGCAATGCCATAATATGATGAATGATCATGACATGGTAATATGCTGTGATTTGAGCTAATGCATCTAGCTATGATTTAAATGAAGTTGGTTTGAATACATGATTCAAATTCCAACTCCATATATGATTACTTAAATGAATTTTATTTGTTTTGTCCCAAACAGAGGACAACATTGTTCAAACATGCATGAAAATGGTACAGATGGATTCGTTGAATTTTTCTGATAATGTCCCATATATAATTTATTTAATTCTGAGCTACGGTTGATTTTCTATGATTTTTAGAAGTTTGGGGTATTTTCTGAAATTTATAAATCATTTTTGATTTATTTTAATTACAGAAAACTTTACTGCATCAGCACTGCATCATCATGAC
This sequence comes from Triticum monococcum, assembly GCA_034509565.1. Taxonomy (NCBI): domain Eukaryota; kingdom Viridiplantae; phylum Streptophyta; class Magnoliopsida; order Poales; family Poaceae; genus Triticum; species Triticum monococcum. The sequence goes on along the minus strand of CM067841.1, from coordinate 31,563,606 downwards.
ACCAGCAGGTCAACAGGGCGCGGTCCAGGTCAAACATGACAAGTGGGACCTGCACATTAATGTAATAGGGCAGGGACAGAGGCTAACCAGTGGGTCTGGGTCAACGTACACGTCAGCATAGTCAAAGCTGACGCGTCGGCCCGCTGCAATTAGATTAACCTTAATCTATTATTGTTAGTCGATTAGTTTGGTAGTGGGGCCCATATGTCAATGGCTAACTAACTAATTTAATTTAGATTAACCCTAACTAACTTGGTTAGCCAGGCGGGCCCCGTATGTCAGTGACCCAGGGGGGTCAAATCCCTGGTCAACCGGGGCTAATCCATTGGCTACTCGACGCCGGCAAGGCCAGACATGGCGGCGAGGTGCGGGATTCCTCCTCCGGCGACCAAATGGCCGGCGGAGGGCATCTACGTGATGCTGGGGGCTGGCGCGTCGAGTCGTGGTGGTGTTTGGGCTCGGGGTGGTCGGAAAAGACGCCGACGACGACGTTGGTGGATGCCGGAGCTCGGTGAGCTCGGGGTCATCGCTAGGAGGCACGATAGGAGGTGCGGAGTGGTGCTACAGGCACCTGGTGATGCGCTGAGCGCTATGACGCACTCGGTTGCATCTCTAGGTGACGGTGGCCACGGCGGTGGCATGTTGGGCGGCGGCCGGAGTTCGGCCAAGGCGGGGCTAGGGCCTAGAGGTCAAACGCGACCAGGGAAGAAGGGGGAAACGACTCGGGGCTCACCGCGAGTTTGTAGGGAGGGTAAGTGGGCTCGGGGACGTCCTCCGGCGGCGAATTCGGCGATGGCGGTAGTCGGTGCTGAAGCTTGAAGACGACGAAGATGCCAGCGATGAGGGGCTCCCGAGGTCGTCATCGTTGGCTTGTCGGCATGTGGTGGTGAGGCGGAGCCGATGGGCAAGCTAGCTTTGTGAGGGAGGCTCTGTGGGCGAGGCAGCAGTGGACGGCGGCGACAAAGGTCCGCTCGGGTGGTTCCGGCACGAGCGCTGGGGAGAGAGGGAGGAACCAGAGAGAAAGGGGAGAGGGGAAGAGAGCTCTTGGCATCTCCCTGGCGAGGGGAGAGGAATGGGGGCGTGCGGGACAACGCGAAGCAGGAGGTGGCGTCGACGTGCGCGCGTCCAGCATGCAGCTGCTTCGGTCGGCGGGGGTTGAAGATGACTGGCAAGCTACTGGTGGGCTGGGCCGGCCAGGTAAGTGGCTGGGCTTCTCTCTCTCTCTGTCCTTTTATATTTTTCTTTCTGTTTTGTTTTTTTCTTTTCTTTTGCCACTATTTTGAAATTCAAAACAGAATCCAAATAGTGCCAATAAACCTTTGAATATTTTTATGTTGCTAACTAGATTGTTCCCAATGCACATAAAATATTTCAAAGTTATTTGAATATATATTCTATATATTTAAGAATATAGATCCAAATTCAATTATAATATGATTTAAATTCAATGTCCCAAAATATTCCATAAAATTGTTCTAGAATTTTGGATTGATGTATAGCTCTTTCCAAAATTACCAAAACTATTTTTAGGGCATTTTGGCTTCACTGAATGCATTTTCAGCGTTCTTGCCCTTTATTTAAAATTTTGAGGCTTCCGCTTTCCTCAATTCAAGTTTCATATGAATTTAAACAAGATGACATTATGATCATGCATGGGCAAGCAAAGGCTAAGCTAGGGCTGTGACAACTCACCCCTACTAAACAAGAATCTCGTCCCGAGATTCAAGTGTAGGGTAAGGTGAAGAGGGAACACAAATTAGCATAATCTTCACGATCCAGGTTGCACCTAAGGTTGTTGATTTGTTGCATACGTTGATCTTGACATCCTCGCTTTTGAGATCTTCATCCACGCGAAGACGACGGAAAGAAACTCTACTAGGATTGATCTTCTCGAAGATCGAGCTGTACAATATCAACTTGCGGAATGAGGTGTTGAAACATCTCGAGTTGAGGCACAAAACACATCAAGAGGGATGGAAGAACAAACAACAGGGTTTGATTTGGTGGGCAACAATTCCATGCTTAAGAAGGTGGTGAACGGCTGTCAACGTAGCGAGGAGTTGAGTTGCCATGATACCACAACAAGACATCTTAGAGGAGGTGACTCATAGAGCTATTCCCTCAAGTGGCAAAAAGAATTACTTTTGATACATAGATCATTGAAACTCTCTAAACCAGCCTAAGGAAAATTACAAACAATCGGTCGAAGGTGTTCGGAGAAATGGCATACTCAGACTAGAATGGATGATGTGGACTACCTTGTTCAAGATAACGCAATGAGTGATTTTTGCTTATCATTAGAGATGGATGGACCCATGGTAAGCCCACTTTGAAGATAATCCTGAGTAGTAATTACCGAGAGGGCAACCCATGGTTGGATTGGCACAATGGGGTGAAAGCTGGGAACAAAATGCAAATGGTGGGAATGTTCCAATCATCATATCTGCCTGAGATTCAGATCTGGTTAGAAACAGGATACTTCAGACTCGACATGTCTAAAAAGAAGAGTTGCAACCCAAATCGACGACATGATGTTGCGAGATTCTCGGGAGATGAACCATGATAGCAAGCTCCAAGACATGAGCGGGTTCTGCTACTCGCATGTGAACACGTTGTCGACAAGCACGACCACATGGTAGTCTTACAATGAAACACTACCGGGTTCTGATTGGAACCATCATTGAAATAAAGAAGTCTTGTGCATGTCTGTCTGGGCCCTTTGGGAATAGCATTTGAACTTCTTATCCTTGAACAAATCAATCAGTGGCTTCGTGTGCTAGGGATACATATAGAATGAAGGTTGCAAGTCTCCAAACCATAGAATACTTCACACATGTGCATGACTGAATTGGGATGATTCCAGAGGAAGCAAAACTAACTTTCTTGAATTCACGGCGGCAACTTTCAACAAATGCACGTGAATCATAGGTAGTCACTTTTTTCATCCAAACATATGCTTCATGAACGAAACATGAAGATAGTGCTTATAAAGTTTCCAATACTAGCTGGATGTTCAACATGAATCATGGAGAAGGTAGCAGTGTTGCTGGTGGGCTCAACAACAATTCATCCAGGTTCCCATGGAGATGGAACTCCATAATTATGTGAACAAGTGATAGCATTGGTCAGACCCAAAAGATATAATGGTGTATGCTCGAGGGATCAACCACGAGTAAGACAACATTATGAACATCGTTGGTTCTGATTTGATTTGATGATAGCCCATACTCAAATCAAAGTTTTGATACGACAATAGGTCCAACAACTGATCACAGGGACCAATCGATGAAGATATCATCTATCTTCAACACACGCAAATATATCCCTTGAGATGAACTAAGCTGGCAAGCTTTTATCTTCCAACTCTCCAAGTTATTGTTTAGCTTAACCAACTAGCTCAGGGGGGTAACTGACACAGATTCTTGGAGAAGGGCTGGTTTGCCAGAAACCAACTTGATCACGAACTCCACATAGCGGTCTGGTGACAACCTGGTAATACTTCCGAGAAGATATTCGAAAAATCACGAACCACCGACGTGATACTAAGCTCGAGATAAATCTTGATTTTCAAGGCAAGAAGATATGATCAAAAGAGCAAGGGTTTGGCAAAATCCTAACCCGTTGATCGAAGAGTTCACCAGGAAATAAGGACTAGGTAGCACGATCAACCTTAGGGTGATGATTCAATAATCAGCACACTAAGAATGATATTAATGTCCATTAACTACCAAGCAAAGGGTTGCTAGGATTATTGATTTCACACATCACAATTCACTTGTCGGCATTCCGGTTACAATAACACGGGAACCAAGGAATGAACAATGATGGCAAGAAGTATCACTGCAACAAGAATTTATAAGAGTTGGTGCAATTATCATGACATTCCTGGCATCAAGGGGGCAATACTTCAGGGTAGAACAGAATCAAAAGCTGGATTGGCATTTTGATCTGCGGAATACAACTGCTTTGACCCAATCCTAGATATGGATGAGGTACTGGAGTTTGTTTCTCGTAGTCATTCTGAAATAGAACGGCTCGACGCACCACAAGAATAATAGGCATCGATAACACGAATGCACAACTAGTCCCGACTATCAATTGATAGACAAAGGTCAGAATACAACTAAAGAGAGACAACTCAAAGGAACATAAGTTTTTCTGAGTTGTGGATGCATAGATTAGTATGTCGAACCAAGTTCAACCGGTTTCTTCCAGACAACCCATGCAGAAAGGTAGAACTGGCAGAATCACAATTATGAATGGAGAACTCCTCAAGAGTACTATGATTGTGATATTTGATTCAACAAGGAACTTATGCCATAAGTAGTGCATGGTATTGAAAGTAGGATTTACCACAGACCTGGAGGACTATCGCAAAGATTACTAATATCCTAAAGGTACGAGCAAACACTATCAACAGAGATGTGCAGAATGACTCATGGGTTTCAGGAACCCATGGATAGAATACAAACTAAACTAGATGGCATCACGGGATGCTTTCAAGAATGATGGCCAGAATCATCACACTGGGGATACGAAAGCATTGCTAAATTCTCGAGGACACCTAGGGTCATAATACTAACTCCAACATACACGTCAAGGCAACGGAGTACCTCAACACACCGATTAGTGTGCTTAATCTGGCCCAAAATACAATGGGAACATGGACGAAAGATTTGCAAGTGCATCAGATTATTTAGAAACCTGGAATGACTTAGACAGCATAACGGTTGTAAATGCTCGAAAAGATTTGAGACATCCTACAAAATGGTGGCATAACAACTTAACATCGCAATATCAAGTTTCCAAGTCCAACTAACAACACACTGGAGTAGTAGAAACTAGACTGAGACTTAAATCCAACAATCCTAGGCAACTAAAGTTTAGTAACACGTCATCCTGAGAGATAGAAGAGAAGCCTAGTTCTTAACCCTATAGAAAAGATAAGATGACTCAGATCAGAAGGTCATGAGGGTAAGGAGTAAAAAGAGCCTTACATTCCCTTCCACAATCAATTCCCTTACATAACTAAAGCATTTCTAGACTCAACTTCGACATGTTTGGCTTGCTAATCCTACAGGCAGTCAGGCTTTGATACTAAAGCTATCAGGACCCCGATTCTAAGTCACACCGATCTAGCCTGTAACACCTCATATCACTTTGCGGCCTCACGCACGGTATTCCCATGGGTATCGCCTTACCATGGCCCGGGAGCGTTTGCCCCTTTTGGCTCACGTATATGATAGTATCGCTAGCATCCATATGACAGAGAACCCGGGCCGACATGACTAGTCGTGAACCCAAAGTGGCACTAACTTATGGGGACAGGCATACATGAATCAACATCGAGCATGTCGGTCAGCAGCGTGTGAATCCGGGCTGTAGCACTGGGCTAACAGGACTCCGGGAACCCATGCTGTAGCAGGCTAGGCAGGACTCCGGATGTCACCACGTGACATTCCGCCGAAGGGACAGACACAGGAACGAAGTGAATCACATGCCGGCCACTCAAGTGCTCCGGAGCAGTAGTGCTAGGCTAGCAGGACTCCGGTGAACCGGGCTGTAGCGGACTACTATGGCTCATGGAAGCACAAGACTACATTTCCCCATAAGAGAGGCTACCAAGGATAAACAACTAGGTTGTCAGATCCCACACATACCAAGCATTTCAATCATACACACAATATGCTCGATATGTGTAAATACAACATGGCACCACAACATAACTGTACGACTCAAGTATTTATTCATTAGGCTCCGAGGAGCGAGATATTACAAACATGGGTCTCTTGACCCAACATTCAGAGCATAGAAGTCAAAGCACATGCGGAAGCTTAACTTTTCTGAGTATAGACAACTAAAAATGAAGAAGGCTGAGGAGCCTGACTATCTACCAGACCCTCCCAATGGTACAAGATCGTAGCTAAGGTAACAAGCTAAACGTCGAAGTCCACGTGGAACTACTAGCGAGACTGAAGTCTCTTTGCAAAACATAAATTAAGCAAACGTGAGTACAAATGTACCCAGCAAGACTAACATCAGAACTAACTACACATGCATCGGTATCAACAAAGGGGGTGGTGGAGTTTAACTGCAGCAAGCTAGCTTTGACTTAGTGGCTAACCAGAACTACGACTGCAAGGAACTCTTTTGAGGTGGCGCACACGAGTCCACAAATTCACCATACCAATACACCACTATGGATCCGCTCCCGTCTCCCTGCGAGAACGCCATCCATAGCACTCACGCTTATCTTGCGAGTTTTAGATTATCCACTTTCACTTGTCTATGAACTATGCAAGGGGTCCAAGTTTCCATATCCGAGGAATCCGGCTATTCGAATAGATAATGATAACCCTGCAGGGGTGTACTTCTTCACACACGCTCTCGCCACTTATCGCCCTGTACACGTCATGTACCTCGGCAACCTTCAAGCGGAAGCCGGGCGAGGGTGTCAGCCACGACCTGACTAACCATAAAAGTCTCTCATCCAGGTTTATCGCCTATTCGGGTTCCATCCGGAAGGAGATCCGGCCGGGGTTTCGCTCACGGCACCAAATGATGTGTGCAGGGTTCCCAAGCCCACCATCCAGGTGACACTTGGTACACCGTGCCACTGTGCCTAGTCTGTCCCAAGCCCACCTGTACCGGGTGCCACTTGGGTAGACTACTAACACTACCTACAAATGCCAGAAACTAGTTGCAACTCCTGGACAGAGATCGAGTTGATTAATAAGCCGAGAGGGGCCGAGTTACCGGAACCCAATGTGTGGTAGTAACTGTTCATGGATCACAAACACAGAACTCAGTTCCTAAGAACGGCTGCAATGAGACAACCCACCATGTACTCCTACATGGCCTCTCACCGCTACCTTTACCAAATCGTGTTCACACACTTAGCTCTCAACGGTAGGACGTGTTCACCACGTTCCAATTCATTCTCGATGAATCAGACCTGACTCAACTCTAAGCAGTAGCAGGCATGACAACAAGCATGCCTGAGTAGGCACATCAGGGCTCAAACAAATCCTACTCATGCTAGTGGGTTTCATCTATTTAATGTGGCAATGACAGGTCATGCAGAGGAAAGGGGTTCACACTACCGCAGCATGTAACAATTGAATCGCTGTTGTCCTAATGCAGTAAAAGAGAGCAGGAGCGAGATAGTGGGATTATATCGGAATGAACAAGGGGTTTTGCTTGCCTGGCACTTCTGAAGATAGTGTAGTTCTTCATCGGTGTCATCAATCAAATCGTCGGAACCACGTCTATCGAGAGGGGACAAACACCGGCAACTGAATCAATGCAATGCCACAATATGATGCATGATCATGACATGGTAATATGCTGTGATTTGAGCTAATGCATCTAGCTATGATTTAAATGAAGTTGGTTTGAATACATGATTCAAATTCCAACTCCATATATGATTATTTAAATGCCTTTTATTTGTTTTGTCCAAAACAGAGAACAACATTGTTCAAACATGCATCAAAATGGTACAGATGGATTCCTTGAATTTTTCTGATAATTTTCCATATATAATTTATTTAATTCTGAGCTAGGGTTGATTTTTTAGGATTTTTAGAATTTTGGGGTATTTTCTGAAATTTATAAATCATTTCTGATTTATTTTAATTCCGGAAAACTTTACTGCGTTAGCATGACATCAGCAGGTCAACAGGGCACGGTCCAGGTCAAACATGACAAGTGGGACCCGCATGTCAGTGTAATAGGGCAGGGACAGAGGCTGACCAGTGGGTCTGGGTCAACGTACACGTCAGCATAGTCAAAGCTGACGCGTGGGCCTGCTACAATTAGATTAACCTTAATCTATTATTGTTAGTCGATTAGTTAGGCAGTGGGGCCCATATGTCAGTGGCTAACTAACTAATTTAATTTAGATTAACCCTAACTAACTTGGTTAGCCGGGCGGGGCCCGTATGTAAGTGACCAGGGGGGTCAAATCCCTGGTCAACTGGGGCTAATCCACCGGCGACTCGACGCCGGCGAGGCCAGACGCGGCGGCGAGGTGCGGGATTCCTCCTCCGGTGACCAAATGGCCAGTGGAGGGCATCTACGTGATGCTGGGGGGCCGCCGCGTCGAGTGGTGGTGGTACGGGAAAAGACGCTGGCGACGACATTGGCGGCTGCCGGAGCTCGGCGAGCTCGGGGTCGTCGCTAGGAGGCACGACAGGAGGTTCGGAGCAGTGCTACAGGCACCTGGTGATGCGCTGAGCGCTATGACGCGCTCGGTTGCATCTCTAGGTGACGGTGGCCACGGCGGTGGCATGTTGGGCGGCGGCCGGAGTTCGGCCAAGGCGGGGCTAGGGCCTAGAGGTCAAACGCAACCAGGGAAGAAGGAGGAAACGACTCGGGGCTCACCGCGAGTTCGTAGGGAGGGTAAGTGGGCTGGGGGACGTCCTGCCGGCGGCAAATTCGGCGACGGCGGTCGTCGGTACCGAAGCTTGAAGACGACAAAGATGCCAGCGATGAGGTGCTCCCGAGGTCGTGATCGTTGGCTTATCGGCGTGTGGTGGTGAGGCGGAGCCGATGGGCACCCTAGCTTTGTGAGGGAGGCTCTGTGGGAGAGGCGGTAGTGGACGGCGGCGACAGAGCTCCGCTCGGGTGGCTACGGCGCGAGCGCTGGGGAGAGAGGGAGGAACCAGAGAGAAAGGGGAGAGGGGGAGAGAGCTCTTGGCATATCCCTGGCGAGGGGAGAGGAATGGGGGCGCGCGGGACAACGCGAAGTAGGAGGTGGTGTCGACGCGCGCGCGTCCAGCACACAGCTGCTTCGGTCAGCGGGGGTTGAAGATGACTGGCAAGCTACTGGTGGGCTGGGCTAGCCAGCTGGGTCGGCCAGGTAAGTGGCTGGGCTTCTCTCTCTCTGTCCTTTTCTATTTTTCTTTTTGTTTTGTTTGTTTTTTCCGTTTCTTATGCCACTGTTTTTAAATTCAAAACTGAATCCAAACAGTGCCAATAAACCTTTGAATATTTTTGTGTTGGTAACTGGATTGTTCCCGATGCACATAAAATATTTCAAATTTATTTGAATATATATTCTATATATTTAAGAATATAGATCCAAATTCAAATATAATATGATTTAAATTCAATGTCCCAAAATATTCCATAAAATTGTTCCAGAATTTTGGATTGATGTATAGCTCTTTCCAAAATTACCAAAACTATTTTTAGGGCATTTTGGCTTCACTAAATGCATTTTCAGGGTTCTTGCCCTTTATTTAAAATTTTGAGGCTTCCACTTTCCTCAACTCAAGTTTCATATGAATTTAAACAAGATGATATGATGATCATGCACGGGCAAGCAAAGGCTAAGCTAGGGCTCTGACACCGGGCCCAACAGAATCATCACCCTCGCTAGTGATCCGGACACAGCACTTCGAGCCGAAAACAAAACAGCCGCACTGGCCCTCGAGGCATTATCTCAAGCCCTCTCGGCCGAGGAATTAACCATGCTACGCTCGACAGTGGGCAGGGACGACGTGATACTCGATAAGAGATCCAAGTCCACCTCTTTTAAACCAGCGGATGAAATAGTCAAATTCCAAGTCCACCCAATGGACCCTACAAAAACAGCCTCCATCGGGGCACAGTTAAACCCCGCCGTGCACGCCGCACTATGATAGTTCCTGCATGAGAATTGGGACATATTCGCCTGGCACCCCTCAGACATGCCAGGAATCCCACGCAGGCTGGCCGAGCATAGCCTCAAGCCGGTCAAGCAAGCTCTTCGGCGTTTCTATGAACTAAGAGACATGCCATGGGAGAGGAACTGGCCAAGTTATTGGAGGCCGGATTCATCAGAGAGATAAAACACCCGGACTGGCTAGCAAACTTGGTGATGGTACCAAAGAAGGATAAATCCTGGCGCCTTTGTGTCGATTTCAAGGACCTCAATAAAGCTTTCCCAAAGGATCCCATCCCCCTCCCCCGCATCGATGAAATTATCGATGCTACCATAGGACACGAGTCATTGGGTTTCCTCGACGCATACTCCGGTTACCACCAAATCAAGAGGGCGGAGTCCGACCAAGCCGCAACGGCATTCATCACACCATACGGTCCCTTCTGTTTCAACACAATGCCTTTTGGGCTCAAAAACGCCGGCGCAACAAATCAGCGCATGATTCAGGCATGTCTGGAGAAAGAAATCGGCAAAACAGTAGAGGCATACGTAGACGATGTGGTCGTCAAAACCAAGCACGTCGACTCTTTGATAGACGACTTGAGGCTCACATTCAACAACCTCCGAACATACGACATCAAGCTCAATCCGGAAAAATGCGTTTTTGGTGTACCAGCCGGAAAGCTACTGGGTTTCATTGTCTCCAGTAGAGGTATTGAAGCTAATCCAGCCAAAATCCAAGCTTTGTCACAGTTGGCTACCCCAACAGACCTCAAACAAATCCACAAGTTAATTGGATGTGTGGCGGCTCTAAGCCGCTTTATCTCCCGCATAGGAGAAAAGGCTTTACCCCTTTATCGCCTACTTCGGTGCATTGAACACTTTGAGTGGACGGATGCCGCCACAGCCGGATTGGAAGAAATAAAGGCCATTTTGGCAACCAACCCAATCCTGGCCACGCCAAACATTGGCGAACCAATGCTGTTGTACATTGCGGCAACTCATCAAGTTGTAACCGCAATGCTCGTCGTCGAACAAGAAGCTGCCGGACATAAATTCCCTCTTCAAAAGCCGGTATACTATGTATCCACTGTCCTCACTCCATGCAAATCACGGTACCCACATTATCAAAAGATAGCCTATGCGGTATTCATGGCATCCCGGAAGTTGCGACACTACTTTGAAGAGTGTTCGATTACAGTAGCCCCGGAAGTGCCACTTAATGATATTATAAACAACCGCGACACTACAGGCCGGATTGCTAAATGGGCCATTGAGCTCCTCCCGTTCGACGTAACATACAAACCTCGACGGGCCATTAAGTCGCAAGTATTGGCCGACTTTGTCGCCGAATGGATGGAGGCCGAACTCCCTAAAGAGTATGGCGCATACTCCAATTGGATCATGCACTTCGACGGTTCTAAAATGCTGGCTGGTCTAGGGGCTAGCGTCATCCTGACATCCCCAGCCGGAGATACCGTTCAGTACGTACTACAAATATTGTATACAGACTCCAACAACGTAGCCGAATACGAAGCTCTGTTGCATGGTCTTCGGATGGAAGTCTCCATGGGCATTCAACGCTTGGAGGTGCATGGGGATTTAAACCTTGCAATATCCCAAATAAATGGAGACTTTGACGCCAAGGACCCGAAAATGGCGGCCTACCGAAACGCCGTCCTAAAAATGTCAGCTCGGTTCGACGGACTCGAATTTCACCATGTGGCTCGGGAAAACAATCAAGCGGCGGATATCCTCGCCTGCATCGGTGCAAAACGCGATGCGGTCCCCCCCAACATATTTCTGGAAAGGCTGTTCAAGCCATCCGTAGTATGGGAAGGGGACACCGGTAACCATAGTCCGGACCTGGCCATAATGCCCGATACCGAATACTCTGACAGAATCGGAGGCCCTGCCACCGAAATCACACCTTCGGCCCACGTAATAATGGCCATTATAGCCCTGTGGACATAACCATTCCTCGCCTACCTAACTAGGCAGGAACTTTCGGAGGACCAAAATGAGGCACACTGCATAGTGCGGCGATCTAAGGCCTACAGGGTCCACGAGGGAGAATTGTATAAAAGAAGCACTACCGGAGTCCTTCAAAGGTGCATCTCCGAAGAGGAAGGGTGGAACCTTTTAGCAGAACTCCACGCCAGACTCGTTGGTCACCATGCCGCAGCCCGGGCTCTTGTAAGCAAGGGCTTCCGTACAGGATTCTATTGGCCAACGGCCCGGGTAGATGCACAGGACTTGGTCCAATGTTGCGCCGGTTTCCAGCTCTTTGCAAATCAAAGCCAGATGCCACCCACCGCCCTCCAAACAATCCCCATTACATGGCCCTTTGCGGTCTGGTGGATAAATTCACCAAATGGATAGAGGCCAAACCTGTTAAAACAGCCGAATCCGGACCAGTGATAGACTTCATATCTGGGGTCGTACACAGTTATGGCGTCCCCCACAGCATCATCACTGACAACGGCACAAACTTCACAGCCGATGAAGTAAAACTCTGGTGCTGTAAAATGGGCATCAAGCTCGATTATGGTTTAGTCTATCACCCAGAAACCAACGATCAAGTCGAGCAAGCAAACGGTCTTATAATGAGCGGCATTAAACCCAGATTAGTGTGTTCCATAACGGAATCTAACAAACACTGGGTAGAGGAGCCCGACTCTGTACTCTGGGGGCTGCGGACCACGCCGAATCGCAGTGCCGGATATACACCCTTCTTTATGGTGTACGGTGCAGAGGCAGTCTTGCCCTGTGACATAATTCATGACTCACCTCGAGTGCGCATGTACGAAGAAAGAGAAGCCAAGCTCGATCGGCAGGACAGTCTGGACACCCTGGAGGAGGAGCGCGACGTAGCCAAAGCCCGTTTCGCATCTTATTAGCAACAGGCTCGCAGATACCAAAGCAGAAAAGTATGGGCCAAAACTTATAACGTTGGCGAACTAGTTCTACGCCTGCCGGATAAGAAAAAGAACAAGCTCAAGCCCAAATGGGAAGGTCCCTTCATTATTGACCAAGTTCTGACCGGTGGAGCGTATCGACTGCGGGATACATCGACTAGTCGACTCGAGCCGATCCCATGGAACGCGGCAAGGCTCCGAAGATTCTACGCCTAGCACCGGTCCATATGTTCGTCCCCTCCCTTTGTCCATTTTTTGCATATACATTATCTGTCTTGTTTTTCTTTCTTCCTTTCTTTTATTCTTTCTCTAGGCCTTCAAGGGCCAACTTGTGCCTTGCTTGCACATTATAGATGTGCTTGCCGCGCTCATCATACCTGGGGACTTGTTTCACAGAAGCTTAATTATTTATCTGGGCCTCAGGCCCCGCACATGTGTCATGCTTCCGCATGTACCTTTTTTCGCCATGATATGCATCGATATGCCTTATGTTTTGGCCAAGTTGGGTTGCCTGGCTCTTGTATTTATGCCCTACGTTCCCGTTAATTCGTCTAGGGCATAAGGGGAGCACCTCTGCAATTGTTACTGCCGGGTCAGCTGGATGTGTACCTCAGACTGGGTGAAGCCGGAAGCTAGCGTTCATAAGGGAATATTCGGTCGGTGAACAAAAGATGATTTTTATTTATTGTCCATATCTGCCCCCAGATGTTTTTCCTGTGTTTCCTACATAGTCCGGACATGCACTTTAGGGCATTCTTACCCAGGGAAAGGAACCCTTAATGGAACTATTCTCCCTGGAAGATGTTTCTTACTACCCATGTAATATAACATAACTAGTTGGGCACTTGTCTGTTCAAGCACTTATGACCCCTACGCCTGGTCTCCACGCATGCCCCGGTTCTTATATAACTGCGCGGGTATTCGGATACACTCCGGACTATCGGGTCCCGAGGTTGAAGCGAAAAGGTCCGCCAAGAAAAATGATCTACATTCCGGGTAGAAGGCATTATACATGTCACTTTCAGTACATACTCATGCAGACGGACTAAATTCCTCTTCTATACCATCCAACAGGCGGTCTAGCTTACAATCCTGTTGGGAATACTTTGCAGCTAATTCTACTTGCCCGGAAACTAAGCTAATAGGGATCTCTTTTATGTCGGGCCCCACAGGTCTGACCTCGGCCATGTGATTTGGGCCTGCCTTGGTATACCGCGTCTTCACCATGGCCCAAGCTTCTCTGGCACCCTGTCAGCAGGCTGATATCTTCCATAATCAGAAGCGCCACCGTGCTCCTTTGAGCTTCTCCGCAAGCTCTGCAACGCCCTCTAGCAGGGAGACGGACGACCACAAGGCCTGGGCAACACCCTGCATCACCTGCCGAAGTTGTTCGTGCAGATGTGACAACTCGAATAGAAGATCACCCGTAGACCCGGGCATTTCCTCCGCGGGACGACCCATCAGCATACTTATAGACATCACGCTGTTAGTCGGCTTCTTCGCCGAACTCCTTTAAAAGGATTCGTTCAAGCAGAAAATGCCGCGCTGAAGCCGCTTATTCTCCTTCTCGGAGTCTGCAAGCTGGCCCCGAACATCTTTTAGTTCCACGCTCAGTTTAATATTGGCGTCTTGGAGATTGTTTTTCTCCCACCTGACCTCAGTCAGCACGCGTTTGCCAGCCTCTAGCTGTCGCATAACATGCTGGTCCTCCGGATTTTCTCCGGATTCATCTGCAACATCTGTTGTTAGATCTGCAGCCATGCCGCACATTATATGGTAACCATCATTCTTTAAATTAAATGTTACCAGCAGGTGACTTTTTCAGTTCCTGCAATGCGGCCATAGCAGCCCACAGTTGGGTCTTGCATTCATGTAGCTCCTGTGATACCCTAGTATTCTTCTCTGTAAGAACCTGCACAATAAAGATGATCCTTAAATCAGTTCTGGTAACTGTTTCAAGTCTCAGGGGCTACTGATAAATACAAATCGTTAGATTTACTTACCCGTACATCCTTTACATACTGATCCGTGGCTATGGCTAGACCATCTTGAGCAGCTCGGAGGTACGCCTCTCCAGAATTGAAGGCATCAAATGCCTCTGGTGAGAAACAAGTGTCACGGAGTACGGCCCGGCGGCGTCTATGATTCATGGCGCTTTCCAACTCTGAGTTTGTAGCGGATAATCTATCTGCATCCTCTGTAGGGGGATTATCCGGCGCCCACCCCATATCGGCTTCCGCCTCTATGTCCGGTCCTGGCGCCTGGCTGGTGGAAGCATGATTAGTAACATCACCGGACATATTCCGGCGAGCGTTTTTTCTGTTAAAGAAACCCGGGCGTCATTATATTTCGAGAAAGACAACAACCACGGAGCGGGGTTTGTTATACCTTTGCGCCGGTGTCTCCGTCCTAACCTCCTTCCTTTTTGGCCTACCCGGCCTCGGTGCCTCCTGTTGGCGCGTTGCTGCGGGTTCGGCAGGACGTCCCGAATGCCTTCCCTATAAAAATGCCATGTGTATATGGTGGGTGGAGTGTCTAAAAGGGGATCCTAGTTTTGGAGTTGGGATTTTTGGTTTTTCTTACGTGCGATGCAGGGATCAGCCCAGGATAGAAGGCCGTAATGGCTACCATGGCATCGTCGCAGCTTAACTGATAGAACTGCCGGTCTATCAGCTCCACGAATATAACCGAATCTTCTTCATGTCCGGAGTCGAGGGCCCGGTCAGGGTCCTTTGGTTGTGGAGAAGGGCTGCTGACCTCCTTTATGGCTTTTCGCAGTTCCTGCCGCAAAGTGGCAAGGTGAATACTTACGACAAGTAATGCAGGAAAAATGGGAGCAGGGAGATATAACTTACCTAGCTTGGAGGGTTGTACATGGAGAATCCATCCCGTGCCTTGATGCGGGTGAACTCCTCTTCCTCACCCTTGAACAATTTGGATAGAATTTTTGCTAAAGCGGCAGCATTGTCCGGACCCTTACGCCCGCAGCGGGTGGCATCATCCGCCCCGTTATAACACCACAAGGGGTGCCCACGATATTGAAGTGGTTGCACTCCCCGCATTATGAAAATCGACATAACTTCGATTACTGTCAATCTTGATCGAGCCAGTGCTTTAATTCAGTTCATCAGATAGAGGACTTCGGCGTTTCTTCAGAGGAGCATTGTTGAACTCAGGAAGACCCCGCCGAACAGGGTCCGGAAGGGGAATGTCCTCCATATAAAACCATTCTGAAGGCCAGTCTTCGGGTGACTTCTTCGGAGTACCAGACAGGTATCCGGTATCGGCGATGCGCCATATTTCGGCTCCGCCCACTTGATAAAGTGACCCCCTCTATGTGCGAGGGACGAGGCAAAATAGCCTTTTCCACAACTCGAAGTGAGACTCGTAGCCCAGGAACAACTCGCAGAGAGCCACATAGCCGGCGATATGTAGGATGGAGGCGGGGGTGAAATTGTGTAATTTGAGGCCGTAGAACTCCAAGAGCCCTCGGAGGAACGGATGAGTTGGAAATTCGAGTCCCCTTAATAGATAGGGAAAAAGGCAGACCCGTTCCCCCATAGAGGGACAGGGAAAGCTCTCCGCTTGCTCCCCGCCATTATAGGTGGCAAGCCCGGCTCGAACGGGCACCATGTACGCCGGAGGGAGAAATCCCTTAGTCTGCAGTTCGACTAAACGATTGTGTGGGACTGAACACCTCTCCCAATCACCAGGCTTAGGGCATCAAGGCGGGAGGAGGAGCTGCGGAGGTCGGCCATGCTGGAATGGATCTTTCCGGAACGCGCTCTGATGGACTCTCGCTGGGGGAGGATGGTATGGATCGGATCTAAGGATCCCCATCCCTTTAATAGACAATTTATTTATTTGGCTAGGGGGCGAATGTAAAAACGCCCTGGCGCCTCATATTCATTCGACGCGTGGGAGAAATACCTTATTGGGCACAGAAGCCAAGAGGTCCAAACATTTATGGCACCGGACACTACTTTACAAACGTTCGAAAGATGGAGAAGAACCCGCCTTGCAATGCCGAAGACAATACTGCGCGTCGGACTCATCGTCATTAAAGCTTGGTTCAGGGGCTCCTAAGGGAGCCCTGGATTAGGGGGCATCCGGACAGCCGGATTATATCCTTTGGCCGAACTATTGGACAATGAAGATACAAGATTGAAGACTTCGTCTTGTGTCCGGATGGGACTCTACTTGGCGTGGAAGGAAGCTAGGCAATACGGATGTGTATATCTCCTCCTTTGTGACCGACCTTGTGTAACCCTAGCCCCCTCGGGTGTATATATAGACCGGAGGGTTTTAGTCCGTAGGAAAACATACAATCATACCATAGGCTAGCTTCTAGGGTTTAGCCTCTCCCATCTCGTGGTAGATCAACTCTTGTAATACCCATATCATCAAGAATAAATCAAGTAGGACGTAGGGTTTTACCTCCATCAAGAGGGCCCGAACCTGGGTAAAACATCATGTCCCCTGCCTCCTGTTACCATTCACCTTAGACGCACAGTTTGGGACCCCCTACCCGAGATCCGCCGGTTTTGGCACCGACAAGGGGTGTGGCGTACCGCAAAACAGATGAAACGGACCTCCTACGGTCGAAATGGGGGTCCTGTTGATCGAGAGGGGTGTGGCGTATCGCAAAACGGACGAAATGGACCTCCTACGGTCGAAACGGGGGTCCTGTTCATCGGGAGGGGTGTGGCATACCGCAAAATGGTACTCCACGGGATACTGTTCGTCTCCACCGTCGACCTCCTCCAGCCTCCATGGGCTACCATCGACCTCCACCAGCCTCCACGGGCTCCTGTTCATCCAGCCTCCACCGCGCGCTACTCCACTGGCAACTGTTCAACCACCCCTCCACGGGCACCCCTCCACCATCTACTATTCATTTAGCCCTCCACCACACCACAAGGTCCTGTTCATCCAGAGGCAACGCCACCGCTCATTGTTCATCCACCCACCCCCCCCCCCCCCCCCCCCGCAACGCTCACTGTTCATCCAATCGATCGGCTTCAGTTAGCAGCAGTAGCGAAGGAATCACTCGATCGGGTTCAGTTAACAACCATCGATCGATCGCTCGGGCTGAGTAACGCGTAGCCTGCAGTGCAATCGCTCGGGTTCAGTTAGAGCCCAACGCCTCGCTCGGGTTCAGTTAGAGCCTACGCCTCACACACACGCGCGTACGTGTACGAGAGAAACGCGCATCACTCGACCCCCGACCTCCCACTGTAACCGGGAACTCCCTGAAATTTTCCTCACCCTCGCTTCTACCACGGGTTTTTTTCGTCATGGACGGCCCAAAGAATGTCATGCAGCTGCGTCTCCGGCCCGCCCAGGACAAAAAGCTCATTTTCTGTCATGATTTTTTGTCATAGAAGTAGGAGCCCGCCACATCTATGATGATACCGGGTTTTGTCACAATTATCGTCATAGAAGTGTCATATGTATGACAGAAAAAAATTTCGTTTGGCCCAAAATGTCACGGATGTGTCTTTTTTTGTAGTGTTACCGGTGATGACCGTAGTTTGAGGGGTTCATGTATTCACTATGTGTTAATGCTTTGGTCTGGTACTCTATTAATAGGAGGCCTTAATATCCCTTAGTTTCCGTTAGGACCCCGCTGCCACGGGAGGGTAGGATAAAAGATGCCATGCAAGTTCTAGGACAAAAGATGTCATGCAAGTTCTTTTCCATAAGCACATATGACTATATTCGGAATACATGCCAACATTACGTTGATGAATTGGAGCTAGTTCCGTGTCACCCTAGGTTATGACTGTTACATGATGAACCGCATCCGGCATAATTCTCCATCACTGATCCATTGCCTACGAGCTTTCCATATATTGTTCTTCGCTTATTTACTTTTCCGTTGATATCGTTATCATCACTACAAAATACCAAAAACATTAATTTTACTATCATTGCCTTTTGCTACTGTTACCACTACTATCATATTACTTTGCTACTAAACACTTTGCTGCAAATATTAAGTTTCCAGGTGTGGTTGAATTGACAACTCCGCTGCTAATACTTGAGAATATTCTTTGGCTCCCCTTGTGTCGAATCAATAAATTTGGGTTGAATACTCTACCCTCGAAAACGTTTGGAATCCCCTATACTTGTGGGTTATCAAGACTATTTTCTGGCGCCGTTGCCGGGGAGCATAACTCTATTCTTTCAGTCACTTGGGATTTATATCTGCTTATCATTATGAAGAACTTGAGAGACCCAAACACTAAGATTTATCCCTCAACTACGAGGGGAGGTAAGGAACTGCCATCTAGCTCCGCACTTGATTCACCTTCTGTTTTGAGTAAACTTGCGACACCTAAACCTGCTTCTGCTATTCGTTCTGATATGTCGCATGTTATTGATGGTGCCACTTCTGCTATGCATGATGCTTATGATGAAACTACTTCTATGCTTGATACCACTGTGCCACTTGGTGAATTTCTTGATGAACAACTTGCTAGGGCTAGAGAGAACGAAAATATTGAATCTGATAATACTGATGAAAGTAATGATGAAGACTCACCTGTTATTCCTAAGGGTTATGTTTTTGATAAACAAGCTTCTTTAGCTATTTTAGCTTCCAAAGATAGATATGAACTTAAGAGGTTTTTAGCTAAATGGAAGAAGCAATCTCTAAATGCTAGAATGAAACCTGACCCTGCTTTTGCTACTTCACATATATTTGTTACTGATAAGGATTATGAATTCTCTGTTGATCCTGATATAATTACTTTGGTTGAATCTGATCCTTTTCACGGCTATGGATCTGAAACTGTTGTGGCACATCTTACTAAATTAAATGATATAGCCACCCTCTTCACTAATGATGAGAGAACTCGCTACTTTTATATCCTTCAAATATTTCCGTTCTCATTAAAGGGTGATGCTAAGATATGGTTTAATTCTCTTGATCCTCGTTGCGTGCATAGTCCCTAGGATATGATTTATTATTTCTCTGCTAAATATTTCCCTGCTAATAAGAAACAAGCTGCTTTGAGGGATATATAAAATTTTGTGCAAATTGAAGAAGAGAGTCTCCCACAAGCTTGGGGGAGGCTTCTCCAATAACTTAATGCTTTCCCTGATCATCCTCTTAAATGAAATACTTGATATCTTTTATAATGGACTAACCGATGCCTCCAGAGATTACCTAGATAGTTGTGCTGGTTCTATTTTCAAGGAAAGAACACCGGATGAAGCTGAAATTCTATTGAATAATATGTTGACAAATGAAAATAATTGGAGACTTCCTGAGCCAATTCGTGAGCCTATTCCTAAACCAACTCCGAAGAAGAGGGGTATTCTATTTCTCAGTCCTGAAGATATGCAAGAGGCAAAGAAATCTATGAAATAAAAAGGTATTAAAGCTGAAGATGTTAAGAATTTACCTCCTATTGAAGAAATACACGGTCTTAATTTACCGCTTGTTGAAGAACCATATGATCTTAATCCATCACCTATTGAAGAAACTCGTGGTCTTGATAACCCGACACAGGTAGTAAAGGTAAATTCTCTCTATAGATTTGATGAAGGTGATATCCCTCGTTATTAGTCTGCTAGACAATGCTTACATGAGTTTGACAATTTCATTGTTAAACAAGAAACTTTAATGCGTACTTTGGTAGACAATTGAAATAGAATTCAAATATGCTTGAACACTTGGGTGATTATATGGCTAATGTTAAAGGTGAACTTAAACTTATTAGTAAACATGCTTCTATGGTTACCACTCAAGTAGAACAAGTACTTAAAGCTAAAAATGATTTGCTCAATGAATTAAATAGTAAGAATAATGATTATGCTATTAGAGTGGCTACTAGAACTGGTAGAATGACTCGGGAACCTTTGTATCCTGAAGGCCACCCTAAGAGAATTGAGCAAGATTCTCAGATAAATAATATAGATGCACCTAGTCCTTCTAAAAGGAAGAAAAAGAAAAATGATAGGACGTTGCATGCTTCTAGTGAACCTATTGCTGAAACACCTGAGAATCCAAATGATATTTCTATCTCTGATGCTGAAACACAATCTGGTAATGAACCTGAAACTAGTGATAATGCTAATGATAATGTTCATGTTGATACTCAACCTAGCAATGATAATGATATAGAAATTGAACCTGCTGTTGATCTTGATAACCCACAATCAAAGAATCAACGTTATGATAAGAAAGACTTTGTTGCTAGGAAACATGGTAAAGAAAGAGAACCTTGGGTTCAGAAACCCATGCCTTTTCCTCCCAAACCATCCAAGAAAAAGGATGATGAGGGTTTTGAGCGCTTTGCTGAAATGATTAGACCTATGTTTTTGCGTATGCGATTAACTGATATGCTTAAAATGAATCCTTATGCTAAGTACATGAAAGATACTGTTACAAATAAAAGGAAGATACCGGAAGCTGAGATTTCCACCATGCTTGCTAATTATACTTTTAAGGGTGGAATACCAAAGAAACTTGGAGATCCAGGTGTACCCACTATACCATGCTCCATTAAAAGAAACTATGTTAAAACTGCTTTATGTGATCTTGGAGCCGGTGTTAGTGTTATGCCTCTCTCTTTATATCGTACACTTGATTTGAATAAGTTGAAACCTAATGAAATATCTTTGCAAATGGCTGATAAATCAACTGCTATACCTGTCGGTATTTGTGAGGATGTGCCTGTTGTAGTTGCAAACGTTACTATTTTAACGGACTTTGTTATTCTTGATATTCCCGAGGACGATAGTATGTCTATTATTCTTGGAAGACCCTTTTTGAATACTGCAGGGGCTGTTATTGATTGCACTAAAGGCAATGTCACTTTTCATGTTAATGGTAATACGCATACGATACACTTTCTGAGGAAACATCCTCAAGTTCATAGTACCAACTCTATTGGAAAAATTCCATCGATTATATTTGGAGGTTTTGAATTTCCTCTTCCTACTGTCAAGAAGAAATATGATATTCTTATTATTGGGGATGTGCATATCCCCGTCAAGGTAACATAGTGTTATTCGAAATTTCTCCGGTTCCATGTTATTCGGAATGAGTTCGTTAACAAGACTTGATCAACCTTGTTAGTGGATTCCTTTTGATGAGCATGAGATGGATGAAACTAGAAGGCACAACCTTCTATACCCTGCTTTTAATTTTTGCTATTTACATTAAATAAAATAAAAATAAGTATTTTTCTGTCTGTTATCTGATTATCTGTGCAATATAACAATACCCCAAAAATAAAAGTTCTCCAAATGCCCTGAAATTTAAATATGATTTTTTATACAATATTTGGCACTAAGAACACAACAGGAGGAGCTGGCACCTGGCCATGAGGGTCAGAGGTGCGCCCTACCCCCTGGGCGCGCCCCCTGCCTCGTGGTCCCACGGTGGTCGCCCTCCACTTATCCTTTCACCCACACACTCCTTCTTCCCCCCACAAACACGAATGTCCAGCTCAAGCACGAGTTCTAGCTCATTTTGCTGCCATTTTCGATCTCCTTGCTCAAAGCACCTCTCACAAAACTGCTTGGGGGAGATTGTTCCTTGGTATGTGACTCCTCCATTGGTCCAATTAGTTTTTGTTCTAGTGCTTTACTCATTGCAAATTTGTGCTGCCTAGGTGACCATGTTCTTGAGCTTGCATGTCAAATTTATCTCGTCAAAAGTAGTTTTGATGCATGATATATGTTGTAGGTATTGGGGAATGTTGCAGAAAACAAAAAATTTCCTACGGTTTCACATAGATCCATCTATGAGTTCATCTAGCAACGAGTGATCGGATGCATCTACATACCTTTGTAGATCGCGAGCGGAAGTGTTCAAAGAACGGGGATGAGGTAGTCATACACGACGTGATCCAAATCACCGGAGATCCTAGCGCCGAACGGACGGCACCTCCGCGTTCAACACACGTACGGAGCGGATGACGTCTCCTCCTTCTTGATCCAGCAAGGGGGGAGGAGAGGTTGAGGAAGATGGCTCGAGCAGCGGCACGACGGCGTGGTGGTGATGGAGCTGCAATACTCCGTCAGGGCTTCGCCAAGCACTATGGAGGAGGAGGAGGTGTTGGAGAGGGATAAGGAGGCAACCAAAGGCGTGGATGAAAAGCCCTCCTTCCCCCACTATATATAGGAGGGCCTTGGGGGGCGCCGGCCCTAGGAGATCCAATCTCCTAGGGGGGCGGCGGCCAAGGGAGGTTTCCCTCCCCCCCAAGGCACCTAGGGGGTGCCTTCCCCTTATGGGACTCTCCCCTTTAGAAACCCTAGGCACATGGGCCTATTGGGGCTGGTGCCCTTGGCCCATGTAGGACAAGGCGCACCCCCTACAGCCCATGTGCCCCCCGGGGCAGGTGGCCCCACCCGGTGGACCCCCGGGACCCTTCCGGTGGTCCCGGTACAATACCGGTGACCCCGAAACTTGTCCCAATGGCCGAAACAGCACTTCCTATATATAATTATTTACCTCCGGACCATTCCGGAACTCCTCATGACGTCCAAGATCTCATCCAGGACTCTGAACAACATTCGGGTTACTGCATATACATATCCCAACAACCCTAGCGTCACCGAACCTTAAGTGTGTAGACCCTACGGGTTCGGGAGATATGTAGACATGACCGAGACGACTCTCCGGTCAATAACCAACAGTGGGATCTGGATACCCATGTTGGCTCCCACATACTCCACGATAATCTCATCGGATGAACCACGATGTCGAGGATTCAAGAAACCCCGTATACAATTCCCTTTGTCAATCGGTATGTTACTTGCCCGAGATTCGATCGTCGGTATCCCAATACCTCGTTCAATCTCGTTACCGGCAAGTCACTTTACTCATACCGTAATGCATGATCCCGTGACCAGACACTTGGTCACTTTGAGCTCATTATGATGATGCATTACCGAGTGAGCCCAGTGATTCCTCTCCGTCATACGGAGTGACAAATCCCAGTCTTGATCCATGTCAACCCAACAGACACTTTCGGAGATACCCGTAGTATACCTTTATAGTCACCCAGTTACGTTGTGACGTTTGGTATACCCAAAGCACTCCTACGATATCCGGGAGTTACACGATCTCATGGTCTAAGGAAAAGATACTTGACATTGGAAAAACTCTAGCAAACGAACTATACGATCTTTATGCTATGTTTAGGATTGGGTCTTCTCCATCACATCATTCTCCTAATGATGTGATCCCGTTATCAATGGCATCCAATGTCCATAGTCAGGAAACCATGACTATCTGTCGATCAATGAGCTAGTCAACTACAGGCTTACTAGGGACATGTTGGTGTCTGTTATTCACACATGTATTACGATTTCCGGATAACACAATTATAGCATGAATAAAGACAATTATCATGAACAACGAAATATAATAATAATGCTTTTATTATTGCCTCTAGGGCATTTCCAATAGTCTCCCACTTGCACTAGAGTCAATAATCTAGTTACATTGTGATGAATCGAACACCCATGGAATTCTGGTGTTGATCATGTTTTGCCCTAGGGAGAGGTTTAGTCAACGGATCTGCTACATTCAGGTCCGTATGTACTTTACAAATATCTATGTCTCCATCTTGAACATTTTCATGAATGGAGTTGAAGCGACGCTTGATGTGCCTTGTCTTCTTCTGAAACCTGGGCTCCTTGGCGAGTGCAATAGCTCCAGTGTTGTCACAGAAGAGCTTGATCGGCCCCGACGCATTGGGTATGACTCCTAGGTCGGTGATGACCTCCTTCACCCAGAATGCTTCATGTGCTGCCTCCGAGGCTGCCATGTACTCCGCTTCACATGTAGATCCCGCCATGACGCTCTGCTTGCAACTGCACCAGCTTACTGCCCCACCATTCAAAATATACACGTATCCGGTTTGTGACTTAGAGTCATCCAGATCTGTGTCGAAGCTAGCGTCGATGTAACCCTTTACGACAAGCTCTTCGTCACCTCCATAAACGAGAAACATTTCCTTAGTCCTTTTCAGGTACTTCAGGATATTCTTCACCGCTGTCCAGTGTTCCTTGCCAGGATTACTTTGGTACCTTCCTACCAAACTTACGGCAAGGTTTACATCAGGTCTGGTACTCAGCATGGCATACATAATAGAACCTATGGCTGAGGCATAGGGGATGACACTAATCTCTTCTATATCTTCTGCTGTGGTCGGACATTGAGCTGAGCTCAATTTCACACCTTGTAGCACAGGCAAGAACCCCTTCTTAGACTGATCCATATTGAACTTCTTCAATATCTTATCAAGGTATGCGCTTTGTGAAAGACCTATGAGGCGTCTTGATCTATCTCTATAGATCTTGATGCCCAATATATAAGCAGCTTCTCCAAGGTCCTTCATTGAAAAACTCTTAGTCAAGTAGGCCTTAATGCTGCCAAAGAGTTCTATATCATTTTCCATCAAAAGTATGTCATCTACATATAGTATGAGAAATGCTACAGAGCTCCCACTCACTTTCTTGTAAATGCAGGCTTCTCCATAAGTCTGCGTAAACCCAAACGCTTTGATCATCTCATCAAAGCGAATGTTCCAACTCCGAGATGCTTGCACCAGCCCATAAATCGAGCGTTGGAGCTTGCACACCTTGTCAGCATTCTTAGGATCGAAAAAACCTTCTGGCTGCATCATATACAATTCTTCCTTAAGGAAACATTAAGGAATGCCGTTTTGACGTCCATTTGCCATATCTCATAATCATAGTATGCGGCAACTGCTAACATAATTCGGACGGACTTCAGCTTCGCTACTGGTGAGAAAGTCTCATCGTAGTCAACCCCTTGAACTTGTCGATAACCCTTAGTGACAAGCCGAGCTTTATAGATGGTCACATTACCATCCGCGTCTCTCTTCTTCTTAAAAATCCATTTATTTTCTATGGCTCCCCGTTCAACGGGCAAGTCAGTCAAAGTCCACACTTCGTTTTCATACATGGATCCTATCTCGGATTTCATGGCTTCTAGCCATTTGTCGAAATCCGGGCCCGCCATCACTTCTTCATAGTTCGAAGGTTCACCGTTGTCTAACAACATGATTTCCAAGACAGGGTTGTCGTACCACTCTGGTGCGGAACGTGTCCTTGTGGACCTTCGAAGTTCAGTAGCAACTTGATCTGAAGTTTCATGATCATCATCATTAATTTCCTCTCTACTCGGTGCAGGCACCTCAGGAACATTTTCTTGAGTTGCGCCATTTTCCGGTTCGATAGGTAATACTTCATCAAGTTCTACTTTCCTCCCACTCACTTCTTTCGAGAGAAACTCCTTCTCTAGAAAGAATCCATTCTTGGCAACAAAGATCTTGCCCTCGGATCTGAGTTATAAGGTATACCCAACAGTTTCTTTAGGGTATCCTATGAAGACGCATTTTTCCGACTTGGGTTCGAGCTTTTCAGGTTGAAGTTTCTTGACATAAGGATCGCATTCCCAAACTTTTAGAAATGACAGCTTAGGTTTCTTCCCAAACCACAATTCATACGGTGTCGTCTCAACGGATTTCGACGGAGCCCTATTTAAAGTGAATGCGGCAGTCTCTAAAGCATAGCCCCAAAAGGATAGCGGTAAATCGGTAAGAGACATCATAGATCGTACCATATCTAATAGAGTGCGATTACGACGTTCGGACACACCATTACGCTGAGGTGTTCCAGGCGGCATGAGTTGTGAAACTATTCCACATTTTCTTAAGTGTGTGCCAAATTCGTGACTCAAGTATTCTCCTCCACGATCTGATCGTAGAAACTTGATTTTCCTGTCACGTTGATTCTCAACCTCACTCTGAAATTCCTTGAACTTTTCAAAGGTTTCTGACTTGTGTTTCATTAAGTAGACATACCCATATCTACTCAAGTCATCAGTGAGGGTGAGAACATAATGATAGCCACCGCGAGCCTCAACACTCATTGGACCGCACACATCAGTATGTATGATTTCCAATAAGTTGGTTGCTCGCTCCATTGTTCCTGAGAACGGAGTCTTGGTCATTTTACCCATCAGGCATGGTTCGCACGTGTCAAATGATTCATAATCAAGAGACTCTAAAAGTCCATCTGCATGGAGCTTCTTCATGCATTTGACACCTATGTGACCAAGGCGGCAGTGCCACAAGTATGTGGGACTATCATTATCAACCTTACATCTTTTGGTACTCACACTATGAATATGTGTAGCATTACGCTCGAGATTCATTAAGAATAAACCATTCACCATAGGAGCATGACCATAAAACATATCTCTCATATAAATAGAACAACCATTATTCTCGGATTTAAATGAGTAGCCATCTCGAATTAAACGAGATCCCGATACAATGTTCATGCTCAAAGCTGGCTCTAAATAACAATTATTAAGGTTTAAAACTAATCCTGAAGGTAAATGAAGAGGCAGCGTGCCGACGGTGATCACATCGACCTTGGAACCATTCCTGACGCGCATCGTCACCTCGTCCTTCGCCAGTCTCCGCTTATTCCGAAGCTCCTGCTTTGAGTTACAAATGTGAGCAACTGCACCGGTATCAAATACCCAGGAGCTACTACGAGTACTGGTAAGGTACACATCAATTACATGTATATCACATATACCTTTTGTTTTGCCGGCCTTCTTGTCCGCTAAGTATTTGGGGCAGTTCCGCTTCCAGTGACCACTTTCCTTGCAATAAAAGCACTCAGTCTCGGGCTTGGGTCCATTCTTTGGCTTCTTCCCGGCAGCTTGCTTGCCGGACGCGGCAACTCCCTTGTCGTCCTTTTTGAAGTTCTTTTTACCCTTGCCCTTCTTGAACTTAGTGGTTTTATTGACCATCAACACTTGATGTTCCTTCTTGACTTCTACCTCTGCCAATTTCAGCATAGCAAATACTTCAGGAATGGTCTTTTCCATCCCCTGCATATTGAAGTTCATCACAAAGCTCTTGTAGCTCGGTGGAAGCGACTGAAGGATTCTGTCAATTACCGCGTCATCCAGGAGATTAACTCCCAGCTTAGTCAAGCGGTTATGTAACCCAGACATAGTGAGTATGTGCTCACTGACAGAACTATTTTCCTCCATCTTACAGCTGAAGAATTTGTCGGAGACTTCATATCTCTCGACCCGGGCATGAGCTTGGAAAACCATTTTCAGCTCTTCGAACATCTCATATGCTCCGTGTCTCTCAAAACGTTTTTGGAGCCCCGGCTCTAAGCTGTAAAGCATGCCGCACTGAACGAGGGAGTAGTCATCGCTACGTGCCTGCCAAGCGTTCATAACGTCTTGTTCTGCAGGAAGAACAGGTGCGTCACCCAGCGGTGCTTGTAGGACATAATCTTTCTAGGCAGCTATGAGGATGATCCTCAGGTTCCAGACCCAGTCCGTGTAGTTGCTGCCATCATCTTTCAGCTTGGTTTTCTCTAGGAACGCGTTGAAGTTGAGGACTACGTTGGCCATTTGATCTACAAGACATATTGTAAATATTTTAGACTAAGTTCATGATAATTAAGTTCATCTAATCAAATTATTTAATGAATTCCCACATAGATAGACATCCCTCTTCTAGTCATCTAAGTATAACATGATCCGAGTCAACTAGGCCGTGTCCGATCATCACGTGAGACGGACTAGTCAACATCGGTGAACATCTTCATGTTGATCGTATCTACTATACGACTCATGCTCGACCTTTCGGTCTTCTGTGTTCGAGGCCATGTCTGTACATGCTAGGCTCGTCAAGTCAACCTAAGTGTTTGCATGTGTAAATCTGTCTTACACCCGTTGTATGTGAACGTTAGAATCTATCACACCCGATCATCACATGGTGCTTCGAAACAACGAACTGTCACAACGGTGCACGGTTAGGGGGAACACTTGCTTGAAATTATTATGAGGGATCATCTTATTTACTACCGTCGTTCTAAGTAAACAAGATGCAAAACATGATAAACATCACATGCAATCAAATAATAATAGTGACATGATATGGCCAATATCACATAGCTTCTTTGATCTCCATCTTGGAGCTTCATGATCATCTTGTCACCGGCTTGACACCATGATCTCCATCATCATGATCTCCATCATCATGTCTCCATGAAGTTGCTCGCCAACTATTACTTCTACTACTATGGCTAACGCGTTTAGCAATAAAGTAAAGTAATTTACATGGCGTTTCTCAATGACACGCAGGTCATACAAAAATAAAGACAACTCCTATGGCTCCTGCCGGTTGTCATACTGATCGACATGTAAGTCGTGATTCCTATTACAATAGCATGAACATCTCATACATCACATATATGTCATTCATCATTCATCACAACTTTGGCCATATCATATCACAAAGCACTTGCTGCAAAAACAAGTTAGACGTCCTCTAATTGTTGTTGCAAGTTTTACGTGGCTGAAATAGGGTTCTAGCAAGAACGTTTTCTTACCTACGTGAAAGCCACAACATGATTTGTCAACTTCTATTTACCCTTCATAAGGACCCTTTTCATCGAATCCGCTCCAACTAAAGTAGGAGAGACAGTCACCTGCCAGCCACCTTATGCAACTAGTGCATGTTAGTCGGTGGAACCGGTCTCACGTAAGCGTACGTGTAAGGTTGGTCCGTGCCGCTTCATCCCACAATACTGCTGAAGCAAGATAAGACTAGTAGCGGCAAGAAAGTTGACAACATCTACGCCCACAACAAATTGTGTTCTACTCGCGCAAGAAAACTACGCATAGACCTAGCTCATGATGCCACTATTGGGGAACGTTGCAGAAAACAAAAAATTTCCTACGGTTTCACCAAAATCCATCTATGAGTTCATCTAGCAACGAGTGATCGGATGCATCTACATACATTTGTAGATCACGAGCGGAAGCGTTCAAAGAACGGGGATGAGGTAGTCGTACACGACGTGATCCAAATCACCGCAGATCCTAGCGCCGAACGGACGGCACCTCCGCGTTCAACACACGTACGGAGCGGATGACGTCTCCTCCTTCTTGATCCAGCAAGGGGAGAGGAGAGGTTGAGGAAGATGGCTCCAGCAGCAGCACGACGGCGTGGTGGTGATGGAGCTGCAATACTCCGTCAGGGCTTCGCCAAGCACTATGGAGGAGGAGGAGGTGTTGGAGAGGGAGAAGGAGGCAACCAAAGGCGTGGATGAAAAGCCCTCCTTCCCCCACTATATATAGGAGGGCCTAGGGGGGTGCCGACCCTAGGAGATCCAATCTCCTAGGGGGGGCGGCGGCCAAGGGAGGTTTCCCTCCCCCCCCCCCCAAGGCACCTAGGGGGTGCCTTCCCCTTGTGGGACTCTCCCCTTTAGAAACCCTAGGCGCATGGGCCTATTGGGGCTGGTGCCCTTGGCCCATGTAGGCCAAGGCGCACCCCCTACAGCCCATGTGGCCCCCCGGGGCAGGTGGCCCCACCCGGTGGACCCCCGGGACCCTTCCGGTGGTCCCGGTACAATACCGGTTACCCCGAAACTTGTCCTGATGGCCGAAACAGCATTTCCTATATATAATTCTTTACCTCCGGACCATTCCGGAACTCCTCGTGACGTCCAGGATCTCATCCGGGACTCCGAACAACATTCGGGTTACTGCATATACATATCCCTACAACCCTAGCGTCACCGAACCTTAAGTATGTAGACCCTACGGGTTCGGGAGACATGTAGACATGACCAAGACGACTCTCCGGTCAATAACCAACAGCGGGATCTGGATACCCATGTTGGCTCCCACATACTCCACGATGATCTCATCGGATGAACCACGATGTCGAGGATTCAAGCAACCCCGTATACAATTCCCTTTGTCAATCGGTATGTCACTTGCCCGAGATTCGATCGTCGGTATCCCAATACCTCGTTCAATCTCGTTACCGGCAAGTCACTTTACTCGTACCGTAATGCATGATCCCATGACCAGACACTTGGTCACTTTGAGCTCATTATGATGATGCATTACCGAGTGGGCCCAGTGATACCTCTCCGTCATACAGAGTGACAAATCCCAGTCTTGATCCATGTCGACCCAACAGACACTTTTGGAGATACCGTAGTATACCTTTATAGTCACCCAGTTATGTTGTGATGTTTGGTATACCCAAAGCACTCCTACGATATCCGGGAGTTACACGATCTCATGGTCTAAGGAAAAGATACTTGACATTGGAAAAACTCTAGCAAACGAACTATACGATCTTTATGCTATGTTTAGGATTGGGTCTTGTCCATCACATCATTCTCCTAATGATGTGATCCCGTTATCAATGACATCCAATGTCCATAGTCAGGAAACCATGACTATCTGTCGATCAATGAGCTAGTCAACTAGAGGCTTACTAGGGACATGTTGGTGTCTGTTATTCACACATGTATTACGATTTCCGGATAACACAATTATAGCATGAATAAAGACAATTATCATGAACAAGGAAATATAATAATAATGCTTTTATTATTGCCTCTAGGGCATATTTCCAAGAGTAGGCACTTGTAGGAGTAGTTGCTATCAATATTATTGTGTTTGGTTTACTTTTATTTTGAAGTTACTAAAAATTTCAGAATTTTTAGAAAATAATGAAGAGACTTTTCAGGGGCTCATCGAGCCGAAGCTCGAAGGAAAAGGCACAGAAGCCCAAGTATAATCTGCCTCGCACCACGGAGGTTCTGCCGTGTGAACGGCCTTCTGATGAATTCTTGAGAGCACCTGGGATTTATGAAGATTTTTATGAATTGGCTGAAAATGCAGGCCGCACCGCTTTCCTCCACGACCAACGCGATCAGTATCTCTTACTCACAAATATCTTTGTGCAAAACTTTCATTTCCGTTCTAGGACCTCACCACCTACGGTGGAGTTTTATTTATATGATGAGCATAAGGAGATGTCACATTATGATTTTTGTCGGGTTTGTTTGGTCCCTTTCGAGGGCACGACAGAGGAACCACATTGTGAGGATGTGGACGGGTTTATTGATACCATCATTGTAGGGGAAACGAGGAAGGTTTCCGATGCACGAATCACTAGCATACATTTTCCTGTTTTACGCTACTTTGCCATATTTGCTAGTCGTTGCTTAATTGGTCATGGAAACTGTGGAAACCTTAGTGTTCCTGATATTATTATTTTACTTCATGTTTTATTCAGTGATAACTCTGTTAGTATGGGCGGTATTATTGCTAAACGGTTAAGTCTGAACCGTACAAAGGGCCCCATCTTTGGAGGCATCTATGCTTCTCGCCTAGCTCCACATTTTAACATACCTATTAGGCATTATGAGAAGGAAGAAAAATTGCTGCCTCGTGTTTACTTAGATTATAAGAGTATGGTAGCACACAATTTTATTGTTAAGAATAGGGAAGGGGAGCTTAAATACAAATTGTTCTCTGATAAACATCATCCTGAGACTATTACCATGCCTGCTCCTTCCTTGTTTGATTTATCTGCAGGCCAGTACCTAATTCCGTTAGAGGCTATTCACGCTTATCGGAACCCTACATTGGCCATAGAGCCAGAGTCGGAACCACAAGTTGATCCTCCACAACAATCTAATTACCATTGGGATCCGGAGATGATTGTCAACCAGTGGCAATCAGAGTCTTCTTCATTGCAGTACGGCCCCAACTATTACTATGGATATCCGCCAGGCTAGCCATGGCCATAGACCAACTTAGGCCAAATGCCTAAGCTTGGGGGAGTACGCATTTCTCACCGACATTATATTCATGTTCACACACTCATTGCTAGATGTCGGTGCTCATACTTTTTCATTGTATCATCCATGCTAGTTTATTTCCTTTTTATGCTTTCTTCTTGTGTGTTTAATAAACCTTAAGAAAAACCAAAAAAAATAGTTGTAGTTTTTAATTAGTTTAGTGCCCATGCTTGTAGTAGTAATTAAAAAGAAACCCCAAAAAAATTTCCTGTTCTTCTTTTGCTTGTTGGGAATTTTCCCGTGTAAATAGTTTTTTTTCTTTTCTTTTCTTTGGGGGCCGATAGGAGAAGACCATGATTAAATTGTTGAAGTAGCTCTTATATGCATAATTGTTGATCTGACAAAAGAGCCCATATTGCCTTGTCTTTCCTGTTTATTGAATGCTTGCAGATTCCAGCTTAGTCCAATGCACGTGCACTATTATTATTATCCACATCGTTCGGTCATGCAAGTGAAAGGCAATTATGACGATATATGATGGACTGACTGAGATGAGAAAAGCTGGTATGAACTCGACCTCTTTTGTTTTTGTAAATATGATTAGTTCATCTTTCCTGATTCAGCCTATCATGAATAAACATGTTTGCAATGACAACTAGAGATCATAGTTTATTGTCCCATGCTTGATTAGCTAGGAGCTTAGAATGGTTTACCTTGCGTGCCAACATGCTATTAAAATGGTTATGATGTGGTATGATAGGGTGGTATCCTCCTCTGAATGATTTAAGTGACTTGACTTGGCGCATGTTCATGCATGTACTTGAAACAAAATCAACATAGCCTTCACGATATTTATGTTCATGGTGGATTATATCCTACTCATGCTTGCATTCGGTGTTGATTAGTTTTAATGCATGTTCATGACTGTTGTCGCTCTCTAGCAGGTCACTTCCCAGTCTTTTGCTAGCCTTCACCTGTACTAAGCGGGAATACTGCTTGTGCATCTATCTCCATAAACCCCAAAGTTATTCCATATGAGTCCACCGTACCTACCTATGTACGGTATCTACCTGCCGTTCCAAGTAAATTTGTATGTGCCAAACTCTAAACCTTCAAATAAATATCCTATTTTGTATGCTCTAATAGCTCATGTATCAACTAGGGTTGTCCGTATCTTGCATGTTAGGCGGGTTATTCTCAAGAGGAGTGGACTCCGCTCCTCACTCACGAGAAAAATGGCTGGTCACCGGGATGCCCAGTCCCATGCTTTATGCAAATCAAATCAAAATAATTGCAAACAAAACTCCCCCTGGGACTCTTGTTAGTTGGAGGCACTCGTTGTTTCGAGAACGCCCTAGATTGATGCTTGTTGGTGGAAGCGGGAGTATAAACTTTACCATTATGTTTGGGAACCGCCTATAATGTGTGTAGCATGGAAGATATTGCCATCTCTTGGTTGTGATGTTGACAATGAAAGTATACCGCTCAAAATATTATTCATCTCTATTTCAAAGCCGAGCTCTGGCACCTATCTATTTACTTTTATGCTGAGTCATCATCCTCTTATTAAAAAGCACCGGTTGGAGAGCACCGCTGTCATTTACATTCATTATTGTTAGTTTAGATTGAGTATGACTTGACTGGATCTCTTTTACCATGAATTACAATGTCTAGTCAATCTTTGATCATTAAAGGTGCTCTGCATTTATGTTTTGTGGTCTCAGAAAGGGCTAGCGAGATACCATCTTGTTATATCATATTATGATTGTTTTGAGAAAGTGTTGTCATCCGAGATTTATTATTATTGCTCGCTAGTTGATTATACCATTGTTATGAGTAAACTTGAGACCTAAGTATTATTGTGAATGTGGTTAGTCATAATCTTTGCTGAAAACTTGAATGCTGGCTTTACATATTCATAACAACAAGAGCAAACAGAGTTTGTAAAAGTTTTTCTTTATCACTTTCAATTTATCAACTGAATTGCTTGAGGACAAGCAAAGGTTCTCCGTCGTATCTACTTTTCCAAACACTTTTGCCCTTGTTTTGGACTCCAACTTGCATGATTTGAATGGAACTAACCCGGACTGACGCAGTTTTCAGCAGATTTACCATGGTGTTATTTATGTGCAGAAACAAAAGTTCTCAGAATATCCTGAAACTTCACGGAACAACTTTTCAGAAATAATAAAAAATCCTTGCAAAAGATGAAGACCTGGGGGCCCACCACCTGTCCACGAGGGTGGGGGCGCGCCTGCCCCCTAGGGCGCGCCCCCTACGTCGTGGGCCCCATGGAGCTCCTCCGACTCCAACTCCAACTCTATATATTTGGTTTCGAGGAGAAAATAATCAGAGAGAAGAAATCATCACGTTTTACGATACGGAGCCGCCGCCAAGCCCTAAAACCTCTCGGGAGGGCTGATCTGGAGTCCGTTCGGGGCTCCGAAGAGGGGAATACGTCGTCATCGTCATCATCAACCATCCTCCATCACCAATTTCATGATGCTCACCGCCATGCATGAGTAATTCCATCGTAGGCTTGCTGGACGGTGATGGGTTGGATGGGATCTATCATGTAATCGAGTTAGTTTTGTTAGGGTTTGATCCCTAGTATCCACTATGTTCTGAGATTGATGTTGCTATGACTTTGCTATGCTTAATGCTTGTCACTAGGGCCCGAGTGCCATGATTTCAGATCTGAACCTATTATGTTTTCATCAATATATGAGAGTCCTTGATCCTATCTTGCTAGTCTATAGTCACCTATTATGTGTTATGATCCGTTAACCCCGAAGTGACAATAATCGGGATACTTACCGGTGATGACCGTAGTTTGAGGAGTTCATGTATTCACTATGTGTTAATGCTTTGGTCCGGTACTCTATTAAAAGGAGGCCTTAATATCCCTTAGTTTCCGTTAGGACCCCGCTGCCACGGGAGGGTAGGACAAAAGATGTCATGCAAGTTCTTTTCCATAAGCACGTATGACTATGTTCGGAATACATGCCTACATTACGTTGATGAATTGGAGCTAGTTCTATGTCACCCTAGGTTATGACTGTTACATGATGAACCGCATCCGGCATAATTCTTCATCACTGATCCATTGCATACGAGCTTTCCATATATTGTTCTTCGCTTATTTACTTTTTCGTTGCTATTGCTATCATCACTACAAAATACCAAAAACATTACTTTTACTATCGTTACCTTTTGCTACCGTTACCAATACTATCATATTACTTTGCTACTAAACACTTTGCTGCTGATATTAAGTTTCCAGGTGTGGTTGAATTGACAACTCAGCTGCTAATAGTTGAGAATATTTTTTGGCTCCCCTTGTGTCGAATCAATAAATTTGGGTTGAATACTCTACCCTCGAAAACTGTTGCGATCCCCTATACTTGTGGGTTATCAGACCCTTCGTTAATGCGGAGGACTCCCGAAGATTCCGCTAAGTCATCGAGTGGTTGACCAGTCTCGCGCTTTATCATGACAGTCAGTTTTTGGCTTTCTCTACTGAGGTGCTCATCCGGATGAACCAGGACACAATCATAGTAGTTCTCCCGGTGCCGCCTTAGCCGATAGAGCGGAACATAAGGTAGCAAAACACGGGAGCTGAGCAAACCCAACATTTGACCAAAGACATGATTCAGAGCTGATGCATATAAGGCCAAACTCGTGACGCCGAACACTCCCTAAGGTATTCGGTCTTTATAACATATGCCGGGTTGAAGCATGCCCTTAATAATAAACCCCGAGTGTCCAGGTACGTGCAATATCCTAACGTGGCCACATGCCAATAACGTCAGCATCTTTCTCGGTTGTATTGAGTATCCGTGGGATGTGAATCAACAAGAGACAGTAAAAAAGGTTTACGCAGGGTCTTAATCTGAAACCTTTGAGCGGGTCCCTCATGCACGTCTGCGCCTGTGTCTCCATTGTGCCGTGTCCTGGATGGGTGTAGCACGATTGTTATCTGTAAAAGAGAAGAACTTAGGTGAAAGTTGTCGTGCCAAAAAAGGTTGGTTATTCTAGATAAACCATTAAAATTCAAGATAAGTCAAGTTGAGCCGAACTAGCCCTGATTACACGCGTGAAGCCCCTGGTACCGTCTTGGAGGATTTAACCATCAAACCAATCTCATGTATATGCAGTGATGCGCCAGACTCGTCTAACCGTGTCCGTGATCTTGACGACCTGTCATTTATTCTGGTTGGTGAGGCCGTCTAGTGCTCGGCTGTTAAAGCCACCGCACGTTCTTCCGCACGTAGAGAACGCTCAATATTTCCACTAACTGTGATGGTTCCACATGGACCGGGCATCTTAAGCTTGAGAGAAGCGTAATGTGGTACTGCATTAAAATGAGTGAAAGCCGCTCTTCCGAGTAGTGCTTGATAGCCACTTCGGAATGGAGCGATGTAGAAAGTTAACTTTTCGCTTCGGAAGTTGTCGGGCAGAACCGAATACAACCTTTAGTAATAGAGAGCCCGTGCAGCAGGCCTCTGGGCCTGGTATTACTCCCTTGAAGGTAGTATTGCTGTGGCTGATTTTTGTCTGGTCTATCCCCATTTTGCGGACTATGTCCGGATATATCAGATTTAGACCACTACCGCCGTCCATAAGGACTCGTCTGAGATGGTATCCATTTATTATTGGGTCTAACACCAAGGCAGCCAATCCTTCATGTCGGATGCTTGTCGGGTGATCCTTGTGATCGAAAGTGATCGGGCAGGCCAAACAGGGTGTGAACTTGGGGGTGACGGGCTCTACGGCACGTATGTCTTGGAGTGCATGTTTGCTTCTCCTCTTCATCACATGGATCATGTTTACTGTTTTAACCTCTGGTGGGAATTTTTTCTGTCCTCCAGTGCTTTGCTGGCGAGGTTCGTCCTCGTCTTCGCTTGGTGTCTCCCCCCCTTATGTTCGGCGTTTAGCTTACAAGACCCCCTACATTCTCTATGGGTGTGATTTGCAGGTTTATCGGGGGTGCCATGAATCTGACATAGTTTGTCGAGAATCTTGTTTAGGCTAGACGGTCCATCTCTGCTGCCTTTGAAAGGCTTTTTCCGCTGACCTGGTCAAGAGCCCCTGAATCTGGCGTTTACCGCCGTATTATCTGGGATGTCCTCTTTATTGCGATGCTTGCTTTTACTGCGTCGTGGTTTTCCATTGCCATCACTGACTTCGGATGTGCTTGGGTCGCTGGTGCTACTTCAGGCTAACCAGCTATCTTCGCCCGCGCAAAAGCGGGTCATGAGGCTTGTCAGGGTTGCCATAGTTCTCGGTTTTTCTTGGCCGAGGTGTCTGGCGAGCCATTCGTCTCGGACGCTGTGTTTAAAAGCTGCTAAGGCTTCGGCGTCCGGACAGTCTTTGATTTGGTTCTTCTTAGTGAGAAACTTGTTCCAAAGCTTTCGGGCTGACTTTCCGGGCTGTTGAATTATATGACTTAAATCGTATGCATTCGGAGGTCGGACATAGGTCCCTTGAAAATTAGCCCGAAAAGCGTCCTCGAGCTCCTCCCAACTTCCAATTGAGTTTTCAGGGAGGCTTTTCAGCCAGTGCCGAGCTGGTGCTTTCAGCTTGAGGGGCAAGTACTTGATGGCATGGAGATCGTCTCCGCGAGGCATATGGATATGGAGGATAAAGTCCTCAATCCAAACCCCACGGTCCGTGGTCCCGTCGTACGCCTCTATGTTCACTGGTTTGAATCCTTCTGGCAATTCGTTGTCCAACACCTCATCGGTGAAACATAGGGGGTGTGCGGCACCCCTGTATTTGGATGTATCATGGCGTTCGGACGGTTGTAGTGTTCGGTTTTGATTTTGTGCCGGAGCACGCTTCCTAGATCCATAGAAGGATCTGGTCATACTGGATTTTTGGTGCAAGTCCTCACGTAGATCGTGTGTTGACTTATGTGCGACGTTGTTAGCCGCTCTATCGCGGTCACAAGGTGGTTGATCTGGCCGATTGGCCGTTTTATTTTTTGGCTGTATGGGCTCTAAGGCCTCATCGTCGAATTCGGGTAATAGCTTGCGCTTTGGATAGCTCTTTGTGTGGTAACCTCCACCATACTTTTTTTCGTTGTCGAGCACTTTGTTCCACCTGCTGTTGACCGTATTTTGTTCAGCCTTAAGCCTTTGCTTCTGCTTCTTCAGACTCCTCGCTGTGGCAATAAGCCTTCTGCGGAGGTTCTCTTGCTCCAAGTGCGTTTCCGGGATGATGTGTGCATCTTCGTCCGGACTGTTTTCCTCCCCAGAGGGGGTTTGATGAGGTTTATCCTCGGCGTCGCCGTGTTCGGACGTTGGATCCGTACTATGTTCGCTGTTTGCAGCTTCATCGTGCTCTGTCGGCGGGGCAATGTGGTCGTCGTTTCCTCTGGAGTGTTATTTTCTCTTGCGTTGTTATCATTGTTTTGCCCGAGGCGGGATTTGGAGAGGCGTCTACGCCGACGCTTTGTTTTCTTCTTGGAGGGGTCATCCTCCGCTGTCTCCTCCCGTTCCTCGTCATCGTTTTCTTTTGGTGTATCCACCATGTATATGTCATGTGATGAAGTGGTTGTCCAGTGCCCTGTGGGCACTAGTTCCTGATTCTTTCCTGCATCGTCGTCCATGCCGTCAATGTCTTCGGAGTCAAAATCGAGCATGTCGGTTAGATCGTCGTATTGGCTACTAAGTGGGTGGTGGGTGGGCAGCGAATTTCTTCATCGTCTGCATCCCATTCTAGCTGGACATAGTTCGGCCAAGGATCTCCTGACAAGGAGAGAGACCTTAATGAATTTAGCACGTCGCCGAAAGGTGAGTGCTGAAAGATATCCGCGGAGGTGAACTCCATGATAGTCGCCCAATCGGATTTGATAGGCATGGATGCAGGCGGCTCGGAGTCCGTGGCCAGAGACGAATCCAGTGGTTCGGCAACACGGCTCTCGTAAGGGGTGAAGTCAGTATCCGGCTCCATCGCCACTGAGAGTGCGGCCTCCGTGGTGGGGTCTATCCCTCCGTCCTTGGATGGCGCAATTTGCTCCGGATTGAAGGCCGAAGTAGTTGTAGGTGTGATCTCCCGAACACTGTCCGACGGCAGAGCTAAATCACACTCCTCGTGATCGTGCGGCGCACCTGACATGGGCTCGAATCCGTTGAAGATCAAGTCTCCGCGGATGTCGGCAGTGTAGTTTAGGTTTTCGAACCTGACCTGATGGCCAGGGGCGTAGCTCTCGATTTGCTCCAGATGGCCAAGCGAGTTGGCCCGCAGTGCGAAGCCGCCGAATACGAAGATCTGTCCGGGGAGGAAAACCTCAACCTGGACCGGATCGTTACCAATGATCGAAGGAGCCATCAAGCCCTATGGTGACGACACAGTGGAACTCTCAATGAAAGTACCAATGTCGGTGTCAAAACCGGCGGATCTCGGGTAGAGGGTCTTGAACTGTGCGTCTAAGGCGGATGGTAACAGGAGGCAGGGGACACGATGTTTACCCAGGTTCGGGCCCTCTCGATGGAGGTAATACCCTACGTCCTGCTTGATTGATCTTGATGATATGAGTATTAAAAGAGTTGATCTATCACGTGATCGTAGAGGCTAAGCCCTAGAAGCTAGCCTATGGTATGATGGTATGTTGTCCTACGGACTAAACCATCTGGATTATATAGACACCGGAGGGGGCTAGGGTTACATAGAGTCAGTTACAAGGGAGGAGATTCATATATCCGTATTGCCAAGCTTGCCTTCCATGCCAAGGAAAGTTCCATCCAGACACGAGATGAAGTCTTCAATCTTGTATCTTCATAGTCCAACAATCCGGCCAAATGATATAGTCCGGCTGTACGGAGACCCCCTAATCCGGGACTCCCTCAACCTCCACCTCAGCGGATGGAGGCGTAGTTCGGCTGGACCCGACGCCCAATAGCCAGAGCATGAGGTGTAGGTGGCGAGCACGCCGGAGGTGTGGAACGAGCGTGGCCCCATAGGAAGGATATTGTCCTACTCTCAGCCGCTTCTCACGACTTACCCGCTCAGGATTTTAGAATAAGCCATGGTAGGTGCAGTTGATGACTTCCATTGAAAAAATCAGTGTGCTACTTCCTTCATCTTTGTATGTGCGAGTGAGAGAGAGAGCTGTACAAGCACCGACGTCATGAAAAGAGGACACAACTAATCATTCTTGTTTGTTTTTTTGACCAGAGAAATGTACATGATTCTCATTATGCCAAATAAACACTCGCTGCAACAAAAGAAGGTTTATGCCACGTCAACGCACAAATGCTGGAACCAAGCCTCATTTCTAGGTTTTTCAGTTGGTGTCGTGAGCCGGAAGGAGGCAAGCAAGTCTCTACATATCGGGCCCGCCTGTCAACCGTGTTGGGCCGGAAGGAGGCCAGCCGCAGCGCGCGAGCAAGGCCAACACTCGTGTCTATGGGCCTGACTAGACCCAGTGAAGCCCAGCCACCTCACCTACTTAACCAGTGCAGCCCGAGGGAGAGAACCATCCAGAGGATCAGGGCAACGACGGCATGGCACGGCTCTCACCTGCTCCCTCGTTGTTCTTCCTTCGATCCCCAAATTCATGTAATCCCCAGTGTAACCCAACTACCAGATCTTGTAAGCTACCAGCATATTATCAGTGAGCAGTAGATTAAGTGCCTAACACTTGGTATTAGAGACCAATCAACATCCTCCCCACACGCGATCTAGCGCAATTCATCGAAGCTTGTCGTCTTCGCCAAGCTTGGGTTCAGATCAAAGCCATGGATCTGAACATGAAGGAGTACATGGGCATGATCACAAGTTCAATGGATGAATTCCGTCTGGAGCTCCGCAGCAACACGACGGCGATCCACACGAACACTGCCAAGCTGGACGATCTAACGGCCTGGCGGCCCGATCTGGAGCGCCGCATCGACCAACTCGCCGATGCGGTGTCGGTTCGGCAACAGAGGTGGCTGCCTATGGCGGCAGCGCCTGGTGTGGCGGCCAAGGAGATCAGCGCACCCAACCCTAGTCTGGGCGCGGGCACTGCGGCGGTCTTGCAGCCACACGGGTCAAAGGACCACGGCGGCGCATTTCTTCACTAGAGAAGGTGCTGGTGAAACCACCGGCACTTCTCCTGGGCACTGGTCAGTACACCTCCCAGTCGCCCACCCATCGCCTGTCCCCCTTCGCTCATGCAAGCCAGCTTCTCGCCATATTGGGCCAGGCACACCCATCTATGAGCTTTCCCCAGTTCACTGGAGACAACTCGAAACTATGGAAAACGCTTTGTGAGCAATATTTCTCCATGTTCGGGATCCACCCTTCCTTCTGGGTACCGATGGTCGCACTCAATTTCTCGGGGCAGCCTCTATTTGGTTGCAATCCCACCAAAACCGTCTCTCTGAATTCGATTGGGAAGCATTTGTGGCGCTGTTATGCACCCGTTTTGGTCGGGATAAGCACCAACTCCTGATCCTTCAGTTTTACACCATTCATCAGACTGTTTTTATGGCGGATTATATTGAGCGTTTTGAGCTAATTGTGGATCATTTGGCTTCATACTCTGATTCCATACATCCTTACTTTTATCTTACTCGTTTGTCGAGGGTCCACTAGTGCAGAACCGGGCAATAGCACCGGTTCGTAAGGCCCTTTAGTGCCGGTTTAGGAACCGGCACTAAAGTTTGGGCACTAAAGCCCCCCCCCTTTAGTACCGATTCGGCACGAACCGGTGCTAAAGGGAAACCACGTGGCACGAGCCAGCTCCGGGGGCCGGGAGCCCTTTAGTACCGGTTGGTAACAATAACCGGTACTAAATGGTTGTGGATTTTTGTTTTATTTTGTATTTTTCAATTAAATTTGTGTTATCAATTTAATTTAGGATTGTTTTACGTTATAATGAGTTGTAGTCGTCGTCATCATCATCATCATCGCATATTAATAAATAAATAAACTTTAGCTAGCTAAAAATCATCATAGTCGTCTAATTACCACTATTTAATCATCATAGTCATTACCGCTAGCTATCTAATCATCATCAACGCTGGCTAGCTTAAAGAGGAAACATTCACTTTGTAACAGAAGCAAAGATATCATCAAGTTCAACATAATCATCACCAACATCGAAGTTCACGACACGGACATGAGACAAGTACTAATTAAGAGCATGAACTAGTAGCTACTGATCCTGCTGCTCCCTCTCAGGTAGAATAGCATAGAACATGTATAGCTCTCCTGATTCATCATACTGGAGCATGCAGATGAATCTGTCTCCTAATCTTGGGTTGCGCTTCTCCTTGCTGCCCCCTAGTACTTCTCTGCGATCGTTAACAATTTTGCTCCAATCTTTCACTATTAAGCATTCTTCGCTTTCAGAAATCCTGAATGCACTCATGTGCAATGTAGGAAATCTTGGTCGTAAGCTAACCATTGACATGCGACCTTTTGTCTCGATCCACTGAGGCACAACTGTCATCGGAAGTCCCTGTTGAAGAACATCGTATAGTAATTAATATACTAAGCAATGAAAGTTTAGCTTCAAAAATAATGTATGCAAAAGATGCACTAATTAAGGACAAATATTTAAAATCTTACCATCTTTCGATTATAGATGTGACCGTAGTTCAATACGATCACCATTGGTCGCACTTTTTGAGTACTAACATTTCTAAGTTCAGGAAAAAAAATTTGTCTTGGCAATATTAAGATCCTCAAGCCATGAAACATAATGACTTATCTCCTCGTAGTTTAGTTGAGCCCCGGTGCAATACTAGGTCCTGTCTACCAAGTGCCGGACATGTTTGCTTGAACCGAAATAAGCTGACAATACAAATTAGTTGTCAACTATTTTTGAATAAACTGTATCAAAGACATAAACATATGCATGCATGGTTGAGAAAAACTCACCAAATGGTAGAACTGGAGGCGTTTGCACATCGACCCAGATGTCTATATTACCTTCAATATCTTCTTCCGGACGAATATCAAAGATGATAACCATATCAGGCTCAAATGCATAAGCCTTGCATAGTGCTTGTCAAGTTTTGTATTCAAAATGGGTGTATGTGTCTCCATTATATAATTTGACGTTGAAAGTATACCCATGCTCCGTCTTCAAGTAAACTCTCTTTACCTCCATATCATCTATAGCACTAAAACCTATCTTATCCAAGACAAAAATTCTTGCATGGCAGGGGATGCGCTAGTAGAATGGTGAAAATTTAAAATTATAAGTTGAAGCAAATGAAACATAAGTTTTGCATTCAAATAATAATTGACAAAGTGACTTACTGTATCAACTTCGAATGTCTCATCCAGCTTGATGCTGAAGCGCCTATCATCAACAAGGAAATTTTTGTCGCACAGGCCGCGCTGGTCTTCACAGTGTTCGCACATAATGAAATCTTTTTCGTCGTCAGATGACATTTCCTATGTTCATATAGGTGAAACATTAAACACCTATATCTAGCCAAATATATATTCATCTAACATTTGACATTAATATATCTAACTATATATTCAATTGACATTACTATATATTTAACTTTTCTATCTAATTC
Organism: Triticum monococcum; assembly: GCA_034509565.1. Taxonomy (NCBI): domain Eukaryota; kingdom Viridiplantae; phylum Streptophyta; class Magnoliopsida; order Poales; family Poaceae; genus Triticum; species Triticum monococcum. The sequence continues at coordinate 31,519,870 of CM067841.1, read as the reverse complement.
ATCTAACATTCGACATTAATCTAACATTTATATAAACTCAAAATATATAAAAAATTAAATAAACAGAAAAACTCATTAACAAATAATATTTGAATTAGATCATCAAATCTCATATACCTAAATTTTTCTTACTAAAAATAAACTAGTTATATTAATTATTGAACTAGTTCAAATCTCATATACCTAAATTTTCTTACTAAAAATAAACTAGTTATATTAATTATTGAACTAGTTCAAATCTCATATACCTAAATTTTCTTACTAAAAATAAACTAGTTATATTAATTATTGAACTAGTTCAAATCTCATATACCTAAATTTTCTTACTAAAAATAAACTAGTTATATTAATTATTGTACTAGTTCAAATCTCATATACCTAAATTTTCTTACTAAATTTTCTCATATACCTATCTAGCTAGCTAATTCATCTAACATTCGACATTAATCTAGCATTCGATCATCTAATTAACTTTTCTAGAAAAACAGAAAATAAGTAAAAAAAATGTGTGTGTGTGTGTATGTGTGTGTATACGTATATGTGTCTACGTATGTGTGTATGTGTGTGTATGCGTGTGTGGTATAGGGGTGTGTGTGTGTGTGTGTGCGGCCCCCCGTATGTCGCCGCCCCGTACGTACGAGCGGGGGCGCCGGCGTACGGGGCGGGGGCGCCGGCGTACGGGGCGGGGGCGCCGGCATTCGGGGCGGCGGCGGGGACGGACAGCGGTGCGCGGCGTTCGGGGCGGACAGCGGCGCGGCGGACGGGTACGCGCGAGAGAGCGAGATACGTACGGACGGCGGCGCGGGACGACGACGGACGGCGGCGCGCAGCGTTCGGAGCGGCGGCGGGGACGACGACGACGACGACGGGCGGCGACGACGGGAGCGGCGCGCGAGAGGTTGACGAAAGAAGTGGGGAGATGTAACTGAAATTTCGTAAGTGTTGTATATATAGGGTGAGCCTTTAGTACCCGTTGGAGCCACCAACCGGTACTAAAGGCCTACTTTGGCCAGGCAAAGAGGCGGGAAGAGCAGGTCTTTAGTACCGGTTGCTGGATCCAGCCGGTACTAAAGGGTGGTCTTTAGTACCGGTTGGAGCCACCAACCGGTACTAAAGGCCTTGCGCTGCCACCCCAAAGTTTAGTCCCACCTCGCCCGGCGAAGGGCAGCCGCACTGGTTTATAAACCCAGCCGCGGCTACCTCTTCGAACTCCTCTATATAGCAGGCTTCTGGGCCTAATTAATTAGGGCGCGCTGCCGTGTGAGTCTGCTGGCCCTTCTGGGCTGCCTTTGCACACCCTAGGTCTGGCAGGCCCACTGGGCAGTGCGCCAACAAATTTTTTATATAGTTTTTTCTTTTCTGCATTACTTATTTTCTTCTATTTATTTTTGAGTAGTTTTTTATATAGTTTTTTCTTTTCTGCATTATTTATTTTCTTCTATTTATTTTTGAGTAATTTTTTTGTATAGTTTTTTATTTTCTGCATTATTTATTTTCTTCTGGAAATTGAATGTTGCATACCATTCCAAGTTTCAACATTTTCAGGATTCATTTTGTAATGATTTTCAATTTCACGGTTATTTAGCTCTCTAAACAATTAGGTAAATGACCGAAAAACAACAAATGATGTCAGAACATGTTGGAAATTGATGACGTCGCTTTAAATGCTCCATACTTAACACAAAAGAAGTCCGGAGTTCAAATAAGTTTAAAAAACATTAAAGTGGCCATGTAACAGATGAGTTCTCGTCCGAAACCCTGATACTCGGAAAGTGTTTGTCCAGTTTGTACACGAAGTGCGTCCAGTTTTTGCCGTGACCCTCTCTACTCTTTCGCACATGCTATGCGGGTGATATGATGATACCATGCCAAGTTTCAACATTTTCAGGATTCATTTTGTACTAATAGCTCTCTAAACAATTAGGTAAATGACCGAAAAACAACAAATGATGTCAGAACATGTTGGAAATTGATGACGTCGCTTTAAATGCTGCATACTGAACACAAAAGAAGTCTGGAGTTCAAATAAGTTTAAAAAACATTGAAGTGGCCATGTAACAGATGAGTTCTCGTCCGAGACCCTGATACTCGGAAAGAGTTTGTCAAGTTTGTACACGAAGTGCCTCCAGTTTTTGCCGTGACCCTCTCTACTCTTTCGCGCATGCTATGCGGGTGATATGATGATATCATGCCAAGTTTCAATATTTTCAGGATTCATTTTGTAGTAATAGCTCTCTAAACAATTAGGTAAATGACCGAAAAACAACAAATGATGTCAGAACATGTTGGAAATTGATGACGTTGCTTTAAATGCTGTATACTGAACACAAAAGAAGTCCGGAGTTCAAATAAGTTTAAAAAACATTGAAGTGGCCATGTAACAGATGAGTTCTCGTCCGAAACCCTGATACTCAGAAAGAGTTTGTCCAGTTTATACACGAAGTGCTTCCAGTTTTTGCCGTGACTCTCTCTACTCTTTCGCGCATGCTATGCGGGTGATATGATGATACCATGCCAAGTTTCAACATTTTCAGGATTCATTTTGTAGTGATTTTTAATTTCACGGTCATTTAGCTCTCTAAACAATTAGGTAAATGACCGAAAAACAACAAATGATGTCAGAACATGTTGGAAATTGATGACGTCGCTTTAAATGCTGCATACTGAACACAAAAGAAGTCCGGAGTTCAAATAAGTTTAAAAAACATTGAAGTGGCCATGTAACAGATGAGTTCTCGTCCTAAACCCTGATACTCGGAAAGAGTTTGTCCAGTTTGTACATGAAGTGCGTCCAGTTTTTGCCGTGACCCTCTCTACTCTTTCGCGCATGCTATGCGGGTGATATGATGATACCATGCCAAGTTTCAACATTTTCAGGATTCATTTTGTAGTGATTTTTAATTTCACGGTCATTTAGCTCTCTAAACAATTAGGTAAATGACCGAAAAACAACAAATGATGACAGAACATGTTGAAAATTGATGACGTTGCTTTGAATGCTGCATACTAAACACAAAAGAAGCCCAGAGTTTAAATAAGTTATTAAAAATAAAAAAGAGGTGCAATGCTGGTTAATTTGCTTCAAGCCATTCGGAATAGTGTAGACTGCACTGCACATAGCTCAGTGCAATCTATGCTATTCCGCAAGGCTTGAAGCTAATCAACATATAGGTGAGTATTGCAACTCTTCGTTATTGTCTGTGTACTCACGGCTTATAAACCGCTCATACTGCCTCTCTCTTGGCGAGGTGGGACTAAAAATCAGCTTACAAAGATACTCTAGTACCGGTTCATGGCATGAACCGGTACTAGAGGTCTTCGTGGGGGCCCCAGACTGACCATAGCCTGACACAGTCTCATTAGTACCAGTTCGTGGCATGAATCGGTACTAAAGGTTACCCACGAACCGGTACCCACGAACCGGTACTAATGATGCCCGCCCGCCTAGCCGTTGGAACCGGCACTAATGGCCACATTAGTGCCGGCTCAAATACAAACCGGCACTAATGTGCTTCACGTTTAACCCTTTTTCTACTAGTGGTCTAGGGGCAGATATCCGAGCGGTCGTGTTGATTCAATGACCGCCGGACCTGGACACGACGTGCTCCTTGGCACTTCTGCAGGAAGAGGTCGTCGAATCGGCGCAGCAAACACACCAGCCACGGGCCACGCCGCGCGGCACCGACGCCACGTTCCGGCCCGGTATACCACTGTCTCTACCTCCACCACTGCAACCAGCTCCTGCAGCCACCCCAACACTTGCAGTGGACCGTCGTGGTTTGGAGGGCGCCTGCGCCGACACCTCCAAGATCAAGGCATTGTCCAACTATCGACGCGCGGGCGGCCTCTGCTTCAAGTGCGGCAAGCGATGGGGATATGATCATGTGTGACCCACGTCCGTGCAGCTGCATGTCATCGAGGAGCTGCTGGAATTGTTCATCCTCGAAGAAACCATGGACCAGCAGCTCATCACCCAGCCAGCAGATGATACAGTGATGGCTATATCGAGGTCAGCACTTTCAGGAGGGGTTTCAGCAAAGGAATTTCAATTGCAAGCATGGATTCAGGGTAGAGAGGTCCTGATGCTAGTGGATTCGGGTTGTTCCACTTCTTTCGTCAACAACAAGCTAGCAGCATGCCTGGAGGGGGTCGAACCACTACGCAGAACATACAGAGTTCGTGTAGCTGATGGAGGTGAGCTCAAGTGTTCTTTTGTGATTCCTCAATGCTCGTGGTGTTCGCAGGGGCATGACTTTTTGACGGACATGAAAGTGCTATCACTTGGCATATATGATGAAATTCTGGGAGTGGACTGGTTCGAGGAGCACAACGCAATTACAATGGATTGGAAGGCCAAGCATATTGCAATTCCATCCGATCAAGGGCCAATTTCGCTGAGGGACCATGATGCAGAGTCAACAGAGTGCTTAGTCTTTAAAAACCTGCAGTAACAGGGGCTCTGCAACAACAATGTCGTGGGTTACATGGTACAACCCTGTCAAATGGGGAGCCTGCTGCTGCCACCCCCGAATGCTTCCAAGCAATCCTTCCGGAGTTTGAAGATGTTTTTGGGGAACCATCTGAGCTACCTCCCCAGCGTGCTTGTGACCACAAGATTCCCTTGATCCCAGGGGCGCAGCCGTTTAACATTCGACCCTACAGGCACAAGCCAGAGCACAAGGACGAAATAGAGAGGCAAGTTGAGGAACTCCTCCGCACAGGCATTATGCAGCGCAGCTCGGGTCCATTCTCTTCTCCGGTGATCCTAGTTAAAAAGAAAGACGGCACTTGGAGGCTATGTATTGATTATCGTCGCTTGAATGCCCACACATGTGTGGCCAAGTTTCCAATACCAATCATCGAAGAGCTCCTAGACTAGTTGCATGGCACCCGGTGGTTCTCTAAACTGGATCTTCGTGCTGGGTACCACCAAATCAGACTGGCCAAAGGGGAAGAATACAAGACAACTTTTCAGACCCATTCCGGGCATTTCGAATTCTTGGTGGTCTCATTTGGCCTCGCAGGCGGTCCAGCAACCTTCAATGGGGCAATACATTTCACTCTGCAACCCATTCTGCGACACTGTGCCTTCCTATTCTTTGATGAAATATTGGTATTCAGCCAGATCTTGAAAGATCATCTAGACCATCTGCGCCAAACCTTGGATCTGCTCCGACGAGACCACTGGAAGGTCAAGATGAGTAAGTGTTCGTTTGGACAGCAGCAACTGATGTACCTTGGACATGTCATCAGCGTCGAAGGGGTCGCCACTGACCCGGAAAAGATTCAGGTAGTAACAAAATGGAAAGCCCCTACAAACATTAAGGAAGTCCGCAGTTTCTTGGGCCTGGCCGGGTACTACAGATGATTCGTTCACAATTTCGGGATCATTGCTAAGACATTATTCCATCTCCTCAAAAATGGTGTACCCGTCGTGTGAACGCAAGCCACTGAAGAAGCCTTCCAGTTTTTGAAAACACAGTTGATCTCGGCTCTGGTGCTCGCACTATCAGATTTCACTAAGCCATTCTCCATAAAAACTGATGTGACAGACCACGACATTGGAGCTATTCTACAACAACAAGGCCACCCTATAGCATTCATGAGCAATACGTTGGCACCTCGTTATCACGGATTGTCAACTTATGAAAAGGAGTACTCGACGGTGATAGTAGTAGTGGACCAGTGGCGTCCCTATCTTCAGCATGAGGAATTTATAATACACACAGACCAGAAAAGCTTAGTCCATCTCGAAGAGCAACACCTGTCTACCCCCTGGCAGAAAAACGCTTTCACTAAACTGTTGGGTCGTTAGTGCACCATCAAATATAAGAAGGGAACGGAGAATACAGCAGCAGTCGCACTGTCTCGAGCCGAACCATATGAGATCCTAACTCCAATCACCTCCTGCCAACCAACATGGTTAGAAGATATCTTAGCCGGCTAGAATTCAAATCCTCAGGCGCATCAGCTACTGGAACAATTGGCAATTCGGTCGGACCCAGAGGAAAGATTCACTCTCACTCAAGGGCTGCTCAGGTTTAGAGGGCGCATATGGCTGGGTGGCTCCACAACTCTCCAGCAAAAGATCATCGCAGCATTCCACGACAGCCCCATGGGGGGACATTCGGGCATTCCAGCTACGTATCGATGCATCCGTCGACTCTTTGCCTGGCCAAAGATGAAGACCCATATTCACAACTATAGACATTGTTGCTCCATCTGCCAGCAGGCCAAACCGGATGACGCTCCAAGCCCAGGGCTCCTGACCCCACTTCCAATACCAACTGCACCATGGGACATGATTAACATGGATTTCGTTGATGGCCTTCCGCAATCCGGCAAATTCAACTGCCTATTGGTCATTATGGACAAGCGGACGAAATTTTCCCACTTCCTGCCACTATCACACCCATACACGGCATCAAAGGTGGCTCTTCTCTACAAGAACCAACTGTACAAGCTGCATGGGCTGCCAGGCGCCATTGTCTCTGACTGCGACCCCGTCTTCACCAACCACTTTTGGCAAGAACTCTTCAAGTACGCAGGAACTGAGCTGCGGCTGAGCACGGCCAACCACCCGCAGACGGGTGGCCATACGGAAGAGTCAACCAATGCCTCGAGACTTATCTCTGTTGTTTCACGCACACTTTCCCCCCGGAGCCGGAGTATCGAGTGCCTAACAAGAGGTGCTCAGCTTCCAATCTTTCTGACTTTGTTACAATTTGGCAATTTGGTTACTATACCTGAAAACGCACAAAATTGCCAACGTACAATCATGGTTCTATACAATATGGCCAGAGGGAGACGTCCAGCAGCTGCACATCCTACGTAGTGAGCTTGTGTTACTGACGCCAATTATTCCGATACCTCCAATTCCTATGAAGAAGACTCTAAACTTTAGATTTCCTTTAGTTTTTCCCCATTCTTCTGTATTTTTACTAGGTAGAGTCTCCATGGATGGGTATGAAAAAATGAGAGGGGAAAGCAAGACCTCCACCTCTTATATCTGGGCTTCTGTGAGTAAACGATGCATGCTATAACGTGGTTCATTTATTGGAAGAATTTAAGACTTCCTTTGAAAAGGAGGAAAGCCTCCGGCCTCTGCATTAGAACGAGGCATGCAGCCATTTTATTTAATGAAAGTACAAAGACAAAGTCTTAGGTCCAGTACTGGCTCACAATAGGAGCCTGAACGAAGTAAAAAATGTAAAGTAAAAGATGCCACATGCGGTGAAAAAACAGGAGTCGATGACTAACCACGTAACATATTATTAACTCGTCATTCAAATCGGTTGAAAATAGCCCGTGCTAATATTTCCCACCGGTTGTACCCAGTAACCAAAAGTTTCTTGGAGTCTGCATCAGTGAGTAACGACCACGTACAGATGCAAGCAGTGGCTCTGTAGATAACCTGCAAAAGGTTGGTAACTTTTTCCGTTAAAGATCATATCATTTATGTAGTTCCATACAGCCCAAAACTGTGCACATATCCCTATCCGAATTGTACGCCAAAGCAGTTTAGCTAGCGGACAATCGAGAAACAGGTGTTTTATATTTTCATCATGGTCGCAAAAACAACATTGAGAGCTACCCACCCATCTTCGCTTTAGCAAATTATCCTTGGTTAAGACCACTTCCTTGTGGACAAACCACATGCAAATTTTAATCCTCAGCAGAACTTTAATCTTCTAGATATGAAGTGATCTCGAGATTGGCCCAGAGTCAATTAGATTCAAGTACATATATTTCACTGAGAAACTACCATTCCTAGATAATTTCCAGTGAATGGCATCTGGTTGCTCCGAAAGTTGAACGTCCATCAACCTGTGCACCAAGTGTAGTCACGAGTTCCAACATTCCCCCTAAATTGGATATTAAAAGGGACCGTTTGTAATAATGTAGCAACATAAGCGTCCTTATGTTGTACAATATTATATAATGTGGGGTATTGCAGGGCTAAAGACGTCTCCCCTAATCATGTATCTTCCCAGAATCTAGCTGTGTTACGGTTACCAATGATAAATTTCACCCTCTGAAAAAAGGTTTCTTTAATCCTCAATAACCCCTTCCAAAACGGCGAATCCTTAGGTCTAGCGGTAACCTGAGCCAATGTCTTAGATTGTAGGTACTTGTTACGCAAATATTTTACCCACCTACCCTCACTCTCAAGAGACAACCGAAAATAGCCATTTGCTAAGTAGGCATCAATTTTTAACTTCTAAGTTCTTGACCCCTCACCCACCCTGGTCTTTGGGTCTTCAAATTATATCCCATCTGGTCAATCTCTATTTGGTCTTACCTTCATCACATTGCTAGAAAAAGCGACATCGCTAGAAGTCTAGTAGTCTTTTTAGTACCCCTATAGGTACTTCAAAGAAAGAGAAAAGGAACATCGACAAACTAGTCAAAACTGAGTTTTATCAACACAAGCCGGCCCGCATAAGACAAAAGCTTGCCCTTCCAGTAGCTTAGCATTTTTTTCAAATCAATCTTCAATGTGTTTTCACTCCTTATTCGATAGTTTGCGATGATGAATTGGTATCCCTAGGTAACTGAACGGTAGGGAGCCCATTTCACATCAGAACAACTGTCTGTATGCATCTTGCTCCTCTTTTGTCCCTCCCAAAATAGAACAATTCGCTCTTGTTAAAGTTAATTTTCAGTCCCCACAGTTGTTGAAATAAGCAAAGCACTAGCTTCATATTTCTAGCTTTTATGAGATCATGTTCAATGAAAACAATTGTGTCATCCCGGTATTGTAGTATGGACACTTCCCCATCCAAAAGATGCGGAACTAGTCCTCCTACTTGGCCGGTTTTTTTAGCCCGACCGATAACGACTACCAACATATCAACAACTATGTTGAATAGAATAGGAGACATTGGGTCTCCGTATCGTAAGCCCTTATGCATCTGGAAATAATGACCTATGTCATCATTCACCTTAACCCCAACACTAGCTTTTTGAATAAAGGAGTCCACCTGTTTCTCTAGGCCTCATCGAACCCCTTCATACACAAGGCCTGCTGGAAGAAGGGCCATTTAACTTTATCATACGCTTTTTCAAAATCCACTTTGAAGATAACACCATACAGTTTCTTTGAATGAATCTCATGAAGAGTTTCATGTAAGATAACAACCCCTTTTAGGATATGTCTTCCTAGCATGAAAGTAGTCTAAGATGGTTGCACCACCGAATGGGCAATCCGTGTCAACCTATTTGTGCCAACCTTGGTGAAGATTTTAAAATTCACATTGACCAGACATATCGGCCTAAATGCTCAATGCATACCGCCTCCTTCTTCTTCGGCAACAATGCCATTATTCCAAAGTTTAGGTGGGACAGTTGTAACCGTCCGTTAAATATGTCCTGAAACAGTTAATGATATGCCAGCATCTTTTGTAAAACTCGGCTGGAATTTAGAACTTGTGTACCCCGAAGGAATTTTGTCCGCTTCCATCTAACCCTCAAACAGTTTTTCATGTACATCCACCATTGGTCCATCTTAAACATACACATTTTACATACATACATACATACATGCATACATACACACATACATATATAGTAGAGCTATATTACTCCCTTCCTTCATAATTATAAAATATTCTAACTCTATTTTGAATCTTATATATATATATATATATATATATATATATATATATATATATATATATATAGGGATTGACTATTCATCACCCTGGGTGAGGAATAGTTATTCTTCACCCTCCTCTATTTTAATAGCAATGCACCGTAATTTTACATTCCGTAAATTTTGTCTTATTTTATACGTAAAAATAGACCGTAAGAAAATATATAGTCGCCGTAAAAAATATTTTATGTTACGTAAAATTACAAACATAAAACATATTGTAAAATATACATAAAATGCATTTTTTCTGATCTTATCACCTATATTTTTGTATTCTTATGCCAAATTTTATGTAGTAAATCAATATGAATGTAACTATTTGTATTTCAAACGTAATTTATTTATGATACGATCGTAAAATTACTTTGGGTGAAGAATAACTTATTCTGCACCCTGAGTAATGAATAGTAACACTATATATATATATATATATATATATATATATATATATATATATATATATATATATATATATATATATAGACACACACGTTTAGTTTGTTTGTTCACTCATTTCAGCGAGTATGGATTGAAATATTCAAAACGTCTTATATTTGCTAACGGAGGCAGTAAGTATTAGTGGAATAAAAGTATATGTATTAGGTTTTCCCCTCTATCCCTTGGGGGCTTGGGAAAACTCTCCCCTCCAAGCTTCATTGACGAACTCATGGGCCTGCCGCTCAGGCGGCTGGTGGCGGGGAGGGAAATTCTGTTGCTTCCACTTTGGTTAGTAGTTTAGGTTAGGTTTCTTTAGTCTTCGTGCGGCACTCAGGCGGATGGCGACACTTCTTCTTCGAGTTTGTCTTCTGGGCTCTAATCCCACTCGAGTTCATCCATCTAGATGTAGTCAATGGAGCTCCAGTGTAGATTCCTGCCGTCTTCTTGGGGCATTGAGGTTAGGGTTTCTCGTCGTGTTGCGAGATTTGGTGTCAGATGTTTCATATCTACTCAAGTGTTTGACAACGATGAGTATGGCTCTAGGGCAATGATCCTTAGGTGCGTTAATCCTTTGACGGCTCGTTCCGACGGCAGTAGTGGTCGTTCGATGGTCTCTGTATCTTGATATAATTTTTATTATGTTTGAGATGCTTTGTATTTTTTATGAACTTTATTAATAAATCTAGATAATTTTTTGCAAAATAATATTCGCAGAATAAATAATAATATTTTGGGAGGTGCCCACGGCTTCAGTAAGTGTTGACTACGAGTCGTCTTGATAACAGGTAAGCGTTGGGCGTTGTCTTGGCAACGGCGATGGCAGTAGTGCAAATTTTGAAGATGCTGAGCAAGATGGCGTCGATATCCACTGGCTAACAGAGTGGCCTCCAGTACTGCATGAAAGCAATCAATGTTCAACTGGCAATCAGTTGGTTTGTTAGAAAAAATTCAAATGATAGTGTACTTATTGAGGATCGTTCAAAGGTACCAAAATAGAGTAGCAAAAGCAGACCAAAAAACACGAGTAAATTGCCCACAGTGGGCAGCGAGGAACGGAAGCAAATCATAGAAGTTGTTCCGGTTCCAATTAACACAAAGTCTGGGAAGTACTCCTTTCCCCCCTACCCGCCCGGAGCCTACCCCTCTACCACAACAATATAAGGGCATGTACAATGGTGCTATCTTAGGAGTGCCACGTAGTATAAATGATGAGGTGTAGGAGAGATAACTTATAAAAAAGGCTTGTCTTCTCTTATTTAAGAGAAGACAAGAGATGATCTCTTAACACAATTTGTCTCACCATATTTTAAGGAATGACAAGTTATTGAAGATAATGCTAAGATATAACCCATTGTAGACATATTTTTTTGTCGTCTCTAAATTACATGTAAGATTTAAGATAAGACCGCCTTATCAACCATTGTACATGCCCTAATCATTTTATTAATTCGCTTTAGGTTCAGTTATATGTCTGCTTGTTGGAATGTACCAAAGCAAAACATGTAATAGCTAGGTTTCTTCTGCTAAATATTGAAATGTCCTGTTAGTATTCCACTAGTAGAAAAAGGGGCTATGGTCCAGGCCGCCTCAGCCCATTAGTCCCGGTTCAGTCTTGAACCGGGACCAATGTGGGCATTGGTCCCGGTTCGTGAGCCCAGGGGGCCGGCCGGGCCACGTGGGCCATTGGTCCCGGTTTGTATGGACCTTTTGGTCCCGGTTGGTGGGATGAACTGGGACCAAAGGGCCTCCCTCCTGGCCCACCACCATTGGTCCCGGTTGGTGGCTTGAACCGGGACCGAAGGCTCCCCTTTAGTCCCGGTTCATGTCATCAACCGAGACCAATGAGGTGCCTATATATACCCTCGCCCGGGAGCAGAGCACTCCAGTGCTCTGTTTTTCTCAGGCCGGCGAGGGGAGGGGTTTGTGGTGCTCTAGCTCACCTCCTATGCACATGAGGTGTTCGATGGAATGCCCGAGCCACACTACTTAAGCTTTCTCCTCTCGAAGCTCGACCTCCAAGCTCCATTTTCCTCGAGATTTGTCTAGATTTAGCGGTCCGTCACGCCCCGTCCCCGTCTTCACCGTCGTCGATCACCCGCGCCGATCTCATCACCGACACCACCGTGGTGAGCCTCTTGTTCTTATCTTCTTTCTGAAAGGAAAAATATTCTTACTTGTATGTTTAGATAGATACTTGTATCATTTTCTTACATTTATTATTGCATCTTATATAGTGCGATGGTTTTGGTATCCGCCCCCGTCGGCCCTCGTCCTGTCTATGATTCGGATGTGGTATGTATATTATCTTTATAACTATTGGTTCATTTATTGTTTATGAAAATTATGCCGACCAACGTGACATAGATTTTATTTATCTAGGATGTATGTGAATCGGAAATGCCAATCGACCCTATTGTCAAGAGGTTAAATTTAGTTGAAGAAGAAAACAATTTGTTGAAGGAAAAAATAAAAAAAATTGAGGAGGAGAAGATGATATTGGAGTTGCATGTTGCGGATGTCGTCGATGATCACAAGATCAAGATGGATGCAATGCGCTTGAAGATTAGAAAGATTAGAAAATATGCCATTCATACCGAGGCTTGGTATCATTATGCCGTTGGATCAATTGTTACCTTGGTTGCGATTATGATAGCATTTGTTTTCGCATTGAAATGTTTTACATAGTTTCAATGTATGGTTTAATTAATTAGATGCTCTGGAGAGCTATATGTTGTTAGATGAGAACTATGTATGTACTTTGGTTTTAATGTGATGATGAACTTTTATTAATTTGGACAATTAATTATATATAATGCACGCAGATGAACCGGCAATGGATGTACGGTGACAGACACACCCGCGAGTACATTAAGGGCGTGCATGAGTTTCTCGATGCGGCTGAGGCAAACAAGCAGAATGGTTTTATGTGTTGTCCATGCACTGAATGTGGGAATACGAGGTCTTACTCTAACCGGAAAATCCTTCACTCCCACCTGCTTTACAAGGGTTTCATGCCACACTATAATGTTTGGACGAGGCACGGAGAAATAGGGGTTATGATGGAAGACGGCGAAGAAGAAGAAGAGTACGATGACAACTATGTGCCCCCTGAATACGGTGATGCTGCAACGGGGGGAGCTGGTGAAGATCAAGAGGAACCAGACGATGTGCCCAATGATGCTGCCACGAGTGAAGCTGCTGAAGATCAAGAGGAACCAGACGATGTGCCCGATGATGATGATCTCCGCCGGGTCATTGTCGATGCAAGGACGCAATGCATTAGTCAAAAGGAGAAGCTGAAGTTCGATCGCATGTTAGAGGATCACAAAAAAGGGTTATACCCCAATTGCGAAGATGGCAACACAAAGCTCGGTACCGTACTGGAATTGCTGCAGTGGAAGGCAGAGAATGCTGTGGCTGACAAAGGATTTGAGAAGCTACTAAAAATATTGAAGAAGAAGCTTCCAAAGGATAACGAATTGCCTGACAGTACATACGCAGCAAAGAAGGTCGTATGCCCTCTAGGATTGGAGGTGGAGAAGATACATGCATGCCCTAATGACTGCATCCTCTACCGCGGTGCATACAAGGATCTGAACGCATGCCCGGTATGCGGTGCGCTGCGGTATAAGATCAGACGAGATGACCCCAGTGATGTTGACGGCGAGCCCCTTAGGAAGAGGGTCCCTGCAAAGGTGATGTGGTATGCTCCTATAATACCACGGTTGAAACGTCTGTTCAGAAACAAAGAGCATGCCAAGTTGATGCGATGGCACAGTGAGAACCGAAAGAAAGATGGGAAGTTGAGAGCACCCGCTGACGGGTCGCAGTGGAGAAAAATCGAGAGAAAGTACTGGGATGAGTTTGCAAAGGACCCAAGGAATGTATGGTTTGCTTTAAGCGCGGATGGCATTAATCCTTTCGGGGAGCAGAGCAGTAATCACAGCACCTGGCCCATGAATCTATGTATGTATAACCTTCCTCCTTGGATGTGCATGAAGCGGAAGTTCATTATGATGCCAGTTCTCATCCAAGGCCCTAAGCAACCCGGCAACGAAATTGATGTGTACCTAAGGCCATTAGTTGAAGAACTTTTACAGATGTGGAATGGAGACGGTGTACGTACGTGGGATGAGCACAGACAGGAGGAATTTAACCTTAAGGCGTTGCTGTTCGTGACCATCAACAATTGGCCCGCTCTCAGTAACCTTTCAGGACAGACAAACAAAGGATACCACGCATGCACGCACTGTTTAGATGACACTGAAAGTATATACCTGGACAAATGCAGGAAGAATGTGTACCTGGGCCATCGTTGATTTCTTCCGACCAACCATCAATGTCGAAAGAAAGGCAAGCATTTCAAAGGCGAGGCAGATCACCGGAAGAAGCCCGCCATGCGCACCGGTGATCACGTGCTTGCTATGGTCAATGATTTACCCTACGTCATCTTTGGAAAGGGTCCCGGTGGACTAGCTGTTCCGAATGACGCTGAGGGACACGCACCCATGTGGAAGAAGAAATCTATATTTTGGAACCTACCCTACTGGAAAGACCTAGAGGTCCGCTCCTCAATCAACGTGATGCACGTGACGAAGAACCTTTGCGTGAACCTGCTAGGCTTCTTGGGCGTGTATGGGAAGACAAAAGATATGCCGGAGGCACGGGAGGACCTGCAACGTTTGCACGAAAAAGACGACATGCCTCCGAAGCAGTATAAAGGTCCTGCCAGCTACGCTCTTACGAAAGAAGAGAAAGAAATCTTCTTTGAATGCCTGCTTAGTATGAAGGTCACGACTGGCTTCTCATCGAATATAAAGGGAATAATCAATATGCCAGAGAAAAAGTTTCAGAACCTAAAGTCTCATGACTGCCACGTGATTATGACGCAACTGCTTCCGGTTGCATTGAGGGGGCTTTTACCGGAAAACGTCCGATTAGCCATTGTGAAGCTATGTGCATTCCTCAATGCAATCTCTCAGAAGGTGATCGATCCAGAAATGGTACCAAGGCTAAGGAGTGATGTGGCGCAATGTCTTGTCAGTTTCGAGCTGGTGTTCCCACCATCCTTCTTCAATATCATGACGCACGTCCTAGTTCTTCTAGTCGACGAGATTGTCATCCTGGGGCCCGTATTTCTACACAATATGTTCCCCTTTGAGAGGTTCATGGGAGTCCTAAAGAAATATGTCCGTAACCGCGCTAGGCCAGAAGGAAGCATCTCCATGGACCATCAAACAGAGGATGTTATCGGGTTTTGTGTTGACTTCATTCCTGGCCTTAACAAGATAGGTCTCCCTAAATCGCGGTATGAGGGGAGACTGACTGGAAAAGGCACTCTTGGAAGAGACTCAATAATATGCAGGGACGGATATTCTTGGTCTCAAGCACACTACACAGTTCTACAGAACTCTGCCTTGGTGACCCCGTATGTCGATGAACACAAGAACAGTCTGCGCTCCAAACACCCGGAGCAATGCGACGACTGGATTACATGTGAACACATCAGGACTTTCAGCAGTTGGTTGGAAACACGTCTCAGAGGTGACAACAATGTTTGTGATGAGTTGTACTTGTTGTCCAGGGGACCATCTTTGACTGTATTGACTTACAAAGGATACGAGATAAATGGGAATACATTTTACACGATCGCCCAAGATCAAAAGAGCACCAACCAAAACAGCGGTGTCCGCTTTGATGCAGCAACCGAGAGCGGAAAGGACACATATTATGGTTACATAGTGGACATATGGGAACTTGACTACGGACCTGATTTTAAGGTCCCTTTGTTTAAGTGCAAATGGGTCATTCTGTTTGGCGGCGGCGTACAGGTAGACCCACAGTACGGAATGACAACAGTGGATCTGAAAAATCTTGGGTACACTGACGAACCGTTCGTCCTAGCCAATGATGTGGCACAGGTTATCTATGTGAAGGACATGTCTACCAAACCAAGAAAAAGAAAAGATAAGGAAGCGAATAAATCATACGATGAGCCAAAGCGCCACATAGTTCTTTCAGGAAAAAGGGACATCCTGGGAGTGGACGGCAAGACAGACATGTCTGAAGATTATGAAAAGTTTCATGAAATTCCTCCCTTCAATGTCAAGGCTGACCCAAACATCCTGATAAACAATGAAGATTATCCATGGTTACGGCGCAAGAAGCAAATGACAAAAGCGAAGAAAAAGTGAAGACTTTCTCCCGCAACTATTATGATGATACCATGCCAACTTTGTAACAGATGATCTTTCGTCCGAAACTCAGATACTTCGAAAGAGATTGTTCGTTTTGTACACGAAGTGCATCCAGTTTTTTCCGTAACCATCTCAACTTTGTTGCACATGCTATGTGGGTGAAATGATGATACCATGCCAACTTTCAACCTTTTCAGAGTTCATTTGAAATGCTTTTTAATTTCAGGGTCTTATAGCTCAAAAAAATCAATAAATCCATTAAAAATAACAAATGAAGTCAGAAAGGGTTGAAAATTGATGATGTGTCTTTGAATGGTGCATTTTGAACACAGAAAAAATATGGAGTTCAAATAAGTTCAAGAAAATGAAATCCCTTTGTAACAGATGATCTTTCGTCCGAAACCCTGATACTTCGAAACAGATTGTCCGTTTTGTACACGAAGTGCATCCAGTTTTTGCCGTAACCATCTCAACTTTGTTGCACATGCTATGTGGGTGAAATGATAATACCATGCCAACTTTCAACCTTTTCGGAGTTCATTTGAAATGCTTTTCAATTTCAGGGTCTTATAGCTCAAAAAAATCAATAAATGCATGAAAAATAACAAATGAAGTCAGAAAGGGTTGAAAATTGATGATGTGTCTTTGAATGGTGCATTTTGAACACAGAAAAAATATGGAGTTCAAATAAGTTCAAGAAAATGAAATCCCTCTGTAACAGACGATCTTTCGTCCGAAACCCTGATACTTCGAAAGAGATTGTCCGTTTTGTACACGAAGTGCATCCAGTTTTTGCCGTAACCATCTCAACTTTGTTGCACATGCTATGTGGGTGAAATGATGAGACCATGCCAACTTTCAACCTTTTCGGAGTTCATTTGAAATGCTTTTCAATTTCAGGGTCTTATATCTCAAAAAAATCAATAAATGCATGAAAAATAACAAATGAAGTCAGAAAGGGTTGAAAATTGATGATGTGTCTTTGAATGGTGCATTTTGAACACAGAAAAAATATGGAGTTCAAATAAGTTCAAGAAAATGAAATCCCTTTGTAACAGATGATCTAACTTCATAGTAAAGTTATTCATAAACTAGCGATTCACATACATTTTAAAACTATAAGTATTTAGTACAAATAAAAAAATAAAAAGCAAAAAATAAAACAAAAGAAGAAAACAAAAAAAATTAAATTATAACTAAAATAAAACTATAAGTATCACTAAAAAATTGTAAGTAATTAAACTAAAATAAAACTATAATATTCTTCAAATTTTTAAAAATTCAAATTTAAACTATTTAAAATTTAAAACTAATGGCACTAACAGAAAGTTAATAATTTTTGTGACCTAAAAGCAAAAAAGAAATCACTAAAAAACTGTAAGTATTTAGTTTTAAGTAGAAATAAAAAATAAATAGAAAAAAATTCTAATTTTAAAGTAAAGTTATTCATAAACTAGTGATTCACAAAAAATTTTAAAAATTCAAATTTAAACTATTTAAAATTTAAAACTAATGGTACTAATAGAAAGTTTATAATTTTTGTGACCTAAAAGCAAAAAATAAAAAACCAAAAAAATGTAGAAATAAAAAAGAAAAAAAATGCCACCTACTGGGCCTCCACGGCCTGAATACGACTAGAAACCCTACATGGGCCAGGATTCAGGCCCGCAGTAGGCACAGTAGGCCCACAGGCATTGCAATGACAGGTTAGGCCCGAAAGCCTGAAGTTGAGAGGAGCTCAGGAGGGTGGGCGCAGCAGCGCTTATAAAACCACTCCAGAGCCCTCTCAACTAGCGATGTGGGACTAAACTTTTGGACGCGGGACGCACAAGGGCATTGGTCCCGGTTGGTGGCACCAACCGGGACTAAAGGGGGCATTGGTCACGGTGCCACCAACCGTGACCAATGCCCCCCTTTAGTCCCGGTTGGTGCCACCAACCGGGACCAAAGGCCGCCGCTTCCCGCCCTTTGGGCTGCTGAAAATTGGCCTTTGGTCCCGGTTGGTGGCAAGAACCGGGACCATAGGTTGGCATTCGTCCCGGTTCGTGGCACGAACCGAGACCAAAGGTGTGGCTATATAAGCCCACACTTGCAAAATTTTCGCCAACTTCTCCCACTCCCCTTCGCCGACGCCGTCAGGCTCCTCCTCCTCGTCGTCACCGTCGACCCCTCGCCGTCGCCGTCGCCCCGCGCCCCTGCCCCCGCGCGCCGGCGCCCTCGCCGCCCCCGCCGTCCTCGTCGCGCCCCCTCGCGCCCTGCTCGCCGTCGCCGCCCCGTGCTCGCCGTCCCTGCCCCGTGCTCGCCGTCGCCGTCGCCCCGCGCCCCTGCCCCCGCGCGCCGGCGCCCTCGCCGCCCCCGCCGTCCTCGTCGCGCCCCCGCGCGCCCTGCTCGCCGTCGCCGTCCCTGCCCCCGCCGTCCTCGTCGCGCCCCCGCGCGCCCTGCGCCCCGTCGCCGTCGCCCTCCCGCGCGCCGCCCCGCCGTCGCCGTCGCCGTCGCCCGCCCGCCCCCATCGTCGCCGTCGCGGTCCTCCTCTGGTCCGGCCGCGGCGCCCTTTTTTTTCTGTTATATGCTTTTTCATATATATGTATATATATGCTTGTTAGGATTTGTATATATGTATATATATGCTTGTTTTTTCATAGATATTTTTCTGTTCATAGATATTTTTTCATAGCTATATTAGGATTTGTTTTCTGTTCATAGATATTTTTTCATATATATGCTTGCTTTATATATATATGTGTATATATGTTCTCTATGTATATATCTATGTTCATGTATATATGCAAAAAATAGTTCTTTAGAAAAATTAGGATTTTTTTGGTGATATTAATTATTGTAAATATGAAATTGTTTTTATATTCATACGAACAAATGAATTAGAAGAGGGAGAAGAAGAGGGGGTCGAGAGGGGGTCTAGGGTCGCCGAGGGGTCGAGGGTCGTCGAACATGAGAGGAGGAAGAGGATAAAAAAAGAGGAAGAAGAAGAAAAAAAAGAGGAGAAGAAAGAATAGAGGAGACACTCCTCTATTCTTTCTTCTCCTCTTTTTTTCTTCTTCTTCCTCTTTTTTTATCGGGAACGAGGGTCATCGAGGGTCGCCGAGCGGTAGAGGAAGAAGAGGATAAAATAGAAGAGGAAGAAAAAAAGAGGGGTCGACGGTCGCCTAGGGGTCGAGGGTCGAGAGGGGGTCTAGGGTCACCGAGAGGGGAGAGGAAGACGAGGAGAAATAAATAAGAAGAAGAAAAAAGAAGAAAAAAAGAGGAGAATAAGAAAGGAATAGAGGAGAAAAGAGAAAAATAGAATATATTCTATTTTTCTCTTTTCTCCTCTATTCCTTTCTTCTTCTCCTCTTTTTTTTTCTTCTTTTTTTTCTTCGACACGTGGGGAGGGGGGGGTCGAGAACGTCGGACATTCATGAGAGAGGCGAGGAAAGAATAGAGGAGACTTCTCCTCTATTCTTTCTTCTCTTCTTTTTTCTTCTTCTTCTTCCTCTTTATTTTATCGGGAACGAGGGTCGTCGAGAGGGCCGCCGAGTGGTAGAGGAGAAACCCTAAATAGAAAGTATCGTCGGTGTGAGATACATGTACCGTCGGTGTCGGACATTACATCCACATCCCACAAGTGGCGCGGGCTTCGACGCCCACGTCACTTGTGGGACATGGATGTAGTGTCCGACACCGAAGGCCATATGTATCTCACACCCACGATACTTGCTAGCTATTTAGGGTTTCCTTTGACACTAGGCAACCTCCCGACCCCTCGGCGATCCTCTCGAACATGAGAGGAAGAAGAGGGTCGTCTAGGGTTCGAGGGTTCGAGGGTTCTTCTCCTCTATTCTTTCTTCTCTTTTTTTTCTTCTTCTTCTTCCTCTTTATTTTATCGGGAACGAGGGTCGTCGAGAGGGCCGCCGAGTGGTAGAGGAGAAACCCTAAATAGAAAGTATCGTCGGTGTGAGATACATGTACCGTTGGTGTCGGACACTAAATCCACATCGCACAAGTGGCGCGGGTTTCGACGCCCACGTCACTTGTGGGACGTGGATGTAGTGTCCGACACCGAAGGCCACATGTATCTCACACCCACGATACTTGCTAGCTATTTAGGGTTTCCTCTACCGAAAAGAAGAGGAGAAATAAATAAGAAGAAGAAAACAGAAGAAAAAGAAGAGGAGAAGAAGAAAGGAATAGTGGAGAAGAAGAGAAAATAGAATATATTCTATTTTCTCTTCTTCTCCTCTTTTGTTTCTTCTTTTTTTTCTTCGATCTTCTCCTCTAGCTATTCCTTTCTTCTTCTCCTCTATTGGTCGAGGGTCGGGAACTAGGGTAGAGGGTCGAGGGTCGTTAAGGGGTTAAGGGTCGAGGGTTTCAGGGTCGTTGAGGGTTCAAGGGGTCAAGAATCGCCGAGGGGTCGAGAGAGGTTTCCTAGTGTCAAAGTATTGAAGAAATCCATGCCTTCATCATTAGCCGGAAGTAACCAGGGCATGTTGGTACGAAGTTCTGCAAAGTTGTTCTGGAATGGAGTCCCGGATAGAATAATCCGTCTTTTGGTACGAATTCAGCAAAGGCCTTCCAAATATCGATATTCGGAAGGCTCTTGCTGAACTTTGTACCAAAAAGCGAATTATCCTATCTGGGACTCCGTTTCAGAACAACTTTGAAGAGCTTCCTACCATCATGCACATGTTACTTTCGCCTAATGATGAAGACATGGTTTTGTTGAATCCTTTGACACTAGGCAACCTCCCGACCCCAAGGCGATCCTCTCAAACATGAGAGGAAGAAGAGGATAAAAAAAGAAGAGGAAGAAGAAGAAAAAAAGAGGAGAAGACTTCTCCTCTTTTTTTCTTCTTCTTCCTCTTTTTTTATCGGGAACGAGGGTCATCGAGGGACATATATAGATGTAGTGTCGTCGTTGTCGATATATACCCCCTCTCGATAGCTTACTATGATTAGGTAGCTAGTTCTACGTTTGGCACTAATATATCCATCTGTCATGTTTGAATAATAATTGCCATGTTGTAAATATTTGTAGAAACTATGGACACTGCCCTAGACGAAGCAAGAAAAGAAGCGTTGTTGAGGGAGATAATCGCAGAAGGAAGTGATGCCGTCTCGTACTATCTCGACGATATCATCGATGGTCCGAAAGGAGAGGGTGAACAAGCTGGCTACGGTGACCTAATGCCGGTGCAAGAAGAAGAACATGAGGACGGCGCCGGTGACCCAATGCCGGTGCAAGAAGGAGAAAGTGATGACGGCTCCGGTGACCGAACCAAGTCTGGCCAAGTATATATATTAGTTAAGCCTATGCTGACTAGCTGATTGATGCATTCATTGTTTTGGTATGTACACATATTAATTAAGTCTTTGTTCTTTTTTCTAGCCCTCCGGATCGAGCACAACTTCGGTAAAGAGACGAGGCCCGAAGAAAAAGTTGAGCTCGGATGAAAAGCTTGAGATCACAGCAATCGCGCCCGACGGCCAACCTATTGAATCCCTCCGGACAAAGAGGGCATTTGTTGCTCAGTGCGGGGTTCTGGTTAGGGACAAGATCCCGATAAGCATCCAGCAATGGTTTAAGCCGGCTACAGAAGACCCTGAGGTGTCTTATGTCAATGATATGCAGAAAAATGATCTTTGGACTGAGCTGAAGTCAAATTTCACCCTACCGCCAGAGGATAATCCAGAGAACCCAATTAAAGAGAAATTAATCAAGTCTTTTGCTCTGAAGAGGATGGCAGATCTATTCAGGAGGTGGAAGAAAGAGCTCAATAGATTTGTCGATAAAAAAGAGACACCAGAATTCAAGGGCAGATATGAGAAGATCAGAGATCACTGGCCCGCATTTGTGGCCTACAAGACATCGGAAAAGAGTAAGAAGATGTCAGCGACTAACAAGCAGAATGCCGCGAAGAAGAAGCTTCACCATCGCACGGGGTCAGGTGGCTACCTCGTAGCCCGGCCTAAGTGGTCCAAGGTTGAGAATGATCTGGTTCATAAAGGGATCAGACCAGAGACATATAACTGGCCAGACCGTTGCCGGACTTGGTTCTTCGGGGCTGGCGGAACCTTGGACCCTGAAACAGGGGGATGCATTTGGACGAACGAACAAATGGACATACCAGTCAGTAAGCTTAAGCACTATATCGACGCAGCGCAGGAAGGGACGTTCTTTCCAGACAGAGAGCACGACGAGCTCACAATGGCCCTCGGGAATCCTGAGCACCCTGGACGGACACGAGGCACGCCAGGCTCCGTTCCGTGGAAGGTTGGGTTTCCGGACGCAGGCGGTTACAAATCCCATGAGAGGAGGAAAAAAGTGCAGCAGACCGAACTGCAGGCGCTGCACGCAAGGGTACAAGCGATAGAGGAACGAGAAGCAAATTGCAGCAAACGTACTGCCGAAGCCTCCCCCGAAGCTACCCCGCCATCTCAGCGCAGAAGCAGCGTGGCTTCCACCGAGCAGCTTCAGCTGCAGCATGCCTTAACGGCTCCTGCCAGCTATCCTGTGGATGCTATAACGGAGTCTCAAAATTGCCACCTTATGACGCAATGGATGAATTTGAAGGCAAGGCGGCTGTTGGCTCTGTTTATCCTACTGAACCCGGCGCAACTTTTCACTGCATGCCGATTCCAGAAGGATATGCTAGGGTGATGGTGGATGAGATAACGGAGGGATTTGAGGACCTCCGGCTTGACCACCCTACCGGTGAAGGGGAGACTCGGCTGGGGTCTGCTCTGAAGACTCCATGCCTATGGCGGAAGGACCTCATCAACCTTCCGAACTGGACGCCTCCGCCGCCTCCTCCTCCTCCGGCGAGTCAGGGCACTCCGCCTCCTCCACCGCCTCCTCCTCCGGCGAGTGACGATCAGGGCCCTCGGCCGGCTCCTTCTCCGGCGCGTGGCGGCACTCCGCCTCCGTCTCCGCCTGCACCGACGCGCCCGAGCAGCTAACCTCCTCCTTCTCCGCCTCGTCAGCAAGGGCAGAAGAGACCTGCCGCCGCTCCAGTTGCTCCGGCGGGTCATAGTCCTTCTCCTCCGCCTCTTAAGCAAGTAAAGAAGACAACCGCTTCGTCTGCTCGGTTGGCGTCTAGCAGTACAACCAGAGGCGGGAGGACATACAGATTCGGTCCTTCTCTGAAGACTGCAGAGAAGTTACCATACGAGAGGACCCAGGAGGAGAACACCAAGATCGCGCGAGAACAAATGAGGAAATTCTTTGAAGGGGTGAAAGCAAAGAAACATCCACCTCCGGAGGAGAAGGTAGATGGGGTGAAGTGAAGCGCACTCTGGCTGCCCTGACAAAACCACCAAAGTCTGATCCGCCGAAAGGAAACTATGACCGCATTATTGGAAAGGAATTTGCCGAAGCGGAGCGGTCGGGAACTACTGTCAGTGATGAAAGGCTGAAAAAATGACGAGCTGGGAAACAAATTGCCCAGCTCGGCAAACAAGCGAAGCAATCATGCCCCCCGCTCAAGGTGCCTAGCCACAACGTCGCTAATGATCCGAGGATGGTGCCCGGTTATAATAATCTTGCAGATTACCTGCCCGACGAAGTACATTATGAACCCATGGACATGCGGATGCAAAGATACGAGTACGGGAAGCCTCTCGTCAAAGATGAAAGATCTCTATCAACGATGATGCGAAGATTGCATGATTGGTACTTGAAAATCTGCAGAGACTCTGGGGGGAGGAGTACTTTGTATGTGAGAGTTAAAAAGGAGCATGACCTCGTTGGAATTGATCTGTTGCCTGTTCCATTTAAGGAGTTCTATCAATTTTTCAATCAATTGGCCCTCGATAAAACAACGATCGCCTGCTACTGTCTGTAAGTAGTACTACTTCTGTCATTAAGTTTCTCTATATAGCTTAGCTCTTTCATTGCATGTATTTATAATCATGCTCACTATATTATGCAGATTGAAGATCGTCGAATTGAAGAAAAGACAAGTCGGTGATATTGGGTTCATTAACACATATCTCATAGATGCAACTGAGGTTAAACTTCATGCCGCAGCTACCGAGGCCAACATGCTACAATCGTTCGTAATAAATCAAAACAAAGATATAATACTCTTTCCTTACAACTTCAAGTGAGTGTTATTGTCTTGTGCGTATTCGGTTTCCCTTATATATTAGTCAAGGTTATAGTAATGTAATTCATGAGTTATGCATGCGTGTGCAGTTTCCACTATATTCTCCTAGAGATTAAGCTTGAGCAGGGACTAGTAACCGTCTTAGACTCAAGACGAAAAGATCCCCAGGACTATGCAGACATGACTGAAATCCTCAAGAAGTAAGTTAAATCGATCATTATCCACCATATCAGCAACTTTGTTCATTTCCTGATATCAAGTAATTGTTTTCTTTGTCCGGCAGGGTTTGGAGAAAATTCACCAAAAAAGTTTCGCGACTGCCGAAGGAGCTGGAATTTAGACACCCGAAAATAAGTACTATAGTAGCATGTTCCGCGCATCTCCTAGTGATTCAAGCGCTAGTTTCATCAATACCATTTAGCATTCTTGCTTATCAGTTTGATTGACCTCTATTTCTTGTAAAGTGGTTGTGGCAGGAACAAGGGAATGATTTCTGTGGATACTACATCTGCGAGTCCATCCGCCACACGACGTGTGAGCGGGGCGGGTACTCTAACGAACAATATGAAGTACGTAAATAACAATATTCACAATTTTATTTTATTACCATCATTTGTGTTGAGTTTCATTCATTCATATATATATATGTATTGACCCCCTTCTTCAAATTAGATGTTTCGGAAGCGGGATGAACTCCTAGCACCAGCTCGCATGCGAGCAATTCAAGAGGAATTGGCGGCATTCTTTCTTGACCACGTGATCCCTGAAGACGGAGAATTCTATGTTAAACCTGAGTCCGTATGATTATATTTGTAAGAGATAATTACTGTATATATGTAGCCGGTACTGTCAGATAGATATACGAGAACTTGTTGTTCGACCAATCTCTCGGAGAAGGAGAGGTGGTCGATATCACTTCTCTCTGTATGCATATATGTTCATGACGATCTTCTGTTTCCTTCGTTTGCTTTACTAGCTAGCCAGCGTGTCTAGTCCTCTCTATACGTATGTATAGTACGTAGCGTCGACCAAGCACGGACATAAGAGAGGACACTTCTCTATATTAATTATAGCTAGCTAACACAATATATGAAACACCTAAATTAACCCCCCAAAACCCCCAACCCCCCCCCCCTTCAAAAAAAACAAAAACCCTAGCCACAGAAATGCTGACGCGTGGATGCCTATTGGTCCCGGTTGGTGCCACCAACCGGGACCAAAGGGTCTCCTGACTGGGCTCTGCACACTGCCCACGTGGATGGGCTTTAGTCCCGGTTCTGGATTGAACCGGGACTAAAAGTGGGAGGTATTAGTACCGACACTTTAGTCCCGGTTCAGGAACCGGGACTAAAAGCCCTTACGAACCGGGACTATAGGCCATTTTTCTACCAGTGTTCTAATCCTTGTCACTACCTTTCATATATGTATATCTTGTATGTACGCATCGACAGGTGTCCAATGCAACGATCCACATGAATTATATTCCGAAACATCTGGATCTTTCGCTTATCTTCATTCTACATGCATGCAATATTTTTTGGGGAACATTTTTTGGCCTTGAGCTAGTTAGTACTAACTACTAACTACACTAATCCCTAAAAAACTACTAGTAACTACTAAGTTTGCGTAATCTCGAAGGAGGCTACAGTATGCTTCCGTGATCCGTTTTGCCTTCGCATGACATTCCGGGCAAAAACAGGCTTCGCGGCTGCATCTTACATCGTGCATGTCCACACCAATAACATGCCCATTTTCTGATCCCTATCGTTCCAACCAAGGGTCCCCATTTACTGTCGCTCTATTTCGCATGTACTCCTACAAGAGTCACTTCTAGCAATTTGGATCCTCTGGGGCGGCATAGAAAGCCATATATTTTGCTCTGTGTGCACCGCGTGGTAGCTAGGAAACATGAATTAGGACTTAGTTCCCCGAATACATTTTGCTCTTCCATGCGAGTCCTAAAAAAATCTAGAAGAAAACGAAGTACTTGTGTGGCTACCTGGATTTATTGCCTTACTAGATCATTGATGGTGCGCGTTGCTGCGCCCGTCTATTTCTACAATGAAATGATAGGTAGTTGATAAATAAATGACCACATGAAATATATTGAATTTACCTAAACATAACCATACATTAGTTGCTGCGCCTATCTATTTCTACAATTAAATGATAGGTATTTTGATAAATAAATGACCACAGGAAATATACTGAATTTACACATAAACATACATTTGTCGGTAATCCAAGAAAATCTCATATATATACTCCGTAAAGGCAAGGCCACATATACAAATTGGCTTGGTATAACAACATACAAAACAATATAGATAGTAAATACAACTAATCAGTACAGATAATAGGCAATAAGAAATACTCCGTCTGTTTATAAATATTAGTCCTTTTTAGAGATTCCAATATGGACTACATATGGAGCAAAATGTGTCTAAAATATGTCTATATACATTCGTATGTAGTTTATATTAAAATTTCTTTAAAAACTTATATTTAGAAACGGATGGAGTAGATTGTATACATCATGCGTAAATGGAATCTTCACATGCCTCTACCAAAAGGCCACCATGTTCCGAAATAAAGAAGATTTATGTCTGCCTAATGCAGCTGGCTGTTTCTTGTGGAGGGCATCACATTCATAGGACAAACATCCTAACAAGAATTAAATTAGTTGCAATATCAAATAATGATATATACTAAATACTACCATACAAGCAGTAGCAGGGATATGCGGTAATCATACTTTTCCTTTTTGCTTGGTGTTTTGTTAAAGATCAATCAGGCTGAAAGCTATATGTAATAAAGTGGCAGACCGGCAATTCCATTTTATACATGAAAATGCTTACCAAACAAGCCAACATGGAAAATGGTGTCACTACACTTGTACGAATTAAGCAAGGTACAAATTAAAATGTCAACCAATCAGCAACCACCTGTGTCGCTTACAGAAAAGATAACTATCCGGTCAGGAAAACATAACTGATATAGCAAAATAACATCATGTATAAAATGGAAGACAAAGAGTTCTACACCAAAAGTGATAACTGAAATAAAAGCGAAGATATGCGTAAGATGTCAGTATACCTAGCGTGTATCCGGTGCGTCGTAGTTGAGCTGCTCAAGCTAGATATCATTACTTAGTTATGCATTAGTACTGAAATAAATTTCAAAGAAGATTCAATCAAATTTTATTGCATCAGCACATATAAATACATAAAAGACGAACTTGAATTCTCTTTGAAAACATAACATCCGTTCAATTGGCAACAACCATGTTTTCTGCAACACTATTGGAAAAGTTGAACAATAACAATACCCATGATTGACATGCTCGCTTCTTGTGTTGTTGTTTTTCATCTGACACAGAGCTATTGCAAATTTGAACTATCTCTACCACTGTTGTGAAACCTTATTCAATAACCAAAAAGAAAGTCCTAAATTTAAGCCCAGCTAGAGCGATTAGGTTTTTTTTATCTCTAGGAAATATATACAAAGGGCTAGACGTTCTAAAGAAAGACAGTTACAGAAATCTGTAGCAAGCATTGCTTTCTGCTTAATCTTTTTGTCATACCTCGGAACTGTTATAAGCAAAATGAGTATTTATGAGGTCCGGGAAAATAAAATGGAACCAGTGTTTATGTTCTTGAGGCCAGCTTATAAGGTTCAATCATATTCGCCCCACGGTTGCCATGCCATGACATGGTCAAAATAGATATTGAGTTTGTACGCTTGTACTCATGAATTAGAAATCAAAAACAATCGTACCTAATTTATAATATTCATGTAGTACTACTGCAACTCATAACTGAAAAAGGACCACATGATTTAGATAAAGATAACCTATACGATGTTTAAAAGTAAATTTCCTCCATAAATATTTTCATTACCTCATATCACAATGTTTTGACCTGCAACAGCATCTATCAGTTCAGGAGAAAATTCACAGATTCAATGAAATATTGTCTGGGGTTGAGTGGAAGACTTGAGAGAAACAAAGCTTGCAAATTTGTAGGAATGGATTGTCTAGATACCTTGAAGAAGGAGATTTCACATCAACATCAGAGGAGGAGAGGATGTACTGCATAACCAGAAGAGGATTTTCAGCTACAGATAAGCATTGCCGAAGATTTTTTTCTAAGATATTGTGACCGTGCAACACAACATTCAGAAATGAAATCGGCAGTATTGTACCTTCCACGGAATTAACCGGTTTCCTATCATGGCCTTCTGCCAACAATCCCAAACACAGACATGTCAACATTCTGCTATTGTTACTCCCTCAACATGTACACATTATTTGACAGGTTACAATGTATCCTCCACTTACAGATTTCAATCCAAGATATCATTACTCTGGACGGCTATGGTGTCCTCGAGCTGTAGTGTAACGCCCCGGATACAACTTTCCATATTTGTAACTCTGACTCTTGCCTTTTCTGGTGATGCGATTTCAGATTCCCTTTGTGGTTGGGTTTTTGTCTTTCGTTTTGCATTTTGTTCATGTCATGAATTTCATATGATGTCATCATACGTGTTCGTCTCATGCATCCGAGCATTTTCCCCGTTGTCTGTTTCGCAATCCGACACTCCCACGTGCATCCGGCGTATCCCTTTTGTCTCTTTTCGTGAGCGGGTGTTAAATGTTCTCGGAATGGACCGAGATTTGCCAAATGGCCTTGGTACACTACCGGTAGACCGCCTGTCAAATTTCGTGCCATTTGGAGTCCGTTTGATACTCTAACGGTTAACCAGGTAACCGCAAAGGCCTCGTGTTTGTTGCAGCCCGACACCCCTCCAAAACGGTCCAATAACCCATCCAAACCACTTCCATGTCCTCCGACGTCGGATCAGGATCGTGTGGGCGAAAACTACACCTCATTTGGACACTCCTACCTCCGTCTATCTATATATATGTGATCCCCTCTGAATTTTTCGCGCAGTACAAACCCTAGCACCACTCCCCTCGCGCCGCCAGACATTTCTTCCTCCGTCGCCGGAAATGTCCAGCCTCCACGTCGCCCGGACCAATCCGGGGACGCCACGTCACCATGCCGCCCCTCTCCACCAACTGTAGCTTGCCACGTCGCCCTGCCGTCCTCCCCGCCTGGCGCGGCCCGCCGTGGCCCACAGCCGGCCCGCCCGAGGGCCGACCGCGTCGAGCCACCGCCCGGCTCCCTCCCGAACGCCGCTTGCCACCCTCGCCGGTATCCCCGTCGCCGATCCATCGCCGCCGACGCGTCTCGCCTCCTGCAAGCCTGCCGCCGACGCCATCCTTCCCCCGTCGCCAGCGCCCCACTCGCCTCCACCGCCTGCTTAGAGACGCGCCACCGCCTGAGACTCGCGCCACCGCCCCGAGCTCCGCCCCTTGACGGAGTTCTCGCGTCGCCAGAATCCTCCTGGAACCCGCCGGAGCTCTCTCCGGCCAGATCCACCCCGGGTGGATGAGATCCACCGGTTCATCCGTCCAAACGCCCCGGATCCGTCCCGATCCACTCCATCCCGCGTTGACTTTCTCGGAGGTTGATTTTTCTCTAAGTCATTTTCCCCTCATATTTTATGCCCCTGTTCTTCATGCCATAACTCCATGACCATAGCTCTGTTTAATGCGCATGATATATCAAAATGTTCATTGGGATATGCTCTTCATTTCATTACATTGTAGTCTGCTTGTTTGAGTTCATCTTGATGCCCAAATCATTAGTGCAAGAGTGCTATAAAATGTTTACTCATGTTACTTAGCAGATTATCATGTTTTGTCATTTTCGTCACATTTGTTGTGAGCTTCATATGGGCATGAGCTCTACATGTGTTTTCATCTATGACATGCCATCTTTACAGGGGTGCTTGCCATGTATTTTTTTGATAAATGTGATGACTAGCACAAGCATGCAAAGTAGCCTTCGTGATATTGCTGATTTCAGGGACTTAGGATTTTGCCATGCCCTTGTTCTGCTATTATTTTTATGCCATGTAAACATGATGCTACAGTGATATCCATGCTTGTTTTGAGTATCTTCAGTAAGGTTGTTTTGGACATATGGTTATGCTCTATCCATCCATACCCCTGTTTGCAATTATGGAGTACCCTAACATGTCTTAATCTTGCTTTACCTTTGCTATAAAATGTTCCTGGCAGATTGTTTACGTGTTAATCAATTTTGCCATGGTTGTTGTTAGTGATCCCTGCATGCTATGAAGTTGCTCTTGCCATGGTTAGCTTCTTTAACATGTCTTATTGTTGTCAGTATGCTTATCTTGTCATGTTATGCTTTGTGGTGAGTGAATTCAGCTCGCAAAGAGGCCTTCATAATTCTGTTTATGCCATGCTCTGTTTTTCTGCAAAGTCTGAAACTGTTTATAAAACTTGCCATGTTTACATGAGTGCCAACGTATCTTCTGTGCCTTTTTGGCTCATCATCAATAAGGGACTTTTGATCTATGCCTTTAGTAGATTCATGCCATGCATTTGTTTGCTATGATCTGGTCCTGTAGCATGTTGTTTGCTTGCTCTAAACATGGCTTCCTGATGTTATTTTCTGGCATTTAAGTATTTTCTGAGAAGCTGATATCTTTTGCACCTTTGTCATGCTTGTTTGAACCTGCTCTTGTGTGATTTAGCCGTAGTTCAGTGTTCATGTTTTGTCAAGCATCTTGAGTACATCACTGCCATATGCCTTGTTGATATGTTGGGGTGCAGTACCTTACTTTTTTGTTGCATTCTAGATGGCATCGTGCTGTTAATCGCAGAATTGTGTCATTCTCGTTTTGCTTGCCATTTGCAAACCGTGCATCCGATTCCGGTGATCTTTATATCGATTTCGACCGAAATCATCTCATCTTTCCAGCGGCACACTTGGTTTTCCAAGTTGATGCCTTGATCAAAATTTTCCTTCCGGAGCACGCATATGCATTGCATATCACATCTCACATATCATGCCATGTTTTGCATCATGTTGATTGTGCATTGCACCGTGATTGATTGTTGGTCCTTTTGCTTGTGTTATTGCTTTGGGTAGAGCTGGGAGACGAGTACGTGATCGAGGAACCTGTTGAGTATGCTAACGAGGATCAAGCTTTCGTCAACTCTGAGTACTTTGCGGGCAAGATGACCATACCCTCGAAATCACTTCTATATTTGCTTGCTAGTTGCTCGCTCTATTGCTATGCCGCGTTACCTACCACTTGCTCTATCATGCCTCCCATATTGCCATGTCAAGCCTCTAACCCACCTTTCGTAGCAAATCGTTGTTTGGCTATGTTACCGCTTTGCTCAGCCCCTCTTATAGTGTTGCTAGTTGCAGGTGAAAATGAAGTTTGTTCCTTGTGGGAACATGGATATTATTGGGATATCATTATTATCTCTAATTTACTTTAATGCATCTATATAATTGGTAAAGGGTGGAACGCTCGTCCTTATGCCTGGTGTGTTGTTCCACGCTTGCCGCCCTAGCTTCCGTCATACCGGTGTTATGTTCCTTGATTTTGCATGCCTTACGCGGTTGGGTGTTATGGGAACCCCTTGACAGTTGCTTTGAATAAAACTCCTCCAGGAAGGCCCAACCTTGGTTTTACATTTTCCTAAAAACCTATACCTTTCCCTCGTGAGTAATTAACCCAAGGGTCATCTTTATTTTAAACCCCCCCCCCCCCCCCGGGCCAGTGCTTCTCTTAGTGTTGGTCCAAACCAGAACCACTTGTGGCGCCACCTCGGGGAAACTTGAGGGCTGGTTTTAGTTGTATGTAGTGTTCATCTGGTGTTTCCCTGAGAACGAGATATGTGCAGCTCCTATCGGGATGTCGGTGCATCGGGCGGTCTTGCTGGTCTTGTTTTACCATTGTCGAAATGTCTTGTAACCGGGATTCCGAGTCCGATCGGGTCTTCTTGGGAGAAGGAATATCCTTTGTTGACTGTGAGATCTTGTGATGGGCTAAGTTGGGACACCCCTGTAGGGTTTTGAACTTTTGAAAGTCGTGCCCGCGGTTATGGGCATATGGGAATTTGTTAATATCCGGTTGTAGGGAACTTGACACTAAACTTAATTAAAATGAATCAACCGTGTGTGTAGGCGTGATGGTCTCTTTCCGGCGGAGTCCGGGAAGTGAACACGGTCTTGTATTATGCTTGAACGTAGGTAGTTTCAGTATCACTTCTTGAGCATTTATAGCTTCTCGACCATGTTTGCTTTTTTTCTCGCTCTCTTTTGTGTATGTTAGGCACCATATATGCTTAGTGCTTTGCTGCAGCTCCACCTCACTACCCCTTTCCTACCCTTAAGCTTAAATAGTCTTGATCGCGAGGGTGTGAGATTGTTGAGTCCCCGTGACTCACAGATAGTTCCAAACAGATGCAGGTGCCGATGATGCCAGTGTAGGGGACGCTACTGAGATCAACTGGGAGCTCGATGAAGATAGTGTTCGTTGTGTTGTTTCGTTTCCTGTTGATCAGTAGTGGAGCCCAGTTGGGATGATCAGGGATCTAGCATTAGGGGTGGTCTTTCTTTATTTTGGTTCCGTAGTCGGACCTTGATTGTATTCTGGATGATGTATGACTATTTATGTATTGTGTGAAGTGGTGATTGTAAGCCGACTCTTTATCCCTTTCTAATTTAGTACATGAGATGTGTAATGATTACCCCTCTTGCGACATGCCTACCATGCGGCTATGCCTCTAAGTCGTGCCCCGACACGTGGGAGATGTGGGTGTTACAAGTTGGTAATCAGAGCCTTCCCCAACTTAGGAGCCCCCTGCTTGATCGAATCACTGACGTTGTTGAGTCTAGAACAAAATGTTTTGAGTCTTAGGATTTTATATATCGGAGAGTAGGATTCTTTTTACTCCTCAGTCCCTTCGTCGCTCTGGTGAGGCCTCTTGACGTAGAGTTTTGACTCTTCTCTCCTCAAATTTTATGAAAAAATTTAGGATCACGCGAGTATCTTGGAATCGTTCCGATGGTTTTGTGATGAGAACATTGTTCTTGGTGCCTCCTCACATTTAGGGGTTGTGGCAGTGTCCCGGGGAGTTGAGCTCCGAGGTGTTGTTGTCACAATTTTATCGTGGCAGTTCTGGAATACCTGAGTTCACCGACATCGAAAATCTCTTTTATGCAGTTGTTGGTGAGATAACCTCGACGCCACCCAGAACTGGGGCGGGAGTTCGGGAGTATTGCCATAACTCGTATAACGGATGTTTTTCGAAGGTTAAGGTAAATGATTTCCGAATGTTTCTTGGTTATGTGTTGAAGGATGGATACAGCTGGACTGGATGTAGGATTTGTTAGTTTGGGTGAGATATTATGCTTCCCCTGTATCCCCAACACCTGATTGCATAACCAGAAAGTTTCGGGAGTTTATAAGTGGGAATTCAAGTAGCTCCTAGAATATCTTTCTAACAAACACATGATACGATATGGGATCTATCATATGTTTGTTTCCAGCTTATTTTGCAAGACAATCCTTTGTTTTGTTTTGGGTTTGTGGTATTCGAGTTGCTTCGAAGTCAAGTGTTGATTCCATACCTTCCCTAAGCGGTGTTCTCATATATCTATGTGAATACTAATCCTTCTTGATCTTCGAGTTTGCCATCTCAATTTCTTCTGAACCGGTGTGTCCCTCTTCAAGTGGATCCGATCATTTCAACATCTGCAAGATCAACTCTAAGTTTTCTTGATGGTATCTGTTCCATCTGCCCAAGTTGTCTTTGTTTTTCCCGCCCTCCCACCCTTCTTCTTCAAGGACTCAGATGTCGTAATCAAGTATCCATCTTATGGATGCGAAGTCTCTTCATTGTTTTCATGCAATGTTCTCACCCGGTGATTCTTCATGAAGATACTAACGAAACTTCAAGTTATCATTATTCGTTCTTTTTCTTCTCCGGTGGATTCAATTTAAGCTTTGTTAATCTTATTCCTTTCCTCCTTTCAAATGTTTTCCCATGTCGTTGCACCTCTTAATCTTTCACCTCTCGCTATTCATTTGTTCGGGAGTGCTGAAGATATCTCAGAAGGCTCGTCTTCTCATTCAAGATCCGTTCAACCTATTTCGAGGTTGTTATCTTATTCTAGCCATTTAATTCAACCGGTGCAATCTCTCTTCAAATCATTCCAGCGGTGTTTCTCTTGAGTGGGCCCTAGCCCATAGGTCTTTTCCCAGGATCTTACCTGACTCTTCTAATTTTCCCGGAGCTATCCTCAAAGTCTTTCAAAGTTTGACATAAGAATGAATTATCATCAGTCGTATGTATTTCTCCAAGATCGGTCAAATTGTTTTCATCATTGGCTCAACAATTCATGGTGCTGTTTCTCATCGTCATTCTCGGATTCGAAGACCGAAGAAGTTTTTTCTCTCAATCTTGCTCCATTCTCTTCAAGATTCATGGTTCTAGCTTGTTGCCATCCTCTCATAATTGTTTTCGATTGTGAAAATTCTTTTCACCCATCCGAAGCAATTCAAGATTCTTTTCAGTTTGATTCGTCCAAAGCCCATCATCTCAGAATTATTCATTCCATCTTTCAGCTCTCATTCTCAAAATCTTACCGGTGCTTCGCTCAAGTAGACGTTAATCAGTTCAAGATCTCTTCATTATCTTGTATTTAAATTTCCATAAGTATCTTCCTTCCTTTTCCAATTCTTCCCGGTGAATTGTGCCTTTGCTACTTTAATTTTCAATTCTTACGGTGGTTCGTTCAAGAGTTCCCTTCCTTGGTTATCATATCAATTCATTCCTTCTTCCCAATCCTATCGGTGCATAGTGCAAGAGCTTCCCAAGTTTGCGCAATATCTATTTTAATACTTTCTATGAGAATAAGTAGTATGCCAAATCCGTTGCTTGTCATCAATCTAAAGTGGTGAAGGATACACATAATGTAATTCTTATTCTTGTTTCATCGAATGAATTGAATTCCTTATTCCGGAGGCTCATAAAATTCCCGGTTTCAATTGGTTCATCTTTTCTTTTCCCGGATTTACAAGCTATCATCATCACGAAGATCCATCTAATCATTGCAAGGCTTCAATCTTATTCTTTGCATCCTTCACTTCCTTTTGATCATTCTTTTATTACCGGAGTTCATCATGGAGGTTCTACATGATGGTTCAGCAAGGATTTAATTCCTTCTCAAAGTGCTCATCAAGATTCTTTTCAAAGGAGCTCAAGTATTCTTCGTCTTGCATTCGGAAGTGCAATTCTCTCTATCTTATCTTTTGAGATGGTGTTATGTCATTTTTGACAATTTCTGTGTGTTTCACGATTCACAAGATGAGGAATGAGATATTTAAACCCATCAATCTCTTCTTTGGAGTTATCTTGGGCTATATTTCACCTAAAGCTTTCCCTAAGGATTGTTTCTATTTATGGTGCTCTTAAATGACCCAAGTTCTTCTTTTATCCTACTGATACGTCTCCGTCGTATCTATAATTTTTGATTGTTCCATGCCAATATTGTTCAACTTTCATATACTTTTGGCAACTTTTTATACTATTTTTCGGACTAACATATTGATCCAGTGCCCGGTGCCAGTTCCTGTCTGTTGCATGTTTTTGGTTTCGCAAAATATCCATATCAAACGGAGTCCAAACGGGATAAAACAGACAAAGATACTTTTCAGGATATTTGGAAAATCTGGAAGAAAAATCAACGCGAACCAGTGTTCGAGGTGGGCACGAGGTAGGCCCCCCTAGGGAGCGCCCCTGACCCTCGTGACGCCCTTCTTCAGCCACAAGAAAGCTAATTTTCGAAAAAAAATCACGGCGAAAGTTTCGTTCCAATCGGAGTTATGGATCCCCAGATATAAAAGAAACGGTGAAAGGGCAGTAAAAAAGAACGCAGAAACAGAGAGAGACAGAGAGACAGATCCAATCTCGGAGGGGCTCTCGCCCCTCCCACGCCATGGAGGCCAAGGACCAGAGGGGAAACCCTTCTCCCATCTAGGGAGGAGGTCAAAGAGGAAGAAGAAGAAGGGGGGCCCTCTCCCCCTTGCTTCCGGTGGCGCCGGAGTGCCACCGGGGGCCATCATCATCACCGTCATCTTCACCAACAACTTCACCGCCTTCACCACCAACTCTTCCCCCCTCTATGCAGCGGTGTAACCTCTCTCTTACCCGCTGTAATCTCTACTTAAGCATGGTGCTCAACGCTATATATTATTTCCCTATAATGTATGGCTATCCTATGATGTTTGAGTAGATCCATTTTGTCCAAATGGCTATTTGATGATCAAGATTGGTTTGAGTTGCATGTTTTATTATTGGTGCTATCCTATGGTGCTCTCCGTGTCGCGAAAGCGTGAGGGATCTCCGTTGTAGGGTTTGCAATATGTTCATGATTTGCTTATGGTGGGTGGCGTGAGTGACAGAAGCACAGACTCGATTAAGTAGGTTGTTTGCGTATGGGATAAAGGGGACTTGATGCTTCAATGCTATGGTTGGGTTTTACCTTAATGAATCTTTAGTAGTTGCGGATGCTTGCTAGAGTTCCAATCATAAATGCATATGATCCAAGTAGAGAAAGTATGTTAGCTTATGCCTCTCCCTCAAATAAAATTGGAATAATGATTACCGGTCTAGTTGTCGATTGTCTAGGGACATATAACTTTCTCGTAACCACAAACTCTCTACTAAACCTAACTTAGTTGTGTCTTTATCTAAACAACCCCTACTTTTTATTTACTTGCTCTTTATTATCTTGCAAACTTATCCAACAACACCTACAAAGTACTTCTAGTTTCATACTTGTTCTAGGTAAAGCGAACATCAAGCGTGCGTAGAGTTGTATCGGCGGTCGATAGAACTTGAGGGAATATTTGTTCTGCCTTTAGCTCCTCGTTGGGTTCAACACTCTTACTTATCGAAAGAGGCTACAATTAATCCCTTATACTTGTGGGTTATCAATACCTTTTTCTGGCGCCGTTGCCGGGGAGCAATAGCGTGGGATGAATATTCTCGTGTGTGCTTGTTTGCTTTATCACTAAGTAATTTTTATTTGTTGTTCTTAGTTGTTCTCTATCTTTAGTTATGGATATGGAACATGAAATACCAAAAAATTTAGGTGTACTTTCTGCTCTTGGAGATGGGGAACCTCCTAAAACCCTCGATGTTGGTTATGTGAAAGATATTATGTACTACTTTAATAATCCTAAGAAAACACCATTTAATTATGTAATGGGAGTAACGTTGTATCAACGTGAATACTTTAGGGATTATCGCTTGACACAAAAAGGGAAACTATTATGGGATCAAATTCATATATTGAAGTGGTATGCTTGGCAATTATGCGTGAGTTATGATTATACTTGTTGCTCTAGGATGAAGGCTCCACACCTTCCCTTTGCATGCAAATTCAATGATAGTAAAACCTTAGCTTGTTATGCTAATGGTATATATGATTACTATGATGTGGAACAAATAGAAGAATTTGTTGCTTTTATGGGTGCTTATGAAATTGAATCTATGTGTAAAGAGTTTGAAGATTTTGATGATACTGTTTATAGATCTGAAAATTTAGGTATCCTCAAATATTGCTATGAGAATTATGAATACAATTCCAAAATTAATGCACTAATTGAGAAAGTCTCCGCTGTCCAAGAAGAGACTAATATTTTGCAGGAATCTATGGAAGAAGAAATTGATGAAACTGTGAGCTCGTTGGATGAAAAAGATGAGGAAGAGAGCGAAGAACAAAAGGAGGAAGAGCGGATTGATCACCCATGCCCACCTTCTAATGAGAGTAACTCTCCAACTCATACATTGTTTAATTCCCCTTCGTGCTTACCGAAGAATGATTGCTATGATGATTGTTATGATCCCTCGGATTCTTTTGAAATATCCCTTTTTGATGATGCTTGTGGCCAAGATGCGAATATGAATTATGCTTATGGAGATGAACTTGCTATAGTTCCTTATGTTAAATATGAAATTGTTTCTATTTCACCCACGCATGATAGTCCTATTATCTTTTTGAATTCTCCAAACTACACTATATCGGAGAAGTTTGCCCTTATTAAGGATTATATTGATGGGTTGCCTTTTACTACTACACATGATGATTTTGATAGATATAATATGCATGTGCTTGCTGCTCCTAATTGCAATTATTATGAGAGAGGAACCATATCTCCACCTCTCTATGTTTCCAATATGCTAAAATTGCAAGAAACTATTTATACTATGCATTGGCCTTTACTATGTGTGCATGAATTGTTCTTTTATGACATGCCGATGCATAGGAAGAGAGTTAGACTTCATCATTACTTGATATATGTTACTTTGTGCTCACTACTAAATGCTAAATCATTGTTAATTAAAATTGGCTTTGATATACCTTGGGATCCGGATGAATTCATTACTTGAGCACTATATGCCTAGCTTAATGGCTTTAAAGACAGCGCTGCCAGGGAGACAACCCGGAAGTTTTAGAGGGTCATTTATTTCTGTTGTGTGCTTTTATAAAGTTTAGAAATAAAAATAATGTGCCAAGGTTTTCCTTTAGGATGTTTACATTTGCTTGATGGTTTGTACGGTGCAGGACAGAAACTTTGGCTGGAGAATGCGATTTTACATTTTTAGCTGGAACGTCAAATGGTTATGATTCTTTTTGCACTGTCTTCCTATGAAAATTTTTTATTTTTCCTAATTTTGGCAGAATTTTTCAAGTACCAGAAGTATGGTGAATGTTCAGATTATTACAGACTGTTCTGTTTTAGACAGATTCTGTTTTTGATGCATAGTTTGCTTGTTTTGATGAAACTATCAATTTATATTAGTGGATTAAGCCACGAAAAAGTTATATTAAAGTAGACACAATGCAAAAACAAAATATGGATTGGTTTACAACAGTACTTAGAGTAGTGATTTGCTTTATTATACTAACGGATCTTACCGAGTTTTCTGTTGAAGTTTTGTGTGGATGAAGTGTTCGATGATTGAGAAGGTTTCGATGTGAGAAGAAGGAAGAGAGGCAAGAGCTCAAGCTTGGGGATGCCCGAGGCACCCCAAGTAAATATCCAAAGAAACTCAAGCGTCTAAGCTTGGGGATGCTGGGAAGGCATCCCCTCTTTCTTCAACAAGTCTCGGTATGTTTTCGGATTCATTTCGTTCATGCGATATGTGCAATCTTGGAGCGTCTTTTGCATTTATTTTTCATTTTTATTTTTGCTCCATGCTGGTATGAGATAGTCCTTGGTTGATTTATAGAATGCTCTTTGCACTTCACTTATATTCTTTGAGTATGGCTTTATGGAATGCTTCATGTGCTTCACTTATATCATTTGAAGTTTGGATTGCCTGTTTCTCTTTACATAGACTACCGCCATTTGTAGAATGCTCTTTTACTTCACTTATATCTGTTAGAGCGTGGTCATATATTTTTTAGATAGAATTAAACTCTCTTGCTTCACTTATATCTATTTAGAGAGATGACAAGAATTGGTCATTCACATGGTTAGTCATAAAATCCTACATAAAACTTATAGATCACTGAATACGATATGTTTGATTCCTTGCAATAGTTTTGTGATATAAAGATGGTGATATTAGAGTCATGCTAGTGGGTGGTTGTGAATTGTAGAAATACTTGTGTTGAGGTTTGTGATTCCCGTAGCATGCACGTATGGTGAACCGTTATGTAACGAAGTTGGAGCATGAGGTATTTATTGATTGTCTTCCTTATGAGCGGCGGTCGGGGACGAGCGATGGTCTTTTCCTACCAACCTATCCCCCTAGGAGCATGCGCGTAGTACTTTGTTTCGATGACTAATAGATTTTTGCAATAAGTATGTGTGTTCTTTATGACTAATGTTGAGTCCATGGATTATACGCACTCTCACCCTTCCACCATTGCTAGCCTCTCTAGTACCGCGCAACTTTCGCCGGTACCATAAACCCACCATATACCTTCCTCAAAAAAGCCACCATACCTACCTATCATGGCATTTCCATAGCCATTCCGAGATATATTGCCATGCAACTTCCATCATCATCATATACATGACTTGAGCATTCATTGTCATATTGCTTTGCATGATCGTAAGATAGCTAGCATGATGTTTTCATGGCTTGTCTGTTTTTTTGATGTCATTGCTACGCTAGATCATTGCACATCCCGGTACACCGCCGGAGGCATTCATATAGAGTCATATCTTTGTTCTAGATATCAAGTTGTAATATTGAGTTGTAAGTAAATAAAAGTGTGATGATCATCATTATTAGAACATTGTCCCATGTGAGGTTATCAAAATAATAGTGGCCAAAGAAGCCCTCCCCCCCCCCCCCCAAAAAGAGAGAGGCCAAAGAAGCCTACAAAAAAAGAAAAAAAATGAGAGGAAAAGAGAGAAGGGGCAATGTTACTATCCTTTTTACCACACTTGTGCTTCAGAGTAGCACCATGTTCTTCATATAGAGAGTCTCTTGAGTTATCACTTTCATATACTAGTGAGAAATTTCATTATAGAACTTGGATTGCATATTCCAATGATGGGCTTCCTCCAATACCCTAGGTCTTCATGAGCAAGCAAGTTGGATGCACACCCACTTAGTTTCAGTTAGAGCTTTCATATACTTATAGCTCTAGTGCATCCGTTGCATGGAAATCCCTACTCACTCACATTGATATCTATTGATGGGCATCTCCATAGCCCGTTGATACGCCTAGTTGATGTGAGACTATCTTCTCCTTTTTGTCTTCTCCACAACCACCATTCTATTCCACCTATAGTGCTATGTCCATGGCTCACGTTCATGTATTGCGTGAAAGTTGAAAAGGTTTGAGAACGTCAAAAGTATGAAACAATTGCTTGGCTTGTCATCGGGGTTGTGCATGATGTGAGTATTTTGTGTGAAGAAGATGGAGCATAGCCAAACTATATGATTTTGTAGGGATAACTTTCTTTGGCACAGTTATTTTGAAAAGACATGATTGCTTTATTAGTAGGCTTGAAGTATTATTGCTTTTATGTCAAATGATAGACCATTGCTTTGAATCACTCGTATCTTAATATTCATGCCATGATTAGACATATGATCAAGATTATGCTAGGTAGCATTCCACATCAAAAATTATCTTTTTTATCATTTACCTACTCGAGGACGAGCAGGAATTAAGCTTGGGGATGCTGATACGTCTCCGTCGTATCGATAATTTTTTATTGTTCCATGCCAATATTATTCAACTTTCATATACTTTTGGCAACTTTTTATACTATTTTTGGGACTAACATATTGATCTAGTGCCCAGTGCCGGTTCCTGTCTGTTGCATGTTTTTGGTTTCGCAGAATATCCATATCAAACAGAGTCCAAACAGAATAAAAATGGACGGAGATACTTTTCGGAATATTTGGAAAATCTAGAAGCAAAATCAACGCTAACCAGTGTCCGAGGTGGGCACGAGGTAGGACCCTGCCCCCTAGGGCGCGCCCCTGACCCCCGTGACCCACCTGTAAGGCGGTTAATTCCCTTCTTCGGCCTCAAGAAAGCTAATTTTCGAAAAAAAATCATGGCGAAGGTTTCGTTCCAATCGGAGTTACGGATCTCCGGATATAAAAGAAACGGTGAAAGGGCAGCAGAAAAGAACGCAGAAACAGAGAGAGACAGAGATACATATCCAATTTCAGAGGGGCTCTCGCCCCTCCCACGCCATGGAGGCCAAGGACCAGTGGGGAAACCCTTCTCCCATCTAGGGAGGAGGTCAAGGAAGAAGAAGAAGAAGAAGGGGGGCCCTCTCCCCCTTGCTTCCGGTGGCGCCGGAGTGCCAGCGGGGGCCATCATCATCACCGTCATCTTCACCAACAACTTCACTGCCTTCACCACCAACTCTTCCCCCCTCTATGCAGCGGTGTAACCTCTCTCTTACCCGTTGTAGTCTCTACTTAAACATGGTGCTCAACACTATATATTATTTCCTATAATGTATGGCTATCCTATGATGTTTGAGTAGATCCGTTTTGTCCTAATGGCTATTTGATGATCAAGATTGGTTTGAGTCGCATGTTTTATTATTGGTGCTGTCCTATGGTGCTCTCCGTGTCACGCAAGCGTGAGGGATCCACGTTGTAGGGTTTTCAATATGTTCATGATTTGCTTATGGTGGGTGGCGTGAGTGACAGAAGCACAGACCCGAGTAAGTAGGTTGTTTGCGTTTGGGATAAAGGGGACTTGATGCTTTAATGCTATGGTTGGGTTTTACCTTAATGAATCTTTAGTAGTTGCGGATGCTTGCTAGAGTTCCAATCATAAGTGCATATGATCCAAGTAGAGAAAGTATGTTAGGTTATGCCTCTCCCTCAAATAAAATTGTAATAATGATTACCGGTCTAGTTGTCGATTGGAGGGACAAATAACTTTCTCGTAACAACAAACTCTCTACTAAACCTAACTTAGTTGTGTCTTTATCTAAACAGCCCCTACTTTTTATTTACTTTCTCTTTATTATCTTGCAAACTTATCCAACAACACCTACAAAGTACTTCTAGTTTCATACTTGTTCTAGGTAAAGCGAACATCAAGCGTGCGTAGAGTTGTATCGGTCGTCGATAGAACTTGAGGAAATATTTGTTCTGCCTTTAGCTCCTCGTTGGGTTCGACACTCTTATTTATTGAAAGAGGCTATAATTGATCCCTTATACTTGTGGGTTATCACCTACCGGTGAAATAAGTTTCTCGTCTCCTTGTTCATATCAATCCAATCTATCGTTTTCGTTAGTGGCAGAGTTTCACCTCAGTTTTGAGATGTTTTCAATAAGCCCACAACAAGCTTACTCTTTTCGTTGTTAGTTTCCAACAACTCCGTTATAACCTTCTTGGAAGGGTGTTTTCCAAACTCATTTCTGGTAGAAGTTGTCATTTTCTTCTCCATTCTTTTCATTCCAATGATCTATCTTCTATTC
Organism: Triticum monococcum; assembly: GCA_034509565.1. NCBI lineage: Eukaryota > Viridiplantae > Streptophyta > Magnoliopsida > Poales > Poaceae > Triticum > Triticum monococcum. Next base: position 31,476,592 of record CM067841.1, on the reverse strand, counting down.
TCTCTTCCGGAGACATTGTGATGTTGCTCTCTTCTCTCATCATCTCGAAATATGAGGATCATGTTCGTTTCATGCTTATCCATTTAACCGGAGTGTTGTGTCCTCTGCTTAAGTTCTTTTCATCTTATCAAGTCTTGCATCTCTTTTCAACCGGAGTGCTGCCCGAATTTGTTCTTCCTTGTTCCTCTTTCCTAACGGAGTGTTTTCAACTTCGATCATCTCTGTTGTATTCTTTCTTTCAAGTTGTTCAACCTTTCAAGGTTCTTTGGTTTCACTCCTTTGTCAAAGAAGCAACTTTTTTTACCCCTTCATCTTCCGCTTCCCTCCGGTGCCATGCTAGATCTCGGGACGAGATCCTCTCGTAATGGTGGAGTGTTGTAACGCCCCGGATATAACTCTCCATATTTGTAACTCCGACTCTTGCCTTTTCTGGAGATGCGATTTGAGATTCCCTTCATGGTTGGGTTTTTGTCTTTCGTTTTGCATTTTGTTCGTGTCATGCATTTCATATCATGTCATCATACGTGTTCGTCTCATGCATCCGAGCATTTTCCCCGTTGTCCGTTTCGCAATCCGACACTCCCACGTGCATCCAGCGTATCCCTTCTGTCTCTTTTCGTGAGCGGGTGTTAAAGATTCTCGAAATGGACCGAGATTTGCCAAATGGCCTTGGTACACTATCGGTAGACCGCCTGTCAAATTTCGTGCCATTTGGAGTCCGTTTGATACTCTAAAGGTTAACCGGGTAACTGCAAAGGCCTCATGTTTGTTGCAGCCCGACACCCCTCCAAAACGGCCCAATAACCCATCCAAACCACTTCCATGTCCTCCATGTCGGATCACGGTCGTGTGGACGAAAACTACACCTCATTTGGACACTCCTACCTCCGTCTACCTATATATATGTGATCCCCTCCGCATTTTTCGCGCAGTACAAACCCTAGCACCACTCCCCTCACACCGCCGGACGTTTCATCCTCCGTCGCCGGAAATGTCCGGCCTCCACGTCGCCCGGACCAATCCGGGGACGCCACGTCACCCTGCCGCCACTCTCCACCAACCGTAGTGTGATAGCCTGGCTTATTAGGGATGGTAGACTACTCATATCAATAAGGAATTCCTTCTTTTCCGGGAGCCCATTCGGACAGAACTCCAAAGTTAAGCATGCTCAGCTTGGAGTAGTGTCAGGATGGGTGACCGACCGGGAAGTTGCTCCCGGGTGCGCACGAGTAAGGACAAAGTGCGCAGAAAAGACTAGTATTGATCTGTGGGGCCAGTCTAGATCCCGCCAGGAGTAACGACCACCGGCGGGTGTGTCCGGGGCATTATAAGTTGGTACCAGAGCTGACTCTCGTGGTTACACGGATGGTTGCGGACAGGTGCGTGGTCATGTTGTTCATGATGTTTGTGACCCGTCATGGTACCCGGCATGGCACATGTACCGGACTGGAAGCACGGACGTTTGTGCCAAGAGGGAACGTTCCTGTGGCCCGACGAGGACCTCGGTTCCTCTGAGTAGGGGTGCATGTGATAGCCTGGCTTATTAGGGATGGTAGACTACTCATATCAATAAGGAATTCCTTCTTTTCCGGGAGCCCATTCGGACAGAACTCCAAAGTTAAGCGTGCTCAGCTTGGAGTAGTGTCAGGATGGGTGACCGACCGGGAAGTTGCTCCCGGGTGCGCACAAGTGAGGACAAAGTGCGCAGAAAAGACTAGTATTGATCTGTGGGGCCAGTCTAGATCCCGCCAGGAGTAACGACCACCGGCGGGTGTGTCCGGGGCGTTACACGTAGCTTGCCACGTTGCCCTGCCGTCCTCCCCGCCTGGCGCGGCCCGTCGTGGCCCGCAGCCGGCCCGCCCGGGGGCCGACCGCGTCGAGCCACCACCCGACTCCCTCCCGAACGCCGCTTGCCTCCCTCGCTGGGATCCCCGCCGCCGATCCATCGCCGCCGACGTGCCTCGCCTCGTGCAAGCCTACCGCCGACGCCGTCCTTCCCCCGTCACCGCCTGAGACTCGCACCACCACCCCGAGCTCCGCCCCTCGCCGGAGTTCTCGTGCCGTCGGAATCCGCCTTGAGACCGCCGGAGCTCTCTTCGGCCAGATCCACCCCGGGTGGATGAGATCCACCGGTCATCCGTCCAAACGCCCCAGATCCGTCCCGATCCACTCCGTCCTGGGATCTCTCCGTCCCGCGTTGACTTTCTCGGAGGTTGATTTTTCTCTACGTCCTTTTCCCCTCATATTTTATGCCCCTGTTCTTCATGCCATAACTCCATGACCATTGCTCCGTTTAATGCGCATGATATATCAAAATGTTCATTGGGAGATGCTCTTCATTTCATTACATTGTGGTCTGCTTGTTTGAGTTCATCTTGATGCCCAAATCATTAGTGAAAGAGTGCTATAAAATGTTTACTCATGTTACTTAGCAGATTATCATGTTTTGTCATTTTCGTCACATTTGTTGTGTGCTTCATATGGGCATGAGCTCTACATGTGTTTTGATCTATGACATGCCATCTTTACAGGGGTGCTTGCCATGTATTTTTTGATCAATGTGGTGACTAGCACAAGCATGCAAAGTAGCCTTCGTGATATTGCTGATTTCAGGGACTTAGGATTTTGCCAAGTCCTTGTTCTGCTATTATTTTTATGCCATGTAAACATGATGCTACAGTGATATCCATGCTTGTTTTGAGTATCTTCAGTAAGGTTGTTTTGGACATATGGTTATGCTCTATCCATCCATACCCCTGTTTGCAATTATGGAGTACCCTAACATGTCTTAATCTTGCTTTACCTTTGCTATAAAATGTTCCTGGTAGATTGTTTACGTGTTAATCAATTTTGCCATGGTTGTTGTTAGTGATCCCTGCATGCCATGAACTTGCTCTTGCCATGGTTAACTTCTTTAACATGTCTTATTGTTGTTAGTATGCTTATCTTGTCATGCTATGCTTTCTGGTGAGTGAATTCAGCTCGCAAAGATGGCTTCATAATTCTTTTTATGCCATGCTCTGTTTTTCTGCAAAGTCTAAATATGTTAATAAAACTTGCTATGTTTACATGAGTGCCATCGTATCTTCTGTGCCTTTTTGGCTCATGATCAGTAAGGGACTTTTAATATATGCATTTAGTAGATTCATGCCATGCCTTTGTTTGCTATGATATGTCCTTGTAGCGTGTTGTTTGCTTGCTCTAAACATGGCTTCCTGATGTTATTTTCTGGCATTTAAGTATTTTCTGAGAAGCAGATATCTTTTGCACCTTTGTCATGCTTGTTTGAACCTGCTCTTGTGTGATTTAGCCGTAGCTCAGTGTTCATGTTTCGTCAAGCATATTGAGTACATCACTGCCATATGCCTTGTTGATATGTTGGGGTGCAGTACCTTAGTTTCTTGTTGCATTCTAGATGGCATCATGCTGTTAATCATAGAATTGTGCCATTCTCGTTTTGCCTGCCATTTGCAAACCGTGCATCCGATTCCGGTGATCTTTATATCGATTTCGACCGAAATCATCTCATATTTCTAGCGGCACACTTGGTTTGCCAAGTTGATGCCTTGATCAATCTTTTCCTTCCGGAGAACGCATATGCATTGCATATCACATCTCGCATATCATGCCATGTTTTGCATCATGTTGATTGTGCATTGCACCGTGATTGACTGTTGGTCCTTTTGCTTGTGTTCTTGCTTTGGGTAGAGCCGGGAGACGAGTACGTTATCGAGGAACCTGTTGAGTACGCTAACGAGGATCAAGCTTTCATCAACTCTGAGTACTTTGCGGGCAAGATGACCATACCCTCGAAATCACTTCTATATTTTCTTGCTAGTTGCTCGCTCCATTGCTATGCCGCGTTACCTACCACTTGCTCTATCATGCCTCCCATATTGCCATGTCAAGCCTCTAACCCACCTTTCCTAGCAAACCGTTGTTTGGCTATGTTACCGCTTTGCTCAGCCCCTCTTATAGCATTGCTAGTTGCTGGTGAAGATGAAGTTTGTTCCTTGTTGGAACCTGGATATTGTTGGGATATCATTATTATCTCTTATTTACTTTAATGCATCTATATACTTGGTAAAGGGTGGAAGGCTCGGCCTTATGTCTGGTGTTCTGTTCCACTCTTGCCGCCCTAGCTTCCGTCATACCGGTGTTATGTCCCTTGATTTTGCGTTCTTTACGCGGTTGGGTGTTATGGGAACCCCTTGAGAGTTCGCTTTGAATAAAACTCCTCAAGCAAGGCCCAACCATGGTTTTACATTTTCCTAACAACCTATACCTTTCCCTTGGGAGTAATTAACCTGAGGGTCATCTTTATTTTAACCCCCCCCCCCCGGCCAGTGCTTCTCTAAGTGTTGGTCCGAACCGGAGCCACTTGCGGCGCCACCTCGGGGAAACTTGAGGGCTGGTTTTAGCTGTACTTAGTGTTGATCCGGTGTTGCCCTAAGAACGAGATATGTGCAGCTCCTATCGGGATCCCGACGCATCGGGCGGTCTTGCTGATCTTTTTTTACCATTGTTGAAATGTCTTATAACCGGGATTCCGAGTCTGATCGGGTCTTCCTGGGAGAAGGAATATCCTTCGTTGACCGTGAGAGCTTGTGATGGCCTAAGTTGGGACACCCCTGTAGGGTTTTGAACTTTTGAAAGCCGTGCCCGCGGTTATGGGCAGATGGGAATTTGTTAATATCTGGTTGTAGAGAACTTGACACTTAACTTAATTTAAATGAATCAACCGTGTGTGTAGCCGTGATGGTCTCTTTCCGCGGAGTCCGGGAAGTGAACACGGTCTTGTGTTATGCTTGAACGTAGGTAGTTTCAAGATCACTTCTTGATCATTTATAGCTTCTCGACCGTGCACTACTAGGGAAAACCCTATACACAGAATCTTAGCAGCAGCGCGGGTCAAAAAGGAGCGCTTCTGCTAATTAGCAGTAGCGCGGGTGTGGAAAACCCACTACTGACAAGTGCTTAGCAGTAGCGCGCTCGGCGTAACCCGCGCTGCTACAAATATGGAACGACAGTGCCCACCCAACTCCATTTAGCAGCAGCGCGCTGCCGCGAGCCACGCTACTGCTATAGTTGTAGCAGTAGCGCGGTTTTTTTGAGGTCGTTGCTGCTAATTTTCAAATCGGGCACACTTTTGGTCCCGGTTAGCTGTAGCACTGTTACCGAAAGCGCGCTGCTGCTAATTTCTTAGCAGCAGCGCGTTTTACGTCCCGCGCTACTGCTAATCCGCACCCACCACCTTTTAAATTTCCCCACCCGCCCTCCCCCTCCCCCTCCTCTCCCTTTCCCCTACCTCTACCACTCTCACTCTTCTTCTTCCTCAATACTTCTCCCCCATTACTCTCCCTCTTCTACCTACCTTTCTCTCTCTTCATTACTCCTACCTAACTACACCACCTCCATTAATGCATCTCCTTTCTCTTTTTCCTTCCCCCTCCACTAGTTGAAGTTGTCTCCTCCCAAATTAGGTAGCTAGGTAGATGTAGCATTTAGGTAAGTGACCTATTTCCCCCCTAACTAGATCTATCTGTGTCAAGAAGAGCTTTGTGCACTTTTGATCTCCCTACATCATCATCTTCACCGTGTGCTCGATCTCGAGATAATATAGGTGATTAAAATTTCATGATTTTGCAAAATGGAAATATGTTTATGTGTGTGTGATATGTTTATGGAATTTTTGTGTGTGGCATGAGTTGATGTCAAATTGTGCTTTTGAGTTGCCTATGTTTTGCCGAAATGTTGATTTATTTCCATTTCGGCGAATTCCGGGCAAACTCTAGATCTATATATGTCCTATTTTTAAGGAAGGTCATGCCGAATTTTTGTATGACTTTGATGCATGCACGCATTTTTATAATCAATTTGTTTATTATTATCGTGCAAAGTTGACGATGGTCAGTGGAACGATGGTGGACAGGTGGTTGCGGTCGGCGGTGCAGGACATGAAAGAAAATAACCGAACAAAGGTTCTATGTCCGTGTCGAAAATGCTAAGGAATAGTTTGGCTCGACCCCCATGACGATGGTCGTGTCGAAGCACACCTGCTCATGACTGGTTTCATGGATGGCTATACTCAGTGGATAATTGAAGATGAGGATGACGATGTTGAGGATGCCGATGGGGCAGGCAATGATGACACGGGGCAAGACGAAGAGATGATCGATAATGGCGGCGGGGAGACATGGCGGCGGAGAAGGGGCCGGACATGGCGGCGGAGAGAACGACATGGACTCCACGCAGCAGAGTTCGTCGGTACTAAGTTCAATCGTGCGGGACCCTCATGTTCAAGCATTGCTTCGCAAGGAGACGAGTACTGAGAGAGCTGCTTCTAGAGAGGAGGCTAAGCTGGAGCAACTGGTGGTAGACTCGAACACCCCATTGTATGATGGTTGCAATCCTGAGGTGACCCGCTCAAGTTTCACGCTCCAACTCCTGAAGACGAAGGCTAAAATCAAATGGACCAACACTAGCCTCGATGAGCATCTCAAGTACCTAAAGGATGTTCTTCCCGCGGGTAACCTATGTCCTAGTAGTGTTGATGAGGCCAAGAAGATCGTGTGCCCTCTTGATCTGCCACATGTTAGATACCATGCATGCATCAACGATTGCATAATTTATCGGAAGGAGCACGTGGAAAAAACAAGCTGTCCGGTGTGCAATGCTTCTCGATACAAGAAGGCCGGGAAGAAATGTCCCCAGAAAGTGGTATGGTACTTACCGATCACTCCCCGTCTCCAGAGGTATTTTGTAGATCCCAAGGAAGCAAAGCTAATGCGCTGGCACGTGGAGAGGAAGAAGCCCGAAGATGGAGATGATCCGAAGCTGAGACACGTCAAGGATGGAAGCCAGTGGAGAGCATTGAACGACTTCTATCGGTATTTTGAATGTGATGCAAGGAACATCATGCTCGGCGCGTGTACCGATGGCACGAATCCGTTTGGCAACCAAAACACCAACCATAGCACATGGCCCGTGTTTGTATGGATGTACAACCTCCCCCCTGGTTGTGCATGAAATCGAAGTACATTCACATGAGCATGCTTATTCAAGGGCCGAAACAACCAAGAAATAATATTACTTTGTATCTGGGGCTACTTCAAGAGGAGTTAGACACGTTATGGAAAACACCGGCCAAGACATGGGATGCCAGGAAAGGCGAGTATTTCAACATGAGAGCCGCGCTGATCATGACAGTGCAGGACTATCTCAGTTACGGATATGTGGCAGGCCAGGTGTGCCATGGATATTGCGGATGCACGTGGTGCATGGGTGATGCGATATCTCAGCAGCTAACGTCAAGGAAAGATGGCGGGTCTCGAAAAATCATGTGCATGGGGCATCGAATATGGCTCGAACAGGATGACCCGTGGAGAAACCGTGGAGATCTATTCAATGGTCATGCTGAGCATCGAGGACCTCCACGTAGCGGAGCGGTACCGAAATCGATGAGTTGTTGAAAAACTGGAAGGAGTGCCCCGTGCCGGGAAAGACGATGAGAAAGGCGCTGGAGCCACTGCTGAAGGTATGGAAGACGAGGTCTGTGTTCTGGGAATTGGAGTACTGGCACAAACTCGATACACCTCATTGCCTTGATCAAATGCATATCTGTAAGAATGTCCTTGAGAGCTTGCTCGCAACACTGATGAACATGCCGGATAAGACCAAGGATGGGCCGAAGGCAAGAAAAGACTTGCAAGATTTGAAATCAGGGAAGATCTGCACATGCCGCCCCGTAAAATGTCAGATGAGACAGAGACGGAGACAAAGGCACGGGAGAAGAAGGGCAAGAAAATAAAAAAGAGGATTATTGCCCCCCTTCTTGCTTCAACTTAAGTGAGGCTGAGATCGATCAATTCTTTAAGTGCCTTACCGAAGTCAAAGTTAGTTCGGGTTACTGTGGCAAGATAAACAGATATCTAGACACGGACAAGAAAAGGTTCAGCAGGATGAAGTGCCATGACTGTCATGTGATGATGACGCAGATACTACCTGTTGCCCTTAGAGGGATAATGGACAAGCACATCCCTGACATGCTTATTGGTCTCTGCAACTTTTTCGACGTCATCTCTCGAAAGTCGATCAGTGTGAAGCAGCTCCAAAGGCTACAGGAAGAGATCGTTGTGATACTGAATGAGCTTGAGATGTACTTCCCGCTCGCGTTCTTCGATATGATGGTGCATCTTTGTGTCCATATTGTAGATGACATAATAGACCTGGGGCCGTCATTCTTGCACAACATGATGCCGTTTGAGAGGATGAATGGGATCATTAAAGGATTCGTTCGTAACATGTCCCGTCCGGATGGAAGCATCGTCCAGGGCTATGTGACACAAGAGTGCATCTCTTTCTGTGAGAATTTTCTATATGGCGCAGACCAGCCGCCTGGTGTTAGTGTTGGTTTGCCCGTTAACAAGCACAATGGGAGGCTCGAAGGAGAAGTTCACTGCAACGGTCGCAGGGAACTGCACGTGGCATACTCAGATCAACGCAACGACTTTGACAGAGCAAACTTGGTAGTGCTACAACACCTAGACGAGGTAGATCCTTTCATGGCACTACACAAAGAAATTATCGCAAAGAAGTATCGTGACCGGGGGGTATGCAGGACGGACGCCGAAGTTACTAGAGAGCACAACTCCACTTTCCTGCATTGGCTCTAAGGACGGATTGCTCATATACGCCTTAGCACATGGCCCCTCGCCCAACCTCGTAACCTATTAGGCATATGATATCAACGGATACACGTTCTACACGGAGGCCAAAGATATGGACAGTGATGATCAGAACTCAGGGGTGACGATGGAATGGATGACCCGCAGCGACAACGGCGCAACTGAACGATTTTATGGAAGGATCGAGGAGATCTGGGAGCTTGGCTACTCTGGACTGCACAACACGATGATGTTCCGTGTCAGATGGACTAAGAATGTCGAAAGAGAAAACCGGATTTTAACTACCATGACTATACCCGACGCCAAGAGCCAAAAACGAGCCATGGGTACACGCTAAGCACGTGACACAATGCTTCTTCATAACCGACCCATGCAATCCCAGTCGTGTTGTCCTGAGGAGAGGCAAAAGGAACATCATTGGAATGGATGGAGTCGCCAACGAAGAAGACTATGATCAGTACGGCAACCCAATGAGGGAAGATGACGATGATGATGAAGTATACGTCAAAAGAAGAATCGATGCTACATTACCTAAGAAAAATCGTACTCCATGGAAAAGGCAAAGTCACAATGAGGGGCTCAATTATTCTTCGACGAACAAGAAGGGAAAGAAGCTGACTCAAAAATGAAAACATCAGCATTGAGGAACCGTATGTTATCGGTCAAATGATGTAATGTATATATATATATATATATATATATATATATATGTGTGTGTGTGTGTGTGTGTGTGTGTGTGTGTGTGTGTGTGTGTTCCTATTTTGTATACACACTTAGCCATTATTATGCATGGGTCCAATGATGTAATATATATGTTCCTATTTTATATACATATTTAACCGTCAAATGATGCAATATATATCGCCTTCCCTTCGTTCACTGCTCTCGGGAAATAAAAGTGGGAGAAAATAAAGGAAAAGAAAAAGGAAAACTGGCAGTAGCGATTTCCTTATAAAACAGCTACAGTAAAGCTAGCAGTAGCGATTTTCTTATAAAACTGTTACAGCTAGTGAAGGTAGTAGCAGCGCGTTTTATCTGAACCGCTACAGCTAGTGAAGGTAGTAGCAACGCGTTTTATCTAAACCGCTACAGGTAGTGAAGGTCGTGGCAGCGCGTTTTGTCTAAACGCTCTACTGCTACGTCCACTTAACCCAAAATTCTCACTCTCCCTGCTTCATCTTGCCTCTTTTCCCCCAAATCCCCACTCTCTCTTCCCTCCGTCGCACCGCCGCGCCCCGGCGCTCGCCCCCGACCCCGGCCCTCGCCCCCGACCCCGACGCTCGCCCCCGTCCCAGCGCTCGCCCCCGTCCCAGCGCTCGCCCCCGACCCCGGCGCTGGCCCCCGACCCGACGCTCGCCCCCGACCCGACGCTCGCCCCCTACCCCGGCGCGCTCGCCCCTGACCCGTCGGCCCTCGCCTGCCTCCTCGCCCCTGCAGCCTCTGTAAATCCCCCCCTATCTATGCTAGCTAGGGTTCTTCGATTAATTTACTTAGGTTTTAGTTAGGGCAGTAGTTTTATTAGGTTATCTATTTGGTTATGAATTTAGCTAGGTTTTAAAATAGGACAGAAATTTAGGGTTAAGCAATTGTAGTTAAAAGAAAAGGCAGCATTTAGGCAATTGTCCAAATCAACATCCCTTGTTAAAGCGAATTTAGGTAGGCTAAATTTATATACAAATTTGAACTGGGCATGTGATATGTGGATATGTCATGTTTTGGACATGTCATGTTTGGAATCTGAACATGTCATTTGTACATGTGATGTTTTGGTTCAATTTTGGTAAATGATCCGAGTGGCCTATGTTACGCCGGAATGATGATTCACGATATGTCCATTTTTTAGCAAAGGTCATGCCAAAATTTGCCATGAATAAAGGCATGATTTCTGCTACATAGTTGGCATATCGAGTGCTGGCACATAGATTTCTTTTTTATGTCATTTCTCATTTATTCATACTTTTAGAAATAAACGGGGACACTTAATCATAGGAAACATGTCGAACAACGAAGAAACTGGGCCTTCTGACCAAGATGCAGACAAGATGGATTATGAGGGTGAACAAGAGTACCTCGACTATTTGACTGCTAAGCAAGGTTTGCAGGTCGGCCTCGATGATGGTAGTGACGCCGACATCGACACCGATGGCGCCTGCACCGATGGCGGCGCCGAGACCGGCGAGGAAGGTACCGGTGGGGAAGGTACCGGTGCCAATGCCGCTACCGAAAAGAGGAAGCATAAGAAGCAGAGGATACGAAAACCAAACAAACTAGGGATTGGACGACTTGTGATCACAAAGATGGCACCTGGCAAGTTTGAGCCATTAGAGCCGGAAGAACCTCGCAAATGCAATGGGAACTAATTAGGATGCATCCTACGGGAATGCGCGAGCATCAACGACGATGACTTAAGGAGTAAAGAACATTTGATGCAGTTGCTCCTAACGAAGTTGCACAAGAGATTCAAGTTCCCCGACCGGGATGATAACACAGAACAACCGTGGGATGATCTGAAGATGAAAAAGATTAACAATCACGCCATGGGCATGTTTAGAAATCATTTGGCCTCCTGGAAAGGGAGGGTGAAACGAGCTATTGAGGCTGAGGAACCCCTGTCCAAGATTCTGGAGGAAAATACGACAATTACGGAAGAGGAGTTCGAAAAGTTCAAGGACACTTGCGCTACCGAGGAAGCCAAGGCTAAGGCTGCGAAATTCAAGAGCCTTTAGCAAAGGAATACGGGGAAGCATCGCCTCGGAAGTCGTGGCTACCTCGGTAAAAGGCCCATATGGGATAAGGAGGACGCGGAATGTGAAGCCGCGGGACTCCCAGACCCCTTCGTGAAGTTCACCAACCCCTTGGAGCGTGACTTCATCAAGGCCCGCTACAAGTGGGACAAGGAGAAAAAGGTTTTTTACATGGACCAGATCACGAGGAAATTGATTAGACTACTTGAGAAGCATCACCAGCTTGCAGCCGAAAGCCCTACTTCTCCGACGAGGCCCAAGTGGGACACCCCTCTCAACCGGGCCTTGAACAAACTTAAGGGACTCCCTTTGGGCCAGCGGCCGCAATATGGTCATGTGCACGGCGCTAGAGACGGCGCCACGTGGAAGGTGTTTTACAATGAGGGCCCAGAGGCGAAGAAGCAGAAAAAGAAGTTTAGTTAGGCACACATCGATGCGAAGGTGAAGCTTGCGGTCAAGAAAAAAGCAGCCGAGGACGCGAAAAAAACAACCGAGGAGAAAAATGAGTTGCTACAGCAGGCAGTCAATGCAGTTGTAACTGCCTGCAGAAATGATTTCGCTACTAACTTGGTTCCAGCTATCATCAACTGGACGAAGGAAAATCCAGACAAGACGGTACATGATTTCCCGATGCCCAGTTTCGTCGGGAGCAACTCCATGAACAACAACAACACCGCACCATCACTTGCTCACGCAACCGGGCCTCCTCTCGCGGTCGCTCCCGCTCATAGCAGCTCGTCCTCAGTCTCTGGCGCGCTAGGTGGGCCTTCGTCTTTGGCTGAGCTCGACGCCATCAAGGTAATTACATGTCGCACCAACATATATCTATGTATATATATATATATAATATTCCATTTTCGTTGCCTTACGGATGTTTTACGCCACAGACATATGTGTTTGCAGGGCGAAGAAACCCCGTGCACCATACTCTACTTGATAAAAGGCCAGAAGGTCGATATGGGAAAGGGGATGATATTGAACCCCTTGCAACCCACGTTCCACAACCAGCCGATCCCTGCTCGGCACTTCAGGGTTAGCTTGTCCAGTGTGAAATCGGGGCACGAGGCGTTGCCTCCTCCAGTACAGCATGTGGGAGAGGACGACGAGACCCCGCCGTGGATTGGAAGAGGCAAGGGTTGGGTGCTGCTATGGCTGAAGAATCTTATTCGTCTGGAGCCGGCCGAGAGCACACCAATAACCACACATCAACAAGCATGTGCGAAGACCACCACCCCGCCTACACAATTACCAGCTCCTGTAGTGCCAAGTGAGAGCGGCAGACGACATGATGAAGGGGGTGCAATAGTACTGGCTGATGTAATCGTTCCTATAGAACAGAGAATGGATGATGAGACGGAGGTCGACCCTATGGGTTTCCTCAATACAAACGTGTATGACTGTGAGATGGATATGATGAGTCAACCATATGACGAATCGGGCTACCAGCATGCTAATGAGGATATGGATGATATGCTTGGGCAGGAAGGTGGTTGGAAGGATTGCAAAAAGTCTCTCTTCATGAATTCCTCACAGGACACGCCTGAAGATGTCGCCTCAACACAGGCTCAACTAGCCGGGGGTCGTACACTGCTTAGCCCGGGAACCCTGGGGCAGGGGTTAAGGAAGGGTCTGGAAGGTGTGCCCAAGAAAAGGGAGAGGAAGAGATCGGGGAAGATAACTGCCTCCAAACAAGCCATAGCACAAAGCAGCCAGACGATGCATTCTAAAGAGCGTGTACCCGTGAAAGGTGCGGCCATGTTCCATCTCACGGGCGAGCCGATGCTACTGCCGAAACCGCTGGAGGCACTATCAGGGGATCTCAGGAGACTGCACGACCATGTGCTGTCGACTGAGAAAAGCCTACTAGCCTCAAAGGATCCAGGATATCCGACATACGCGGCTCGTGTGCCTGAGGGAAAGTGCTACGTCAATACACGGCCCGCGGAGGTGTTCTTCCTGCGGTTTGACCATATCTTTGAGATGTTTCTGACAAGGCGGCTCGATTTTATAATCGTTCGCCTTTTTTCCCTACATATGAGCTCCGTCATGAAGAGTGAAGAAGTCTCGCAAATCTGTGTGGCGGATCCGTACTACATGCACGAGTCTTTCTTGAGTCTCGGCGACTTTGAGCGTGAAACTGCTAAGGAGTACCTCCAAAACTTCATGGTACAGAATAAGGACCGGGAAATTGTACCTGTGCCTTATCATCCAAAGTAAGTCAGTTCTGGACAACCCTTTCGTACATTTCAATCATTCCTTCTCTCTCAGATGGGGAATAATTTGAGGTGTCTTTTCCCCGCAGCAACGGGCGCACCGTCCTTATCGTTCTTTACCTGCAAGTCTCCCACGCCGTGTATTTTGACCCTTCCAGAGACTACGAGAAAAAAGACTACACCCACATAATGAATATTCTAGATGATGCTCTCCAAGGCTTCAGCAATAGAGGTGGCCACATGCAGATCAGGAAACAAAGGAACAAGAAGATGGGTTTCGCGCATAAAACTAACTTCTCCTGCATCCATGTCCCAAAACCAAGCCAGAAGGATGGATTCTACATCGTCCATCTCATGATTCAGTTCAAAACGGATCACCAAAAGTTTTGCATGAGAAGCAGAAATAATGATCATATCCACAAGTGGCTAGAATCTCATGGAGAAGCGGATTATAAACTTAGAGATGACTTCTTTCGCATCCAAAGTGACATTGCGACGATCATCGTGAAAGAAGTCGTCGATGAGAAGGGGATGTTCCACCACGGCCCTATATCACGAGCTGACGTCCGAACTCGCATAGGCATGCAATGTCTAGACCTCACGCCGTTCAAGAAGCTAGGGTCCATCCTCGATGATATGGAAGGATGGAACTTCTAGTGATTTATGATGCCGATGATGATGATATGTGTCGGTTGAACTTGTATACTTTTTGTAGCGATGAAACTTTGTGATGTCCACGGTCCCTTCCGAAGTTGCGTAATGCTACTTTGTTAGTTTGCGTACGATGACCTGCATACCTCTAGTTAATTAATTTCCGTACTGTATGTTGCATCTAGTTGCTAACCCTTTCTTTTTCGGTGTTGCTCTAGTATATTTTGTTGCATATATATGATTGTACATCCTCTTCATGAACATGCATCTCTAACAGGTACCTAGTTTCTTGATGGCGAGATGGAAGTGCTATGTCGTGTACAGAGGGAAGGTTCCGGGGGTGTACAACGAGTGGCATGAGTGTCAGGCGCAAGTGAATGGGTTCTCGGGTGCCAACCATAAAGGCTTCAAAAGCAGACAAGAAGGAGAAGCTAGTTACTTGAGGTTCACGCTAGCGCGAGTGAGGACTCATAACCGCCACCTCATGTACTGCATAGTTCCGCTCTCACTCATAGTGATAGCTCTTCTCATGTATACCTTTGTTTAGATGGATGACGTTGTAGTTGCAAGTATTCGAGACTTGCATGTATCGCTATTTTTGAGATGATGACAAGATACCACTTTGTGTTGGATGATGATTATGATGAGACTATTTGTGGTCTCACAGGCATTTGTATGTGTATCATAATGACATTTGTATGTGCTAAAGATTCTTCTATAAAGCATGTTCAAATACAAAAAAATATGCTGGAAAAACAAAAAACTACTAAAATTAGCAGTAGCGAGTGGAGAACAGTTAGCAGCAGCGCGGTAGTAGCAGTAGCGCGCACAGGAGAAGCGCGCTATAGCTATTAGCACTAGCGAGCTTCCGTTAAGCGCGCTGCTGCTACACTTGTGTAGCAGTAGCGCTGGTGAGCACGCGCTACTGCTACGTGTTAGCTGTAGCGCCTTATTAGTAGCGCCGGTCCCCGCGCTACTGATACACCTAAAATCCGCGCTGCTGCTAGCCTTTTCCCTAGTAGTGGTGCTTTGCTTCTCTTCTCGCACTCTTTTGCGTATGTTAGCCACCATATATGTTTAGTGCTTTGCTGCACCTCCACCTCACTACGCCTTTCCTACCCTAAAGCTGTTGGAAATATGCCCTAGAGGCAATAATAAATTGGTTATTATTATATTTCCTTGTTCATGATAATCGTTTATTATCCATGCTATAATTGTATTGATAGGAAACTCAGATACATGTATGGATACATAGACAACACCATGTCCCTAGTAAGCCTCTAGTTGACTAGCTCGTTGATCAATAGATGGTTACGGTTTCCTGACCATGGACATTGGATGTCGTTGATAACGGGATCATATCATTAGGAGAATGATGTGATGGACAAGACCCAATCCTAAGCCTAGCACAAAGATCGTGTAGTTCGTATGCTAAAGCTTTTCTAATGTCAAGTATCATTTCCTTAGACCATGAGATTATGCAACTCCCGGATACCGTAGGAGTGCTTTGGGTGTGCCAAACATCACAACGTAACTAGGTGGCTATAAAGGTACACTACAGGTATCTCCGAAAGTGTCTCTTGGGTTGGCATGAATCGAGACTAGGATTTGTCACTCCATGTGACGGAGAGGTTTCTCTGGGCCCACTCGGTTGGACATCATCATAATGTGCACAATGTGACCAAGGAGTTGATCACGGGATGATGTGTTACGGAACGAGTAAAGAGGCTTGCCGGTAACGAGATTGAACAAGGTATCGGATACCGACGATCGAATCTCGGGCAAGTACAATACCGCTGGACAAAGGGAATTGTATACGGGATTGATTGAATCCTCGACATCTTGGTTCATCCGATGAGATCATCGTGGAACATGTGGGAGTCAACATGGGTATCCAGATCCCGCTGTTGGTTATTGGCCGAAGAGTTGTCTCAGTCATGTCTGCATGGTTCCCGAACCCGTAGGGTCTACACACTTAAGGTTCGGTGACGCTAGAGTTGTTATGGGAAATAGTATGTGGTTACCGAAGGTTGTTCTGAGTCCCGGATGAGATCCCGGACATAACGAGGAGCTCCAGAATGGTCCGGAGGTGAAGATCGGTATATTGGACGAAGGGTATTGGAGTCCGGAATTGTTTCGGGGGTACCAGGTGATGACCAGCGTGTCCGAAAAGGGGTTTCGGAGGCCCCGGCAAGCGTTGCGGGGCCTTATGGGCCAAGGGGAGAGGCACATCAGCCCACTAAGGGGCTGAGCGCCCCTCCCACCCCATCTCACGTAACCAGGAGAGGTGGGGGCACCACCCCTAGGGCAGCCACCCGTCCCGGCTTGGGGGGCAAGTTTCCTAGGGGGTGGGGGCGCCCAAACCCATCTAGGGTTTCCCCTGTGGCCGCTGCCTCTCCCCTAGGGAACCCTAGGGCGCCTCCCCCTCCTCCCTTCCCCCTATATATAGTGAGGGAGAGAGAGGGCTGCCACACCCTTGAACCTGGCGCAGCCCTCCCTCCTCCTACACCTCCTCCTCCTCCTCCATAGTGCTTGGCGAAGCCCTGCTGGAGAACCACGAGCTCCATTGCCACCATGCCGTCGTGCTGCTGGAGTTCTCCCTCAACTTCTCCTCTCCCCTTGCTGGATCAAGAAGGAGAGGACGTCTCCCAACCGTATGTGTGTTGAACGCGGAGGTGCCGTCCGTTCGGCGCTAGGATCATTGGTGATTTGGATCACGACGACTACGACTCCATCAACCCCGTTCACTTGAATGCTTCTGCTTAGCGATCTACAAGGGTATGTAGATGCACTTTCATTCCCCTCGTTGCTAGATTACTCCATAGATTGATCTTGGTGATGCATAGAAAATTTTGAATTTCTGCTATGTTCCCCAATAGTGGCATCATGAGCTAGGTCTATGCGTAGTTTCTATGCACGAGTAGAACACAAAGCAGTTGTGGGCGTCGATATTGTAAAGTTACTTGCCGTTACTAGTCTTATCTTGATTCGGCGGCATCGTGGGATGAAGCGGCCCGGACCGACCTTACACGTACTCTTATGTGAGACTGGTTGCACCGACTGACATGCACTAGTTGCATAAGGTGGCTAGCGGGTGTCTGTCTCTCCCACTTTAGTCGGATTGGATTCGATGAAAAGGGTCCTTATGAAGGGTAAATAGAAATTGGCATATCACGTTGTGGTTTTCGCGTAGGTAAGAAACGTTCTTGCTAGAAACCTATAGCAGCCACGTAAAAGCTTGCAACAACAATTAGAGGACGTCTAACTTGTTTTTGTAGCATATGCCTTGTGATGTGATATGGCCAAAAGGATGTGATGAATGATATATCTGATGTATGAGATTGATCATGTTCTTGTAATAGGAATCACGACTTGCATGTCGATGAGTATGACAACCGACATGAGCCATAGGAGTTGTCTTAATTTATTTTGACCTGCGTGTCAACATAAACGTCATGTAATTACTTCACTTTATTGCTAAAGCATTAGCCATACTAGTAGAAGTAATAGATGACGAGACAACTTCAAGAAGACACGATGATGGAGATCATGATGATGGAGATCATGGTGTCATGCCGGTGACAACGATGATCATGGAGCTCCGAAGATGGAGATCAAAAGGAGCAAAATGATATTGGCCATATCATGTCACTATTTTATTGCATGTGATGTTTATCATGTTTTACATCTTATTTGCTTAGAACGACGGTAGCTTAAATAAGATGATCCCTCACTAAAATTTCAAGAAAGTGTTCCCCCTAACTGTGCACCGTTGCGAAGGTTCGTTGTTTCGAAGCACCACGTGATGATCGGGTGTGATAGATTCTAACGTTCGAATACAACGGGTGTTGACGAGCCTAGCATGTACAGACATGGCCTCGGGACACATGCGAAACACCTAGGTTGACTTGACGAGCCTAGCATGTACAGGCATGGCCTCGGAACACGGAAGACCGAAAGGTCGAGCATGAGTCGTATAGAAGATACGATCAACATGAAGATGTTCACCGATGTTGACTAGTCCGTCTCACGTGATGATCGGACACGGCCTAGTTGACTCGGATCATGTTTCACTTAGATGACTAGAGGGATGTCTATCTGAGTGGGAGTTCATTAAATAATTTGATTAGATGAACTCAATTATCATGAACATAGTCTAAATTGTCTTTGCAAATATGTTGTAGATAAATAGCTCACGTTGTATCTCCCTGTTTCAAATACGTTCCTAGAGAAAAATTAAGTTGAAAGATATTGTGAGCAATGATGCGGACTAGGTCCGTAGTCCGAGGAGTGTTCTCACTGCTACACAGAAGGCTTACGTCTTTGATGCACCGCTCGATGTGCAAACCCCTACAACGTCGTCTGTGGATGTTCTGAACACCTGACAGACACATCCTGATGACTACATGATAGTTTAGTGCACCATACTTTATGGCTTAGAATTGGGATTCCAATGACGTTTTGAACGCCATAGAACATATGAGATGTTCTAAGAGCTGAAATTGGGATTTCAGGCTCATTCCCGTGTTGAGAGGTGTGAGACCTCTGACAAGTTCCTTTGCCAACAAGATGGAGGAGAATAGCTCAACTAGTGAGCATGTGCTCAGAATGTCTGGGTGCTACAATCACTTAAATCAAGTGGGAGTTAAACTTCCTGATAAGATAGTGATTGATAGAGTTCTCTAGCCACTATCACTAAGCTACTAGATCTTCGTGATGAACTATGACATGCAAGGGATGGAGTTGATCCCGGAGCTGTTCGCGGTGCTTAAGACTGCAAAAGGTAGAAATCAAAGAAGGAGCATCAAGTGTTGATGGTTTAACAAGACCACTGGTTTCAAGAAGGGCAAGGGCTAGAAGGGAAAATTCATGGATGGCAAACCAGTTGCCGCTCCAGTGAAGGAACCCAAGGTTGAACCCAAACCTGAGACTGAGTGCTTCTATTGTAAGGGGGACGGTCACTGGTAGCGGAATTACCCCAAATGCATGGTAGATAAGAAGGCTGGAAACTTCAACAAAGTATATACGTGTTATTAATGTGTACCTCACTAGTACTCCTGGTAGCACCTGGGTATTGGATACCGGTTCAGTTACTATCATTGGTGACTTGAAGCAAAAGCTACAAACTAAACGGAGATTGGCTGAGGGCGAGGTGACGATGTGTGGTGGAAGTGTTTCCAAAGTTGATGAGATCACCATCGCACGCTCCATCTGCCTTCGGGATTAGTATTGAACCTAGATAAATGTTATCAGGTGTCTACGTTGAGCATGAATATGATTAGATCATGTTCATTGCAATACGGTCATTCATTTAAGTTAGAGAATAATGGTTATTCTGTTTACATGAATGATACCTTTCATGGTCATGCACCCTATGTGAATGGTTCATTGAATCTCGGTCGTGGTAATACACATGTTCACGCCAAAAGATGTAGAGTTAATAATGATAGTACCACTTTCTCGTGGCACTTCCGCTTTGGTCATATTGGCGTAAGATGCATGAAGAAACTCCATGTCGATGGATGTTTGGAGTCACTTGATTTTGAATCACTTGACACATGCGAGCCATGCCTCATGGGCAGGATGACTAAGACCCCGTTTTCAGGCATAATGAAACGGGCAAGTGACTTGTTGAAAATCATGCATGCTAATGCGTGTGATCCAATGAGAATTGAAGCGTGCGGTGGATATCGCTATTTTCTCATCTTCACTGACGATCTTGGTAGATATAGGTATATCTAGTTAATGAAGCACAAGTCTGAAACATTTGAAAAGTTCAAGCGATTTCAGAGTGAAGTTAAGAATCATCATAACAATAAGATCATGTTCCTACGATCTGATCAAAAGGGGATTTTCTGAGTTATGAGTTTGGCAATCACTTAAGACATTGTGGGATTGTTTCACAGTTGAAGCCACCTGGAACACCACAAGGTAATGGTGTGTCCGGACGTCGTAGTCGGGTCTTATGAGATATGGTGCGATCTATGATGTCTCTTACCAATCTACCGCTATTATTTTGAGGTTATGCATTAGAGACAGCTGCATTCACTTTAGATAGGACACCATATAAGTCCGTTGAGATGACGTCGTATGAACATTGGTTTGGCAAGAAACCAAAGTTGTCGTTTCTTAATGTTTGGGGCTACGATGCTTAAGGCTTTAGCCGGAGAAGCTCGAACCCAAAAGCGGACAAACACATCTTCATAGGATACCCAAAGGTGACAGTTGGGTATACCTTCTATCTCAGATCCGAGGGCAAATTGTTTGTTGCTAAGAACGGGTCCTTTCTCGAGAAGGAGTTTCTCTCGAAAGAATTGAGTGGGAGGAAGATAGAACTTGATGAGGTTGTCGAACCTTTATTTCAACAGAAAGTGATGCAACACAGAAAGATGTTTTCTGTGGCGCCCACATCTGTTGAATAGGAAGTTAATGATAGTGATCATGAAGCTTCGGATCAAGTTGCTATCGAACCTCGTAGGTCGACAAGGATATGTACTACTCCTGAGTGGTACGGTAATCCTGTCTTAGATATCATGTTGTTAGACAACAATGAACCTACGAACTATGGAGAAGCGATGGTGGGCCCATATTCCGACAAATGGTTAGAAGCCATGAAATCCGAGATATGATCCATATATCAGAACAAAGTATGGACTTTGGTGGAATTGCCCGATGATCGGCAGGCCATTGAGATAAATGGATCTTTAAGAAGAAGACGGACGTGGGTGGTAATGTTACCGTCTATGAAGCTCGACTTGTGGGAAAGAGTCTTTTCACAAGTTCAAGGAGTTGACTACGATGAGAATTTCTCACCCGTAGCGATGCTTAAGTCCATCGGAATCATGTTAGCATTAGCTGTATTTTTCGATTATGAAATCTTACAGATGGATGTCAAAACAAGTTTTCTTACCAGTTTTCGTAAGAAAAGTTGTATGTGATACAATAAAAGGTTTTGTCGATCCTAAGGATGCTAAAAGGTATGCTGGCTCCAGCAATCCTTCTATGGACTAGAGCAAGCATCTCGGAATCGGAATATATGTTTTGATGGAGTGATCAAAGCTTTTAGGTTTATACAATGTTTGCTAGAAACTTGTATTTACAAGAAAGTGAGTGGGAGCACTACAACATTTCTGATAAGTATATGTGGATGACATATTGTTGATCCGAAATAATGTAGAATTTCTGGAAAGCATAAACGGTTGTTTGAAGAGTGATTTTCAAAGGAAGACCTGGATAAAGCTGCTTACATATTGGGCATCAAGATCTATAGAAATGGATCAAGACGCCTGATGATACTTTCAAAGAATGCACACCTTGACATGTTTTTGAAAGAGTTCAAAATAGATCATTCAAAGAAGGGGTTCTTACCTGAGTTGTAAGGTGTGAAGTTGAGTAAGACTCAAAGATTGACCACGGCAGAAGAAAGAGGAAGGATGAAGGTGGTCCCCTATGCTTTTGTCATAGGCTCTGTATGGTATGCCATGCTGAGTACCGCACCTGATGTGTGCCTTGCCACATGTATGGCAAGAGGGTACAAAGGTGATCTAGGAGTAGATCACCAGATAGCGGTCAAAAATTATCCTTAGAGGAATAAGGAAATGTCTCTCGGTTATGGAGGTGATAAAGAGTTCGACATAAAGAGTTATGTCGATGCAAGCTTAACACCTATCCAGATAGCTCTGAGTAGAGATACTGGATACGTATAATGGAGCAACAATTTGGAATAGCTCCAAGTGGAATGTGGTAGCAGCATCTACAATATGACATAAAGTTTTGCAAAATACATGGGGATCTGAATATGGCAAGACCCGTTGACTACAACCTCTCTCACAAGCATAACATGATCAAACCCAGAACTCTTTGAGTGTTTATCACATAGTGATGTGATCTAGATCATTGAGTCTAGTAGACTCTTGGATGTTGGTCACATGGTGATGTGATCTGTGAGTGTTAATCACATGGCGAAGTGAACTAGATTATTGACTCTAGTGCAAGTGGGAGACTATTGGAAATATGCCCTAGAGGCAATAATAAAATGGTTATTATTATATTTCCTTATTCATGATAATCGTTTATTATCCATGCTAGAATTGTATTGATAGGAAACTCAGATACATGTGTGGATACATAGACAACACCATGTCCCTAGTAAGCCTCTAGTTGACTAGCTCGTTGATCAATAGATGGTTACGGTTTCGTGACCATGGACATTGGATGTCGTTGATAACGGGATCACATCATTAGGAGAATGATGTGATGGACAAGACCCAATCCTAAGCCTAGCACAAAGATCGTGTAGTTCGTATGCTAAAGCTTTTCTAATGTCAAGTATCATTTCCTTAGACCATGAGATTGTGCAACTCCCGGATACCGTAGGAGTGCTTTGGGTGTGCCAAACGTCACAACGTAACTGGGTGGCTATAAAGGTACACTACAGGTATCTCCGAAAGTGTCTGTTGGGTTGGCACGAATCGAGACTGGGATTTGTCACTCCGTGTGACGGAGAGGTATCTCTGGGCCCACTTGGTAGGACATCATCATAATGTGCACAATGTGACCAAGGAGTTGATCACGGGATGATGTGTTACGGAACGAGTAAAGAGGCTTGCCGGTAACGAGATGGAACAAGGTATCAGATACCGACGATCGAATCTCGGGCAAGTACAATACCGCTGGACAAAGGGAATTGTCTACGGGATTGATTGAATCCTCGACATCGTGGTTCATCCGATGAGATCATCGTGGAACATGTGGGAGCCAACATGGGTATCCAGATCCCGTTGTTGGTTATTGTCCGGAGAGTTGTCTCAGTCATGTCTGCATGGTTCCCGAACCCGTAGGCTCTACACACTTAAGGTTCGGTGACGCTAGAGTTGTTATGGGAAATAGTATGTGGTTACCGAAGGTTGTTTGGAGTCTCGGATGAGATCCCGGACATGAAGAGGAGCTCCGGAATGGTCCGGAGGTGAAGATCGGTATATTGGATGAAGGGTATTGGAGTCCGGAATTGTTCCGGGGGTACCAGGTGATGACCAGCGTGTCCGAAAGGGGTTTCGGAGGCCCCGGCAAGCGTTGGGGGGGGGGGGGCTTATGGGCCAAGGGGAGAGGGCACATCAGCCCACTAAGGGGCTGAGTGCCCCTCCCACCCCATCTCACGTAACTAGGAGAGGTGGGGGCGCCACCCCTAGGGCAGCCGCCCCTCCTGGCTTGGGGGGCAAGTTTCCTAGGGGGTGGGGGCGCCCAAACCCATCTAGGGTTTCCCCTGTGGCCGCCGCCCCTCCCCTAGGGAACCCTAGGGCGCCTCCCCCTCCTCCCTTCCCCCTATATATAGTGAGGGAGAGAGAGGGCTGCCACACCCTTGAACCTGGCGCAGCCCTCCCTCCTCCTACACCTCCTCCTCCTCCTCCATAGTGCTTGGCGAAGCCCTGCTGGAGAACCACGAGCTCCATTGCCACCATGCCGTCATGCTGCTGGAGTTCTCCCTCAACTTCTCCTCTCCCCTTGCTGGATCAAGAAGGAGGAGACGTCTCCCAACCATACGTGTGTTGAACGCGGAGGTGCCATCCGTTCGGCGCTAGGATCATCGGTGATTTGGATCACGACGAGTACGACTCCATCAACCCCGTTCACTTGAACGCTTCCGCTTAGCGATCTACAAGGGTATGTAGATGCACTCTCATTCCCCTCGTTGCTAGATTAATCCATAGATTTATCTTGGTGATGCGTAGAAAATTTTGAATTTCTGCTACGTTCCCCAACAAAAGCTTAAATAGTCTTGATCGCGAGGGTGTGAGATTGCCGAGTCCCCGTGACTCACAGATACTTCCAAACAAATGCAGGTGCCGATGATGCCAGTGCAGGGGATGCTATTGAGCCCAAGTGGGAGCTCGATGAAGATCGTGTTCGTTGTGTTGTTTCGTTTCCTGTTGATCAGTAGTGGAGCCCAGTTGGGACGATCGGGGATCTAGCATTAGGGGTGGTCTTTCTTTATTTTGGCTCCGTAGTCGGACGATAACTAAAATCCCTTTGCGCTAACAAACCTGCCGGGAGAAAACAAACTGCCGGCAAATATGTAGGTCACGGCAGGTAAACAGCCGGGAGATATCTATCTGCCGGGAGAAGTAATCCCCGGCAGCCATTCTCGTGGCGGTTCTATCTGCCCGGAGAACTACCATCCCGGCAGTTTGTATGCCATTTTAAGAACTTTCTCCCGGCAGATTACATGCCATTGCATCGGTGTTGTGGTGTAGTGATATCCGGCAGATTAATTCGAGCCGCATGGAATAGTCAGTTAATCAAACAAATCATGCTAAGCAACATCAAAATATAGCAATTGTATATGTTTCTCGTGTATTTAGTATAACAAAATTTGATTTATTTATCACATGCATAATAGTACAAAATTGTACACATAACAAATACACATCAGATCGCAGAATTGAACCAAACAATTAACTCTACAACAGAACAAATGAGCCAAACAGTTAACTAATCACGATATTGAAGAATAGAACTTGTACTAAAAGATAAGAAAGTTAACTAAACCAAGAATGCTTAAGAACTATTAGGAAATATGGCAATTATTGGACCAAACTTTTAAGTGAACATAACATTTTAGAAGATCAGATTGCATATTAACATTACAGAGGACAATTCATTAGAAGGCACCGGCGGTGGCCTCGAGAAAACATCACGAACTCTATTTTTATGTAGGCAGTCGTTTGGTGCCGTTGACGGTGGCATCAAAAGCGACGTGCTCCTCCAAGATCTGGCGCTCGGTATGCATGACAGCCATCGCGACATCATCCGTGCATGCGGCCGCGATTTTCTTCACCGACGCCAGATGCTCCTGAGCTCCTCGCTATACTGTGTGCAAAATGGTTGTGGGTGGTCCTTATTTGGTGGATGGGGCAGTTATTTGGGTGGAAGGTGTCGCGCCGGTGGTCGGGGCATGTGGGATGGAGAAGGAGGAAGAGTCTGGTGGTCGGCTGTGGGTTACCTGGCTATATCGACGAGGCCACGTAGCAAGAAGAAGGTCACCGGTGATGAGACAACGCTGCAAGTAAACAGCGAAGGTTTGAACTTGGAAATGAAGGAGGAAAAGTGGAAATGTAGCTTTTGGTCGCGGGGAGGAGGCGGGAAGCTAGATATTTCTGCGGTTGTCGAATTTTTTCGCTTGGTGCCACGAGAAATGGGTGTGCAAGTGTGCTTGAAGCACTAGTATAAAAATGACTTTTAGTACCGGTTCGTACGGACCTTTAGTACCGGTTCTGAAACCGACACTAAAGGGTGGGGAGTAAAGGTCCCCCCCCCCGTTAGTCTCGGTTCAACACGAACCGGGACCAAAGGCCCACCATGTGGCATGAGACGCCGTGGTCGGGGGGACCATTAGTCCCGGTTTTGATTTTGATTTTTTTTAAATAAAGAAAAAACAGCCCGCCTACTAGGCCGGCACGGCCTGCATACGACTAGAAACCCAACATCTATTTGGGCCAGGATGCAGGCCCGTATGGCCCAGTAGGCCCCATAGGGCAAAAGACTCGCAATAGACCCACAAAGGCCTACTTAGAGAGGAGCTCGACACAATAGCTGCGGCGGGGCTTATAAACTGGTGCGAGCTCCTCTCAACTAGCGAGATGGGACTAAACATTGTGCACTGCGGGTAGCAGTGCATCACCTTTAATACCGGTTGGTGGCTCCAACCGGTACTAAAGAGGGGGTCTTTAGTACCGGTTGGAGCCACCAACCCATACTAAAGGCCACCACCTTTAGTACCGGTTGGTGGCTCCAACCGATACTAAAGGGGGGGGTCTTTAGTACCGGTTGGAGCCACCAACCTGTACTAAAGGCCACCACCTCTTTAGTATCGGTTCGTGGCACGAACCGGTACTAAAGGTTCGCCACGAACCGGTACTAATGAGCGTGGCCCGCCTAGCCGTTGGAACCGGCACTATTGGTCACATTAGTGTCGGCTCAAATACAAACCGGGACTAATGAGCTAAACATTTGCCCCCTTTTTCTACTAGTGAAGCGCTGGTGACGGACTGTAGACAACGAAGCTTCTGGCGTAAGCCATACATGAGAGTGCGCCATGATATTTTATATCACATCTCACACGATTTTTCTAATAAACTATTTGTGGTGTACCTAATTTTTTATATTCTGATTTGAAAGAAAAAATAGTGTTACGGGGGGGGGGGGGGGGGGAATGACGATGTTTGAATTGTTAGAACATTTATCTATTGCATCTGCGGCGCGGCGGGATATCTGTGCTACTTCCGTAGCGTGGCCGAACTAGTCTATTGCCTCAGCGGCGCGGCGGCACCTATGTGCTGCTTCGGCGACGCTGCCTGACCTCTATGCTGCTTTGGCAGATTGAAAGGTGATCTTTGGACCTCGTTGATGACAAATTCGCCAGAGAAGGATCCGAATAACACAGTTATAGAGCGAAAGGTCAAGGCATTTGCTCTTAAGAAGATGGCAAAACTATTCAGGAACTGGAAGAAAGAGTTGAACACAAATTTTGTTGAGAAAGACGAGACTCTAGAATTCATCGGTCGATATGAGAAGATAAGAGATCACTGGCCCTCATTTGTGGCCTACAAGAAATCGGAGAAGGGTAAGAAAAGGTCACTGACAAACAAGAAGAATGTGCAAAGAATATCACCATCACATGGGGTCAGGTGGCTACTACAAAACCTGGTCGTTGTGGGACAAAGCTGAGCAAGACCTGCTTGCTAAAGGGGTCCAACCAGCGACATTGAACTGGCCAGATCGTTCAAGGACTTGGTTCTTTGGGGTTGGGGGAACTTTGAACCCAGAAACAGGGGAGTGTTGTTGGACGGACGAGCGACTTGCAATACCCATCAAGAAGCTTCAAGCAGCAATCAAGGCATCGCAGGAAGGGATGTTCATTCCCGATAGAGAGAAGGACGAGCTGATAGAGGCCCTCGGGAATCCTGAGCACCCTTGCCAACACGAGGCACACCAGGATCCATTCCGTGGGTGCATGGGTTTCCCGACAGCGGTGGATACAAAAGCGGAGAGAGAAGAGGAAAGTGGATGCGAGCGAAATGCAGAAGCTCAATGCAAGAATAGCAGGATAAAGGAACTTGAGAGCCAGCGAGCTACCGGCCAACCATATCAGCGGCACGGAGATCCTTGCTTCGACGCTGCCCTAGAAGCTACCCCACCATCTTAGCGGAGAAGCAGTGTGGCTTCCACAGAGGTCGTTCAGCCTGATTTCACGGCTCCTCGCTACCCCTTGGATAGTATCATAGAGGCTGAACATTGCGAGCTAATGACAAAATGCCAGAACCTGACTTTGAAGGCGGCGGTCGGCTCTGTTGTACCTCCTCAAGTTGAGGGAACTTTTCATTGCCGTCCGATTGCACATGGCTATGTTGTTGCGATGGTGGATGAAATAATGGAGGGATTTGAGGAGCTGGACCTTGACTACCCTACAGGTGAAGGGGAGAATCATCTGGTAAATGCTTTAAGGAGTACCTGTCTATGGAGGAAGGAGTACATCAAGCTTCCAAATTGGATGCCTCCTCCTCCTCCTCCTCCTCGTCCTCCTCTGGTGAGTCAGGGCACTCCGCTTCCTCCTCCTCCGGCGAGTGATCAGGGCACTCCACCCCCTCCGGTGCATGAGGGCACTCTACCTCCTCCTGCACGTCGGAGAACTCCGCCTCCTCCCCCGCCTCCTTCGGCGTGTCAGCAGACTCCACCGCTTCAGCAACGGCGGAAGAGAGACGCTGCCGCTCCGGCGGCTAGCATACAAGAGGCAGGAAGAAATTCAAAGTTGGTCCAAGCCTCAGGGTTCCTCCAAAGTTACCATATGAGAGGACTGGCAAGGAAATTGATGACATCGTGGAAGCCGAAGTGCAGGCCCATTTTGCACGAAAACCTCCACCTCCGAAGGAAACGCTAGATCTGGTGAAAGTGAAGGGCACTCTGGATGCCCTGAAGTGACTTCCACCGCCTCTGCCGGATTCCAACTATGTCCACTATATTAAAAAGACATATGAATATGTGCGGCGGTCGGGAAGTACTTCCAGTGATGCAAGATTAGCACAACGAAGAAGTGGGAAAACAATTCCCCAGCTCGGCGAACAGGCGAAGCAATCGTGCCCCCGCTCAAGGTGTCTAGTGATATCGTCGCTAATCATCCGAGGTTACTGCCCGATACCAATCTTGGTGATTACCTAAGCGATGATGTAGAGTTTGAAACGTTAGATGTTGTAGAGATCTTCAGATACGAGTACGGGAAGCCTCTCGTCAAACCTGATCATCCTCCCCTAACAATGATGATGCGAAGATTGCATGAATGGTACATGGATACCTGCAGGAAGTCTGGGAAGGATAGTTTGATGCCGAGAAGTGAAGAGGAGCACAACTTGATTGGAGTCGACCTAATGCCCGTTGAATTTGTGGAGTTATTTCAGTTATTCAATCAAGATGCCCTCGACAAACAACTCATGACTTGCTACTCTCTGTAAGTATTACTTATGTAATTAAGTCTCTATAGCTCAGCTCTTTCATTGCATGTATATATAATTGTCTTCACTATATTATGCAGATTGAAGATCATCGAATGCAAAAAAGGACAAATCTATGACATTGGGTTCATTAACCCAAATACCGTAAATGAATGGTCGGTTAAAAAGAGAGTCAAAGATACTGAGAACAACTTGCTACAATCCTTACTTCGACATCAAAACAAAGGGAAAATACTCTTTCCTTACAACTTCAAGTGAGTGTTACTGTCTTGTGCATATTCGGTTTCGCTTACTCTTGAGGTTATAGTAATATAATTGATGAGTTATGCGTGCGCAGCTTCCATTTTATTCTGCTAGAGATTAAGCTTGATCGGGGAGTAGTAATTGTCTTAGACTCGAGACGTAAAGATCCCTAGGAGTATGCAGACATGACTACAATGCTCCAGAGGTAAGTTCAATCGATCATTATCGCACCATATCGGCAACTTTCGTTCATTTGCTGATATCAAGTAATCATTTCCTTTGTCAGGCAGGGTTTGGAAACAGTTCACCGGAATGGTCCCGGGTCTGCAGAGGGAGCTGCGATTTGCACACCCAAAAGTAAGTAGTACTAGCTAGTTTCGCGCATCTCTCATTGATTCTAGTTTCATCAATACCATTTATCATGCTTGATTATCAGTTTGATTGAACTCTATTTCTCATAAAGTGCTTGTGGCAGGAAGGCGGGAATAGTTTATGTGGATACTACATTTGCGAGTTCATCTACAACTCGACCTCTCAGCGGGGCTACTCTGACGAACAATATGAAGTACGTAAACAATATTCACAATTTTATCTTATTATCATCAATTGTGTTGAGTTTCGTATTGACCCCGTCTTTAAATTAGATGTGGCAGATGCGAAATGACCTCCTACCACATGATCGCATACGAGCAATTCAAGAGGAATTGGCAGGATTTTTTCTTGACCATGTCATACATAAAGACGGAGAATGCCATATGGAAGTTGAAATTGATTTTAGATGTTAGGGATTGTAAAAGATGTTATATTGTATATATGTAGTAGCGTCGGATAGATATATACGAAAACTTGTTGTTCAACCAATGTCGGAGAAAGAGAGGTCACTTCTCTCTGTATATGTTCATGACGATCTTGTGTAATTAATGGTTCCTCCATTTGCTTAATAGCTAGCGTGTCGACTTCTCTCTATACGTATAGTAACTAGCGTCGACCAAGCATGGAGAAAATAGAGGTCACTTCTCTCTATTAGCTAGCTAACACAATATGAAAACCCTAAATTAACCCTCCAAAACCCCTAAACCCCCTTAAAAACAAAATCCCAGCTGCCTTTTGGTCCCGATTGGTAAAGGTCCTCCTGCCTGGGCGCCCCGCAGCGGCCACGTGGAGCCCCCTTCTGTCCCGGTTCGTAAGCAAACTGGGACTAAAGGGTTTGGGCTTTAGTCCCGTTTGTTTTGTCCCCGTTCCAGAACCTGGACTAAAAGCCCTTTAAAACCGAGACTAATACCCTGTTTTCTACTAGTAACAACACCACTTACATCTCGGGGAAGATCAGTAAGCCAAATATGTTGGCTGTCGATCATAGCCCTCGAACCATAACCAGCTAGTAGATGAGCAGGGATATTACAAACACGAGAACAAGCCTCAGCCTCATAATCTATAAAGTCCATTTATAGTTTGAACTTAGCTTCTCGGAAGAGGATGCCGAGAGGTGCACGGTCCCAGGTTACTGACCCCAATGCAAGCTTAAGAGAGAGGCGGTTCGTGATGAAAATAACTCAACCCATACTAAACTCTTCAGCAAGCCTGATAGCATTTTATCATGGCCAAAGTTATTTTTACCTAGGTTGTAAGTTTTTAAACAGGATTGCAAGTTTTCTAGAAAAGAAAAAGGACCACCTCAGAAAAAAAAACTAAGGGCTATCAGGGCCAGGCCAAAACCCACTGGCCGCCCAAACGCCCTGCCGCGGCCCGGCCCTGTGAAAAGCCCAAACGCTCTGCGTCTGGGTGGGGTTTTTGTGCAATTATTAAACCAGACCTACGCTCCCGTTCCGCATTGCGTGCGCCCTCGCAGTCGAACGGCCTCGCCACCCCCGCTCCTCTCCTCTCCTCTCCTCTCCTCTCCTCTCGCCCGCGCCCGCCACCGCCACCGCCGAAGAAGCTCCCATGGCGGGCGGAGCGGGGAAGGACGACGAGCCCGAGCCGCCGCGGGAGCTGGACGCGGCGGGCGAGCGAACCAGCCCCGATCACCACGCTCCGGCGTTGCCTGGCGCTTCCGAAGAGGAAGAGGGCGCCAGCGGAGCAGTCGAGGCGGGGCAGGACGACGCGCCCGAGCCGGAGGACGGCCAGGAGGAGGGCGGCGACACCATGGAGGGAGACGAGGACGCCACGAAGCACCTGCCGTTCGCGCCCGCGGAGGAAGAGGTACGCGGCCTCGCCTCCCACCCATCTCCCCGACGCGCGTTCCCTTCCCTCTGCGGCCGCGCGACGAGGGTTTTTGCGTCGCTCGCGTGGTTTCCATTTCCCTCGCTCTCGCGAGCATTCCGTCGAGCGGTTGGTGCGCGCTTCGAGGGTGACCGCTGTCGTTAGAATAACCAAGCGATTCCGCGCCTCAGGGTGAGCGAGGACAGCCCGCGCGGCACGTTGTGCTCGATGCTGCTTGAATCCTCCTCCATCCATGGGACAGAGGGTGAATTCCTGGGGAACACGAACATCCATCTTGCATTTGCTTTGCTATTGTGATTTGTGGGCCATGCAATTTGCATTTACGGCTGAGAACTGCCACTATGTTTACACGCCCAAATCTGTTATTACAACTGGGGTTTAATTGCAGTGTTTGTGGAGCAATTGTTTCTAGATGATGCCAATTTGCATTTACAGCTGAGTACTGTGAATATGGCACTCGAATGCACTCCCTACATAGTTATTACAACTGGAGTTTACTTACCAAGCAACTGCTTATCTTGAACACGAAACTTTAATGTACATAGTTTTCGCAATTGGTGCTTAGTTACCCTTTGTCATCATTTAGTTGCTTTGTCATCATTTAGTTGCTTTGTCAGGAAGACAAAATAGTTGCCAAACATGCTACCTTGGAATTATAGTAATATCATGTTGTCTTAATGTTGAATCTTCTGGTTGTAATTATCTGCAGTCACTTGAGGAGACAACTAAAGTTGATCCAAGCTATACTATCTCTCTTATAAGGCAACTAATACCTAAGGGATCCAGTTTGGAGAAAGAGTTCGGGTGAGTGGTACTTCCAGATTCCCCCCCATAAAGTTTGTTTAGCAATGAATGCTGTTATTAAACCGACCTGGTTGTCCTAATAATGTCTACCTCATGGAAAAAGTGACAAGCAAAGGGTCAATTCTGATGACAGGGATTCAACGCAACCGGATAACACGGATCCTTCTGAGAAAAGTGACAGGCAGGGTCTTCCAGAAGAAAGGAGTGCCGGTCCTAAGGATCAGTGGGAAGAGTGTGGTTATATTCTGTGGGAACTTGCGGCTAGTACACCTCAAGCAGAACTTATGGTATTTATCTGCATCATTCTCTTGTAGAAGGATGTATTTCTTCTATAGGTTTGTCATAAAGAAAAGGCGGACTGTTCTGCTATATGAAACTTGTTTATTGCTGCTCAATTTTTTACTGAACAAGATACTAGCAAGCAGGAAGTGTGAGAGATTTTGATTGCCTTATCTGCACTGGCTTTAGACATTGTTTGGATATCCTGGATTTTAATACGATGTGGTTGGCTTGTTAGATCAATTAGTAGTAGATAAGCAAAAAGTTAAGGTGGATAACTGTAATTGTTTCATTCCTTTAGTTTTGTAGCTCCTTTGTGCTTATATTTTATCTTCCTGGCCCTGAATTTTGTTCTGTATCAGTTTATTGTAGCAAATTCTTTACTATAATTTGTGAACCATATAAATTATTGCTGGTGATAGCTACATGTAGTGTGAATGCTTATGTCATAATAACATGCTAATTCTAACAAACATTTTAAATGGAAGAATGGCCAGGTTGCAGTAAGTCAAAAGTATTTCTCCTAAATCCTAATTGATCTAAGAGCAAATCAAGTGTTCAAAGGAACTACAAAAGGAAATTAAGGCATAATAAACAGAATTACCCACCTTCCTTTATACCTTAGTAATTGTGCATCTTCTGCTGCTAACAACACATTATATTTAACCCTTGTAGATTAATAACCTTGTGATTGAAGTGCTTTTGGAAAACCTTCGTACGGCAAATTCTTCTAGGGTGAAGGTGAAGCGAAATTTTCCTCTACTGCTACCTCCTCTCTTTTTGCTAAGCATGTATTAAAGTATCTTGTTTCTTTGAATCTTTTGTTCCTGCAGGAAATTTGTCTTGGAATCATGGCAAACTTAGTCTGTCATGAATCTCTAGTTGCTGCAATCTCTTTGAAAAATGGTTTAATTGCAACTGTCGTGGAGCAATTGTTTCTAAAGCATGGCAAATGCCTTTCTGAAACATTCAGGTTGGGTATCTTTGGGATTGTGTTTTCTTTTTTTTTTGCCGGACTCAAAGTTATTGTTTAGAACCAATTTTTTTATTATTTATTTATCAGCCGTTTGATAAGCTATTTACTATTCTAGCATTGCAAGATATTTCATCCCGTGAAATTTAAGTCTTATATCATGTGAAATAGATCTGGGTAGTTTAGCTCATCACACACACGATTACCATGTTGATATATTATTTATGTTCTTGAATTTGTGCATTTTGTATTGGCCAGATACCCATTCAATTTTACCACATAACTATGCAAATGCCCAAATGCAAAACTACACATACTTACATCACATGTTACATGCATACCTACATTTGGACATACCCAATCAATCAGAAGTTGTTGAAGTTGTGGATGAAAATGCTTGAACATACAGCACTTTTGCAAAAATATAATCATTTTTCAACTGTGTTAGTAGGTTATGTACTTATGTTATTAATCATTTGGGGGATAGGAGCTAAGTAAATTTAGATTTTGTTTTTCTTGATAATTTAACTTTCTATTGTCGATGTTCAAAACTTGGAGAAGCTGCTTTCTAATTGTTCTGAGTTGTAGACAATGAGAACTGAGAAGTTCCATCTATGCTCTGTTCTTTTTTGCTTATTTTGACTTGTGTTACTGTCTGTAAAAAAAATTCTTACACCCCGAGATAGTTGGAATGAGTATTGCTGCTAAATTTCATCAGTGGTGCATCCTCACACATTTTTTCTTAGACAGGTTGTTGGCTGCCATTCTTCAGTCCAGTGCATCTGTTTCTTGGGCTCAAGCTCTTTTACCTGATGAGATTCTTTCACGTATTCTACTGATAGTTGGGAAGACAGATAGTACTACATTACTTGAAAAGGTATTGTACTGAATTCGTATATGCAACTTGTTGTGACTGCGTATTGTACTGAATTTGTATATGCAACTTGTTGTGACTAATCCGTAGAGTTGGTCCACACAACTTTAGTGACTTTTGTTCTTTTTAAATTGAATTTTGACATATATGGATACATTATATTTCTTTTGTAGGACTTGTGTAACATAAATCGTTTGAATTATCTTAGCTCATTCTTCTATACGTGATGGTTAGGCACGTGTGTTTGCCTGCTTAACTCTTTTATCTGTTCACCATATCCTGAGGTAGTTTCAAGAAGGTCGTCATCAAATAGTTTCCATGGACTGTTTCATCTTCCCAAACACTTCTTAGTTGTATGGTCCAGTCTTACTCATTGCTACTACTTGTTATCCGAACAATGTAGACTTATCCTTGGTCAGAATGAGGTCCTATTTTTTCCATGGAAATTGCTTGGTTCTCTTCTGTGAAAATTCTTCTCTTAGGAGAATATCTGAATTGTTTTTACTGCATTTTGGTAACAGTTGATACTCTTGAGAAACATGTGACTGCAAATTACAATTTTATCAAACTTCTAGCTGCAGAGGTCTTATGGTCTTTGAACTAGCATCTATTTGCTTATCGTTCTACAATAACTTTTATAGCAGTGAAAGCCTATTATACTGTAAAACTAATGTTGCCTATTGTTATGTGTTGTATGATTTGGTTGAAATTGTCAGCCCAGCCGAACCAACTACTTTCATCTTATTATACTATGGTTCAGCTGAAAAATGTCCATCCTTTATATTTGCATGTGTTCAACTGTTTGGTTATTTCTTATGTGAATTACTGGTTGCAGATCATTGACTTCCTATCAACTGTCATTGATAATCGAGATGTGATTGCTATGCTTATCCAGCCCTTGCTTAAACTGGGTTTAGTTGACCGTGTTATTGGGTTACTAACAAATGAGATTGACAGACCACCGGATGAGAAGCTAGACAGGTATGTTGAACTAACTTGAAATTCGGCAAGATTTTCATTTTATAAAAGTTATCTGTTACAGATTTTGAACTATTATTGTTCAAGGTATCATGGAAGCTTCTCCTATGCACTCCCTCCATTCCAAAATGCAACGTGTATTAATTTTGAGAAAAGTCAAACTTATCTAGGTTTGGTCAAATAGAAAAGCGTTTGACCTTTTGAAAAACTAATACTCCCTCCGTTTTTATTTAGTCCGCATATTAGCTTTGGTCAAAGTCAAGCTTTGTAAACTTTGACTAAGTTTACAAACAAAAATATTAACATATTCAATAAAAAATCAATACCACTAGATTCATTATTGAATGTACTTTCACATCATATAGATTTGTTATGGTAAATGTTTATATATTTTTCTATAAACTTGGTCAAACTTTGCAAAGTTTGACTTCGGTCAAACCTAATATGCAGACTAAATAAAAACGTAGGGAGTACACTTTACATTTTAGATTGGAGGGAGTATTTGGTAAATTTTCTGTAGTTTAAGAAGAAATCATAGGAAAAACACCTAAGGGCCTGTTTGGATATGTGGTATTTCTCTGGAGATTTATGGCATTCAGTTCGATTATGGGCTGAATGCTGAAGCTCCCAAAACAGTTGTGTAAGGAACCCTCAAGGATTTGAATCCTCCATAGTCCCGTTTAAAGTCATTGTTTCAAAGAGATCCTCAAAGCTTCATAGAATATTTTTTATATTCATGCCTTCTAGGCAAAGTTTTGGTCCTTAACCTGTCTTCTGAGATGCGGCCATTTGTTGTTTTCCAATAATATGGTCTGAGCATTTTAAATTTCTTACATTCCCACTTCCTAATTTTAATTTAATAGGACTGTAGCTGCATTTCTCTGTCACTGCGATAACCCTTCTTAGTTTTTGAATTTTGAATTAACAACCTGGGACAGTAATGGATTCACCTTACCTTTTTTCTTAACACGTTTCAGAAAGGGTTCTCTTGATTTGATCATTCACTTCATGTTAGAATTATCAGCCATACACTGTGTTTCAAAGGCAATGACATCGAATGACCGGCTGATTAAAGTGCTAGTTAACATGATCAAGTCGCCTGATAAAGTTGAGGTGAGCATGTTGCCACCGCTACCATTTCATATATTTGTTCATCAGCCCGGTCGAATTCGGGTTCATACATTTTGGAAGAAATGCATTATGCTGTTGCCTTCTTAGTACCGAATTGTTAGCTTGACCAACTCATAACTCTTAACAAGCAAGCTGTTCCTATTTTTTTGATTGTCAGTAAGTCATGAATTTTTTTTCCGGAAATTTGAAGAAACATTCCTTGCCTCTTCCATTTTTACATTTGGCAAAATTCACCTTGCATTAAGTCTTGTGAGTCCCCACCCTTGCAAGTCAAGCATGGTAATTGTATTCTTATTCACAAACTCTTCTTCAGGTTGCAAGCTATTGCGCTTCGGTGGTGATTGTAATATCAAATATTTTGACAGATGGAAAGCATTTGGTGCCTAAGATATCCCGTGGTAGGCACATTTTTTGTTAGCACTTACCTTATTTTCTAAGCAACTATCGTATTTGCTAAGCAGTGCACTGCATGACTTGAAATCAATGTTTCCATTTAGTGCCATTACAGTGATCCAGTCTTTCAATTGTTTCAGATTTACCGTTCCTGGAGAGCCTACTTGAAGTTCTTCCAGAGATCCCTGATGATGACCAAGCTCGATATGCACTTTGGCGTATCTTATCGTGTATTCTGGCACAAGTTCAAGGAACTGAGTTGAACTCCTCTTCCCTCGACCAGTTTGCGTCTCTGTTCTTAGGCAAGTTCGGCCTCATCAAAGCTGACCTCGAGAAGTTAACACCTGAGGATGCTCTCCTGAAGGGATGGATATCGACATGTGTATCCTTTAAAACAATATATACAAGTTGTCCTTCATGGAAGTCTAGATCTTAAGCTACATTTACAAACTAACATGATGGGATACATCTCGGCAGCAGCAATCGCATTGTTTTTCCTATGCCACAAAATATCTGTAACAGCTCATGGCAATCTCCTTCTTCATGGTGAGATGGATCGAGGAGAAGTCCTCCCGGGGCAACGAAGACGCCATCGACAATGCTCGGGAGGTAGTGAGCTACTGCCAGAACGCGCTCTGCTAACCGGAAACCCCACTCCACTGACAAGCTTGCTGCGGTTTGTAATCAACGGTGCTGACCTGAGAGAGAATGCGGCATCTGGCCGCGGTGATTTTGGAACTGGGAGTCGGTTATAATCTACTGTCGTTTCCGACTACTGCAACCTGTAAAGAAAATCAGCGAATGGAGATTAACTAGGGGCATAGGTGGTGATATACGAGTTTTGGGCATGAGTGGTGATACAGTTTTTTTTTTGGGGGGGGGAGTTTTTGTTTTCTGGGTAAAAACTATTTTTGTCATCCGAATCGATATGTAAACCTGAGACATGCATGGATGCAGATGTGGTTTTTATCGCTACGTTTGAATGCCAGTTTTCTCTTACTTCTTGGTGAAAATATTGTACCCTCTTTGACTGGAATCAAATAGCACCGTTGTAAAGGCACAAACGCAGCTACTATCATCCCGAGACATTTTGGAAACAATTTTTTAAAACTATTTTTGTTAACAAATGATGTAGTGTTATACTGGTGTTAAAAGTTCAGCGAAGAACTGACACTTTTTGGGTGAATGAAAAACAAATGCGGCACAATATAAAAAGTAATTATTCACACTTTTTGTACTCGCAAATTAATTTATTTTTTTGCCCTGAAGTTGACTATGAATTTTGTTTTCTCCATTGTAGGCCGTAGTGGCAGCAAGGTTCAGTTGTATTGTAAGAGACCGAAGGTTCAGTGCTATTAAGTTTTTTTTAGGGAAGCAACACTTGTTTTTCTCTTTTTTTTTAGAAAAAACAAGGTTTAGGTCGGTTAGGTGTAATTAGTATCATCTTGATATTGAATATTACCTTTACTAACAATTTATGTTTTGGAGTCGGGATAAATTTTCAAGTTTAAAGCATCATGTTCCTGTGGTAGTTTTCGAGTTATTCATACCCTAATAGTTACTGTACGTGGCGTGGCGGTGGCAATGATCGTTCGGTGGTCCATAGACCTCGATGTAATTTATTTTTAAGGTGTTCTGTATTTTCGGTGAATCTTTATAATAGATCTAATCTTTTCGTACAAAAAAAGAGGTATAGTATGTAGTTTTTTTATGGAAGCAATACTAGTTACTCCCTCGGATCTATATTAATTGTCAGTCTTTTGTTTTTAGGGGAATATTAATTGTCACTCATGCTACAATTTCGAAAGAAGTGTTGTTTTTTAGCTCATGAAAGCCCATACCACAAATATTGGGGCCTTTCACCGTCTGAGCCCAGCTTAAAAGCCCGCATCGATTATGTCCAGCTCTTCCAACCATTTGGCTTAAGAGATACGGAACTTTTCAACCTTGCAATGTTAGCCAAGTAAGCCTGGAGGCTGATTCAAGATCCTGACTCTCTTAGTGCAAGGATCTTACACTCGGTGTATTATGCTCATGGTGATGTGCTGCAAGCTGAACTGGGAAACCACCCATCGCAAGTTTGGAGGGCAGTGTGTGCGGGTGTCACAGTTTTGAAACAGGGGCTTATAAAATGTGTTGGTAATGGCCGGTCGATTAAGCTTTGGGAGGACAATTGGATCCCATGAGATTTCATGTTAAGGGCCCTTCACCCGAGGACTCCAAGTCCTCCAATCATGGTGTCTGACTTGATCGATAGACCAATGAAAGCTTGGAACCGTCAAAAGGTCTGGGAACATCTTCAACCTCCGGATGTTCAAGTTGTGCTGAATATCCCTTTAAGCTCGCGCAATCTGGATGATAGCTGGGCATGGCACTATAACAGGAGCGGACTTTTTACTGTTAGATCAGTTTACAGGTTGCTGGACGATACAAAAAAGAGGAGGGAGGCATGGCTTGATGGATGACCTTCACCGTCTAACACAAAAGAGGTGCAGCAAGAGTGGAAGAAGCTATGGAAGGTTAAGGTTCCTGGGAAAGTAAAAAAATTCGCGTGGCGACTTGCACAAAATTCAATCCCTACAGAGGTAGTTCGTCATCGAAGGGATATGGCTGACTCTAACGTTTGTCAGATATGCAACAATGCTGAGGATTCATGGCGTCATGCGTTAGTGGACTGCGACATGTCAAAGTGTGTTTGGGCTTTGTTAGATGAAGAGCTGGTTGAACATATCATTGCTTGTGGGCATGCTGATGTGAGGCTGTGGTTGATGGAGCTCATGGAATCAACAAGGGAGGAGGAGTTCATTCAGATCCTGGTTGCTCTATGGGCTATATGGTGGGCGCGCAGAAAGGCAATACATGAACATATCTTTCACCTCTCACCACGTTTAATTTTATTCAGAGGTTGCTTGGGGATCTCTCTTTAATTCCTCGAAGGGTAGCCGTCTTTGCAAGTTCTTCTGCTGCAGTTCAGCGAGAAAGGCGAATTTAGAGAGCCCCTACCCAGGGACGCATGAAGCTAAATGTCGACGCTGCAGTCAGCAGGAACCAAGACAAGGGGTCATGTGCTGTCGTTTGTAGGGATGGTCAGGGGTCTTTTGTTGGAGCTTCTGTGTTGGTAACCCGGGATCTTGTCCAGCCAGAAAGTCTTGAGGCGTTGGCCTTTAGTGAGGCTCTTAATCTGGCTTCTGACCTTCACCTTTAGTGAAGCTAAATGTTGCTGCAACTATACTAGCTCATCTTACGAGCAAGTACATGGGTCCAGACAGGGCAATTTTTCAAGACATAAGGATGAAGATGGAAGAATTTGCACAAGTTCATTTCGAGCATGAGAAGAGAGAATATATCTGGGAGACGCACGCCCTTGCAAAGGCGTCTATTTCCCTATCTACAGGGCGCCATGTGTGGCTAGTAGACCCCCCCTGATTTTATTTGTGTGCCACATAATGTCTTGGTTGAATAATATGGGGTGACTTTTCTCAAAAAAGAAAAATTGCGCCCACGAGGATGCCAAGGGCCAGCCCTGGCGCCCAGGTTCTCCCTCCCAATCTCCCTCGTTTTCTCTTGCCTTCTCCGTTTCTCAGATGCGAATGTGATAGACGTGTCTGTTGACCAGCTTTGCTTGTGCCGCAACATTGCTGCTGTTGCTTAGCAACATTAGCTGCATGCCTGTATTTCCCCTGGAAAAAAAAGCCGAATCATGTACGAAACTGCATGCAAAGACAACCTGGAATTTACTTTACAACCCCCTCAGCCTCAGGATGATCGATGCAAGAGTTAAGCAATCCCGGCCACCGTCAGAATACACTGCGGGCGTACTCTTTGCAGCAGAGGCTTCTTTGCCAGAAGATGGCCTCATGAACTAATTCATTATTATCAGACCTCGTAAAAGTGCCGCTCCCTCCGATTCATAATAAGTGCCGTGGTTTTTTGAACAGAAACCACGACACTTATTATAGATCGGAGGGAGCAGTACTTATTAGTAAAAAAAAATACTATTGTTTTTCCAGTGCTTTTACTCTGTTCGTGTATTGCACATCCGTCCTTCTTTTGCAAGACAATTCATGATCGATTTCTTTACTCTAGTTGATTGATGGCTCTATTTTGTGTTGTAGGGATGTATGTGCTGATTATTGGGAGATTACAACCAATGCCACACATCTCAATATTCTTTCCGAAGCTTTAGCCGAACTCGTCTTCGTTGTGCCACCATAGCTTCACTTGCAATGAAAAACATAGAGAAATTCAACCACTGAAGTACCTGCAAGACATGTAGAAAACCAAACCTCATTTAACCCACGCAATAGTAGGCCACCACGTACGACAGAGATTGGCAAACATGCCAAGCGTATCAACAGGGGCATCACCCTGACATAGGCAAGGAGTCAGTCAATATCATGACACCAAGCCGATGATCTTGCTCACAAAGTCTCAGAAGAAGAGGTTGTTATCAAGACGATGATTTCCCCACCGATGCCCATCGAGCAACATGAACGGACAAAAAAAAAAGAAACAACATTCCTTCATGAGAACAACATCAACCGCCACTGCCACCGCCTAGCACACCGGGTGTACGGGGTGGCTTGATCCGAGGGAGAAACAGGTACGTGGCGGCGCAAGATCTGGGAGTAGTGTCTAGAATCAGGGAGAAACTGCGAGATCCAAAATTGGGGACCAGGTATTTAGGGATCAGTTAAGAATAAGCAAAGAGAAATGAATGGGGTGATGCACCATTGGGCATTGGACAATGGATGAAGATCTCCTCAACATAATTGGTAACTAGAAGAGCAATGCTACACTTACGTAAGAAATGTTATGCGATTAACGTAAAAGCTTAGTAACAGCTTCGTCGGTGTAGGGTCATTGTTGCTATATTCCACTTCAGCCGTTACGCGTTAATCACCTGTGCAGTAGAAGCTCTTGGACATGTAGTAGATGCCAAGGAGAAAACCTCCTCCAACTCCGAATATTCACAGGCGCGCCCAAGCTCGCCTGGTCACGGAATCGATAGCCGTTGCCTTGTTTTGGGATGTGGAAAGCATACCGTACTGTCGGACGTGTTCGGTGGCTTAATTAATGAAGTACGTACATTTCTACGGACCGAAATGGTGACGTGTTTACGACGCGGGGCTATGGACGTCTGTCCATCGCGGACCGCGTCTTGCTTCTCTCGTTCGTATATTCTCAGGGCTAGGCCCCACCACGTGCGGTCTGGCTGAGCGCTCGCACCCCGCGTGTGCATACAGCATGCACAATGCAGCGTGTGTACAGAGACTACTAATTTATCCATATTATATATTAGTTAATCTGGTTAGCTTATGCGTCAAAAAATATCTAATTATTTTAAAAGTAAAACATGACAATTGATAAGATTTCACCAACAAATACAACATCCATTTCAAAATAAGTAACACAAAGTAAGTGTCGATGACTTTGTATTAAAGTTTCTCTTAAAGTTATACTAAGTGCGCAACACTTATTTTGGGATTGAGGAAATATTTTACATATTAAACAAACAATCTCAAAAGAGGGACATAAAAAATTATTATTTATATTTCAAAAGAGTAACATAAATAATTCCAATTTCTTCACAAAGTGAATTTAGATATTCAAATTTCATATTTAACAAAAGATTGGAAATGATTTCATAAGAATGACATAAGAAATTTCAAAAATTTATTTTCACAAATATATTGAAACTGAATAGCGACATAAGCAATATCATTTTTTATAGTGGTTTATGTGATTTCAATTTCTAGTTTTTACAAAAAATTGTAACCGAATAGCAACATAAGTAATATCAGTTTTTATAGTGGTATCAAGGTGTGAAGTTCCTTACAATTCCGGAACAAGGTAAGAGATTAGTAAGTTACGCTCTACCGAGCTGCACCTCGGTTGGGACGGAACAATTTTAAAACGAATTTTGGTATTCAGATTTTATCAAAAAATGCTTTTGATTCAATGATTGAAACTTAACATTTAAAAAAACATCAAAACATATTCAAAATGGATCTTATTTGAAAGCCCTCGTCGCAAGCAATATGAATCTGAAAATAAATCTTAATTTAAATTTTGGCTGAAAAGACATGAATGTTTAAATTCAAAAGCCA
Organism: Triticum monococcum; assembly: GCA_034509565.1. Lineage (NCBI taxonomy): Eukaryota > Viridiplantae > Streptophyta > Magnoliopsida > Poales > Poaceae > Triticum > Triticum monococcum. The sequence continues at coordinate 31,433,791 of CM067841.1, read as the reverse complement.
AAAGATCAAGGCAGGGGCATTTGGGGCATTTAAAGATGAACATAACAGAGAGATATTCATTTGCGCTAACCCACCAACTCACCTAGCATTGTTGAGATTGGTGATGGGCAAGCTCCATAGATTTCCAGAAAAAAAATCATGAAATATATAGAATTATAGTGATGTTGAATTATCAAACAGACCATTGTTGTTAAACCGTATTTCTAGAATTTCAGGGTACATGCATGTTGATGGTAGTTGCAAACATGAGTGTGGAGAAAGTTCTTGAAGACATGATGCAAAGTGGTTGAGCTGTAAATATGTTATATTATTGCTTCGGTTGTAGGGTTCACTTGCTTCGTTCAATCCGAAGATACTCATCGATGTAATCGGCCGGAATGCATGCAATCCATTCTCCCAGGCATGCCCGACCATCCAGTTGCTTCGTTCAGCTCCATCAATTTTCTTGTCCTCCTTATTAGGAGCTTCAAGGTACTTGAGACCAAATACCCGGATCAATGGTTTTACAAACACCCGCACGCATTGAGCATGGTATCTTCTCCTATGGCATCACTCTCATTGCCGTCGATATTTTTTGGTAAGAACTAAATCAAGGCAAACCGGCGGCATTCCTTCCGCGAGTGAAGAACCGACAATTTTGCTTGCAAACTTCCACAATACGAACACAAGGATATTATTTAATAGCGCCAACGGAGGAGATGAGCGGATAGGTCGGTACCTCGGCAAAGTAGTCTTTCATGAGCAAATTGTGGCCGGGAGCTCGGTTGCACGAAATGCAAAGGCGGCCTACCGTCGATCCACAACGTTTCTTCTTCTTGCCCGCTTCAAATTTATTGATGAGATACAATAAGAGGAGGTGCCCGGCATCATCGTCAAAAAGCAACTCTTCTATGTCGAAATCATCCGACTTCGATGGCGAGGACGAACTCCAAACATCCATCTACGGATATAAATTCATGTCACGTCTAATGGAAATACTCTCGCATTTCAAAAAAATGTCTGTGAAATTTTACAAAATGTTATATACAAATGCAAAAAAAAGGTTTGCGCTGGTTAAGAAAATTGTTTATTTCCGTTTAAAATTCTCTTGACATTTTTAAAACATATTCATGTGTTTCCAAAAAATGTCCATGAAAAATTCAAAATGTTTAAACAATGTGAAAAACTTTTCACATAGTTTATAAAAATGTTTAGTGTCATCTTAAAAATGTACAACGTGTATTCGAAAACAATGTTACCATGTATTCAAAAAAAAATTTAAAACATGTATTCGAAAAATTGTATATGATGTATATTTGAAAAAATGCCCAATGTGTATCAGAAAGATTTTTAACGTATGCTTTAAAAACGTACATTTTGTACCCAAAAAAGTAGATATGTGTTCAGAAGAAAGAAAACCGATAAAAAATCTGACAAAGAAACCAAAAGAACAAAGAAACCAAAAGTGAAAATGGAAGAAAGAGGAAAAGAAAGAATAAACGAAGAAAACCGCTCGAACGAACTTAGCGACAGCTACAAGTAGCAGCGAGAAGCTCACGGAACGCATCCACCTCCTGCCGTGACGGCGCCGTGCCACTGGATATCACCGTTATACGGACGCGTCACTGTCTTGTACTGTTTGAAGCTACGTATATTTCACAGTTTTATACGCCAGCACTCAATCGCCGTCTCGCTCCAACTCCAAGTATCTAATCCAAGCAGAGTCTCCCTCACGTATGCAGCTTTGCAAGCACTTGACCACGATCATACTACCTATTTAAGCTTGCATCCTTGCTGTGGATACTCCTATTACCAGACTGCCATTGCCATACACACACAGGTTCCATCAAAGCCGACTGACCATGTCAACGACGATCATCGCGGCCAAGGAGGTCGAGAAGGTGGTCACCGCCGACGAAGAGATGACAGATATCATCGTCCAGATGGTACCGTACTGGGACCTGCCGGCGGTCCGGGCGCTGGATACGAGCGAGTTGACCACGTGGACCCTGTACCGCGCCCTCACCAGACACCACGAGCGAGTTCACAGCCTCTCTCGTCCTCCTCTACGTGAGCATCGCCACCATCATCGGGTACAAGAACCAGTCCTCCACCGCCGACGAGCGATGCACCGGCGTCGGCTACCTCGGCGTCGCCTGGTCTTTCGTTACCACCATCTCCGTCCTCGTCTACTCTACCAGCGGCGTCTCAGATAGGTATATGCACATCTCTGTCACAACATACTTTCTCCGTCCATAATTACTTGTCACAGAAATGGATAGAGATGGGTGTATCTTGAACTAATTGTCACGTTCCATGTGCAATGCAGGTGAGCACATAAACCCGGCAGTGACGTTCGTGCTCTTCATGGCTGGGAAGGTGACGCTGGTGCGCTCGAGAGATTCATGTGTGGTGTGGTGTGTACCATCACTCGAAGATGTCCGTGCAATGTTTGCCCCAGTTTGCTGCTCCGCTGCGTCGTTCCGCCAGCACGGCCGCCCTCCTGTTTCGTGGGTCATTTGCAACAGTGAGAGTGCATGCATCTTGGAAGCTCGCGCACTCTCTTTTTGTTTTTGTGGGACTATCTTGCCGACGCTCGTCTGCCGATGGACGGCATGTCACTCTGCTCTATTAATTCCTGATTCCTCTTGTTAAAGTTTATCTGTATTACGTTTGTAATTTCAACTAAACCTCTCTCTCCTATCCCGTAGCATATCTTAACCACCGAATCCAAGAGATCGGCAGGACTCAACTTGTACTCCAAGCTTGGCCTTGTGCCCAATCAATATAAACCCGACGCGGCTCCCTTACGAGGGAGTAGAAACGCTTCTTGACATGGTATCAGAGCCAACCTCTTCCCATCTATCTAGCCAGAAAAGCTTCTCCTTCGATCACCACCACCAGATCACGATCACCACACCACCATGTCCTCCTCGGCCACCAACGCCATCAACCTTGGTGCTCCACCAGCCGAGAAACTCACCAGAACCAACTATATCATATGGAGGACCCAGGTCATGCCAGGACTGCCAGGAGCGCAAGTCACCAGCCTCCTGGATGGATCCGACGCTGCGCCACCGAAGATAGTGCAGCAGCAGCAGGCGGACAAGACCACGGCAGAGGAGCCAAATCCTCTGTATGCGCAATGGGTCTCGAAGGACCAGCAGGTCCTGAGTTATCTCCTGAATTCTCTATTAAAAGAGATTCTCGCCCAAGTCACGAGTAAGGAGGCAACTTTTGATCTTTGGACTACTATCACCACTATTTTTGCCTCGCAGTCCTAATCTCGCATCACAAACTTGCGGATTGCCATCACCAACACCAAGAAGGGATCCATGTCGAGCACCTCCTACATCGCCAAGATGAAGAACCTGGCGGATGAGCTTGCCGCGGCGGGTCGCCCTGTCTCTGATCCAGAGATGGTCGACTACGTGCTTGCGGGTCTCGACAGAGACTATGACGCTGTCGTGGCGGCTATCGGTGCAGTTAAGTCGACGATCTCAGTTGACGATCTCTTCGCCCAGATCGCGGCGTTCGATCAGCGGGTGGAGATGCTAGGCGATGGCGTCGATGCTGGCTTCAACTCCTCAGCGAACATGGCGTATAGGGGACGCGGGCGCGGCTACAACAGGGGGCGTGGTCGCGGCTACAACAGAGGTCGTGGCCGAGGCAGGCGCCCCTCCCCGAGTCCATCTGGCGGCGGCGGCGGTGGCCGCGGCCGCCCACGGCAACAACGGCAGCAGTAGGTTCTTGATTATCCGGAGTGTCAGATCTGTCACAGGCACCATCCAGGGGGCGCCCGTGACTACTAGCACAGGTATGACGAAGATGAGCCTGAGGATAAGGGGGCCAACATGTTCACCGATTCCTATGGCGTTGACACGAACTGGTATGCGGACACCGGCGCCACTCACCACATCACCGGAGAGCTGGACAAGCTGACCATCCGGGACAAGTATCACGGACATGATCAAGTGCACACCGCGAGTGGTTCTGGTATGCAAGTTCATCATATTGGTCATTCAATTGTTAGAACCCCTAATAAAAATCTACATCTAAACAAAATCCTTCATGTTCCTGAAGCTTCAAAAAATCTTCTATATGTTCATCGATTTACTCGTGATAACCATGTCCTCATTGAATTTTACCCTTATTTCTTTCTTGTCAAGGACTTGGCCACGAGGAGAATACTTCTTAGGGGCAGATGTGTGGGAGGACTCTACCCACTCATATCTTCGTCATCATCGTCAATGAATAAACAAGCTTTTGCGGCTATCAAGCCTTCATCATCAAAGTGGCATAGCAGATTAGGTCATCCTTCGTCAATTATAGTTAAACGTGTTCTTAGTGAAAATAAACTTCCTCACTCCCATGAAGTTAGTATTGAGTCAGTTTGTGACCCATGTCAACAAGCTAAAAGTCATCAGCTACCATATCCTGTGTCTACTAGCATCTCCACTACACCCCTACAACTTGTATTCTCAGATGTATGGGGACCAGCTCCCACTTCAGTTGGTAGATACTCATATTATGTAAGCTTTATCGATGACTTTAGTAAGTTTACTTGGATCTATCTTCTTAAGAAAAGGTCTGAAGTATTTCAAGTTTTCTCCAATTTTAAAAATCTTGTTGAGAGAAAACTGAACACTAAGATCATTGCTATGCAAACTGATTGAGGTGTGTGTGTGGGGGGGGGGGTGAATACAGGAAGTTGAATTCCTTCTTTCAGCAACTTGGCATTTCTCATCATGTTGCATGCCCACATGCTCATCAACAGAACGGGTTTGCCGAAAGAAAACATCGTCATGTTGTTGAAGTAGGTCTTGCCCTACTTGCCAATGCGTCTATGCCACTCAAATTTTGGGATGAAGCATTCCTCACTGCTACATATCTCATCAACTTGCTACCTAGCAAAGTCATTAATTTTGAAACACCCATCACACGTCTTTTTTCTACCACTCCAGATTATAAATCTCTTCGAGTGTTTGGTTGTGCATGTTGGCCCAACCTACGACCATACAATACACGCAAGCTTGCTTTTCGTTCCAAAAGATGTGTTTTTCTGGGGTATAGTCCTCTCCACAAAGGAGTCAAGTGTTTAGATGTCACCTCTGGCAGGGTCTATATATCACGAGACGTTATTTTTGACGAATCTGTCTTCCCTTTTGAGTCCCTTCATCCAAACGCCGGAGCACGTCTCAAAAAAGAAATTCTTCTTCTTCCACCTACTCTCCGGTCCTTTGATCAAGGGGGCGACAATTGTACTGACCATTATGATTGTTCAACCAGTTCTGGTGTTGTATCTAGTCATGCGCAGGTCGGTGAAAATGCAGAAGAAAATGGAGTTGAAAATGATCAAAATCCGGTACAAAATGGAGGCATACTGCATGTAGAAGAAGAAGACGAAGCCGGCGCTGAACACGAGGAAGATCCGCAGCAGCCTGCAATGCCAGTGCGGCGGGATCTCTCGGGATCGGCGCGGGAATCTACCCCGGATCGTGTGCGCGCTGCGGGCCAGCAGCAAACTGCCACGTTGCCAGACAGTGTGCCGGTCCCGCGGACGACAGCTACAGCGACCGCGTCACAGCCGTTGGACGGCTAGGGATCCAGCTCGCGCGTGCGCATGCAGTTGCATGCAGGATCTCCTGCGGCGAGCGAATCTGCGGCAACCAACTCCAGCAGTACAAATGCAGACACACAACAGGCTACAGAGTCTGAAATCCGATCTCCTGTGCAAAGCTGCGGATCTGGTGCATCTTCAGGATCTTCTGCGGCAGAGACGCCCACGTCTTGTCCTGTGCAGCAGCCTGCTCAATCTCAACAAGTGATGACGCGTGTTACAACTCGTCTACAGAAAGGTATAAGAAATCCAAAAGTTTGAACTGATGGTACAATACGGTATGGTATGAAGTGTGTTGCAGGAGAACCAACAAAGGTAGAAGAGGCACTTGGAGATCTGAAGTGGAAACAGGCAATGGATGAAGAATATTCAGCACTTATGAGGAACAAGACATGGCATCTTGTACCTGCATAGAGAGGTAAAAATATTATTGATTGTAAGTGGGTGTACAGAATTAAAAAGAAGGCAGATGACTCAATTGACAGGTACAAGACACAGTTAGTTGCAAAAGGCTTCAAACAACGGTATGGATTAGATTATGAGGATACATTTAGTCCTGTTGTTAAGGCTGCAACCATTAGGCTTGTGCTATCTATTGTTGTGTCTAGAGGATGGAGCTTGAGGCAGCTAGACGTTCAGAACGCGTTTTTGCATCGTGTTCTGGAAGAGGAGGTTTATATGAAACAACCACCTGGGTATGCAGATAAGAAAACACCCCATTATGTGTGCAAGCTTGACAAGGCACTCTATGGCCTAAAACAGGCCCCAAGAGCATGGTACTCAAGGTTAAGTTCTCAGCTGAAGTGTCTTGGTTTCGTTGCATCCAAAGCTAACACATCACTCTTCATTTATAACAAGGCAAACACGGTCATATTTGTGTTGATATATGTTGATGATATTATAGTTGCAAGTTCTTCACAAGATGCCACTAATGCTCTTTTGCATGATTTGAGATCAAAGTTTGCTTTGAAGGATCTTGGTGATTTGCACTTCTTCTTAGGCATTGAAGTTAAGAAGGTTCCAGATGGTATAATCCTTAATCAGGAAAAATATGCTACTGAGCTCCTAGTTCGTATGGGAATGAAGGACTGTAAGCCTTCACCCACTCCATTGTCTTCTTCAGAAAAGCTTTCAGCCTTTGAAGGTGAGCCACTCAAGGAAGAAGAAAGTACAAGATATAGGAGTGTTGTTGGAGCCTTGCAATATCTGACACTTACAAGACCAGACATATCATTTGCAGTCAATAAGGTTTGTTAGTATTTGCATGCACCTACTTCTGCACATTGGACAGCTGTAAAAAGGATTGTCAGGTATATCAAACACACTGTGAGCCTTGGGTTACAATTCAGACGTTCTAGCTCTACTCTTGTGAGTGCCTTCTCTGATGCTGATTGGGCAGGATGTAGTGATGACAGGAGATCAACTGGAGGATTTGCTGTATTCTTTGGCTCTAATCTTATCTCCTGGAGTGCTAGAAAACAAGCTATAGTGTCGAGGTCAAGTACTGAGGCTGAGTACAAGTCACTAGCAAATGCAACTGCTGAGATTATCTGGGTTGAATCACTGCTTAATGAGTAAGCTGTTAAACAACACCGTGTCTCATGTCTTTGGTGTGATAACTTGGGAGCCACCTATCTCTCTGCTAACCCTGTCTTTCATGGTCGAACTAAGCACATTGAAATTGATTTTCACTTTGTAAGAGAAAGAGTTGCAGAGAAGAAGCTGGATATCAGATTCATTCCATCAAAAGATCAAGTAGCAGACGGGTTCACCAAGGCATTGCCAGCTCGACCATTTGAAGAGTTCAAGAGAAATATCAACCTAGGATAGTTGAGATTAAGGGAGGGTCTTAGAGTTTATCTGTATTACGTTTGTAATCTCAACTAAACCCCCCCCCCCTCTCTCTCTCTCTCTCTCTCTCTCTCTTATCCCGTAGCATATCTTAACCACCGAATCCAAGAGATCGGTAGGACTCAACTTGTACTCCAAGCTTGGCCTTGTGCCCAATCAATATAAACCCGACGCGGCTCCCTTACGATGGAGTAGAAACGCTTCTTGACACCTCTCATTTCTAGTAAAGGTTCTACGCTTCGTGAGTTTGCTTCTATTTACCTTTTCTCATAGATGTCTGTAGAGGTATTTCACTACGAAAGAATGTGGAAAGCAAGAACAACGAATGGCACTCACGATGGCTTGCTCCTTTTTATTCCCCGTCGCCTAGTGGCCAGATGGCTCTGCTCATTGATTGCACCACCAAACCGCACAATTGCATAGGGTGGTAGTATTACTGTGAGATATTTTAATTTTTGCCGGATATTCAAGTATGTCTATCTTTTTTTTCTGATTAACATGTCATGTACATAGTTAGGAGAGTAAACTGGTCCATTTCCCATCCCTCTAACGGCTTTTTCACTTTTGACCGCTCATTTTTGTGATTGGTGCATTTTTGGTCGTCGGATCTACATCTTAGTTTGGCCTCCACCCCGAGTTGTAATTCTTGGGCCAAAAGTCTTAACGGCTGTTACCCATGAAGAAAAATCGGAGCCCTTTAGTAATCTAGGCCTCTTTTCCCGACCCAGTTAGCCAGCCGACAAAATGCCACACGATTGGTCACTGTGCCCTTAAAACGAGTGAACAGCATAAAATCACCATAATACTGGCGTCATTATAAAAAAACCTGCCACAATAGAGGCAGCTAGGAAAAAACACCGAATACAAAATTAAACTTTGACAGAAAGCACTAAACATAGCTTGAATGCGACTTTGATACGGCAAATGGCTGACGTGGTAAACGGGTAATGGCGCGGAGCTGACAGAAATTAAGGGCTTGGTGAAATTGTGACCCTTTCTTCTAAAAAAACCAACCCGGTTGACCCTGCTGCCATCGCCCGAGCCGCGCAACCCATTCGTTGGTGCCGGCCGTCATGGATATCCGGATCAAAGAGGCCTCGACGGTGCTTAGGTCAAGCGCGCTCATCATAGTGCGCCAGAGGTGGACGAGGATGGTCTCGAACCACCTTAACGGTGGGCCGCACACCTCCGAGGCCATGGCACGATACCTGCAATGAAGTCCTTGGTGAAGTGGGCTTTCTGGATGCCAATGTTATTTTTGGCGTCTTCTCCGTGACGATGGCCGGCGGTGGCGATGGGTGTAGGACAGTGGTTCTCCTCGCTGCCATGATGGTGCTCCAGGAGAGACGTATATGCAAAACTTGCCGCTCAAAGACGCCTTCGAGATAGCATCACTCAAAGATGTCTATGCAAAGCTTGCCGCTCCACGGCGGTGTTCACGCATCGTGGAAGCTCGCACACTCTCTTCTTGTCCCTATGGGACTATCCTGCAGACGCTCATATGCCGATGGACGCCATGTGACTATGTTCTATTAATTTCTGATTCCTCTCATTCCCACTAGTAAACGTTCTATGCTTTGTGGGATTACTTCTATGAAAGAATGTGGAAAGTGAGAGCCACGAATGACACTCATGATCGCGTGCTCCCTTTTATTCCCCGACGCTCAGTGCTCACTGATTGCACCACCAAACTGTCCTATTCCACAGGGCGGTATTATTTTGAGTTATTCTGCTTTTTCATGGGTTTTCTAGTATGTTTGTCTTTTTATTAAATTGTCACGTGACAGTAAAACTAAACCATTTCCCACCCTTCTAGCGTCCTCAACATTTCTGGCCATCCTTTTTTGTGATCGGTGCGTTCTTGGTCGTCAGATCTACAGCTTAGTTCGGCCTCCACCACATGTTCTAATTCCTGTGTCAGAAGTCCACTAATAAGCTGGGCCTCTTTTCCTAGAACATTTAGCTGACCCACAGAAGGCCACGCGATCAGTCAATGTCCCCCTAAAACGAGTGAAAAGCTCAAAAGGACTACAATACTGGCGTCATTAGCAAAAATACACCACAATACAGGTAGCTAGATAACACTGAGCGCAAAAATGAACTTTGACAGAAAGCACTAAACACAGCTTGACCGTGACTTTGACGTGGCAAAAGGGGTAACGCACGAAGATGACGGACGGACATTACGGGCTGGCTCGGACTGCAACCTGTTTGCCCAAAAAAGACCCGTTGAACTGCAACCTGTTTGCAGTTCGCCTTCGTCGGTGCCGCCTGTCCACGGATATCCGAATCGACGATGCCTTCCAGGGCCTCGGGTCATGCGCGCGCGTCATAGTGCACCAGAGGTCGGCGAGGATGGCCTCGAACTGAATGAACGTTCGGTTGTACCCCTGCTTGGTGAAGTCCTTCGTGAAGTGTGCTTTGTGGATGAGGATTTTGTTTTCGGATCCGTCGTCTCCGAGGTGATGGCCTTAGCGCTTCCTATCCCTTGGCCTCGTCAGCCATACACCACATCAAAACGAGGGTCTACATAAGGGTAGTGTTTTTGTCACATATTAGAGCATCTCCAGCCGTGCTTCCAGAAAGGCCTTCTCAGACGTTTTTTTCGCGCCGGCGCAAAAAAATCGGCCCGATCGCGTCCCCAGTAGCCCGATTTTTGCCGGCCTGGGCCGAATTTAGCGCTGGCGGACCCACGCCGAACCCGGCACGCTGGGGGGCGCTCGGGGGCGCCGGGGCGAGTGGTTTTGGCGTGAAAGAGCCGCGGGCCCGTCGCGTCAGCGACACCACGCGTCTTCTTCCCTGAACGACTCTGTTTCCCGCGGGGAATCAATGGCAAGACTGCCGCCGGTCAGCCTTACCATTGATTCCTCACGGGCGGCGCGTCACGGGGTGACGCGCCGACGCCTCCCCTCCCTCTCATGCGTACACACGGGGCGGCGCCGCTATATAAGCCGACAGCCTTCCTCGCCTCTGGCGACACCAGCCCTAACCCGCCCTCTACCGCTCCCGAGCGCCGCCGCCGAGCCCTCCCTCTCCCGAGCGCCGCTGCCGAGCCCTCCCTCTCCCGATGGCCGAGCGATTCCCCGGAGATGAGGCCGCGACCAACGGCTTCGGTCGCCACTCGCTCCGCGAACCCAGGCGAACATCCCAGCGCCGCCGGACATGCGCGCCGGGCCAACGGGGTGGAGACTCAGCAACGGGTGAGTGCCCATTCCCCCGTTGCCCGACGCCGTGGCGAAACCGGGCTACTTCGCTGACGAGGTCGACGTCATGCGCGCCTCCCTCACCGACGCCCAGCTCGCCCTCCCCGAGTACGCCGCCGACAACATAGCGGCGTGGACGGCGTATTTCCAGCGCCAACATCAGCAGAGGATGACGTCCACCAACGGCGCGCCGGTGGTGGCCGGACCGAAGAACAGCGACGGACGCCACCTGTGGTGGGGTGTCCCCGGCCGCACCCTCGAGGGCGTTCTGACGTACCTCGAGGGCGGCAACGACTCGCCGTTGGCATACCCCCCGGCGAGGGCAGCCGCCACGGCCACGGCTCACCGCCGACGCGACGGTCAATGGTTGCCCAGGAGGTTCGGCGCCTCCTTTTCTTCCTCCTCCTCCCGCTCTTCCTCACACTCGTCCGGCGCTCCGGCGCTGCTCGGCGTCAAGGCCGAGAACGCGGCGGAGACACCGCTCGGCCCACGCACTCGCAGCACCGGCATCGTCATCAATGAGGGCGGCCGGCGAGCCCCCTTGTCGGCTCCTCTGCGCTTCATCAAGCCCAAGACGGAGTCGGGCCTAGTGCCGGTGAAGACGAAGCCAGGCCTCCCCGCGGTGAAGACGGAGCACGGCGGCGACGTCAAGCTCGACGACGACGCGGCCCTAGAATGGGCGCGCATGGACTCCCTGAAGATGGCGAGGGAGCGCCATTGCGTCGCCCTGCGGCGATTCGCGCAGCGCCGCCGGGGCCGCGACGAAGGAGGAATCGTCGTCATCGAGGACAGCGACGATGACGCCGCGCCGCCGCCACCAGCCCGCATAGGCGACGTCGGTCAGGGGTCCACCAGGGACGGCCGCGTCAAGGAGGAGAAGCTGGACGACAACGACGACGACGACGACTTCGCTTTTAGCCAGTTCTTTTTTTAATTATATGTATTATGCAATAAAAACCCGCTTTAATTTTTAATGTAATATATGCCGAACTTCGCCGAACTTTAAACTTTGCTATATTTTTTATTTTTTTTAAACGCGCCTGGGGACGGCGGCTGGGGACCAACTCGGCCCCGGGCCAATTTTTTGCGCCGGCTCACCCTGTGGGATGATTTTAGGCGCCCCATGAGGGGCCAACCTCTGGAGATGCTCTTACCATTACGTTCGGTGCAATTTGCTAATAAAACGTGAAGTGCTGTAATGATGCAAATATTGTGGTTGTTCTATGCTTTTCACTCCCCTAAAATGCACACATCTGGTTCGCCTCGATCATTCTCCTCGCGCTACAAATGTGCGCCTAGGTCTCCTCGTAGCAGTGCTATATCATACGGCTCGTGTTAAGCAAAGTCCACGCCGTGCGGACCAAAGGCGACCAATCTGGTTCGAGCCTAATGGACTGTACACTGATGCAGGCGGAGAGGAATCGTCACTCGATTGTTCAGTGAAGAAGAGAATGAAACTGGTTTACTGGAGTTCAAGGAGAAAATCAATCGTCCGTTCCTGCGAACATTCATCGGCGCTGATAATAGAGGTGTGTTCCTTTTTCCTGACATACAACTGCTTCACTACATACGAGTGTAGATATGATTCATGCCATCTAGCTTGCTTCCAGCCTTGAGCCCTTCCACATTGTTTGTGCTTCTCTCATCGGTTCGCCCTCCTGGTGTCTTTGCAATTCCCCCCTGGTTTGAGAAGAGGCAAAAGTTCATGATCGATCGAGATGCATGATCACCTTATATCTGTCAGTTTTGAATAAATTAATTATGAGGCCTTGGCTGCGAGGCTCATTCGATTTTTTGTTGCAATGTTGTATGCCGGCATGGCATAATATGTTTTTGGTACTATAAAAAATGGTAGATGTATTTCCTAAAAAACATTTCTTGTATCATTTTGATGAAAACAAGCCAAATCGTCATTATTGAAAAAAAGGACATAACAGACCAAATGGATCTTCCCATTGGTTGCACTTGCCAGGGAAGGACGAATATTGATTCGGACTCATATCCGTTGGCCACACAGATGGACTAAAAAGGGACAAATTTTGTGTCTGTTTCAATCGGCTCATGCGAGTTGCCCCTTATACTCCACCAGTCAGTGCATGACATCAGAGGACCCTGACACGGGTTGAACGGCAGCGGGCCCTTCCCGCCGCTACAGCGCTGGCTGCTCACCCACCGCCGGTTGTTCCCACCGCGGGGCTGGTCGAGCTCATACACTAAGTCATCGACATCCTGTGTTGGCGGAACAGCGGCAACGCATCCCTCTTGCTAGGCTGTCATATGTCACGTGTTTGGTTGCTTACATCATTACGAAAAAGGGTTTCCCCCGCTTTGTATTACAAAGCAACCACCGATACATCCAACGATAGGTGCTGGGGCCGCAGCACAAACAAGCCCAAAGAAAAACAAAGAAGAAAGAAAGAGAAACAAATGCCAACAACGGCAGATCGACGAAACAAAGATGACCGGCGACCGCTGCACCCTCCAGAGAAGTACCACCACGTTCCCAGCACTCGAAGCGCCGCATACCAAGCAACACCTTCAAGAAGGAGGCGACGACGACGCTGCTGCTACTCGGACTAGTTGAGGGCAGGGGTGTACCTGACGCCCTTCAGAAAGGTCCGGCGGCACCCACAGGCGTCGCCGCGTCGGGGCCGGACAAGCCGCCAGAGATTTCTCCCAACCCAAACCCCCACCACCACCCCAGATGAATCATCGTGCACCACCCATCGCGCCGCCCACCAACATGTGCCACCACGGTCACCGAATCAACTTCGCCGTATCCCTGAGGTCACCGACACGAGACCTGGCGGATGGGAGAAGGGACAGTGGCCTTGGGGGCATCCGCAACATCACCGATGTGAGGGGACAACCATCACCGCCACCGCGGAGCCGACCGGATGCGCGGACAAGGGGCCTGCCAGGCACCGAGGCCCGGCTGAACCCAAAAGGGTCCGGACAGCCCCTGCCGTCACGCTGCAGCTCGCCGGCCGACCAAGCCGCCACCGCCCACAGACCACCGCCACTTCACCACCAACTAGGGAGCAGCGCCGCCACGCATCGAGTCGCTGGCCCGCCCTAGCCCAGATAGAGCCCGAAAGGGCCCAGATCTGGGACGCGCGGGCGCCGCCGGCCACCAGCACCGCCACACCGCCTCGCGGCCAACGGCCGCGCCGTCGCACCGAGAACGACGAAGCTCGCCAGACACCCGCCGCCGAACCCCACCGCAGCGGCCGAGCACCACCGCCGCCATCGGGAGGCCCCCGTGCCCCCAAGAGCGAGCGGGGAAGGGACGGCCCACCGCAGCGCGGGCAGGGCCCGGCGACTCCGGCCGCCGGTGGCGGGGAGGGAGAAGCCGAATGAGATGGGGAAGGGGGCCGCCCGTCGCCCGTGGGGGGGGGTGGCGAGCGGGCGGACGGGAGCGCGGGGCCTGGGGAGGGGGAGGGGGAGGGGGAGAGGGAGGCGGGAAGTGCGCTGCTGGCGGCCGACGGCGACGGCGGAGGTGGGGGGAGCGGGGGTAACCCTAGTCTTGGGAGTGGGGGAGTGGCATCACTGCTTACATCATTTTTTAGCACTTTACATACTTGTCCCATTTGGGCCTAATTGAGCAAATACAGGAAAGAAATAACATCTGCATGTTGTCTGGTTGCCTGCATTGCACAAGTGGCCAGATTAGACATGTTGTTTGGTTGTCTGCATTTATGCTATGGGGGTGAGAAGATGCAAAGCAAAGTTGTTCAGCTGTGTGCAAATTGTTGTTCTTCTCACCCCTTTCAAATGTGGAGGCCTTATCACCCAAATGCAACAGATCACAAACATGCATAACATAGGAAGAGCACAAGTAAGAATAGCAGGCATAAGAACAACAACTAAATCACTATTGGGAAAACTCTCATGGCCTCAAACTAGTGGCGGGCGCGACCAGGGACTCGCCACTATTATTTTAGAAAAATTCCAGTAGCAGTTAAAATTACGAGCCCACCATTGGTGTTCCCACAACAGTGGCACGACTAAATTACCAGCGATAACTCCTAAATTCTTCTAGATTTCTTCGCGAGCAAAAAATCTTCTAGATTTCTTCGCGAGCAAAAAACAGCCGTGGCGGGCACGGATGGACTGCTCGCCACTAATGCCTAGCCGAGCAATGGCAGGCGACAAAATGTTCCCTGCACATTTATATTTGGGCGACTACAACCAATTTTTCCAAAGTTTCCAAGACTTCGCAGTGGCGGGTCTTCTCGGTTGCCCGCCACACATTTTTTAAGTCTGAAAATCCCTTCTGGAACTCCTTTCAACGTTATATATATATATATATATATATGAGAAAAAGTTTGAAGTTCAGAAAGATCTAAATAAGGAGTTGTGTGTGGCAGGCGGCGGTTTCAATTTGAAACTCTGACCTTTTTCGGGGAGAGTGTTTGGTATGTACACTAGGTGTATCATGTTTTTACAGTAACACTCTTAAATTTTTCTCACACCCCAAATAGCTGAGATGAAGACACCATGCAATCATCCATTTCAGAACTCTTTTGCACGCTATTCCTTTCGAAAGAGTGTTTTTTCATTTGTAGTGGCTAGTAAATCGACTGATGACTCGAAAATAACAGACCAACTCGAAAAGTGGGCAAATTTGTGCTAGTGTCTTTGGATGGTGCATTTTAGTCATAGAAAAAGTTTAAAGTTCAAAAGATTTAGAAAAATAAGAGTTGCGTGGTTGCGTGTGGCAGGCGGCGGTTTCATTTCTAACCCCGACACTTCCGCGGGGGGGGGGGGGGGGGGGGTGGTTTGTGCACCAGGTGCATCAAGTTTTTGCTATAACACTCTCAACTTTTACCACTCTCTACATGGGTAAGATGAAGACACAATGCTAAGTTCCATCCCTTTCGAAACTCGTTTTGCTGCTATTTCTTATAAAAGAGCGTTTTGTTATGTAGTTCTCACTAGTAGACAAAAATGGCTAGAAACAAATTTAATTGATGGCGCCTCAATTTAAATCCATGCCATCACTATTATTTTTAAATCATGATGGTGTTGGCATATTTAAT
The DNA here is from genome assembly GCA_034509565.1 of Triticum monococcum. Lineage (NCBI taxonomy): Eukaryota > Viridiplantae > Streptophyta > Magnoliopsida > Poales > Poaceae > Triticum > Triticum monococcum. The sequence goes on along the minus strand of CM067841.1, from coordinate 31,418,096 downwards.
ACGTCACGAGTAATAGGTTACTGGTGGCGTGCCGCCTAAAATCCATACCACCAGTATTTGGGATTCAGTAGTCTGATCTGATAAAGATTAGTGATGTCATGTGACATATCGCCACGCCATCAGTATCATGCATATTGATGGCGTGCGGGCTAACCAGCACGTCATTAGTAATTGGACCGTTCCATTTTTTTTTTGTTTTAACCAGCTATGAATGGCGTCGAGTGACTGTTTTTTTTCAATGCCACATAAAGCTTTCTACCGTCACGCTACCAATGATAACTTTTTTTGAGCCCACAGCTCATCTTTCTCCCTCCCGATTCTTCTCCAACCTCTCTCTCTCACCCACCTGCCCCGGCTCTCCTCTCACCTTATCAAGAGATAATTGCATCTATAGTCCTCATACTCGCAGGCGACGTCCAACTCAGTCCTGAAACTTGTGTATTGCTTCAATACGGTCCCGGTACATGAAAATACGTGGTCAATACGGTCCCTGAGGTTGAAACGCCAGTCCTGGCTCTACACGTCACATACGTATCTCGTATTTCTATAGTGGAGGCCACATTCGTGCGGCCCATATGCCAGCGGGCCAAAAAAAATGAAAAAAAACACACAAGAGGGATTCGAACCCAAAAGCTGTGCCCAACCACTGCCCAAGCGGGCCACCAGGCCAAGTGCATGATCTTGTTTAACATGGGGATGCACTATGTATTATAAGCATATCAGTGTCTCTTTAAAAATATATACATGAATTTTAAAATATTCATGAGCTTTTAGAAAGCAAAAACGTTCATCGATTCACAAAAATGTTCATGATTTAATAGTAAAACGTTGTGTCTACAAAAAATGTTTGTGAAATTTTAAAAATATTCAAAACAATATTTAAAAAATGTTCACCGATTCATAAAATGTATTGATGAATTCAAAAATGTTTGCTGAATTTCAAAAGTTTTTCACGTATTTCAAGAAATATTTTCCTATGCAAAGAAAACTTGTTGACGAGTTCCAAAAAACCTGTATGCCTTTTCAAAAAAATATTCATTAATTCAAAAAATATTCACTAAATTGGAAAAGTTCATGAATTTAGAAAATGTCCGCAACTTCAAAAATATGGTGAACATTTTGGAGTGCATCTCCTCACATACACATAGTCAGTGCAACTTAGAAAATTCCAAATATAATGTTCGCAACTTAGAAAATTTGCGCAACTTGTACAAAAGAGTAAATATATAGGGAGTGCATCTCCTCACATATTGCGTGCGGGCACACACACACACACACACACACACACACACACACACACACACACACACACACACAGTTGGTTTTCATGAATTGATTTTTTTATGTTCCTAGATTCAAAAAATGCTCATGATTCAAAGGTAAAAGTTTGTGTATAGAAAAAATGTGCTTGATTTTATGAAAGTATTGAAGAAAATGCTTCGGGTTTAGAAAAATATATTTCCTAAATTTTGAAAAAATGTTCACTGATTCAAAAAACTATTGATGAATTCAGGAAATGTTCACCACAAACAAAATGTTTATGAATTTCAAAAGTTATTCAGAAATTAAAAAAATGCTCGCCTATGCAAAGAAAACTTGTTAACGAGCTCCAAAAAGCGTACTTGTAATATACGGTGAACATTTTTAATTCTAAACACAAGTTTTAAATTCGAAAAATGTTCAGCCCACTTGTTGCGGGTTCGAACCACATCACCCGCACCCATTTTTTCTTTTATTTCTCAATACCCCACTAACATATGGGTCCAACCTGACGAACTGGGCCAGTCTGATGTGGCATACGGCATATTACTCAGTATGTATGCAAAGCGTAGAGCCAGGACTGGCGTTTCAACCTTAGAGACCGTACTGATCATGTATTTTCATGTACCGCAAGATCGAGTGCTCTAGTGCCCTCTGTTTTTGTATATAGAATTATAGATAAAAAAGTCTGGATTATTAAGAAATTAAGTGTTCACGTTCACCGTATACTTTGCTGATCATAGCTTGCAACAGGAATAAGAACTACTACTGCGTGTTACAGTTTTAGTACAGCTTCCATGTTTCGTAACTGCACTATAGTAGCAGCCTAAGGCCTTGTATAACGGTAGGTGCTTAAAAAAATAAACTAATTTTTTTCTAAAACACCAGTGCCTATGTTTATGGAGAGATACCTAATTAAACGTTTATCCTCTACAAATAAGCATTGATGTTTAAAGAAACACTGTTTTATTTCTCTAAGCACCTCCGCCAAGCGCTTTGCGTCGTATAAGGCTTAAAAAGTACTCCCTCCGTTTCTTTTTACTCCGCATATAAGATTTGGTCAAAGTCAAGCTTTGTAAAATTTGACTAACATTTTTCTTCACTTAACATGATATAGTGTAAACCTAATCAATATTTAAAAAGTTGAGTAGTTGAGAAAAACAGTGATATTATAGAGTGCATATGGTTAATTTAATGCTTCTACACAAATTATATACAAGAACAATGACCTTCAATCTTTCTAATTCCTAAGAAAAATTGTGCATAAGAAATTGCTAGCCCGTGACCAGCTCTAGCTGTTTTCTTGCCAACTTGTGTTTTCTTCTTGTGAAGTACTTCATTCTTGTACTCCTTGAGCCAACTTCTTGTTCATGTGCAATTCTTTGTTTGTAAATAAGTTCGATAATGACACGGTGCTGCGGCAGCGACAATGACTAATAGCTAATACTTCATTTCCATTGGAAGTAAGTTGGTGCTGCGACGATGACATTGACATGGGGTTGTGATGAGGATTTCCTTGACACGGGGTTGCGACGATTGTGACATGAGACTGGATTTTCTACTCTCGGGTGTACTACACCCGAGTTAGTAAAAAAGTTGAAAAAAAATTCATCAAACGAATTTAAAAAAATCTGAAATTTTGCTACGTCAAACTTTATCATATGTTTGAGGTTCTTGCCAAGTTTCATCGAAAAATAACATCCGAGGAGCTCTCACAAAAAAAATCGCCGCTGAAAGTTTTGTGCACTGTTTGAGCAGTGATTTTGTTATTTTTGGTAAGAGCTCCTCAGATGTTATTTTTAGGTGAAATTTTGCAAGAACCTCACACATCTGATAATGTTTCATGTGTCAAAATTTCAGATTGTTTGGACAATGTTTGATCACATTTTTTTAATCTTTTGCTATCTCGGGTGTACTACACCCGAGAGTAGCCACTACTTTCCGTTATGACATTACTGTTGAAAATATGAGCAAATTACTATGAGATTTAATCCGAATAAACAGAATATAAATCATGACCACAGCAGCAGAGATTAAACTAATCATGCGAACTAGCATAGCAGATGAACATATCACATCTAGGGCACATACTAGAAACATGAATTCTACCACGATCTCGAACAGGAAGGATAAAATCTCATACGGTGCAGCGGGTGCAGCATCACCGGCGTTGATGTTGTCGCCCATGTCGTCGAGGATGAGGTTGCCGAGGTCGGGGAAGAAGTCGTCGTTCGCGAAGTCGTCGCTGCCAGCAGTCACGCGAGTGCGCTCCCCAAAAACCTGATCGCCCCTCTCCCGTACAGGATCACGAGAGGCGGGGTTCCGGAGGCCTGCTGTCCCTTCTTGCGGTGCACGCCGGAAGGAGGGATGGAGAAGACTAGCTTGGCGGCGCAATGATCTGGAACGGTGATGAGAAACCATACGGCTAGGGTAGACGTCTGCCTGACTATATATATTGCGGGCCGGGTCGTCACGATCCAAAAGAATCGGAAACGGTTCAGTAATTAACGCGTCCATTAATTATTAATTAATGACTCATTAATTTTCCCATGCAGCAAAAATATAGACAACGTGCATAGCTCTGTCCTCGGCTCGGCTCAATCCCGCAACCCGCAACCCGCGGCGCGTCGTGGCGAGCGAGGAGGAGGAGCGCGCGTGTAGGTCTCCTCTTCTCATGCTTATACAAGTGGTAGAAGAGCTCACCTTATAAAGAGGTGCAACTCTCTCTCAACTTCCAATGTGGGACTAAACTTTAGCCTCACTCACTCCACTCACATGTGTGCATGAATGGGTCAAGAGAATTTCAGAATTTTAGTTGGGCTTTGGGTCAAAGGCCTACTAGCAAAATTCCAACAATTACACGGGGTTGCGGTGGCGGCGGCGACGACGAGATCAACACTGGGCTACTGCGGCGACGATGACGATCACCTTGTAGTACTCATATATATGGTTGAATGTGTGAATTGTATAACTGATTTGAATATATGGATGAATGTATAAATTTTTTTTTGAACCTGAATGTATAAATATTTGGTTGCATGGATGAAGTGTATAACTGCTCCCCCCTCTCTCTCTCTCTGAACGTTTTCACAATTTTTTTCCACATTTCTAGATAACATTCTAGTAATAAGTAAGTTTCGGGAAATTGCCATGAAATTGTTTAAAAATGTGCCAAGTAAGTTTTGGGAATTTCACACAGGTGCACCTAAGCTCAGGAATGACGGGGGAGGCGCCCAGGAACGTCCCTAGGTGGACGACGCTGTATCCAGCGTGTGAGCCGGTGGAGATGACGGTGTTACCCAGGATCCCCTTGAGTTGCAGAGGCAGGAGTCGTCGTGTACCATGCTGCTCCAAGTCGGCGGTACCATTCCCCTTGCCACCCCCTGGATTTGCCCCCAGGCACATGTTCATGCGTCTCTCTTTAAATAAAAATTCCGTGCTCCTTGAAATAGAAATGACATGCTTTTAATAAAAAAAAATGCTATGCTGTTCAAAATAAAAATGACATGGTATATATAAATGGCATACTCTAATAATGAATAATAATATGCTCTTTAAAAACAATGACATGCTCTTAATAACAAAAATTCCATACTCCTTAAAATGAAAATACCATGCTCTTAATAACATACTAAATGCCATGCTCTCAAAAAATAAAAAAAGCCATGGTGTATACTCTCTACTTTCCTAAATATAAGTCTTTGTAGAGATTCCACTATGGACCATAGTGGAATCTCTACAAAGACTTATATTTCGTAACGGATGGAGTACATTGGAAAATCGCCATTATTCCTACAAAAATATCATGCTTCATACACAAAGTGACATGGTTTATACCAAAATGATGTTGGAATTAACCACGCTGTCGTGTCCGGGATGGAGTACAAAGGAAACAAACATAAACAAAAAAAACAGAAATAACTAAAAACAAAAAAAAACAAAACAAGAAAACCCGGTTCAAGAACCTTTTGGAAGGTTCCCAAAACCGGCTAGGAACCATCCAAAAGGTTCCCAAAACCGGAAAACGATCCCACGTAAAAAAGCGCTAACGGGCTGGCCCATTTACCATCGAACATGTGCGGCATGTCGACTACTTGCCGCAGAATGTGGCGAATAGGGTTTTCCTCGATCCAGCTGCTTAAGGTGTTAGCTTCGAGCATACGCGTGCGTCTCGCCGGATTGTCTCTTGTGTTCCTGGTTAGCTACGACTGCTGCCTACGGCCCAATAGGGCCCATTGTGTTGCAACCTTACTTTGTCCAAGAGGTGAGCATACAGAGGGTAGCCATGGCTTTCCTATTTTGTATGGTATAGTCAGAGAGCCCGATCCACCACTCTTTGGTTGATCGTGCCAAGTGCCAAGTAGAAGTGTTGATGCTTTCGAGCTGGAGCCAATCTTTTATCATTTACTAAAGTCTAGTAGTGTATCGTCATCTGAAGAGGAGGTGGTCGATAGATTCTTGCACGCGCTTGCAAAGAGGACAAAGCCCGCAATTAGCCCACCCCTGGTTGGCCAGCACTTGATACCCTATTTTGCATGGCCAACCAAGCGAAAAAAATTGACCTTGGGCGGGGCCCAGGCATTCCACACCGCAAACTCCATGGATGAGGGGATGATGCCAAGAAGTTGTGTCAAGTAGGCAGACTTAGCAGTGTATATCCCGCTCTGTGTGTGTTTTCACACAATGTTGTCTTCAACGTGCAAGGTCCAAGGTCAAACAAGACAAGGTCCAAGGAGATCGTTTAATTCACACGGGTGAGGGAGTACAGTTCTGTTTCCAGAGCCAGGCCAGTCGATATATACTTTCTCCTAATTTAGTCTATATTGCCTTCTTGTTCTCGTGGTTTAATTCATATGTGTATTACTCATGGCTTTATTTCTTTTCTGTATTATGAATGCATAATACTTTAGGTGGATGAACAAGCAGTCCTAAAAGACTTCAGGTGGACTGAAAAAAGAGCAGATCCCAAACACATTGGCTCGCTGCCGAGTATCATGGCCATCTACAGTTACAGAAGCAGAACCCGTTCTTCCATGACCAAGTGCTCGGCAAGATCTTCTCCATCTTTCTCATTAAGAAGTAGGTCCTTCATGCTCTTTCCTGATGCAGGGTCTAATTCAATGACCACCACCTATAATGTTGCGACGATCGGCTCGTTGTAACCTGGTGGTCGTAGCTAGAACCTGCACTGAGCATTGATATATCGAGTGATAGTCCTTCTAGTTCCTGATCTCTCTCATTCCTATCTACAGGCTCCTCATCTCTCTCTCCCTCCGTCATCGAATTCTACCAGAGAGCAGATACACCACTATCTATTTGGGTGTTGTGGGGTGCCGAAGAAAACAATATATACAGCTACACTTATGGTCATTGATGTCAGGTGTGTGTTAACTGTTAAGTCATTAAATGGGAGAGATCGGCAATTAATTCCCTGAAGTGTTTGGACATGCTTGGTTGGTGCACCAAGGTTGTCACACATTACCACTTCAATTTTCAGGCAAGTTTGACTGAGCTAACTCTGTTCATTCACATTTTTGGCAAGATTCGTTTTAGGTAATAGAGGCCTGACTTATCATTGACTCCAAAAATATGCACAATTACTTTAATTGTGGCAAAATGTGTCGTCAATTTTGATCTCATAAGGCTGGTCATAGTGGACAATATCATGCACCAGTACAATATATTGCCTACATAGGTAGTAGTATCATACTTTTGTATTTTATTGGTGGATGACGCATTTTTTATTTTGTATGACCCATTAATGAGCGGTCTTTACGCTCATCTTTTTCCTCGTTTAAACAAGATGTTTTTAGACACTTTCTGTATTTATCCTTTCAACTTGCCTGCTAATCTACATGTATTCGCTTTCTACCAATCATCTACGTGTATGCATGGGTTCTTGGCGGAATTTCCAAGGTGATATTTTCTGTATTCATCCCTTCAACTTGCCCGCTAATCTACACATATTATTGGCTTGGTTCATGTATATATATGGTTTCTCGGTGAAATTTGCAAGGTTACCTTGCATGGATGCGTCCAATGCAATTCCAGTCCATGTACAGTAATCTTTTACATCTGCAGTAATCACTAGGTGCTACTTCTCTAACCATTTGATCTTGAGATGTACAATTATTCTGAAAAAATTCCGTCCAGATGATGTTTGTAAATGTATTATTATGGAAACGATCACTACGCAGAATCTGCCTTATGTAACTGAAATGACTGTCCCTAAAACGTTGGAAGATGCAAATGAAAAGGTACTACTATTTCAGTCTCTCTGTTCGAGTCTGAAAACTTGGCAAGCATTCAAAATGCACAAGGGATCGTCGTCGAGATCAGGGATTTATGCTAGATTCAGTCAAACTTATAATGTAATTAAGTCAAGTGGTAAATCCCCATCCGCATTTCAGCGCCCTAGCTTCCTGATTCAGATCCTTTCTACACAAGTCAGCAAATTTTACAGCACCCCGGTCTTCTACTCACATAAGTATCTATCACGTTCAGCTTTTCACTAAAAAAAACATAAAACACAAGGTCTACTCTGATGCTAACCAACATGCTTCACTTGTCAGCTTAACCAGGAGTTCTCACTAATTCCCTGGCCTTCCTGTACATTGTTAACAAAAATGGAACAAATGTCAGCCTTAATCTCAGTAGCAGCATCTATATGATGAAATAGGGTTTCCCCCGCTTAATAATTATAAAGCAATGAACACCGATCACAAGGTAACTGCCGGGGCGAACAGCACATCAAGCCCAAAAGAAAAAAGAAGAAGAAATAAATGCAAACAACGACAGCTCGGCAAGCATGGATGATCCGCCACCGATGCGCCCTTCATCTGTGTCCCCCCACGCATCATGGCACCGGAACGCCGCGTACCAAGTAGCATCTCCAAGAAGGAATAAGACGCCAACGACGCAGCTACCGGGATATGTCCAAGCTAGGGTTTCCCCCGGCACGCGGAGGGGAGCGGGTGTTGGGGAATGTTGCAGAAAACAAAAATTTTCCTACGGTTTCACCAAGATCCATCTATGAGTTCATCTAGCAATGAGTGATCGGATGCATCTACATACCTTGTAGATCGCGAGCGGAAGCGTTCAAAGAACGGGGATGAGGGAGTCGTATTCGACGTGATCCAAATCACCGGAGATCCTAGCGCCGAACGGACGGCACCTCCGCGTTCAACACACGTACGGTCAGCGTGACGTCTCCTCCTTCTTGATCCAGCAAGGGGGAAGGAGAGGTTGAGGAAGATCGCTCCGGCAGCAGCACGACGGCGTGGTGATGATGGAGAAGCAGCACTCCCGCAGGGCTTCGCCGAGCTCTACGGAGGAGGAGAGGTGTAGCAGGGGAGAGGGGGGCGCCAAGACTCAAGGGTGCGGCTGCCCCTCCCTCCCCTCCCTTTATATAGGCCCCCAAGGGGGGGCGCCGGCCCTGGAGATCCCATCTCCCAAGGGGGCGGCGGCCAGGGGGGCTGGAGTGCCCCCCAAGGCATGTGGGCGCCCCCCCCCCCACCCTAGGGTTTCAACCCTAGGCGCAAGGGGGGTGGGCCAAGGGGGCGCACCAGCCCACTATGGGCTGGTTCCCCTCCCACTTCAGCCCATGGGGCCCTCCGGGATGGGTGGCCCCACCCGATGGACCCCCGGGACCCTTCCAGTGGTCCCGGTACAATACCGGTGACCCTGAAACTTGTCCCGATGGCTGAAACAACACTTCCTATATATAATTCTTTACCTCCGGACCATTCCGGAACTTCTCGTGACGTCTGGGATCTCATCCGAGACTCCTAACAACTTTCGGGTTACTGCATATTCATATCCTACAACCCTAGCGTCACCGAACCTTAAGTGTGTAGACCCTACGGGTTCGGGAGACATGTAGACATGACCGAGATTGCTCTCCGGTCAATAACCAACAGCGGGATCTGGATACCCATGTTGGCTCCCACATGCTCCTCGATGATCTCATCGGATGAACCACGATGTCGAGGATTCAAGCAACCCCGTATACAATTCCTTTTGTCAATCGGTACGTTACTTGCCCGAGATTCGATCGTCGGTATCTCAATACCTCGTTCAATCTCGTTACCGGCAAGTCACTTTACTCGTACCGTAATGCATGATCCCGTGACCAGACACTTGGTCACTTTGAGCTCATTGTGATGATGCATTACCGAGTGGGCCTAGAGATACCTCTCCGTCATACGGAGTGACAAATCCCAGTCTTGATCCATGTCAACCCAACAGACACTTTCGGAGATACCCGTAGTATACCTTTATAGTCACCCAGTTACGTTGTGACGTTTGGTACACCCAAAGCACTCCTACGGTATCCGGGAGTTACACGATCTCATGGTCTAAGGAAAAGATACTTGACATTGGAAAAACTCTAGCAAACGAACTATACGATCTTGTGCTATGTTTAGGATTGGGTCTTGTCCATCACATCATTCTCCCAATGATGTGATCTCGTTATCAATGACATCCAATGTCCATAGTCAGGAAACCATGACTATCTGTTAATCAACGAGCTAGTCAACTAGAGGCTTACTAGGGACATGTTGGTGTCTATTTATTCACACATGTATTACGATTTCCGGATAACACAATTATAGCATGAATAAAAGACAATTATCATGAACAAGGAAATATAATAATAATGCTTTTATTATTGCCTCTAGGGCATATTTCCAACAGTCTCCCACTTGCACTAGAGTCAATAATCTAGTTACATTGTGATGAATCGAACACCCATGGAATTCTGGTGTTGATCATGTTTTGCTCTAGGGAGAGGTTTAGTCAACGGATCCGCTACATTCAGGTCCGTATGTACTTTACAAATATCTATGTCTCCATCTTGAACATTTTCACGAATGGAGTTGAAGCTACGCTTGATGTGCCTAGTCTTCTTGTGAAACCTGGGCTCCTTGGCAAGTGCAATAGCTCCATTGTTGTCACAGAAGAGTTTGATTGGCCCCGACGCATTGGGTATGACTCCTAGGTCGGTGATGAAATCCTTCACCCAAATTGCTTCATGTGCTGCCTCCGAGGCTGCCATGTACTCCGCTTCACATGTAGATCCCGCCATGAGCTCTGCTTGCAACTGCACCAGCTTACTGCCCCACCATTCAAAATATACACGTATCCGGTTTGTGACTTAGAGTCATCCAGATCTGTGTCGAAGCTAGCGTCGACGTAACCCTTTACGACGAGCTCTTCGTCACCTCTATAAATGAGAAACATTTCCTTAGTCCTTTTCAGGTACTTCAGGATATTCTTGACCGCTGTCCAGTGTCCCTTGCCAGGATTACTTTGGTACCTACCTACCAAACTTACGGCAAGGTTTACATCAGGTCTGGTACACAGCATGGCATACATAATAGAACCTATGGCTGAGGCATAGGGGATGACACTCATCTCTTCTATATCTTCTGCCGTGGTCGGACATTGAGCTGAGCTCAATTTCACACCTTGCAACACAGGCAAGAACCCCTTCTTAGACTGATCCATATTGAACTTCTTCAATATCTTATCAAGGTATGTGCTTTGTGAAAGACCTATGAGGCGTCTTGATCTATCTCTATAGATCTTGATGCCTAATATATATGCAGCTTCTTCAAGGTCCTTCATTGAAAAACTCTTATTCAAGTAGGCCTTAATGCTGTCCAAGAGTTCTATATCATTTCCCATCAAAAGTATGTCATCTACATAATATGAGAAATGCTACAGAGCTCCCACTCACTTTCTTGTAAATGCAGGCTTCTCCATAAGTCTGCGTAAACCCAAACGCTTTGATCATCTCATCAAAGCGAATGTTCCAACTCCGAGATGCTTGCACCAGCCCATAAATCGAGCGTGAAGGAAATATGCCCTAGAGGCAATAATAAAGTTATTATTTATTTCCTTATTTCATGATAAATGTTTATTATTCATGCTACAATTGTATTAACCGGAAACATAATACATGTGTGAATACATAGACAAACAGAGTGTCACTTGTATGCCTCTACTTGACTAGCTCGTTAATCAAAGATGGTTATGTTTCCCAACCATGGACAAAGAATTGTTATTTGATTAACGGGATCACATCATTAAATGAATGATCTGATTAACATGACCCATTCCATTAGCTTAGCACCCGATCGTTTAGTATGTTGCTATTGCTTTCTTCATGACTTATACATGTTCCTATGACTATGAGATTATGCAACTCCCGTTTGCTGGAGGAACACTTTGTGTGCTACCAAACGTCACAACGTAAATGGGTGATTATAAAGGTGCTCTACAGGTGTCTCCAAAGGTAGATGTTGGGTTGGCATATTTCGAGATTAGGATTTGTCACTCCGATTGTCGGAGAGGTATCTCTGGGCCCTCTCAGTAATGCACATCACATAAGCCTTGCAAGCATTACAACTAATGAGTTAGTTGCGAGATGATGTATTACGGAACGAGTAAAGAGACTTGCCGGTAATGAGATTGAACTAGGTATTGGATACCGACGATTGAATCTCGGGCAAGTAACATACCGATGACAAAGGGAACAACGTATGTTGTTATGCGGTCTGACCGATAAAGATCTTCGTAGAATATGTAGGAGCCAATATCGGCATCCAGGTCCCGCTATTGGTTATTGACCGGAGATTTGTCTCAGTCATGTCTGCATTATTCTCGAACCGTAGGGTCCGCACGCTTAACGCTACGATGACAATTATTATGAGTTTATGCATTTTGATGTACCGAAGTTAGTTCGGAGTCCCGGATGTGATCACGGACATGACGAGGAGTCTCGAAATGGCCGAGACATAAAGATTGATATATTGGATGACTATATTCGGACACCGGAAGCGTTCCGAGGAAGTTTTCGGATAAAACCGGAGCACCGGGGGTTACCGGAACCAACCGGGGGGTTAATGGGCCTCATGGGCCTAAAGTGGAGAAGAGGAAGGGGCTACCAGGGCAGGCCGCGCGCCCCCTCTCCCCCTAGTCCAAATTGGACAAGGAGGGAGGGGCGGCGCCCCCCCTTTTCCTTCTCTTCTTCCACCTCTCCTACTTGGACAAGGAAAGGGAGGGGAGTCCTACTCCCGGTAGGAGTAGGACTCCTCCTGCGCGCCTCCTCTAGGGCCGGCCGCACCCCCCCTTGGATCCTTTATATATGGAGGCAGAGGGGCACCCTAGGACACACAAGTTGATCATCGTGATCGTTCCTTAGCCGTGTGCGGTGCCCCCTTCCACCATATTCCACCTCGGTCATATTGTAGCCGCGCTTATGCGAAGCCCTGCGATGGTAGAGCATCAAGATCGTCACCATGTCGTCGTGCTGACGGAACTCATCCCCGAAGCTTTGCTGGATCGGAGCCCGGGGAGCGTCATCGAGCTGTACGTGTGCTAAGAACTCGGAGGTGCCGGAGTAACGGTGCTTGGATCGGTCGGATCGGGAAGACGTACGACTACTTCCTCTACGTTGCGTCAACGCTTCCGCTTCGGTCTACGAGGGTACGTAGACAACACTCTCCCCTCTCGTTGCTATGCATCACCATGATCTTGCGTGTGCATAGGAAAATTTTGAAATTACTACGTTCTCCAATAGTGGCGTCCGAGCCTAGGTTTTATGGTTTGATGTTATGTGCACGAGTAGAACACAAGTGAGTTGTGGGCGATATAAGTCATACTGCCTACCAGCATGTCATACTTTGGTTCGGCGGTATTGTTGGACGAAGCGGCCCGGACCGATATTACGCGTACGCTTACGCGAGACCGGTTCTCCCGACATGCTTTGCACATAGGTGGCTTGCGGGTGACAGTTTCTCCAACTTTAGTTGAACCGAGTGTGGCTACGCCCGGTCCTTGCGAAGGTTAAAACGGCATCAACTTGACAAACTATCGTTGTGGTTTTGATGCGTAGGTAAGATTGGTTCTTGCTTAAGCCCGTAGCAGCCACATAAAACTTGCAACAACAAAGTAGAGGACGTCTAACTTGTTTTTGCAGGGCATGTTGTGATGTGATATGGTCAAGACATGATGCTGATTTTATTGTATGAGATGATCATGTTTTGTAATCGAGTTATCGGCAACTGGCAGGAGCCATATAGTTGTCGCTTTATTGTATGCAATGCAATCGTGCTGTAATGCTTTACTTTATCACTAAGCGGTAGCGATAGTCGTGGAAGCATAAAAGTGGCGAGACGACAACGATGCTGCAATGGAGATCAAGGTGTCGCGCCGGTGACGATGGTGATCATGACGGTGCTTCGGAGATGGAGATCACAGGCACAAGATGATGATGGCCATATCATATCACTTATATTGATTGCATGTGATGTTTATCTTTTATGCATCTTATCTTGCTTTGATTGACGGTAACATTATAAGATGATCTCTCACTAAATTATCAAGAAGTGTTCTCCCTGAGTATGCACCATTGCGAAAGTTGTTCGTGCTGAGACACCACGTGATGATCGGGTGTGATAGGCTCTACGTTCAAATACAACGGGTGCAAAACAGTTGCACACGCGGAATACTCAGGTTATACTTGACGAGCCAAGCATATACAGATATGGCCTCGGAACACGGAGACCGAAAGGTCGAGCGTGAATCATATAGTAGATATGATCAACATAGTGATGTTCACCAATGAAACTACTCCATCTCACGTGATGATCGGACATGGTATAGTTGATTTGGATCACGTGATCACTTAGAGGATTAGAGTGATGTCTATCTAAGTGGGAGTTCTTAAGTAATATGATTAAATTGAACTTAAATTTATCATGAACTTAGTCCTGGTAGTATTTTGCAAATTATGTTGTAGATCAATAGCTCGCGTTGTTGCTTCCCTATGTTTATTTTGATATGTTCCTAGAGAAAAACTATGTTGAAAGATGTTAGTAGCAATGATGCGGATTGGATCTGTGATATGAGGTTTATCCTCATTGCTGCACAGAAAAATTATGTCCTTGATGCACCGCTAGGTGACAGACCTATTGCAGGAGCAGATGCAGACGTTATGAACGTTTGGCTAGCTCAATATGATGACTACTTGATAGTTTAGTGCACCATGCTTAACGGCTTAGAATCGGGACTTCAAAGACGTTTTGAACGTCATGGACCATATGAGATGTTCCAGGAGTTGAAGTTAATATTTCAAGCAAATACCCGAGTTGAGAGATATGAAGTCTCCAACAAGTTCTATAGCTAAAAGATGGAGGAGAATCGCTCAACTAGTGAGCATGTGCTCAGATTGTCTGGGTACTACAATCGCTTGAATCAAGTGGGAGTTAATCTTCCAGATAAGATAGTGATTGACAGAATTCTCTAGTCACCATCATCAAGTTAGTAGAACTTCGTGATGAACTATAATATGCAAGGGATAACGGAAACAACTCCCAAGCTCTTCGTGATGCTGAAATCAACGAAGGTAGAAATCAAGAAAAACATCAAGTGTTGATGGTTGACAAGAGCACTAGTTTCAAGAAAAGGGCAAAAGGGAAGAAGGGGAAATTCAAGAAGAATGGCAAGCAAGTTGCTGCTCAAGTGAAGAAGCCCAAGTCTAATCCTAAGCCTGAGACTAAGTGCTTCTACTGCAAAGGGACTGGTCACTGGAAGCAGAACTACCCCAAGTGATTGGCGGATAAAAAGGATGGCAAAGTGAACATAAGTATATTTGATATACATGTTATTGATGTGTACTTTACTAGTGTTTATAGCAACCCCTCAGTATTTGATACTAGTTCAGTTGCTAAGATTAGTAACTCGAAACAGGAGTTGCAGAATAAACAGAGACTAGTTAAGGGTGAAGTAACGATGTGTGTTGGAAGTGGTTCCAAAATTGATATGATCATCATCGCACACTCCCTATACTTTCGGGATTAGTGTTGAACCTAAATAATTGTTATTTGGTGTTTGCGTTGAGCATGAATATGATTTGATCATGTTTTACGGTTATTCATTTAAGTAAGAGAATAAATTGTTGTTCTGTTTACATGAATAAAACCTTATATGGTTACACACCCAATGAAAATAGTTCGTTGGATCTCGATCGTAGTGATACACATAAACATAATATTGAAATCAAAAGATGCAAAGTTAATAATGATAGTGCAAACTTATTTGTGGCACTGCCGTTTAGGTCATATTGGTGTAAAGCGCATGAAGAAACTCCATGCTGTTGGGCTTTTGGAATCACTTGATTATGAATCACTTGATGCTTGCGAACCATGGCTCATGGGTAAGATGACTAAGACTCTATTCTTCGGAACTATGGAGCGAGCAACAGATTTGTTGGAAACCATACATACTGATGTATGTGGTCCGATGAATATTGAGGCTCACGACAGGTATCATTATTTTCTGATCTTCACAGATGATTTGAGCAGATATGAGTATATCTACTTGATGAAACATAAGTCTGAAACATTTGAAAAGTTCGAAGAATTTCAGAGTGAAGTGAAAAATCATCGTAACAAGAAAATAAAGTTTCTACGATCTGATCTTAGAGAAGAGTATTTGAGTTACGAGTTTGGCCTTCAGTTAAAAACAATGTGAAATAGTTTCACTACTCACGCCACCTGGAACACCACAATGTAATGGTGTGTCCGAACGTCATAACCGTACTTTATTAGATATGGTGCGACCTATGATGTTTCTTACCGATTTACCACTATCGTTTTGGGGTTATGCATTAAAGACAGCTGCATTCACGTTTAAAAGGGCACCATCTAAGTCCGTTGAGACAACACAATCTGAACTGTGGTTTGGCAAGAAACCAAAGTTGTCGTTTCTTAAAGTTTGGGATTGTGATGCTTATATGAAAAGGTTTCATCCTGATAAGCTCAAAACCAAATCGGATAAATATGTCTTCATAGGATACCCAAAGGAAACTGTTGGGTACACCTTCTATCACAGATCTGAAGGCAAGACATTCGTTGCTAAGAATGGATCCTTTCCAGAGAAGGAGTTTCTCTTGAAAGAAGTGAGTGGGAGGAAAGTAGAACTTGATAAGGTAATTGTACCTTCTCCCTTATTGGAAAGTAGTTCATCACAAAAATCTGTTCTTGTGACTACTACACCAATTAGTGAGGAAGCGAATGATGATAATCATGTAACTTCAGATCAAGTTACTACCGAATCTCGTAGGTAAACCAGAGTGAGATCCGCACCAGAGTGGTACGGTAATCCTGTTCTGGAGGTCATGTTACTTGACCATGACGAACCTACGAACTATGAGGAAGCGATGATGAGCCCAGATTCCGCGAAATGGTTTGAGGCCATGAAATCTGAGATATGATCCATGTATGAGAACAAAGTTTGGACTTTGGTTGACTTGTCCGATGATCGGCAAGCCATAGAAAATAAATGGATCTTCAAGAGGAAGACGGACGTTGATAGTAGTGTTACTATCTACAAAGCTAGAATTGTCGCAAAAGGTTTTCGACAAGTTCAAAGTGTTGACTACGATGAGAGTTTCTCACTCGTATCTATGCTTAAGTCTGTCCGAATCATGTTAGCAATTGCCGCATTTTATGAAATCTGGCAAATGGATAAACAAAACTGCATTCCTTAATGGATTTCTTTAAGAAGAGTTGTATATGATGCAACCAGTATGTTTTGTCAATCCTAAAGGTGCTAACAAAATATGCAAGCTCCGGCG
This sequence comes from Triticum monococcum, assembly GCA_034509565.1. Lineage (NCBI taxonomy): Eukaryota > Viridiplantae > Streptophyta > Magnoliopsida > Poales > Poaceae > Triticum > Triticum monococcum. The sequence continues at coordinate 31,401,190 of CM067841.1, read as the reverse complement.
ATTCATCTATGGACTCGTGCAAGCATCTTAGAGTTGGAATACACGCTTTGATAAGTTGATCAAAGCATATAGTTTTATACAGACTTGCGGTGAAGCCTGTATTTACAAGAAAGTGAGTGGGAGCACTACAGCATTTCTGATAAGTATATGTGAATGACATATTGTTGATCAGAAATAATGTAGAATTATTCTGTAAAGCATAAAGGAGTGTTTGACAGGAGTTTTTCAAAGAAAGACTTTGGTGAAGCTGCTTACATATTGAGCATCAAGATCTATAGAGATAGATCAAGACGCTTGATAAGTTTTTTCAATAAATACATACCTTGACAAGATTTTGAAGTAGTTCAAAATGGAACAGTCAAAGAAAGAGTTTCTTGCCTATGTTACAAGGTGTGAAATTGAGTAAGACTCAAAGCCCGACCACGGCAGAAGATAGAAAGAGAATGAATGTCATTCCCTATGCCTTGGTCATTGGTTCTATAAAGTATGCCATGCTGTGTACTAGATCTATTATATACCCTACCACTGAGTTTGGCAAGGGAGTACAATAGTGACCTAGGAGTAGATCACTGGACAGCGGTCAAAATTATCCTTAGTGGAATAAGGATATGTTTCTCGATTATGGAAGTGAAAAAGGGTTCGTCGTAAAGGGTTACGCCGATGCAAGTTTTGACACTAATCTAGATGACTCTAAGTCTCGGTCTAGATACATATTGAAAGTGGGAGCAATTAGCTAGAGTAGCTCCATACAGAGCATTGTTGACATATAAATTTGCAAAATACATGCGGATCTGAGTGTGGCAGACCCGTTGACTAAGATTCTCTCACAAGCAAAACATGATCACACCTTAGTACTCTTTGGGTGTTAATCACATAGCGATGTGAACTAGATTACTGAATCCAGTAAACCCTTTGGGTGTTGGTCACATGGCGATGTGAACTATGGGTGTTAATCACATGGTGATGTGAACTATTGTTGTTAAATCACATGACGATGTGAACTAGATTATTGACTCTAGTGCAAGTGGGAGACTGAAGGAAATATGCCCTAGAGGCAATAATAAAGTTATTAATTATTTCCTTATTTCATGATAAATGTTTATTATTCATGCTACAATTGTATTAACCGGAAACATAATACATGTGTGAATACATAGACAAACAGAGTGTCACTAGTATGCCTCTACTTGACTAGCTCGTTAATCAAAGATGGTTATGTTTCCCAACCATGGACAAAGAATTGTTATTTGATTAACGGGATCACATCATTAAATGAATGATCTAATTAACATGACCCATTCCATTAGCTTAGCACCCGATCGTTTAGTATGTTGCCATTGCTTTCTTCATGACTTATACATGTTCCTATGACTATGAGATTATGCAACTCCCGTTTGCCGAAGGAACACTTTGTGTGCTACCAAACGTCACAACGTAAATGGGTGATTATAAAGGAGCTCTACAGGTGTCTCCAAAGGTAGATGTTGGGTTGGCGTATTTCGAGATTAGGATTTGTCACTCCGATTGTCGGAGAGGTATCTCTGGGCCCTCTCGGTAATGCACATCACATAAGCCTTGCAAGCATTACAACTAATGAGTTAGTTGCGAGATGATGTATTACGGAACGAGTAAAGAGACTTGCCGGTAATGAGATTGAACTAGGTATTGGATACCGACGATCGAATCTCGGGCAAGTAACATACCGATGACAAACGGAACAACGTATGTTGTTATGCGGTCTGACCGATAAAGATCTTCGTAGAATATGTAGGAGCCAATATGGGCATCCAGGTACCGCTATTGGTTATTGACCGGAGATTTGTCTCAGTCATGTCTGCATTATTCTCGAACCGTAGGGTCCGCATGCTTAACGTTATGATGACAGTTATTATGAGTTCATGCATTTTGATGTACCGATGTTAGTTCGGAGTCCTGGATGTGATCACGGACATGACGAGGAGTCTCGAAATGGTCGAGACATAAAGATTGATATATTGGATGACTATATTCGGACACCGGAAGCGTTCCAAGGAAGTTTTCGGATAAAACCGGAGCACCGAGGGGTTACCGGAACCCCCCGGGGGGTTAATGGGCCTCATGGGCCTAAAGTGGAGAAGAGGAAGGGGCTGCCAAGGCAGGCCGCGCGCCCCCTCTCCCCCTAGTCCGAATTGGACAAGGAGGGAGGGGCGGCGCCCCCCCCCCTTTTTCCTTCTCTTCTTCCACCTCTCCTACTTGGACAAGGAAAGAGAGGGGAGTCCTACTCCCGGTAGGAGTAGGACTCCTCCTGCGCGCCTCCTCTAGGGCCGGCCGCACCCCCCCTTGGATCCTTTATATACGGAGGTAGAGGGGCACCCTAGGACACACAAGTTGATCATCGTGATCGTTCCTTAGCCGTGTGCGGTGCCCCCTTGCACCATATTCCACCTCGTTCATATTGTAGCAACGCTTAGGCGAAGCCCTACGACGGTAGAACATCAAGATCATCACCACGCCGTCGTGCTGATGGAACTCATCCCCGAAGCTTTGCTGGATCGGAGCCCGAGGAGCGTCATCGAGCTGTACGTGTGTTAAGAACTCGGAGGTGCCGGAGTAACGGTGCTTGGATCGGTCGGATCGAGAAGACGTACGACTACTTCCTCTACGTTGCGTCAACGCTTCCGCTTCGGTCTACGATGGTACATAGACAACACTCCCCCCTCTCGTTGATATGCATCACCATGATCTTGCGTGTGCGTAGGAAAATTTTGAAATTACTACGTTCCCCAACAGAGTGTTGGAGCTTGCACACCTTGTCAGCATTCTTAGGATCGACAAAACCTTCCGGCTGCATCATATACAATTCTTCCTTAAGGAAACCATTAAGGAATGCCGTTTTGACGTGCATTTGCCATATCTCATAATCATAGAATGCGGCAATTGCTAACATGATTCAGACGGACTTTAGCTGCGCTACCGGTGAGAAAGTCTCATCGTAGTCAACCCCTTGAACTTGTCGATAACCCTTAGCGACAAGCCGAGCTTTATAGATGGTCACATTACCATCCGCGTCTGTCTTCTTCTTAAAGATCCATTTATTTTCTATGGCTCGCCGCTCAACGGGCAAGTCAGTCAAAGTCCATACTTCGTTTTCATACATGGATCCTCTCTCGGATTTCATGGCTTCTAGCCATTTGTCGGAATCCGGGCCCTGAAGGAAATATGCCCTAGAGGCAATAATAAAGTTATTATTTATTTCCTTATTTCATGATAAATGTTTATTATTCATGCTAGAATTGTATTAACCAGAAACATAATACATGTGTGAATACATAGACAAACAGAGTGTCACTATTATGCCTCTACTTGACTAGCTCGTTAATCAAAGATGGTTATGTTTCCTAACCATGGACAAAGAGTTGTTATTTGATTAACGGGATTACATCATTAGGTGAATGATCTGATTGACATGACCCATTCCATTAGCTTAGCACCCGATCGTTTAGTATGTTGCTATTGCTTTCTTCATGACTTATACATGTTCCTATGACTATGAGATTATGCAACTCCCGTTTGCCAGAGGAACACTTTGTGTGCTACCAAACGTCACAACGTAACTGGGTGATTATAAAGGAGCTCTACAGGTGTCAACAAAGGTACATGTTGGGTTGGCGTATTTCGAGATTAGGATTTGTCACTCCGATTGTCGGAGAGGTATCTCTGGGCCCTCTCAGTAATGCACATCACATAAGCCTTGCAAGCATTGCAACCAATAAGTTAGTTGCGAGATGATGTATTACGAAACGAGTAAAGAGACTTGCCGGTAACAAGATTGAACTAGGTATTGAGATACCGAGATCGAATCTCGGGCAAGTAACATACCGATGACAAAGGGAACAACGTATGTTGTTATGCGGTCTGACCGATAAAGATCTTCGTAGAATATGTGGGAGCCAATATGAGCATCCAGGTTCCGTTATTGGTTATTGACCGAAGACGTGTCTCGGTCATGTCTACATTGTTCTCGAACCCGTAGGGTCCGCACGCTTAAGGTTTCGATGACAGTTATATTGGGCCTTATTGGGCCATACGGGAAAGAGAGAGGAGCTGCCTAGGGTAGGCCGCGCGCCCCCCAAGGCCTAGTCCGAATTGGACTAGGGGGAGGTGCTGCGCCCCCTCCTTCCTTCCCTTCTCCTTTCCCCTTTCTTGTCTCCTACTCCTAATACTTGGAAGGACTCCTAGTTGGACTAGGAAAGGGGAAATCCTACTCCCGGTGGGAGTAGGACTCCCCTAGGGCGCGCCATAGAGAGGGCCGGCCCTCCCCTCCTCCACTCCTTTATATACGGGGGCAGGGGGCACCCCATAGACACAGAAGTTGATCTTCGTGATCGTTCTCTTAGCCGTGTGCGGTGCCCCCTTCCACCATAATCCTTGATAATATTGTAGCGGTGCTTAGGCGAAGCCCTGCGATGGTAGAACATGAAGACCGTCACCACGCCATCATGCTGACGGAACTCTTCCCCGACACTTTGCTGGATCGGAGTCCGGGGATCGTCATCGAGCTGAACGTGTGCTAGAACTCGGAGGTGCCGTAGTTTCGGTGCTTGGATCGGTCGGATCATGAAGACGTACGACTACATCAACCGCGTTGATATAACGCTTTCGCTTTCAGTCTACGAGGGTACGTAGACAACACTCTCCCGTTCGTTGCTATGCATCACCATGATCTTGCGTGTGCGTAGGAATTTTTTTGAAATAACTATGTTCCCCAACAGTGGCATCCGAGCCTAGGTTTTATGGTTTGATGTTATATGCACGAGTAGAACACAAGTGAGTTGTGGGCGATATAAGTCATACTGCTTAACAGCATGTCATACTTTGGTTCGGTGGTATTGTTGGATGAAGCGGCCCGGACCGAAATTACGCGTACGCTTACGTGAGACTGGTTCTACCACCGTGCTTTGCACACAGGTGGCTGGCGGGTGTCAGTTTCTCCAACTTTAGTTGAACCGAGTGTGGCTACGCCCGGTCCTTGCGACTGTTAAAACAGCACCAACTTGACAAACTATCGTTGTGGTTTTGATGCGTAGGTAAGATTGGTTCTTGCTTAAGTCCATAGCAGCCACGTAAAACTTGCAACAACAAAGTAGAGGACGTCTAACTTGTTTTTGCAGGGCATGTTGTGATGTGCTATGGTCAAAACGTGATGAGATATAAGTTGTTGTATGAGATGATCATGTTTTGTTGAAGTTATCGGCAACTGGTAAAAGCCTTATGGTTGTCTCTTTATTGCATAAGATGCAAGCGCCAAATAATTGCTTTACTTTATCGCTATGCGATAGCAATAGTTGCAAGAGCAATTGTTGGCGAGACGACCATGTGACGACACATTGATATAGATCAAGATGATGGAGATCATGGTGTCATGCCGGTGACGATGGAAATCATGACGATGCTTTGGAGATGGAGATCAAAGGCACAAGATGATCATGGCCATATCATGTCACATATTTTGATTGCATGTGATGTTTATCTTGTATACATCTTATTTTGCTTATTTCGACGGTAGCTTTATAAGATGACCTCTCACTAAATTTCAAGATAAAAGTGTTCTCCCTGAGTATGCACTGTTGTCAAAGTTCGTCGTGCCCAGACACCATGTGATGATCGGGTGTGATAAGCTCTACGTCCATCTACAACGGGTGCAAGCCAGTTTTGCACACGCAGAATACTCAGGTTAAACTTGACGAGCCTAGCATATGCAGATATGGCCTCGGAACACGGAGACCGAAAGGTCGAGCGTGAATCATATAGTAGATATGATCAACATAGTGATGTTCACCATTGAAAGCTACTCCATTTCACGTGATGATCGGTTATGGTTTAGTTGATTTGGATCACGTGATCACTTAGAGGATTAGAGGGATGTCTATCTAAGTGGGAGTTCTTAAGTAATATGATTAATTGAACTTTAATTTATCATGAACTTAGTCCTGGTAGTATTAGCATATCCATGTTGTAGATCAATAACTCGCGTTGTTGCTTCCCTATGTTTATTTTGATATGTTCCTAGAGAAAATTGTGTTGAAAGATATTAGTAGCAATGATGCGGATTGGATCCGTGATCTGAGGTTTATCCTCATTGCTGCACAGAAAAATTATGTCCTTGATGCACCGCTAGGTGACAGACCTATTGCAGGAGCAGATGCAGACGTTATGAACGTTCGGCTAGCTCAATATGATGACTACTTGATAGTTTAGTGCATCATGCTTAACGGCTTAGAATCGGGACTTCAAAGAAGTTTTGAACGTCATGGACCATGTGAGATGTTCCAGGAGTTGAAGTTAATATTTCAAGCAAATACCCGAGTTGAGTAATATGAAGTCTCCAACAAGTTCTATAGCTAAAAGATGGAAGAGAATAGCTCATGGAATGGGGGTGCAGCTATGAGGTTCATGAGGGAGGGCACGCCATGATCGATCTGCTCAAGAGAGGGATCCTTCGTACAGGATGAGGAAGGGATCTGTGTTGATATGGGGGAGGCGAGGGAGGTTTCCTATTTTCGTGGTGCAGTTAACTCCTCACGAGACCTGATGTTAGTCTCCGTCGTTGATTAGTATGACAGGTGGGGCCATGGTAATCAAGCACGCGAGCTTAATTTCTTTTGACTAGAATTAGTCGCTATTGGCGGGAGACAGGGGAGGGAAAAGGGAAAAATCGGTGTGAAACCAAAAAGGAAAATGAGGGAGTAAAAATTTGAAGAGAAATAAGTTATATTATTTGTTATTATCATCTGGCCCAGTGACACACATTTGTACATATATTTGTCATAAATTCCACCATCGCGCGCAGGGCAGCGTTGGTCGAGGACGCCGCCCCGTTGCACCTACCCTCCCCTTGAGGCGGTGCTGGCGCTGCTCGGACAACTCCGCAGTGGTCTTGGACCAGTAGATGGCATAGGCCTCTGCCAATGCGGCGGTTGCGAGGACCCAGTTCAGCGGGATATCGGACATCGCGAACACGGTGCGGTGCTACGAGTTGCACCGCTCTCCACTCACTCGGCCGCCGTCACGCTATGGTGACATTATCCCGCCGTTGCGTCCCAGGTAATGCATAGGGCATCCGCATGTGTTATCAAGCGCTAGGTAGGGCTTCTGCTTCACGGTGATCTGGGCAATGGCATGGCGGTGATGGCAGCGGGGAGTCAATGAGGGCAGTGCCAAACGGCAATCACGGAGATAGCTCGAACTGTCGCTGTAACTCCTCATGTCCTCTGGAATGGGTGATTGGATCGGTGCGTTTGTGCTGTTTCAAGATCGGTTTGCATGGGAGAGCAGTTTGGTTGGACCGCATACATTAGCACGAGTCTGGACGCACGCAAAAAACATTATGCCTCATTAATATCATCTCGAAATAGGCTTTCGCCTCGCTTTATAGATAAAGCAACAATCCATACAAACATCCAACACAATTGGAACCACAAGGACGGCTTCGGCAGCAGCACAATCATGACAAAAAAAACAAAAAAGAAAGGGGGAAAAGCCACCTAGTAGAACGCCCCATCGGGCCATCTCCCACCGAGGACACAAAGGACCTTGACGCGAGTTGGGCCATCTCCCACCAAGGAGTCCATATGGACCATCAACAGCTTACCAATCGGCTCCAACACGGCCTTGAGGATGTGTTCCTGCTTGCCCCCTTCTGGGAGCCCATAGATGAACAACCACACCTGCTCAAGAGGAGGCACCGGGTCCGGCTTCACCACGGCCTTCTGAAATAGAGATCGTGAACTTGTCGATAGGGCACTTGACGTTGTCTGGGGTGCAAACGTTGAGCATCTCTGCCGAGGGGAAGGGCACCGAGAAGACCATCAGTGACGTCTCAGTGACCTCCCACGAGAAGACATTGTCTTTGTAATCGCCGATGTGTGCTGACAACTCGGCCTTGATGACCTCAATAGTCACCGCCAGGGACGACGGCAACTCCTAACCAGGGACGACATAGATTGACGCCAAGTGAGGCCAAACGGGCTGATCCTCCAGGGTCGCGTCCACGTAGTAGAACGCCTCATCAGGCACCCCGTACCCCAAGTAGGCAAGGGTGGAGGGGCACCTAGCTACGGGGCGATACACTCCGACCGGAAGTGCCCGGCGCATCCGCAATTGATGCACATCGTCTCCTCGCGGGTGCGGGGGCCGACGAGCATCCCGCCAGGGACACATGGGCGCGCGGCAGTCGAAAAGGAATCGGCGCATCCGCCAGGGACACATGGGCCGGCCCACCCAGCCGAGCAGCCCCGCAGGCAGGCGCGGCGGCGACGGACTCCATCATGACGACATGGCCACCAGTGACGGGCGCGCGGGTATGGGAGCGCCTTTGCATTCGCCGCTCCCACGTCCGTATGATATCAAAATCCCCCTTCAGTGAACTCTCATTAATACCATTAATGCATTATATTAAAAAAAGTATAAATTTGTTCTTATTTTCGGTCATGCCTCATTATTTGTGACCTCGGAATATTTCCCTGCCGCTAAAAAATATTATGTCTACGACTGAAGTCCAGTACTCTTAATTTTGCTTTTTATTTCAATTTATGTCTGTTTATTTATTTTTGATTGGATCGAAGGGAGAAAAGAAAAAATAGGCAACCAGGGAGGTGGCGCCTCCAACCAGACACAACAGCGAGGCTGTCTGGTCTTGCGCGTGACACCTCCTATTGATTGAGTTCATGGAACCAGAATATTTAACACTTCTATGCTGTTTATCATGATATATTTTCTCTGAATGTCGTTACTGTTTCATATTCACGTGTTAAGGAGAACACTAACAGAAGAAAACTAGATCGAGCAGAGAGCTGCCTCTCTTCCACAAACCATGACACATAAGCAGTTCAGAAACAGCATGATGAACAAGTGTGCCCAACAGAAAACAGTTTAACTGCAGTTCCTGTCTCTGAAGTAACGGCAGGAATTCCAAGATCCGACCCTTCTGATATATGGAAATATAACAAAAGACCTGTGTCCCCTGGGACCTAGGAACTGATGAGTAACGAGCAAGATCGGTTTTTCCAGGTATCAACTGTTGCAGCTGCAATTCCTTCAACCACCAAACAGAAATTGCCAGACACATAAAATAAATTCATCTACACTAGCTGAGTATTGTGTACTTTCTCTTGGAAATCACAATAGTAATTTGGTGGATTCTAAATCCATTGCACACTGCATAAAAATAACAAATATTACTGCAGTTGTAACCATTAAGTAATTGCAAAAGCTTAGCTTGTAAATATCTGATTTGCGATTTGAGTTCCTATCGTTGTACAACAGAAATTCAAAATTATATCATTTTTCAACAATTTATAAGAAGTGTATACTTGTTTCCAGTTCATAAACCGCATGTTATAGGCAAACACGATTGCAAGTTATTTAGGCTACAAAACTAGTGAAATCATCTTAATATATCTTTGGTTCAAAGAAAAGGCAACCAGATTGTACACTATTTCCTAACAATGTGAACTTGACATCCAACAACACAGAATGACAGTAAATTTGTGAGCACATAGTGCAGGTACGTAAAATCGGTGAACACATGGTACATTACAAGCAATAAATAGTATAACTAGCATTCACCTCTTGTACGAGAGCAACTAGCAAGTTCAAATAGTCCAATTCAATTGTTGACCAACTGAATTTTCACCATGATACAACACCAGCAGCAGCTGCAAAAGTTCCAGTTAGTCCCAAAAACCATATTGTACAATCTGAATCCTTTTAATCTAACAATTCACTAAAAGAAACAAAAATCTAAACATATGACATACAAGTGTCCAAATAACATCAATGATGCAAGCACAGAACAGATGTAGTTACAGCAGCAATTCCATCTCAAAAGGCAGCTAACAACTAGACAAGATCATGTAGCCGATGCCTATGTTAGCCAATTCAGAGTAACACTTGTTAATCCATCAGGCATAAGTCACTACTGTCAATGAAATAGCATGATCTAAGTCATTGGAAATAGCATGATCTAAGTCATTGGAAATAGCATGATCTAAGTCATTGTTTTTCTGACATCAATAAAGCGCGGATAAATCGTCAGCCAACGTCCATTTTCAGTACCAGGCTAACATACTGCGGTTGGGAGTTGGAACATCAAGGTTTGAAGTTCTGGAGAGAGCAGATCAATATAGGCTAGAAAATCCCTAAAAAAGATAAGAGATTAGAAACAAACAGAGTGGACACGTTCTTCAGTAATCTGCACTCAAAGCGCAACTAGAAAAAAAAGTGGCACATTCATCGTTTGTAGTATCTGATTAGGAAACAAACACGAGTTTTGAAGCAGTCAAACCATTTCCTAGCGGGCTGCAGTTGTGAACTGGAACAACAAGCTTAAAATATGGAGAAAAAAGATCAAGAAAAACTATACACAAACCATATCATTGGCATCCATACTCGACATTTTCCTCGAAAAATCATATGAATCATTTCTCCAATTGTTCAGAAAATCAATACAACCGAAATCTAAAGTCGACTGCACTTTCGAGAAGACAGTACCCAATTAACACCAATGGCGTTCTAAAATAACAGATTTAGTTACATAGCCACAGCTATAATTCAGTTATGTCCAAATTGAAGTTCTAGAAAGAGCAGAGCAATAGAGATGTTTCTAAAAAATCTATAATCTAGTCAGAAGTACCCAAATAACATCAGTGAAATACTCAGACGGCAAGTTTAGTTATAATACTACTCCAGTAGTAATCTACACACAAAAGCAACTATAGAACAAAATAACAGAGCCAGGGTAGTCAGGTTAGCTTCAAAAATGTTGTGGCACTTATTCTGCGAGTCACGGGAGCTGACGGAGTAGTCCAAACAACTATAGAACTTATGTTGGTAGTCCCTTCACGGACTATTGGAATTGGTCTGAACATCGAGGGTAGTCCAAACAACTGAACATAGCCCAGGTGGCACTGTACAACTCTGAAATCCATCCCCTTCGTCATCTACCAAACCCCCCTACATCCCACGGCCATGTCTCCAGGTGGCCACAAATAAGTTGACTAGATGAGAGGAGAAGGGAGGGAGGGAGGTTTACCTCGGTGATCAGTCTTGCCGTCCTGCACGGCGAGGGAGAAGATGGCCGGCCGGAGGAGCAGCGCACCGACGGCGGGCAGGTCGGAGTGGCGGCCGGAGGAGCAGTGGACACTACCAGACGACTTCCAGTCCTCCTACCACGGCCTTGCTGCTTCTCCTTTCTGTGATGTCTGCAAAGCCGCCACTCCCCTGTCCGTCGCTGCCTTCCCGCCGCTCGCCAGTCCGTCGCCGCCTTTTCGCCGCTCCCCTTTCCGTCCGCCTTCAAGCCTAACGAGAGGAGATTGGATGATTGATCCGTGTTGTAGTCGGAGGGAGAGACCTAGATCGATCTGGATATGAAGGGAAATATCAATCTGGATCGAGAATAGAAGAGGAAGATTTGTTACTTCGCGCGATTTGGTTTGTCTATGACAGTTAGCACAACTTTTCGCGCCACATTATTAACCATGTGTATCGGCGTGTCCTTTTTTTTTGCTGAATTAATTTCTATTTTTAATTATGTATATTTTTAGTTGTATAAAACATATAATTTGCAACAATAAATGGCAACATATAATATCTGTTGCACTAAATAGGGTCTCACGAGGTGCAAGTCTACAACGCATATGCTGCATCGTTTATATGCGTATCTATCGTGATTTTTGCACCATATAGTTAAAATGTTGTAGAACATGTGTTGCTTTATAGGGGGTATCCTTGTAGTAAAATATGCAAGCTCCAGCAATCCATCTATGAACTGGTGCAAGCATTTCAGAGTTGGAATACACGCTTTGATAAGTTGATCAAAGCATATAGTTTTATACAGACTTGCGGTGAAGTCTGTATTTACAAGAAAGTGAGTGGGAGCACTACAGCATTTCTGATAGGTATATGTGAATGACATATTGTTGATCAGAAATAATGTAGAATTATTCTGCAAAGCATAAAGGAGTATTTGAAAGGAGTTTTTCAAAGAAAGACCTCGGTGAAGCTGCTTACATATTGAGCATCAAGATCTATAGAGATAGATCAAAGCGCTTGATAAGTTTTTTCAATGAGTACATATCTTGACAAGATTTTGAAGTAGTTCAAAATGGAACAGTCAAAGAAAGAGTTCTTGCCTGTGTTACAAGGTGTGAAATTGAGTAAGACTCAAAACACGACCACGACAGAAGATAGAAAGAGAATGAAAGTCATTCCCTATGCCTTGGCCATAGGTTCTATAAAGTATGCCATGCTGTGTACCAGATCTATTGTATACCCTACACTGATTTTGGCAAGGGTGTACAATAGTGATCTAGGAGTAGATCACTGGACAGTGGTCAAAATTATCCTTAGTGGAATAAGGATATGTTTCTCAATTATGGACGTGACAAAAAGGGTTCGTCGTAAAGGGTTACGTCGATGTGAATTTTGACACTGATCTAGATGACTCTAAGTCTCAATCTGGATACATATTGAAAGTGGGAGCAATTAGCTAAGAGTAGCTCCGTGCAAAGCATTGTTGACATAGAAATTTGCAAAATACATACGGATCTGAATATGGCAGACCTGTTAACTAAACTTCTCTCACAAGCAAAACATGATCACACCTTAGTACTCTTTGGATGTTAATCACATAAGCGATGTGAACTAGATTACTGAATCTAGTAAACCCTTTGGGTGTTGGTCACATGGCGATGTGAACTATGGGTGTTAATCACATGATGATGTGAACTATCGATGTTAATCACATGGTGATGTGATCTAGATTATTGACTCTAGTGCAAGTGAGAGACTGAAGGAAATATACCCTAGAGGCAATAATAAAGTTATTATTTATTTCCTTATTTCATGTTAAATGTTTATTATTCATGCTAGAATTGTATTAACCGGAACATAATACATGTGTGAATACATAGACAAACAGAGTGTCACTAGTATGCCTCTACTTGACTAGCTCGTTAATCAAAGATGGTTATGTTTCCTAACCATGGACAAAGAGTTGTTATTTGATTAACGGGATCACATCATTAGGTGAATGATCTGATTGACATGACCCATTCCATTAGCTTAGCACCCGATCGTTTAGTATGTTGCTATTGCTTTCTTCATGACTTATACATGTTCCTATGACTATGAGATTATGCAACTCCCATTTGCCGGAGGAACACTTTGTGTGCTACCAAACATCACAACGTAACTGGGTGATTATAAAGGAGCTCTACAGGTGTCTCCAAAGGTACATGTTGGGTTGGCGTATTTTGAGATTAGGATTTGTCACTCCGATTGTCGGAGAGGTATCTCTGGGCCCTCTCGATAATGCACATCACATAAGCCTTGCAAGCATTGCAACTAATGAGTTAGTTGCGAGATGATGTATTACGAAACGAGTAAAGAGACTTGCCGGTAACGAGATTGAACTAGGTATTGAGATACCGACGATCGAATCTCGGGCAAGTAACATACCGATGACAAAGGGAATAACGTATGTTGTTATGTGGTCTGACCGATAAAGATCTTTGTAGAATACGTGGGAGCCAATATGAGCATCCAGGTTCCGCTATTGGTTATTGACCGGAGACGTGTCTCGGTCATGTCTACATTGTTCTCGAACCCGTAGGGTCCGCACGCTTAAGGTTTCGATGACAGTTATATTATGAGTTTATGAGTTTTGATGTACCGAAGGAGTTTGGAGTCCCGGATGGTATCGGGGACATGACGAGGAGTCTCGAAATGGTTGAGACGTAAATATCGATATATTGGACGACTATATTCGGACATCGGAAAGGTTCTGAGTGGTTCGCGTATTTTTCGGAGTACCGGGGAGTTACGGGAATACGGGGGAGAAGTATTGGGCCTTATTGGGCCATACGGGAAAGAGAGAGGGACTGCCTAGGGCAGGCCGCGGGCCCCCAAGGCCTAGTCCGAATTGGACTAGGGGGAGGGGCTGCGCCCCCTCCTTCCTTCCCTACTCCTTTCCCCTTTCTTGTCTCCTACTCCTAATACTTGGAAGGACTCCTAGTTGGACTTGGAAAGGGGAAATCCTACTCCCGGTGGGAGTAGGACTCCCCTAGGGTGCGCCATAGAGAGGGCCTGCCCTCCCCTCCTCCACTCCTTTATATACGGGGGCAGGGGGCACCCCATAGACACACAAGTTGATCTTCGCACTGCAAGGATACCCCTTATAAAACAACACTGCTTCTACAACATTTTGGCTAAACGTTGTAAAATTCATAATAGATACGCATATTATAGGTTGCAGATATGCGTTGCAGAATTCTTGATCCTACCGTGGGACATATATGAAAAAAAAGAAAACAAAAGAAAACAAAAAAAAGGAGAGAGGGATGCGCCAGAAATAGAGCCCCCGATGCCCCTCGTCTCTCCCAAATCGCCGCCACCAATCGCCTCGCCACCTTCCTCCCACCTCGCCGCCGGCCCTCCCCTCCGCTCTTCCCACATCGTGGCTATGGAGGCTACCAGATCCGCCTCATCCCCCACCCACCCATCCCTCTCACATCCCACCTCTCTCTCTGGATGCAGCTCCTCATTGCGCCATCTGCGGCGGGCTGATTCAGGCGACGTCCGGCGAATCCCGCCATCACGAAGCACAACCCGAGGTCCCCTCACACCACGGCGCCCTTCCATATGGCTAGATCGGGCGCTCGCGACTACGAAAGCCCAGCCGCGACCTTCCCTCGATGGCTAGGGTTTCGGGAGTCGGCTCCGCCGCCGGTGGCCATCATGTCCTTCTCGTCCGGTGAGTGAATCCCCTCCCCTGGCTTTGTCCTCTCTCTCTTCCCCTTTCTCTAACCTATGTTCTTCTCTTCTCTTCTCCTGTAGACGTCTAGGTTTGCACCCCCGATTCTATTGGAGCAAATCGCTATCAAAAATGTTTGGCCCTTGTGCGATGAACACTTGACAAGCCTGCAGACTGAGTTCCGATCTCCGTTTATTTACATTCATGCACTGATTGCTATTCTATTAAATTAGTAATTATTAGATATCAATGGAGCATCAATTTTTTTAAAAATTCTTATTAGTCATCAATCCTTGATACATAAGTCGGTAATCCTTTCAAATTTTATTTATGTAGATAAGAACTACTTCATATATGCGGACCCCATCTTAAATAGTCTATTGCAAGCGTTATAATATTTAAGGAGGGATGCAGTCTTAATAGGTCTCTATACGACAGTTTTGATGAGTTACTAATCGAAGTTTTTGTTGAAATTTCAGTCTTCTGGAGTCTGATGGTCAGGCTATTTAGGTGGCGATGTAGCTTGCTAATGGTGGCTTTCACGTCCATCTCAAATACTAGAGAACATGGACCTGTTGGGGGAAGCACGTACTCCTTTGTTTTAGTGAGCAGGTGAATTAACAATCCACATTGTTTCTTCTATATGATGTTTCTTTGACATTATTGATATGATTCAGAACAGTGATAAATACTTCTCTCCACACCTGTTAATGTACTGATTGTTGTGTGCTCTTATTATTCTAAACAATTTGGACTACTAGCTAAATACCCGTGCGTTGTTATGGGATAACAAACATTAAATTTCATGAACATGTCAAATGTGATACTGTTTTTGTAGTATGTGATACATTGTTACCACCGGTGGTGCTTCGTGAGGGCAAAAGCATGCCATGGCCTGCCCAGCCCATGGGGTAAAAATACATGTAGTAGTACAGATATAGGAGTAGCCCAGCTCACAGCTGCCTTGCTTGCCTGTAGTGTCACCTCTTCACGGTTCTTTCTTGGCCTCTGGGCTCTATTGCTCGATTCCTCTTCCTATCCAGCAGAGTAGTATGGGCACGAGCAACACGTACAACCACATGGAGGGCCAGAGAGACGTGGCGCGGAGCCGCCGTTGAGTCGCCGGTCGCACCGCCGCAGCAAGTAGCAGCGCCGTGCGGTGCGGAGGCCCAAGGGCGACCCATGCAGCGGTGGCCAGCCGGGCGAGTAGCAACCTAGACGACGAGCGCGCTGGTGCACAAGCACATGTGCAGCCCCAAAACTGTCTCTTGGACAGTACTAATTTTCGTATAAAATGTAGGTTATAACACTCTGAAATTCAATCAATTGATAATAAATATCTTAATTTGGTACTAGATATTTGTCATGGACAGCAGAGCTAATCAACGCGGAATTGATTTGGTTTTCAAGAGAAAAAAGAGATATAATGTTGAGAAAGATTTATCAGCAGCAGCTCTTCATCCATCGCTTGAGTTGAAATATTTGTGTTTCTTTAAATTTTGCCAGTCCAGGTTTTCCTTTGTAGCACCGCCACTGACTGTTACTTTCCAATTGTATTTCCATACACTGACGTCCTTCTCTTCCTTCGGTTTGAAAAGCTAGTATGCAACTCCCCAGTTAAATTCCTATGTCTTGCTAGCCTGTTCCTCTAAAACACACCACATATACACCGAATATTCTATGTTACTGTACACATTTTCTTTGTCATTTGGTTATGTGATTGTCCTGTCATAACATGCAGTTATTATATATGGACTTGGGTCAGGTCAATGCAGAGGATTCGTCTATATCAAGTACTTATCTACAAAACTAAAAAAGGTACTTATCTACTACCGATGTACATCATAGTGAAAATAAAACTGAATCCCAATACCCCACTTAGATGCAACCTACACCTGAGCTTTATGCATGTTCATGTGCAAACTATGCATATACTAAAGCTTGCAGGAAGCACACACACATATACACCAGCAGCGGCTCACTGTTAATCATCATGTTAGTCATTCATTAAGTAGAGGCTCACTGTTTGTTTGTGCGCAGGTTTCCAAAGAAATAAATACTCAATGCCATTCGGTGGTTTTCAATGTGCCAGTCTCCTTTTCTGCTCTTATTTAATTATTTATGTACTCTTATCTTGCCAATGATTTACCTATTGTTGTATGTAATTTAATGTGAGGCACCGCACTCATCCATTTCGGCAATATCGAGATGGAGGCCAACACCATGGATGGCTGGAGCTGCGAGTATATTTGTCCAAGATATGGCAGTGTTCGTAGTCATGGTTCTGGTAACTGTCTATGATCTCCATATCTTAACTATTTGTGAAGACGGAAATGCAAGTAATATTCTTCTTAGATGCTCTTGCCCTTTTTATTCGTAAATTGCTAAACTGACAACTGAGCCCTCACTACTTGTATTCATAAATTGCTGAATTACCCACATGAACTCTTGCTGTCACAGTCCGTAAATTGCTGAATTTCTCATTATGTCGCTTGCACTGTTCCATATGAGCAATGTCTATTGTGCTTTTAACCCGTCAACTAAGTAGGTACTATGTTATTAGTGGCTTGCTTTTAGGCCACAACCACATCTGTTTATTTTTCTCTTAGTCTGTTTATGTTTGTTATGTGACCTGAAGTAGTATATTGAGTTCTAAGGGAATACTTTCAGGTCAGAACTTTTCTTTGTATTAGTCGTAATCTAGCCGGGCAACCAATGTATCGGAAGTAATGACCCTTTGTAAGAAGTAATGTTTCTTATTTGTAGGGCAAGCCATCACTATTTGCATCATGTCAATGCATTGTGTATTAACGGTTCATTTGGTTATTTTCTTTGTAGATATACATGGATGATTATATGGGTGCGTGGTAAGTATACTACAATGATGATGATGATGATGATGTTCCAGTTCACGATGATGAAGATGATGTCTGTTTTCAGTTTTAGTTATGATGGTTGTTTTCAGTTTTAGTTAAGTTGTAGGGATGCTGTTCCTGTTGGATGATGTTCCTTGGTTGGGTTTTAGTTAAGTTGTAGGGTTGTTGATGGATGCTGTCAGTTTAACTTTCGTTGTCAAGAGAATGTTTAGATTATGCATCACATTTGGATGTTATTCCTCCTGTAATATCAACTATTGTAATCCCACAATTTTTCTCAATATATGATTTCTTCCTCTCGTGCGTATATTTTGTCTTCTGACTTGATATACATACTTAGTATCATTATGTGAAGCATTAATTTAATTGTTGGCAATATATAAAATATTATTCACATTTTATACGTAAAACACCTGAAGCGTTGCAAATTCTTTGTTGCGAAGCAATGAGATTTTGATTCCTGTACATTAACCACCAACGTATATGAGTGTTGTAAAAGTCTGTTTTATGTGTTGCACTCCTGCAACGGTTCCTTTTACCAACGGAAGTATAAGCGTTGCATTATGCGCTAGCAACACTGGATAAGGCAACACATCCCAAACCGTTGGTAAAGTCCCTGGCAACACATATATGGACTTTTAGATACGGAAAAATGCGTTGCTATAGGTGGGGTCCTGTTGTAGTGTCGTGATCGTTCTCTTAGCCATGTGCTGTGCCCCCTTTCACCATAATCCTCGATAATATTGTAGCGGTGCTTAGACGAAGCCCTGTGACGGTAGAACATCAATTTCGTCACCACGCCGTCGTGCTGACGGAACTCTTCCCCGACACTTTGCTGGATCGGAGTCCGGGGATCGTCATCGAGCTGAACGTGTGCTAGAACTCGGAGGTGCCGTAGTTTCGCTGCTTGGATCGGTCGGATCGTGAAGACGTACGACTACATCAACCGCGTTGATATAACGCTTCCGCTTTCGGTCTACGAGGGTACGTAGACAACACTCTCCCCTCTCGTTGCTATGCATCACCATGATCTTGCGTGTGCGTAGGAATTTTTTTTGAGATTACTCCCCAACAGGCCCGCCATCACTTCTTCATAGTTCGAAGGTTCACCGTTGTCTAACAACATGATTTCCAAGACAGGATTGCCGTACCACTCTGGTGCAGAACGTGTCCTTGTGGACCTAAGAAGTTCAGTAGCAACTTTCTGAAGTTTCATGATCATCATCATTAATTTCCTCTCTAGTCGGTGCAGGCACCTCAGGAACATTTTCTTGAGTTGCGCCATTTTCCGGTTCAAGAGGTAATACTTCATCAAGTTCTACTTTCCTCCCACTTACTTCTTTGGAGAGAAACTGTTTCTCTAGAAAGGATCCATTCTTAGCAACAAAGATCTTGCCTTCGGATCTGAGGTAGAAGATATACCCAATAGTTTCTTTAGGGTATCCTATGAAGACGCACTTTTCCGATTTGGGTTCGAGCTTTTCAGGTTGAAGTTTCTTGACATAAGCATCGCATCCCCAAACTTTTAGAAACAACAATTTAGGTTTCTTCCCAAACCATAATTCAAACGGTGTCGTCTCAACGGATTTTGACGGAGCCCTATTTAAAGTGAATGCGGCAGTCTCTAAAGCATAGCCCCAAAATGATAGCGGTAAATCGGTAAGAGACATCATAGATCGCACCATATCTAATAGAGTGCGATTACGACGTTCGGACACACCATTACGCTGAGGTGTTCCAGGTGGCGTGAGCTGTGAAACTATTTCACATTTTCTTAAGTGTGTGCCAAATTCGTGACTCAAGTATTCTCCCCCATGATCTGATCGCAAGAACTTGATTTTCCTGTCACGTTGATTCTCAACCTCACTCTGAAATTCCTTAAACTTTTCAAAGGTCTCAGACTTGTGTTTCATTAAATAGATATACCCATATCTACTCAAGTCATCAGTGAGGGTGAGAACATAACGATAGCCACCGCGAGCCTCAACACTCATTGGACCGCACACATCAGTATGTATGATTTCCAATAAGTTGGTTGCTCGCTCCATTGTTCCTGAGAACGGAGTCTTGGTCATTTTTCCCATGAGGCATGGTTCGCACGTGTCAAATGATTCATAATCAAGAGACTCTAAAAGTCCATCTGCATGGAGCTTCTTCATGCGTTTGACACCTATGTGAACAAGGCGACAGTGCCACAAGTATGTGGGACTATCATTATCAATCTTACATCTTTTGGTATTCACACTATGAATATGTGTAGCATTGCGCTCGAGATTCATTAAGAATAAACCATTCACCATCGGAGCATGACCATAAAACATCTCTCATATAAATGGAACAACCATTATTTTCGGATTTAAATGAGTAGCCATCTCATATTAAATGAGATCCTGATACAATGTTCATGCTCAAACTTGGCACTAAATAACAATTATTGAGGTTCAAAACTAATCCCGTAGGTAAATGTAGAGGTAGCGTGCCGACGGCGATCACATCGACCGTGGAACCATTCCCGACGCGCATCGTCACCTCGTCCTTCGCCAGTCTCTGCTTATTCCGCAGCTCCTGCTTTGAGTTACAAATATGAGCAACTGCACCGGTATCAAATACCCAAGAGCTACTATGAGTACTAGTAAGGTACACATCAATTACATGTATATCACATATACCTTTCGTGATGCCGGCCTTCTTGTCCGCTAAGTATTTGGGGCAGTTCCGCTTCCAGTGACCACTTCCCTTGCAATAAAAAAACTCAGTCTCGGGCTTGGGTTCATTCTTTGGCTTCTTCCTGGCAGCTTGTTTCGGTTCGGCAGGGGGCGGAGAGAGCACAAAGAGCAGATCAAGGCGAAACGCACGAGCACGCGATCAATTTACCCAGGTTCGGGCGGCACGGATGCGTAAAACCCTACTCCTGCTTTGTGGTTGTATTGATATCTTGCTCGGCAGCGCTGATTGCTACAGTACACACCAGCAGCTAACGAGACCGAGCGTGAGAGTATTCTGTTGGCCGACCCTCTCTACGTTGCGCATGGGCCTCCTTTTATATGCTCAAGGGGTCACCGACAGGTGGCAACGTAGACAAGGGTAAAAATGGAAAAGGCGTGGCGGTTGGCACCGCCGCCTACTACAGTGAATCATACCTAACCCTGACGGCAGGGGACAAGGGCATTAAATGCCTGTCTGCGTCGCCTAGACGGTGCAGAAAGGGACCGCCAGGGACGCCACTACTTGCCATGATGGCAATCTTGTCAGCGCCGCTTGCCACCGTGTACCTCTGGCTGCACAGCTTCCCGCCACGTACGCCTGGAAGGGTCCCAGAGCGACACGTTGGTGGATGTGCTGGAGCGCAGGTACAGAGTGGAGGCTTGCCGCGGCAAGTGCCTTGCCGCGGTCGTTGTCTTGTCGCGTCCGGGAGCTCGTCGCTCACCGGGCCTCACCGGGACGCGCGGTGCATCACGTCAAGTTCCTTGAGATGCCTTGGTTGGCCTTCCCGGCAAGCTCCTCTTGCCGGGAAGGAGACAAGACCCCGGCAAGAGGAGCTTGCCGGGAAGGCCAACCAAGGCATCTCAAGGAACTTGCCGCGATGCACCGCACGTCCCGGCGAGGCCCGGTGAGCGACGAGCTCCCGGACGCGACAAGACAACGACCGCGGCAAGGCACTTGCCGCAGCAAGCCTCCACTCTGTACCTGCGCTCCAACACATCCATCAACATGTCGCTCTGGGACCCTTCCAGGCGTACGTGGCGGGAAGCTGTGCAGCCAGAGGTACACAGTGGCAAGCGGCGCTGACAAGATTGCCATCATGGCAAGCAGTGGCGTCCCTGGCGGTCCCTTTCTGCACCGTCTAGGCGACGCAGACAGGCATTTAATGCCCTTGTCCCCTACCGTCAGGGTTAGGTATGATTCACTGTAGTAGGCGGCGGTGCCAACCGCCACGCCTTTTCCATTTTTACCCTTGTCTACGTTGCCACCTGTCGGTGACCCCTTGAGCATATAAAAGGAGGCCCATGCGCCACGTAGAGAGGGTCGGCCAACAGAATACTCTCACGCTCGGTCTCGTTAGCTGATGGTGTGTACTGTAGTAATCAGCGCTCCCGAGCAAGAAATCAATACAACCACAAAGGAGGAGTAGGGTTTTACGCATCCGTGCCGCCCGAACCTGGGTAAATTGATCGCGTGCTCGTGCATTTCGCCTTGATCTGCTCTTCGTGCTCTCTCCGCCCCCTGCTGAACCGAAAGGGGCTCGGTCCGCTGGTCCCATAGGTGTCTGTGGGATCAGCACCCCCGACATCTTTGGCGCGTCAGGTAGGGGCGCGTCGAGGTTGTGTGAACCTGATCCGACGTTCGCACTATCGGTGTACTAGAGTAGGGGTACCCTAGTATCCCGAACTTGTGCACGGGCAATCGCAGCGTCCCGCGGCAAGGCTTGCCGGCTGACCGCCAAGATCCTCCGTGGTTCCTTTGGAGCCATTCAAGAACAAAGTATCCAAGCCAAGGAGACAAAACCCCGGCAAGAGGAGCTTGCCGGGAAGGAGACAAGACCCCGGCAAGAGGAGCTTGCCGGGAAGGAGACAAGACCCCGGCAAGAGGAGCTTGACGGGAAGGCCAACCAAGGCATCTCAAGGAACTTGCCGCAACGCACCGCGCGTTCCGGCAAGGCCGGGTGAGCGACAAGCTCCCGGATGCGACAAGACAACGACCGCGGCAAGGCACTTACCGGGGCAAGCCCCCACTCTGTACCTGCGCTCCAGCACATCCACCAACGTGTCGCTCTGGGACCCTTCCAGGCGTACATGGCGGGAGGCTGTGCAGCCAGAGGTACACGATGGCAAGCGGCGCTGACAAGATCGCCATCGTGGCAAGCAATGGTGCCCCTGGCGGTCCCTTTCTGCACTGTCTACGCGACGCAGACAGGCATTTAATGCCCTTGTCCCCTGCCGTCAGGGTTAGGTATGATACATTGTAGTAGGCGGTGGTGCCAACTGCCACGCCTTTTCCATTTTTACCCCCCATCTACGTTGCCACCTGTCGGTGACCCCTTGAGCATATAAAAGGAGGCCCATGCGCAATGTAGAGGGGGTCGGCCAACAGAATTCTCACGCTCGGTCTAGCTAGCTGCTGGTGTGTACTGTAGCAATCAGTGCTCCCGAGCAAGAAATCAATACAAACCACAAAGCAGGAGTAGGGTTTTACGCATCCGTGCGGCCCGAACCTAGGTAAACTGATCGCGTGCTCGTGCGCTTCGCCTCGATCTGCTCTTCGTGCTCTCTCCGCCCCCTGCCGAACCGAAAGGGGCTCGGTCCGCCGGTCACATAGGTGTCCGTGGGATTAGCACCCCCGACATCTTTGGCGCGCCAGGTAGGGGAGCGTCGAGGTTGTGTGAACCTGATCCGGCGTTCGCACGAGCCAAATCTTCATCGTCTTCATCGACATGCCGCCGAAGAAGAAGGCTTTGGAGGCGGCTGCTCCGTCCGCGCCGTACCCACCATCGCCGGAGCAAACAGCTGGTGGGGTAGACGCCGACGGAAGAGCGGGCGTCGATGAGGGAGTTCACGGTGCTGCCAGGTCCAAGGACAAGGCTGCGCTGCACATCGGCGGCGCCGTCGGCTCCCACAACGACCGGGCGCACTCCAAGACCTCGGCGTCCGTACACGCACCGCACCCATCCCAGGAGGCGCGGGAACGGCAGCGTCATGATATCCATGGTACCATACGCTTGCTAGACCAAGATCGAGCTGGTGGATCTCGGAGTGCTCAAGACCAGCTTGCACGCCAACGTGCTGGCACGAGCGGGGCATGGTCGCCTGGACGAGATACTGCTCCTTCTAACATCATTAGAAGTCCGAGCATATCTCGCTCCTCGCACCGTTCGCCGCCGCCGCCCGCCACTTCGGCAGAAGCTTTGGCGCGAGCTCAACTGCTCCGACTACCCTCCAGCGGCAGACAAGATCGACGACTGGACGGCCACCATTCAGAGTATCATCGGCTTCGCCAACGGCGACAACCCTCGGCAGCCGAGTACTTCGCTGCCGCGGAAAGTCAGCCAGGCACGAGCCGGTGGCGACAAGACCGGCGGGGGTGCAACCACCGTGCACTCTCCGCCCCGAAGGCCAAGATCGCCGATTCGCCGGATCTACCACGACAGCGACTCCACCGCGTCATCAGATCCACGAACTCGTCGCGATCAGCGCCAAGTTCTTGACGAACGACAGCAAGAAGACGCTCGCACTCGGATCGAGCGCCGAAGAGAAGCGCAGCGTCAATCAGACCAGCGCGCTGGGCCCTCTGTCGACATTCATGCGCCAGGGGAACCAGGCGACTTGCCATACGCGGTAGGTTGCCCTGCGTTTATCCGTGAGCTGCGGCAGGTCTAGTGGCCCAGCCAGAAGAATTTCAAGCCAGACGTACCAGAGAAGTACGACGGCAAGTCGCATCCGTCGGAGTTCCTCAGCATCTACACCATCGCGGTGCAAGCTGCCAGGGGGCGAGACGACAAGGTCCTTGCCAACTACTTCCCGCTGGTGCTCAAGCCCGACGTCAGATCCTGGCTCATGCACTTGCCGGACAACTCCATATCCTCTTGGGCAGACCTATGCCATCAGTTTGTCGGTGCCTTTACAGGCGGCCACAAACCTCATGGCCAAGAGAGTGACCTTCACCTGCTCGCCCAGAAGGAAGGAGAGCCCCTGCGCAAGTACATTCAGAGATTCAGCCGTGTACAGCGCAACATCCCAGATATCCACCCTGCCGCGGTGATCAGCGCGTTCCATCAGAACGTGCGTAACCGCTGTCGGGTGGTAGGAGCGACATATGCCAACGGGTGGCTTATCATTTCGGGGGCCAATAGAACGTCGCCGGTGCCTGGAAACGGGATGAGGCGAAGACATGCACGCCGGCGAATCTTACCCAGCTTCAGGGCTCTCCGGGGAGATAATACCCCTACTGCTGCTCTGCGGGGTCTCCGCATGGTTACTAAGTGCACAAGTAGCTACAATGCTCCTTGAGCTGTTTTGGGTGGAAGGAGGAAGAAGGGCTCGGCTCAGCTTGCTTCCTCTCCTTGTATTGTGTCTAGGTCTAGGAAGAGAGTCCAACCCTTTGCATGGGTGCACCGAGGGGTTTATATAGGCCTACCCCCCGGGGGTACAATGGTAATCCGACTGGGTGCGGGGCCCAGCTGTCTGTGACTATGCTCGCCGGCTTCTCCGCCGGCTTCTGGGGCCCGCCGGCTGGTGGGTCCCGCCGGCTGCCGGCTCCTGGGTCGACAGGCCGGCCCCACTGGCCAGGGCCTGGTCGGCAGCTGGTGACTGTTCCTCCATGTCGTTGACGCAGGCTCGGTCGGGGTAAGCGTGGCTACAGTAACGCCGCCCTGGCGGGCGATTACTGTAGCCCCGCCGCATCTTGTCTCCTTAATGGGCGTCTCCTTCGAGGAGGGCGGCAGGCCGGCTACGTGAAGCCGGCCCTCTGTCTTGCCTTCTTGAGAGGAGGTGCGGCCGCCTTCGGCATCTCTCTGCCCGAAGGGGCCCACCGCCTCGGGGGCCACGCTGGTGCCCCGTCGTGGACGGCGTCAGAGCCGCCGTGGCTACAGTGCCGCGTCGGGCGGGCCGCAGCTGCCCGCACGACGCGCTGTACCAGGCGTGCTCCGGGTTTTGGGGGTGGCAGGCTCGACTGTAGCCACGCCCCGCTTCATCATTGCGGAGTGGACGCGTACATCGCGGGTACGGCGTTGACTGATTTATGGGAGCCGGCTTGGCAGTAGCCGGCCTTGCTGTAGCCGGCCCTGCCGTAGCCGGCCCTCCGCAGCCTTCTTCAGGAGGGTGAAAGGGCGGGCCACCCCCGAAGCCGGCCAGGAAGGTAGCCGGCTGGGGGGAGGCGGCCCAAATCTTGAATCTTCTTATGAGCCGGATGGGCTCATAATTTTTTCTGAGGGGCCAGGGGAAGCCGGCTGGGCTACCCATAGCTATTTACCCCGACAGTAGTCCCCGAAGGCGGGCGAGTTTCACGGCGGACGGAAGGACGGGAAGCTTGGCCGGCTTCATACCCTGAGGGGCCGAGCTCGTCGTTGCAGCCGACTCCGGAGCACTTTTTGTTTATCAAGGTGGTAGTGGTTGACCCGCGGGCTGGCCGCGGGCCCCACGACGAGCCACGTGGCGGGGAAGTCCTGCCGTCGCACGCGCGCGACGGGACGCCGCCGCAGGCTGTGGCCCGCCACTCCCTGGCCTCGGCCCAGGCGCAGATCTTCTGTGGCCCGAGGGGACTGCTCGCCTCCCCGCGGCCGTTACTTCGCGTCATCAAGGCGCGCAATTAACGCGGGCGTGGGGGAGATGGGCATGATCGATCCCCACGATCCCCCACGCTGCGCCTCTTCGGCTCTGGCGCATGCGCCTACAAGTACGGGGGGAGGGGGAGAGGCACAGGCCCGTTCGCTCCCCCGCTCCCCGTCCCTCCTGCTCCTCTTCTTCTTCTTCTTCCTCGCGCCCGTCGCAGTTTCGCGCCGCAGCCCACCCACGCCGCCATGTCTCTGGCTCTGTCCAATGTGAAGGAAATATGCCCTAGAGGCAATAATAAAGTTATTATTTATTTCCTTATATCATGATAAATGTTTATTATTCATGCTAGAATTGTATTAACCGGAAACATAATACATGTGTGAATACATAGACCAACAGAGTGTCACTAGTATGCCTCTACTTGACTAGCTCGTTAATCAAAGATGGTTATGTTTCCTAACCATGAACAAAGAGTTGTTATTTGATTAACGAGGTCACATCATTAGTTGAATGATCTGATTGACATGACCCATTCCATTAGCTTAGCACCCGATCGTTTAGTATGTTGCTATTGCTTTCTTCATGACTTATACATGTTCCTATAACTATGAGATTATGCAACTCCCGTTTACCGGAGGAACACTTTGGGTACTACCAAACGTCACAATGTAACTGGGTGATTATTAAAGGAGTATTACAAGTGTCTCCAATGGAAGATGTTGGGTTGGCGTATTTCGAGATTAGGGTTTGTCACTCCGATTGTCGGAGAGGTATCTCTGAGCCCTCTCGGTAATGCACATCACATAAGCCTTGCAAGCACTGCAACTAATATGTTAGTTGTGAGATGATGTATTACGGAACGAGTAAAGAGACTTGCCAGTAACGAGATTGAACTAGGTATTGGATACCGACGATCGAATCTCGGGCAAGTAACATACCGATGACAAATGGAACAACGTATGTTGTTATGCGGTCTGACCGATAAAGATCTTCGTAGAATATGTAGGAGCCAATATGGGCATCCAGGTCCCGCTATTGGTTATTGACCGGAGACGTGTCTCGGTCATGTCTACATTGTTCTCGAACCGTAGGGTCTGCACGCTTAACGTTACGATGACAGTTATTATGAGTTTATGCATTTTGATGTACCGAAGGTTGTTCGGAGTCCCGGATGAGATCACGGACATGACGAGGAGTCTCGAAATTGTCGAGACGTAAAGATTGATATATTGGAAGCCTATGTTTGGACATAGGAAGTGTTCCGGGTGAAATCGGGATTTTACCGAAATACCAGGAGGGTTACCGGAACCCCCCGGGAGACTAATGGGCCTATTGGGCCTTAGTGGAAAAGAGAGAAGGGGCAGCCCACAGCCTAGCCGCGCGCCCCCCCCTTCCCCAAGTCCTAGTAGGACTAGGAGAAGGGGCCGGCCCCCCTCTCTCTCCTTTCTCCCCCGGGAGTCCTAATAGGATTAGGATTGGAGGGGGGAGTCCTACTCCCGGTGGGAGTAGGACTCCCTCTGCGCCTCCCTCTCCCTGGCCGGCCGGCTCCCCCTCCTCCAACCTTTATATACGGGGGCAGGGGGCACCCCAAGACACACAAGTTGATCCTTGAGATCGTTCCTTAGCCGTGTGCGGTGCCCCCTGCCACCAAATTCCACCTCGATCATACCGTTACAGTGCTTAGGCGAAGCCCTGCGTCGGTAGTACATCAAGATCGTCATCACGCCGTCGTGCTGACGGAACTCTTCCTCGACGCTTTGCTGGATCGGAGTCCGAGGAACGTCATCGAGCTGAACGTGTGCTAAGAACTCGGAGGTGCCGGAGTAACGGTGCTTGGATCGGTCGGATCGGGAAGAAGACGTACGACTACTTCCTCTACGTTGTGTGATCGCTTCCGCAGTCGGTCTGCGTTGGTACGTAGACAACACTCTCCCCTCTCGTTGCTGTGCATCACCATGATCTTGCGTGTGCGTAGGAAAATTTTTGAAATTACTGCGTTCCCCAACAGTGGCATCCGAGCCTAGGTTTTATGGTTTGATGTTATTTGCACGAGTAGAACACAAGTGAGTTGTGGGCGATACAAGTCATACTGCCTACCAGCATGTCATACTTTGGTTCGGCGGTATTGTTGGGTGAGACGATCCGGACCAACCTTACGCGTACTCTTACGCGAGACCGGTTCCCTCGACGTGCTTTGCACACAGATGGCTTGCGGAAGACTGTCTCTCCAACTTTAGTTGAACCAAGTGTGACTACGCCCGGTCCTTGAGAAGGTTAAAACGGAGTCTATTTGACGAACTATCGTTGTGGTTTTGATGCGTAGGTGAGATGAGTTCTTACTTAAAGCCCGTAGCAGCCACGTAAAACTTGCAACAACAAAGTAGAGGACGTCTAACTTGTTTTTGCAGGGTATGTTGTGATATGATATGGTCAAGGCATGATGCTGATTTTATTGTATGAGATGATCATGTTTTGTAACCGAGTTATCGGCAACTGGCAGGAGCCATATGGTTGTCGCTTTATTGTATGCAATGCAATCGCGATGTAATGCTTTACTTTATTACTAAACGGTAGTGATAGTCGTGGAAGCATAAGATTGGCGAGATGACAACGATGCTACGATGGAGATCAAGGTGTCGCGCCGGTGACGATGGTGATCATGACGGTGCTTCGGAGATGGAGATCACAAGCACAAGATGATGATGGCCATATCATATCACTTATATTGATTGCATGTGATGTTTATCCCTTTTTTATGCATCTTATCTTGCTTTGATTGACGGTAGCATTATAAGATGATCTCTCACTAAAATTATCAAGAAGTGTTCTCCCTGAGTATGCACCGTTGCCAAAGTTCGTCGTGCCCAGACACCACGTGATGATCGGGTGTGATAAGCTCTACGTCCAAATACAACGGGTGCAAAACAGTTGCACACGCAGAATAATCAGGTTATACTTGACGAGCCAAGCATATACAGATATGGCCTCGGAACACGGAGACCGAAATGTCGAGCGTGAATCATATAGTAGATATGATCAACATAATGATGTTCACCATTGAAAACTACTCCATCTCACGTGATGATCGGTTATGGTTTAGTTGATTTGGATCACGTGATCACTTAGAAGATTAGAGGGATGTCTATCTAAGTGGGAGTTCCTAAGTAATTTGATTAACTGAACTTAAACTTATCATGAACTTAGTACCTGATAGTATCTTGCTTGTTTATGTTGATTGTAGATAGATGGCTCATGCTATTGTTCCGTTGAATTTTAATGCGTTCCTTGAGAAAGCAAAGTTGAAAGATGATGGTAGCAATTACACGGACTGGGTCCGTAACCTGAGGATTATCCTCATTGCTGCACAGAAAAATTACGTCCTGGAAGCACCGCTGGGTGACAGGCCTGCTGCTGGAGCAACGCAAGATGTTATGAACGTCTGGCAGAGCAAAGCTGATGACTACTCAATAGTTCAGTGTGCCATGCTTTACGGCTTAGAATCGGGACTTCAACGACGTTTTGAACGTCATGGAGCATATGAGATGTTCCGGGAGTTGAAGTTAATATTTCAAGCAAATGCCCGAATTGAGAGATATGAAGTCTCTAATAAGTTCTATAGCTGCAAGATGGAGGAGAACAGTTCTGTCAGTGAGCATATACTCAAGATGTCTGGGTATAATAATCACTTGATTCAGATGGGAGTTAATCTTCCAGATGACTGCGTCATTGACAGAATTCTCCAATCACTGCCACCAAGCTACAAGAGCTTCGTGATGAACTATAATATGCAAGGGATGAACAAGACTATTCCCGAGCTCTTCGCAATGCTAAAAGCTGCGGAGGTAGAAATCAAGAAGGAGCATCAAGTGTTGATGGTTAGCAAAACCACTAGTTTCAAGAAAAAGGGCAAAGGGAAGAAGAAGGGAAACTTCAAGAAGAACAGCAAGCAAGTTGCTGCTCAGGAGAAGAAACCCAAGTCTGGACCTAAGCCTGAAACTGAGTGCTTCTACTGCAAGCAGACTGGTCACTGGAAGCGGAACTGCCCCAAGTATTTGGCGGATAAGAAGGATGGAAAAGTGAGCAAAGGTATATGTGATATACATGTTATTGATGTGTACCTTACTAGAGCTCGCAGTAGCACCTGGGTATTTGATACTGGTTCTGTTGCTAATATTTGCAACTCGAAACAGGGACTATGGAATAAGCGGACGCTAGCAAAGGACGAGGTGACGATGCGCGTGGGAAACGGTTCCAAAGTCGATGTGATCGCGGTCGGCACGCTACCTCTACATCTACCTTCGGGATTAATATTAGACCTAAATAATTGTTATTTGGTGCCAGCGCTGAGCATGAACATTATATCTGGATCTTGTTTAATGCGAGACGGTTATTCATTTAAATCAGAGAATAATGGTTGTTCTATTTATATGAATAATATCTTTTATGGTCATGCACCTTTGAAGAGTGGTCTATTCTTGTTGAATCTCGAAGATAGTGATACACATTCATAATGTAGAAGCCAAAAGATGCAAAGTTAATAATGATAGTGCAACTTATTTGTGGCACTGCCGTTTAGGTCATATCGGTGTAAAACGCATGAAGAAACTCCATACTGATGGGCTTTTGGAACCACTTGATTATGAATCACTTGGTACTTGCGAACCGTGCCTCATAGGCAAGATGACTAAAACACCGTTCTCCGGTACTATGGAGAGAGCAACAGATTTATTGGAAATCATACATACCGATGTATGTGGTCCGATGAATATTGAGGCTCGTGGCGGATATCGTTATTTTCTCACCTTCACAGATGATTTAAGCAGATATGGGTATATCTACTTAATGAAACATAAGTCTGAAACATTTGAAAAGTTCAAAGAATTTTAGAGTGAGGTTGAAAATCATCGTAACAAGAAAATAAAGTTTCTACGATCTGATCGTGGAGGAGAATATTTGAGTTACGAGTTTGGTGTACATTTGAAAAATTGTGGAATAGTTTCGCAACTCACGCCACCCGGAACACCACAACGTAATGGTGTGTCCGAACGTCGTAATCGTACTTTACTAGATATGGTGCGATCTATGATGTCTCTTACTGATTTACCGCTATCGTTTTGGGGTTATGTTTTAGAGACGGCCGCATTCACGTTAAACAGGGCACCATCAAAATCCGTTGAGACGACACCTTATGAACTATGGTTTGGCAAGAAACCAAAGTTGTCGTTTCTTAAAGTTTGGGGCTGCGATGCTTATGTGAAAAAGCTTCAACCTGATAAGCTCGAACCCAAATCGGAGAAGTGTGTCTTCATAGGATATCCAAAGGAAACTATTGGATACACCTTCTATCACAGATCCGAAGGCAAGACTTTTGTTGCTAAATTCGGAAACTTTCTAGAGAAGGAGTTTCTCTCGAAAGAAGTGAGTGGGAGGAAAGTAGAACTTGACGAGGTAACTGTACCTGCTCCCTTATTGGAAAATAGTACATCACAGAAAACTGTTTCTGCGACACCTATACCAATCAGTGAGGAAGCTAATGATGATGATCATGAAGCTTCAGAACAAGATACTACTGAACCACGTAGATCAACCAGAGTGAGATCCGCACCAGAGTGGTACGGTAATCCAGTTCTGGAAGTCATGATGCTAGATCATGATGAACCTACGAACTATGAAGAAGCGATGGTGAGCCCAGATTCCGCAAAGTGGCTTGAGGCCATGAAATCTGAGATGGGATCCATGTATGAAAACAAAGTATGGACTTTGGTTGACTTGCCCGATGATCGGCAAGCAATTGAGAATAAATGGATCTTCAAGAAAAAGACTGACGCTGACGGTAATATTACTGTCTATAAAGCTCGACTTGTTGCGAAATGTTTTCGACAAGTTCAAGGAGTTGACTACGATGAGACCTTCTCACCCGTAGCGATGCTTAAGTCCGTCAGAATTATGTTAGCAATTGCCGCATTTTATGATTATGAAATATGGCAGATGGATGTCAAAACTGCATTCCTGAATGGATTTCTGGAAGAAGAGTTGTATATGATACAACCAGAAGGTTTTGTTGATCCAAAGGGAGCTAACAAAGTATGCAAACTCCAGCGATCCATTTATGGACTGGTGCAAGCATCTCGGAGTTGGAATAAACGCTTTGATAGTGTGATCAAAGCATTTGGCTTTATACAGACTATTGGAGAAGCCTGTATTTACAAGAAAGTGAGTGGTTGCTCTGTAGCATTTCTAATATTATATGTGGATGACATATTGCTGATTGGAAATGATATAGAATTTCTGGATAGCATAAAGGGATACTTGAATAAAAGTTTTTCGATGAAAGACCTCGGGGAAGCTGCTTACATATTAGGCATAAAGATCTATAGAGATAGATCAAAACGCTTAATTGGACTTTCACAAAGCACATACCTTGACAAGATTTTGAAGAAGTTCAAAATGGATCAAGCAAAGAAAGGGTTCTTGCCTGTGTTACAAGGTATGAAGTTGAGTAAGACTCAATGCCCGACCACTGCAGAAGATAGAGAGAAAATGAAAGATGTTCCCTATGCTTCAGCCATAGGCTCTATCATGTATGCAATGCTGTGTACCAGACCTGATGTGTGCCTTGCTATAAGTTTAGCAAGGAGGTACCAAAGTAATCCAGGAATGGATCACTGGACAACGGTCAAGAACATCCTGAAATACCTGAAAAGGACTAAGGATATGTTTCTCGTATATGGAGGTGACAAAGAGCTCACCGTAAGAGGTTACGTTGATGCAAGCTTTGACACTGATCCGGACGATTCTAAATCGCAAACCGGATACGTGTTTACTTTAAACGGTGGAGCTGTCGGTTGGTGCAGTTCTAAACAAAGCGTCGTAGCGGGATCTACATGTGAAGCGGAGTACATAGCTGCTTCGGAAGCAGCAAACGAAGGAGTCTGGATGAAGGAGTTCATATCCGATCTAGGTGTCATACCTAGTGCATCGGGTCCAATGAAAATCTTCTGTGACAATACTGGTGCAATTGCCTTGGCAAAGGAATCCAGATTTCACAAGAGGACCAAACACATCAAGAGATGCTTCAACTCCATCCGGGATTTAGTCCAGGTGGGAGACATAGAGATTTGCAAGATACATACGGATCTGAACGTTGCAGACCCGTTGACTAAGCCTCTTCCACGAGCAAAACATGATCAGCACCAAGGCTCCATGGGTGTTAGAATCATTACAGTGTAATCTAGATTATTGACTCTAGTGCAAGTGGGAGACTGAAGGAAATATGCCCTAGAGGCAATAATAAAGTTATTATTTATTTCCTTATATCATGATAAATGTTTATTATTCATGCTAGAATTGTATTAACCGGAAACATAATACATGTGTGAATACATAGACCAACAGAGTGTCACTAGTATGCCTCTACTTGACTAGCACGTTAATCAAAGATGGTTATGTTTCCTAACCATGAACAAAGAGTTGTTATTTGATTAACGAGGTCACATCATTAGTTGAATGATCTGATTGACATGACCCATTCCATTAGCTTAGCACCCGATCGTTTAGTATGTTGCTATTGCTTTCTTCATGACTTATACATGTTCCTATAACTATGAGATTATGCAACTCCCGTTTACCGGAGGAACACTTTGGGTACTACCAAACGTCACAACGTAACTGGGTGATTATTAAAGGAGTATTACAGGTGTCTCCAATGGAAGATGTTGGGTTGGCGTATTTCGAGATTAGGGTTTGTCACTCCGATTGTCGGAGAGGTATCTCTGGGCCCTCTCGGTAATGCACATCACATAAGCCTTGCAAGCACTGCAACTAATATGTTAGTTGTGAGATGATGTATTACGGAACGAGTAAAGAGACTTGCCAGTAACGAGATTGAACTAGGTATTGGATACCGACGATCGAATCTCGGGCAAGTAACATACCGATGACAAAGGGAACAACATATGTTGTTATGCGGTCTGACCGATAAAGATCTTCGTAGAATATGTAGGAGCCAATATGGGCATCCAGGTCCCGCTATTGGTTATTGACCAGAGACGTGTCTCGGTCATGTCTGCATTGTTCTCGAACCGTAGGGTCCGCACGCTTAACGTTACGATGACAGTTATTATGAGTTTATGCATTTTGATGTACCGAAGGTTCTTCGGAGTCCCGGATGAGATCACGGACATGACGAGGTGTCTCGAAATGGTCGAGATGTAAAGATTGATATATTGGAAGCCTATGTTTGGACATAGGAAGTGTTCCGGGTGAAATCGGGATTTTACCGGAATACCGGGAGGGTTACCGGAACCCCCCGGGAGACTAATGGGCCTATTGGGCCTTAGTGGAAAAGAGAGAAGGGGCAGCCCACAGCCTAGCCGCCCCCCCCCCCCTTCCCCAAGTCCTAGTAGGACTAGGAGAAGGGGCCGGCCCCCCTCTCTCTCCTTTCTCCCCCGGGAGTCCTAATAGGATTAGGATTGGAGGGGGGAGTCCTACTCCCGGTGGGAGTAGGACTCCCTCTGCGCCTCCCTCTCCCTGGCCGGCCGGCTCCCCCTCCTCCAACCTTTATATACGGGGGCAGGGGGCACCCCAAGACACACAAGTTGATCCTTGAGATCGTTCCTTAGCCGTGTGCGGTGCCCCCTGCCACCAAATTCCACCTCGATCATACCGTTACAGTGCTTAGGCGAAGCCCTGCGTCGGTAGTACATCAAGATCGTCATCACGCCGTCGTGCTGACGGAACTCTTCCTCGACGCTTTGCTGGATCGGAGCCCGAGGAACGTCATCGAGCTGAACGTGTGCTAAGAACTCGGAGGTGCCGGAGTAACGGTGCTTGGATCGGTCGGATCGGGAAGAAGACGTACGACTACTTCCTCTATGTTGTGTGATCGCTTCCGCAGTCGGTCTGCGTTGGTACGTAGACAACACTCTCCCCTCTCGTTGTTGTGCATCACCATGATCTTGCGTGTGCGTAGGAAAATTTTCGAAATTACTGCGTTCCCCAACACAATGTCCACGAGGACCATATCGAATTCTTCCGCCAGACCCGGCGCCTGCCCGCCGCCAACCTCGTGCAGGTGCGTCTGGCGCCCACGAAGGAGGTCTCACCGGCGCCGGAGGAAGGCGAGCGCGCCGTCTTCCGCACGCACTTCCTCCGTGGCTTCGGCTTCCCGGCGAGCAGCTTCATGCGCTCTTTCCTCGAATTCTAGAACCTCCAACCACACCACGTCACGCCCAACGCAGTGCTGCAGCTCTCGGCCTTCGTCTCGCTCTGCGAAGGATTCTTGGGGGTGCTGCCGACGCTGGAGCTCTGGGCGGAGCTGTTCCAGAACAAGCTCGGCACCGTCTCCGCCGGCGTGCCGGCTCCCTGCGGCGCCTTCATCGCGATGAAGAGGGCAAGCGACGACAACCCCTTCCCCCACATTCCTCTGATCCAGTCTCTCAAGCTTTGGCAGAAATCCTACTTCCACGTCAAGAACATCGCCCCGCACGGCGATTACGTCAATCTGCCGGCTTACGTAGCCGGCCCGCCGGCTGGGAGGCGGCGGTCTTGGGGCTACAGGTCGAAGTCCTTGTCTCCGGCTGGGAATGCCTCCATCGCCCGGCTTCGGGTGATGATCCAGTCGGCAGGCCTGCTTGCATCCGACCTGGTAGCCGCCTTCGTCGAGCGCCGGATTCTGCCCCTCCAAAGCCGGCCGCACATGATATGCCAGATGAGTGGCCGGTTCGACCCTTGCCGGCTGAGCACATGGGAGATGCCCCATGCCGAGGTGGCTCTGATGGTGAACTACATCGCCAACCTGAAGCTCACCGACGAGTGGCAATTCGGCAAGGTGCCGTACTCCCGCGCCCATCCTCCGCCAGTGGTAAGTCTTTCTTCTCGTCGTCTGCTGGCTTGAGTCAGCCGGCTTCTGACCAGGCGGCTCTTCTCTTTTTTCTCTTCATCAGAATCCTCTCCTCCCGCCGCCAGCCGGGGCGGCCGGAGTCGATCGCGAGTATGCCCCAGACCGCATGGTGGACGACCTCGACGACCCGGATCTTTCCGCAGTCGCCATGGAGGATGCCGCCACGGGGGATGCCGCCGAGCTCAGCAGCACGGGGCTCTCGGCCAGTTTCGACGACTGGCCGGATGATTTCGAAGCCGAAGAAATCCCGCGCCACCAGCCGGCAACCGACCGCCACGGCGCGGGCTCGTCTGCCGCGCCGACTGCCGGTGGTGGAAAGGGGAAACGCCAGGCCGCGTTCCCGCTCTTTGGAAGCCGGCCGAAGAAGCCGAAGGCCTCCGCCGCGGCCACGAAGCGCGAGGAGGCGACGGCGAAGGCGGCCCGCTTCCGGAAGGTGGTGAAGAAGCCCCCCTCAGTTTCCGCGTAAGTCTAGTAGCCGCCTACGTGCTTGTTATTCTGAAGTCTTCCTTTACTTGAATGCTTCTCTGATTTTCTGAGCAGGGCGCCGCTCTCCCTCGAGCGAGGCCCAGCCGGGTCCGTGGTTGGGCCGAGTGCCGGATCCTCAGGGTCCCGCCGAGTGGACCCCCGCGCCGAACTTGAAGCAGCCACGGAGCGAAATGCTCGCGAGGCGCGTCGAGAGAGGGAGGCGGCCGAGCAGGAGGCGGCGGAGCGAGAGGCCGCCCAGGCGGCGCCGGGGCGAGCGAGCACGGCGGCCGAGATTCCTTCGGAGCGGGCGGCCGCGGAGACGGAGGCGGAAGGCGCGCGTAGCCAGCCTCCGCTACTCGCCATCCCCCTCCAAACTTTGGATCCGGACATCCCTCTGCCCACGGCGGAGGAGATTATCCCCGAGCAGCCGCCGGTGCAGAGGGATGAAGTCTTCGAGATTTCCGTCGAGAGGACGTCGCCGGCAGCGCCAGCCGGAGCAGGCGAAGGCGGCCAATCATCGGCGATGCCGGAGGAGCCGGCCCGGGCCGCGCTCGAGGCCGGAGCCGGCCTTGAGATCGAGCTGGCGGCGGTCCGGCATGCCGGAGGGGGCACGGCCCCGCCGGACACGCGCCGACCCGCGGGGGCTGAGCAGACGGCAGACGCCTTGGAGGCGGCCAGCTCCGCCACGTCCGGATGGACTCCGAGCGGAGGGAGCGGCGAGCTGAACATCGCGGCTCAAGAGGTTCGGAGCCGGCTGCAGGCACAGGCCGGCCTCCTGAGGCAATTTACTCAGGAGTTTCTATCGACGCGGTCTGCAATCCGGGTAAGTCTTCACTCATTGACCGTTCTGGTCCTTTGAATTTTTTCTGTGGGGGCGCGCTAGAGCACCCACTGGGTGTAGTCCCCGAGATCCGGGCTGACTGCAAAGCAGTCGGGTCGGATCTTACTCGACGACTATCTTTGACTGTTTTTTCTGATCTCTTAGGATTATCATAATTCTCGTGCTGCCGCCTTCAACTCCCAGGCTCGGGAGCTGAGCCGGAGGACCGAAGACCTCGCCAGCAGCCGGCGTAAGTGTTTTGTCCTTATTTGTTTCTTGTGGGGGCGCGACAGCGCACCCACTGGGTGTAGTCCCCGAGATCCGGGCCCACTGCAGCGCAGTCGGGTCGGATCTTACTCGACGACTTTTCCTTTGCTGACTTTTTCTCTTTATCTTTTGCTCGTGCAGAGGCCAACGCCGACCTGTGGAGGGAACTCGGCGAGGTGCAGGCCGCTCTTCGCGCCAGGGACGCCGAGTATGCTGACTTGGTTCAAGAGCGCGACCGCCTGGCGACGAAACTGGCCGACCAAGAGGAGAGCCACAAGGCGGCCCTGCAAAAGGCCTAGGATGGCGAGGCTACCCTGAAGGCGGAGTTCGAGGCCAGGGAGGCGAGCTGGGCCGAGACGCGCCAGGCGCTGGAAGAAGGCTTCGGCCGGATCGAGGATCTTATCGATGGTAGGCCGTCCTTCTTGCTCTTCTTCCATCCGCCGGCCGCCTGCGGCTTTGTTTTGACATGTGTTTGCTATCTTGCGCAGAGTACTTTCCCGGTCAATCTGTCTTCGCCGCCCAAGCCATCGAAGCCTACCGCGAGGAGCGCCGTCAAGCCGGGGTTGTGATTCCGCCGGATGCGAATCGGACGCTGTCGGAGCAGCTCATCACCGTCCAGGCGCGGCTGCAGCCGGCCCACCGGCTGCTCCGCCGGCTCCAACGTGCCGGGGCGACGATGCTGGCCGCGCTCTGGCCCGGCCAGACAATTCCCCGCACCCCAAGCCGGACGGCCGACTGGCTTGAAGTCGCAGTCGACTGCTTCGAGGCCTGGAAGGCGTCCGCGGCCCGTCTTGGAGCCGGGCGCGCGCTGGAGTTCGTCCGCGCGTGGTACCCAGGGCTAAGCCTAGACCAGCTGCGTACGTGGCGGTCGGAAGCCGACGCGGAGTTGGAGGAGGTGCGATCGGCGATCGCTCAACACGCCTCGACGATCACCGAGTGCACCGACACCAGCGTCTTCGCGCCGGAGCTCAACGACGATGGCGCCGCCCAGCCGGAGGAATGGTTCGGGCTGAACCCGGCGGACGGCGAGGACTCGGCCGAAGAGATCGCCTCCAGCGATGAGGGCGAGGACGATGAGGAGGAGGAGGGCGAAGACGCCGAGCCGACTGGTGAGACGGCCGACCGTCCCCCAGCCGACCGTGCCTCCAGCAACGAGCCACGCGGGAGCGCGCCCTCTGCCAGAGACGACGATCAAGCCGAGGTTGGCCAGCCGGCCGCTCCTCCAGCCGGCGCGACTGCTCCCACCGCCTAGCCCGGCTCGTCTGCGGCCCCGCCGGCTTGATCTGTCGTTCCTTTTGTCCCTGTTTTACTTTTTCGGACAATTTTAAGTTTCTGCAATTCCACCCACTGGGGGTGTATCGAACAATGTTGGATGTCGACCTCTCTGGAGGCCTTTTGTGTAAATATTAATATATGCATGTGTTGGCGTTCATTCAAGTGTACTTTTTTGTCCTTAGGCTCTTTCCTTTGCCGCCTTCCCTCCTTGGGAAGGCAAGTACTTGAGCTTTCTTGGATTTGAAGCAGACTGAATGTAAGCCGGCCGGCCGGCTACTCTGGTAGTCGGTCGGCGGGAGGCAGTCAGCCGGCTTTTGTTATATATGCGAGCCTGTTTGGTCCCTAGCCGTTTTTCATGTGCGCACCCTTTCCGGCTTGTGGCTCTTGCCAGCCGGGCAGTCGGTTCTTCGTGCTGCGATTTCGGCAAGAGCCAAGCCTGGGTGTCGGCACATTACTTGTCTGGCTGCAGGTAGAGCTCCTAATATAACTCTAGTCGGCCAGTCCCCGGGCCGACTCGTCGGACCCGGTACCGGACAAAATAAATGAATAGGTAAAATCATACGCATGATAACTTTCATTCATAAAATAGAGGGTGGCAGTCCCCGAGTCTTTCTCGGGGAGCCTACTGTTTCGTACTAAATACAAAAGTGGGCATAACACATACTGCGTTTTAACTGTAAAACTTCCGAAGGAGATTTGCGTTCCATGGTCGCTCCGACTCCGTGCCGGAGTCGTCTCTCTTGCGTGCCTTCGGCTTGTGCGCGTCGATGAGGTAGTAGGCATTGTTGCCCAAGGCTCTGCTGATGATGAAGGGGCCTTCCCAGGGGGCTGCGAGCTTGTGCTGGCCGGCTGTTCACTGGATCAGCCGGAGCACAAGGTCGCCCTCCTGGAAGGATCTTGGTCGGACCCTCCTGCTATGGTAGCGGCGCAAACCCTGCTGGTAGATGGCAGACCGGCTGAGGGCTAACAGCCGGGCCTCTTCCAGCAGGTCGACGCCGTCTTCTCGTGCTTCTTTGGCTTCCGCTTCCGTGTACATGGTTACCCGAGGCGAGTCGAACTCAATATCTGTTGGGATGACCGCCTCGGCACCATATACAAGGAAGAAGGGAGTGAAGCCGGTTGATCTGTTGGGAGTAGTGCGCAGACTCCATAGGACAGCCGGCAGCTCATCGAGCCAGCAGCCGGCTGAACGCTCCAGAGGTACGACCAGTGGAGGCTTGATGCCGGACAAAATGAGGCCATTTGCTCGCTCCACTTGGCCGTTTGAATGCGGGTGGGCGACTAACGCAAGGTCCAGCCGGATACCTTGCGCAGCGCAGAACCGTGCCAAGGCACCTTTGGCAAAGTTCATGCCGTTGTCGGTGATGATGCTGTGCGGTACGCCGTACCGGGTTGTTATATCTGCAATGAAAGTCACTGCAGTCGGCCCATTCAGCTTCTTGATCGGCTTTGCCTCGATCCACTTGGTGAATTTGTCGACGGCGACGAGCAAATGTGTCATGCCGCCGCGCGCCGTCTTGAATGGGCCCACCATATCCAATCCCCAGACGGCGAAGGGCCAGGTGATGGGAATGGTCTTGAGTGCGGAAGCCGGCATGTGTTGCTGCGAGCTAAAAAGCTGGCAGCCTTTGCAGTGTTTGACTAGCTCTTTGGCGTCGTCCAAAGCAGTCGGCCAGAAGAAACCGTGGCGGAAGGCCTTGGCGACAAGTGATCTTGATGCGGCATGGTGGCCGCACTCTCCTTGGTGTATATCCCTGAGGATCGCGATGCCTTTCTCCTGCTCGACGCATCGCTGCAAGACTCCGGTGGCGCTACGCTTGACAAGCTCTCTGTTGACGATTATGTATGCTCCAGCCCGGCGCTGGACTTGTCTTGCTTTGTTTTTGTCAGCCGGCAGGTCATGGTTCACCAAAAAGTTGCGGATGGTTTGGGCCCATGATGGGGCGGCGACTTCCTCTGCCACCAATGTGGCCATAGCCACCAGGGTGGGCGGGCTGGGTAATGCAGTGCTGGAGTCGGCCGCCGCTTGCTGTGCTGAAGAAGTCCCCGGGCCGGCTACCGCAGTCCCCGGGTCGGCTACCGCAGTCCCCGGGCCGGCTACCGCAGTCCCCGAGCTGGGTGCGGCAGTCCCCGAGCCGGGTACTGCAGTCCCCGAGCCGAATATTGAAGTCCCCGGGCCGGCTGCTTGATTCTTCGAGCCAGACCCGGCCTCCTCAGGGTTAGGCGGCACGAAGATGGAGTCGGATTCCGGAGACGGTTTGATTGATGGCTTGAGGAGGCGCTGTAGGGCGACGCCGGCTGGTATTGCTTGCCGCGTGGAGCCTATTCGGGCCAGGGCATCTGCTGGCTCGTTGTCGGCTCGCGGTACATGAAGGAATTCACACCCGTCAAAGTATCCGCTGATTTGCTGCACTAGGAAGTGGTAGCTCGCCATGTTTGCGTCCTTGGCGTCCCAGTCGCCAGAAGACTGCTGCACCACCAAATCCGAGTCGCCATAGCACAGGATCCGGCGAATGCCAAGTTCCTTGGCAAGCCGGAGCCCGTGTATGAGCGCTTCGTACTCGGCTACGTTGTTGGAGGCGGCGAAGTGGATCTGCAGCGTGTATCCGAGCTTGTCGCCCTTTGGAGAGGTAAGGACGACGCCGGCTCCCAGGCCGGTGCGCATCTTTGATCCGTCAAAGTGCATGCGCCAATGGGTGGAGTCGGGCGCTGGTGGTAAGTACTGGGTTTCGGCCCAGTCTACCAGGAAGTCGGCCAGCGCTTGCGTCTTGATGGCGGTGCGGGGTTGGTAGAAGATCGTGTAGGGGGGCAGCTCGATGGCCCATTTAGCCACCCAGCCGGATGCATCCCAGCTGCCTATGATCTCGGCTAGCGGGGCAGTGCATACGACCGTGATGGGATGCTCTTGAAAGTACGGCTTCAGCTTCTTGGCGGCGAAGTACACGCCATAGCACATCTTCTGATAGTGCGGGTAATTTTGCTTTGAGGCGGACAGCACCTCGCTCAGGTAATAAACCGGCCTCTGGACCGGCTGGGCTCGGCCTTCTTCGGGGCGTTCGACCACAATGACGGTGCTGACCACCCGGCTAGTGGCGGCAATATATAGGAGCATGGGCTCCTTCTCAGTCGGTGCCGCCAAGACAGGCGGCGTGGACAGCATTTTCTTCAGCTCGTGGAAAGCTTGGTCGGCCTGGTCATTCCACTCAAAGTGAGTGCTCTTCTTCATGAGACGGTAGAGGGGGAGAGCTTTTTCTCCAAGCCGGCTGATGAAGCGGTTCAGAGAGGCCAGGCACCCGGTGAACTTCTGAATCTCTCTGAGCTTGGTTGGGACCGCCATCCTCTCGATGGCCTTGATCTTCACAGGGTTGCACTCTATGCCGCGTTCGGAGACCAGAAAGCCTAGGAGCTGGCCGGCTGGCACTCCGAACACGCATTTCTCCGGGTTGAGCTTGATCCGGAACCGGCGCAGGTTCTCGAATGTCTCCTTTAAGTCTTCCAGCAGAGTGCCACGCTTCTCCGTCTTCACCACTACATCATCCACGTAAACGTGGGCGTTCTTGCCGAGCTGCGTGAGGAGGCACTTCTGCATGCAACGCTGAAAAGTGGCGCCGGCATTCCGTAAGCCGAACGTCATAGTCAGGTAGCAGAAGGCTCCAAACGGCGTGATGAAGGCGGTCTTCAGTTGGTCATCCGGGTTCAGCTTGATCTGGTGGTATCCCGAGTAGGCATCCAAATAGCTCAACAGCTCGCATCCTGCTGTGGACTCTATCACTTGATCAATCCTGGGCAGAGCGAAGGGATCTTTTGGGCAGGCTTTGTTGAGGCTTGTGTAATCTATACACATGCGCCACTTGTTATTCTTTTTCAGCACGAGAACCGGGTTCGCGAGCCATTCGGGGAAGAAAACTTCCATGATGAAGCCGGCTGCAAGAAGCCGGGCTATCTCCTCCCCTATGATCCTTCTCTTCTCTTCTGACAGTTGGCGGAGGGGCTTCTTGACTGGTTTAGCATCCTCCCGCACGTGCAATTTGTGCTCGGCGAAATCCTTCAGAACACCCGGCATGTCCTTGGGGGACCATGCAAAGATATCCCGATTCTCACGGAGGAAATCGACGAGCTCGCCTTCCTATTTGCTATCCAGGCTCGCCCCAATGACGGCAAACCTCTCGGGGTGCTCGGGGTCGAGTTGTATCTTCTTGGTCTCCTTGGCCGGCTGGAAAGATCCTTGGGCATCATATTCCTTGGAGTCGGCAGGTTGGTTTAGCTGCTTGCTGGCCAGGGCCACGACCCGGTCCAGCGTCTTCTTCTCTGCAGCGATCATGAGGGATTCGGCCAACCGGCTGCTGGCCGCGGCGCAGTCGGCGGACTTCTTGTAGTCGCCGGCGATGGTGATGACACCCTTGGAGCTCGGTATCTTCATCTTGAGGTAAGCATAGTGGGGGACCGCCATGAACTTGGCCAAGGTGGGTCGGCCAAGCAAGGCATGGTAAGGGCTCTCCAGGTCCACCACCTCGAACCAGATCGCTTCCCGGCGGAAATGATCCTTGCCCCCAAAGAGTACATCGATCTTGATCTTGCCGATGGGGGCACAGGACAAACCGGGTACGATGCCGTGGAACACCGTTCGGGTCGGCGCAAGCTGCTTTGCCTTGACGCCCAGCTTCTCCATGGTGTCGCGGTACAGGATGTTGATGCTATTTCCGCCGTCGATCAGCACGCGGGAGAAGCGTGCGGCGCGCGTATCCGTTGCAAGGGTGGCCTCCAGGACCAATGCGTAGGAGCCAGGGGACGGCATCACCTCTGGGTGGTCGGCCCGGCTCCAACTGATGGGTTTCTCCGACCAGTGCATGTGGCCGGCTGGGCTGGTGGCGGCCACATTGACTTCTTGTTGCTCTCGGCGCTTGCTGCGCCGGTCTTCGGGCTGGCTCGTGAAGACAACATAAGATGCTTGCTCATCGGGGAACTCGTCCTGCACGGCGTCGACCGCGGGCCGGGCGGCTTTGGGCGGCGGAGCCGGCAGCGGCGGGCCGGCAGGCGGAGTCGGTGTGTGCCCTTCGCCCTTCGAGATTCGGGCGAGCCAGTTGCATTTGCGGGTCGTGTGGTTGGACGGCTTCGCGCCGCTGTGGAACTTGCACGGGGCATCAAGGGTTTGCTCGTAGGAGAAGGCCGGCTGCCAAGCCGGCCGGCCGCCCTTGGGCTTCTTGGGTGCGGGCCGCCCTTCAGGCGGCGTGTCTTCGACCGTGGCCACCTGCCGGCTGGCGGGAGGCGGCGCAGGGCCCTTGCGCTTTTGATCATTCTGGTGTTGGCGTCGGCCGCCGTC
Source organism: Triticum monococcum (assembly GCA_034509565.1). Taxonomy (NCBI): domain Eukaryota; kingdom Viridiplantae; phylum Streptophyta; class Magnoliopsida; order Poales; family Poaceae; genus Triticum; species Triticum monococcum. Next base: position 31,357,208 of record CM067841.1, on the reverse strand, counting down.
TCCAGCCGGCGCTTGGGGCGCCGGATTGAGCACTTTTCCGGATGCGTCCACCCGGAGCTCGGTCTTCATTGAGGAGTCGGCGGTGGCGTACTTGTCGGCGATGTTCAAGAGCTCGTCGAGGGTAGTCGGCTCATCGCAGAGAAGCTTGTGGTTGAGGAGGGTGCCCTCTCGGCACCCGGCAGTGAAGTATTCGATGGCTTGCACCTCGTGCACCCCCTCGCAGGAATTGCGGAGCTCGGCCCAACGCGTGAGGTAGTCGCGAGTGGACTCGGCTGGGCCCTGTACGCACAGGGAGAGCTGTCTGGGCTTGGGAGCCCACTTGTAGGTGCTGGTGAAGTTGCGAACGAAGGCCTCGGTGAAATCCACCCAGCTGTTGATGCTGAGGGGCTTGAGGCTGTTAAGCCAAGTCCGGGCCGTGCCTTGCAGCATGAGGGGCACGTACTTTACGGCAACGCGCCGGTTGCCATTGGCGATGCTGACGGCTGTGGAGTAGTCGGTCAGCCAGTCTTCCGGCTTCACCGAGCCGTTGTACTTGGGCGTGTCTCTTGGGAGCGAGAACCCTTTGGGGAAGGGCTCGTCGCGGATGCGGCGGCCAAAGCAAGGCGGGCCGACATCGTCTTCTTCTTCTAGCGCCAGGGATCGGGCCAGGCGGTCGATCCGGTGGCGGGCGTCGTTTTCGCCGACTCCCTCGCGGCGACCAAGCCGGCCGCTGAGAGTCGGGTGAGCCACTGGAGGCGGGGTAGGATATCTCTCTCCGCGAGCTCGAGGCGGAGGCGGGGTGCCCCGCCATTCCATGGCTCGGGGGCGGCCGTCCGCGTCTCGCTCGATGGAGACTTGGGTCCGGCTTCGGCTGGAAGCCGGCTCTTTCTCGCGCCGCGCGCGGGTGTTGCTTGTAGTCAGTGATCGGGAAGTCGCGCCGTGTTCGCGGCACGGGGGAGGGCTCCCCGCGCAGGCGTCGGCTTCGTGCCGTCGTGCGGCCGCATCGATTAGTTGCTGGATGCGCCGCGTCATGTGGGGGAGGTCCTCGGGTTCCAAGCCGTCCAGCTCGTCTACGGCCGCCTGGGCGGCGCGCAGGTTCTCGAGCGGGGTGGCGTAGACCGGGCGACCCACTCCGAGTGTGTCGGCGATGGCGGCGCCGCATTGCCTGACAACGCCAGCCCGGCTTGGGCCAGCCGGAGCCGGCGTGCTGAAGGCGGCGCAGTCAGCTTCGCGCCGGTAGGCCTCGGTGAGGCGTCTTACGGAGGCTAGCCACCGACCCTCCGCGAGGAGGGCGAGGCGGCGTGCCTCCAGAACTTCGTCGCTGGCGTCGGCCGGGAGGGGGGCGGACAAGTCGTGGGCCGCCGCGCGTGGGGCATCGCGGGCGCCCTCGTCAGTCGGGCCGTCGAGGCCGATAACCATCACCTCGGGGGCGTCAGAATCGCGATCGCCAGCCGGAGGGAGCGGGTCGTTGTAGACCGTGACGTTGGTGGGGAAGGTATCGTAAGATGCCGTGTCGGAGTCGACAGGCATCGGGTCGGTGGAGCCAACCGACTCCAAATCTGCAGCGGGCTTGCTGGAGACGTGGAGCTGGCCGAGGAGGTTGGCGAGGTGATCTGTGCCCGCATCGGAGGCAAGCTCGTCGGAGATGCGGGCCTTGTCGAAGAGGTTGGCGAGGCCGCTAGCCGCGCAGATGTTGGCGACGCCATGCAGCGCGTCGCGGCAAGCGCCATCGGGCGAGCCAGGCTGGCTACGCTCGCGGGGAAGGAAAAGGGTTCCCGTCCAGAACAGGTCTCCGGACGATGGTGCACGTAGCCCCACGGTGGGCGCCAAATGTCGGGTGGTAGGAGCGACATTTGCCAACGGGTGGCTTATCATTGCGGGGGCCAATAGAACGTCGCCGGTGCCTTGAAACGGGATGAGGCAAAGACATGCACGCCGGCGAATCTTACCCAGCTTCAGGGCTCTCCGGGGAGATAATACCCCTACTGCTGCTCTGCGGGGTCTCCGCATGGTTACTAAGTGCACAAGTAGCTACAATGCTTCTTGAGCTGTTTTGGGTGGAAGGAGGAAGAAGGGCTCGGCTCATCTTGCTTCCTCTCCTTGTATTGTGTCTAGGTCTAGGAAGAGAGTCCAACCCTTTGCATGGGTGCACCAGGGGGTTTATATAGGCCTACCCCCCGGGGGTACAATGGTAATCCGACTAGGCGCGGGGCCCAGCTGTCTGTGACTATGCTCGCCGGCTTCTCCGCCGGCTTCTGGGGCCCGCCGGCTGGTGGGTCCCGCCGGCTGCCGGCTCCTGGGTCGACAGGCCGGCCCCACTGGCCAGGGCCTGGTCGGCAGCTGGTGACTGTTCCTCCATGTCGTTGACACAGGCTCGGTCGGGGTAAGCGTGGCTACAGTAACGCCGCCCTGGCGGGCGATTACTGTAGCCCCGCCGCATCTTGTCTCCTTAATGGGCGTCTCCTTCAAGGAGGGCGGCAGGCCGGCTACGTGAATCCGGCCCTCTGTCTTGCCTTCTTGAGAGGAGGTGCGGCCGCCTTCGGGATCTCTCTGCCCAAAGGGGCCCACCGCCTCGGGGGCCACGCTGGTGCCCCGTCGTGGACGGCGTCAGAGCCGCCGTGGCTACAGTGCCGCGCCGGGCGGGCCGCACCTGCCCGCACGACGCGCTGTACCAGGCGTGCTCCGGGTTTTGGGGGTGGCAGGCTCGACTGTAGCCACGCCCCGCTTCATCATTGCGGAGTGGACGCGTACATCGCGGGTATGGCGTTGACTGATTTATGGGAGCCGGCTTGGCAGTAGCCGGCCTTGCTGTAGCCGGCCCTGCCGTAGCCGGCCCCGCCGTAGCCGGCCTTGCCGTAGCCGGCCCCCCGCAGCCTTCTTCAGGAGGGTGAAAGGGCGGGCCGCCGCCGAAGCCGGCCAGGAAGGTAGCCGGCTGGGGGGAGGCGGCCCAAATCTTGAATCTTCTTATGAGCCGGATGGGCTCATAATTTTTTCTGAGGGGCCAGGGGAAGCCGGCTGGGCTACCCATAGCTATTTACCCCGACAACCGCAGGATGCGGGAGAAGATGGCGATGTGCAGGATCAGAGACGTCAGTGAGCTATATGCCCTGGCCGACAAGTGTGCACGTGCTGAGGAAGGGAGGAAACTCTCCGGAGAGAGTACTGGATCAGGAGGATCTGACAGTGAGGATGCTGCCCCGGCAAAGAAAAACCGGCGGCGCAACAACAGGAAGAAGAAAGGCAAAGATGTGCTAGTCGTTGAGCAGTCCGGCAACGACGGTGGCGCCAAGAAAGCCAAAGTTGGTAGCTCCGGCAAGGAGATTGCCGCATGCACCAATTGCCAGGCTGTGGCGGTCGCCGACAAGCAGGACGGCACCGACAAGCAGTACTGCAAGATCCACCGCACCAAGGGCCATGACCTCCAGAGCTGCAAGAAGGTCGAGCAGCTTGTCCAGCAACAGAAAGCTGAGTACGAGCGGCGCGACAAGGAGAGGGCCCAAGGAGGCGTTGGAGAAGCCGGCAAGAAGCGCGCTGGCCGGGGAGGGCGCCGCGGCAAGGCCAAGCAGCGGCAAGGAGACAGACCTCCCCGCGGCCGCGACAAGGATGAAGACGACGACGACGACGAAGACATGGATGATGTCGAGACCAGTGAGCAGGAGTTCCAGAAAGCCACAAAGGTCTTGTGCGTTGACGGCGGTGCTTCTCTGCATACTTCCCACCGCCAGCTCAAGCAGTGGGCGTGGGAAGTCAATGCGGCGGAACCACCTGTCGAATCGCGCAAGCTTCTAAAATGGTCCAGCACGCCTGTCATCTTTGATATTGAGGACCACCCTTATCGCACAACTGCAGTCGGGTGCTTGCCGTTGTTGGTTTCACCAACTATATGCAACCTCAAGGTCACTAAGATGCTAGTTGACGGCGGGGCCGGCTTGAACCTGATCTCCTCCATTGTACTCCAGAAACTCCAGATCCCTGACAGCGAGCTCGAGGAGACCGGCACATTCCAAGGAATTAACCCGGGAAGGAGCAAGCCGAAGGGGAAGGTCACGTTGCCGGTAACATTTGGCAGCGAGTTGAACTTCAGGACTGAGAGGGTCACTTTTGACGTTGCCGATTTTCCTTTGCCTTACAATGGGATACTCGGCCATCCAGCACTCGCCAAGTTCATGGCAGCCTCTCACTACGCATACAACATGCTGAAGATGCCAGGCCCGATAAGCGTCATCTTTGTCCCTGGCGACAAGAAGGATGCTCTTATCTGCGCCGACAAGATCTACCGGGAAGCGGCAGCCGCAACAGATCGCAAGTCACTTGTCGCTGAAGCTCCCGGGGGGAAGAAGAAGACCAAGTCCGGCAAGAGCTCTGATGCCCACTCCGGCAAGCGCACCTCTTCGGAGTGCTGCGCTACCGTCGAGGACGCACCATCGAGCTCCACCGGCAAGTGTAAGAAGGCAATGGCAGCTCCGCCAGAGACCAAGAAAGTGTCCGCCAAGGAGGACGGCACTGGTAGTACCTTCACCATCAGTGCCACTCTCGACCCCAAATAGGAAAGCGCGCTCATTGCTTTCCTGCGGGCGAACGTCGACGTGTTTGCGTGGCAACCGTCTGACATCCCCGGTGTTCCCAGGAAAGTAATTGAGCACCATCTTGCCGTTTGTCCTCATGCGCGGCCCGTCAAGCAGAAGGTCAGGAAGCAAGCAGTGGAGCGCCAAGAATTCATCGCAGAAGAGATCAAGAAATTGGAAGCAGCAGGCCTTGTCAGAGGAGTGCTCCATCCTACATGGTTGGCCAATCCTGTAGTCGTGCACAAGGCAAACGGGAAATGGAGGCTTTGTATCGACTTTACTGATGTTAATAAAGCTTGTCCCAAAGACCCATTTCCCTTGCCGCGCATTGACCAGATTGTTGACTCCACAGCCGGATGTGACTTGCTTTCATTTCTTGACGCATACTCAGGATACCATCAAATCTTCATGGCAGAAGAGGATGAGGAGAAAACCACATTCATTACTCCATGTGGCACGTACTGTTTCATACGGATGCCTTTCGGTTTAAAGAATGCTGGTTCAACATTTGCAAGGGTAGTTCATGTCGCTCTTGAGCCACAAATGCACAGAAATGTGGAAGCCTACATGGATGACATAGTGGTCAAGAGCAAGGACATGGCAACTCTGATTCAAGATTTAGACGAGACCTTTGCAAATCTGCGCAAGATCAACCTCAAGCTTAACCCCGAGAAGTGTGTATTTGGAGTCCCCTCCGGCAAGCTTCTCGGGTTCTTCGTGTCTCAGCGGGGAATCGAAGCCAATCCCGACAAGATCAAGGCCATTGAGCAGATTGAAGCACCGAAGCGCGTCAAGGATGTACGAAGACTTGCCGGTTGCATGGCTGCTCTCAGCAGGTTTATCTCTCGGTCTGCTGAGCGCGCCCTGCCGTTTTTCAAAATTTTGAAAAAGGCAGGTCCAATGAAATGGACTCCGGAAGCGGAGGCTGCGCTGCAGGACTTGAAGAGATATCTGTCCTCCACTCCAACACTTGTCGCACCTAAGCCGCAAGAGAAGTTGCTGCTGTATATAGCGGCAACCAATCAAGTGGTTAGTGCTGCGTTAGTGGCGGAGAGGGAGTCAGATGACGAGCCAGCAACCGCGGCAAGCACATCCAGCGACAACCAGGGGGCTTCCCCGACAAGCTCTGGTCCCGACAAGGATGGATCTGCGCAGGTGCGCGAAGAGATACAGAAGAAAATGGTGCAGCGCCCAGTTTACTTTGTCAGTTCCCTTCTGCAGGGGGCTAGGTCAAGGTACTCTGGTGTGCAGAAATTGCTTTTCGGCCTTCTCATGGCCTCGAGAAAGCTGCGCCATTACTTCCAAGCACACGAGATCACAGTTGTCACTCGCTTTCCGCTGAAGAGGATACTGCAGAATCCAGATGTGACAGGCAGGATTGTTGAGTGGGCACTGGAACTGTCAAGCTTTGGCCTCAAGTTTGAGAGTACTTCAACTATCCCAAGCAGAGCATTGGCAGAATTCATAGCAGAGTGGACGCCAACACCAGATGAAGAAATTCCAGAAACGAGCATCCCCGTCAAGGAGGCAAGCAAAGAGTGGCTCATGTACTTTGACGGTGCCATCTCGCTGCAAGGCGCCGGCGCTGGCGTGCTACTTGTCGCACCCACCGGAGAGCACCTCAAGTACGTAGTCTAGATGCACTTTCCCAAGGAGCAAGCGACAAATAATACTGCAGAGTATGAAGGCTTGCTTGCCGGTCTCAAGATCGCGGCAGACCTTGGGATCAAGAAGCTCATTTTCAGGGGTGACTCGCAGCTTGTTGTCTGCCAAGTAAACAAGAGTTATCAGAGTCCGTTGATGGAAGCCTACGTTGACGAAGTGAGAAAGCTAGAAGAGCACTTTGACGGCCTACAGATGGAGCATGTCCCAAGAGCTCAGAATGACATTACCGATGGCCTGTCAAAGTGCGCCGCACTTAAGTTACCTGTGGAACCAGGGATTTTTGTGCTCAAGCTGACTCAACCGCCCGTAACGACGTCAACTGGACAGAACAAGAAGAGGAAGTTGATTTCAGGTGACTATTTTCCGGCAGAGCTTCCCGAAGCCGCCGCCAAGAAGGTCCCCAAGATCAACACCAGGAGTGCTGAGGAGCAGTCTGCTCCGGCAAGCCCTAGGGTTTGTTCCGTTGAAGCAGACGCTCCCGACAAGTTTTGCTCCGGCAAGCTTGCCGGGGAACGTCAAGCTCCGGCAGAGCCGCAGGTTCTCGCCGTAGAAGCGGATGTTCCCGCAGCCGCAGATATGCCTTTAGTCCTTGTTGTCGAGCCGCAAGCTCCAACATGGGCACAGTAGATTGTCCGTTTCCTTCAGACAGGAGAACTTCCCGAAGAGCAAGAAGAAGCGGAAAGACTAGCCCGGTAGTCAAGTATGTACCAGTTTGTCGACAACACACTGTATAGAAGAAGACTCAACGGTGTGAAATTGAAGTGTATTCCTCGGGAAGATGGACAAAAGCTGTTGGCAGAGATACATGGAGGCATATGTGGTCACCACATAGGCGCAAGAGGACTTGCCGGCAAAGCATTCCGGCAAGGTTTCTTCTGGCCGACAGCCCTCCAGGATGCAACTGCACAAGTAACCAAGTATGAAGCGTGCCAGTTCCATTCCAAGCAGATACACCAGCCAGCTCAAGCTCTCTAGACGATCCTTTTATCCTGGCCATTTTCGGTCTGGGGGCTCAACATCCTCGGCCCCTTTCCCCGAGCAGTCGGGGGCTTTGAGTACTTGTACGTTGCAATCGACAAGTTCACAAAGTGGCCGGAAGTGGAAGCAGTGAGGAAGGTGACAGCACAGTCAGCAGTCAAGTTCTTCAGGTCAATTGTTTGCCGCTTCGGGATCCCTAACAGGGTGATCACCGACAACGGTACGCAATTCACGAGCCGCACCTTCATGCAGTACGTCCAAGATCTTGGCGCCAAGGTCTGCTTCGCTTCTGTTGCTCACCCGAGAAGCAACGGTCAAGCGGAGAGGGCAAATGCTGAAGTGCTGCGTGGGCTCAAGACCAGAACTTTCGACAGGCTGCACAAGTGCGGAAGAAACTGGATCGAGGAGCTGCCAGTGGTTCTTTGGTCGATCAGGACGACGCCAAATCGAGCCACTCGCCAGACACCTTTCGCTGTAGTCTATGGAGCAGAGGCAGTTCTCCCCACGGAACTCGTATACGGGTCGCCTCAAGCGCTCGCTTACGATGAGCTTGAGCAAGAGCAGCTGCGACAAGATGACGCACTGCTCCTTGAGGAAGACCGTCTTCAGGCTGCTGTGCGAGCAGCTCGCTACCAGCAATCTTTGCGCCGCTATCATAGCCGCAAAGTTAATGCCAGAAGTCTCTAGGAAGGCGACCTTGTTCTTCGGCGCGTTCAATCCGCCAAGAATTCCAACAAGTTGACGCCGAAGTGGGAAGGCCCTTACCGGGTGAAACGAGTCACTAGGCCTGGCGCTGTCCGCCTTGAGACCGAAGATGGCACACCAGTGAGCAACTCCTGGAATATTGAGCATCTTCGTAAGTTTTACCGGTAGGGCGCGGTTGCCGGAACCCGTTCTCAACCACCTTTTGTACAAGTCTTCCCGCTGTTGCATGTAATCCTTTGTACAAAGCCGGGCGCAGATCCTGTGCATAAAGCTTATGTGCTCCGCACATCTTGTCAGTTTCATGCCTTTTATTTTTATTTTTCTTGCATGTGATATCTGACACTTTGTGCAGCACCTAGCCCGGTAAGCAACAACGAGCCATAAGGCTCCATATCTTTTCTCCTCTTTCTTTTTTCTCAAGGAAAGGAAGGTTCCCTCGCCCACAAGTTTGCCGGGGGGAAAGGAGAACATAATGGTATGGACCAGGCATCGTTCAAGAAAGTTTCGCCTTGCCGGGAAGCAAACGACAGAAAAGATAAGTTGCCAAAGTTTGAGCAATCAGATTTTTTTAAAAATTTTAAGTTATCTTCCTTGAACGACCGTCCTTTGTATGGAAAACCTGTGCGCGGAGGAACCAACTCGTAGCTAGTTGCGCCCTTACTGTTGTTTCGAGTCCGCTCAACAACTTAAGTGAGCTGCGACTGGCTGCGACAAGGTTTCTTGTCGGTAGCGGCACCGCCAGCAGGCTGCTGACATCCCGCACTCAGCGCTCACGGCTAAGGTGCCTGGGCCGGTAAGTTCCCTAAAAGGGTAGGGCAAAAACATATAAAGGAAGGAATCAAGTAAAGGAAATAACATTGCAATCATTGCACAAGATAAAGTTATATTACAAGATAGCTTGTCGCAGCTCTAACAAATTGTTCCTGTAACATGACTAACAGCGACAAGAAGAGAAGGAAACGGGCGGCCTAGTCTACGCGATCGCCCTCGGCCCTCTTGATCCCGCTCACCTTGTCCACAATGGGTGCGACGAGAGTCTTGAGCGCCTCCAGATCAGCATCCAGCGGCAAGGACCTGAGGACGTTGGTGAGGTTGAGGCCCGGATTGCGGAAGGCCACCTTCACCAGCACCTTCTGAAGAGCTCCCGCGCAGATCTTGCGCGACTCGTCGGCCAGCTACTTTGGGATCCTTTCCCGGAGTCGCCGGAGGGCCGTCGCCACGCCTTTGAAGAACGAGGTGAGCTTGGCGGTGGGCTGGAGGTTCTCGTCGGAGGGATACCCGAGATCCTCCATTCCCAGCTGCGCCAGCTCCCTGTCGATATCTGCGGCAACATCCACGAGACCCTCCGTCCAGTGCTCCACGTTCTCCCGGAAAGTGCTCTAGGCGGCAGCGGCACTCGCCACCAGCGCCTTGCCGGCCTTGACTTCCTCCTTCAGGGCCGTCTCCTGCTCCTTGGCGCCGTCCAGCGTCTTGGTCAAAGCGATCAGCTTCAACTCAAGATCTGCATTAGAATCCTTGGCGGCGTCAAGCTCCTTGCCCTTCTTGGCGAGATGGGCCTGCAGCTCCGAGTAGCTGTTGGCGTCCTTCTCCCGCTCAAGCTTGAGCGCGGCAAGCTCGTCGCCGGTCGCCTTCAGATCCGCCTCCAGCTGCACCACCTTCGTCTCCAGCTCCTTCTTGGCGGCCTCGGCAGCTGCGGCAGCATCTTCTGCTTGTTTGAGGGCTCCGCCAACTGTTCGCACGCGTGCGGCAAGCTCCTCCTCGTGGCTGTCGAGGTTGACCTTCCGCTGCACCAGCTCGCCCTCCTGCACCGACAACTTCTCAGCGGCAAGCCACTGTTGCTCCTTGGTTTCAGCCTTCTCGAGGAGGAAGGCCTCCCGCTCCTCGGCAAGTCGTGCCCGCTCCACTGCCAAAGATCAGAGAGCTTCCTGATTGGCACCCCGGAGCTCCTCCGCACGCTTCTCGATGTCGACTCCCGCCTTCGCGATATGTGCCTCGCAGGATTCCAGCTTGGCCTGTCGGGCGCGGTAGAGTGACACCAGCTTCCGCAGCAGCCGTTCCTCCTTAGGCTCGCCGCTGCTGCTGCTTGGCGCGTCAACCAGCGCCAGCCCGGCGGAAGCAAGCACTTCTCCGTCGAAGCTCTCTCCTTCGACCGGCGCCCTGGAGCTTGACGCCCAGGGGAGGTTGATGAAGATGTCGTCGCCGGCCTTCAAGTAGACGCCAGGCTGGGGCTCTTCGGAGCCTGGCGCTGTGGCAGCGGCGGAGGGATCGGCGGTCGGTGCAGCACCTGGTGCTCCTGCGGCCTAAGGGTCGTCAGTGCGATCGCCAGATCCCCCGCCTGCTTCTGCAGCGGCAGCCCTGCCGGCCTCTTCGCAGGCGGGCTCGTCAGTGTCGGCTGCTCCCTTGGCGGCAACGGCGTCGTCGGCGGCAACCTCGATCTCCATCGGCTCCGCAGCAGATGGATCTGACAGCCGGAAAGGGGAGAAGAGTCAAGCAAATATCCAAAAAAAAGAGAAGATCAAAAGAAGAAGAATCCAAGGAAGTTCTGAAGCGAGAAGATTACCTGTGCCAGGTTCTGCAGTTGTGGTCTCCGTTGCCGGGGGGCCGCTGGTGCTGTCCCTTGCCGGAGAACCCACCCTTGCCGGAGACTTCTCCCTTGCCGGAGAGCTCTCCCTTGCCGGGGACCTCTCCCTTGCCAGAGGACTCTCCCTTGGCGTTTCAGGGGCGGCCTCCGGGCGCTCCTGGTGGGGCTGCTCTGCTCCTGCACAAGTCAACAGTTAGATATCAGCAAAGAAGGAATCTCCATGCGCGCCCAACAGCGGAAAGAAAGCCATGTACTTACGCTGGGGGCTGCTCTGGAGAACAGTTGCCGGGTCCGGCAAGGTTGTCTCGGGTGCATCCCCTGCTGACGCGGTGGGTTTGTCCTCGATGACAATCACCGGGGCCTTGGCTCTCTTCGCTGGTCTCTGGGCCAGAGTCCTAAGAAGGAATGAGCTCAGAGTAAAGCAAGTGAGATACAAGACAAGACAGAACGGCAAGAATTGAAGAACTACAAGTACAACAAGAGGATCTTACTCTTCTTCTTCTTCCTCGTCGGAGCTGAACGCGGAGAAGTCGAAGTCCGGCTCGCGTCTGGCGCGGGAAGGCGGTGGAGTAGGTTTCCTTGGCCGCTTGGCGGGAGCAGAAGCAGTGGTCCGGGAAGACCCTGCTCCAGTTGCCGCCGCAGCGTGAGGCGCTCCCACGGCAACAGTGCTTGCCGCGGTGGAGCGTGTCACGCGGCGCGGCGATTGTCGACTCGCCTGCCGCCTCGCTACGTCCCCGGCCTTGCGAAGACGCCTTCTTGGTGGAGATGGAGGCTCTGCTTGCGGCGAGCTGTCTAAGGATGAGGAGGAAGAGGAGTTGATCTCCAACGAGCCGCTCGTATCCTCGGCGGGCTCGCTCGGCTCGGCGTAACGCCCGGCAAGATCTTTCTTGCCGGCAAGCTCCTCTTGCCGGGCAAGCTCTTTCTTGCCGGCAAGCTCCTCTCGCTCGGCACGGTTTGCCGCCTCTGCTGCCTCTGCCTCCTCCAAGGTGAATCCAAACTCGCCCGCATCTGCGGCTGCCGCCGCCTCTTCCAGCCTGGTGGCGATGCGCTCCAACTCCGCATCAGTGGTGTCGCGAGTGAGGCCATTCTTCTCGTTGGGGCGGATCGGCACTTCTACCAAGTTATCGAAGAACTCCTGCACGACCTCGTCTGCAGGCTCTTGCCAAGTTGGCATGAGTCCATGCGAATCGCACAGCGGCATCATTGCGCGGATGCGGTCGAGCACAGAGTTGTTGCACAGCGGAACGATGCCCTGCGGCAACCTAAAAACTTTGGGATGATCAGGATCATACTTCAAGAGCTCCTGGAGCATCGCGTTGAGCTCCAAGACAGTGAAGTTGTAGTTGAGGCTCGGACGCAGCCTCATGATATCCGCCACATTCTTGAACTCCCAGGCGGGCCTCCTCCGTTCCTGCAGGGGGGCGATGCGGCGGCGAAGGAAATCTGCGCCAACGGCGCCTACAGTGAGTCCGGCAAGCCTGAGGCATTGGATCCTGGTGATGGCAATCCTCATCCTATCGTCCTCCGGGGCCACGTCGCTTCAATCGTTGCCGCGTACTGCTGCGGTTTGGCGCGGGGCGGTAAAAGGCTGCGGGTTCTCCTCGGCAATCCAGCACCAGTCTGCTCTCCACTCCTCCCACTTGCCGCGGAACTCGCCCTCTAGATAAGAATCTTTCTTGTCGGCCCTAGAGATCCAGGCGATTCCGCCGGATAGAGGCTCTCCTCTCTCTACTCGGGGCATGAAGAAGTGGCGGAAAAGGGCTACGTTGGGGTGTACTCCGACAAAGTTTTCGCAGAGGTGTGCGAAAACTGCCATGGTCAGAACGGCATTGGGGTGAAATCAAGGAGGCAGAGCCCGTAGGTGTTCATGATGTCGCAGAAGAATTCAGAGAAGGGCGGGCAGAGCCCGCAGTAGAAGAACACGGCGAAGAAGGGATATCCGTTCAGAGCCATCTTATGAGTAGTGGCTGGAAGTACCTTTGTGCTCGGATGCGCCCGCGTCTCCGTTGACCAGAAGAGGTAGTAGTACTCCCTCAGCTCCTTCGCGGCAAGCTTGGGGGGGGGGGGAGATTGCCCGCTCCTTCCACAGCGCCGCAAGCCGCTGCGCCTCGGTCGACTTCACAGCCTTCCCCTTGTCGGCTTTCGGAGCCATGGTGCAAGTGGTGGAGGAGGTCGACGGCATTGGTGGTGCTGGTGGCGATGGGGGGGCAGGGCGCAGCTATCTTTTCAGCTTTGGGAAGACGGAGGCGGGGCGGAGGCTTCTGAGATTGGAGTGGAAAGGGGGCGAGTGGGCGCACTACCCCTGTTTTCCTTGCTTATAAAGGAGGAGGGAGCGGACGTTCCGCCTTTCCTAATAAAGAAACCACCCACGATCTCTCCCACGACGCTGCATTTGACGCGTGCCGTTCGGGGAGGGCGCGGTGGATACGGAGAGAGATGCGGCGTAACCCAGGCCGCGCGTGCCCGTGCACTGTATTGGGCCTAGCCCAACAGCGCCCGGCATCGTGTATGGCCCAGGCCCGGGGGATCCTATCGGTGTACTAGAGTAGGGGTACCCTAGTATCCCAAACTTGTGCACGGGCAATCGCAGCGTCCCGTGGCAAGGCTTGCCGGGTGACCGCCAAGATCCTCCGTGGTTCCTTTGGAGCCATTCAAGAACAAAGTATCCAAGCCAAGGAGACAAAACCCCGGCAAGAGGAGCTTGCCGGGAAGGAGACAAGACCCCGGCAAGAGGAGCTTGCCGGGAAGGCCAACCAAGGCATCTCAAGGAACTTGCCGCAACGCACCACGCGTCCCGGCAAGGCCCGGTGAGCGACAAGGTCCCGGATGCGACAAGACAACGACCGCGGCAAGGCACTTGCCGCGGCAAGCCCCCACTCTATACCTGCGCTTCAGCACATCGACCAACGTGTCGCTCTGGGACCCTTCCAAGCGTACGTGGCGGGAGGCTGTGCAGCCAGAGGTACACGGTGGCAAGCGGCGTTGACAAGATCGCCATCGTGCCAAGCAATGGTGCCCCTGGCGGTCCCTTTCTGCACCGTCTAGGCGACGCAGATAGGCATTTAATGCCCTTGTCCCCTGCCGTCAGGGTTATGTATGATACACTGTAGTAGGCGGTGGTGCCAACCGCCACGCCTTTTCCATTTTTACCCCCCATCTACGTTGCCACCTGTCGGTGACCCCTTGAGCATATAAAAGGAGGCCCATGCGCAACGTAGAGGGGGTCGGCCAACAGAATTCTCACGCTCGGTCTAGCTAGCTGCTGGTGTGTACTGTAGCAATCAGCGCTCCCGAGCAAGAAATCAATACAAACCACAAAGCAGGAGTAGGGTTTTATGCATCCGTGCGGCCCGAACCTGGGTAAACTGATCGCGTGCTCGTGCGCTTCGCCTCGATCTGCTCTTCGTGCTCTCTCCGCCCCCTGCCGTACCGAAAGGGGCTCGGTCCGCCGGTCCCATAGGTGTCCGTGGGATTAGCACCCCCGACATCTTTGGGGACAGGTATCTCTTCAAGTCCTGCAGCGCAGCCTCCGCTTCCGGAGTCCACTTCATTGGACCTGCCTTTTTCAAAATTTTGAAAAACGACAGGGCGCGCTCAGCAGACCGAGAGATAAACCTGCTGAGAGCAGCCACGCAACCGGCAAGTCTTCGTACATCCTTGACGCGCTTTGGTGCTTCGATTTGCTCAATGGCCTTGATCTTGTCGGGATTGGCTTCAATTCCCCGCTGAGACATGAAGAACCCGAGAAGCTTGCCAGAGGGGACTCCGAACACACACTTCTCAGGGTTGAGCTTGAGGTTGATCTTGCGCAGATTTGCAAAGGTCTCGTCTAAATCTTGAATCAGAGTTGCCCTGTCCTTGCTCTTGACCACTATATCATCCATGTAGGCTTCCACATTTCTGTGTATTTGCGGCTCAAGAGCAACATGGACTACTCTTGCAAATGTTGAACCCGCATTCTTTAAACCAAAAGGCATCCGTATGAAATAGTACGTGCCACATGGAGTAATGAATGCGGTTTTCTCCTCATCCTCTTCTGCCATGAAGATTTGATGGTATCCTGAGTATGCGTCAAGAAATGAAAGCAAATCACATCCGGCTGTGGAGTCAACAATCTAGTCAATGCGCGGCAAGGGAAATGGGTCTTTGGGACAAGCTTTATTAACATCAGTAAAGTCGATACAAAGCCTCCATTTCCCATTTGCCTTGCGCACGACTACAGGATTGGCCAACCACGTAGGATGGAGCACTCCCCTGACAAGGCCTGCTACTTCCAATTTCTTGATCTCTTCTGCTATGAATTCTTGGCGCTCCACTGCTTGCTTCCTGACCTTCTGCTTGACGGACCGTGCATCCCCTGATCCCACGGACAGCTTGCTTGCCGGGCGCGGCAACTCCCTTGCCGTCCTTCTTGAAGTTTTTCTCACCCTTGCCTTTCTTGAACTTAGTGGTTTTATTCACCATCAACACATGATGTTCCTTTTTGACTTCTACCTCTGCTGATTTCAGCATTGCAAATACTTCAGGAATGGTCTTTTCCATCCCCTGCATATTGAAGTTCATCACAAAGCTCTTGTAGCTCGGTGGAAGCGACTGGAGCGTTCTGTCAATGACCGCGTCATCCGGGAGATTAACTCCCAGCTGAGTCAGGCGGTTATGTAACCCAGACATAGTGAGTATGTGCTCACTAACAGAACTATTTTCCTCCGTCTTACAGCTGAAGAAATTGTCGGAGCCTTCATATCTCTCGACCCGGGCATGAGCTTGAAAAACCATTTTCAGCTCTTCGAACATCTCATATGCTCCGTGTCTCTCAAAACGCTTTTGGAGCCCCGGCTCTAAGCTGTAAAGCATGCCGCACTGAACGAGGGAGTAATCATCAGAACGCGTCTGCCAAGCATTCATAACGTCTTGTTCAGCAGGGAGAACAGGTGCTTCACCTAGCGGTGCTTGTAGGACATAATCTTTCTTGGCAGCTATGAGGATGATCCTCAGGTTCCGGACCCAGTCCGTATAGTTGCTACCATCGTCTTTCAGCTTGGTTTTCTCTAGGAACGCGTTGAAGTTGAGGACAACGTTGGCCATTTGATTTACAAGACATATTGTAAATATTTTAGACTAAGTTCATGATAATTAAGTTCATCTAATCAAATTATTCAATGAACTCCCACTCAGATAGACATCCCTCTAGTCATCTAAGTATAACATGATCTGAGTTAACTAGGCCGTGTCCGATCATCACGTGAGATGGACTAGTCAACGTCGGTGAACATCATCATGTTGATCGTATCTTCTATACGACTCATGCTCGACCTTTCGTTCTTCTGTGTTCCGAGGCCATGCCTGTACATGCTAGGCTCGTCAAGTCAACCTAAGTGTTTGCATGTGTAAATCTGTCTTACACCCGTTGTATGTGAACTTTGGAATCTATCACACCCGATCATCACGTGGTGCTTCGAAACAACGAACTGTCGCAATGGTGCACAGTTAGGGGGAACACTTTCTTGAAATTATTATGAGGGATCATCTTATTTACTACCGTCGTTCTAAGTAAACAAGATGCAAAAAACATGATAAACATCACATGCAATCAAATAATAATAGTGACATGATATGGCCAATATCACATAGCTCCTTTGATCTCCATCTTGGGGCTCCATGATCATCTTGTCACTGGCATGACACCATGATCTCCATCATCATGATCTCCATCATCGTGTCTCCATGAAGTTGCTCGCCAACTATTACTTCTACTACTATGGCTAACACGTTTAGCAATAAAGTAAAGTAATTTACATGGCGTTTCTCAATGACACGCAGGTCATACAAAAAATAAAGACAACTCCTATGGCTCCTGCCGGTTGTCATACTCATCGACATGCAAGTCGTGATTCCTATTACAATGACATGAACATCTCATACATCACATATATATCATTCATCATTCATCACAACTTTGGCCATATCACATCACAAGACACTTGCTGCAAAAACAAGTTAGACGTCCTCTAATTGTTGTTGCAAGTTTTACGTGGCTGCAATAGGGTTCTAGCAAGAACGTTTTCTTACCTACGTGAAAGCCACAACGAGATTTGTCAACTTCTATTTACCCTTCATAAGGACCCTTTTCATCGAATCCGCTCCAACTAAAGTGGGAGAGACAGACACCCGCCAGCCACCGTATGCAACTAGTGCATGTTAGTCGGTGGAACCGGTCTCACATAAGCGTACGTGTAAGGTTGGTCCGGGCTGCTTCATCCCACAATACCGCTGAAGCAAAATAAGACTAGTAGCGGCAAGAAAGTTGACAACATCTACGCCCACAACAAATTGTGTTCTACTCGTGCAAAGAGAACTACGCATAGACCTAGCTCATGATGCCACTTGTGGGGAACGTTGCAGAAACAAAAATTCCTACGGTTTCACCAAGATCCATCTATGAGTTCATCTAGCAACGAGTGATCGGATGCATCTACATACCTTGTAGATCGCGAGCGGAAGCGTGCAAAGAACGGGGATGAGGGAGTCATACTCGACATGATCCAAATCACCGAGATCCTAGTGCCGAACAGACGGCACCTCCGTGTTCAACACACGTACGGTCAGCGTGACGTCTCCTCCTTCTTGATCCAGCAAGGGGGAAGGAGAGGTTGAGGAAGATCGCTCCAGCAGCAGCACGACGGCGTGGTGATGATGGAGAAGCAGCACTCCGGCAGGGCTTCACCGAGCTCTACGAAGGAGGAGAGGTGTAGCAGGGGAGAGGGGGGCGCCAAGACTCAAGGGTGTGGCTGCCCCTCCCTCCCCTCCCTTTATATAGGCCTCCAAGGGGGGGGCGCCGGCCCTGGAGATCCCATTTCCCAAGGGGGCGGCGGCCAGGGGGGTTGGAGTGGCCCCCAAGGCATGTGGGCGCCCCCCCCCCCACCCTAGGGTTTCAACCCTAGGCGCAAGGGGGGTGGGCCAAGGGGGCGCACCAGCCCACTATGGGCTGGTGTTCCTTCCCACTTCAGCCCATGGGGCCCTCCGGGATGTGTGGCCCCACCCGGTGGACCCCCGGGACCCTTCCGCTGGTCCCGGTACAATACCGGTGACCCTGAAACACCAGTAGAAAACAGGGCTTTGGTCCAGGCCGGGTCAGCCCATTAGTCCCGGTTCAGTCTAGAACCGGGACCAATGTGGGCATTGGTCCCGGTTCGTGAGCCCAGGGGGCCGGCCGGGCCACGTGGGCCATTGGTCCCGGTTCGTCTGGACCTTTTGGTCCCGGTTGGTGGGACGAACCGGGACCAATGGGCCTCGCTCCTGGCCCACCACCATTGGTCCCGGTTGGTGGCTTGAACTGGGACCAAAGGCTTCCCTTTAGACCTGGCTCATGCCACCAACCGGGACCAATGAGGTGCCTATATATACCCCTCGCTCGCAAGCAGAGCACCCCAGTGCTCTGTTTTCTCTGGCTGAGGGGGAGAGGGCTTTGTGGTGCTCTAGCTCACCTCCTATGCACATGAGGTGTTCGATGGAATGCCCGAGCCACACTACTTACGCTTTCTCCTCTCGAAGCTCGACCTCCACACTAGTGGAAAAAGGGTCAAACGTGAAGCACATTAGTGCCGGTTTGTATTTGAGCCGGCACTAATGTATACATTAAGGGCGTGCATTTGTCTAGATTTAGCGGTCCGTCACGCCCCGTCCCCGTCTTCATCGTCGTCGATCACCCGCGCCGATCTCATCACCGACACCACCATGGTGAGCCTCTTGTTCTTCTCTTCTTTCTGAAAGGAAAAATATTCTTACTTGTATGTTTAGATAGATACTTGTATAATTTTCTTACATTCATTATTGCATCTTATATAGTGCGATGGTTTTGGTATCCGCCCCTGTCGGCCCTCGTCCTGTCAATGATTCGGATGTGGTATGTATATTATCTTTATAACTATTGGTTCATTTATTGTTTATGAAAATTATGCCGACCAACGTGACATAGATTTTATTTATCTAGGATGTATGTGAATCGGAAATGCCAACCGACCCTATTGTCGAGAGGTTAAATTTAGTTGAAAAAGAAAACAATTTGTTGAAGGAAAAAATAAAAAAAATTGAGGAGGAGAAGATGATATTGGAGTTGCATGTTGTGGATGTCGTCGATGATCACAAGATCAAGATGGATGCAATGCGCTTGAAGATTAGAAATATTAGAAAATATGCCATTCATACCGAGGCTTGGTATCATTATGCCGTTGGATCAATTGTTACCTTGGTTGCGATTATGATCGCATTTGTTTTCGCATTGAAATGTTTTACATAGTTTCAATGTATGGTTTAATTAATTAGATGCTCTGGAGAGCTATATGTTGTTAGATGAGAACTATGTATGCACTTTGGTTTTAATGTGATGACGAACTTCTATTAATTTGGACACTTAATTATATATAATGCATGCAGATGAACCGGCAATGGATGTACGGTGACAGACACACCCGCGAGTACGTTAAGGGTGTGCATGAGTTTCTCGATGCGGCTGAGGAAAACAAGCAGAATGGTTTTATGTGTTGTCCATGCACTGAATGTGGGAATACGAGGTCTTACTCTAACTGGAAAATCCTTCACTCCCACCTGCTTTACAAGGGTTTCATGCCACACTATAATGTTTGGACGAGGCACGGAGAAATAGGGGTTATGATGGAAGACGGCGAAGAAGAAGAGTACGATGACAACTATGTGCCCCCTGAATACGGTGATGCTGCAACGGGGGGCGCTGGTGAAGATCAAGAGGAACCAGACGATGTGCCCAATGATGCTGCCACGGGTGAAGCTGCTGAAGATCAAGAGGAACCAGACGATGTGCCCGATGATGATGATCTCCGCCGGGTCATTGTCGATGCAAGGACGCAATGCATTAGTCAAAAGGAGAAGCTGAAGTTCGATCGCATGTTAGAGGATCACAAAAAGGGTTATACCCCAATTGCGAAGATGGCAACACAAAGCTCGGTACCGTACTGGAATTGCTGCAGTGGAAGGCAGAAAATGCTGTGGCTGACAAAGGATTTGAGAAGCTACTGAAAATATTGAAGAAGAAGCTTCCAAAGGATAACGAATTGCCCGACAGTACATACGCAGCAAAGAAGGTCGTATGCCCTCTAGGATTGGAGGTGGAGAAGATACATGCATGCCCTAATGACTGCATCCTCTACCGCGGTGCATACAAGGATCTGAACGCATGCCCGGTATGCGGTGCATTGCGGTATAAGATCAAACGAGATGACCCTGGTGATGTTGACGGCGAGCCCCTCCGGAAGAGGGTTCCTGCGAAGGTGATGTGGTATGCTCCTATAATACCACGGTTGGAACATCTGTTCAGAAACGAAGAGCATGCCAAGTTGATGCGATGGCACAGTGAGAACCGAAAGAAAGATGGGAAGTTGAGAGCACCCGCTGACGGGTCGCAGCGGAGAAAAATCGAGAAAGTACTGGGATGAGTTTGCAAAGGACCCAAGGAATGTATGGTTTGGTTTAAGCGCGGATGGCATTAATCCTTTCGGGGAGCAGAGCAGCAATCACAGCACCTGGCCCGTGACTCTATGTATGTATAATCTTCCTCCTTGGATGTGCATGAAGCGGAAGTTCATTATGATGCCAGTTCTCATCCAAGGCCCTAAGCAACCCGGCAACGAAATTGATGTGTACCTAAGGCCATTAGTTGAAGAACTTTTACAGCTGTGGAATGGAAACGGTGTACGTACATGGGATGAGCACAGACAAGAGGAATTTACCCTTAAGGCGTTGCTGTTCGTGACCATCAACGATTGGCCCGCTCTCAGTAACCTTTCAGGATAGACAAACAAAGGATACCACGCATGCACGCACTGTTTAGATGACACTGAAAGTATATACCTGGAAAAATGCAGGAAGAATGTGTACCTGGGCCATCGTCGATTTCTTCCGACCAACCATCAATGTCGAAAGAAAGGCAAGCATTTCAAAGGCGAGGCAGATCACCGGAAGAAGCCCGCCATGCGCACCGGTGATCACGTGCTTGCTATGGCCAATGATTTACACTACGTAATCTTTGGAAAGGGTCCCGGTGGACTAGCTGTTCCGAATGACGCTGAGGGACACGCACCCATGTGGAAGAAGAAATCTATATTTTGGGACCTACCCTACTGGAAAGACCTAGAGGTCCGCTCCTCAATCGACGTGATGCACGTGATGAAGAACCTTTGCGTGAACCTGCTAGGCTTCTTGGGCATGTATGGGAAGACAAAAGATACACCTGAGGCACGGGAGGACCTGCAACGTTTGCACGAAAAAGATGGCATGCCTCCGAAGCAGTATAAAGGTCCTGCCAGCTACGCACTTACGCAACAAGAGAAAGAAATCTTCTTTGAATGCCTGCTCAGTATGAAGGTCACGACTGGCTTCTCGTCGAATATAAAGGGAATAATAAATATGCTAGAGAAAAAGTTTCAGAACCTAAAGTCTCATGACTGCCACGTGATTATGACGCAACTGCTTCCGGTTGCATTGAGGGGGCTTCTACCGGAAAACGTCCGATTAGCCATTGTGAAGCTATGTGCATTCCTCAATGCAATCTCTCAGAAGGTGATCGATCCAGAAATCGTACCAAGGCTAAGGAGTGATGTGGCGCAATGTCTTGTCAGTTTCGAGCTGGTGTTCCCACCATCCTTCTTCAATATCATGACGCACGTCCTAGTTCATCTAGTCGATGAGATTGTCATCCTGGGGAACGTATTTCTACACAATATGTTCCCCTTTGAGAGGTTCATGGGAGTCCTATAGAAATATGTCTGTAACCGTGCTAGGCCAGAAGGAAGCATCTCCATGGGCCATCAAACAGAGGATGTTATTGGGTTTTGTGTTGACTTCATTCCTGGCCTTAACAAGATAGGTCTCCCTAAATCGCGGTATGAGGGGAGACTGGCTGGAAAAGGCACTCTTGGAAGAGATTCAATAATATGCAGGGACGGATATTCTTGGTCTCAAGCACACTACACAGTTCTACATAACTCCACCTTGGTGACCCCGTATGTCGATGAACACAAGAACATTCTGCGCTCCAAACACCCGGAGTAGTGCGACGACTGGATTACACGTGTACACATCAGGACTTTCAGCAGTTGGTTGGAAACATGTCTCAGAGGTGACAACACTGTTTGTGATGAGTTGTACTTGTTGTCCAGGGGACCATTTTTGACTGTATTGACTTACAAAGGATACGAGATAAATGGGAATACATTTTACACGATCGCCCAAGATCAAAAGAGCACCAACCAAAACAGCGGTGTCCGCTTTGATGCAGCAACCGAGATCGGAAAGGATACATATTATGGTTACATAGTGGACATATGGGAACTTGACTACGGACCTGATTTTAAGGTCCCTTTGTTTAAGTGCAAATGGGTCAATCTGTTAGGCGGCGGGGTACAGGTAGACCCACAGTACGAAATGACAACAATGGATCTGAAAAATCTTGGGTACACTGACGAACCGTTCGTCCTAGCCAATGATGTGGCACAGGTTATCTATGTGAAGGACATGTCTACCAAACCGAGAAAAAGAAAAGATAAGGAAGCGAATACATCATACGATGAGCCAAAGCGCCACATAGTTATTTCAGGAAAAAGGGACATCCTGGGAGTGGACGACAAGACAGACATGTCTGAAGATTATGAAAAGTTTCATGAAATTCCTCCCTTCAATGTCAAGGCTGACCCAAGCATCCTAATAAACAATGAAGATTATCCATGGTTACAGCGCAATAAGCAAATGACACAAGGGAAGAAAAAGTG
The DNA here is from genome assembly GCA_034509565.1 of Triticum monococcum. Taxonomy (NCBI): domain Eukaryota; kingdom Viridiplantae; phylum Streptophyta; class Magnoliopsida; order Poales; family Poaceae; genus Triticum; species Triticum monococcum. Next base: position 31,334,937 of record CM067841.1, on the reverse strand, counting down.
AAGACTTTCTCCCACAACTATTATGATGATACCATGCCAACTTTGTAACACACGAACATGCTATCATTGTCCGTTTTGTACATGCACATGCTATGTGGGTGAAATTATGATACCATCCCAACTTTTAACTTTTTCAGAGTTCATTTCAAAGTGATTGTCCATTTTGTACACGAAGTGCATCAAGTTTTCTCTATAAGCGCATATATTCTCATTTTTTGAGTAAGTTAATCACAAAAAGTGTTTTCAAATTTGAAAACTAATGGCACTAACAGAAAGTTTGTAATTTTTCTAAAACTAATGGCACTAACAAACAGTTTATAATTTTGCTAACCTAAAAGCAAACAGAATTAAAAATTAAAGCAAAAAACAAAAGAAAATAAATAATGCAAAAAACAAATCAAAAAACAGGAAAAAACTATTTTTATAGTAAAGTTAATCACAAAATAAAATAAATAAAGCAACAAGGAAAACAAAAAAACTAAAAAAGTGTTTTCAAATTTGAAAACTAATGGCACTAACAGAAAGTTTATAATTTTGCTAACCTAAAAGCAAACAGAATTAAAAATTAAAGCAAAAAACAAAAGAAAATAAATAATGCAAAAAACAGGAAAAAACTATTTTTATAGTAAAGTTAATCACAAAATAAAATAAATAAAGCAACAAAGAAAACAAAAAAAATAAAAAAGTGTTTTCAAATTTGAAAACTAATGGCACTAACAGAAAGTTTATAATTTTTTTTAAAACTAAAAGCATAAAGAATTAAAAAATAAAGCAAATTCTATTTTTATAGTAAAGTTATTCATAAACTAGTTATTCACACAAATTTTAAGAAATACAAATTTAAACTATTCAAAATTTTAAAACTATAAGTATTTAGTTGTAAGTATAAATAAAAAATAAATAGAAAAAAAATTCTATTTTCATAGTAAAGTTATTCATAAACTAGTGATTCACACAAATTTTTAAAAATTCAAATTTTAAAACTAATGGCACTAACAGAAAGTTTTTAATTTTTGTGACCTAAAAGCAAAAAGAAATCACTATAAAACTGTAAGTATTTAGTTTTAAGTAGAAATAAAAAATAAAAAACCAAAAAAATGTAGAAAGAAAAAAGAAAAAAGCAAAAAAAATGCCACCTACTGGGCCTCCACGGCCTGAATACGACTAGAAACCCTACATGGGCCAGGATTCAGGCCCGCAGAAGGCCCAATAGGCCCACAGCAGTAGCAAGTTTAGGCCCGAAAGCCTGCATTAGAGAGGAGCTCGAATGGGGAGGCACACCAGCGCTTATAAACAAGTGCCGGCGCCCTTCAGCTAGCGATGTGGGACTAAACTTTTGGGCGCGGGGCAGCACAAGGCCATTGGTCCCGGTTGGTGGTACCAACCGGGACCAAAGGCCGCCGCTTCCCGCCCTTTGGGCTGCTGAAAATTGGCCTTTGGTCCCGGTTCGTGGCACCAACCGGGACCAAAGGAGGGCATTTGTCATGGTTCGTGCCACGAACCGGGACCATTGCTCTGGCTATATAAGCCAACACTTGTGAAAATTTGGCCAACCGCCATTCTTCTCTCCAACGCCGCCAGGCTGCTGCGCTGCTCCTCGACGCCGTCGTCGCCGTCGCCTCCCCTAGCCGCCCGAGGTCGCCGTCGCCGCCCGCTCGCCGTCGCTCGTGCCCTCGCCCGACGCCGTCGCCGATCGCCGCCCTGCCCCGACGCGCGTCGCGCGCCCCGGCCCGCGCGCCCCCGTCATCGCCGTCGCCCTGCCCCGCCCCATTCCTCGCCGCCGAACGCGCGCCCCCTGCCCCGTCGCCGTCCTCGCCGCCGAACCCGCACCCCTGCCCCTCCCTTGGTCCAGCCGGCGCCGCCCCTCCCCTGTTCCTTTTTTTCATATATTATATGCTTGTTTTTTTTCAGATTATATATATATATGTATATATGTGAGTATATGTATTGTGTATGCTTCTTCTTCTTCTTCTTCTTCTTCTTCTTAATTTTTATTGGGAATGAGGGTGTCGAGGATTGCCGAGGGGTCGAGGGTCGGGAACTAGGGTAGAGGGTCGAGGGTCGTTAAGGGGTGAAGGGTCGAGGGTTTCAAGGTCGAGGGTTCGAGGGTTCTATAGGGTCGAGGGTCGAGGGTAAAAAAAGAAGAGGAAGAAGAGGATAAAAAAAGAAGAGGAAGAAGGAAAAAAAGAGGAGAAGAAAGAATAGAGGAGTTCTTCCCCTCTCTTTTTTCTTCTTCTTCCTCTTTTTTTATCGGGAACGAGGGTCGTCGAGGGACATAGATGTAGTGTCGTCGTTGTCGATATATACCCCCTCCCGATAGCTTACTATGATTAGGTAGCTAGTTCTACGTTTGGCACTAATATATCCATCTGTCATGTTTGAATAATAATTGCCATGTTGTAAATATTTGTAGAAACTATGGACACCGCCCTAGACGAAGCAACAAAAGAAGCGTTGTTGAGGGACATAATCGCAGAAGGAAGCGATGCCATCTCGTTGTTTCTCAACGAAACCGATGGTCTGGAACGAGAGGGTGAACAAGCTGGCCAGGGTGACCTAATGCCGGTGCAAGAAGAAGAACATGAGGACGGCTCCGGTGACCCAATGCCGGTGCAAGAAGGAGACCGTGATGATGGCTCCGGTGACCGAACCGAGTCCGGCCAGGTATATATATTAGTTAAGCCTATGCTGACTAGCTGATTGATGCATTCATTGTTTTGGTATGTACACATATTAATTAAGTCTTTATTCTTTTTTCTAGCCCTCCGGATCGAGCACAACTTCGGTAAAGAGACGAGGCCCGAAGAAAAAGTTGAGCTCGGATGAAAAGTTTGAGATCATAGCAATCGCGCCCGACGGCCAACCTATTGAACCCCTCAGGACAAAGAGCGCATTTGTTGCTCAGTACGGGGTTCTGGTTAGGGACAAGATCCCGATAAGCATCCAGCAATGGTTTAAGCCGGCTACAGAAGACCCTGGGGTGTCTTATGTCAATGATATGCAGAAAAATGATCTTTGGACTGAGCTGAAGTCAAATTTCACCCTACCGCCAGAGGATAATCCAGAGAACCCAGCTAACGAGAAATTAATCAAGTCTTTTGCTCTGAAGAGGATGGCAGAACTATTCAGGAGGTGGAAGAAAGAGCTGAATAAGTTTGTCGAAAATAATGAGACACCAGAATTCAAGGGCAGATATGAGAAGATCAGAGATCACTGGCCAGCATTTGTGGCCCACAAGACATCGGAAAAGAGTAAGAAGATGTCGGCGACAAACAAGCAAAATGCTGCGAAGAAGAAGCTTCACCATCGCACGGGGTCAGGTGGCTACCTCGTAGCCCGGCCTAAGTGGTCCAAGACTGAGAATGATCTGGTTCATAAAGGGATCAAACCAGAGACAATTAACTGGCCAGACCGTTGCCGGACTTGGTTCTTCGGGGCTGGCGGAACCCTGGACCCTGTAACAGGGAAGTGCATTTGGACGAACGATCAAATGGACATACCAGTCAGTAAGCTTAAGCAGTATATCAAAGCAGCGCAGGAAGGGACGTTCTTTCCAGACAAAGAGAACGACGAGCTCACAATGGCCCTCGGGAATCCTGAGCACCCTGGACGGACACGAGGCACGCCAAGCTCCATTCCATGGAAGGTTCGGTTTCCGGACGCAGGCGGTTACAAATCCCATGAGAGGAGGAAAAAAGTGCAGCAGACCCAAATGCAGGCGCTGCAAGCAAGGGTAGACGCGATAGAGGAACGAGAAGTAAATCGCAGCAAATGTACTGCCGAAGCCTCCCCCGAAGCTACCCCGCCATCTTAGCGCAGAAGCAGCGTGGCTTCCACCGAGCTGCTTCAGCTGGAGCATGCCTTGACGGCTCCTGCCAGCTATCCCGTGGATGCTATCACAGAGTCTCAAAATTGCCACCTTATGACGCAATGGATGAATTTGAAGGTCAAGGCGGCTGTTGGCTCTATTTATCCTACTGAACCCGGCGCAACTTTTCACTGCCGGCCGATTCCAGAAGGATATGCTAGGGTGATGGTGGATGAGATAACGGAGGGATTTGAGGACCTCCAGCTTGACCACCCTACCGGTGAAGGGGAGACTCGGCCGGGGTCTGCTCTGAAGACTCCATGCCTATGGAGGAAGGAGCTCATCAACCTTCCGAACTAGACGCCTCCGCCTCCTCCTCCTCCTCCGGCGAGTCAGGGCACTCCGCCTCCTCCACCGCCTCCTCCTCCGGCGAGTGACGATCAGGGCCCTCGGCCGGCTCCTTCTCCGGCACGTGGCGGCACTCCGCCTCCTTCTCCGCCTGCGCCGACGCGCCAGAGCAGCCAGCCTCCTCCTTCTCCGCCTCGTCAGCAAGGGCGGAAGAGACCTGCCGCCGCTCCAGCTGCTCCGGCACGTCGTAGTCCTTCTCCTCCGCCTCATAAGCAAGTAAAGAAGACAACCGCTCCGTCTTCTCGGTCGGCGTCTAGCAGTACAACCAGAGGCGGGAGGACATACAGATTCGGTCCTTCTCTGAAGACTCTAGAGAAGTTACCATATGAGAGGACCCCGGAGGAGAACGCCGAGATCGCGCGAGAAGAAGTGAGGAACTTCTTTGAAGGGGTGAAAGCAAAGAAACATCCACCTCCGGAGGAGAAGGTAGATCCGGTGAAAGCGAAGCGCACTCTGGCTGCCCTGACAAAACCACCCAAGTCTCCGCCGAAAGGAAACTATGAGCGCATTATTGGAAAGGAATTTGTCGAAGCGGAGCGGTCGGGAAGTACTGTCAGTGATCAAAGGCTGAAAGAACGACGAGCTGGGAAACAAATTGCCCAGCTCGGCGAACAAGCGAAGCAATCGTGCCCCCCGCTCAAGGTGCCTAGCCACAACGTCGCTAATGATCCGAGGGTGGTGCCCGGTTATAGCAATCTTGCAGACTACCTGCCCGACGAAGTACATTATGAACCCATGGACATGCAGATACAAAGATACGAGTACGGAAAGCCTCTCGTCAAAGATGAAAGATCTCTATCAATGATGATGCGAAGATTGCATGATTGGTACTTGAAAATCTGCAGAGACTCTGGGGGGGAGGAGTACTTTGTATGTGAAAGTTAAAAAGGAGCATGACCTCGTTGGAATTGATCTGTTGCCTGTTCCATTTGAGGAGTTCTATCAGTTTTTCAATCAATTGGCCCTCGATAGAACAACGGTCACCTGCTACTGTCTATAAGTAGTACTACTTCTGTCATTAAGTTTCTCTATATAGCTTAGCTCTTTCATTGCATGTATTTATAATCATCCTCACTATATTATGCAGATTGAAGATCGTCGAATTGAAGAAAAGACAAGTCGGTGATATTGGGTTCATTAACACATATCTCATAGATGCAACTCAGGTTAAATTTCATGCCGCAGCTACCGAGGCCAACTTGCTACGATCGTTCGTAATAAATCAAAACAAAGTTATAATACTCTTTCCTTACAACTTCAAGTGAGTGTTACTGTCTTGTGCGTCTTCGGTTTCCCTTATATATTAGTCAAGGTTATAGTAATGTAATTGATGAGTTATGCATGCGTGTGCAGTTTCCACTATATTCTCCTACATATTAAGCATGAGCAGGGACTAGTAACCCTCTTAGACTCAAGACGAAAAGATCCCCAGGACTATGTAGACATGACTCAAATACTCGAGAAGTAAGTTAAATCGATCATTATCCACCATATCACCAACTTTGTTCATTTCCTGATATATCAAGTAATTGTTTTCTTTGTCCGGCAGGGTTTGGAGAAAATTCACCAGAAAAGCTCCGGGACTGCCGAAGGAGCTGCAATTTAGACACCCGAAAGTAAGTACTATAGTAGCATTTTAAGCGCATCTACTAGTCATTCAAGCGCTAGTTTCATCAATACCATTTGGCATTCTTGCTTATCAGTTTGATTAACCTCTATTTCTTGTAAAGTGGTTGTGGCAGGAACAAGGGAATGATTTCTGTGGATACTATGTTTGCGAGTCCATCCGCCACACGACCTGTGAGCGGGGCAGGTACTCTGACGAACAATATGAAGTACGTAAATAACAACATTCACAATTTTATTTTATTACCATCATTTGTGTTGAGTTTCATTCAATCATATATATATATATATATATATATATATATATATATATATATATATATATATATATGTATTGACCCCCTTCTTCAAATTAGATGTTTCGGAAGCGGGATGAACTCCTAGCACCAGCTCGCATGCGAGCAATTCAAAAGGAATTGGCGGCATTCTTTCTTGACCACGTGATCCCTGAAGACGGAGAATTCTATGTGGACCCTAAGTCCGTATGCTTATATTTGTAAGAGATAATTATTGTATATATGTAGCCGGTAGTGTCAGATAGATATACGAGAACTTGTTGTTCGACCAATCTCTCGGAGAAGGAGAGGTGGTCGATATCACTTCTCTCTGTATGCATATATGTTCATGACGATCTTCTGTTTCCTTCGTTTGCTTACTAGCTAGCCAGCGTGTCTAGTCCTCTCTATACGTATGTATAGTATGTAGCGTCGACCAAGCACAGACATAAGAGAGGACACTTCTCTCTATTAATTATAGCTAGCTAACACAATATATGAAACACCTAAATTAACCCCCCAACCCCCCCCCTTCAAAAAAAACTAAAACCCCAGCCACAGAAATGCTGACGCGTGGATGCCTATTGGTCTCGGTTGGTGCCACCAACCGGGACCAAAGGGTATCCTCCCTGGGCTCTGCGCACTGCCTACATGGAGGCCCATCAGTCCCGGTTCTGGATTGAACCGGGACTAAAGGGCCGGGGCATTAGTACCGACACTTTAGTCCTGGTTCAGGAACCGGGACTAAAGGCCCTTACGAACTGGGACTATAGGCCCTTTTTCTACCCGTGAAACTTGTCCCGATAGCCGAAATAGCACTTCCTATATATAATTCTTTACCTCCGGAACTCCTTGTGACGTCTGGGATCTCATCCGGGACTCGGAACAACTTTCGGGTTACTGCATATTCATATCCTACAACCCTAGCGTCACCGAACCTTAAGTATGTAGACCCTACGGGTTCGGGAGACATGTAGACATGACCGAGATTGCTCTCCGGTCAATAACCAACAGCGGGATCTGGATACCCATGTTGGCTCCCACATGCTCCTCGATGATCTCATCGGATGAACCACGATGTCGAGGATTCAAGCAACCCCGTATACAATTCCCTTTGTCAATCGGTACGTTACTTGCCCGAGATTCGATCGTCGGTATCCCAATACCTCGTTCAATCTCGTTACCGGCAAGTCACTTTACTCGTACCGTAATGCATGATCCCATGACCAGACACTTGATCACTTTGAGCTCATTGTGATGATGCATTACCGAATGGGCCCAGAGATACCTCTCCGTCATATGGAGTGACAAATCCCAGTCTTGATCCATGTCAACCCAACAGACACTTTCGGAGATACCCGTAGTATACCTTTATAGTCACCCAGTTACGTTGTGACGTTTGGTACACCCAAAGCACTCCTATGATATCCGGGAGTTACACGATCTCATGGTCTAAGGAAAAGATACTTGACATTGGAAAAACTCTAGCAAACGAACTATACGATCTTGTGCTATGTTTAGGATTGGGTCTTGTCCATCACATCATTCTCCCAATGATGTGATCTCATTATCAATGACATCCAATGTCCATAGTCAGGAAACCATGACTATCGGTTGATCAACGAGCTAGTCAACTAGAGGCTTACTAGGGACATGTTGGTGTCTATTTATTCACACATGCATTACGATTTCCGGATAACACAATTATAGCATGAATAAAAGACAATTATCATGAACAAGGAAATATAATAATAATGCTTTTATTATTGCCTCTAGGGCATATTTCCAACAGCGGGGCAGGGTAGCACCGACACCCTTCAGGAAGGAACGGCGGCACTCTTAGGAACACCGCGTCGGAGCCGGATGAATTGGCAGGGATTTCTTCCGCACCCCCAAGCACCGCCACCCACACGAACCGGAGCCATCCAACCATCTTGTGACCCGCAAGCAGACGCCACCACTGTCTTGGACTCATCCACGCGCGCCTAGCTGCGAACACCACAACGAGGTCAAGAGAACAGAGGCAAGGAGCACCCAGAAGCAAGGCCAGAAGCACCGAAGCCACACGGGAGGGAACCGCCTCCACCGTCGTCGCGTCGGAGGCCTGTGCCTCCAGCACCGACGCGGATTGCCGACTGGACGCCGCAGCAGAGGAAAACTAGGCCAGCCAGGACTGGCGCAAAGCCCCAGCCACTGTGCTGCTGCATGTTAACAACAGAGCCGCCACCCTCCACCAGCCCGACGCACCGCCACAGCCTCCCGAGAGGCACGCCGATGCCACGCCCTGCCGCCGCCCCACCTAGACCCAGATGAGGCCGAATGGGCTCATATCTGGGCCGGGCGGGCGTGGCCACTCTGCCACCCAAAGTCCACCCGCGCCAAGAGCACCCGCCGCCGCGCAGGACCGCCACCGCCTAGGGGCACCGCCCGGAGCCACTCCACCTCATGTCTGAGGAACCCCGGGAGGTGAATTACCAAGGGCCACCGCCGCCAGCGTCACCCGGGCCAAGCCTGTGGCGGGCACCGGCTACGGCGGCGGGGAGGTAGAGATGAAAGGGGAAGCTCACGGAGGGAGGTGCAGCCGATCGCCCAAGGGGGCGATGCGCTCACGGTCGGGGGTGTCGCTCAACTGCTTGCTCTTGATTTTACCTTCAATAGCAGCATCAGCTATATGGAAGAATGGCACAAAAAAATGTAACAGAACTGTTAATCTACAGTTGGGTGAACTTGAATTGTAGGTATACTGGAATTCGACACGGTGGTCCGTCGTGCGACTGCTGGTCATTGCTACGGAAGTTTATGCCACTCATGCTTCAAAAGATACAAGTACAAGACAGTAGATTACGTAGCTCTCTCTCCACCTCTATGTTTTCAGGATCTAATTTTTGAGCATCCAACAAAGCATCACAAGATTGTTTATACTCCTAGAGGTAGAACAGAACACATCAAAGGCACGTGAGCGACTTCATAGACTGCAGAATAGAGGAACACAATGGCAAGCTAGACGTGTAGTAACTAACTTTGAGTAGCATGTGAGCTGCAGCCAGTGTTTATAATGGTGTGTATGTACATATGTATGAGCGTCTACCATCCATCTGTCGGCCTCCAATTACCAAGGTTCAGATTGGGGATGGGACTACTACAGCTTTTTGGTCTGATCTATGGCTCCCTCTCCCACATAACACCCTTGCTCAGCCATTCACTGCACTGTACACTCATTTCAACGAGAAAATTCCTTATTTGACATTATCTTAAAATCTGTTTCTTTATTTGGCACTGAATTTTTTTTCTTCCCTATTTGACATTATCTTAAAATCTGTTTCTTTATTTGGCACTGAATTTTTTTTTCTTCCGTGGAAAAGGGAGAAGAGGCTGCCATTCGGGTAGTAGTCACTCCTCTGCCTGCTCCACGTCGACGGCCACACGCCCGAGCCTCGACGCCGTCACGGCCGTTGCAACCTGCCATGGATGAAGTTGACTTAAAGTTAAGTTCAGGTCTGTTTCAGAATGAACAACAACATATGCATGCAGAGAGCATGTATCAACACAGCACCCACATGCATGATGATGATCCAGAGCTATCAAATCTTCAGACTTCAGAGTACACTCTAGCTTGAAGTAACAGGCGTGATTGATCTTACATTAGGGCCCAGAAAAGTAGGGGTTGTTGTTGAGGTTCAGCCTGTGTGCTTCGAGTGCTACCGCCTGGCAGAGTAAATCATCTCTAGACCTGGAATTTGTAACCACCAGAAAAAGGAATGTCTGCAATCAATCTCCATGCATGACGAAGAGCTAGCTTGATGGATCGATGACGATTGCTCACCTTCTCCAGGAAGAACGGGCGGTCGATGAACTGCCCGGAAACCTCGTCCAACTCCACAACATCGGTGACCTACAATGGTCAGAGAGAGGGATGGTGAGAAGAAGCAGCGCGAGATTGACAGGCAGAGGAGTCCCGCGTCTTTAACCGAACGTGTCTCACCTTGAGGTCCTCGACGTCTCTGCAGCCTGTACTCTAAAGCAAGCTCGGCACAGGCACAATTTGCAAGATCTTGGGCATAAAAAATGAACGCCCAAAAGGGAGTGCAGCAACAACAGAAAGAAACGCTAAAAGGGAACATAGAGCAGAAACCAACCCAAAATGCAAGCAAGAATTTTTAAAAGGGAACATAGAGCAGCATGAGCATGAGGCATAGAAAAATGGGGTCACCTTAAGATCAAGAATCAATGGTTTTCTCTCAGTTCAAATCAGAAGGAAAGAATCACTATTATTGATTAGAGTTATTTGTAATTAGGCAAAGCACTACAACACTGGATCCTAAGCAACAGTTGAGGCATACAAAACTGCCAAGTGTTTGTTCTTTTCATATATAAACAACCTTTAGTATCTCAACCAGAACCAAAGCAAAACAAAAATCATGGTGAAGTAACCAGCAAAGGAAGAATGAACCTCTTTGGAATTTTAAAGTAGCAAGACATGATAAAGTTCTTTTATGCCTTCAATATTACACACATTAGGGGAGGTAGCTGCAGTTTTATTGCATATGTTGGGGAACGTAGTAATTTCAAAAAAATTCCTACGCACACACAAGATCATGGTGATGCATAGCAACGAGAGGGGAGAGTGTTATCTACGTACCCTGGTAGACCGACAGCGGAAGCGTTATGACAACGCGGTTGATGTAGTCGTACGTCTTCACGGCCCGATCGATCAAGCACCGAAACTACGGCACCTCCGAGTTCTAGCACACGTTCAGCTCGATGACGATCCCCGGACTCCGATCCAGCAACGTGTCGGGGAAGAGTTCCGTCAGCACGACGGTGACGATCTTGATGTACTAATGTCGTAGGGCTTCGCCTAAGCACTGCTACAATATTATCAAGGACTATGGTGGAAGGGGGCACCGCACACGGCTAAGAATATGATCACGTGGATCAACTTGTGTCTCTAGGGATTGCCCCTGCCTCCGTATATAAAGGCTCAAAGGGGGGGCCGGCCGGCCAAGAGGAGGCGCGCCAGGAGGAGTCCTACTCCCTTTGGGAGTAGGACTCCCCCCCCCCTTCCTAGTTGGAATAGGATTCGTGGAGGGGGGAAAGAGGAGAGAGAGGAGGAAGGGGGGCCGGCCCCCTCTCCTTGTCCTATTCCGACCAAGGGGGGGAGAGGCGCGCGGCCCATATCTGGCCACCTCTCCTCTCTTCCACTAAGGCCCATATACCTCCCGGGGTGTTCCGGTAACCTCCCGGTACTCCGGTAAAATCCCGATTTCACCCGGAACACTTCCGATATCCAAAAATAGGCTTCCAATATATCAATCTTTATGTCTCGACCATTTCGAGACTCCTCGTCATGTCCGTGATCACATCCGGGACTCCGAACTCCTTCGGTACATCAAAACTCATAAACTCATAATATAACTATCATCGAAACCTTAAGCGTGCGGACCCTACGGGTTCAAGAACAATGTAGACATGACCGAGACTCGTCTCCGGTCAATAACCAATAGCGTAACCTGGATGCTCATATTGGCTCCTACATATTCTACGAAGATCTTTATCGGTCAGACCGCATAACAACATACGTGGTTCCCTTTGTCATCGGTATGTTACTTGCCCGAGATTCGATCGTCGGTATCCAATACCTAGTTCAATCTCATTACCGGCAAGTCTCTTTACTCATTCCGTAATACATCATACCGCAACTAACTCATTAGTTGCAATGCTTGCAAGGCTTTAGTGATGTGCATTACCGAGAGGGCCCAGAGATACCTCTCCGACGATCGGAGTGACAAATCCTAATCTCGAAATACGCCAACCCAACATGTACCTTTGGATACACCTGTAGAGCACCTTTATAATCACGCAGTTACGTTGTGACGTTTGGTAGCACACAAAGTGTTGCTTCGGCACACGGGAGTTGCATAATCTCATAGTCATAGGAACATGTAAAAGTCATGAAGAAAGCAATAGCAACATACTAAACGATCGGGTGCTAAGCTAATGAAATGGGTCATGTCAATCAGATCATTCAACTAATGATGTGATCTCGTTAATCAAATGACAACTCTTTGTCCATGGTTACGAAACATAACCATCTTTGATTAATGAGCTAGCCAAGTAGAGGCATACTAGTGACACTCTGTTTGTCTATGTATTCACACATGTATTATGTTTCTGGTTAATACAATTCTAGCATGAATAGTAAACTTTTATCATGATATAAGGAAATAAATAATAACTTTATTATTGCCTCTAGGGCATATTTCCTTCAGCATAGTGGGCTCAGATTGGCCTCTCCTCAATCATATAACCTACCCCATCATCTCTTATCACCAGATCAATCTGTTTATATAGTACAGCTGCCCTGGTTATCACTCAACAAGAATGACCATCCAAGGACAACAACAAGTATCACAAGATCAAAAAGGATTCTAGAGACAAGAGGGAGTATCCAACTTGATACCCCCAGGTGCCTCGATTGCTCAAAGGCACACTAATTCCAGCCAAGGTAATCATCATCGCCATAGCACGAACACCACTTGAGCATAAATAAGCAACACCTTTAAATACAAATAAAAATGGTTCAGGGTTCATTGCATAGCTGCCACGGACGCCATCGCCGGCGCCGCTGGTCTGCGCCCTCCTCCATGGCCGCTGCCGCCATCGCCGTGGTTGGTGGGAGCCACCTGTGTGGGAGGGAGGGAGGGAGGCTGCTGCAGGAGCGAGTGAGAGAGGAGGCGGCCGCTAGGTTTTCATCGCAGGAAGCTGCGGTCATTTTATAGCTGGTACGCGAAATGACACAGATGCCCCGGTGGGGGCACGGTATTTACCTTCTGTTGCAATTGGAATTTTATCCAACGGCTCGCAATGATCTGGTAAATATATGACGCCTCACGTGAGCCGAGCCCGAGATCCGACGGTCGGAATCACATCAGGAAAACGATCGAACAGTCCAGAATCCAAACGAACGGGAGAGCTCCATTTTGCTTCAGACTCTAACAAGGGGATTCAGGGTTCATTGCATAGTGGGCTCATATTCGCCTTTCCTCGATCATATAACCTACCCCCGTCATCTCTTATCACCAGATCAATCTGTTTATACAGTGCAGCTGCCCTGGTTATCACTCAACAAGAATGACCATCCAAGGACAACAACAAGTATCACAGGATCAAAAAGGATTCTGGAGACAAGAGGGAGGATCCAACCTGATACGCACAGGTGCCATGATTGCTCAAAGGCACACTTATTTCAGCCACGATTAATCATCATCGCCCTAGCACGAACGCCACTGATCAATCTAGCAAATCCAGGAGCATAGCTATAGGACCAGGGCATCCACATGTAAACCAGAGCATCACATGAGCTCCCATGATAGCAACTGAACATGAACAGCAGCCTGCAAACTCTAAAATGGCATGGATCCACAACTACATAGCTCAAGTAGGAACCGATGGATGAGTAGGGCATAGAGCATCAACCAGACGAGCCCCACATCAATATAGCCATGGCCATATCCCATAGGAAGATGGAGCTCACCGAGGGAGGTTGTAGCCGAGGTAGTACTCAGTGGGCGTCGGGGTTGCGCCTGAACGCCATCCAGCCGGCGAGGAACCGCTTCCTACACCGCACATCCATGCCGCCGGCGGAGTTACGCCTTGCACCGTCCCACCGACGAGCACGGATGCCACGGGCACCGAAGCGACCAAGGAGCCTTAAGAGCACTGCATGTGAGATAAAAAGCCAAAACGAGATAACCAGGTCAAAATCCTAGCATGAATAAGAAAATGTACAACTGTTATTCCAAAGACCTGGAAAGAACTAACACTTCCACAAAATCGAGAAAATAAAAATCATGTAATACTCCTTAACAGCCGGTATATGGATTGAAATTTACCTCAAGATAATGTATGCATTCAGATTTAACTACGCATGCTTTCATCCCAGTTTTCTTCTAACTAGATTGTCTAAGAGACCATACTCAAAATGCTAATTAAGAGAATCATGTGAACTATCATGAAACGAGACAGGGACAACACCTTTGTATCATCTACTTTAAGCTGGAATACATCAGACTCACATCTAAAAGAGAATCGCTTTGGACAAATATTACGTAGCTGCTTCAACATAAAAAATATGGAAGATAAAAGAAAGTTTTTATAGTTACTCCTTTTAGTTTAAAACCATGAGAAATAACACGAATGGGGAAAAAATGAGGCAGAATTTCAGAACTACTCCAATAAAATGGCATTCAAATCTTCCAATGTATAGCTATTTTTTGCTGTTTGGCACATCGATTTTAGTTGTATATACCAGAGGTCAATACATTTAAGAAATGAGGAGAAATGAAAGAGATGGTGAGTACTGATGAACATGCATGGCCAATGTCTAAAGATACTAATCACAATCAAAATTCCTTACGGAGGTTAACTGATTATCACGAACACGTGGGAAAGAAGGTCGCAGCTCACCCACGTCATAGAGCTGGCATAAAAAGTAGGATCTCATCATTTCCCATTACTCCTGAAAAATTGTATAGCAAACAAAAATTAATGCTTTGCGACTGACCAGCAAGAATTAGAAAACAAATTCTTATAACCGAAGGTGCTCTGAACCCAAATCTTTTCTTCATAAACATGGAGAAACTCTTGTGAAGCACGGCACATAAAAAGATATTATAAGAAAGAACACCAGATATGAGCTAACAAAATTAAGTTTAGAATATATGCTAGCAAATCAATAATTGTACAAAATTATTGTGGGCCAAATCAAATTCATATAGGCCACTAACTAAACTGACAGGAACTAAACTCTTGTATTTTGACCAATTGTTCCACATTAGTGTGAAGCTCTTGTTATTTCATTTTTCCAAATTAAGACTGTCATTATTTAAACTGAATATGCTTAAAGCCTCTATCTGATTTAGCCAAAGCAGGAGAGCATCTAATATAAAAAAATAGCTGGGATCGGCAGCAGTGGTCGCATCCGGTCACCGGCAACCATGGAAAACCCCACGGACGCCTCTCTATGGGTCAGCAATGGGACCGGCAGTATTATAAGAGCGTTTAGAAATACTTTACAGAGGGAGTGTTAAGCAAAGACAACATTTTCCCCTCCAAAGATTAAAAGACACAGGCACCAAACAGAACAAACAAGCAAACAATTCTCAATTTTCACACAAAAATAGGTAGAGAAGACTGGTTATACTCATTTATTTAAACTAAATATGCTTAAAGCCTCTATCTGATTTAGCCAAAGCAGGAGAGCATCTAATATAAATAAATAGCGGGGGTTCCAAAGAGAAGGGGGTGGATGGGAGCACGGAGAGGCAAGCCAACTGCCCTCGCTGACCTCATCGACGCGCGGATCAAGTACTGAAGCTAGTCAAAATTCGAAATAGTTGGCAGTGCACCAATCCAAATTAGTACCACCAACGACATCTAGTCTTTAATATGTATATATCCTTCCAACCTAGTACTATTAAGGAACTATAGTACTACTGTGAATTGAAAATCAAAGAATCATTACAACATAGAGGCTCTGTTCTTTTAAGGTAAAAGCAAGCAATAGGAAACATATTAAAAAGATGACTACAAAACACACAGGGGCATATGATTAGGTAGAAAATCTAGTCCAGAGTATTCCTTTTCATGCAAGGCTACCGACCTGATCCATGACCCAGAAAGTCAGAGCTAAATGTATTTGTACACATACATAAGCAATAGACACAAAAGGATGAGCAGATTTACCTAAGAAACTATAGGCTGTGTAGTAAGGATGGAGGAATCTGAAACCATCGATGACACGAAAGCTGAAAGCACATATCCAATCATATGCATACTGCAAGTCAAAATTCAAAATTGATCCGTTAGTTGGACAGCCAGGTGTACCTCAACTGCAGGCGAACCGAGGGAAAATAAAGCCGAGTCAAGGAAATTCGTTCTGGCTTGAAATTACATTAAAGCATAACATAGATCTACTATGCCTGGAGGAGGAAAGGCACTATATTTCTTAGGATTGACGTAAAAGAATTGTTTTTATTGTACCACAGAGTGTGCATACCTATTGATTCATGGCTCATTTTTATGTACTCTTTCCACAATATTTCCAACATAAAACTTACTGGAGAAAACATAAATAATTCATTTTATAAATAAAAAAGTAACTCAATGCAGCATACATGCTGCCTCTGTTACTTTTATCGAACAGAATAGAGTTAACATCAGGGAGAGAGTGTGAACTGCAGTGTCCATTTAAATAGTTTATTTGCATATGATCTGAAATATGGACATAAATACTGAATGTCACATGGCATCATCTTTTTAACCGAACTAAACCTCCAATTAGATTTGGCATTAACCAAAAATATGGCCTTAAATAAACCATATCAGTACCCAAAACACAGCCAACTACCTATACACAATCAGATAGAAGCAGAAAGGACAACCTGAGACCTGACCAAGTCACAAAATTATATATTGTTCTGATCCAAAATGAGTTGCTTCCTGAGCCAAGAGGATGAACAGATCAACATATTTAATCGAATAGATATTGAGCGGATGAATAGGTAAACCCACAAAAGGGAGAGGGAGAATGCCTATATGTGCTCCATTCGAATGCTTCAAGGGCTCCAACGCTAAACAGATCAAGATGAAAACACACAAATCAGACACAAATCAACTCACCCACATTACCAATATAAGGAACAAACATCAACCATCCACCTCCATAGCGACCGGAGAGGAGAAGAGACGGGGCGACGGCCGACAATGCTTGCTCGTGGAGAAGAGGAGGGGCCGCTTTCCAAAAAATAAAAGAAATCAAAATGGGGAGTTATTTCTAATTAGGCAAGAAAATGAACCGGTCTAGACCTTTTAAGCTATTTACCATGTTATTAGCCAGACCCAAACAAAGTTGGCAGCTAATCTGGCACTACACTCCAGCATGCAAGAACAACAGATAAAAAGAACAATTACATACCTAAACTCCTACCACTTGAGGACAGGGGGAAAAGCTAACCATGCAAAGGAACAAAAGGCCCTGGCTCCCAGACAAAATTGTCCTCCTCCATGACAAATAAAAGGCTAGGTACCCAACAAAGCAAGAAAGATAACAAAATTTTCTTTCGATGGAATCTAACTAAACATCAGCATCTCCTCAACAGGAAGGCTCAGATTCCACCTTTATAGAAGACAAGCAAAATCCAGATCACTATGTAATGTTGTTATTCTGTATTTTGGTAAAACACAACAAAGAGCTTTGTATTCAGTATTTTGCTAGCTGCTTGCCCCTGCTTGAAATGCGTACAGATGGACATGGATACATTACAGAAAGAGAGAGCATTAGTGGGGGGGGGGGGGGGGGGGGGGGGGGGGTTACCTAGCCCACCACCAAAGGCACAGGAGCATCCAAACTTGTCCTCTCCAGCAAAGGTCAACTCCATCAGAGGAGAGGAGTGGCAGGCAGGGGAAGCCGACGCCGACGAGGAGCCTACCCGGCCTACCTACATGAGGAAGAACCCAAGCTCATGGCCATCTGTGAGAGGGGGAAGAGCAGTGAGAAGGGGAAGAGCAAATTGAACTAAAGATGGGTCCCACCTGGTCAGATCAGAGCAGCGGCGAGCAGCATCGCGGTGCGGCGTGGCACCGGCAGGAGGGGCTCCGTGATGAGGAGGGATCTGCCCGCTGCCGCCGCTCAGGAGCTTGGGTCTGCGCCAGGGTCCAGGCCTCCTCATCGAGGGGCCGCGGTCCCTGGTGGCGCGGTCATCGGCCACGGCGAGCGGGACGGGCAGGGCGGGGCGGCGGGGCATCGGCCACGGCGAGCAGGATGGGCGGGGTGGCGCGGCGGGGCATCGGCCCCGGCGAGCGGGACGAACGGGGCGGGGCTGGCGAGGCCGCGGGGCATCAGCCACTGCGAGCGGGACGGGCGAGGCGGGACGGCGGGGCGGGGCGGATGAGGTAGCGGGGCGGGGCGGGGTGGGTGAGGGAAGGGGCGCGAGTGCGGGAGAGAGGCGGCGGAGAGGAGCGGCCGCGTTTTATACCCCCCTACGTGAAATGACCAAAATGCCCCGGTGGGGGCACGGTATTTACCTTCTGTTGCAATTGGAATTTTATCCAACGGCTCGCAACGATCTGATAAATATCCGACGCCTCATGTGAGCCGAGCCCCAGATCCGACGGCCGGAATCGCATCAGAAAAACGATCGAACGGTCCAGAATCCAAACGAACGGGAGAGCTCCATTTTGCTTCAGACTCTAACAAGGGGATGCGATAGACACACGATGTAACCTATGCCAACATAATAGCTCAGACACGCGGGGGAGCCGGTCGTGTGTGCCGGCGCCCGGGCGGCCGGGGTGCGGTATTGTAACGGTGTCATGGTGAGGAGCGCCCGTAGTCAGGCCCCGTGGATGTAGCCATATCGGTGAACCTCGTTAACGAATCTCGGTGTTGTGCTCGTGTGATTGCTTGGTCCTCGGATGATCTATGGTGACCTTGGATTTATTTTAACAAGTGACATCATGAGCAAGGTTACAAGGAGATCACGGTTCGTTGATCTAGAGGAAGACGGCCAGATGAGATCGTGGTTGTAGAAACATGCATCGGCGAATCGGGATCGGATGCGAGTCAAGCGCGCAAGCAGAGATGCATGCACGGGGCGCGTATAGGGATGGCAATGGATAGGGTATGGGAGGGTACAACCTCCTTCTGCCCAAACCCATACCCATAGAAACTTTCTATACCCACCCACTTCAATATTCATGGGCATATATTGATACCCATACCCACCGGGTATCCTGTACCCAATGGGTATCCATTGGGTACCATATATAGCATTTAAATTTTGAAAAAAATAGATAAATGAGTGTAAAATTCAAGTCATATGGGCGGGCATTATAGCACCAACATAGCCTCCTCCGATGGGTGGCTTCTTGGAGGCATCAAGGGAGTATGAGCAGCGGTTGGTGGAAGCCCGACGTAGTGAGAATGAGCAGTTGGAATTGGGGGTCACTGGATCGAGAGTTCGATGGCAATGAATCGAGATTTCATTGTTTCAAGAAGTTACATAGGACGTCAGAGGAGTGTCGAGCAGGAGATTGCGGGCCTATGACCTATGGCTGGTTTAGAGAATACAAGATTTAGGGTTGGGCCATAAGAGTTAGATGCTTACCCCACATGTCATAGGAATAATTTTGATTTATTAATTTTTTTGGGTATTCATTGGATTACCCATGGACGCAATTTAATACCCATGCCTTATCCATAGATTCTGCGGGTATGGATACCCATTACCCGTAGGTACAAAATCTTTTCAATTCATGCCCATTCTATTGTTTTCGGGTAAGGTACCCGCGGGTACCGATACCCATGAGCAAAACTGTCATCCCTAGGCACGTATCGGCATGGCACGGGGCGCGGTAGCATTGAATTTTTTTTGGTCCAAGGCAGCAATCAATCGGAAGGAGCAGCAGGCCACCTATCGTAAGGCCGGCTGGTGGGCTGGGAAGTGGGCGGAGTAGGCAGGGCTAGCAGGCCAAGCCTAGGCGTTGGGCGGTTGGAGGCATGTCGCGTGTGTATGCCGTAGTGAGTGCAAGGGCTGAGCAGGTCGATGTGCTGGTTGAGATTTCGTGCAAAAAGTTCAGTTCCGACGAGGTGCTGCGATGTGTTGGAACATCGGATCGGCTGCTTCGTGTTTGGTCTCAAGCGTGCAAAAAAGGAAGAGGACAAAAAGGAAAATTTAGTCAATGTCTCAAGGAAGTCACGTGGTTTGAAGGACTGTTTTTTCTGGGGTTCTTTGATTCGTACGCTGAGAAGATGGCATTAGACAATGATTGTATTGTCCGTCAAAACAGTCAAACGGGAATCAAGGATGGCGGCGTGCGTATAAGGCTTGGAGGAGTCTGGAGCACGTCGTGACAGGGATCGTGCATACATAGGGCGTTAAGACAATGCACAGATGTGTGAGACGGACACGACGCAGGGTGAAGCATGGTGCAATCGAATAATTTTCGGCTAGGTCGGACTGGACAGTCTGATGGATCGGCACGAATGCCAGTCAAAGCTGAAGACTGCGGTGATTTCAGCGACGACAACATGAGAGCGGGATGCTGATGGTGGTCGACTTTTAGGGCGTGGAAACACATGATGCAATCCTGAGGTCGTTTCGACAAGACAATAGCGCAGGGTTGATTCAAGGTTTGTGTACACATGAGAGCTTGAAGTCCACATGGCACGGGGGTGGCACGTACAACCACCATGGAGTCATGTTGAATTTGGATCTAGAGTCTAATGGACGACTTCACTCTGTGTTGATGGAGGGGCTACAGCGTAAATGCATGGAGAGTCGAAGCTTACTTCAGCGGAAAAGCGAGAGACACATGGATCGGACTAGGCACCAGTGGTCTGGTGGAGACGTGATATTGGGCATTGGTCGGTGATAATCGGTGGTTCTCTACAGTAGGGGTTTGAGTGGCATGGGTCCGCGGCCCTAGAGACTCTACCAGAACAAAAGAGGCTCGACGCAGTGATAGTCGCGAGGTGTGCGGTAAGCACGGGACACGGCGATAGACCAAGGCACTAATGGTGAGACATGTGGTTAGACAAAATGTGCAGGGGTGCTGAAGCAGTGTTGATGAGTATCAGATTCAAGTTGGTGACGGGGTTTATCGATGCTAGTTGATGGACAAGAGTTGACCATGGAGAATCTATAAAAGTGGTGAAAACTCTTATTGTCAAAAGTTGAGAGAGTACACGACCATATATTCTGTGTTCTTCAGTGCACATGGCAAAGTGCGGATGACAAGTACAGAAGAAGGTGGAGTGCTATAATTATGGGACATGTCAGAGACTATACGGGAAAAGGGTGAGACAACTGCGAATTTGACTCTGAATGACTACAAGCGATGGTGAAATCTTCAAGTGTCAGACAGACGGTCAAGAAAGAGCGGTGACGTTGAATTCGGATAACTCTTATATGTGGCGTCTAATATGTGAGTTGTTCACTTTCACGCAGATTCGTTTTCATTGTGTGATGCGGTTGAATGGATATCCCGGAGGTTGGGAGCACAAAGTAGAGTAGTGGGGAACTTAATTTTGGTCGAGTGTTGACTGTGAAGAAGACGAGAAAGGACTATAGTTGCAGGTGAAATCACATGGAGTCTGGGAGTAGCAGCGGTTCTCATGACGTATCTCAAGTCCAATGTTCGACGCATGGATGAATCCAAGATGGTGGAGACTATTCGTCAAGGTGGAGTTTGTTAGAACTGTGTCTAATATTATATAATGCGAGGATAGACACAAGATGTGACCTATGCCAACATAATAGCACAGGCACGCGGGGAAGCCGGCGGTGTGTGCCGGCATCCAGACGGCCGGGGTGCGTTATTATAGCGGTGTCATGGGAAGGATCGCATGTAGTCAGGCCCCGGAATGTAGCCATATCGGTGAACCTCGTTAACACATCTCGGTGTCGTGCTCGTGTGGTTGCTTGGTCCTCAGATGATCTACGGTGGCCTCGGATCTCTACTCCTAATGGAGCAGTTGGTAGCCTCGCTCCAAGGTTTTTTTCGTCCCACCTCTCGTGGTTTTTTTGGTACCTTCTCCCACCTTCGCTGGTTTTTTTTCGTCCTTCCCCCCATTTAATCTGTTTATTTTCGCGTCACCCTCTCAAATAACGAAAGAAATCTGAACAGATCAGAACTTCCCATACTGGCGCAAGTTATTTAGTAATGTAGAATCAATCACGAATAATCTCTAAAGATCAAATCTAAATTAATGAACCTTACCTTAAGTCACTCAATCACATTAATTAGAAAACAAATAATTGATTTTCAGAAAAATCGCTCAATTACATTAATCTTACCTTAACTCACGGATGATAATCTTTACCTAATATTAAAAGACAGATGCCTTCATAGTTCTTCATAAGTTATCCTTCTATATCCGTTAATTTTATGTTAATCATAGATATTTGATGGCTGAGATTTAAAAGAAGTTGTAAAAAAGAAGGGAAAAAACCGGACACACGCAACGAAAGAAAACCTTCAGCAGGCACCTGGCCAGGCCAGCTAGGGATGGCACTTGCAGGGTTTGGGTATAGGTGGAGTTACCCCATACCCTTACCCATCCCCTTTGAGCTTACCCATTACCTGTACCTATACCCGTTAATGGGTATAATTTTTTCCCATACCCATCACCCGGCAGGGTAAATGGGTATCCATGGGTAAAAATACCCATGTATGCACACATCAACTTAAGTAAGAAATCTATCCCTAATAATAAAACACGGATTGACTCCATGGATTCACCGTTACAATACGTTTTCTTTCTGTAAATTTACGCTTTCACTTTGAATTTAAAACATATATCCGAGGTGGTACTAATCTATCGCGGGAGCCGACGATCGATTGCTAGCTCGCCACGCACGATTGAAAGCCAGATGGGCCTTTGCTACTAGATGGGCCTGCCAGACTGTGTCCAACTTTACGTTTTACTTTTGTCCATGCCCAAAATACGCCGCCGGCCCCGACTCCTCCAACGCTCGCCGCCATGGCCGAGGATACGGTACACGAGCACGGAGGCGGGTGGGATAGTGTGGTAACTGGCTCCTCCCAGCAGCAGAGAGCGAGACAGATTTAGTAGCTGACCATCACGCCGAGGGATGCAAGCAGCAACGGCACCCAGGTGCCCATGACGGCGAGTGGGATGAGAAAGGGGCTACAAAAGCGTCGGAGTTGGAGGCGCGGGGGCTGGGAAAAGAGCTAGCGGGAGACGGGGAGGCTCGGCGGAGGACGCGCGCGGTGGCGCGGTCGCATGTGAGGCGGCCGGATACAGGGGCGTGCAGGCGACGCTCGGGCACTGGGGACGCCATGGTCTTCTGGCGAGGTGGGCGAGCACATACATGAAGGCCGCAGGGGGCACGCTGCCCGGGCAACAGGGGAGGCGCGAAGGAGGCGGTCGTCGCCGGTGGCGGGGCCGGATGCGTCGGATGCGCGCGCTTGCCTGCAGTCAACGCAGACAGACATAGCGGCCATCCATGGCAGCGAGCGGCTCCGGGGGCAGCGACGGGGTTGGGTGGTTCAAGGGCCGCTTCTGCAGCTACATGGGAGACGTCCGGGAGTGATTTAGTAGGATGTCGACCCTAAACTATGGAAAACAAGCATCCCATGGAGAAGTGTTGTTCTGAAAAATGGGTTCATAACTTCATATGCTAAACTGAAACCATGCACATTTGAATAGCAGGATTGGATGGTTTTTTTATTCAGAATCTAGAGTTTGTCCGGCATTGCATCATCAAGTAAAAGATTGTAGTTTGTATTCCTCATTTCTGCTGCACTTGCAGGGTCAGAGTTGATAGCCATCCCCTGGACAGGGCGCTCTAGGGCGTGTTGGCGTGCTTGAGCAGACGAAACACTAATGTTAGCTGCGAGGTGGAGAAGGAATACGCCATGGATGGATTTTGGTAGCTCTGATGACAACAGTTTCAACTTAGTAAGTCATATGCTGATATTCATATGACAGCGATCTCGGAAATAAAAGTTCGTAGGGAAGGAACAGAAACCTTCATTGAACATAGAGCTGTGTTGTACCTGTACCGAGAAAAGTTTGTAGAGTATGAAAATATGCTTCGAGACGAAACAAATTATGATTATTAGTCATAGCAGTTGTAGGAACAGATGAAAATTGTATTGCCGGTTTTAGCAGGCGTGCTGGTGCTCACATGCTTATCCATTGTGATATGGGTTTGCAGGTCCAAAGGCACAACATACTATGCTCATGCATATGTGACATAAACCAATTCTACATTATGCAGCTCACAAACACTGCAAAATTACTAGGGCTAGGAGATTTGTGCACTTATGAAGGTTTTTGGACACGAAGCCCCACTGAAGGTTTTGAATTTTCACTATTAAGCTTCAAAGATATTACATCTATTAACCTGTACTCATATTAGGCCAACGTTGTCCAATATTGTTGGGGGATTTGCCCTTTTTTAACAAATCATAATCAGTCTGTAACCTGGGCGTGTACGAAAGATGTCTGCAGTTTTTTCTGTTTAATCTGGGCGTTGCTTGTACTTTATATTAGGCATTACCTGTACTTTATCATACGGAAACCAATATTAAATGAAAACTGTTTGATTCAATGTTTGCCAGTCCGTGTTTAATTCTCTGTTTGCTCCCTGTTTGATTCAAATACATGAACAAGTAAGTTCTTTTTCTCCCTGTTTGATTCAAGTCTGAAATATTCATAGATGCTACACTTCAGTCAGTAACTGAACAAAAAACTAGGACTAATCTTTTAGTCAGTTTTGTGTCAACGAGTAAATCCGTGCTCGAGATTACAATTACTTTGAATAGAGAAATTAAGAAAAATATGTGGAATCATCACCACCCCTTAACTGATTTGGCGGCGGGATGTAGAAATTTAATGTACTTGGTGGAGACGTACAGGCATGTGATGTCGTCCAACTAATAGCCGTTATATGCTTTCCATTGTGTTTTAATTTTTTCTCTTGCATTGCCTGGACTACCTGATAGAAGCTCCTATCAGCTAATATTACAACCAGAGCGGCAGGCATGTCCATGTTCGGTGCCGCCAGCAGCAAGCAATACAGGGTAGGTTTTGTAAGTGCTAACATAGTAAATTAATAGGACTTATCAAATTTTTTTTGTATTAAGGAGTTCTATTATTTTGCTTCATGCAAAGATTATTGTACTATTAATTAGTCTATAGTGGAAAAGTCAAAGAGTATCATACTCAGGGTTAGTTAAGTAGTTGGAATATTTGTAACCACGCAATAACCTGAAAGTTAGGCATACTAATTAAGCTTGATTGGTTTTTAAGGCAGTTCAAAGGGATATCTTCATAGGTAGTCAAATGTACAATGCACAATATAAAAATGTTGTTATGTTTCTCATCTCCTCCCAATTGCACAATCATTCTTTGTTATTAATTTCACCACAACAGAATTATTATAATAGTTTGCATCTTCATGATTTTAGATATTTACTTGTGTGGTTACTCTGGCTAACAAAGTAATTTGCTAGATGCGCTTAGAAATATTACTGTTATATATGGTGTGTGACTTGCATGGTTTAATTTGGTACATTTTCGTTACTACTAAACTTAGACATATGTACATGTTCATTGAGGTCGAATGGTCATTATCGAATTTGAAATTATCAAATATGCGGAAGGTATGTTTCAACCGCTGAGGTGTATCCCTAGCAGGATCTTATTCCTAGGTAGTCAAATGTACAATGTATAAAAAATTGAAGGGCGAAATTAAAGGAAAGTGGCATAAACCACAAACCTCGATAAGATCGGAAGGTGAAGATTTTGATGGAGAAACGAAAGAGAGGGGCCGAAACTAAAGGACTGTGGCATATTAAATCACAAACCTTGATAAGATTGGAAGGAGAAGATGGAAGATGGAAGTGGCAACACGAATGAGTCGCTTGATGTATAAAAGGATCTTGTTCTCCCGTTGCAACGCACGGGCTTTTTTGCTAGTAATCATAAAGGACAACACACAATGCTCATATATACATACATCATAACATGTCTACGTATTGTCTATATACAAAAAAAATCTTACTCATCACAACAGCTATATACAACATGTATAGGCAGAAATCAGTGCTTGTATGGATGGTGAGCACTGAAATCACGACGCTCATATATACATTGTAACATCACTATGTATCATGTATATACAAACACAAATCATATTCATCACATCTCCTATATACATCATACCATCACATCATCTATACATCTACGTAACATCTATGACTGCATCTCACCATCTATATGGAAAACAAAAACTACAAGATTAATGCTCATATTCATAAAATCATACACAAAAATGAAACTCACCAAGCCAAAATAGCCTTGCTCTTGTTCTTGGTGGTAGAAGAGGATCGAGTAAGTGGGGTAGGGCAAGGTGGCCGGCTTGACGTTTTGTGACTGTGCTGTGCCTTGGATGCCGAGGCAGGAGGTACATGTCCTTTACATTGGCCAGGAGCTTGGCCCTTTCCTAGCGGATGGAGACGGATGGCACCATCGGACAACGGTGCTGCGCCGTGGTGGTCGCCACCGTCCGACTTAGTCTGCGTGAGCGTGAGCTGCATCTCCTCCCCGTCACAGTCCACGCAAAAGCTGTGGTCCTTATCCCCAAGGTCCATGGCGTCCAAGCGGCCGGCAACGGCGAGGCAGTGAGCAGCTGGAGCGTTGGCGGCGGCGACTAGCGATCCTTGAGGAGGCAAGGAGATGAGGAGATGGGTAGGATATCAATCTCCGTCCTAAATATGGAACATGATCACGTAATTATTATTTACCTAAGTGGCTAAGCCTAATCACGTTAATCACGCAGAGAAAGAGAGAGATATGAGATTCCTTATATCATTCCATCTATGTTTTCTTGAGCGAAAATCATTCCATCTACGTGCGTGTGTGAGCAAGTCATGTATCTCGTCGGCTACATAGAATGATTTACTGGCAAGTTAGATTAGATTAATGATTGGTGCAGGCCCACTTAATAGATTTTTCGTGGGTATATGGGTACACAGGTATGGGTTATGCTGTCCCATACCCGTACCCACAATACCCAACGGGTTTAATATTTTCCTATTAATATTCCCTTGGGTATTTTTTTATCCCATACCCTTATCCTAATAGTGTTTTTACCCGCCGGATACATGGGTAATGGGTACCCATTGTCATCCCTATGGCCAGCCCCTTCACGCTGACCGAACGTACATGTTTGTGTCAAGTCGTATACTAGGAAACCTATTGTAGTCATGGTTCTAAAAAAAGGAAATCAATTGTAGTTCTAAAATTGAGGGAACCAATCGTTTCTTCCACTAAAAAAGGAAAGGAATCGGTTCTCAGTCCTTTTCCACGCAAAAAACAGAAGAAGAGATCAATCCTTCCGTACATCTCCCTCACGATCAGGACACCGAGTCAAACCTTTCCTAAAACCTCTCATAAATAAGACGCCCGGGAGGGAAGGCGACGAAGCAGCAGATGAGTCGCCGGACGAGCAGGCAAAAACCGAGTCCGATCTCGCGGGTGATTCAGATTAGTGCGGCCTCGCGAGAGCATCGAAAAAGTAGGACGACGGCTGCCATGGCTTCCATGCACGAAGAGCCGCGCCGAGGCCCACGAAGATAAAGCCCAGACTGTCACGTGCTCTCCTACCTATGTGAGATCTCGCATGGAGGAAGAATTGCGCCGAGGCGAGAAAACACGTCCTTGGTCTTCCTCTCGATCGACCACAGTGTTACTCGAAGCCGGTTGCGTCGATCTCTCCTGATGGGTATGTCCACTGCCATGCTCATGTCCTCCTCGACTCGATCAACTCCAGTAACGACAAGAGCTGGATCGTCTCCAGTGATAGATCGTACGTTGCTGCCCTTATTATCCCCTTGATGTATCTTTGTAGTCAAGCCTCGACGCTCTCTCCTCCGGATCTCACATGCTAGATGGAAAAGTTCGATATCCGTTTGATCTACAAGATTTAGTTGTCTTGATTGATGTGTCATCATCCAAAAGTGAACAAGGTAACCAATCTTTCTCACGTTTGTGGATTCAGCGGAGGTGACACCTGGTGCCATCCGTTTGAAGCAGATCAGGACTGTTTCCCTTGTCGGGCAGGTTGCCGGGTGGAGAAACTCATAGGAATATTTCAAGTTCAGCCGTCGGGCAGGTTGCCATGTGGAGAAACTCACAGGAATATTTCGAGTTCAGCTGTCGCGGGAGCAGCACTACACCCTATAGGTCTAATTAAGGTTTGCTGAAGCACTACTTACGTTGATTAGTTTTTTGACGAGTCATCGCTCCTTGACCCTTCCACCTACACTGTCCCCAACAGCAACAGCCTCCGTGTCAATGCATCATCAATGTTTGGTCTATGTACGTGCTAATTAAACCAGCCTAAGAGTTTGATTATTAACCTGCATGTGCTTTCGTTATGGCCTTATGGGTAGTGCTTCTCTTAAATTTACTGATTTTTATGGTGCATGGCTCCTTGGCAGGCGATTCCATCCCTTTTTTATGGCATGGGATAATGATATGTATATGATAGTCTGATGCTTGTCTGCATATATGTATACATGGCCAGTGTGAAGTAATTTATTTTCCTTTCAACTTTTTGTATGGGATCAGTATCCAAATGTCCTTATATTTTTTTCCTAATAAGAGAGCAAATTAATTAACTATTAAAAAGGTCATTAAATTTTGTACTAATACAAAATGAAATAAAAGATAAGCATATCTATGTATACCCACGAGTATATGTATGCCACATACATCTATATGCTTTGTAGATTGAAAGTACCTATGAATCACTATCTAATGTTGCCAAAAATATCTATCTAAAAATACCATCATTTATATAGGGGGGGGGGGGGGGGGTTAGAAAGCCAAACCATCTATCCTGACAAACACTAATGAAATAAATAGATAATACCAGAAACAAAATCAATAACTTATGTTCATGCTGCGTGCCTAAATATAATATAATGTGTCCTGGATATCATATTGTGTGCATGCATTTAGTGTTGCAGCCAGCCATATGAACCACCTAAATACATTAATCTCCACCCATATGTGTACTTCATGCAGAAAGTGGTAAATTAATCACATTCACGACTAAATATTGTTGCTATCTTGCAATTCTATTTTACATTGCTTATGGATCCTAAAAACCTGGTAGGTTTTATTCCAATAGTACAACTTACCAAGGCACCTCTCAAAACAAAAAATGGACCAAGATAAGTGTCATTAAGGCAATCGTATCAACCAGCTAAGATAAAGCTACGACTTCCACTAACATATTTATTTTGTGAAGTTTTCTCAACGTAAGACTATAAAAATATCCTTGAGATTACTACTTACCAGCATGTTTGTTGGTTTTTGTGAAAACATACTTGGCTCTTTTTTAAATAATAAAAGCATCCGGTATAGTTTATCTGCTTTTGCACGTATATTTATATTATACACATGTGATGCCATATTATCTTAGTTGTTTCTTTATGTGTGTATTAAATACCAGGAATTGCATTATACTTGGGAGATCGGACGAACCAATTCTATCAATATAAGGTACATATGTATATGGGTCAAAAACGTGGTTTTATCCTTGACACCTTTATGGATGTCCAATTCTGAAGCAACATTAGCCTCTCCACCTCTTGGACTCAACTTCTCCACGGTCACTTTATGGATGCAACCAACCCAAATACACCTCCCTCATGTAATCGCAACAAGTAAGCAAGTGCATATGATTATTTTTATCTATGTTGTATTTCACCTCTCCGATATGGCTACACAGGTTGTAGCCTATTTAAATATCCTCTACCCAAAGTATGTAATTCCCAAAATAGTCTGGAACACATGGTGCTCCCTAACCTACCCGTTGGTTTTTGGAACTTGCTTTGAACCTGGTATTGTATGAGAGGGTACGAAGTGTAATGAGACATGGGTGGCTTACTCCATCATTACAAATCCACATAACTGCATGTCGGTGCAGGAGGATCTTATGAAAGTGATGCTAGAGCGTGGTTACTAAGCTCATGGCCTTGGTATTGATCATGTTCATTGTGAAAATAGGTGGACAACAAAACTACCATCGAAGCCGTTGGCGAAGAGTGGACGTGGCAACACGGGTGAGTCACTAGGGGCGTGCTAGCTTTTGTTTCTCCCGTTGCAACGCATGGGCATATTTGCTAGTTTATTCTAACACTCCACATGAAAATACAAAGGTGAACATGGTTCCATCTACACATGCATGAATAGAAACTTCAAAAAAAATTACAGTAAATTTCAAAAACTTCAGAAATGTTAGGTTATCGAACATTGTCTACCATTTTACTCACGATTGAATTTTCATGAAGAACTGGCACCCATGCTATTCACAGTGAGGAAAATACAATCAGGGCCTTGCTATTCTTCATTTAGTATATTTTAATATAACTTTGTTCTCATTTTCCCCCTAGAATAGCACGAATGTCATTTCTTACGCGAGTATACTGATTGAGTATGTCTATTAAAAATAGATTTTTCAATTTTTTAAATTCCCTCCATTTTTAAATACAAGACCAGCTTGAAAAAACACATTTCGCACCTATACAAGAACACCAACAATAACTGAGGCAAAAACTGATATCTTGCCTCATACTAGCAAACCATAATTTAACTAGTCGCATGCATTGAGTGGATGATGGCACTTTCATATGGTCAAAAGAAAGGACACTTTCAACTACTTCCTCCCTCATGTCCACTCAATTTGCTCTAATTTGCATATGCCTATTTAATTAACCTGGTAAAGAAGATAAGGTAGCTTGCAAAACCGACATTATTTTTTACCTTTGTATCTGTAATTTGAGTTTGTGGCCTTGCATAAGTAAATAGAGGGAGTATTATTTTTCAAATTTATTCTCATAAAAGGTGCATGTGGAACCATGTTCACCAAATACATATCCGGTCTCCACACTCATCCACTAATGAGGTTTGGACTAAACTTTCCACAACCATGTCATGACACACACACAAGGGCTTTGATATTTCCAGGAATTATTTCATATATAAGCCCTAGGCCCATCGACAATTCAACAGAGGATAGCGTTGAATGGCGGGTGCGTGATGTGTCAATTCTGCTGCTTGGTGGCTCTGGTTGCACGAGACAACCATACATCTACAGATCTAGAGATCAACTTTGGTTATTTTCTTGATTGTCCCTCGCCTAGCCTAGGGCATAGTGGAAGCCGTTGCTTGGATCTTCGTACACTTCCTC
The DNA here is from genome assembly GCA_034509565.1 of Triticum monococcum. Lineage (NCBI taxonomy): Eukaryota > Viridiplantae > Streptophyta > Magnoliopsida > Poales > Poaceae > Triticum > Triticum monococcum. The sequence goes on along the minus strand of CM067841.1, from coordinate 31,304,026 downwards.
GAGCACTCGACATATGAACGACATGGCTCTGGTCCACTACTGGGATTGTCACTATGCCGATCAACTACATAATGAACTGTTGCTGAGATTATCAATTTCATTGTAGGGTTTTGTTCTCTTAATAAATATATTTAATCAAATAGAGATATTTTTTTGGTTAGAAAACATTAGACTTGGACGCCATATATACTATTAAGATTTGATATTTCTTACTTTTGAGTGCTACATATATTATGTGATCACCGTTGTGTTGACCCCTCATGCTCAAATCCCAGCTTCGATCCTCTCGTCACTAATCGGTTTGTCCCTGCACCGGACTTAGAGAATCAAGGAACACGGTTTTCAAGGGAGACAAAGTGAGGCACGAGTGCAAAGCTATCTGCGGTTCTACCGATAGCCACATCTGAGTAGCCGAGAAGGCGACGAGCGATAACAAGGAGAATACCTCACTTGGCTAAAAGTGCATTGGCATGGTCAGCACATGTGACGAGGCTCACATCAGCTGCAATTGTTTCTGGGCTGGTATGTTAATGATACATGTTCTGTTACCTCTCTACGGTAGTCGTTAGACCGGTGCTACAGTCCAGGTAGCATATGGTCTAGCTCTCCACAGTAACATAGTCACCTTTTGTTCCTGGTTCCTCTCATTCCTATAATAAAAATAATATAACTTTAGTAATCATATCTCTGCTAAGTTTGTCAACACTTTTAATTTTTTTTTGACGAAATAGAAACTACACTTCTATTTTTACTACCTCGTGTTCTCTACTTCCCTAAAAAACACTACAGTGTTCTATTGATTGGTAAGTAAGTGTCAAGGGGGGAAAGTAACGCCACCTCAAAAAGGTGAGGCTATACCCTCTGATATCATGACCTTTCGAGACTCTGAGTAAGGGACAAGGGAAAAGAAAGGCTACCTCCTCTTATATCATGAGATACTATGTGTTGCGTGATGTACCATGCAAGGAAAATTTATTAGGATGTTTTATTCAATGAATACTATCTACTTCTGCTAGTTTTCATGGTTGTTACTATGATGTTATGTATGTTATTAAAGCAGAAGAAAAGGAGTGGATGAGATTCAGCAATTTAAACGCAGGACACCCCAACGGTGGATATATTCATAAACATGGTTGTGAGTACAAGTTAATCACCATGGAATCATGTAGTAACCTAGAGTAATTTACTAGGAGTCTTACATGCACACAACCTAATCATGCATTGATACACACAGCCAAAAAACAAAAAAATTTAAAAAAGATACCAAGTACACCCGGCCTCCTTACCAACAAGATGTCCAAAGACATCAAGGATACACAACAAAAAACAAAATAAAAAACAGAAGAAAGAAAAAAGAACCCGCCTTGATGATCAATTACTACCAGCAGCAGCACGCTAACCACCACCGAAGATAACACCTATATTACAAAAGAAGTTAACCAAAAGCAATTCTTCCAAGAAGGAAACAATGCAGAAGCGTTGTCATTACCCGATCGAAGATCTAGGGTTTTCACCATGGAGAAAGTGTGAGTTCACCAAAAAAACAATGTTGTCAACAAGGCCATTGCCATGTACAACCAATAAAGGCAGACAATGGTTTTCACCTTGAGAATCGAGGCTCGGTACTGGAGAAGCACCACCAAAAATGTAGTCCACTAGTGCTGCCACCCACGCTTGCCGAGGCTGCTGTTACAAGTGTCAAACCACCTGGCACACAACGTTCATCGCATACAATACACCCTTCCTCCAAAGCTTCAAGACTTCAATCGCGGCCACCATGACTTTCTCCACCTCTACAAATGCCTTGGGAATCTTGACTTAGACATGTCCCATGATACCGATAAGAAAGCGAAGCTTCGCGTGGCGCCCTCGATGGGGAAGACCGAAACTCGTCAGCGGGCAGATCGAAAAGGCCGGCATATGGTAGAAAGATGAATTGGCAAACGAAATAGCTAGGGCCAAAGCCCGCTTCTCCCTTGTCGTCAACACTGCCGGGATATGTTTCGGAGGGAGCTTCCCTCCCTAGCCACCCCTTTCCCGATGGCGGCGCACCCCATGTTCGCACACCTCTCGCTGTGCGGTAGCTCCAGCCGCCACTGCCGGAGAGGTCGTCCACGCCTAGTCCGTTTCCTTCAAATTCGTCAAACATCGTTTTATTTGTGTGCCTCGGTTTCCCACTAAGTTCTATGGATGTAAACGGGACCAAAACCAGCGGAAAACTGGTGGATGGAAATCGGGTGTAAAAATATTATGACAATCCAAGCACACAATCAAAAAAGTAACGGACTTCGTATTTTACACCCGGATTGAGCGGAAATTCGACGAACCAAGCGCGGCCTTAGTCTGTGTAACTTATGTGGATGGGCAAGGCGGGCGCTGTGGACACTCGCGAAGATTATGTGGATTACGACGAACCAAGCGCAGCCTTAGTTTTGCGGGCATGTGCGGCACTTTGCGGGACGCCTGCATGTCCAATCAGGGACGGAGCCAGGATTTAGACATAGAGGGGGCGAAAGACAACAAGCAGAAAAATAGACATACCATACCATGTGGTTATCCCAAGCCTTAGCCTTGCATCTTCAACCTTTAACTCATTTGCTTTACCGTGACCTAGATCAGGTGTGCTCATTTGCTGGACTAGAATTGGTGCTATTTTTTGACTAGCTGCTAGTTGACTATTTGCTGGACTAGAATCGGTCTGTCGGCAAGGCGGAAACATGTTCGTGGATCGGTGCCTGCCTGTCCCAGCTCGCCCTTCCCTTCGCCCCGTCTGTATGGAGATTGGAGGCGCGATGGAGAGATCTGATCACAGGAGCGGCTTGGAACGAAGAGGTTAGGGTCTAAGCGATATGTGCGAGACTGCGTGCGTAGTCCAACTCCCAAGTCGTGGCTGGGCGTCCTCCGTGATGGGCTGGCCGCTGGCATTTTTCTTCATTTTGTGCATTTAGCAAATACATTGGGCTGTACATCTGTACATGGGCTGAGATGCTGATGCTTCACGTTAATTGCAAAGGGCTGAAGCCCATAGGGGGGACAAAGCACGTTACGTACAGCTACGGAATCAAAAAAATTAGCGACTAACAGAACGCCATCAAGGGATGACATGCAGGCGAGCGTTGCCGGCGGCAACGACGCATCGCGACGCCAGAAACCAGAGCACCCCGGGACGCAGCAAAACCAATGAAAAAAGGTGTGTTAGGATAAAAATAGCGTGGCACTTAAAATGTGCTATTATTAGCATGCTATACGAGCTATAGGGTGATATTAACTCTTTTTTTTTAAGAAATAGCGCGATATTAACTAGAGCAGGGCATTGCTCACAACACTATAGCAATGGCGGCCGGCTAGCCGGTAAGCATCGGCGTATCAGGCCGTGGCCCACCCAAAACTTTTGGTCAATCAAGACTAGGTTCAAGGAGGTCCTGCGTGCCTCCCCTTTTTTTTCTACTCGTGGATCGGCGTAATTTTGGTGCAGGATCTACCCGCACAAAATTAAGGACACTTGGGCTCACGTAACCACCGATGCGCTAATTTTGGTGCTAATCCTAATATGCCTAGGATATCGGGAATGAGGGAGTACGATTCTGTTTCCAGAGCTAGTCCGGTCGACATATATTTTCTGCCTCAATTCGCGATCCCGAACTCAGCCTCCAGGCTCCCGCGGTCGCCGGCGCCGCCTGCGCGGCCGTAACGCGCCGACCCGTCGCGGCCTCACCTCCTCCACCTCCAATCCCCTTCCCCGGCAGGTTGCCCATCGCAGGTTGGTCCCGCGGCCGCGCCACCATAGACAGCACGCGAGCACCGGAGCAGCCTACAAGGAGTTGGTAAGCCTGCTTCCGCTTCTTCATATTATCGACTGCCTGATGCCCTGCTGTATGTTGTTGTGCCCGGCCTGCTGCCCCGGGCCCAAGTGTTACATTACTTGTTTTCATTGTTATTGCGTTGCTGATATTTTTGGGATCCCCAACTTATTTCTGGCTTTTTTTTTCTTGTGTTTGTTGTAGTTGTAGAATCACGCAGATTCAAAAGTTACGATTGAACATCAATGTTGTGAATCAAAATCAATTGGCTGTTCATATGTGCGATATTTTTCTTTTTGACAAGTGCGCCCACCATTCGATTTCTTTCTGGTATGCCAATGCATCGAGCAGTTTTATCACCTCCACTCTTCTGTTTTGTGTCAATTCACTAGGTTCTTATGCTAGTTTGGTGTTACTTATGCTGTACAATTGTCAAAAATGAAGAGACTATTTTATTTACCTAAGACTGTTGTTTCTTCCTAACTATTTGTATTTGCTAACTCTAAACATATTATTTGGTGAGCTATAATATTTAGTGTAAAACCTATTTATGTTGTTCTTTTCAGTAAGACTGTGTACTATATTTGATGCTGATATTTTTTAGAGTGAATTCCACTTTTTACCCCATATTTGTACATTTGTGACACTAATTACCCCATCGAGTGAAAATTCGTCTAGAATACCCCTTTTGAAAGCTTTGGACCCTCGTTTTCTGATGCGTGTCCATCATGTAAGGTGTGAGGTGACGCCCCGGATCCAAAAACATGTGGACGGCCACAAGGAACGGAACAGATGGACAAGAGAAGTTTGGACAAGATCGTCAATGATGCCCTCCGATCCTTACATATATTTTTTACGAATCAATGATGCAACACGCCGATCCTATCGACCATAAACAAAGAAAATATAAAACTGGGTTAAAACCGTGTTAAAAGTCTCCGAAATCCGATATTTCGATAAAAGTTCCGTTAAATGGGGTAATATGTGTCACAAATGTACAACTACAAGGTAAAAAGTGGAATTCACTCTATTTTTTATATGGCACAGGAACTCCGAATTTTTCTGCTCTGCCATTGCCACGAAAGCCATGCCGATGTTGCATCGAGTGCGGCCTCGCACGTCTGGCGGCGAGGACCGCCTTAGCGTGCTCCATGATGATCTGATCCTCCTCATAGTAAGCAGGCTGGACACCCGAACAGTGCTCTCCATGGCCGTCCTAGCCAGGCGATGGGTTCGCATCCCCCGTGAGTTGTCGGTGCTCGACTTCAGGGTGAGCGACATACTCCCGCCGGAGTACGAACGGACCGTCGCCCTTCGCCAACGCAACTTGCCGCGTGACGCCAATTTGGCTGGGACACTCGACGGTCTCAAGGCGCGATGCGAGATCGATACAATCAGGTCATTCACCAACGGAATCACGAGCTTCTTGGAAGCAGACAGTGGCCATAACCGGCGCGTGAAGACCCTCCGTCTTGAGTTTTTTCGGACATACAATAGCATCTGTGTGGACCGCCTAATCAATGTTGCGGTCGGCGCATGGGGGGTGGAAGATCTGGAGGTTGTCGTCAGGCAATCGTCTGGTTATGATCAGACGCAGACATACAGCTTCCCCCACAACTGTCTCAACCTCCGATCTTGCCTTCGCAGCCTGACGCTGGGCAAGTACTGTGCACTGCCACCGCTGCATAGCTACAACACGCTCACCAAGCTCATACTGCGTCACATGTCTGCTTCCACGCCTGTCGCCATGTATGAGAGGGTGTTCAAAGACTGCACCGGGCTCCAAGTGCTTCACCTCACGTTCTGCTGCTGTGCACATACCACTCTGGTGGTGGACGCGCCGTGTTCACATATCAGGGAGCTCGTCCTGGAAGAGTGCTCGTCCTTTGTGATCGAGCTGCGCGACCTCCCAATGCTTGTCCGCCTGGCGTGCTGCGTAACCCACACTTCAAAGATTCTATTTGGCTCAGTTCCGAGCCTCATAGACACTAACCTCTCATTCTCTCTAGAGGATGATAGTAAAGTGGCAGCACGCTGGATAGATGAGTTTGACTCGTTCCTCGGTATGTCCCCCACCATGACGAACCTTGTCATCCGATTTATTGGGCGGAGAACATGGATTCGGCCCAGTCATCTAGAGAGGAAGTTGCTGCACCTGAAAAAGCTCCTTGTCGCTGACATGCCTTCAAATTGGGATATCTCGTGGACACGTGGCCTCCTCATGGCCTCGACATTTCTCGAGGTCCTGCACATCCACGTGCCCCACTCAGAAACAGAGCCAGATTGCCTGCGCGGGATGAATTGGTCGAAATCAGGCAATGAGCTTCGGCACCATCACCTCAAGGAGCTGGTCGTTATTGGATACACGCAGCGTAACATATGGCTTTTGAAGTATGTTGTGAGGGTGTGCACATCGTTGCAACGCATTGTTTTGCTGAAGGATGGCCATGTTCGGTACATCGGACTCTGGGATTGGCGGACGGTCGGGCAGCAAACATGTCCATGGAGCGATGATGAGAAAATGGTGGTGAAAAGAATGATGAAAAAATTTGCGCTCAGGCCTCTTCCTGAACTGATCTTGGGATGATCTCTTTTTTTGCTAAGGAATGGTACGTGCAGGGCCAAGTAACTCCACAGCCACGTACTACGAACATGCCTCATCACAGGCACTAAGGGACTGCAGGCACCGGTTCTTATCATCCTGGTGCTGTGTATGGTTAATCTGATGGCAACATTCATGATCATCAACCGGTAGTGGTGGAGCCAACATCTGAACAATGGGTGTACATAGACCAGTAAAATACTTTTACTCAAGTTTATTTATGTATAGTGTTATATATATGAATTATACCTAAGTATACAAGAATTTTGCCAAACTAGTGGATATACATTTGTACACCCAAGTCCTCAACTAGCTCCGCCCATGTCAACCGGTCCATCTTATACCTGTCCAAGCTGAACAAGACTCTGAGATCAGTATGTTTGCAGCACTAGGATGTAGCTTGTCGGCATTTTCGATCTGTCATCGTATCTTAGTGCAGCATGCAATTTCACGCAATAACTTTGTCTCTAACTGTGTAATCTCACTCGTTTGAGAACCACCAATCATATGTACCATTTCAAGTTTACTTTGCTGTTTTACAATATTCGTTAACTGAGATGTATGCTTTGGTCACCTAAGCTGGCACGCCAGTACAGCGCCATTACAGGTTCTGCAACATCAGATAAAGATGTTCATCATTTTGCAAGTTCCTTTTTTTAAAATTATATGCAAACCGAGCTGCATTTATTGCACGAGGTCACCTGCAACTGCTGACTGCTATGCCCCAGCAGGTTCGTATGATGTCAACCCCCTGGCGAAAGGCTGTAGGTTAACTCCTTCCGCTGCCTTGTCCAACACCACCTTATGTGCACACGAATGAGAGAGACAAATCGTGTGCATAATGTTCTTGCATCGCTCAAGATTAGTGAGTGGAATCACCGCGGGGAGATTTCTCCCACCTGAATATATTGCTCAAAAGCGACCAAAGTCAAGACTCAAGAGTCACACCCCTTAGGCTTTGACTGATCCAGTTTATAAGAAAAACCTGAATAAGTTGACCCCATTTATGAGGGAAGTGACCGAGAACCTTACATGTAGTAGGAAGGAAAAAGGAAGAAGAGAAAAGAAACACCCAAGACAAGGCACGTCTAGCTAGCAGACTAAAGGACCGACACCATGATAAAAAACAAGTAGATGTGGGGTGTCATCAAGGGACCACAATACCAGAACTTTGCCAGGAGCCCGACGCACTGCACCAGCGTGTGTACCGAGCCCCACGGCGCAACTCATGAGCATCCACAATCAATGCGTGGAATTAAACACGAACCTTGACTGGAAGCTCCGCCATGGAAATTTGGAACGATTAGCAGGTTCGGGAGGCATCTTGTACAATCAATGAGCATAGATGAACCGAGACGTCACCAAGAGCAGAAAGCTTGCCGCAACACATTGGTAGCCATGGGAGGGTCTTCAGCATGCACAACGTAACAAAAAGGGCGAGACATCTTTGCGAAAGGATACAGGTGGCCGCCCTGTAGCGCCAAAGGCACTGCCGCTGAATCCCCAAAGAACACCACCATACAACCACCATCGACCCCAAGCTGGCCGCGACACCACCACCACCACCACCACCATCACATCCACAACAAGCATCCACCACACTAATCAGCCGAGGCCACCACCGTCAACCCCAAGTTGGCAGCACCACCACCACCTAACACACCACCTTCAACCACACACAGTTACGAAAGCCGTCGTTTGGGTCTCCACGATGACACCTCCAAGGAGGAAGTGGTGTCGAGGACACACCGCCGTCATCCAAACCAGCAAGGCCGGTCATAGATTTTCACCCAGATGCCCCGAAACAAGGCGGCGAGCGTGTCACAAGCTCCACTACAGCAACTCCACGAGGAAAATGACGTCCACAGACACTGTTGCCATCGGAATCGACAAAAATGATGCAGAGTTCTCACCTGGAGCTAGTGCAGACCCCCATCATCAGGACAACAATCGTACCTTCACGTGTAACCCAGCTTCGTCAGGCCCCCGCTGAAGCATGCGAGCAGCCATAACAAGAGCCATCACTAGTAGAAAAAGGGGCTTTCATTCGGGCCTGGCCAGCCCATCAGTCCCGGTTCTGCCATGAACCGAGACCAATTGAGGCATTCGTCCCGGTTCTTTAGCCCAGGGGCCCGGCCGGGGCCTCGTGGCCATTGGTCTCAGTTCGTATGGACCCATTTGTCCCGGGTCTAGGCACGAACCGGGACCAATGGGCCTCGCTCCTGGCCCACAAATATTGGTCCCGGTTCTTGGCTCGAACCGGGACAGAAGGCTGGGCTTTAGTCTCGGTTCCAGCCACGAACCAGGACAAATGAGTTGCCTATATATACCCCATCACCGGCGAGCAGAGCACTCCACAATGCTCTGTCTTTTGCTGGCCGGCGAGGAAGGGCATTGATGTCTACTACATAACCTTCTTCTTGTAGACGTAGTTGGGCCTCCAAGTGCAGAGGTTTGTAGGACAGTAGCAAATTTCCCTCAAGTGGATGACCTAAGGTTTATCAATCCGTAGGAGGCGTAGGATGAAGATGGTCTCTCTCAAGCAACCATGCAACCAAATAACAAAGAGTATCTTGTGTCCCCAACACCCAATACAATGGTAAGTTGTATAGGTGCACTAGTTCGGCGAAGAGATGGTGATACAAGTGGTATATGGATGGTAGATAAAGCTTTTTGTAATCTGAAAATATAAAAACAGCAAGGTAACTAATGATAAAAGTGAGCGTAAACAGTATTGCAATGCTAGGAAACAAGGCCCAGGGTTCATACTTTCACTAGTGCAAGTCCTCTCAACAATAATAACATAATTGGATCACATAACTATCCCTCAACATGCAACAAAGAGTCACTCCAAAGTCACTAATAGCGGAGAACGAATGAAGAGATTATGATAGGGTACGAAACCACCTCAAAGTTATTCTTTCCAATCAATCCGTTGGACTATTCCTATAAGTGTCACAAACAGCCCTAGAGTTCATACTAGAATAACACCTTAAGACACAAATCAACCAAAACCCTAATGTCACCTCAAGTATCCGTGGGTATGATTATACGATATGCATCACACAATCTCAGATTCATCTATTCAACCAACACATAGAACCTCAAAGAGTGCCCCAAAGTTTCTACCGGAGAATCACGACGAAAACGTGTGCCAACCCCTATGTATAGGTTCATGGGCGGAACCCGCAAGTTGATCACCAAAACATACATCAAGTGAATCACGTGATATCCCATTGTCACCACAGATACGCACGGCAAGACATACATCAAGTGTTCTCAAATCTTTAAAGACTCAATCCGATAAGATAACTTCAAAGGGGAAACTCAATCCATTACAAGAGAGTAGAGGGGGAGAAACATCATAAGATCCAACTATAATAGCAAAGCTCGCGATACATCAAGATCGTATCACCTCAAGAACACGAGAGAGTGAGAGATCAAACACATAGCTACTGGTACATACCCTCAGCCCCGAGGGAGAACTACTCCCTCCTCATCATGGAGAGCACCAGGATGATGAAGATGGCCACCGGAGAGGGATTGCCCCCTCCGGCAGGGTGCCGAAACGGGTCTAGATTGGTTTTCAGTGGCTACGGACGCTTCTGGCGGCGGAACTCCCGATCTATTGTGCTCCCCGATCATTTTAGGGTATATGGAGATATATAGGCGGAAGAAGTATGTCAGGGGGGCCACGAGGGGCCCACGAGGGTGGAGGGCGCGCCCCCTGCCTCGTGGCTTCCTCGTTGATCCCCTGACGTGCACTCCAAGTTTTCTGGGCTTCTTCTGATCCAAAATAAGTTCCGTGAAGTTTCAGGTCAATTGGACTTCGTTTGATTTTCCTTTTCAGCGATATTCTAAAACAAGGAAAAACAGAAACTGGCACTGGGCTCTGGGTTAATAGGTTAGTCCCAAAAATCATATAAAATAGCATATAAATGCATATAAAACATCCAAGGTTGATAATATAATAGCATGGAACAATCAAAACTTATAGATACGTTGGAGACATATCAGGCATTTCGGTGCTCTAGCTCACCTCTTATGCATATGAGGTGTTCGATGAAATGTCCGAGCCACACTAGTTAAGCTTTCTCCCCTGGAAACTCGACCTTTGAGCTCCATTTTTTCCGAGATTTTTCTAGGTTTAGCGGTCCGTCACGCCCCGTCCTCGTCTTAACGGCCATTGATCGCCCGCGCCGATCTCGTCGCCGGCACCACCATGGTGAGCCTCTTGTTCTTATCTTCTTTGTGAAAGAAAAAAATCTTACTTTAGTAGATACTTGTCTAATTTTCTTACTTTTGACACTCATAATTATATATAATGCACGCAGATGAACCGACAATGGATGTACGATGATAGACACACCTCCGAGTACATTAAGGGCGTGCATAAATTTCTCGAAGTGTCTGAGGCAAACAAGCAGAATGGTTTTATGTGTTGTCCATGCCTGATAACCCACAAGTATAGGGGATCGCAACAGTTTTTGAGGGTAGAGTATTCAACCCAAATTTATTGATTCGACACAAGGGGAGCCAAAGAACATTCTCAAGTATTAGCGGCTGAGTTGTCAATTCAACCACACCTGGAAACTTAGTATCTGTAGCAAAGTGTTTAGTAGCAAAGTAATATGATAGTGGTGGTAGCGGCAACAAAAGTAAAGACAGCAAAAGTAATGTTTTTGGTATTTTGTAGTGATTGTAACAGTAGCAGCGGGAAAGTAAATAAGCGTAAACCAGTATATGGAAAACTCGTAGGCACCGGATCAATGATGGATAATTATGCTGGATGCAGTTCATCATGTAACAGTCATAACATGGGGTGACACAGAACTAGCTCCAATTCATCAATGTAATGTAGGCATGTATTCAGTATATAGTCATACGTGCTTATGGAAAAGAACTTGCATGACAACTTTTGTCCTACCCTCCTGTGGCAGCGGGGTCCTATTGGAAACTAAGGGATATTAAGGCCTCCTTTTAATAGAGAACCGGAACAAAGCATTAGCACATTGTGAATACATGAACTCCTCAAACTATGGTCATCATCGGGAGTGGTCCCAATTATTGTCACTTCGGGGTTGCCGGATCATAACACATAGTAGGTGACTGTAGACTTGCAAGATAGGATCAAGAACTCACATGTATTCATGAAAACATAATAGGTTCATATCTGAAATCATGGCACTCGAGCCCTAGTGACAAGCATTAAGCATAGCAAAGTCATAGCAACATCAATCTCAGAACATAATGGATACTAGGGATCAAACCCTAACAAAACTAACTTGATTACATGATAAATCTCATCCAACCCATCACCGTCCAGCAAGCTACGAAGGAATTACTCACGCACGGTGGTGAGCATCATGAAATTGGTGATGGAGGATGGTTGATGATGACGATGGCGACAAATCCCCCTCTCCGGAGCCCCGAACGGACTCCAGATCAGCCCTCCTGAGAGGTTTTAGGGCTTGGCGGCGGCTCCATATCGCAAAATGCGATGATTTCTTCTCCCTGTTTTTTTTTCTCTCCGAAAGCAAATATATAGAGTTGGAGTTCGCGTCGGAGGGCATCCAGGGGGCCCACGAGGTAGGGGGCGCACCCTAGGGGGGGCACGCCCCCCACCCTCGTGGACAGGGTGTGGGCCCCTTGGTCTTCATCTTTGGTGAGGATTTATTATTATTTTTTCTAAGATGTTCCATGGAGTTTCAGGTCATTCCGAGAATATTTGTTTTCTGCAAATAAAACAACATCATGGCAATTCTGCTGAAAACGACGTCAGTCCGGGTTAGTTCCATTCAAATCATACAAGTTAGAGTCCAAAACAAGGGAAAAGTGTTTGGAAAAGTAGATACGACGGAGAAGTATCAATGCACTGATTGTGGGAATACGAGGTCTTACTCTAAGAAGAAAATCCTTCACACCCACCTGCTTTATAAGGGTTTCATGCCACACTATAATGTTTGGACGAAGCACGGAGAAATAGGGGCTATGATGGAAGACAACGAAGAAGAAGAGGGCGATGACAACTATCTGCCCCCTGAATACAGTGATGCTGCAAAGGGGGAAGCTGCAGATCAAGAGGAAGCTGAAGATGAAGAGGAACCAGACGATGTGCCCGATGATGATCTCTACCGGGTCATTGTTGATGTTGATGCAAGGGAAAAGTGCGAAAGTGAAAAGGAGAAGTTGAAGTTCGATAGCATGTTAGAGGATCACAAAAAAGGGTTGCACCCCAATTGCAAAGATGGCAACACAAAGCTCGGTACCGTACTGGAATTGCTGCAGTGGAAGGCAGAGAATGTTGTGCCTGACAAAGGATTTGAGAAGCTACTGAAAATACATGCATGTCGTATTGCCCGACAGTACATACGCAGCAAAGAAGGTCGTATGCCCTCTAGGATTGGAGATGGAGAAGATACATGCATGCCCTAATGACTGCATCCTCTACCGCGGTGCGTACAAGGATTTGAATGCATGCTCGGTATGCGGTGCATGGCGGTATAAGATCAGACAAGATGACCCTGGTGATGTTGAGGGCGAGCCCCGCAGGAAGAGGGTTCCTGCGAAGGTGATGTGGTATGCTCCTATAATACCACGGTTGAAACTACTATTCAGAAACAAAGAGCATGCCAAGTTGATGCGATTGCACAGTGAGGACCGTAAGAAAGACGGGAAGTTGAGAGCACCCGCTGACGGGTCGCAGTGGAGAAAAATTGAGAGAAAGTACTGTTCTCAGTTTGCAAGTGACCCAAGGAACGTATGGTTTTCTTTTAGCGAGGATGGCATCAATCCTTTCGGGGAGCAGAGCAGCAATCACAGCACCTGGCACATGACTCTATGTATGTATAACCTTCCTCCTTGGATGTGCATGAAACGGAAGTTCATTATGATGCCAATTCTCATCCAAGGCCCTAAGCGACCCGGCAACGACATTGATGTGTACCTAGGGCCATTAGTTGAAGAACTTTTGCAACTATGGAATGGAAATGGTGTATGTGTGTGGGATGAGCACAAACAGGTAGAATTTAACCTGCATGCGTTGCTGTTTGTAACCATCAATGATTGGCCCGCTCTCAGTAACCTTTCAGGACAGACGAATAAGGGATACCACGCATGCACGCATTGTTTAGCTGACACCGAAAGTATATACCTGGACAGATGCAGGAAGAGTGTGTACCTGGGCCATCGTCGATTTCTCCCGACCAACCATCAATGTCGAAAGAAAGGCAAGCATTTCAAAGGCGAGGCAGATCACCGGAAGAAGCCTGCCATGTGTACCGGTGATCACGTACTTGATATGGTCTTTGATTTACACGTAATATTTGGAAAGGGCCCCGGCGGAATAGCTGTTCCGAATGATGCGGAGGAATGCGCACCCATGTGGAAGAAGAAATCTATATTTTGGACCTACCCTACTGGAAAGAGGTAGAGGTACGCTCTTCAGTCGACATGATGCACGTGACAAAGGACCTTTGCGTGAACCTGTTACGCTTCTTGGGCGTGTATGGGAAGACAAAACATAGACCTGAGGCACGGGAGGACCTGCAACGTTTGCACGAAAAAGACAGCATGCCTCCAAAGCAGTATGAAGGTCCTGCCAGCTACGCTCTTACCAAAGAAGAGAAGGAAATCTTTTTTGAATGTCTGCTCAGTATGAAGGTCCCGACTGGCTTCTCGTTGAATATAATGGGAATAATAAATATTCCAGAGAAAAAGTTCCAGAACCTAAAGTCTCATGACTGCAACGTGATTATGACGCAACTGCTTCCGGTTGCATTGAGGGGGCTTCTACCGGAAAAAGTCCGATTAGCCATTGTGAAGCTATGTGCATTCCTCAATGTAATCTCTCAGAAGGTGATCGATCCAGAAATCATACCAAGGCTAAGGAGTGATGTTGCGCAATGTCTTGTCAGTTTCGAGCTGGTGTTCCCACCATCCCTCTTCAATATCATGACGCACGTCCTAGTTCATCTAGTCGACGAGATTGTCATTTTGGGCCCCGTATTTTGCTACCTCTTGAGCACTGCGTTGGATTTCCCCGAAGAGGAAAGGATGATGCAGCAAAGTAGCGTAAGTATTTCCCTCAGTTTTTGAGAACCAACGTATCAATCCAGTAGGAGGCTACACGCAAGTCCCTCATACCTACACAAAAACAATAGCTCAACGCAACCAATGCGCTTAGGGGTTGTCAATCCCTTCATGGTCACTTACGAAAGTGAGATCTGATAGAGATGATAAATAATATTTTTTGGTATTTTTGGTATAGAGATGCAAAGTGAAAAGTAAAAGGAAAAGTAAAAGCAAAGCAACAATAAAGTGATGGAGATTAATATGATCAGAAAGAGACCCGGGGGCCATAGGTTTCACTAGTGGCTTCTCTCAAGAGCATAATTATTCTACGGTGGGTGAACAAATTACTGTTGAGCAATTGATAGAATTGAGCATAGTTATGAGAATATCTAGGTATGATCATGTATATAGGCATCACGTCCGAGACAAGTAGCCGACTCCTGCCTGCATCTACTACTATTACTCCACTCATCGACCGCTATCCAGCATGCATCTAGAGTATTAAGTTAAAAACAGAGTAACGCCTTAAGCAAGATGACATGATGTAGAGGGATAGTTTCATGCAATATGATAAAAACCCCATCTTGTTATCCTCGATGGCAACAATACAATACGTGCCTTGCTGCCCCTTCTGTCACTGGGAAAGGACACCGCAAGATCGAACCCAAAGCTAAGCACTTCTCCCATGGCAAGAACAACCAATCTAGTAGGCCAAACCAAACTGATAATTCAAAGAGACTTGCAAAGATAACCAATCATACATCAAAAAATTCAGAGAAGATTCAAATATTATTCATAGATAGACTGGATCATAAACCCACAATTCAACGGTTTCAACAAACACACCGCAAAAAGAAGATTACATCAAATAGATCTCCACAAGAGAGGGGGAGAACATTGTATTGAGATCCAAAAAGAGAGAAGAAGCCATCTAGCTACTAACTATGGACCCGTAGGTCTGAAGTGAACTACTCACACTTCATCGCAGGGGCTTGGATGATGATGTAGAAGCCCTTCGTGATCGATGCCCCCTCCGGCGGAGCTCCGGAACAGGCCCCAAGATGGGATCTCGTGGATACAGAAAGTTGCGGCGGTGGAATTAGGTTTTTGGCTCCGTATCTGATCGTTTGGGGGTACATGGATATATATAGGAGGAAGAAGTACGTGAGTGAAGCAACAGGGGGGCCACGAGGGTGGAGGGCGCGCCTGGGGGGCAGGCGTGCCCCCCTACCTCGTGGCCTCTTGTTAATTGGCTTGATGTAGGGTCCAAGTCTCCTGAGTTGTATTCGGTGAGAAAATCACGTTCCCGAAGGTTTCATTCCGTTTGGACTCCATTTGATATTCCTTTCCTTAGAAACCCTAAAACAGGCAAAAACAGCAATTCTGGGCTGGGCTTCCGGTTAACAGGTTAGTCCCAAAAATAATATAAAACTGGTTAATAAAGCCCAATATAGTCCAAAACAGTAGATAATATAGCATGGAGCAATCAAAAATTATAGATACATTGGAAAAGTATCAAGCATCCCCAAGCTTAATTCCTGCTCGTCCTCGAGTAGGTAAATGATAAAAACAAATTTTTTGATGCGGACTGCTACTTGGCATAATTTCAATGTAAGTCTTCTTAATCGTTGTATGAATATTCAGATTCAAAAGATTCAAGACAAAAGTTCATGTTGACATAAAAATAATCATACTTCAAGCATACTAACAAAGCAATTATGTCTTCTCAAAATAACACGGCCAAAGAAAGCTATCCCTACAAAATCATATAGTCTGGCTATGCTCTATCTTCACCACACAAAGTATTTAAATCATGCACAACCCCGATGACAAGCCAAGCAATTGTTTCATACTTTTGACATTTTCAAAACTTTTTCGATCTTCACGCAATACATGAGCGTGAGCCATGGATATAGCACTATATGTGGACTAGAATGGTGGTTGTGGAGAAGACAAAAGGAGGGGAAGATAGTCTCACATCAACTAGGCATATCAACGAGCTATGGAGATGCCCATCAATAGATATCAATGTGAGTGAGTAGGGATTGACATGCAACGGATGCACTAGAGATATAAGTATATGAAAGCTCAACAAAAGAAACTAAGTGGGTGTGCATCCAACTTGCTTGCTCACGAAGACCTAGGGCATTTTGAGGAACCCATCATTGGAATATACAAGCCAAGTTCTATAATGAAAAATTCCCACTAGTATATGAAAGTGACAGAATGAGAGACTCTCTATCATGCAGATCATGGTGCTACTTTGATGCATAAGTGTGGTACAAGGATAGTAACATTGTCCCTTCTCTCTTTTTCTCTCATTTTTTTGGGGGCCTTCTCTTTTTATGGCCTCTTTTTTTCGTCCGGAGTCTCATCCCGACTTGTGGGGGAATCATAGTCTCCATCATCTTTTCCTCACTTGGGACAATGCTCTAAAAATGATGATCAACACACTTTTTATTTTTCTTACAACTCAACAATTACAACTCAATACTTAGAACAAATTATGACTCTATATGAATGCCTCCGGCGGTGTACCGGGATATGCAATGAATCAAGAGTGACATGTATGAAAGAATTATGAACGGTGGCTTTGCCACAAATACGATGTCAACTACATGATCATGCTAGCAATATGACAATGATGGAGCATGTCATAATGAACGGAACGGTGGAAAGTTGCATGGAAATATATCTCGGAATGGCTATGGAAATGCCATGATAGGTAGGTATGGTGGCTGTTTTGAGGAAGGTATTTGGTGGGTGTATGATACCGGCAAAAAGTGCACGGTATTAGAGAGGCTAGCAATGGTGCAAGGAAGGAAAGTGCGTATAATCCATGGACTTAACATTAGTCCTAAAGAATTCATATACTTATTGCAAAAATTAGAAGTTATCAAAGCAAAGTATTACGCGCATGCTACTAGGGGGATATATTGGTAGGAAAAGACCATCGCTCGTCCCCGACCGCCACTCATAAGGAAGACAATCAATAAATAAATCATGCTCCGACTTCATCACATAACGGTTTGATACGTCTCCAACGTATCTATAATTTTTGATTGCTCCATGCTATATTATCTACTGTTTTAGACATTATTGGGCTTTATTATCCACTTTTATATTATTTTTGGGACTAACCTATTAACCGGAAGCCCAGCCCAAAATTGATGTTTTTGCCTATTTTAGGGTTTCGAAGAAAAGGAATATCAAACGGAGTCCAAACGGAGCGAAACCTTCGGAAACGTGATTTTCCCATCAGATAAGATCCAGGAGACTTGGACCCTCCGTCAAGGAAGCCACGACGTGGTCATGAGGGTAGGGCTCCCCCTAGGGCGCGCCCCCCTACCTCGTGGGCCCCACGAAGCTCCACCGACATACTTCTTCCTCCTATATATATCCACGTACCCCCAAACGATCGGGGACGGAGCCAAAAACCTAAATCCACCGCCGCAACTTTCTGTATCCACAAGATCTCATCTTGGGGCCTGTTCTGGAGCTCCGCCGGAGGAGGCATCGATCACGGAGGGCTTCTACATCATCATCCAAGCCCCTCCGATGAAGTGTGAGTAGTTTACTTCAGACCTACGGGTCCATAGCTAGTAGCTATATGGCTTCTTCTCTCTTTTTGGATCTCAATACAATGTTCTCCCCCTCTCTCGTGGAGATCTATTCGATGTAATCTTCTTTTTGCGGTGTGTTTGTTGAGACCGATGAATTGTGGGTTTATGATCAAGTCTATCTATGAATAATATTTGAATCTTCTCTGAATTCTTTTATGTATGATTGGTTATCTTTGAGAGTCTCTTCGAATTATCAGTTTGGTTTGGCCTACTAGATTGGTTATTCTAGCCATGGGAGAAGTGCTTAGCTTTGGGTTCGATCTTGCGGTGTCCTTTCCCAGTGACAGAAGGGGCAGCAAGGCACGTATTGTATCGTTTGTTGGGGAACGTAGTAATTTCGAAAATTTTCCTACGCACACACAAGATCATGGTGATGCATAGCAACGAGAGGGGAGAGTGTTGTCTACATACCAACGCAGACCGACTAAAGCGATCACACAACGTAGAGGAAGTAGTCGAACGTCTTCCCGATCCGACCGATCCAAGCACCGTTACTCCGGCACCTCCGAGTTCTTAGCACACGTTCAGCTCGATGACGATCCCCGGGCTCTGATCCAGCAAAGCTTCGGGTAGGAGTTCCGTCAGCACGACGGCGTGGTGACGATCTTGATGTACTACCGACGCAGGGCTTCGCCTAAGCACTACAACGGTATGATCGAGGTGGAATTTGGTGGCAGGGGGCACCGCACACGGCTAAGGAACGATCTCAAGGATCAACTTGTGTGTCTTGGGGTGTCCCCTGCCCCCGTATATAAAGGATGGAGGAGGAGGAGCTGGCCGGCCAAGGTGGGTGGCGCAGGAGGAGTCCTACTCCTACCGGGAGTAGGACTCCCCCCTCCAATCCTAGTCCAACTAGGTTTCCTCAAGAGGGAAGTGAAAGAGAGAGGTGGCCGGCCCCTCTCCTAGTCCTAATAGGACTAGGGAGAGGGGGGGAGGTGCAGCCCTATGTGGGCTGCCCTCTCACCTTTCCACTAAGGCCCATGTTGTCCCATTTGGCTCCCGGGGGGTTCCGGTAACCCTCCCGGTAATCCGGTAAAATCCCGATTTCACCCGGAACACTTCCGGTGTCCAAACATAGGCTTCCAATATATCAATCTTTACGTCTCGACCATTTCGAGAGTCCTCGTCATGTCCGTGATCATATCCGGGACTCCGAACAACCTTCGGTACATCAAAATGCATAAACTCATAATAACTGTCATCGTAACGTTAAGCGTGCGGACCCTACGGTTCGAGAACAATGTAGACATGACCGAGACACGTCTCCGGTCAATAACCAATAGCGGGACCTGGATGCCCATATTGGCTCCTACATATTCTACGAAGATCTTTATCGGTCAGACCGCATAACAACATACGTTGTTCCCTTTGTCATCGGTATGTTACTTGCCCGAGATTCGATCGTCGGTATCCAATACCTAGTTCAATCTCGTTACTGGCAAGTCTCTTTACTCGTTCCGTAATACATCATCTCATAACTAACATCTTAGTTATTATGCTTGCAAGGCTTATGTGATGTGTATTACCGAGAGGGCCTAGAGATACCTCTCCGACAATCGGAGTGACAAACCCTAATCTCGAAATACGCCAACCCAACATCTACCATTGGAGAAACCTGTAGTACTCCTTTATAATCACCCAGCTACGTTGTGACGTTTGGTAGTACCCAAAGTGTTCCTCCGGTAAACGGGAGTTGCATAATCTCATAGTTATAGGAACATGTATAAGTCATGAAGAAAGTAATAGCAACATACTAAACGATCGGGTGCTAAGCTAATGGAATGGGTCATGTCAATCAGATCATTCAACTAATGATGTGACCTCGTTAATCAAATAACAACTCTTTGTTCATGGTTAGGAAACATAACCATCTTTGATTAACGAGCTAGTCAAGTAGAGGCATACTAGTGACACTCTGTTGGTCTATGTATTCACACATGTATTATGTTTCCGGTTAATACAATTCTAGCATGAATAATAAACATTTATCATGATATAAGGAAATAAATAATAACTTTATTATTGCCTGTAGGGCATATTTCCTTCAGTCTCCCACTTGCACTAGAGTCAATAATCTAGATTACACAGTAATGATTCTAACACCCATGGAGCCTTGGTGCTGATCATGTTTTGCTCGTGGAAGAGGCTTAGTCAACGGGTCTGCAACATTCAGATCCGTATGTATCTTGCAAATCTCTATGTCTCCCACCTGGACTAAATCCCGGATGGAGTTGAAGCGTCTCTTGATGTGTTTGGTTCTTTTGTGAAATCTGGATTCCTTTGCCAAGGCAATTGCACCAGTATTGTCACAGAAGATTTTCATTGGACCCGATGCACTAGGTATGACACCTAGATCGGATATGAACTCCTTCATCCAGACTCCTTCGTTCGCTGCTTCCAAAGCAGCTATGTACTCCGCTTCACATGTAGATCCCGCTACGACGCTTTGTTTAGAACTGCACCAACTGACAGCTCCACCGTTTAAAGTAAACACGTATCCGGTTTGCGATTTAGAATCGTCCGGATCAGTGTCAAAGCTTGCATCAACGTAACCTCTTACGGTGAGCTCTTTGTCACCACCATATACGAGAAACATATCCCTAGTCCTTTTCAGGTATTTCAGGATGTTCTTGACCGCTGTCCAGTGATCCACTCCTGGATTACTTTGGTACCTCCCTGCTAAACTTATAGCAAGGCACACATCAGGTCTGGTACACAGCATTGCATACATGATAGAGCCTATGGCTGAAGCATAGGGAACATCTTTCATTTTCTCTCTATCTTCTGCATTGGTCGGGCATTGAGTCTGACTCAACTTCACACCTTGTAACACAGGCAAGAACCCTTTCTTTGCTTGATCCATTTTGAACTTCTTCAAAATCTTGTCAAGGTATGTGCTTTGTGAAAGTCCAATTAAGCGTTTTGATCTATCTCTATAGATCTTTATGCCTAATATGTAAGCAGCTTCCCTGAGGTCTTTCATCGAAAAACTTTTATTCAAGTATCCCTTTATGCTATCCAGAAATTCTATATCATTTCCAATCAGCAATATGTCATCCACATATAATATCAGAAATGCTACAGAGCTCCCACTCACTTTCTTGTAAATACAGGCTTCTCCAAAAGTCTGTATAAAGCCAAATGCTTTGATCACACTATCAAAGCGTTTATTCCAACTCCGAGATGCTTGCACCAGTCCATAAATGGATCGCTGGAGTTTGCACACTTTGTTAGCTCCCTTCGGATCGACAAAACCTTCTGGTTGCATCATATACAACTCTTCTTCCAGAAATCCATTCAGGAATGCAGTTTTGACATCCATTTGCCATATTTCATAATCATAAAACGCAGCAATTGCTAACATAATTCTGACGGACTTAAGCATCGTTACGGGTGAGAAGGTCTCATCGTAGTCAACCCCTTGAACTTGTCGAAAAGCTTTTGCGACAAGTCGAGCTTTATAGACAGTAATATTACCGTCAGCGTCAGTCTTTTTCTTGAAGATCCATTTATTCTCAATTGCTTGCCGATCATCGGGCAAGTCAACCAAAGTCCATACTTTGTTCTCATACATGGATCCCATCTCAGATTTCATGGCCTCAAGCCACTTTGCGGAATCTGGGCTCACCATCGCTTCTTCATAGTTCGTAGGTTCATCATGATCTAGTAGCATGACTTCCAGAACTGGATTACCGTACCACTCTGGTGCGGATCTCACTCTGGTTGATCTACGTGGTTCAGTAGTATCTTGTCCTGAAGCTTCATGATCATCATCATTAGCTTCCTCACTAATTGGTATAGGTGTCGCAGAAACAGTTTTCTATGATGTACTATTTTCCAATAAGGGAGCAGGTACAGTTACCTCGTCAAGTTCTACTTTCCTCCCACTCACTTCTTTCGAGAGAAACTCCTTCTCTAGAAATGATCCATTCTTAGCAACGAATGTCTTTCCTTCGGATCTATGATAGAAGGTGTATCCAATAGTTTCCTTTGGGTATCCTATGAAGACACATTTCTCCGCTTTGGGTTCGAGCTTATCAGGTTGAAGCTTTTTCACATAAGCATCGCAGCCCCAAACTTTAAGAAACGACAACTTTGGTTTCTTGCCAAACCATAGTTCATAAGGCGTCGTCTCAACGGATTTTGATGGTGACCTATTTAACGTGAATGCGGCCGTCTGTAAAGCATAACCCCAAAACGATAGCGGTAAATCAGTAAGAGACATCATAGATCGCACCATATCTAGTAAAGTACGATTACGACGTTCGGACACACCATTATGCTGTGGTGTTCCGGGCGGCGTGAGTTGCGGAACTATTCCACAATTTTTCAAATGTATACCAAACTCGTAACTCAAATATTCTCCTCCACGATCAGATCGTAGAAACTTTATTTTCTTGTTACGATGATTTTCAACTTCACTCTGAAATTCCTTGAACTTTTCAAATGTTTCAGACTTATGTTTCATTAAGTAGATATACCCATATCTGCTTAAATCATTTGTGAAGGTGAGAAAATAACGATATCCGCCACGAGCCTCAATATTCATCGGACCACATACATCGGTATGTATGATTTCCAATAAATCTGTTGCTCTCTCCATAGTACCGGAGAACGGTGTTTTAGTCATCTTGCCTATGAGGCACGGTTCGCAAGTACCAAGTGATTCATAATCAAGTGGTTCCAAAAGCCCATCAGTATGGAGTTTCTTCATGCGCTTTACACCGATATGACCTAAACGGCAGTGCCACAAATAAGTTGCACTATCATTATCAACTCTGCATCTTTTGGCTTCTACATTATGAATATGTGTATCACTACTATCGAGATTCAATAAGAATAGACCACTCTTCAAGGGTGCATGACCATAAAAGATATTACTCATATAAATAGAACAACCATTATTCTCTGATTTAAATGAATAGCCGTCTCGCATCAAACAAGATCCAGATATAATGTTCATGCTCAACGCTGGCACCAAATAACAAATATTTAGGTCTAATATTAATCCCGAAGGTAGATGTAGAG
Organism: Triticum monococcum; assembly: GCA_034509565.1. Taxonomy (NCBI): domain Eukaryota; kingdom Viridiplantae; phylum Streptophyta; class Magnoliopsida; order Poales; family Poaceae; genus Triticum; species Triticum monococcum. The sequence continues at coordinate 31,280,900 of CM067841.1, read as the reverse complement.
GTAGCGTGCCGACCGCGATCACATCGACTTTGGAACCGTTTCCCACGCGCATCGTCACCTCGTCCTTTGCTAGCGTCCGCTTATTCCGTAGTCCCTGTTTCGAGTTGCAAATATTAGCAACAGAACCAGTATCAAATACCCAGGTGCTACTGCGAGCTCTAGTAAGGTACACATCAATAACATGTATATCACATATACCTTTGTTCACCTTGCCATCCTTCTTATCCGCCAAATACTTGGGGCAGTTCCGCTTCCAGTGACCAGTCTGCTTGCAGTAGAAGCACTCAGTTTCAGGCTTAGGTCCAGACTTGGGTTTCTTCTCCTGAGCAGCAACTTGCTTGCTGTTCTTCTTGAAGTTTCCCTTCTTCTTCCCTTTGCCCTTTTTCTTGAAACTAGTGGTTTTGCTAACCATCAACACTTGATGCTCCTTCTTGATTTCTACCTCCGCAGCTTTCAGCATTGCGAAGAGCTCGGGGATAGTCTTGTTCATCCCTTGCATATTATAGTTCATCACGAAGCTCTTGTAGCTTGGTGGCAGTGATTGGAGAATTCTGTCAATGACGAAATCATCTGGAAGATTAACTCCCATCTGAATCAAGTGATTATTATACCCAGACATTTTGAGTATATGCTCACTGACAGAACTGTTCTCCTCCATCTTGCAGCTATAGAACTTATTGGAGACTTCATATCTCTCAATTCGGGCATTTGCTTGAAATATTAACTTCAACTCCTGGAACATCTCATATGCTCCATGATGTTCAAAACGTCGTTGAAGTCCCGATTCTAAGCCGTAAAGCATGGCACACTGAACTATCGAGTAGTCATCAGCTTTGCTCTGCCAGACGTTCATAACATCTGGCGTTGCTCCAGCAGCAGGCCTGGCACCCAGCGGTGCTTCCAGGACGTAATTCTTCTGTGCAGCAATGAGGATAATCCTCAGGTTACGGACCCAGTCCGTGTAATTGCTACCATCATCTTTCAACTTTGCTTTCTCAAGGAACGCATTAAAATTCAACGGAACAACAGCACGAGCCATCTATCTACAATCAACATAAACAAGCAAGATACTATCAGGTACTAAGTTCATGATAAGTTTAAGTTCAGTTAATCAAATTACTTAGGAACTCCCACTTAGATAGACATCCCTCTAATCCTCTAAGTGATCACGTGATCCAAATCAACTAAACCATAACCGATCATCACGTGAGATGGAGTAGTTTTCAATGGTGAACATCGTCATGTTGATCATATCTACTATATGATTCACGCTCGACCTTTCGGTCTCTGTGTTCCGAGGCCATATCTGCATATGCTAGGCTCGTCAAGTTTAACCTGAGTATTCTGCGTGTGCAAAACTGGCTTGCACCCGTTGTAGATGGACGTAGAGCTTATCACACCCGATCATCACGTGGTGTCTGGGCACGACGAACTTTGGCAACGGTGCATACTCAGGGAGAACACTTCTTGATAATTTAGTGAGAGATCATCTTATAATGCTACCGTCAATCAAAGCAAGATAAGATGCATAAAAGGATAAACATCACATGCAATCAATATAAGTGATATGATATGGCCATCATCATCTTGTGCTTGTGATCTCCATCTCCGAAGCACCGTCATGATCACCATCGTCACCGGCGCGACACCTTGATCTCCATCGTAGCATCGTTGTCGTCTCGCCAATCTTATGCTTCCACGACTATCACTACCGCTTAGTAATAAAGTAAAGCATTACATCGCGATTGCATTGCATACAATAAAGCGACAACCATATGGCTCCTGCCAGTTGCCGATAACTCGGTTACAAAACATGATCATCTCATACAATAAAATCAGCATCATGCCTTGACCACATCACATCACAACATGCCCTGCAAAAACAAGTTAGACGTCCTCTACTTTGTTGTTGCAAGTTTTACGTGGCTGCTACGGGCTTAAGTAAGAACTCATCTCACCTACACATCAAAACCACAACGATAGTTCATCAAATAGACTCCGTTTTAACCTTCTCAAGGACCGGGCGTAGTCACACTTGGTTCAACTAAAGTTGGAGAGACAGTCTTCCGCAAGCCATCTATGTGCAAAGCACGTCGAGGGAACCGGTCTCGCGTAAGAGTACGCGTAAGGTTGATCCGGATCCTTTCGTCCAACAATACCGCCGAACCAAAGTATGACATGCTGGTAGGCAGTATGACTTGTATCGCCCACAACTCACTTGTGTTCTACTCGTGCAAATAACATCAAACCATAAAACCTAGGCTCGGATGCCACTGTTGGGGAACGTAGTAATTTCGAAAAGTTTCCTACGCACACACAAGATCATGGTGATGCATAGCAATGAGAGGGGAGAGTGTTGTCTACGTACCAACGCAGACCGACTGCGGAAGCGATCACACAACGTAGTGCAAGTAGTCGTACGTCTTCCCGATCCGACCGATCCAAGCACCGTTACACCGGCACCTCCGAGTTCTTAGCACACGTTCAGCTCGATGACGATCCCCGGGCTCCGATCCAGCAAAGCTTCGGGTAGGAGTTCCGTCAGCACGACAGCGTGGTGACGATCTTGATGTACTACCGACGCAGGGCTTCGCCTAAGCACTACAACGGTATGATCGAGGTGGAATTTGGTGGCAGGGGGCACCGCACACGGCTAAGGAACGATCTCAAGGATCAACTTGTGTGTCTTGGGGTGTCCCCTGCCCCCGTATATAAAGGATGGAGGAGGAGGAGCTGGCCGGCCAAGGTGGGAGGCGCAGGAGGAGTCCTACTCCTACCGGGAGTAGGACTCCCCCCTCCAATCCTAGTCCAACTAGGTTTCCTCAAGAGGGAAGTGAAAGAGAGAGGTGGCCGGCCCCTCTCCTAGTCCTAATAGGACTAGGGAGAGGGGGGAGGCGCAGCCCTATGTGGGCTGCCCTCTCACCTTTCCACTAAGGCCCATGTTGGCCCATTTGGCTCCCGGGGGGTTCCGGTAACCCTCCTGGTAATCCGGTAAAATCCCGATTTCACCCGGAACACTTCCGGTGTCCAAACATAGGCTTCCAATATATCAATCTTTACGTCTCGACCATTTCGAGACTCCTCGTCATGTCCGTGATCACATCCGGGACTCCGAACAACCTTCGGTACATCAAAATGCATAAACTCATAATAACTATCATCGTAACATTAAGCGTGCGGACCCTACGGTTCGAGAACAATGTAGACATGACCGAGACACGTCTCCGGTCAATAACCAATAGTGGGACCTGGATGCCCATATTGGCTCCTACATATTCTACGAAGATCTTTATCGGTCAGACCGCATAACAACATACGTTGTTCCCTTTGTCATCGGTATGTTACTTGCCCGAGACTCGATCGTCGGTATCCAATACCTAGTTCAATCTCGTTACTGGCAAGTCTCTTTACTCGTTCCGTAATACATCATCTCATAACTAACATCTTAGTTATTATGCTTGCAAGGCTTATGTGATGTGTATTACCGAGAGGGCCCAGAGATACCTCTCCGACAATCGGAGTGACAAACCCTAATCTCGAAATACGCCAACCCAACATCTACCATTGGAGACACCTATAGTACTCCTTTATAATCATCCAGTTACGTTGTGACGTTTGGTAGTACCCAAATTGTTCCTCCGGTAAACGGGAGTTGCATAATCTCATAGTTATAGGAACATGTATAAGTCATGAAGAAAGCAATAGCAACATACTAAACGATCGGGTGCTAAGCTAATGGAATGGGTCATGTCAATCAGATCATTCAACTAATGATGTGACCTCGTTAATCAAATAACAACTCTTTGTTCATGGTTAGGAAACATAACCATCTTTGATTAACGCCTTAATACAATTCTAGCATGAATAATAAACATTTATCATGATATAAGGAAATAAATAATAACTTTATTATTGCCTCTAGGGCATATTTCCTTCATCATTGCCATCAAGGATAACAAGATGGGGTTCTTATCATATTGCATGAAACTATCCCTCTACATCATGTCATCTTGCTTAAGGCGTTACTCTGTGTTTAACTTAATACTCTAGATGCATGCTGGATAGCGGTCGATGAGTGGAGTAATAGTAGTAGATGCAGGCAGGAGTCGGCTACTTGTCTCGGACGTGATGCCTATATACATGATCATACGTAGATATTCTCATAACTATGCTCAATTCTGTCAATTGCTCAGCAGTAATTTGTTCACCCACCGTAGAATACTTATGCTCTTGAGAGAAGCCACTAGTGAAACCTATGGCCCTCGGGTCTCTTTCTCATCATATTAATCTCCATCACTTTATTATTGTTTGCTTTTACTTTGCCTTTTACTTTTCACTTTGCATCTCTATACCAAAAATACCAAAAAAATATTATTTATCATCTCTATCAAATCTCACTTTCGTACATGACCATGAAGGGATTGACAACCCCTAAGCGCATTAGTTGCGTTGAGCTATTGTTTTTGTGTAGGTACGAGGGACTCGAGCGTAGCCTCCTACTAGATTGATACCTTGGTTCTCAAAAACTGAGGGAAATACTTACGCTACTTTGTTCCATCATCCCTTCCTCTTTGGAGAAATCCAACGCAGTGCTCAAGAGGTAACAAGAAGAATTTCTGGCGCCGTTGTCGGGGAGTCTGCGGAAAAGTCAACATACCAAGTACCCATCACAATCCCTATCTGCCACATTACATTATTTGCCATTTGCCTCTCGTTTTCCTCTCCCCCACTTCACCCTTTTCGTTTTATTCGCCCTCTCTCTCTCCTTCCTCCCTCTCTATTTGCCTCTTTTTCCCGTTTGCTCTTTGTTTGCTCGTGTGTTAGTTTGCTTGCTTGTCGTTATGGCTAGTTCTTTACCTTCTGCCTCTATGTCTGAAATTGGGGATACTATTGTCGATAATAATTTTGATGCTCCTACTAAAGAACACACTATCTCACATATAAAAAGATTTCGTGTTGGTAGCGGTAATATTATTGGAAAGGGAGTTATTCAAGATTTCTTTACTTGTGTCAGTGCTTTACCTTCTATGGGTAGTTCTATTCTTCATAGAACTAGTAGTCTTGCGGACGCTATTGCCATGCTTGTGGTTGAACTTGAGAGGCAATTCATGCACTTGCATCCTTCTATACAAAGGATTTTCCTAGAATTTTCTAATATTGAGCATTCTTCTGTTAAGCGTGCCATTACTATCTTTTTGGCTCATGAGTTTCGATTCATAATTAAAGAGGCCAAAGAAATCTTTGCGCATTATAGGGTGAATGCTTGTCGTCCTCCCATAGAGACTATCCTCTTTGATCAAGAAGAAATAATGTGTTTTCAATGAAAATCTTAGAAAAAGGGTTCCTACCAATGTTTTAGCTGATAGAATTTCTGAACTTAATGATGATTTAGCTATTCGATATAATGAATTGGGATATTCTCTTGAATATAGGCTCACAAAGTTCTCAAAAGAATGCTTATAATGATGAATTGGTTGTGCAATATGAAGGACCAAAGGAGGAACCTATACCTCCCAAGGTTGATCTTGGAGACTTTTGTCCCAAAAAAATTAGCCCTTTTCATTACCTTTGCTTGCCTCAAAGAAAACTTGCTGCTGAACATAGAGAATATGAAATGAGTTTTAAGAATCTATCTTATTATTATGGCAATTCCTAGATCTATTCTTGCTTGTTATGCCTAGCTAGGGGCGTTAAACGATAGCGATTGTTGGGAGGCAACCCAATTTTATTTTTATTCCTTGCTTTTTGCTCTTGTATAGTAATAAATAAATTATCTAGCCTCTGTTTTGGTTGTGTTTTTTGTGTTTAATTAGTGTTTGTGCCAAGAAGAACCGTTGGGAAGACTTGGGGAAAGTCTTGTTGAACTTGCTGTAAAAAACAGAAACTTTAGCGCTGACGAGAACTGCTGTCATTTTTATTTGGAAAGTGATATTTAGTAAATTCGTTTTTAATATGATTACTAGATAAATTACTCACGTCCATCAATTTATTTTAGAATTTTTGAGGTTCCACATCTTGCGCTAGCTACAGATTACTACAGACTGTTCTGTTTTTGACAGATTCTGTTTTTCGTCTGTTGTTTGCTTATTTTGATGAATCTATGGCTAGTAAAATAGTTTATAATCCATAGAGAAGTTGGAATGCATTAGGTTTAACACCCATATAAATAAATAATGATTTCATTACAGTACCTTGAAGTGGTATTTTGTTTTCTTTCGCTAACGGAGCTCACGAGTTTTCTACTTTAAGTTTTGTGTTGTGAAGTTTTCAAGTTTTGGGTAAATATTTGATGGATTATGGAACAAGGAGTGGAAAGAGCCTAAGCTTGGGGATGCTCATGGCACCCCCAAGATAATCTAAGGACACCTAAAAGCCAAAGCTTGGGGATGCCCCGGAAGGCATCCCCTCTTTCGTCTACTTCTATCGGTAACTTTACTTGAAGCTATATTTCTATTCACCACATGATATGTGTTATGCTTGGAGTGTCTTTTATGATTTGAGTCTTTGCTTATTATTTTACCACAATCATCCTTGCTGTACACACCTTTTGAGAGAGCCATACATGATTTCGAATTTGATAGAATACTCTATGTACTTCACTTATATCTTTTAGAGCACAGTGGTGGATTTGTTTTATAGAAACTATTGATCTCTCATGCTTCACTTAGATTATTTTGAGAGTCTTAATAGCATGGTAATTTGCTTAAAATCCTAATATGCTTGGTATGCAAGATTAATAATAAAACTTTCATATGAGTGTGTTGAATACTAAGAAGAAATTGATGCTTGATAATTGTTTTGAGATATGAGGATGGTGATATTAGAGTCATGCTAGTTGAGTAGTTGTGAATTTGAGAAATGCTTGTGTTAAAGTTTGTGATTCCCATAGCATGCACGTATGGTGAACCGTTGTGTGATGAAGTCGGAGCATGATTTATTTATTGATTGTCTTTCTTATGAGTGGCAGTCGGGGATGAGCGAAGGTCTTTTCTATCAATCTATCCCCCTAGGAGCATGCGCGTAATACTCTGCTTTGATAACTTCTAGATTTTTGCAATAAGTATATGAGTTCTTTACGACTAATTTTGAGTCCATGGATTATACGCACTTTCCTTCCTTCCACCATTGCTAGCCTCTATAATACCGCGTACTTTTCGCCGGTATCATACACCCACCAAATACCTTCCTCAAAACAGCCACCATACCTACCTATCATGGCATTTCCATAGCCATTCCGAGATATATTGCCATGCAACTTTCCACCGTTCCTTTCATTATGACACGCTCCATCATTGTCATATTGCTAGCATGATCATGTAGTTCACATCGTATTTGTGGCAAAGCCACCGTTCATGATTCTTTCATACATGTCACTCTTGATTCATTGCATATCCCGGTACACCGCCGGAGGCATTCATATAGAGTCATATTTTGTTCTAAGAATCGAGTTGTAATTCATGAGTTGTAAGTAAATAAAAGTGTGATGATCATCATTATTAGAGCATTGTCCCAAGTGAGGAAAGGATGATGGAGACTATTATTCCCCCACAAGTCGGGATGAGACTCCGGACGAAAAAAATATAAAAAAAGAGGCCATAAAAAAAGAGAAAGGCCCAAATAAAAAAATATGAGAGAAAAGGAGAGAAGGGACAATGTTACTATCCTTTTACCACACTTGTGCTCCAAGTAGCACCATGATCTTCATGATAGAGAGTCTCTCATTATGTCACTTTCATATACTAGTGGGAATTTTTCATTATAGAACTTGGCTTGTATATTCCAATGATGGGCTTCCTCAAAATGCCCTAGGTCTTCGTGAGCAAGCGAGTTGGATGCACACCCACTTAGTTTCTTTTGAGCTTTCATATACTTATAGCTCTAGTGCATCCGTTGCATGGCAATCCCTACTCACTCACATTGATATCTATCGATGGGCATCTCCATAGCCCGTTGATACGCCTAGTTGATGTGAGATTATCTTCTCCCTTTTTGTCTTCTCCACAACCACCATTCTATTCCACCTATAGTGCTATATCCATGGCTCACGCTCATGTATTGCGTGAAGATCGAAAAAGTTTTGAAAATATCAAAAGTATGAAACAATTGCTTGGCTTGTCATCGGGGTTGTGCATGATTTAAATACTTTGTGTGGTGAAGATAGAGCATAGCCAGACTATATGATTTTGTAGGGATAGCTTTCTTTGGCCATGATATTCTAAGAAGACATAATTGCTTTGTTAGTATGCTTGAAGTATTATTATTTTTATATCAAAATGAACTTTTGTCTTGAATCTTTCAAATCTGAATATTCATACCACAATTAAGACGATTTACATTGAAATTATGCCAAGAAGCACTCCGCATCAAATATTCTGTTTTTATCATTTACCTACTCGAGGACGAGCAGGAATTAAGCTTGGGGATGCTTGATACGTCTCCAACGTATCTATAATTTTTTATTGCTCCATGCTATATTATCTACTGTTTTAGACATTATTGGGCTTTATTATCCACTTTTATATTTTTTTGGGACTAACCTATTAACCAGAGGGCCAACCCAGAATTGTTGTTTTGTCTGTTTTAGGGTTACGAAGAAAAGGAATACCAAACGGAGTCCAAACGGAATGAAACCTTCGAAAACATGATTTTCTCAACAGATAAGATCCAGGAGACTTGGACCCTCCATCAAGGAAGCCACGAGGTGGTCACGAGGGTAGGGGGCGCCCCCCTCCCCTAGGGCGCGCCCCCTGCCTCGTGGGCCCCTCGAAGCTCCATCGACGTACTTCTTCCTCTTATATATATCCACGTACCCCCAAACAATCGGGGACGGAGCCAAAAACCTAATTCCACCGCCGCAACTTTCTGTATCCACGAGATCCCATCTTGGGGCCTGTTCCGGAGCTCCGCCGGAGGAGGCATCGATCACGGAGGGCTTCTACATCATCATCCAAGCCCCTCCGATGAAGTGTGAGTAGTTTACTTCTGACCTACGGGTCCATAGCTAGTAGCTAGATGGCTTCTTCTCTCTTTTTGGATCTCAATACAATGTTCTCCCCCTCTCTCATGGAGATCTATTCGATGTAATCTTCTTTTTGCGGTGTGTTTGTTGAGATCGATGAATTGTGGGTTTATGATCAAGTCTATCTATGAATAATATTTGAATCTCCTCTAAATTCTTTTATGTATGATTGGTTATCTTTGCAAGTCTCTTCGAATTATCAGTTTGGTTTGGCCTACTACATTGGTTGTTCTTGCCATGGGAGAAGTGCTTAGCTTTGGGTTCGGTCTTGCAATGTCCTTTCCCAGTGACAAAAGCGATAGCAAGGCATGTATTGTATCGTTGCCATCGAGGATAACAAGATGGGGTTTTTATCATATTGCATGAAACTATCGCTCTACGTCATGTCATCTTGCTTAAGGCGTTACTCTATTTTTAACTTAATACTCTAGATGCATGCTGGATAGCGGTCGATGAGTGGAGTAATAGTAGTAGATGCAGAATCGTTTCGGTCTACTTGTCTCGGAAGCGATGCCTATATACATGATCATACCTAGATATTCTCATAACTATGATCAATTCTGTCAATTGCTCAACAGTAATTTGTTCAGCCACCGTAGAATACTTATGCTCTTGAGAGAAGACACTAGTGAAACCTATGGCCCCCGGGTCTCTTTCTCATCATAACAATCTCCATCACTTTATTATTGCTTTGCTATTACTTTGCTTTTACTTTATTTACTCTGCATCTCTATACCAAAAATACCAAAAAAATATTATTTATCATCTCTATCAGATCTCACTTTCATAAGTGACCGTGAAGGGATTGACAACCCCTAAGTGCGTTGGTTGCGTTGAGCTATTGTTTTTGTGTAGGTACGAGGGACTCGAGCGTAGCCTCCTACTGGATTGATACCTTGGTTCACAAAATCTGAGGGAAATACTTACGCTACTTTGCTGCATCATCCCTTCCTATTCAGGGAAATCCAACGCAGTGCTCAAAAGGTAGCACGGTTCACCATATGTGCATGCTACAGGAATCACAAACTTTAACACAAGCATTTCTCAAATTCACAACTACTCAACTAGCATGACTCTAATATCACCATCCTCATATCTCAAAACAATTATCAAGCATCAATTTTTTTCTTAGTATTCAACGCACTCAAAAGAAAGTTTGACAAATCTTGAATACCAAGCATATTATTATTAAGCAAATTACCATGCTATTAAGACTCTCAAAATAATCTAAGTGAAGCATGAGAGATCAATAGTTTCTATAAAACAAATCCACCACCATGCTCTAAAAGATATAAGTGAAGCACTAGAGCAAAATTATATAACTCAAAAGATATAAGTGAAGCACATAGAGTATTCTATCAAATTCCAAATTATGTATAGCTCTCTCAAAAAGTGTGTACAGAAAGGATGATTGTCGTAGACTAACAAGCAAAGACTCAAATCATAAAAGACGCTCCAAGCAAAACACATATCATGTGGTGAATAAAAATATAGCTCCAAGTAAAGTTACCGATAGAAGTATACGAAAGAGGGGATGCCTTCCGGGGCATCCCCAAGCTTTGGCTTTTAGGTGTCCTTAGATTATCTTGGGGGTGCCATGGGCATCCCCAAGCTTAGGCTCTTGCCACTCCTTGTTCCATAATCCATCAAATCTTTACCCAAAACTTGAAAACTTCACAACACAAAACTTAAAGTAGAAAATCTCGTGAGATCCGTTAGCGAAAGAAAAAAAAGACCACTTCAAGGTACTGTAATGAACTCATTCTTTATTTATATGGGTGTTATACCTACTGCATTCCAACTTCTCTATGGAGTATACACTATTTTACTAGCCATAGATTTATCAAAATAAGCAAACAACACACGAAAAACAGAATCTGTCAAAAACAGAACAGTCTGTAGTAATCTGTAGCTAGCGCAAGATCTGGAACCCCAAAAATTCTAAAATAAATTGCTGGACGTGAGGAACTTATCTAGTAATCATCTTCAAAAAGAATTAATTAAATAGCACTCTCCAAATAAAAATGACAGCAGTTCTCGTGAGCGCTAAAGTTTCTGCTTTTTACAGCAAGTTCAACAAGACTTTCCCCAAGTCTTCCCAACCGTTCTACTTGGCACAAACACTAATTAAACACAAAAAACACAACCAAAACAGAGGCTAAATAATTTATTTATTGAATAACAGCAAGGAAAAATATTTGGTTGTCTCCCAACAATCGCTTTTCTTTAAAGCCTTTTTAGCTAGGCATTGATAATTTTAATGATGCTCACATCAAAGACAAGAATTGAAGCACAAAGGGAGCGTCATAAAACATGTGACAAACACATCTAAGTCTAACATACTTCCTGTGCATAGGCATATTATAGGCAAACAAATTATCATGGCAAGCAAAAACTAGCATATGCAAGGAAGCGGAAAGAAACAATAGCAATCTCAACATAACGAGAGGTAATTTAGTAACATGAAAATTTCTACCACCGTATTTTCCTCTCTCATAATAATTGTATGTGGGATTATAGGCAAATTCAACAAAAGAGCTATCACATAAATTATTTTCAACACGATCCACATACATGCAAAGTTGACACTCTTCCAAAATAGTGGGATTAATATTAACTAAAGTCATGACTTCTCCAAACCCACTTTTATCAAAAATTCCATAAGATTGAGCGTTCTCCAAATATGTGGGATCTAAAGTTGACATTCTTCCAAACCCACTTTCAATAATATTGCAAACACTATTATCAATCTCATATTCATCATGGGGCTTAAAAAAATTTTCAATATCATAAGAAGAATCACCCCAATCATGATCATTACAACAAGTAGTAGACATAGCAAAACTAGCATCCCCAAGCTTAGGGTTTTGCATATTATTACCATAATTGACATCAAGAGAATTTATAGTAAAATCATTGCAATCATGTTTTTTATTCAAAGATCTATCGTGAATCGCTTCATAAAGTAATTCATCACACTTTTCAGATTCACGAATTTCAAGCAAAACTTCATAAAGATAATCTAGTGCACAAAACTCACTAGCAATTGGTTCATCATAATTGGATCTCTTAAAAATATTAGCAAGTGGATGAGGATCTATAGATCTTAGGTTCTCTGTTTAGTAATAAATAAACAACTATTCCTACCATACGAGGAAACAAGAAACGGGCAAAAAGAGGCAAACGGGAAAGAGAGGGAGGATAGAGAGAGAGGGCAAATAAAACGGCAAGGGTGAAGTGGGGGAGAGGAAAACGAGAGGCAAATGGCAAATAATGTAATGCGGGAGATAGGGATTGTGATGGGTACTTGGTATGTTGAATTTTGCGCAGACTCCCCGGCAACGGCGCCAGAAATTCTTCTTGCTACCTCTTGAGCACTGCGTTGGATTTCCCCGAAGAGGAGAGGATGATGCAGCAAAGTAGCGTAAGTATTTCCCTTAGTTTTTGAGAACCAAGGTATCAATCCAGTAGGAGGCTACGCGCGAGTCCCTCGTACCTACACAAAAACAATAGCTCAACGCAACCAACGCGCTTAGGGGTTGTCAATCCCTTCACGGTCACTTACGAAAGTGAGATCTGATAGAGATGATAAATAATATTTTTTGGTATTTTTGGTATAGAGATGCAAAGTGAAAAGTAAAATACAAAGTAAAAGCAAAGCAATAATAAAGTGATGGAGATTAATATGATGAGAAAGAGACCCGGGGGCCATAGGTTTCACTAGTGGCTTCTCCAAGAGCATAAGTATCCTACGGTGGGTGAACAAATTACTGTTGAGCAATTGACAGAATTGAGCATAGTTATGAGAATATCTAGGTATATCATGTATATAGGCATCACGTCCGAGATAAGTAGACCGACTCCTGCCTGCATCTACTAATATTACTCCACTCATCGACCACTATCCAGCATGCATCTAGAGTATTAACTTAAAAATACAGTAACGCCTTAAGCAAGATGACAGGATGTAGAGGGATAGTTTCATGCAATATGATAAAAAAACCATCTTGTTATCCTCGATGGCACCAATACAATACGTGTCTTGCTGCCCCGTCTGTCACTGGGAAAGGACACCGCAAGATCGAACCCAAAGCTAAGCACTTCTCCCATGGCAAGAACAACCAATCTAGTAGGCCAAACCAAACTTATAATTCGAAGAGACTTGCAAAGATAACCAATCATACATAAAAGAATTCAGAGAAGATTCAAATATTATTCATAGATAGACTGGATCATAAACCCACAATTCATCGGTCTCAACAAACACACCGCAAAAAGAAGATTACATCGAATAGATCTCCACGAGAGAGGGGGAGAACATTGTATTGAGATCCAAAAAGAGAGAAGAAGCCATCTAGCTACTAACTATGGACCCATAGGTCAGAAGTAAACTACTCACACTTCATCGCAGGGGCTTGGATGATGATGTAGAAGCCCTCCGTGATCGATGCCCCCTCCGGCAGAGCTCCGGAACAGGCCCCAAGATGGGATCTCGTGGATACAGAAAGTTGCGGCGGTGGAATTAGGTTTTTGGCTCCGTATCTGATCGTTTGGGGGTACGTGGATATATATATAGGAGGAAGAAGTACGTCGGTGAAGCAACAGGGGGACCACGAGGGTGGAGGGCGCCTAGGGGGGCAGGCGCGCCCCCTACCTCGTGGCCTCCTGTTAATTGGCTTGACGTAGGGTCCAAGTCTCCTGAGTTGTATTTGGTGAGAAAATCACGTTCTCGAAGGTTTCATTCCGTTTGGACTCCGTTTGATATTCCTTTTCTTCGAAACCCTAAAACAGGCAAAAAACAGCAATTCTGGGCTGGGCCTCCGGTTAATAGGTTAGTCCCAAAAATAATATAGAAGTGGATAATAAAGCCCAATATAGTCCAAAACAGTAGATAATATAGCATGGAGCAATCAAAAATTATAGATACGTTGGAGACGTATCATATTTCAACACAATATGTTCCCCCTTTAGAGGTTCATGGGAGTCCTAAAGAAATATGTCTGTAACCGTGCTAGGCCAGAAGGAAGCATCTCCATGGGCCAGCAAAGAGAGGATGTCATTGGGTTTTGTGTTGACTTCATTCCTGGCCTTAAGAAGATAGGTCTCCCTAAATCACGGTATGATGGGAGACTGATTGGAAAAGGCACGCTAGGAGCGGACTCAATAATATGCAGGGACGGGCATTCTTTGTCTCAAGCACACTACACAGTTCTACAGAACTCTACCTTGGTGACCCCGTATGTCGATGAACACAAGAACAATCTGCGCTCCAAACACCTGGAGCAGTGTGACGACTGGACTACATGTGAACACATCAGGACTTTCAGCAGTTGGTTGGAAATACGTCTCAGAGGTGACAACACTGTTTGTGATGACTTGTACTCATTGTCCAGGGGACCATCTTCGACTATATTGACTTACAAAGGATACGAGATAAATGAGAATACATTTTACACGACCGCCTAAGATCAAAAGAGCACCAACCAAAACAGCGGTGTCCGCTTTGATGTAGCAACCGAGAGGGGAAAGGACACATATTATGGTTACATAGTGTACATATGGGAACTTGACTACGGATATGATTTTAAGGTCCCTTTGTTTAAGTGCAAATGGGTCAATCTGTCAGGAGGCGGGGTACAGGTAGACCCACAGTATGGAATGACAATAGTGGATCTAAACAATCTTGGGTACACTGACGAACCGTTCGTCCTAGCCAATGATGTGGCACGGGTTATCTATGTGAAGGACATGTCTACCAAATCAAGAAAAAGAAAAGATAAGGAAGCAAATACATCATATGATGAGCCAAAGCGCCACATAGTTCTTTCAGGAAAAAGGGACATCGTGGGAGTGGAGGGCAAGACAGACATGTCCGAAGATTATGAAAAGTTTCATGAAATTCTGTCCTTCAAAGTCAAGGCTGACCCAAGCATCCTGATAAACGATGAAGATTATCCATGGTTACGGTGTAATAAGCAAAGCACACAGGCAAAGAAAAAGTGAAGACTTTCTCTCCACAACTATTATGATGATACCATGCCAACTTTCAACCTTTTCCTAGTTCATTTGAAATTCATGTTGTAACACACGAGTTTCCGTATGAAACCCTGATATCTCGAAATAGATTGTCTATTTTGTTGAAATGCTTTGAATGTTTTCTTGAAATGCTTTGAATGTTGCATTTTATAAACCTCTAGTATTATTGAAACTAAAATTATATAGAATTTATGCAACTAAAATTATCACAATATTTTCTGTTCAAAAAATTAAAAGAAAAAAGAATTTTATTGATGATGTGGCTTATAGCTCAATGGTGCATTTTGAACACACAAAAAGTCAGGAGTTCAGAGAATTTTCATAAAGAACTTTTTTGTTACAAACTTTAATAGCAAAAAGAATTATCATAAAATAAATTAGATAAGTAATTAGAAAAAAAATAATATAAACTTTAATAAAATATTTAAGTAGAAACAAAATAAAATAAAATAAACTTTAATAATATAAATAAAATTTCTGAAACTATAATTATCAAAGTATTTTCTGTTCAAAACATTATAAGCAACCTCTAGTATTATTGAAACTAAAATTACATATAAAATTGATGCAACTGAAATTATCAAAGTATTTTCTGTTCAAAATCATTAAAAGTAAAAAGAATTTTCATAAAGAACTTTTGTTGTTAGAAACTTTAATAGCAAAATTACATAATAAGTAGGTAATTAGAAACAAAATAAAATAAATAAGTTTTTTGTTGTAAGTTTGAAACAAAACAAAATAAATAAAGCAAAAAAGAAAAAACAGAGAAAAAATAAAAAATATGCCACCTACTAGGCCTCAACGGCCTGAATACGACTAGAAACTCATCCATGGGCCAGGATTCAGGCCCACAGAAGGCCCAGTAGGCCCATCAGGCATACCAGTGACAATTAGGCCCAGAAAGCCTGCAATGGAGAGGAGCTCGAGAGGGGTGCGGCAATGGGGCTTATAAACCACTACGCGCCCCTCTCACCTAGTGAGGTGGGACTAAACATTTGGGCACGGGAAGAACGAGGCCTTTGGTCCCGGTTGGTGCCATCAACCGAGACTAAAGGGGGCATTGGAACTGGTTCGTGGCACCAACCGGAACGAATGCCCCCCTTTGGTACCGGTTGGTGCCACCAACCGGGACCAAAGGCCGCCGCTTCCCGCCTTTTGGGCTGCCGAAAACTGACCTTTGGTCCCGGTCCGTGGTACTAGCCGGGACTAAAGGGGGGAATTGGTCCCGGTTGTTGCCACGAACCGGAACCAATGCTCTGGGTATATAAGCTGGGCTTGTGAGAATTTCACAATCAGTTGCCCCCGCCCTCCGCCGCCCCCGAGCCGCCCCCCGTCGCCGTCGCCCTCAGCCGCCCCCGAGCCGCCCCCGTCGCCGTCGTCGTCGCCCTCCGGCCCCACCGCCGTCGCTGCTGCCCCCGCCATCGCCCTACGCCCCCCGCCGTCGCCCTCCGCCCCCCGTCGCTGTCGTCGTCGCCCTCCGCCCCCCGCCGTCATCGCCCTCGCCGGCCGCCCCCGATGTGAGCCCCCTTTTTTCATATATGTATTAATTTTTTATTTAGATTGTTAGTGGATATCGATTTTAGTTTAGTGCATTTTAGGTTAGTGTAGGGGAAAAAGTAAAATAAGGAAAAGGAAGAAAAAATGAAGAAGGAAAGAAGGAAGAAGAAGAAGAAAAAGAAGCAGGAGAGGAAGAAGGAGAAGAAGAGGAGAGGAAGAAGAGGAAAAAAGAGGAGAAGAAGAAAGGAATAGAGGAGTATTCCTTTCTTCTTCTCCTCTTTTTTTTCTTTTTTTCTTTGATCTTCTCCTCTATTAATCCTTCCTTCTTCTCCTCTTTTTTCTTCTTCTTTCGGACACCGCGGAGGTGGTTAATTAGTAGTTGAACTAATTAAACTAGTTTATTTATAGTAAATGCTTAATTAGTAGTTGAACTAGTTGATTTAATAAAACTACTTTATTTATAGTAAGTACTTAATTAATTAGTAGTTGAACTAGTTGATTTAATAAAAACTACTTTATTTTACTATATATATATAAGTAGTTTATTTTTAATAAGTACTACTTTATTCTATTTATAGTAAGTGCTTAGTAGTTGAACTACTTGGTTTAATAAAACTAGTTTATTTTACTATAGAAGTAGTTTATTTTTAACAAGAAAAATAATAGAACTAGTTTATTTTTTAGTTAAAGCAATTATTCCCGCATCGACGTCAACGATGCCTATCCCGCATCCTCGTCGTCGACTCGGCGGAGGAGGTCGGCTTGATCAGAGGGGCCATGTCTGGGACTGGGCTCCGTCGGGATGGTTTTGGGATGTGCTACCTTCCGGGGGGCGTAGGTTGGTGAGGAGCCAGCCCGTCATTGACCTGATCCTTGTTTGGTGGCGGTCGCGTGGGCTAGTGACGGTGCGGAGGCTTCTGGACACCGCGGAGATGGTACGTCACCGTGTCAGCGAGGAGGACAAGCACGTCCGTCGCTACATGGTTGCGTTGGAGGGCAGGTTCGACAATACCTGGCAGGTTCTTCAGGGATCTCACTGGAGCGATCTTGTGATGGTTCCTCCTCTTTGGGTGTCCACCGCCCGTGCCGATACCCGTCGGACGCTACGGTTCTAGCTGTACTAGCGATGTTATATGTATGATAGTATTCGAGGTGTATTAGTGATAATATTCGACGATGTACGGACGCAAGAGATGATGTAGTTTTGCTTATAATTGAATGAATCCTAATTTGAATACTACTTTATTTTGTGATTTGATTTTGCTTATTGAATGCTCAAATTGGAAAACTACTCCTACTTTGAATGCGAAAATTGGAGAGCACTATGCAAGGCGTATGCATATGATTAGTTGGTAGCTTATAGGGTTTTTGTTTTCGCAAAAATCTAGGAGCCCCCCTCCATCATCCCCGCCATCGTCCCCGTCACCGACCCCCTCCGACCTCGAGATGAGACCAGCCAAATCCATTTTTAGAAAGATAATTAAACGATATTTCGGGTTGACTTTAAGTCTGCCGAGTCTCCACCATATATGAGAGGACGAAGAAGCTCGATTGTTGTCGTGGGGGTCGTTTCTCCTTCTTCGGGTGCTAGACCTTTGTTATGCACTAGGGGAAGAAGGAGTAACGGCCATCACCAACGGTCGCAAATGTCATAGAGGAATCAGTGAGGGAGAGTTCCACCATATATATATGAGAGGATAAAGAAACCCGACTGTTGTCATGGGGGTCGTTTCTTCTTCTTCTCCGGGTGCTAGACCTTTGTTATGCACTAGGGGAAGAAGGAGTAACGACCATCACCGACGGTCGCAAATGTCAGAGAGGAATTAGTGAGGGAGATTTCCACCATATATATATGAGAGGACGAAGAATCCCGACTGTTGTCGTGGGGGTCGCTTCTCCTTCGTTCCCGTGTGCTAGACATTTTGGTCTAATGCACTCGGGGACGAAGTGAGGAGCGACCATCACCAAGAGTCGAATATATACACCACGTGAGCTGAGAGTTTTCAACAGAAGACTCGACAGACCGATAGTCAACCCGTGATGAATAATAATGATCTAATTTAGTTTTTGTAGTACATATATTTAATTGTACAAGTTTAATCTTTGAATTATGAATGTAGGAAATGTCGTCATCAGACGACGAAAGTCTCTTGGGGGAGTGCAGTTGGTGCCACGACGATCAAGGTCTGTGCGACAGGCCTCACCTGGACGATGATCGGCGCTTCAGCATTAAGCTCGAGGAGACCTTCGATGTTGAAACGGTACGCAACGACGACAAGTGTTTTTTCGTAATTAAGCATGACTACAACTATTTCAACCTGTAATTTTCATCTTTTACAATTCGAGTAGCTTATCCCATGCCATGCAAGACGCTATGTCTTAGAGAGGATGGATTTTGAAGACCATGAAAGTTTCGAAACAAAGAAAATTCTAAGGACTCATCATGATGTGGATTTTGAACTAAAGTTATACAATTCTGAGAGCGTAACCTATTTTGGTTGCAAAAAATGGGAAGCACTTTGCAAGATGTATGATTTTGATGAGGGTATGCTTGTCACCATGGATCTTGGTGATCCTGAAATCGAGCAAGACAATATGGACATTTGGGTCCTTGTTGACACGCCTCCAATTCTATCGCTATGTGAGTTTCTCAAACATAGTTAGTAGCTAATTTATATTGTTTATTTCAAAATAGTTGACAGCTTATTTCCATTAATAACTTATTTTCATTCTTCGAAGAATGTGCGGGAGATGGTAGACAAAACCCACTACACCGATGGCTCCGAATTAACTTATCAGGAGAAAAATCATCTGGTCGGATTTTGTACTGATATTGAAAATTACAATATCTACCATCAAACTCCTCAACATTATGGTCAATACGTGCCACTAGTGCATGTGTTGAACTACGGTAACTACCATGAAGATACCCTGGTAAGATTTTTTACTATTACGACATCTGTGTATCTTTTTCATACTTCTAAAACAAGTACATCATTGCTAACTATGAAGTTATTACTATGTTTTTCAACAGAGAATCCCAAAGGATTGTGTGCCTCATTTGATGCCTCATAATGGCAGTCTTCGTGTTTTGAACATATATCCAGGTCATCCTACGAATCTCAACTGTCCATACCGAATTTCTCAAAGAAGTGCAGACATGCTAATCAAAAAATAAAAAAATGTATGGACAGTCGTAAGGAGGTTCTTGGAAGCAAAAGTAAGCGAAGCGCAAGAATTGGAGACAGGATGATCTCCATTCTCCATAATGGAGAGTCGGGGTCTATATTGTTTTATGCTATTTTACCTTAAAGAGGGTATTTATGTCCTACCTAATACTGATGATCATGTTCTAAGAACAATTAAGTAGGGTTGGTTGGATGACTATGAGAATGATGATCGTATGACTTGTTATTAATAACGAGTAGAAGTTGTATGATGATGATTAGTAGGACTTGTTATTATGATGATGCATGCTGCGAGCATGAAGAGTTATTATATATCTGTGGGTGAAATGAACATGGATTGGATTGAAGTGAAGGCAACATGCATGTGGTGCATATGGAAAGTAGTACAATCCAAACTTGATCAAGTTAATTAGGATTAGTATTATTTTGAACATGCACCACATGTTGCCTCACTTCAATCTAAGTCATGTTTAGGCATAGCAGTAGCAGTAGCATAGAGATAAGAGAGGACACATCTCTCTATTAGCTACCTATACCAACCTAAATTAACCCCCAAAACCCCTAAACCACCTCATTTAAAAAAAATAAACCATCCCTTGAAATGCTGACGCGTGGAAGCTTATTGATTCCAACCGGGACTAAAAGGCCCTCGTGCCTGGGCTCGCCGGAGCGGCCACGTGGAGACCCATCTGTCCCGGATAGTATAAGAACCGGGACTAAAAGCCTAGGGCATTAGTAACAACCCTTTAGTCCCGGTTCCCCAACCGGGACAGATGGGCCTTATGAACCGGGATAAATGGCCCCTTTTCTACTAGTGTATATCCAGAAAGTGTCGCCGCCGCCTGCCGTGTACTACAAGTCCATAAAGTCCCTCACGAGATGGCAAATTCCGAGTCCATTTCGTTGCTGACAGGGGGGCAGTCCGCCCAATAGCGTGGTCCAGCACATGCCAGTGGGATCCCCGACATTGTGCCGCCGGCTAACTCCACACGCGACTCCTCCTCCCTCATTGTTGTCCCACCCCTGGCTCGTCATCCGATTTAGACGACGACACTGATTCAGACACATCTGATTCGTCATCGATGTTTTATATCAGTGATTATGAGATGCACTCTTTGGTTCAGAAGTCTTCGGAGACTCCTCAAAGGATGGCGGAGGAGCGTCGTTGCAATGTGGAGCACAAGGGTGATGCTGCCCCCACCGTCCAAGCGTTAGAAGATTGACACTAAGAAGTGCATTGCGAACGACGATGTTGCCAGGGCCTTGGGCTCCAGCCAGCCATGCATTGACGACACCCAGTGCAACGTCGACGTCAACTCCTCTCACAGCAGTCGAATTAGTTAATTATTAGTCTCTCCGTTCCAAATTATATGTTGATGTTTTGAATACCTTGTATATATTTGTAAGGGCTAAAATGTTCGAATGAAGCCGTCTAAATACCAAGTAACGTTTTACATTAATTTCGTCTGTAATGCAATATTTGAATGTTTTTCCTAGTACATTTTCAAAAAAATTATCCGCACACAATTTTAGAAAACAATTGGTAGGCGAAATGGAAGCATTGCACAAGGTTACTGCTTACAAATCATGTGTGGATATACGGACCAATAGGGCCCATTGTGTCGCAACCCTACTTTGTCTCTTGTATATATTTGGAACAACAGCTGTGCCAGCATGTCAAGAAGAAACGGCCTGTGAACCTGTCCGGCCCTGGGGCCTTATCCAGAGGCATAGCCTTGACCACCTTCTCCACCTTCTCCACCTCCTCTTCGACGAATTCTACCTCTAAATGCGATAGATCCCTACATGAGATGCCAAGCAGCCCCAAGTCCAAGGTGTATTCCCGTTCTGGTGCCTGGCCAAAGAGGTTGTCATAGCAATCATCTATTGCCGTGGCAATTTGCTCCTGCCAGTCAAGATAATGTCCTCCTGTCGCAAGATTGTAATGGCATTCTTCCTTAGTCGGTGTCGGGCATGCTGGTGAAGAAACTAGTATTGGCATCTCCCTCCCTCAGATACAGCATCCTCGGATGCTGCCTCGCAATTGTTCTCTGAAGAGAACACAATCCTAGCAATTTTCGTTTCAGAAGCTTTCTCAGACTAAATTCCTCAGTCAACAATTCTCTATTGTCCATTGCCTTGTCCAGCCTGGAGATGACCTCCACCGGTCGCTCCAGTTCTGCAATCTTTTCACTGTCGCCCTAAGCTTCATATCAAGTACGTACCACGAAAGGATTCCCATTCGCGGAGATAGAGTTCCACGCATTCTCCACGGTCTCAAAGAAACCCTCCGCACGAGGCCAGAAGGCCTCAAATCTGAAGCGTCTACCCCATGCTATGTCCGTGTTTAGATCCAGCAGAATTGAGCAGTGGTCCGATATTGCCATACCCAGAGCCGTCAAGAAACTAGAGGGGTGCACCTCCTCCCACGAGTTCGTGCAGAACACATGATCAATCTTCTCTAGGGTTGGTCTCTCCCTCTCACTGGACCATGTGAATCTCATCCCGTTCAGATGCATTTCCTTGAGCTACAAAGTGTTTAACTTGGACCAGAACCGGGCCATCATGCGCCTATTAACAGCAGAGTTGCTCTTGTCGATAGGGTTAACTAGCAAGTTGAAATCCCCGACGAGAAGCCAAGGCCCTGCAAGCAGCTCTCTAACATCCACCAACCCATGCATGAATTCTATTTTCACCCAGTGCACCTGCCCACTTGGTTTAGATCCAGACGCGCACTGATGGAGGAGACATGCGGTGCCTGGCCTCCAGATCGAGAGGAGACACCCGCTGAATTTGGTCAGGGACACAATGTGAGCCGCCGCCTGGATTAGGCGCGGAGTGAACGCGAAGTTGAGGAGGGCCACCGCCTGGATCGGGCGTTGACCGGACGGGATGATTTAGGTGGGAGGGTGGGCCGGCGGGGTGGTAGGCAGCAGCCGGAGCAGAGGAGAGGAACACAGCCACGCAAAGAGACGACCGCGGGAAGGACACAGGCGCGCGCGCAGGAGAAAGAGGTGGGACAAGTTTTACTCGGCCGCACGGGCGCCAAGTATATTTAGGCGCCGCGGGGGGGGGGGGGGGGGGGGGGGGGGGGGGGGGGGGGGGGGTAAAAGTTGTACTCTCTTATAGAATGTAAGGGATCGGTTAGGTGCGATTTAGTGCAGTAAAGTAGAAAATTTACACCACTATTAACTTTTTAGGGATTAGCTAGAGTTGCTGTAAGAAGAACAAAAACCACCGTCAGGATATCCTGCCCTTATACATGTTTGACTCCTTGCTCGTTAAGAAGCCCAATAAATCCAATTGTATCAATCTGCTAGAAAAATCAAATGGTTGGGAATAACATGAGAGAAAATCAAACTAATGAATGAAATAATGGTTGGGAATAATATGTCAAGTATATGCAATATATCATATATTATGCCTGATTGTATACTTATTTTTTTCCAATTTTTCATGATTTAAGGAAAACGGTAAATGGCATAGCCCACTATTTAAAACATTGAAAAAAATAGCAAAAACAGAAAGTGCTCAGACCAATAAGTGCGAGGCAGGGATACTCACCTCGCTCTGCTATATAATGATATGCTACTAGGGAATCCACCAGAGAATCCGCTGAATCAGCAAATCGATGAATGTGTGTGTGCTGGACAATGATTTGGTGCAGCAGTCGCTTCAGGCATGGGCCTTGAGGCAGCGTGAGGAAGCTCTGATGAATTCGACAGATCGAAGATTGATTACCGAGGCCATTCGATTAGAATGCTGCAAAAATACAAGGATCTGTCACTACTGCATGTTTGAGTTTTTGGGAAAAGTGTGATTGAGATCTATTGAAAAGACCACTACACACTCAAAACTAACATAAGAAATATGCAGCTACCGACAAAAGACGGATTCTGGAAAGCAATTTTGATCATCAGTTTAAGTGACCTGAGTTTAATCCACAAACCATGATGTCCCACACATCATAATCAAAGCCCAACAGAATTGAAAGGAGATCCGGATTAAACAGAGCACATCATGTAAAATATTCATGGGACACTAGTCGTTAACCCATGCGCCGGGCTAGTTAATTTTGCATAAAAAAGCAAGGCCGTATGATAGACTGAAATTAGTGCCAATTAGGCAACACTTGCACCTTACAGTAAAATCAAGAATTGGGGTAATACCAAGATATGTTCACAATTCAAATATACAAAATGTACAAAAAAAACAAATTTAGTCAACATGATGCAGCTAATATATTGCTAGCTCATACACATAAATCGTTTTGATGACTGAAGTCGCTATTATTATCAACCAAGTAAGAGACAAATTTGGGCAAATACAGTAGTTCCTAGCAATGACGATTCAGTGTAAATTGATCAGACAAGAGTTATCTTTGTAACGGTTGTAATGGTTGAACCATATATTAGATGGTTGAAGCATCTTAAAATATTATCCAAATCGCATGTTTATAGAATTTTGCCACAGTATTTGATTTTCCATATTGTAGTATTTAATACAAGTTATGACTTGTAAGCATGAGCAATCTCTGAACACCAAATCCTCTATCAAAACTACTTCCTGAAGCACTTGACATATTAGGCATTTCTTTTAAGTTTTGTAGATACACAAGCAAAAAATGAACATATTATAAAGAGAATTGAGCATACGTTCTTGAGACGTTCTCTTCCTCTTGTGTCTGTGACCTAGGGTGAAGCTCCTGCAAGAAAAGGCCACCAGTTTCAGAAAAATGGAGCTAATACAGAGGGAGCAGTAAATAGCAAGGATGGCACACAATTACCTTTGTTTCAGGATCCATCAAATGAGCATTGGGATCTTATACGAATAAGTCGCTGCGGAGTAGGATCAGGGAAGTCGGAAATGATGTAAGCAGGCCTTATCAATCGTGAGTAACTATCGTGTCATTATGCCGCCATTCCGCGTCAAACAGGTTAGCGATAGTGAGGCTCAGTTTGAGTTTAATGTGATTTGCTGATCTTCACTTCAAATTGTTGTGAAAAGTCTATTACTCTGCAGTAGAGCAGATTGAAGTTGACAATTATGTTATCCAGCAACTGTCTTCTTACATTTCATCGGCGCAACAATGTATACATTTGTAACTGGCTTATGAGAAACGCACAGATATCTAAATGCCTGCATTGTGGCGTTTTTTTTTGGTATTGGATGATATAACTACTTGAAAGTTGAAAACATCTTTGCTAAAGGCATGACAGCAACTTCTTGCTAAAAACCATAAAGATTACCATAACTAGACTCTGTAGTACATCACAGCAAGCACAAAACCCTAAAACAATGGCTGAAAATCAACCATCTCAGGAATGCTGATAAATGGGGAAATTATACGAGGGAGATGAGTGTGACATCCCAGCCCACTAAGAAATGAGCAAATCGTGGCCCATGTGGATGTGAGGGAGAGCATGGTTGGGATAGTCCCACCTTGCTAATTTAGGAGGAGCAAGACTAACATATATAAACTGGTTCCATAGATGGCAGATTAGTTATTGGCAACTCCATCCTTTTCGTTGAAAAGGCAATGCCTGCCAGAACAAGAAAATAAGTTATTTTTGCTGTGATGAGAACATTGACACTTCAGTCAGATTAGTTATAGGTAGTAAAAGCAATCAACAATAGGCAATACATGCAAGATTGAATTCATTTCTATATTATTAGAAAATGGCTGCTAGAGTGCAGAGAGCTAAACCCTACTGGTAAGTTGTTAATGTATTAACAATAGATTGTCATAATGGCACCAGGATCTCCTAAATGGTTTTTGTTACAACTTCTCAAGCTTGTAAGTTGTAACATTTAATATACATAACCACTGCTATATCTAGTTAGATAAATAAGCACGCAGCTATTATTTATTGTAAGCCAATATGTTTAATGAATCTGAATTTTTGCATAACAGCAAGAAGTTAGAAGTATACATACACTTTGGTCCATTGGCAAATATTCACTAGGTTCTTCGAGGGCATTAAAGATTTGATCATTTGACACCAACTGACTTTGACAAGCACCAGGAGCAGTTGGGGGGTATAATCTGGTGCGGACCCTTCAACTGCTCCGTACCAGTAAAGGTGAGGATCATGTGTAGCATTGTTAATATAAGAGCCGCTTGAATCGTCAGTCGACAAGGATTTACCAGAAAATGCATTATCAGCATTTAATATCTCATTCACTAACTCTGTCTCTGTCGAAAATGTTGGGGCTAATCTCCCCATCTTATGCCACAAATCCATCCACATGCTGTTCAGGTAGTTGGTTTTCATGAACAATTCTTTCTGGTTGTGATGAATCCATTTGATCTGGAGCAGTGTGATCAAGGAGGACGTCTTCTAGTTCTGTGCACTCCTGATCTCTAGCAAAATCTTCTTCACCATCAGCATTGTGATTCGTATCACATTCTGCACGGCCACCAACTGGATGGTTTTGAGCAATTTACTTGTAGAGTTTGATCTGTCAACAGAAGAATCAAGCAAATACACATGTACATAGGAATGAAAACAGTAGTTTCTAGATCATCTAACACCCAGTGGTTCACACCAGGTCCCCTCCTGCCAACCACGACTTGGCTATGTGTTATGTTCACTAGGACATCAATCTTGCAAGGGGTCACTCAAGTTTGAATAGACTATATCAAACAGCTGGTTAAGTTAGGAGATCAATACATAAAGCCTGCGGGAGAAAATCAGTGTGGAGCATGACACGATTAGATCCAAAATTCGTAGATTTCAGATAACTTTCTATTAACCAGATTTAAGGAAGACCACGGTTAACAGAGTTCTACCATCATAGCCAACAAAATGCACATCAGGACTACAAGTTTCTAGCACCATGCCAAGCATACTGCAATCAGATCCTAACTATCACAACAATTTCTCCATGATCAAGTGGTAAAAGGTATGAGCAGTGATAAGAACTTCAATTACCCATGCATACCCAGCCAGCAAACGCAGCAAATCAGCAGGCATTGCTGCAAGGCACGGAGCTGAACAGCAATCGCCAAACTAAATCTCTATTTCTTTAACAGGGATGAAAAACTCAGGAATTGGAAAGCAATAGGATCACAGAAGTATTAATTATGCGAAACTACAGTAATGGGCTTTCAGGATAGCAGCGTAAAAACAGAGGAAACAACCCTCTTGAACAGTAACAAGCTGCATCGTGGAACAATGATGGATGACTGTTTTAGCTTTACTGTATTTGGCTACAAGCTGCATCTCTACTAATCTTCCGTGGCGCTATGCACACAGCGGAGTTTTTTTTAGTAGCAGAGTGTCCAGGCACCTCGGGCATCCTCAAAACCAACAGATCTCAGCAAATGTTAGAATTCCTCTGGAATCTTGTCAAAAAAGTGGGAAAAGTTCCCTTTCCTAAGGAATGGCAGCTACAGTTTCCTTTGTTCAGAACAGCTGCAAAGGAAAAAAAATCCATACGAAACCAAACCTCCAAAGTTCCTTTGCAATTCCTTCATTCAGAACGAGGCCTAAGACCTAGCTAGAGAGTTTTGGAAACCACTAACAGAACACAACCAGCCATACAGTTTCCAATGACCAGACAGACGGGGACCGAAAACAAATGTACAGACTCCAGTACACCGGCACAGCATCTAGCCCCTGGTCATTCGATCATCAGAACCTCGGGAACCATTCCACCGTCTTGCCCTCTGTGAGTGACTTCAGGTGCCTTCTTCATCAGCTTACTGGCTCCACCTGTAATGTTCTAAGCATTGACATCAGCATAGAGACCTACCCAGTAACCCATGAGTGAAGCAGCAGTATAAATGATAAGCTTAGGAGATTTCACGACATATATTTCAAAAGTTATTTTGTTACCAGTCGTCCAAATAGACCAAATAATATCTGCCAAAAGCAATATATAGAGTTTTTCATCACCCGGTAAGAACCTATTTAACCAAACTAGGCACTGCCGAATGTTACGGTGTGGCATGTAGTAGTCTCCAAATAAGCTCCCAGAATACCACAGACGACCTTAACACTAGCATGTGAGAAAAAAAAAAGATGGCTAGAGGTCACAAAATCATTGCAAAACGAGCATTTAGGGCACTCCAACAGCATTTATCATCTGCTTACCTCCAGTTAAGTCATTGATCATCTGCTGTCAAGTCATCATTTTAATCATCTAAAAATCCAAAGCTTTGTTGTTGACCATCAGCTGTAAGATCTGTTGCTCTTCCCTGAACAAAACAAGGCAAACCAATGTTAGATGAATTGATGGTTCTACTCCTAATAGTGCCACTGTTCAGATATGCAAATTTACTAGAATAATTAACCAAAATAGGTGTAAATTTTGTTTTTAGATGAACAGGGAGGCAACCTCCCCGGCTCCATTTCTCACAGAAAATGAAACCAGTTGATGATCTGCAACACTTAAAAACAGAAACTGTAAAAGCTAGGACCTAGCAGGACCTAATAGTGGTGCTCAACTAAATTATCTTTACCACGGTGTACTGGAGTCAAATAGTGGAACAATGATGGATGACTGTTTTAGCTTTACTGTAAAAGCTCAGGACCTAGGACCTAACAAGCTGCATCATGGACCTATGACATCACGGTGAAGGGGCGTTGCACGCAGGCAAGCAAAAGGATTAAGAGAGCAGCAGCTCACCCCCAAAGAGATGGGAGCAAGACCTCCTCTGTTTCTTTGACAGCGAAAAAGAAACCAACAACAGCAAAGAAAATCGCTAGAAACCCACCTCCTGCTGAGCCATTGGGTGTGCTGCTGCTGCTGCTGCCGCCACCGCCGATGGGTCGCTAGAATCCCCATCTGCCGCTCCCGATGGTGAAGGTGAGGCCTGGCCACGCTCCGTGGAGGGGAAGGAGGAACCTGCACGTACCTATGCAAGAAGAAAAGAATCGACCGTAAGACTCGACGGGACGCAAGAAACGCAGGAAACACCAAGAAATGTAGTTGCTGGTTGGGGATTCACCTCCCCCGCGACGACGGGCAGTGGCGGTGGCGGAGCGTGCTGGGGCGAGGGAGCGATGTCCTCCTCAATCGGTCCTGAGGAGTTTTCTCTCCTTCTTCAACTTATCCCTCTCCTCGATCAGCTGATCTCTCTCGTCCCTCATCCTATTAGTCTTGGAGAAGAGATCAGCCTTCTCGTTCAGTAATTGACCTGTCTTCGCCTTCAGCGAGGCATTCACCTCTTGCAGGCTATTGGTGGTATATAGATGAGCCTCGAAGAGATTGTGGTTGCCTCTATAATTGGCCATGACCTGATGCACTTTAATTTGCTAGAAAAATAAACAATGTTGTGTTGGGTTGCAAAGTATTTTTAAAGTATGTCAAGAACACTACAATACTTTGAGGTGTTTGGCTCTAGGACCATTGAACTATGACAACAAATGACAATTGAACTATGCATGACAACAGTTGCCTACAATATGACATTTGACAATTGAACTATATATGACAACAAGGAAGGAAGCACACACGTGAACGATACATTTGCTAGAGATAACCTCGACACTAAGGAATTATTCCATCATGTCAAATCAGATCGAATAAGTTATTATGAATAACTCATGATGTGGCATTACTATGAATCAACCAAATTATTCCTAAAAAAGTCCAACTAAACAATAACCATTCACCACAGTTTATACAGAGAACTTAGAAGATTACATACTCTGAAACTTCATAATCAATGTTCAGTATAATAGCTAGAGAGTAACATAAACATATTTTCAGCCCATGCCCCCCCTCCTCCCATGTTTTCATCTCAAGCTCCGCCACTGAACCCTAACTAATCTAGAGTGAAGAAAACAAATGGGGAGGGAGATGCTCACCGAAGATTGCAGCGCGGTGCGCCGTTGACCGCCTACATCTTCATCGCCGTCACATGCCTTCATCGCCGAAACCCTAACATTTTGGATGAAATAAATGATTAACAGAAAATGGTCGATAATGGCAACGATAGGGAAGGTGCAGATGTATGGCAATGAGAGGGGGAGCCTAGAAGAATACTTCAACACCGGAAATGGTCGGAATCATCGACAAAAGGGGGTCGATCGAAAGAGGCGGCGGTGAAAAGGGGAGAGAGAGAGAGGGAGAGAGAGAGAGAGAGAGAGAGGGAGAGAGAGAGTCGAGTAGTGGAGTGAGGGGACTATGCCCCCCTAGGTTTTGACCCGACCGAGTCAGAAATGTAGGGCTAGGCCCAATAGGACATCTTCACTTCAAATTGTTGTGAAAAGTCTATTACTCTGCAGTAGAGCAGATTGAAGTTGACAATTATGTTATCCAGCAACTGTCTTCTTACATTTCATCGGCGCAACAATGTATACATTTGTAACTGGCTTATGAGAAACGCACAGATATCTAAATGCCTGCATTGTGGCGTTTTTTTTTGGTATTGGATGATATAACTACTTGAAAGTTGAAAACATCTTTGCTAAAGGCATGACAGCAACTTCTTGCTAAAAACCATAAAGATTACCATAACTAGACTCTGTAGTACATCACAGCAAGCACAAAACCCTAAAACAATGGCTGAAAATCAACCATCTCAGGAATGCTGATAAATGGGGAAATTATACGAGGGAGATGAGTGTGACATCCCAGCCCACTAAGAAATGAGCAAATCGTGGCCCATGTGGATGTGAGGGAGAGCATGGTTGGGATAGTCCCACCTTGCTAATTTAGGAGGAGCAAGACTAACATATATAAACTGGTTCCATAGATGGCAGATTAGTTATTGGCAACTCCATCCTTTTCGTTGAAAAGGCAATGCCTGCCAGAACAAGAAAATAAGTTATTTTTGCTGTGATGAGAACATTGACACTTCAGTCAGATTAGTTATAGGTAGTAAAAGCAATCAACAATAGGCAATACATGCAAGATTGAATTCATTTCTATATTATTAGAAAATGGCTGCTAGAGTGCAGAGAGCTAAACCCTACTGGTAAGTTGTTAATGTATTAACAATAGATTGTCATAATGGCACCAGGATCTCCTAAATGGTTTTTGTTACAACTTCTCAAGCTTGTAAGTTGTAACATTTAATATACATAACCACTGCTATATCTAGTTAGATAAATAAGCACGCAGCTATTATTTATTGTAAGCCAATATGTTTAATGAATCTGAATTTTTGCATAACAGCAAGAAGTTAGAAGTATACATACACTTTGGTCCATTGGCAAATATTCACTAGGTTCTTCGAGGGCATTAAAGATTTGATCATTTGACACCAACTGACTTTGACAAGCACCAGGAGCAGTTGGGGGGTATAATCTGGTACGGACCCTTCAACTGCTCCGTACCAGTAAAGGTGAGGATCATGTGCAGCATTGTTAATATAAGAGCCGCTTGAATCGTCAGTCGACAAGGATTTACCAGAAAATGCATTATCAGCATTTAATATCTCATTCACTAACTCTGTCTCTGTCGAAAATGTTGGGGCTAATCTCCCCATCTTATGCCACAAATCCATCCACATGCTGTTCAGGTAGTTGGTTTTCATGAACAATTCTTTCTGGTTGTGATGAATCCATTTGATCTGGAGCAGTGTGATCAAGGAGGACGTCTTCTAGTTCTGTGCACTCCTGATCTCTAGCAAAATCTTCTTCACCATCAGCATTGTGATTCGTATCACATTCTGCACGGCCACCAACTGGATGGTTTTGAGCAATTTACTTGTAGAGTTTGATCTGTCAACAGAAGAATCAAGCAAATACACATGTAAATAGGAATGAAAACAGTAGTTTCTAGATCATCTAACACCCAGTGGTTCACACCAGGTCCCCTCCTGCCAACCACGACTTGGCTATGTGTTATGTTCACTAGGACATCAATCTTGCAAGGGGTCACTCAAGTTTGAATAGACTATATCAAACAGCTGGTTAAGTTAGGAGATCAATACATAAAGCCTGCGGGAGAAAATCAGTGTGGAGCATGACACGATTAGATCCAAAATTCGTAGATTTCAGATAACTTTCTATTAACCAGATTTAAGGAAGACCACGGTTAACAGAGTTCTACCATCATAGCCAACAAAATGCACATCAGGACTACAAGTTTCTAGCACCATGCCAAGCATACTGCAATCAGATCCTAACTATCACAACAATTTCTCCATGATCAAGTGGTAAAAGGTATGAGCAGTGATAAGAACTTCAATTACCCATGCATACCCAGCCAGCAAACGCAGCAAATCAGCAGGCATTGCTGCAAGGCACGGAGCTGAACAGCAATCGCCAAACTAAATCTCTATTTCTTTAACAGGGATGAAAAACTCAGGAATTGGAAAGCAATAGGATCACAGAAGTATTAATTATGCGAAACTACAGTAATGGGCTTTCAGGATAGCAGCGTAAAAACAGAGGAAACAACCCTCTTGAACAGTAACAAGCTGCATCGTGGAACAATGATGGATGACTGTTTTAGCTTTACTGTATTTGGCTACAAGCTGCATCTCTACTAATCTTCCGTGGCGCTATGCACACAGCGGAGTTTTTTTTAGTAGCAGAGTGTCCAGGCACCTCGGGCATCCTCAAAACCAACAGATCTCAGCAAATGTTAGAATTCCTCTGGAATCTTGTCAAAAAAGTGGGAAAAGTTCCCTTTCCTAAGGAATGGCAGCTACAGTTTCCTTTGTTCAGAACAGCTGCAAAGGAAAAAAAATCCATACGAAACCAAACCTCCAAAGTTCCTTTGCAATTCCTTCATTCAGAACAAGGCCTAAGACCTAGCTAGAGAGTTTTGGAAACCACTAACAGAACACAACCAGCCATACAGTTTCCAATGACCAGACAGACGGGGACCGAAAACAAATGTACAGACTCCAGTACACCGGCACAGCATCTAGCCCCTGGTCATTCGATCATCAGAACCTCGGGAACCATTCCACCGTCTTGCCCTCTGTGAGTGACTTCAGGTGCCTTCTTCATCAGCTTACTGGCTCCACCTGTAATGTTCTAAGCATTGACATCAGCATAGAGACCTACCCAGTAACCCATGAGTGAAGCAGCAGTATAAATGATAAGCTTAGGAGATTTCACGACATATATTTCAAAAGTTATTTTGTTACCAGTCGTCCAAATAGACCAAATAATATCTGCCAAAAGCAATATATAGAGTTTTTCATCACCCGGTAAGAACCTATTTAACCAAACTAGGCACTGCCGAATGTTACGGTGTGGCATGTAGTAGTCTCCAAATAAGCTCCCAGAATACCACAGACGACCTTAACACTAGCATGTGAGAAAAAAAAAGATGGCTAGAGGTCACAAAATCATTGCAAAACGAGCATTTAGGGCACTCCAACAGCATTTATCATCTGCTTACCTCCAGTTAAGTCATTGATCATCTGCTGTCAAGTCATCATTTTAATCATCTAAAAATCCAAAGCTTTGTTGTTGACCATCAGCTGTAAGATCTGTTGCTCTTCCCTGAACAAAACAAGGCAAACCAATGTTAGATGAATTGATGGTTCTACTCCTAATAGTGCCACTGTTCAGATATGCAAATTTACTAGAATAATTAACCAAAATAGGTGTAAATTTTGTTTTTAGATGAACAGGGAGGCAACCTCCCCGGCTCCATTTCTCACAGAAAATGAAACCAGTTGATGATCTGCAACACTTAAAAACAGAAACTGTAAAAGCTAGGACCTAGCAGGACCTAATAGTGGTGCTCAACTAAATTATCTTTACCACGGTGTACTGGAGTCAAATAGTGGAACAATGATGGATGACTGTTTTAGCTTTACTGTAAAAGCTCAGGACCTAGGACCTAACAAGCTGCATCGTGGACCTATGACATCACGGTGAAGGGGCGTTGCACGCAGGCAAGCAAAAGGATTAAGCGAGCAGCAGCTCACCCCCAAAGAGATGGGAGCAAGACCTCCTCTGTTTCTTTGACAGCGAAAAAGAAACCAACAACAGCAAAGAAAATCGCTAGAAACCCACCTCCTGCTGAGCCATTGGGTGTGCTGCTGCTGCTGCTGCCGCCACCGCCGATGGGTCGCTAGAATCCCCATCTGCCGCTCCCGATGGTGAAGGTGAGGCCTGGCCACGCTCCGTGGAGGGGAAGGAGGAACCTGCACGTACCTATGCAAGAAGAAAAGAATCGACCGTAAGACTCGACGGGACGCAAGAAACGCAGGAAACACCAAGAAATGTAGTTGCTGGTTGGGGATTCACCTCCCCCGCGACGACGGGCAGTGGCGGTGGCGGAGCGTGCTGGGGCGAGGGAGCGACGTCCTCCTCAATCGGTCCTGAGGAGTTTTCTCTCCTTCTTCAACTTATCCCTCTCCTCGATCAGCTGATCTCTCTCGTCCCTCATCCTATTAGTCTTGGAGAAGAGATCAGCCTTCTCGTTCAGTAATTGACCTGTCTTCGCCTTCAGCGAGGCATTCACCTCTTGCAGGCTATTGGTGGTATATAGATGAGCCTCGAAGAGATTGTGGTTGCCTCTATAATTGGCCATGACCTGATGCACTTTAATTTGCTAGAAAAATAAACAATGTTGTGTTGGGTTGCAAAGTATTTTTAAAGTATGTCAAGAACACTACAATACTTTGAGGTGTTTGGCTCTAGGACCATTGAACTATGACAACAAATGACAATTGAACTATGCATGACAACAGTTGCCTACAATATGACATTTGACAATTGAACTATATATGACAACAAGGAAGGAAGCACACACGTGAACGATACATTTGCTAGAGATAACCTCGACACTAAGGAATTATTCCATCATGTCAAATCAGATCGAATAAGTTATTATGAATAACTCATGATGTGGCATTACTATGAATCAACCAAATTATTCCTAAAAAAGTCCAACTAAACAATAACCATTCACCACAGTTTATACAGAGAACTTAGAAGATTACATACTCTGAAACTTCATAATCAATGTTCAGTATAATAGCTAGAGAGTAACATAAACATATTTTCAGCCCATGCCCCCCCTCCTCCCATGTTTTCATCTCAAGCTCCGCCACTGAACCCTAACTAATCTAGAGTGAAGAAAACAGATGGGGAGGGAGATGCTCACCGAAGATTGCAGCGCGGTGCGCCGTTGACCGCCTACATCTTCATCGCCGTCACATGCCTTCATCGCCGAAACCCTAACATTTTGGATGAAATAAATGATTAACAGAAAATGGTCGATAATGGCAACGATAGGGAAGGTGCAGATGTATGGCAATGAGAGGGGGAGCCTAGAAGAATACTTCAACACCGGAAATGGTCGGAATCATCGACAAAAGGGGGTCGATCGAAAGAGGCGGCGGTGAAAAGGGGAGAGAGAGAGGGAGAGAGAGAGAGAGAGAGAGAGGGAGAGAGAGAGTCGAGTAGTGGAGTGAGGGGACTATGCCCCCCTAGGTTTTGACCCGACCGAGTCAGAAATGTAGGGCTAGGCCCAATAGGACATCTTCACTTCAAATTGTTGTGAAAAGTCTATTACTCTGCAGTAGAGCAGATTGAAGTTGACAATTATGTTATCCAGCAACTGTCTTCTTACATTTCATCGGCGCAACAATGTATACATTTGTAACTGGCTTATGAGAAACGCACAGATATCTAAATGCCTGCATTGTGGCGTTTTTTTTTGGTATTGGATGATATAACTACTTGAAAGTTGAAAACATCTTTGCTAAAGGCACGACAGCAACTTCTTGCTAAAAACCATAAAGATTACCATAACTAGACTCTGTAGTACATCACAGCAAGCACAAAACCCTAAAACAATGGCTGAAAATCAACCATCTCAGGAATGCTGATAAATGGGGAAATTATACGAGGGAGATGAGTGTGACATCCCAGCCCACTAAGAAATGAGCAAATCGTGGCCCATGTGGATGTGAGGGAGAGCATGGTTGGGATAGTCCCACCTTGCTAATTTAGGAGGAGCAAGACTAACATATATAAACTGGTTCCATAGATGGCAGATTAGTTATTGGCAACTCCATCCTTTTCGTTGAAAAGGCAATGCCTGCCAGAACAAGAAAATAAGTTATTTTTGCTGTGATGAGAACATTGACACTTCAGTCAGATTAGTTATAGGTAGTAAAAGCAATCAACAATAGGCAATACATGCAAGATTGAATTCATTTCTATATTATTAGAAAATGGCTGCTAGAGTGCAGAGAGCTAAACCCTACTGGTAAGTTGTTAATGTATTAACAATAGATTGTCATAATGGCACCAGGATCTCCTAAATGGTTTTTGTTACAACTTCTCAAGCTTGTAAGTTGTAACATTTAATATACATAACCACTGCTATATCTAGTTAGATAAATAAGCACGCAGCTATTATTTATTGTAAGCCAATATGTTTAATGAATCTGAATTTTTGCATAACAGCAAGAAGTTAGAAGTATACATACACTTTGGTCCATTGGCAAATATTCACTAGGTTCTTCGAGGGCATTAAAGATTTGATCATTTGACACCAACTGACTTTGACAAGCACCAGGAGCAGATGGGGGGTATAATCTGGTGCGGACCCTTCAACTGCTCCGTACCAGTAAAGGTGAGGATCATGTGCAGCATTGTTAATATAAGAGCCGCTTGAATCGTCAGTCGACAAGGATTTACCAGAAAATGCATTATCAGCATTTAATATCTCATTCACTAACTCTGTCTCTGTCGAAAATGTTGGGGCTAATCTCCCCATCTTATGCCACAAATCCATCCACATGCTGTTCAGGTAGTTGGTTTTCATGAACAATTCTTTCTGGTTGTGATGAATCCATTTGATCTGGAGCAGTGTGATCAAGGAGGACGTCTTCTAGTTCTGTGCACTCCTGATCTCTAGCAAAATCTTCTTCACCATCAGCATTGTGATTCGTATCACATTCTGCACGGCCACCAACTGGATGGTTTTGAGCAATTTACTTGTAGAGTTTGATCTGTCAACAGAAGAATCAAGCAAATACACATGTAAATAGGAATGAAAACAGTAGTTTCTAGATCATCTAACACCCAGTGGTTCACACCAGGTCCCCTCCTGCCAACCACGACTTGGCTATGTGTTATGTTCACTAGGACATCAATCTTGCAAGGGGTCACTCAAGTTTGAATAGACTATATCAAACAGCTGGTTAAGTTAGGAGATCAATACATAAAGCCTGCGGGAGAAAATCAGTGTGGAGCATGACACGATCAGATCCAAAATTCGTAGATTTCAGATAACTTTCTATTAACCAGATTTAAGGAAGACCACAGTTAACAGAGTTCTACCATCATAGCCAACAAAATGCACATCAGGACTACAAGTTTCTAGCACCATGCCAAGCATACTGCAATCAGATCCTAACTATCACAACAATTTCTCCATGATCAAGTGGTAAAAGGTATGAGCAGTGATAAGAACTTCAATTACCCATGCATACCCAGCCAGCAAACGCAGCAAATCAGCAGGCATTGCTGCAAGGCACGGAGCTGAACAGCAATCGCCAAACTAAATCTCTATTTCTTTAACAGGGATGAAAAACTCAGGAATTGGAAAGCAATAGGATCACAGAAGTATTAATTATGCGAAACTACAGTAATGGGCTTTTAGGATAGCAGCGTAAAAACAGAGGAAACAACCCTCTTGAACAGTAACAAGCTGCATCGTGGAACAATGATGGATGACTGTTTTAGCTTTACTGTATTTGGCTACAAGCTGCATCTCTACTAATCTTCCGTGGCGCTATGCACACAGCGGAGTTTTTTTTAGTAGCAGAGTGTCCAGGCACCTCGGGCATCCTCAAAACCAACAGATCTCAGCAAATGTTAGAATTCCTCTGGAATCTTGTCAAAAAAGTGGGAAAAGTTCCCTTTCCTAAGGAATGGCAGCTACAGTTTCCTTTGTTCAGAACAGCTGCAAAGGAAAAAAAATCCATACGAAACCAAACCTCCAAAGTTCCTTTGCAATTCCTTCATTCAGAACGAGGCCTAAGACCTAGCTAGAGAGTTTTGGAAACCACTAACAGAACACAACCAGCCATACAGTTTCCAATGACCAGACAGACGGGGACCGAAAACAAATGTACAGACTCCAGTACACCGGCACAGCATCTAGCCCCTGGTCATTCGATCATCAGAACCTCGGGAACCATTCCACCGTCTTGCCCTCTGTGAGTGACTTCAGGTGCCTTCTTCATCAGCTTACTGGCTCCACCTGTAATGTTCTAAGCATTGACATCAGCATAGAGACCTACCCAGTAACCCATGAGTGAAGCAGCAGTATAAATGATAAGCTTAGGAGATTTCACGACATATATTTCAAAAGTTATTTTGTTACCAGTCGTCCAAATAGACCAAATAATATCTGCCAAAAGCAATATATAGAGTTTTTCATCACCCGGTAAGAACCTATTTAACCAAACTAGGCACTGCCGAATGTTACGGTGTGGCATGTAGTAGTCTCCAAATAAGCTCCCAGAATACCACAGACGACCTTAACACTAGCATGTGAGAAAAAAAAAGATGGCTAGAGGTCACAAAATCATTGCAAAACGAGCATTTAGGGCACTCCAACAGCATTTATCATCTGCTTACCTCCAGTTAAGTCATTGATCATCTGCTGTCAAGTCATCATTTTAATCATCTAAAAATCCAAAGCTTTGTTGTTGACCATCAGCTGTAAGATCTGTTGCTCTTCCCTGAACAAAACAAGGCAAACCAATGTTAGATGAATTGATGGTTCTACTCCTAATAGTGCCACTGTTCAGATATGCAAATTTACTAGAATAATTAACCAAAATAGGTGTAAATTTTGTTTTTAGATGAACAGGGAGGCAACCTCCCCGGCTCCATTTCTCACAGAAAATGAAACCAGTTGATGATCTGCAACACTTAAAAACAGAAACTGTAAAAGCTAGGACCTAGCAGGACCTAATAGTGGTGCTCAACTAAATTATCTTTACCACGGTGTACTGGAGTCAAATAGTGGAACAATGATGGATGACTGTTTTAGCTTTACTGTAAAAGCTCAGGACCTAGGACCTAACAAGCTGCATCGTGGACCTATGACATCACGGTGAAGGGGCATTGCACGCAGGCAAGCAAAAGGATTAAGCGAGCAGCAGCTCACCCCCAAAGAGATGGGAGCAAGACCTCCTCTGTTTCTTTGACAGCGAAAAAGAAACCAACAACAGCAAAGAAAATCGCTAGAAACCCACCTCCTGCTGAGCCATTGGGTGTGCTGCTGCTGCTGCTGCCGCCACCGCCGATGGGTCGCTAGAATCCCCATCTGCCGCTCCCGATGGTGAAGGTGAGGCCTGGCCACGCTCCGTGGAGGGGAAGGAGGAACCTGCATGTACCTATGCAAGAAGAAAAGAATCGACCGTAAGACTCGACGGGACGCAAGAAATGCAGGAAACACCAAGAAATGTAGTTGCTGGTTGGGGATTCACCTCCCCCGCGACGACGGGCAGTGGCGGTGGCGGAGCGTGCTGGGGCGAGGGAGCGACGTCCTCCTCAATCGGTCCTGAGGAGTTTTCTCTCCTTCTTCAACTTATCCCTCTCCTCGATCAGCTGATCTCTCTCGTCCCTCATCCTATTAGTCTTGGAGAAGAGATCAGCCTTCTCGTTCAGTAATTGACCTGTCTTCGCCTTCAGCGAGGCATTCACCTCTTGCAGGCTATTGGTGGTATATAGATGAGCCTCGAAGAGATTGTGGTTGCCTCTATAATTGGCCATGACCTGATGCACTTTAATTTGCTAGAAAAATAAACAATGTTGTGTTGGGTTGCAAAGTATTTTTAAAGTATGTCAAGAACACTACAATACTTTGAGGTGTTTGGCTCTAGGACCATTGAACTATGACAACAAATGACAATTGAACTATGCATGACAACAGTTGCCTACAATATGACATTTGACAATTGAACTATATATGACAACAAGGAAGGAAGCACACACGTGAACGATACATTTGCTAGAGATAACCTCGACACTAAGGAATTATTCCATCATGTCAAATCAGATCGAATAAGTTATTATGAATAACTCATGATGTGGCATTACTATGAATCAACCAAATTATTCCTAAAAAAGTCCAACTAAACAATAACCATTCACCACAGTTTATACAGAGAACTTAGAAGATTACATACTCTGAAACTTCATAATCAATGTTCAGTATAATAGCTAGAGAGTAACATAAACATATTTTCAGCCCATGCCCCCCCTCCTCCCATGTTTTCATCTCAAGCTCCGCCACTGAACCCTAACTAATCTAGAGTGAAGAAAACAAATGGGGAGGGAGATGCTCACCGAAGATTGCAGCGCGGTGCGCCGTTGACCGCCTACATCTTCATCGCCGTCACATGCCTTCATCGCCGAAACCCTAACATTTTGGATGAAATAAATGATTAACAGAAAATGGTCGATAATGGCAACGATAGGGAAGGTGCAGATGTATGGCAATGAGAGGGGGAGCCTAGAAGAATACTTCAACACCGGAAATGGTCGGAATCATCGACAAAAGGGGGTCGATCGAAAGAGGCGGCGGTGAAAAGGGGAGAGAGAGAGAGAGGGAGAGAGAGAGAGAGAGAGAGAGGGAGAGAGAGAGAGTCGAGTAGTGGAGTGAGGGGACTATGCCCCCCTAGGTTTTGACCCGACCGAGTCAGAAATGTAGGGCTAGGCCCAATAGGACATCTTCACTTCAAATTGTTGTGAAAAGTCTATTACTCTGCAGTAGAGCAGATTGAAGTTGACAATTATGTTATCCAGCAACTGTCTTCTTACATTTCATCGGCGCAACAATGTATACATTTGTAACTGGCTTATGAGAAACGCACAGATATCTAAATGCCTGCATTGTGGCGTTTTTTTTTGGTATTGGATGATATAACTACTTGAAAGTTGAAAACATCTTTGCTAAAGGCATGACAGCAACTTCTTGCTAAAAACCATAAAGATTACCATAACTAGACTCTGTAGTACATCACAGCAAGCACAAAACCCTAAAACAATGGCTGAAAATCAACCATCTCAGGAATGCTGATAAATGGGGAAATTATACGAGGGAGATGAGTGTGACATCCCAGCCCACTAAGAAATGAGCAAATCGTGGCCCATGTGGATGTGAGGGAGAGCATGGTTGGGATAGTCCCACCTTGCTAATTTAGGAGGAGCAAGACTAACATATATAAACTGGTTCCATAGATGGCAGATTAGTTATTGGCAACTCCATCCTTTTCGTTGAAAAGGCAATGCCTGCCAGAACAAGAAAATAAGTTATTTTTGCTGTGATGAGAACATTGACACTTCAGTCAGATTAGTTATAGGTAGTAAAAGCAATCAACAATAGGCAATACATGCAAGATTGAATTCATTTCTATATTATTAGAAAATGGCTGCTAGAGTGCAGAGAGCTAAACCCTACTGGTAAGTTGTTAATGTATTAACAATAGATTGTCATAATGGCACCAGGATCTCCTAAATGGTTTTTGTTACAACTTCTCAAGCTTGTAAGTTGTAACATTTAATATACATAACCACTGCTATATCTAGTTAGATAAATAAGCACGCAGCTATTATTTATTGTAAGCCAATATGTTTAATGAATCTGAATTTTTGCATAACAGCAAGAAGTTAGAAGTATACATACACTTTGGTCCATTGGCAAATATTCACTAGGTTCTTCGAGGGCATTAAAGATTTGATCATTTGACACCAACTGACTTTGACAAGCACCAGGAGCAGATGGGGGGTATAATCTGGTGCGGACCCTTCAACTGCTCCGTACCAGTAAAGGTGAGGATCATGTGCAGCATTGTTAATATAAGAGCCGCTTGAATCGTCAGTCGACAAGGATTTACCAGAAAATGCATTATCAGCATTTAATATCTCATTCACTAACTCTGTCTCTGTCGAAAATGTTGGGGCTAATCTCCCCATCTTATGCCACAAATCCATCCACATGCTGTTCAGGTAGTTGGTTTTCATGAACAATTCTTTCTGGTTGTGATGAATCCATTTGATCTGGAGCAGTGTGATCAAGGAGGACGTCTTCTAGTTCTGTGCACTCCTGATCTCTAGCAAAATCTTCTTCACCATCAGCATTGTGATTCGTATCACATTCTGCACGGCCACCAACTGGATGGTTTTGAGCAATTTACTTGTAGAGTTTGATCTGTCAACAGAAGAATCAAGCAAATACACATGTAAATAGGAATGAAAACAGTAGTTTCTAGATCATCTAACACCCAGTGGTTCACACCAGGTCCCCTCCTGCCAACCACGACTTGGCTATGTGTTATGTTCACTAGGACATCAATCTTGCAAGGGGTCACTCAAGTTTGAATAGACTATATCAAACAGCTGGTTAAGTTAGGAGATCAATACATAAAGCCTGCGGGAGAAAATCAGTGTGGAGCATGACACGATCAGATCCAAAATTCGTAGATTTCAGATAACTTTCTATTAACCAGATTTAAGGAAGACCACGGTTAACAGAGTTCTACCATCATAGCCAACAAAATGCACATTAGGACTACAAGTTTCTAGCACCATGCCAAGCATACTGCAATCAGATCCTAACTATCACAACAATTTCTCCATGATCAAGTGGTAAAAGGTATGAGCAGTGATAAGAACTTCAATTACCCATGCATACCCAGCCAGCAAACGCAGCAAATCAGCAGGCATTGCTGCAAGGCA
Source organism: Triticum monococcum (assembly GCA_034509565.1). Lineage (NCBI taxonomy): Eukaryota > Viridiplantae > Streptophyta > Magnoliopsida > Poales > Poaceae > Triticum > Triticum monococcum. The sequence continues at coordinate 31,238,523 of CM067841.1, read as the reverse complement.
CGGAGCTGAACAGCAATCGCCAAACTAAATCTCTATTTCTTTAACAGGGATGAAAAACTCAGGAATTGGAAAGCAATAGGATCACAGAAGTATTAATTATGCGAAACTACAGTAATGGGCTTTCAGGATAGCAGCGTAAAAACAGAGGAAACAACCCTCTTGAACAGTAACAAGCTGCATCGTGGAACAATGATGGATGACTGTTTTAGCTTTACTGTATTTGGCTACAAGCTGCATCTCTACTAATCTTCCGTGGCGCTATGCACACAGCGGAGTTTTTTTTAGTAGCAGAGTGTCCAGGCACCTCGGGCATCCTCAAAACCAACAGATCTCAGCAAATGTTAGAATTCCTCTGGAATCTTGTCAAAAAAGTGGGAAAAGATCCCTTTCCTAAGGAATGGCAGCTACAGTTTCCTTTGTTCAGAACAGCTGCAAAGGAAAAAAAATCCATACGAAACCAAACCTCCAAAGTTCCTTTGCAATTCCTTCATTCAGAACGAGGCCTAAGACCTAGCTAGAGAGTTTTGGAAACCACTAACAGAACACAACCAGCCATACAGTTTCCAATGACCAGACAGACGGGGACCGAAAACAAATGTACAGACTCCAGTACACCGGCACAGCATCTAGCCCCTGGTCATTCGATCATCAGAACCTCGGGAACCATTCCACCGTCTTGCCCTCTGTGAGTGACTTCAGGTGCCTTCTTCATCAGCTTACTGGCTCCACCTGTAATGTTCTAAGCATTGACATCAGCATAGAGACCTACCCAGTAACCCATGAGTGAAGCAGCAGTATAAATGATAAGCTTAGGAGATTTCACGACATATATTTCAAAAGTTATTTTGTTACCAGTCGTCCAAATAGACCAAATAATATCTGCCAAAAGCAATATATAGAGTTTTTCATCACCCGGTAAGAACCTATTTAACCAAACTAGGCACTGCCGAATGTTACGGTGTGGCATGTAGTAGTCTCCAAATAAGCTCCCAGAATACCACAGACGACCTTAACACTAGCATGTGAGAAAAAAAAAAAGATGGCTAGAGGTCACAAAATCATTGCAAAACGAGCATTTAGGGCACTCCAACAGCATTTATCATCTGCTTACCTCCAGTTAAGTCATTGATCATCTGCTGTCAAGTCATCATTTTAATCATCTAAAAATCCAAAGCTTTGTTGTTGACCATCAGCTGTAAGATCTGTTGCTCTTCCCTGAACAAAACAAGGCAAACCAATGTTAGATGAATTGATGGTTCTACTCCTAATAGTGCCACTGTTCAGATATGCAAATTTACTAGAATAATTAACCAAAATAGGTGTAAATTTTGTTTTTAGATGAACAGGGAGGCAACCTCCCCGGCTCCATTTCTCACAGAAAATGAAACCAGTTGATGATCTGCAACACTTAAAAACAGAAACTGTAAAAGCTAGGACCTAGCAGGACCTAATAGTGGTGCTCAACTAAATTATCTTTACCACGGTGTACTGGAGTCAAATAGTGGAACAATGATGGATGACTGTTTTAGCTTTACTGTAAAAGCTCAGGACCTAGGACCTAACAAGCTGCATCGTGGACCTATGACATCACGGTGAAGGGGCGTTGCACGCAGGCAAGCAAAAGGATTAAGCGAGCAGCAGCTCACCCCCAAAGAGATGGGAGCAAGACCTCCTCTGTTTCTTTGACAGCGAAAAAGAAACCAACAACAGCAAAGAAAATCGCTAGAAACCCACCTCCTGCTGAGCCATTGTGTGTGCTGCTGCTGCTGCTGCCGCCACCGCCGATGGGTCGCAAGAATCCCCATCTGCCGCTCCCGATGGTGAAGGTGAGGCCTGGCCACGCTCCGTGGAGGGGAATGAGGAACCTGCACGTACCTATGCAAGAAGAAAAGAATCGACCGTAAGACTCGACGGGACGCAAGAAACGCAGGAAACACCAAGAAATGTAGTTGCTGGTTGGGGATTCACCTCCCCCGCGACGACGGGCAGTGGCGGTGGCGGAGCGTGCTGGGGCGAGGGAGCGACGTCCTCCTCAATCGGTCCTGAGGAGTTTTCTCTCCTTCTTCAACTTATCCCTCTCCTCGATCAGCTGATCTCTCTCGTCCCTCATCCTATTAGTCTTGGAGAAGAGATCAGCCTTCTCGTTCAGTAATTGACCTGTCTTCGCCTTCAGCGAGGCATTCACCTCTTGCAGGCTATTGGTGGTATATAGATGAGCCTCGAAGAGATTGTGGTTGCCTCTATAATTGGCCATGACCTGATGCACTTTAATTTGCTAGAAAAATAAACAATGTTGTGTTGGGTTGCAAAGTATTTTTAAAGTATGTCAAGAACACTACAATACTTTGAGGTGTTTGGCTCTAGGACCATTGAACTATGACAACAAATGACAATTGAACTATGCATGACAACAGTTGCCTACAATATGACATTTGACAATTGAACTATATATGACAACAAGGAAGGAAGCACACACGTGAACGATACATTTGCTAGAGATAACCTCGACACTAAGGAATTATTCCATCATGTCAAATCAGATCGAATAAGTTATTATGAATAACTCATGATGTGGCATTACTATGAATCAACCAAATTATTCCTAAAAAAGTCCAACTAAACAATAACCATTCACCACAGTTTATACAGAGAACTTAGAAGATTACATACTCTGAAACTTCATAATCAATGTTCAGTATAATAGCTAGAGAGTAACATAAACATATTTTCAGCCCATGCCCCCCCTCCTCCCATGTTTTCATCTCAAGCTCCGCCACTGAACCCTAACTAATCTAGAGTGAAGAAAACAAATGGGGAGGGAGATGCTCACCGAAGATTGCAGCGCGGTGCGCCGTTGACCGCCTACATCTTCATCGCCGTCACATGCCTTCATCGCCGAAACCCTAACATTTTGGATGAAATAAATGATTAACAGAAAATGGTCGATAATGGCAACGATAGGGAAGGTGCAGATGTATGGCAATGAGAGGGGGAGCCTAGAAGAATACTTCAACACCGGAAATGGTCGGAATCATCGACAAAAGGGGGTCGATCGAAAGAGGCGGCGGTGAAAAGGGGAGAGAGAGAGAGAGAGAGAGAGAGAGAGAGGGAGAGAGAGAGTCGAGTAGTGGAGTGAGGGGACTACGCCCCCCTAGGTTTTGACCCGACCGAGTCAGAAATGTAGGGCTAGGCCCAATAGGACATTTTCAGGAATATAATTAAAAGTTAAAAAATATATAAAAGATTCAAAAAATATAAAATAAAAAGACTCAAAATTATAAAAGATTCAAAATTCTAGAATACTTTAAACAATAAAAAAACTCAAAATATGAAGATTCAAAATTATAGAATGACTCAAAATTATAATAAAAAAACTCAAAACTATAGAAAGACTCAAATTTGGGGCGTACTATAAACTGCTACGCGAGTGATACGTCTCCAACGTATCTATAATTTTTTATTGTTCTATACTATTATATTATTCATCTTGGATGTTTTATATGCATTTATATGCTATTTTATATTAGTTGGAGGACTAACCTATTAACCTAGGGAAAAACTTTGTTTTTGCCACTCTAGTTTTTGCCCACTTTACTTATGCCAATCTAGAATTTGACAGTTCACTTTTGCCACTCTTAGCTTTTGACAATATATCACTTTTGCCATTCAGTGGCAAAAGCAAAATTTTCAGAGTGGCAATTGTGATACATTGTCAAAAGCTAAGAGTGGCAAAAGTGAAATGAAAAATTATCGGTTTTGCCACGGAATATCATTTGTGATGTATTGTCAAAAGCAAAGAGTGGCAAAAATGAGATGTCAAATTCTAGAGTGGCATAAGCAAAATTGGCAAAAGCTAGAGTGGCAAAAACAAAGTTTTCCCATATAGAATCTAAAACAACAGTATAGAATCTTAGCCATTCAAATCTCATGACTTAACATTGATAAATCTTAACCGTTCTTTTTCTATCGTTTTAATAATATAATAGATACCGTTTATGCTCACTTTTACCATTAGTTACCTTACTGTTTTTATATTTTCAGATTACAAATACCTTTATATACCATCCATATTGCACTTGTATCACCATCTCTTCGCCGAACTAGTGCACCTATACAATTTACCATTGTATTGGGTGTGTTGGGGACACAAGAGACTCTTTGTTATTTGGTTGCAGGGTTGCTTGAGAGAGACTATCTTCATCCTACGCCTCCTACGGATTGATAAACCTTAGGTCATCCACTTGAGGGAAATCTGCTACTGTCCTACAAACCTCTGCACTTAAAAGCCCAACAACGTCTACAAGAAGAAGGTTGTGTAGTAGACATCAAGCTCTTTTCTGGCGTCGTTGCTGGGAAGGTTAGCGCTTGAAGGTATATCTTTAGATCTTGCAATCGAATCTTTTTGTTTCTTGTTGTATCACTAGTTTAGTTTATAAAGGAAAATTACAAAAAAATGGAATTAAGTTTGCCTCTGCTACGTCTTGAGCTTGCATTGGTTTTCCCCGAAGAGGAAGGGATGATGTAGTAGAGTAGCGTAAGTATTTACCTCAGTTTTTGAGAACCAAGGTATCAATCAAGTAGGAGCCCACACTCAAGTCCCTCGTACCTGCACGAAGCGATAGCTACTCGCAACCAACGCGATTAGGGGTTGTCAAGCCCTTCACGGTCACTTATGAGAGTGAGATCTGATAGATAGAATATTTTTGGTATTTTTGATATAAAGATGCAAAGTAAAAAGTAAAAGCAAAGTAAATAGAAAAGCAATATAAAAGTGATGGAGATTGATATGATGAGAATAGACCCGGGGGCCATAGGTTTCACTAGTGGCTTCTCTCAAGAGCATAAGTATTCTACGGTGGGTGAACAAATTACGGTTGAGCAATTGATAGAATCGAGCATAATTATGAGAATATCTAGGCATGATCATGTATATAGGCATCACGTCCGTGACAAGTAGATCGAAACGATTCTGCATCTACTACTATTACTCCACTCATCGACCGCTATCCAGCATGCATCTAGAGTATTAAGTTAAAAACAGAGTAACGCCTTAAGCAAGATGACATGATGTAGAGAGATAAATTCATGCAATATGAAATAAACCCCATCTTGTTATCCTCGATGGCAACGATACAATACGTGCCTTGCTGCCCCTTCTATCACTGGGTAAGGACACCGCAAGATCAGACCCAAAGCTAAGCACTTCTCCCATGGCAAGAACTACCAATCTAGTTCGCCAAACCAAACAGATAATTCGAAGAGACTTGCAAAGATAACCAATCATGCATAAAAGAATTCAGAGAAGATTCAAATATTATTCATAGATAGACTTGATCATAAACCCACAATTCATCGGTCTCAACAAACACACCGCAAAAAGAAGATTACATCGAATAGAGAGATGTGGAATGCTAGTTGGCATAATTTCAATGTAATCCTTCTTACTAGTGATATGAATATTCAGATCCAAAAGATTCAAGACAAAAGTTCATATTGACATAAAAATAATAATACTTCAAGCATACTAACAAAGCAATTATGTCTTCTCAAAATAACATGGCCAAAGAAAGTTATCCCTACAAAATCATATAGTCTGGCTATGCTCCATCTTCACTACACAAAATATTTAAATCATGCACAACCCCGATGACAAGCCAAGCAATTGTTTCATACTTTTGATGTTCTCAAACTTTTCAATCTTCATGCAATACATGAGCGTGAGCCATGGACATAGCACTATAGGTGGAATATAATGGTGGTTGTGGAGAAGACAAAAAGTAGAAGATAGTCTCACATCAACTAGGCGTATCAATGGGCTATGGAGATGCCCATCAATAGATATCAATGTGAGTGAGTAGGGATTGCCATGCAACGGATGCACTAGAGCTATAAATGTATGAAAGATCAACAAAAGAAACTAGTGGGTGTGCATCCAACTTGCTTTCTCACGAAGACCTAGGGCAATTTGAGGAAGCCCATCATTGGAATATACAAGCCAAGTTGTATAATGAAAGATTCCCACTAGTATATGAAAGTGACAATATAGGAGACTCTCTATCATGAAGATCATGGTGCTACTTTGAAGCACAAGTGTGGTAAAAGGATACTAGCATTGCCCCTTCTCTCTTTTTCTCTAATTTTTTTTATTTTTTTAATATTTTTTTATTTGGGCCTTCTCTTTTTTATGGCCTCTTTTTTTGGGCTTCTTTGGCCTCTTTTATTTATTTATTTTCGTCCGGAGTCTCATCCTGACTTATGGGGGAATCATAGTCTCCATCATCCTTTCCTCATTGGGACAATGCTCTAATAATGATAATCATCACACTTTTATTTACTTACAACTCAAGAATTACAACTCGATACTTAGAACAAGATATGACTCTTTATGAATGCCTCCGGCGGTGTACCAGGATGTGCAATGATGCATGAGTGACATGTATGAAAGAATTATGAACGGTGGCTTTGCCACAAATACGATGTCAACTACATGATCATGCAAAGCAATATGACAATGATGGAGCGTGTCATAATAAACGGAATGGTGGAAAGTTGCATGGCATATATCTCAGTATGGCTATGGAAATGCCATAATAGGTAGGTATGGTGGTTGTTTTGAGGAAGGTATATGGTGGGTTTATGGTACCGACGAAAGTTGCGCGGTACTAGAGAGGCTAGCAATGGTGGAAGGGTGAGAGTGCGTATAATCCATGGACTCAACATTAGTCATAAAGAACTCACATACTTATTGCAAAAATCCATTAGTTATCGAAACAAAGTACTACGCGCATGCTCCTAGGGGGATAGATTGGTAGGAAAAGACCATCGCTCGTCCCCGACCGCCACTCATAAGGAAGATAATCAATAAATAAATCATGCTCCGACTTCATCACATAACGGTTCACCATACGTGCATGCTATGGGAATCACAAACTTTAACACAAGTATTTCTCAAATTCACAACTACTCAACTAGCATGACTCTAATATCACCATCTCCATATCTCAAAACAATTATCAAGTATCAAACTTCTCATAGTATTCAACACACTCATAAGAGAATTTTATTATTCTTGAATACCTAGCATATTAGGCTTTTAAGAAAATTACCATGCTATTTAAGACTCTCAAAATGATATAAGTGAAGCATGAGATTTCATCTATTTCTTCAAAATAATACTACCACCATGCTCTAAAAGATATAAGTGAAGCACTAGAGCATATGACAAACTACTCCGAAAGATATAAGTGAAGATCAATGAGTAGTCGAATAATTATGCAACTATGTGAAGACTCTCTAACATTTAATAATTTAAGATCTTGGTATTCTATTCAAACAGCAATCAAAGCAAAATAAAATGACATCTAAGAATAGCAAACATCATGTGAAGAAGCAAAAACTTAGGATCAACCGATACTAACTGATAGTTTGTTGAAGAAGAAAGGTGGGACGCCAACCGGGTCATCCCCTAGCTTAGACGCTTGAGACTTCTTGAAATATTATCTTGGGGTGCCTTGGGCATCCCCAAGCTTGAGCTTTTGTGTCTCCTTAATTCCTCTCATATCACGGTCTCCCTAAATCTCAAAAGCTTCATCCACACAAAACTCAACAAGGACTCGTGAGATAAGTTAGCATAAACCATTGCCAAAACCTTATCATACTCTACTATAGCAAATCACTAAAATTATTATTCAACATTGCATACTAAATTCCTCCGCATATTTAATAGTCCTATCCTCAAATAGAATCATTAAAGAAGCAAACATATGCAAACAATGCAAACATAACAACAATCTGCCTAAACAGGACAGTCTGACACTGTAGTAAATTTATCAGAGCTTAATATGCAAAAGGTTTAAATGTTTTATCACATTCTGACTTTTCTAGGGAATTATTGCAATGGTAGTAAACTTTCTGTTTTCAAACAACAACATGTGGACTTCTAAAATAGGCTTAGTAAAGGCTATCAATGCCACTTTTATTGAAATAAAAGATGCAAAACATTGTTCTAAATAACATCAAGAAAATTCTAACAAAATAAATTTGCGCTCCAAGCAAAACACATATCATATGGCGAATAAAAATATAGCTCCAAGTAAACTTATCGATGAATGAAGACGAAAGAGGGGATGCCTTCCGGGGCATCCCCAAGCTTAGGCTCTTGGTTGTCCCTGAATATTACCTTGGGGTGCCTTGGGCATCCCCAAGCTTAGGCTCTTGCCACTCCTTATTTCATAGTCCATCGAGTCCTTACCCAAAACTTGAAAACTTCACAACACAAAACTTAACAGAAAACTCGTAAGCTCCGTTAGTATAAGAAAGCAAAACACCACTTGAAGGTACTGTAATGAACTCATTCTTTATTTATATTGGTGTTAAACCTACTGTATTCCAACTTCTCTATGGTTTATAAACTATTTTACTAGCCATAGATTCATCAAAATAAGTAAAGAACGCATGAAAAACAGAATCTGTCAAAACAGAACAGTCTGTAGTAATCTGGATAAAACGTATACTTATGGAACTCATACAATTCTCAAATAAATTGCTGGACCTGAGGAAATTATCTATTAATCATATTCAAAAGGAATTAACTAAATAGCACTATCCAAATAAAAATGGAAGAAGTTCTCGTGAGCGCTAAAGTTTCTGTTTTTTACAGCATGATCAACAAGACTTTCCCCAAGTCTTCCCAAAGGTTCTACTTGGCACAAACACTAATTAAAAGCATAAAACCACATCTAAGCAGAGGCTATATGGAATATTTATTACTAAACAGGAAAAAAAGCAAGGAACTAAAATAAAATTGGGTTGCCTCCCAACAAGCGCTATCGTTTAATGCCCCTAGCTAGGCATAATGATTTCAATGATGCTCACATAAAGGATAGGAATTGTAATATAAAGAGAGCATCATGAAGAATATGACTGGCACATTTAAGTCTAACCCACTTCCTATGCATAGGGATTTTGTGAGCAAACAACTTGTGGAAACAATAATCAACTTGCATAAGAAAGGAAAACATGCATAACTTCAAAACTTTAAGCACATAGAGAGGAAACTTGATATTATTGCAATTCCTACAAGCATATATTCCTCCCTCATAATAATTTTCAGTAGCATCATGAATGAATTTAACAATATAACCAGTACCTAAAGCATTCTCTTCATGATCTACAAGCATAGAAATTTTATTACTCTCCACATAAGCAAAATTCTTCTCATGAATAATAGTGGGAGCAAACGCAACAAAGTAACTATCATCGGATTGAAAATTGAAATCAAGATGACAAGTTTCATTGTTATTATTATTATTTAAAGCATACGTGTCATCACAATAATCATCATAGATAGGAGGCATGCTTTCATCATAGTAAATTTGCTCATCAAAACTTGGGGAACAAAAAATATCATCTTCCCCAAGCTTGTGGCTTTGCATATCATTAGCATCATGGATATTCAAAGAATTCGTACTAACAACATTGCAATCATGCTCATCATTCAAATATTTAGTGCCAAACATTTTATAGATTTCTTCTTCTAGCACTTGAGCACAATTATCCTTTCCATTATACTCACGAAAGATATAAAAAAGGTGAAGCGTATGAGACAAACTTAATTCCATTTTTTTGTAGTTTTCTTTTATAGACTAAACTAGTGATAAAACAAGAAACTAAAAGACTCGATTGCAAGATCTAAAGATATACCTTCAAGCGCTAACCTCCCCGGCAACGGCGCCAGAAAAGAGCTTGATGTCTACTACACAACCTTCTTCTTGTTGGGCCTCCAAGTGCAGAGGTTTGTAGGACAGTAGCAAATTTCCCTCAAGTGGATGACCTAAGGTTTATCAATCCGTAGGAGGCGTAGGATGAAGATGGTCTCTCTCAAGCAACCCTGCAACCAAATAACAAAGAGTCTCTTGTGTCCCCAACACACCCAATACAATGGTAAATTGTATAGGTGCACTAGTTCGGCGAAGAGATGGTGATACAAGTGCAATATGGATAGTAGATAATAGTTTTTGTAATCTGAAATAATAAAAACAGCAAGGTAGCAAGTGATAAAAGTGAGCGTAAACGGTATTGCAATGATGGTAAACAAGGCCTAGGGTTCATACTTTCTCTAGTGTAAGTTCCCTCAACAATACTAACATAATTGGATCATAAAACTATCCCTCAACATGCAACAAAGAGTCACTCCAAAGTCACTAATAGCGGAGAACGAACGAAGAGATTATGGTAGGGTACGAAACCACCTCAAATTTATTCTTTCCAATCAATCCGTTGGGCTATTCCTATATGCTGGGGATTTAGTAATTTCAAAAAATTTCCTACGCACACGCAAGATCATGGTGATGCATAGCAACGAGAGGGGAGAGTGTTGTCTACGTACCTTCGTAGACCGACAGCGGAAGCGTTATGACAACGCGTTGATGTAGTCGTACGTCTTCACGGCCCGACCGATCAAGCACCGAAACTACGGCACCTCCGAGTTCTAGCACACGTTCAGCTCGATGACAATCCCCGGACTCCGATCCAGCAAAGTGTCGGGGAAGAGTTCCGTCAGCACGACGGCGTGGTGACGATCTTGATGTACTACTGTCGCAGGGCTTCGCCTAAGCACCGCTACAATATTATCGAGGACTATGGTGGAAGGGGGCACCGCACACGGCTAAGAATATGATCACGTGGATCAACTTGTGTGTCTATGGGGTGCCCCTGCCCCCGTATATAAAGGAGTGGAGGAGGGGAGGGCCGGCCCTCTCTATGGCGCGCCCTAGGGGAGTCCTACTCCCACCGGGAGTAGGATCCCCCCTTTCCTAGTCCAACTAGGAGTCCTTCCATGTAGTAGGAGTAGGAAACCAGGAAAGGGCGCAGCCCCTCCCCCTAGTCCAATTCGGACTAGGCCTTGGGGGGCGCGCGGCCTGCCCTAGGAAAGGGCGCAGCCCCTCCCCCTAGTCCAACTTGTGAACGTCAGAAAATAATGCTTGCTCCATACCCGCTGCAAGCCTTGATATTCATCGGGCCACATACATCAGTATGTATGATTTCCAACAAATCTATTGCTTGCTCCATTGTTCCGGAGAACGGAGTCTTAGTCATCTTGCCCATGAGGCATGGTTCACAAGTACCAAGTGATTCATAATCAAGTGGTTCCAAAAGTCCATCAGTATGGAGTTTCTTCATGCGCTTTACACCGATATGACCTAAACGGCAGTGCCACAAATAAGTTGCACTATCATTATGAACTTTGCATCTTTTGGTTTCAATATTATGAATATGTGTATCACTACGATCGAGATCCAATGAACCATTTTCATTGGGTGTGTAACCATATAAGGTTTTATTCATGTAAACAGAACAACAATTATTCTCTAACTTAAATGAATAACCGTATTGCAATAAACAGGATCAAATCATATTCATGCTCAACGCAAACACCAGATAACACTTATTTAGGTTCAACACTAATCCCGAAATTATAGGGAGTGTGCGATGATGATCATATCAATCTTGGAACCACTTCCAACACACATCGTCACTTCACCCTTAACTAGTCTCTGTTTATTCTGCAACTCCCGTTTCGAGCTACTAATCTTAGCAACTGAACTAGTATCAAATACTGAGGGGTTGCTATAAACACTAGTAAAGTACACATCAATAACATGTATATCAAATATACTTATGTTCACTTTGCCGTCCTTCTTATCCGCCAATCACTTGGGGTAGTTCCGCTTCCAGTGACCAGTCCCTTTGCAGTAGAAGCACTTAGTCTCAGGATTAGGACTAGACTTGGGCTTCTTCACTTGAGCAGCAACTTGCTTGCTGTTCTTCTTGAAGTTCCCCTTCTTCCCTCTGCCCTTTTCTTGAAACTAGTGGTCTTGTCTACCATAAACACTTGATGTTTTTCTCGATTTCTACCTTCGTCAATTTCAGCATTACGAAGAGCTTGGGAATCGTTTCCGTTATCCCTTGCATATCATAGTTCATCATGAAGTTCTACTAACTTGGTGATGGTGACTAGAGAATTCTGTTAATCACTATTTTATCTGGAAGATTAACTCCCACTTGATTCAAGCAATTGTAGTACCCAGACAATCTGAGCACATGCTCACTAGGTTAGCGATTCTCCTCCCTCTTTTATCTATAGAACTTGTTGGAGACTTCATATCTCTCAACTCAGGTATTTGCTTGAAACATTAACTTCAACTCCTGGAACATCTCATATGGTCCATGACATTCAAAACGTCTTTGAAGTCCCGATTCTAAGCCGTTAAGCATGGTGCACTAAACTATCAAGTAGTCATCATATTGAGCTAGCCAAACATTCATAACGTCTGTATCTGCTCCTGCAATAGGTCTATCACCTGGCGGTGCATCAAGGACATAATTCTTCTATGCAGCAATGAGGATAAACCTCAGATCACGGATCCAATCTGCATCATAGCTACTAACATCTTTCAACACAATTTTCTCTAGGAACATATCAAAATAAACACAGGGAAGCAACAACGCGAGCTATTGATCTACAACATGATTTGCAAAATACTACCAGGACTAAGTTCATGATAAATTTAAGTTCAATTAATCATATTACTTAAGAACTCCCACTTAGATAGACATCCCTCTAATCCTCTAAGTGATCACGTGATCCATATCAACTAAACCATGTCCGATCATCACGTCAGATGGAGTAGTTTCATTGGTGAACATCACTATGTTGATCATATCTACTATATGATTCACGCTCGACCTTTCGGTCTCCAGTGTTCCGAGGCCATATCTGCATATGCTAGGCTTGTCAAGTTTAACCTGAGTATTCCGCGTGTGCAAAACTGTCTTGCACCCGTTGTAGATGGACGTAGAGCTTATCACACGCGATCATCACGTGGTGTCTGGGCACGACGAACGTTGGCAACGGTGCATACTTAGGGAGAACACTTTTATCTTTAAATTTAGTGAGAGATCATCTTATAAAGCTACCGTCGAAAAAAGCAAAATAAGATGTATACAAGATAAACATCACATGCAATCAAAATATGTGACATGATATGGCCATGATCATCTTGTGCCTTTGATCTCCATCGCCAAAGTACCGTCATGATCTGTATCGTCACCGGCATGACACCATGATCTCCATCATCTTGATCTATATCAATGTGTCGTCACATGGACGTCTCGCCAACTATTGCTCTTGCAACTATTGCTATCGCATAGCGATAAAGTAAAGCAATTGTTTGGCGCTTGCATCTTATGCAATAGAGAGACGACCATAAGGCGTTTGCCAGTTGTCGATAACTTCCACAAAACATTATCATCTCATACAACAACTTATATCTCATCACGTCTTGACCATATCACATCACAACATGCCCTGCAAAAACAAGTTAGACGTCCTCTACTTTGTTTGTTGCAAGTTTTACGTGGCTGCTACGGGCTTAAGCAAGAACCAATCTTACCTACGCATCAAAACCACAATGATAGTTTGTCAAGTTGGTGCTATTTTAACCTTCGCAAGGACCGGGCGTAGCCACACTCGGTTCAACTAAAGTTGGAGAAACTGACACCCGCTAGTCACCTGTGTGCATAGCACGGCGGCAAAACTAGTCCCGCGTAAGCGTATGCGTAATGCCGGTCTAGGCCGCTTCATCCAACAATACCGCCGAACCAAAGTATGACATGCTGGTAAGCAGTATGACTTATATCGCCCACAACTCACTTGTGTTCTACTCGTGCATATAACATCAACACATAAACCTAGGCTCTGATACAACTGTTGGGGAACGTAGTAATTTCAAAAAAATTCTTACGCACACGCAAGATCATGGTGATGCATAGCAACGAGAGGGGAGAGTGTTGTCTACGTACCCTCGTAGACCGACAGTGGAAGCGTTATGACAACGCGGTTGATGTAGTCGTACGTCTTCACGGCCCGACCGATCAAGCACCGAAACTACGGCACCTCCGAGTTCTAGCACACGTTCAGCTCGATGACGATCCCCGGACTCCGATCCAGCAAAGTGTCGGGGAAGAGTTCCGTCAGCACGACGGTGTGGTGACGATCTTGATGTACTACTGTCGCAGGGCTTCGCCTAAGCACCACTACAATATTATCGAGGACTATGGTGGAAGGGGGCACCGCACACGTCTAAGAATATGATCACATGGATCAACTTGTGTGTCTATGGGGTGCCCCTGCCCCCGCATATAAAGGAGTGGAGGAGGGGAGGGCCGGCCCTCTCTATGGCGCGCCCTAGGGGAGTCCTACTCCCACCGGGAGTAGGATTCCCCCTTTCCTAGTCCAACTAGGAGTCCTTCCATGTAGTAGGAGTAGGAAACAAGGAAAGGGTGCAGTCCCTCCCCCTAGTCCAATTCGGACTAGGACTTGGGGGGGGGGGGCGGCCTGCCCTAGGCAGCCCCTCTCTCTTTCCCGTATGACCCAATAAGGCCCAATACTTCTCCCGGCGAATTCCCGTAACTCTCTGGTACTCCGAAAAATACCCGAATCACTCAGAACCTTTCCGATGTCCGAATATAGTCGTCCAATATATCGATCTTTACGTCTCGACCATTTCGAGACTTCTCGTCATGTCCCCAATCTCATCCGGGACTCCGAACTCCTTCGGTACATCAAAACTCATAAACTCATAATATAACTGTCATCGAAACCTTAAGCGTGCGGACCCTACGGGTTCGAGAACAATGTAGACATGACCGAGACACGTCTCCGGTCAATAACCAATAGCAGAACCTGGATGCTCATATTGGCTCCTACATATTCTACGAAGATCTTTATCGGTCAGACCGCATAACAACATACGTTGTTCCCTTTGTCATCGGTATGTTACTTGCCCGAGATTCGATCGTCGGTATCTCAATACCTAGTTCAATCTCGTTACCGGCAAGTCTCTTTACTCGTTCCATAATACATCATCTCGCAACTAACTCATTAGTTCTAATGCTTGCAAGGCTTAAGGGATGTGCATTACCGAGAGGGCCCAAAGATACCTCTCCGACAATCGGAGTGACAAATCCTAATCTCGAAATACGCCAACCCAACATGTACCTTTGGAGACACCTGTAGAGCTCCTTTATAATCACCCAGTTACGTTGTGACGTTTGCTAGCACACAAAGTGTTCCTCCAGCAAACGGGAGTTGCATAATCTCGTAGTCATAGGAACATGTATAAGTCATGAAGAAAGCAATAGCAACATACTAAACGATCGGGTGCTAAGCTAATGGAATGGGTCATGTCAATCAGATCATTCACCTAATGATGTGATCCCGTTAATCAAATAACAACTCTTTGTCCATGGTTAGGAAACATAACCATCTTTAATTAACGAGCTAGTCAAGTAGAGGCATACTAGTGACAATCTGTTTGTCTATGTATTCACACATGTATTATGTCTCCGGTTAATACAATTCTAGCATGAATAATAAACATTTATCATGAAATAAGGAAATAAATAATAACTTTATTATTGCCTCTAGGGCATATTTCCTTCACTATAAGTGTCACAAACAGCCCTAGAGTTCGTACTAGAATAACACCTTAAGATACAAATCAACCAAAACCCTAGTGTCACCTAGATACTCCAATGTCACCTCAAGTATCCGTGGGCATGATTATATGATATGCATCACACAATCTCAGATTCATCTATTCAACCAACACAAAGGACCTCAAAGAGTGCCCCAAAGTTCTACCAGAGAATTACGACGAAAACATGTGCCAACCCCTATGCATAGGTTCCCAATGTCACGGAACCCGCAAGTTGGTCACCTTAACATACATCAAGTGGCACGTGGTATCCCATTGTCACCACAGATATCCACGGCAAGACATACATCAGGTGTTCTCAAGTCTCTAAAGACTCAATCTGGTAAGATTACTTCAAAGGGGAAACTCGATTCATTACAAGAGAGAAGAGGGGGGAAGAAACATCATAGGATCCAAATATAATAGCAAAGCTCGCGATACATCAAGATCGTATCATCTCAAGAACACGAGAGAGAGAGAGAGAGAGAGAGAGAGAGAGAGAGATCAAACACATAGCTACTGGTACATACCCTCAGCCCAGAGGGAGAACTACTCCCTCCTCATCATGGAGAGCACCGGGATGATGCAGATGGCCACCGGAGAGGGATTGCCCCCTCCGGCAGGGTGCCGGAACGGGTCTAGATTGGTTTTCGGTGGCTACGGAGGCTTCTGGCGGCGGAACTCCCGATCTATGTTCCGTTTTGGAAGTTTTAGGTCACGTGGGTATATATGGGTGCAGGGAGGACGTCGGAGGAGCCACGGGGGTCCCACGAGACAGGGGGGCGCGCCCCAGGGGGGTGGGCGCGCCCCTACCCTCGCGAGCTCCTCCTTCCTTCCTTGACGTGGGGTCCAAGTCCTTCGGGCGTGTTTCCTTCCAAAAATAACTTCTCTAGTTGATTTCGTTCCGTTTCGACTCCGTCTGATATTCCTTTTCTTCAAAACACTGAAATAGGCATAAAACAACAAATCTGGGCTGGGCCTCCGGTTAATAGGTTAGTCCCAAAAATAATATAAAAGTGGATAATAAAGCCCAATATTGCCCAAAACAGTAGATAATATAGCATGGAGGAATCAAAAATTATAGATATGTTGGAGACGTATCATAGATCTCCACAAGAGAGGGGGGGAACTTTGTATTGAGATTCAAAGAGAGAGAAGAAGTCATCTAGCTACTAACTATGGACCCGAAGGTATGAGGTAAACTACTCACACTTCATCGGAGGGGCTAGGATGATGTAGAAGCCCTCCGTGATGACGGCCCTCTTCCGGCGGAGCTCCGGAATTGGCCCCAAGATGGGATCTCGTGGATACAGAAAGTTGCGGCAGTGGAATTAGATTATTGGCTCCTGTTCTGATCGTTTGGGGGTACGTGTGTATATATAGGAGGAAGGAGTACGCCGATGGAGCACCGAGGGGCCCATGAGGCAGGGGGCGCGCCCTGGGGGGGGGGGGGCGCCCCCACCCTCATGACCACCTCTTTGATCCCTTGAAGTAGGGTCCAAGTCTCCTGGATCACGTTCGGTGAGAAAATCACATTTTTGAAGATTTTATTCCGTTTGGACTCCGTTTGATATTCTGTTTATCCGAAACATTGAAATAGGCAAAAAACAGCAATTCTGGGCTGGTCCTCCGGTTAATAGGTTAGTCCCAAAAATAATATAATAGTGGAAAATAAAGCCCAATATAGTCCAAAACAGTAGATAATATAGCATGGAGCAATCAAAAATTATAGATACATTGGAGACGTATCAGGCATCCTTGCTTAATTCCTGCTCGTCCTCGAGTAGGTAAATGATAAAAAGAGAATTTTTGAGGCGAAGTGCTACTTGGCATAATTTCAATGCAAATCTTCTTAATTGTGCTATGAATATTCAGATTAGAAAGATTCAATACAAAATTTTATATTGGCATAGAAAATAATAATACTTCAAGCATACTAACAAAGCAATTATGTCTTCTCAAAATAACATGGCCAAAGAAAGTTATCCCTACAAAATCATATAGTCTGGGTATGCTCCATCTTCCCCACACAAAGTACTTAAATCATGCACAACCCCGATGACAAGCCAGTCAATTGTTTCATACTCTAATCAATCTTCAAGCAATACATGAGCGTGAGCCATGGATATAGCACTATAGGTGGAATAGAATGGTGGTTGTGGAGAAGACAAAAAAGGAGAAGATAGTCTCACATCAACTAGGCGTATGAACGGGCTATGGAGATGCCCATCAATAGATATCAATGTGAGTGAGTAGGGATTGCCATGCAACGGTGCACTAGAGCTATAAATGTATGAAATCTCAACAAAAGAAACTAGTGGGTGTGCATCCAACTTGCTTGCTCACGAAGACGTAGGGCAATTTGAGGAAGCCCATCATTGGAATATACAAGCCAAGTTCTATAATGTAAAATTCCCACTATTATATGAAAGTGACAACATATGAGACTCTCTATATGAAGAACATGGTGCTACTTTGAAGCACAATATATGAGACTTGCTATATCATGGTGCTACTTTGAAGCACAAGTGTGGAAAAAAGGATAGTAGCATTGCCCCTTTTTTGGGCCTTCATTTTTTTTCTTTGGCCTTTGTCTTTTTTTGGGACAATGCTCTATTGAATGATGATCATTACACTTCTATTTATCTACAACTCAATGATTACAACTTGATACTAAAACAAAGTATGACTCTATATGAATGCCTCCGGCGGTGTACCGGGATATGCAATGAATCACGAGTGACAAGTATGAAAGAATTATGAACGGTGGCTTTGCCACAAATACTATGTCAACTACATGATCATGCTAAGCAATATGACAATGATGGATGTGTCATGATGAACTAGATGGTGGAAAGTTGCATGGCAATATATCTCGGAATGGCTATGGAAATGCCATAATAGGTAGGTATGGTGGCTGTTTTGAGGAAGGTATATGGTAGGTGTATGATACCGGCGAAAGTTGCTCGGTATTAGAGAGGCTAGCAAGGGTGGAAGGGTGGGAGTGCGTATAATCCATGGACTCAACATTAGTCATAAAGAACTCATATACTTATTGCAAAAATTTAGAAGTTATCAAAGCAAAGTATTACGCGCATGCTCCTAGGGGGATAGATTGGTAGGAAAAGACCATCGCTCGTCCCCGACCGCCATTCATAAGGAAGAAATCAATAAATAAATCATGCTCCAACTTCATCACATAACGGTTCACCATACGTGCATGCTACGGGAATCACAAACTTCAACACAAGTATTCTTTAAATTCACAACTACTCAACTAGCATGACTTTAATATTATCACCTCCATATCTCAAAACAATTATCATGCTTCAATCTTTTCTTAGTATTCAAGACACTCAAAATAAAGTTTTACAAATCTTGAATACCAAGCATATTATTATTAGGCAAATTACCATGCTATTAAGAGACTCTCAAATTAATTTAAGTGAAGCATGAGAGATCAATAGTTTATTTAAAAGGAATCCACCACCGTGCTCTAAAAGATCTAAGTGAAGCACATAGAGCAAAATTATCTAGCTCAAAGGATATAAGTGAAGAACATAGAGCAAAATTATCTAGCTCAAAAGATATAAGTGAAGCACATAGAGAAAAATTATCTACCTCAAAGGATATAAGTGAAGCACATAGAGCAAAATTATCTAGCTCAAAGGATATAAGTGAAGCACATAGAGTATTCTATCAAATTTTACTTCATGTATGGCTCTCTCAAAAGGTGTGTACAGCAAGGATGATTGTGGCATACTAACAAACAAAGACACAAATAATACAAGACGCTACAAGCAAAACACATATCATGTTGGTGAATAAAAATATAGCTCCAAGTAAATTACCGATGGAAGTGGACGAAAAGAGGGGATGCATTCCAGGGCATCCCCAAGCTTTGACTTTTTGGTGTCCTTGGATTATCTTGTGGGTGCCATGGGCATCCCCAAGCTTAGGCTCTTGCCACTCCTTGTTCCATGATCCATCAAAAGAATTCACCCAAAACCAACACAAAACTCAAAATAGAAAACTCGTGAGCTCCGATAGCGAAAGAAAACAAAAGACAACTTCAAGGTACTGTAATGAACTCATTCTTTATTTATATTGGTGTTAAACCTACTGCATTCCAACTTCTCTATGGATTATAAACTATTTTACTAGCCATAGATTCATCAAAATAAGCAAACAACACACGAAAAACAGAATCTGTCAAGAACAGAACAGTCTGTAGTAATCTGTAGCTAGCGCAAGATCTGGAACCCCAAAAAATCTAAAATAAATTGCTGGACGTGAGGAATTTATTTATTAATCATCTGCAAAAATAATTAACTAAATAGAAATCTTGAAATAAAAATTACAGCAGTTCTCGTGAGCGCTAAAGTTTCTGTTTTTTACAGCAAGTTCAACAAGACTTTCCCCAAGTCTTCCCAACGGTTCTACTTGTCACAAACACTCATTGAACACAAAAAACACAAAAAACAGAGGCTAAATAATTTATTTATTACTAAACAGGAGCAAAAAGCAAGGAATAAAAATAAAATTGGGTTGCCTCCCAACAAGCGCTATCGTTTAACGCCCCTAGCTAGGCATAAAAGCGAGGATAGATCTAGGTATTGCCATAGTAATAAGATAGATTGGTGAAACTCATTTCATATTCTTTATGTTCGGCAGCAAGTTTTATTTGAGGCAAACAAAATTAATCAAAAGGATTAAATTTAACGGGACAAAAGTCCCCAAGATCAACCTTGGGAGGTATAGGTTCCTCCTTTGGTCCTTCATAATGCACCGCCAATTCATCATTATAAGCATTCTTTTGACAGAACTTTGTGACCTATATTCAAGAGAATATCCTAGTTCATTATTTCGAATAGCCAAATCATTATTAAGATCAGAAATTCTATCAACTAAAACATTGGTAGGAACCTTTCTTCTGAGATTTTCATTGAAAGCAACATAATCTAGAGATTGAAAACGCATTATTTCTTCCTGATCAAAGAGGATAGCCTCTATGGGAGGACGGCAAGCGTCCACCCTATAATGCGCAAAGATTTCTTTGGCTTCTCTTATTATGAATCTAAACTCATGAGCCAGAAATATAGTAGCGGCACGCCTAACAGAAGAATGCTCAATATTAGAAAATTCCAGAAAAATCCTTTGTATAGAAGGATGCATGTGCATGAATTGTCTTTCAAGTTCAACTACAAGCATGGCAATAGCGTCTGCAAGACTACTAGTTCTGTGAAGGATAGAACTACCCATAGAAGGTAAAGCACCGACACAAGTAAAGAAATGTTGAATAACTCCTTTTCCAATAATATTACCACTACCAACACGGATTTTTTTTGTATGAAAGATGGTAGGTTCTTTAGTAGGAGTATCAGAATTTTCCATGATATTGTTATTGCCCAAATTGGCGATAACTTCCCCAGTTTCAGACATAACGACAAGCAGGCAAACAAACTAACACACAAGCAAACAAAAAGGCAAATAGAGAGGGAGGATAGAGAGAGAGAGGGCGAATAAAACGGCAAGGGTGAATTGGGGGGAGAGGAAAACGAGAGGCAAATGGCAAATAATGTAATGTGAGAGATAGGGATTGTGATGGGTACTTAGTATGTTGACTTTTTGCATAGACTCCCCGGCAACGGCGCCAGAAATCCTTCTTGCTATGTCTTGAGCTTGCGTTGGTTTTCCCCGAAGAGGAAGGGATGATGCAGCAGAGGAGCGTAAGTATTTCCCTCAGTTTTTGAGAACCAAGGTATCAATCCATTAGGAGCCCACTCTCAAGTCCCTCGTACCTGCACAAAGCGATAGCTACTCGCAACCAACACGATTAGGGGTTGTCAAGCCCTTCACGGTCACTTACGAGAGTGAGATCTGATAGATAGAATATTTTTGGTATTTTTGATATAAAGATGCAAAGTAAAAAGTAAAAGCAAACTAAATAGCAAAACAATATAAAAGTGATGGAGATTGATATGATGAGAATAGACCCGAGGGCCATAGGTTTCACTAGTGGCTTCTCTCAAGAGCATAAGTATTCTATGGTGGGTGAACAAATTACAGTTGAGCAATTGATAGAATTGAGCATAATTATGCGAATATCTAGGCATGGTCATGTATATAGGCATCACGTCCGTGACAAGTAGATCGAAACGATTCTGCATCTACTAATATTACTCCACTCATCGGCCGCTATCCAGCATGCATCTAGAGTATTAAGTTAAAAACAGAGTAACGCCTTAAGCAAGATGACATGATGTAGAGAGATAAATTCATTCAATATGAAATAAACCCCATCTTGTTATCCTTGATGGCAGCGATACAATACGTGCCTTGCTACCCCTTCTGTCACTGGGTAAGGACACCGCAAGATCGGACCCAAAGCTAAGCACTCCTCCCATGGCAAGAACTACCAATCTAGTTGGCCAAACCAAACGGATAATTCGAAGAGACTTGCAAAGATAACCAATCATGCATAAAAGAATTCAGAGAAGATTCAAATATTATTCATAGATAGACTTGATCATAAAACCACAATTCATCGGTCTCAACAAACACACCGCAAAAAGAAGATTACATCGAATAGATCTCCACAAGAGAGGGGGACAACTTTGTATTGAGATTCAAAGAGAGAGAAGAAGCCATCTAGCTACTAACTATGGACCCGAAGGTCTGAGGTAAACAACTCACACTTCATCGGAGGGGCTAGGATGATGTAGAAGCCCTCCGTGATGATGGCCCTCTTTCGGTTGAGCTCCGGAACAGGCCCCAAGATGGGATCTCGTGGATACAGAAAGTTGCGACGGTCGAATTAGGTTTTTGGCTCCTGTTCTGATTGTTTGGGGGTACGTGTGTATATATAGGAGGAAGGAGTACATCGGTGGAGCACCGAGGGGCCCACGAGGCAGGGGGCACACCCTAGGGGGGGGCACCCCCACCCTCGTGACCACCTCTTTGATCCCTTGCAGTAGGGTCCAAGTCTCCTGGATCATGTTCGGTGAGAAAATCACGTTTCCGAAGATTTTATTCCGTTTGGACTCCGTTTGATATTCCGTTTATCAGAAACACTGAAATAGGCAAAAAACAGCAATTTTGGGCTGGTCCTCCGGTTAATAGGTTAGTCCCAAAAATAATATAGAAGTGGAAAATAAAGCCCAATATAGTCCAACACTAGTGCCGAACCGGGCAATAGCACCGGTTCGTAAGGCCCTTTAGTGCTGGTTCCATAACCGACACTAAAGTGTGGGCACTAAAGCCCCCCCCCCTTTAGTATCGGTTCAGCACGAACTGGTGCTAAATGGCAACCACGTGGCACGAGCCAGCTCCGGGGGCCGGGAGCCCTTTAGTACCGGTTGGTAACTCCAACCGATACTAAAATGTTTGGGGTTTTTTTGGTTTTATGATTTCTTTTTCATTTAATTTTGTGTTTTCCATTTTAATTCTTTTTTGTTTGCTGGTATTTTACGATACTACACATTGTACACGTTTTGCATATATATATATATATATATATATATATATATATATATATATAAATAGAATTTCTAGTAGAACCAATCATATATATATCATCAATGTCTCACAAACCACCATATTAATTCACACATACACACATGTATAGCTGTATACAATTTCTCCTACATATGCATGTTGCCTTCGGAGCCAGTGGTATTGGCCTAATTGGTGCCTTCGGAGCACGATGACAATTGGAAGTGGTTCATGAAGGAAATATGCCCTAGAGGCAATAATAAAGTTATTATTTATTTCCTTATATCATGATAAATGTTTATTATTGATGCTAGAATTGTATTAACCGGAAACATAATACATGTGTGAATACATAGACAAACAGAGTGTCACTAGTATGCCTCTACTTGACTAGCTCGTTAATCAAAGATGGTTATGTTTCCTAACCATGAACAAAGAGTTGTTATTTGATTAACGAGGTCACATCATTAGTTGAATGATCTGATTGACATGACCCATTCCATTAGCTTAGCACCCGATCGTTTAGTATGTTGCTATTGCTTTCTTCATGACTTATACATGTTCCTATAACTATGAGATTATGCAACTCCCGTTTACCGGAGGAACACTTTGGGTACTACCAAACGTCACAACGTAAATGGGTGATTATAAAGGAGTACTACAGGTGTCTCCAATGGTAGATGTTGGGTTGGCGTATTTCGAGATTAGGATTTGTCACTCCGATTGTCGGAGAGGTATCTCTGGGCCCTCTCGGTAATACACATCACATAAGCCTTGCAAGCATTATAACTAAGATGTTAGTTGTGAGATGATGTATTACGGAACGAGTAAAGAGACTTGCCAGTAACAAGATTGAACTAGGTATTGGATTCCGACGATCGAATCTCGGGCAAGTAACATACCGATGACAAAGGGAACAACGTATGTTGTTATGCGGTCTGACCGATAAAGATCTTCGTAGAATATGTAGGAGCCAATATGGGCATCCAGGTCCCGCTATTGGTTATTGACCGGAGATGTGTCTCGGTCATGTCTACATTGTTCTCGAACCGTAGGGTCCGCACGCTTAACGTCACGATGACAGTTATTATGAGTTTATGCATTTTGATGTACCGAAGGTTGTTCGGAGTCCCGGATGTGATCACGGACATGACGAGGAGTCTCGAAATGGTCGAGACATAAAGATTGATATATTGGAAGCCTATGTTTGGACACCGGAAGTGTTCCGGGTGAAATCGGGATTTTACCGGAATACCGGGAGGGTTACTGGAACCCCCCGGGAGCCAAATGGGCCTACATGGGCCTTAGTGGAAAGGTGAGAGGGCTGCCCACAAGGGCTGCGCACCTCCCCCCTCCCCCTAGTCCTATTAGGACTAGGAGAAGGGGCCGGCCACCCTCTCTCTCTCTCCCCTTTAAGGAATCCTAGTTGGAATAGGATTGGAGGGGGGAGTCCTACTCCCGGTGGGAGTAGGACTCCTCCTGCGCCTCCAAGCTTGGCCGGCCAGCCCTCCCCCTCTCATCCTTTATATACGGGGGCAGGGGGCACCTCTAGACACACAAGTTGATCCTTGAGATCGTTCCTTAGCCGTGTGCGGTGCCCCCTGCCACCAAATTCCACCTCGATCATACCGTTGTAGTGCTTAGGCGAAGCCCTGCGTCGGTAGTACATCAAGATCGTCACCATGCCGTCGTGCTGACGGAACTCTTCCTCGACGCTTTGCTGGATCGGAGCCCGAGGATCGTCATCGAGCTGAACGTGTGCTAAGAACTCGGAGGTGCCGGAGTAACGGTGCTTGGATCGGTCGGATCGGGAAGACGTATGACTACTTCCTCTACGTTGTGTGATCGCTTCCGCAGTCGGTCTGCGTTGGTACGTAGACAACACTCTCCCCTCTCGTTGCTATGCATCACCATGATCTTGCGTGTGCGTAGGAATTTTTTTGAAATTACTATGTTACCCAACAGTGGCATCCGAGCCTAGGTTTTATGGTTTGATGTTATTTGCACGAGTAGAACACAAGTGAGTTGTGGGAGATACAAGTCATACTGCCTACCAGCATGTCATACTTTGGTTCGGCGGTATTGTTGGACGAGACGACCCGGACCAACCTTACGCGTACGCTTACGCGAGACCGGTTCCCTCGACGTGCTTTGCACATAGATGGCTTGCGGGCGACTGTCTCTCCAACTTTAGTTGAACCAAGTGTGGCTACGCCCGGTCCTTGAGAAGGTTAAAACGGAGTCTATTTGACGAACTATCGTTGTGGTTTTGATGCGTAGGTGAGATGAGTTCTTACTTAGGCCCGTAGCGGCCACGTAAAACTTGCAACTACAAAGTAGAGGACGTCTAACTTGTTTTTGCAGGGCATGTTGTGATGTGATATGGTTAAGGCATGATGCTGATTTTATTGTATGAGATGATCATGTTTTGTAACCAAGTTATCGGCAACTGGCAGGAGCCATATGGTTGTCGCTTTATTGTATGCAATGCAATCGCGATGTAATGCTTTACTTTATTACTAAGCGGTAGTGATAGTCGTGGAAGCATAAGATTGGCGAGACGACAACGATGCTACGATGGAGATCAAGGTGTCGCGCCGGTGACGATGGTGATCATGACGGTGCTTCGGAGATGGAGATCACAAGCACAAGATGATGATGGCCATATCATATCACTTATATTGATTGCATGTGATGTTTATCTTTTATACATCTTATCTTGCTTTGATTGACGGTAGCATTATAAGATGATCTCTCACTAAATTATCAAGAAGTGTTCTCCCTGAGTATGCACCGTTGCCAAAGTTCGTCGTGCCCGGACACCACGTGATGATCGGGTGTGATAAGATCTACGTCCATCAACAACGGGTGCAAGCCAGTTTTGCACACGCAGAATACTCAGGTTAAACTTGACGAGCCTAGCATATGCAGATATGGCCTCGGAACACAGAGACCGAAAGGTCGAGCGTGAATCATATAGTAGATATGATCAACATGACGATGTTCACCATTGAAAACTACTCCATCTCACGTGATGATCGGTTATGGTTTAGTTGATTTGGATCATGTGATCACTTAGAGGATTAGAGGGATGTCTATCTAAGTGGGAGTTCCTAAGTAATTTGATTAACTGAACTTAAACTTATCATGAACTTAGTACCTAATAGTATCTTGCTTGTTTATGTTGATAGATGGCTCGTGCTGTTGTTCCGTTGAATTTTAATGCGTTCCTTGAGAAAGCAAAGTTGAAAGATGATGGTAGCAATTACACGGACTGGGTCCGTAACCTGAGGATTATCCTCATTGCTGCACAAAAGAATTACGTCCTGGAAGCACCGCTGGGTGCCAGGCCTGCTGCTGGAGCAACGCCAGATGTTATGAACGTCTGGCAGAGCAAAGCTGATGACTACTCGATAGTTCAGTGTGCCATGCTTTACGGCTTAGAATCGGGACTTCGACGACGTTTTGAACGTCATGGAGCATATGAGATGTTCCAGGAGTTGAAGTTAATATTTCAAGCAAATGCCCGAATTGAGAGATATGAAGTCTCCAATAAGTTCTATAGCTGCAAGATGGAGGAGAACAGTTCTGTCAGTGAGCATATACTCAAAATGTCTGGGTATAATAATCACTTGATTCAGATGGGAGTTAATCTTCCAGATGATTGCGTCATTGATAGAATTCTCCAATCACTGCCACCAAGCTACAAGAGCTTCGTGATGAACTATAATATGCAAGGGATGAACAAGACTATTCCCGAGCTCTTCGCAATGCTGAAAGCTGCGGAGGTAGAAATCAAGAAGGAGCATCAAGTGTTGATGGTCAACAAGACCACTAGTTTCAAGAAAAAGGGCAAAGGGAAGAAGAAGGGGAACTTCAAGAAGAACAGCAAGCAAGTTGCTGCTCAAGAGAAGAAACCCAAGTCTGGACCTAAGCCTGAAACTGAGTGCTTCTACTGCAAGCAGACTGGTCACTGGAAGCGGAACTGCCCCAAGTATTTGGAAGATAAGAAGGATGGCAAGGTGAACAAAGGTATATGTGATATACATGTTATTGATGTGTACCTTACTAGAGCTCGCAATACCACCTGGGTATTTGATACTAGTTCTGTTGCTAATATTTGCAACTCGAAACAGGGACTACGGAATAAGCAGACGCTAGCGAAGGACGAGGTGACGATGCGCGTGGGAAACGGTTCCAAAGTCGATGTGATCGCGGTCGGCACGCTACCTCTACATCTACCTTCGGGATTAATATTAGACCTAAATAATTGTTATTTGGTGCCAGCGTTGAGCATGAACATTATATCTGGATCTTGTTTAATGCGAGACGGTTATTCATTTAAATCAGAGAATAATGGTTGTTCTATTTATATGAGTAATATCTTTTATGGTCATGCACCTTTGAAGAGTGGTCTATTCTTGTTGAATCTCGATAGTAGTGATACACATATTCATAATCTAGAAGCCAAAAGATGCAGAGTTGATAATGATAGTGCAACTTATTTGTGGCACTGCCGTTTAGGTCATATCGGTGTAAAGCGCATGAAGAAACTCCATACTGATGGGCTTTTGGAACCACTTGATTATGAATCACTTGGTACTTGCGAACCGTGCCTCATAGGCAAGATGACTAAAACACCGTTCTCCGGTACTATGGAGAGAGCAACAGATTTATTGGAAATCATACATACCGATGTATGTGGTCCGATGAATATTGAGGCTCGTGGCGGATATCATTATTTTCTCACCTTCACAGATGATTTAAGCAGATATGGGTATATCTACTTAATGAAACATAAGTCTGAAACATTTGAAAAGTTCAAGGAATTTCAGAGTGAAGTTGAAAATCATCGTAACAAGAAAATAAAGTTTCTACGATCTGATCGTGGAGGAGAATATTTGAGTTACGAGTTTGGTGTACATTTGAAAAATTGTGGAATAGTTTCGCAACTCACGCCACCCGGAACACCACAGCGTAATGGTGTGTCCGAACGTCGTAATCGTACTTTACTAGATATGGTGCGATCTATGATGTCTCTTACTGATTTACCGCTATCGTTTTGGGGTTATGCTTTAGAGACGGCCGCATTCACGTTAAATAGGGCACCATCAAAATCCGTTGAGACGACGCCTTATGAACTATGGTTTGGCAAGAAACCAAAGTTGTTGTTTCTTAAAGTTTGGGGCTGCGATGCTTATGTGAAAAAGCTTCAACCTGATAAGCTCGAACCCAAAGTGGAGAAATGTGTCTTCATAGGATACCCAAAGGAGACTGTTGGGTATACCTTCTATCACAGATCCGATGGAAAGACATTCGTTGCTAAGAATGGATCATTTCTAGAGAAGGAGTTTCTCTCGAAAGAAGTGAGTGGGAGGAAAGTAGAACTTGACGAGGTAACTGTACCTGCTCCCTTATTGGAAAATAGTACATCACAGAAAACTGTTTCTGCGACACCTATACCAATTAGTGAGGAAGCTAATGATGATGATCATGAAACTTCAGGACAAGATACTACTGAACCACGTAGATCAACCAGAGTGAGATCCGCACCAGAGTGGTACGGTAATCCAATTCTGGAAGTCATGCTACTAGATCATGATGAACCTACGAACTATGAAGAAGCGATGGTGAGCCCAGATTCCGCAAAGTGGCTTGAGGCCATGAAATCTGAGATGGGATCCATGTATGAGAACAAAGTATGGACTTTGGTTGACTTGCCCGATGATTGGCAAGCAATTGAGAATAAATGGATCTTCAAGAAAAAGACTGATGCTGACGGTAATATTACTGTCTATAAAGCTCGACTTGTCGCAAAAGGTTTTCGACAAGTTCAAGGGGTTGACTACGATGAGACCTTCTCACCAGCGATGCTTAAGTCCGTCAGAATCATGTTAGCAATTGCCGCATTTTATGATTATGAAATATGGCAGATGGATGTCAAAACTGCATTCCTGAATGGATTTCTGGAAGAAGAGTTGTATATGATGCAACCAGAAGGTTTTGTCGATCCAAAGGGAGCTAACAAAGTGTGCAAACTCCAGCGATCCATTCATGGACTGGTGCAAGCATCTCGGAGTTGGAATAAACGCTTTGATAGTGTGATCAAAGCATTTGGCTTTATACAGACTTTTGGGGAAGCCTGTATTTACAAGAAAGTGAGTGGGAGCTCTGTAGCATTTCTGATATTATATGTGGATGACATATTGCTGATTGGAAATGATATAGAATTTCTAGATAGCATAAAGGGATACTTGAATAAAAGTTTTTCGATGAAAGACCTCGGGGAAGCTGCTTACATATTAGGCATAAAGATCTATAGAGATAGATCAAGACACTTAATTGGACTTTCACAAAGCACATACCTTGACAAGATTTTGAAGAAGTTCAAAATGGATCAAGCAAAGAAAGGGTTCTTTCCTGTGTTACAAGGTGTGAAGTTGAGTCAGACTCAATGCCCGACCACTACAGAAGATAGAGAGAAAATGAAAGATGTTCCCTATGCTTCAGCCATAGGCTCTATCATGTATGCAATGCTGTGTACCAGACCTGATGTGTGCCTTGCTATAAGTTTAGCAGGGAGGTACCAAAGTAATCCAGGAGTGGATCACTGGACAGCGGTCAAGAACATCCTGAAATACCTGAAAAGGACTAAGGACATGTTTCTCGTATAAGGAGGTGACAAAGAGCTCACCGTAAGAGGTTACATTGATGCAAGCTTTGACACTGATCCGGACGATTCTAAATCGCAAACCAGATACGTGTTTACTTTAAACGGTGGAGCTGTCAGTTGGTGCAGTTCTAAACAAAGCATCGTAGCGGGATCTACATGTGAAGCGGAGTACATAGCTGCTTCGGAAGCAGCGAACGAAGGAGTTTGGATGAAGGAGTTCATATCCGATCTAGGTGTCATACCTAGTGCATCGGGTCCAATGAAAATCTTTTGTGACAATACTGGTGCAATTGCTTTGGCAAAGGAATCCAGATTTCACAAAAGGACCAAACACATCAAGAGACGCTTCAACTCCATCCGGGATCTAGTCCAGGTGGGAGACATAGAGATTTGCAAGATACATACGGATCTGAATGTTGCAGACCCGTTGACTAAGCCTCTTCCACGAGCAAAACATGATCAACACCAAGGCTCCATGGGTGTTAGAATCATTACTGTGTAATCTAGATTATTGACTCTAGTGCAAGGGGGAGACTGAAGGAAATATGCCCTAGAGGCAATAATAAAGTTATTATTTATTTCCTTATATCATGATAAATGTTTATTATTGATGCTAGAATTGTATTAACCGGAAACATAATACATGTGTGAATACATAGACAAACAGAGTGTCACTAGTATGCCTCTACTTGACTAGCTCGTTAATCAAAGATGGTTATGTTTCCTAACCATGAACAAAGAGTTGTTATTTGATTAACGAGGTCACATCATTAGTTGAATGATCTGATTGACATGACCCATTCCATTAGCTTAGCACCCGATCGTTTAGTATGTTGCTATTGATTTCTTCGTGACTTATACATGTTCCTATAACTATGAGATTATGCAACTCCCGTTTACTGGAGGAACACTTTGGGTACTACCAAACGTCACAACGTAACTGGGTGATTATAAAGGAGTACTACAGGTGTCTCCAATGGTAGATGTTGGGTTGGCATATTTCGAGATTAGGATTTGTCACTCCGATTGTCGGAGAGGTATCTCTGGGCCCTCTCGGTAATACACATCACATAAGCCTTGAAAGCATTATAACTAAGATGTTAGTTGTGAGATGATGTATTACGGAACGAGTAAAGAGACTTGCCAGTAACGAGATTGAACTAGGTATTGGATACCGACGATCGAATCTCGGGCAAGTAACATACCGATGACAAAGGGAACAACGTATGTTGTTATGCGGTCTGACCGATAAAGATCTTCTTAGAATATGTAGGAGCCAATATGGGCATCCAGGTCCTGCTATTGGTTATTGACCGGAGACGTGTCTCGGTCATGTCTACATTGTTCTCGAACCGTAGGGTCCGCACGCTTAACGTTACGATGACAATTATTATGAGTTTATGCATTTTGATGTACCGAAGGTTGTTCGGAGTCCCGGATGTGATCACGGACATGACGAGGAGTCTCGAAATGGTCGAGACATAAAGATTGATATATTGGAAGCCTATGTTTGGACACCGGAAGTGTTCCGGGTGAAATCGGGATTTTACCGGAATACCGGGAGGGTTACCGGAACCCCCCGGGAGCCAAATGGGCCTACATGGGCCTTAGTGGAAAGGTGAGAGGGCTGCCCACAAGGGCTGCGCACCTCCCCCCTCCCCCTAGTCCTATTAGGACTAGGAGAAGGGGCCGGCCACCCTCTCTCTCTCCCCTTTAAGGAATCCTAGTTGGAATAGGATTGGAGGGGGGAGTCCTACTCCCGGTGGGAG
This sequence comes from Triticum monococcum, assembly GCA_034509565.1. Classification (NCBI taxonomy): domain Eukaryota; kingdom Viridiplantae; phylum Streptophyta; class Magnoliopsida; order Poales; family Poaceae; genus Triticum; species Triticum monococcum. The sequence goes on along the minus strand of CM067841.1, from coordinate 31,207,048 downwards.
TAGGACTCCTCCTGCGCCTCCAAGCTTGGCCGGCCAGCCCTCCCCCTCTCATCCTTTATATCCGGGGGCAGGGGGCACCTCTAGACACACAAGTTTATCCTTGAGATCGTTCCTTAGCCGTGTGCGGTGCCCCCTGCCACCAAATTCCACCTCGATCATACCGTTGTAGTGCTTAGGCGAAGCCCTGCGTCGGTAGTACATCAAGATCGTCACCATGCCGTCGTGCTGACGGAACTCTTCCTCGACGCTTTGCTGGATCGGAGCCTGAGGATCGTCATCGAGCTGAACATGTGCTAAGAACTCGGAGGTGCCGGAGTAACGGTGCTTGGATCGGAAGGATCGGGAAGACGTACGACTACTTCCTCTATGTTGTGTGATCGCTTCCGCAGTCGGTCTGCGTTGGTACGTAGACAACACTCTCCCCTCTCGTTGCTATGCATCACCATGATCTTGCGTGTGCGTAGGAAATTTTTTGAAATTACTACGTTACCCAACAGTTCATGACCTGGTAGATGGGGGCGGTAGCGGGTAATAGTATTCTCCGTTTGAATTTATGACCTGGTCGAGCAAAAATCCCACTATTTCCTCTTGAAGTGCTTCTACGCGCTCCGTTTCTAGGAGCTTGCGCCGCACCTCTGTGAACTGTTAAGAAGGAGATCAATATGCATGTGTATTAGTTGTGTGACTAGATATCGATAATGGTGTAAAAATTGTGAATAGTGTTCTGACAAGCATACCCATTCCTGTCTTTGAGATCTGCTCCTTTCGGACGCCATCATGCGAATGTTCTCGCAAACGCAGAATGCACACAGATCAGTCCCCTGCGCCTGCTTCAGGGCCTTTATTACGAGAATGGAATTTAATTTGATCATATAATAATTAATCAAGCATGATAATTAAAGAGATGGCAGCTAGCTAGCTAGCTAGTCCTACTTAATTACTTACCTTGGGTCGAAACCATTTCAGCTGTCGTTTCCATTCGCCTTCCGTGATGCTGATGAACCTTGCCCAAGCCCTGCCCGCCGACAAATAAAATGAATAAAGGGGTTATTAGTTCATATCATGAAATGACGAACTAAATAGGCCGAGATATATAGTTAATAATGATTGAAATTACCTGTTGACTATCCCAAACAAGATGTTCTAGTCACTATTTGCTTTGAGTAGTGAGTCCAGTATTTGAACTATTTCGGCGTCAACTTTAATGATACACAAGATCCAGTGAAATCTGCATGCACACATGTTTGCATGTCTTAATTAAGTGGGCATATGTAAGCAAAAACATGTAGCTAGCTAGTAGGCAAAAACAGAGAATTTGTAGTACAAGAAAGTGTGACTCACTGGAAGTTGTAAGGAAGTAGTATATCTTCATTGTATTTGAGGCGCTTCAAGAACTCTAGCATGCTGTCCTCTACTTGCTTTTCATGATGCTTGTTTATTTTCCATGTGTATTCATTAACGGTGTTTGGGTCAATGAACCCAATGCCATAGCGTCCACCTTTTCTCATTTCATACATCTTCATCCTGCATAATACCACAAAAAAGAATATAGTGAGGATAATTACAGGTAATGATTGATCAAAAGGATCACTACAGCTAGCTTGAGACTTAAATTACAGAAAGAAATCACTTACAGACAATAGCAACTAACGATAGATTTGTCGAGTGCGTCTTGATTGTATAACTGAAACAATTCAGAATACTCAACGGTCACGGGTTTCTGATGGTAGTAATGATCCTTCTTGACTTGCACCATGAGGGACTCTCGATCGGATCTCTTGGTAATGTCCATGTACCATTGATGCAATTCATACATTCTCGTTGGGAGCTTCTTGACCTCTTCTGGCTTGACCAAAGGTTGGCCCCGGGCATATTTCCGTTTTATTTCCTCCTCTGTAAGCACAGGCATGTCCTCGATCTCGAGGAGTTGTCCAATAGTGATTTTGAGAGTTTCAGCCTACATTATATGCTCCTGGGTTATTACCACATCACCCACCTCGGGAACGTAAATTGTTTGCCCACAATAATATTGGGCGCGCGTACTGTCACATGTTGTTGGCGGCACAACAAGCGGGGGGATCGATTGCGCCGCCTATTCTCCCAGCTGGGCAACGGTTTTCCCGCATTTTTTGACAGCTGCTTGTTGTTTGCTCGAGCTCGAGCTCGCCTCCTTCTGTAGACGTTGTCGATGTAACTTCCTGATGTGGCGCTCATAGTCTGTGTCAACAGGCTTAGGAGCTGGTGGTTGAGCCATACGAATGAAGTGGTCAACTACTTCCACAGGCACTTCCTCCCTTGGCGGCGGTGGCTGTTTCGGTCCAAAATGGGCGTCGACTTCTGCCCACACTATGGCATTGGTTTGCTCCTCGGTCCTGTCGTAAGCCTTCTCAGGAAGAGGAGTAGTGAGGTTTGGACCATATTTATATCGCTTGCCTCTGCCTGTACTTCCTATACTATGACCTCGACTCGTACCGCTACGCACCATAGCTGCGGGGTGTCTCTTCTGCGATTGCTGAGGCGGCGGAGACGGCTGACGGGGTTGAGTTGGACGAGGAGGAGTGGCCTGAAGCTGTGCCGGACTTGGAGGAGGAGTGGCCTGAGGTTGTGCCGGACTTGGAGGAGGATTGGATGTCTTACGCTGTGTCGGACTTGGAGGAGGAGTGGCCTGACACTTTGCCGGACATGGAGGAGGAGGAGTGGCCTCACGCGTTGGTGGACTTGGATGAGCGGGAGTCTGCTGACTCGGTGGCAGACTTCGACGAGGAGTCGGTGACGCGGTGTCGGTGGCCTTCAAAAGATGATGCAATCCTTTCTCCATAGGATGATACGATGTTTGGCATCTCCGAGTGTGTGCTCCTCGTCACCTCCGGGAATGTCAAGCTCTAGCCCCGAATATTGGTCCACCACCTCATCAACCACGACACGAGCATAGCCTGCTGGAATCGGGTTGCAATGGAAGGTTGCATCGGGGGAATTTGTATAAGCAACGCCGTCCGCCACCTTGAAGGATATGTTCTTAATTTTGAAGTGTAGCTCGCAGTTAGTGTTCTCCACGATGTCATCCATGGGGTATCTATCCAGCATTGCGTCAAACGGGGTGGAACCCACGCTGCTTCTCGGCATGGATGGGGCGGTGGTATCCAATGCTGGATCATCCGCTAGCTGCTGCAGCTGCTGAGACCCCCTTTGCTGGCTAAGTGAGTCGATCTGCTCCTGCTACCGCTGGAATTTGACTACCAAGTCCACGTGCGCTGATTCTAGGCCTTGAAGGCGTTCATAGTCCAGCTTCCTCTTCTCCTCCTCCATCTTCCTCAGCTTCTCCTCCGCAATCTTCCTTCTCGCACGGGTTCTGTAGTCGGCGTTCCAGTCCGAAAACCCCTCATACCACGGAATAGCGCCCTTGCCTCATGTTCTTCCCGGGTGTTCAGGATTTCCCAGGGCACGCGTAAGCTCGTCGTTCTCTCTGTTGGGCTGGAACACCCCCGTTCGAGCCTCTTCTAGTGCAACAAGTATATTATCGTCGGCTCCGTTCAGACATGCCTTCGTCGAAAATTTGCCTGTTTTCGGGTCCAACTCCCCCCCATGCGCATAGAACCAAGTCCTGCACCTGGGGGGCCAGCTCTTAGTAACCGGAGTGACACCTGCATCCTCCATCTCTTTCTCAGACTTATCCCACTTAGGCATTGCCACCGCGTAGCCACCTGGCCCCAGCTTATGGAACTTATCCTTTTTCGGCATTCTTCTTGTTTATTCTCGACCGTTCCTTACCTAATTCTGAATCCTTGAATTTCACGAAATCGTCCCAATGAGCACTTTGATTCTCTAGTGTTCCCTCGAATACTGGAGTCTTCCTTCCTCCCTTGACGTACTTGTCCCATTCACGATTCTTGTGGTTCTTGAATGCAACCTCCATCTTCCTAAGAGTAGCGTCCTTGACTTTTTGCACATCTGCTTCTGTGAAATGATCTGGTAGGGTGAAATGTTCCATCAGAGTATCCCAAAGCAGACTTCTTTGTCTGTCATCGACAAAAGTAAGATCTGGACGTGGCTTTGCTGGCTCTCTCCATTCTTGAAGGGAGATTGGGAGTTGGTCCTTCACAAGAACTCCGCACTGACGAATGAACTTGTCCGCAATCTTCTTAGGCGCTAATGGTTCGCCATTAGGTTTGATTGCCTCGATATTATACTTTACGCCCTCCTTCAACTTTTTGTTCGGGCCTCGCTTCGTCCTGTTGCCTGAAGATTTGCTCGATCCGGATGGCTGAAAGAAGAAAGATCGATTCGTTAATATATCTTGAACTCATTTAAAACATGTGATGATCACCAGATGCCTGCTTATATAAATATATATACCTCATCAATTCGGTCATTGTCATAATCGTAGTTCATGACTTCATCAATTCGGTCGTCGCGATCGAATATCATATAACCCTCTCCGGTGTTGTTTAGAAATTCGGAGCCGTCATAATCTTCTTCATTCTGTTCTCCCTCTCTGTCGGTATTGTCCGCCATAGCTTTTATTTAACTATGCCAAAAGAAATATAAAACAATTTAGTATTCAAATTACATCGTCTCGAATAATAGATATAATCTCGAATACATCGTCTCGAATAATAGATATAATCTCGAATACATCGTCTCGAATAATATATAATATTGAATAGTACATCACTGGCTAGGTAGCTAATTAAAGATCGAATACTACAAAAGAATCTAGGACACTCGCGGTTCCTGCAGCGCGGGCGGTGGACACCCAAAGAGAAGGAACCCTCACAGGATCATAGCTGAAGTGAGATTCCTGAAGAAACTGCCATGTATTGGAGAACCTGCCGCCCTCTAACGCAACCATGTAGCGGTGGACGTGCTCGTCCTCCTCCCTGACATGGCGACGTACCACCTCCGGCGGGGCCGGCTCCCTCCGCCCGAAACTGGCCCACGCGAACGCCACCAAACGAGATCAGGGTCGACAACGGGACCCGGGGCCGGGTTCCTCATCAAGCGGCGCGCCCCTCCAAGCAGCACCTCCCAGTGCCAGCCCGGCGGAGCCCAGTCCCGGAAGTCCCGGACATGGGTCAGTCAGACGTCGTCGCGGATGGGTCGACGGCGAGGATGCGGGCCGGGCATCGTCGAGAACAAATACTAGCTATATGCTCGCAAAAAGTAACATTTTTTTAATGATTGGATTTTGATAACTAAAATTTCTAACATTTCTATATAACACTAATTATGCTATCATTGCATATGTCAAAATTCTATATGTTATTTCATACTAATTAAGCATCTAACACTAAAAACAGAAAACACAACTTTTATACATCCAAACTGAAAAACAGCATTATATAAAAAATTTCCATACTAATTAAACACTAATTATATCCATCTAACATGCATTCATACATATATACTAGTGAAAAAAGAATAATCTAAAAAATCTAAACTAATTAAACATACAAAATACATATATACTAATATATACATGCATTAATTCAATATGTACGTGTGTGTGTGTGTGTGTTCATCATGCTTGTGTGTGTGTGTATGGGCTCGGGGAGGGGCGGCGCCCATGGTGGCCGCCGGGGGCGAGGGAGAGGGGTTAGAGGGGGAGAGCTCACAGCGGGGCGACGGCGACGGCGAGGCGACGGCCGAGGGCGGTGATGGGCTGGGGCGTGACGCGGGGGCGGGGACGCGGGGACGGGCCCGGGGCGGCGACGGGGACGGGGGCGGTGACGGGGACGGCGACGGCGCCGATCGATCGGGGCGCGCGGGCGGTGCTTCAATGGGGAAACAAAGGAAGAAACAGAGGGAGAATGAAATTTTCGTAAGTGTTGTATATATAGAAGGCACCTTTAGTACCGGTTGGAGCCACCAACCGGTACTAAAGGCCTGTTTTGACCAGGCCAAGCGGTGGGAACCGCACCGCCTTTAGTGTTGGTGGCTCCAACCGGTACTAAAGGCCCCCCTTTAGTACCGGTTGGTGCCACGAACCGGTACTAAAGGGGGTGCGTTGGCGCAGGTGCGGTGCGCAAGTTTAGTCCCACCTCGCTAGCCGAGGGGCGACCGCACTGGTTTATAAACCCCCGTGCGGTAGCTCTCCCGAGCTCCTCTCCAAAGCAGGCCTACTGGGCCTACATGTTCTGTGCTGCCCTGTTGGCCTACTGGGCCTTTGCGGGCCTGCATCCTAGCCCAACAACAGGTTGGGTTTCTAGTCGTATGCAGGCCGCTCTGGCCTAGTAGGCGGGCTTTTATTTTTATTTTTTTGCTTTATTTATTTTTGAGTTGTTTTTTGTGTATTTAGAGTTTCTTTGTGAATATTTTAGCTTTAGGTACAGAAAATTACAAACTTTCTGTTAGTGCCCGTAGTTTTCAAATTTGAATAGTTTAAATTTTGAATTATTTGAAATTAGTGTGAATCACTAGTTTGTGAATAACTTAACTTTAAAAATCAGTAAAGGCATGAGAGAATTTGTTTGCACATAAAATTTCTTCGTGTTTCAAATGCCAAAACACATAATTAACTACCCTAACTATTACAGAGATTCCCTTCTGGGTGTGAAACACAGAAGAAAGTGATGACAGTGAAGCCGATCACATCCCAGATCTTTGGGTGTGAAACTTTTTCTTCGCGTGTGTCCCTTTGCGCCGTAACCATGGAAAATCTTCATCATTTAACGGGATGCTCGGGTCAATATTCACTATGAATGGAGCAATTTCATCAAACTTTTCGTAATCTTCTGACTTGTCTGTCTTGTCATCCACTCCCACGATGTTTCTCTTCCCAGAAAGAACTATGTGCCGCTTTGGCTCATCGTACGATGCATTTGCTTCCTTATTTTTTCTTTTTCTTGGCTTGGTAGACATGTCCTTCACATAGAAAACCTGTGCCACATCATTGGCTAGGACGAATGGTTCGTCTGCATACGCAAGATTGTTGAGATCCATTGTTGTCATTCCCTACTGCGGGTCTTCCGTTACCCCACCTCGTGTCATATTGACCCATTTGCACTGAAACAAAGGGACCTTCAAACCACGTCGATAGTCAAGTTCCCATATGTCCTGTATATAACCATAATATGTTTCCTTTCCCGTCTTGGTTTCTGCATCAAAGCGGACACCAATGTTTTGGTTAGTGCTCTTCTTATCTTGGGCGATCGTGTAAAATGTATTACCATTTATCTCGTACCCTTTGAAAGTCATTATATTCGAAGATGGTAACTGGGACAGCAAGTACAAGTCATCTTCAATAGAGGTGTCATGCATGGTACGTGTCTGCATCTAGCTGGCGAAACTCCTGGTTTGTTCACGTGTAATCCAGTCATCAGACCGCTCCAAGTGTTTGGAGCGTAGCAAATTCTTGTGTTCATCCATATACGGAGCCACCAAGGTGGAATTCTGTAGAACTGTGTAGTGTCCTTCAGTGAGAGAATGTCCGTCCATACATATTATTTGTTCCCCTCCTAGCGTGCCTTTTCCATCCAGTCTACCCTTATGCCGCGATTCAGGAACACCAATCGGCTTAAGGTCAGGAATAAAGTCAATACAAAACTCAATGACCTCCTCATTTTGACGGCCCTTGGAGATGCTTCCTTCTGGCCTAGCATGGTTATGAACATATTTCTTTAAGACTCTCATGAACCTCTCAAAGGGGAACATATTGTGTAGAAATACAGGACCCAAAACGTTAATCTCTTCGCATAGGTGAACTAGGACGTGTGTCATGATGTTGAAGAAGGATGGTGGGAACACCAACTCGAAACTGACAAGACATTGCACCAAATCATTCTCTAACCTTGGTATGATTTCTGGATCGATTACCTTCTGAGAGATTGCATTGAGAAATGCACATAGCTTCACAATGGCTAATCGAACGTTTTCCGGTAGAAGCCCCCTCAATGCAACCGGAAGCAGTTGCGTCATAATCACGTGGCAATCATGAGACTTTAGGTTCTGGAACTTTTTCTCTGCCATGTTTATTATTCCCTTTATATTCGACGAGAAGCCAGACGGTACCTTAATACTGATCAGGCATTCAAAGAAGATTTCCTTCTCTTCTTTGGTAAGAGCATAGCTTGCATGACCCTGATGTATGCCGTCTTTTCCGTGCATACGTTGCTGGCCCTCTCGTGCCTCAGGTGTATCTTTTGTCTTCCCATACACGCCCAAGAAGCCAAGCAGGGTCACACAAAGATTCTTCGTCACGTGCATCACGTCGATTGCGGAGCGGACCTCTAGGTCTTTCCAATAGGGCAGGTCCCAAAATATAGATTTCTTCTTCCACATGGGTGCGCGTCTGTCAGCGTCATTCGGAACAGGTTGTCCACCAGGACCCTTTCCAAAGACCACCTTCAAATCCTTGACCATATCATGTACATTAGCACCAGTACGGTGGCAAGGCTTCGTACGGTGATCCGCCTCACCTTTGAAATGCTTGCCTTTCTTTCTTACGGGATGCCTGCTCGGAAGAAATCGACGATGTCCCAGGTACACATTCTTCTTACAATTAGCCAAATATATACTGTCGGTATCGTCCAAACAGTGCATGCATGCGCGGTATCCCTTGTTTGTCTGTCCTGAAAGGTTACTGAGAGCAGGCCAATCATTGATGGTCACGAACAGCAACGCCTTTAGGTCAAATTCTTCCCCCATGTGCTCATCCCATGCACGTACACCTGTTCCATTCCACAGTTGTAAGAGTTCTTCAACTAATGGCCTTAGGTACACATCAATGTCGTTGCCGGGTTTCTTAGGGCCTTGGATGAGCACTGGCATCATAATGAACTTCCGCTTCATGCACAACCAAGGAGGAAGGTTATACAAATATAGAGTCACAGGCCAGGTGCTATGGTTGCTGCTCTGCTCCCCAAAAGGATTAATGCCATCTGTGCTTAGACCAAACCATACGCTCCTTGCGTCATCTGCAAACTCCTTCCCATACTTTCTTTCGATTTTTCTCCACTGCGACCCGTCAGCAGGTACTCTCAACTTTCCGTCTTTCTTACGGTCTTCTCTGTGCCATCGCATCGCCTTGGCATGCTCTTTGTTTTGGAACAAACGTTTCAACCGTGGTATTATAGGAGCATACCACATCACCTTGGCAGGAATCTTCTTCCTAGCGTGCTCGCCCTCGACATCACCAGGGTCATCGCGGATGATCTTATAGCGCAATGCACCACATACCGGGCAAGCGTTCAAATCTTCGTACTCACCGCGGTAGAGGATGCAATCATTAGGGCATGCATGTATCTTCTGCACCTCTAACCCTAGAGGGCAGACAACCTTCTTTGCTTCGTACGTACTCTCGGGCAATTCGTTGTCCTTTGGAAGCATATCCTTTATCATTACCAGCAACTTTCCAAATCCCTTGTCAGATACACCATTCTCTGCCTTCCATTGCAGCAATTCCAGTGTGGTGCCCAGCTTTTTCTTGTCACCTACGCAATTCGGGTACAACAATTTTTTGTGATCCTCTAACATGCGCTGCAACTTCTTCTTCTCCAAATCACTTGCGCAGTTTCTCTTTGCATCGGCAATGGCCCAACCTAGATCATCAACGGGCTCATCTGATGCCTCTTCTTCAGCTTCTTCCCGCATTGCCGGCTCAGCTTCTTCCCGCATTACCGGCTCAGCTTCTTCCCCCATTGTTGTATCATCGTATTCAGGGAACCCATGGCCAGGATAGCTGTCGTTGTCCTCTTCTTCTTCATTGTCTTCCATCATAACCCCTCTTTCTCCGTGCTTGGTCCAAACATTATAGTGGGGCATGAAACCGGACTTAAACAGGTGGACGTGAATGGTTCTTGACGTAGAGTAATTGTGACCATTCTTACAACCAGCGCATGGACAAGGCATAAAACCATCCGCCTGCTTATTTGCCTCAGCCACAAGCAGAAAAGTATGCACGCCCTCAACGAACTGGGGAGAGCATCGGTCATCGTACATCCATTGCCGGCTCATCTTCATTACACAACACCGAATAGACCAAATTAATACAAGTTCATACATAAAGTTCATACGACACTTAAATGCAACAAACAAATAACTCTCTAGCTAAAGCATTTAAATGCAACAACAAATGCGATCAAGATCGCAACTAAGGTAACAATGGATCCAACAGCATAATGATACCAAGCCTCACTATCGATGGCATATTTTCTAATCTTTCTAATCTTCAAGCACATTTTCTCCATCTTGATCTTGTGATCATCGACGACATCGGCAACATGCAACTCCAATTCCATCTTCTCCCCCTCAGTTCTTTTCAATTTTTCTTTCAAGTACTCGTTTTCTCTTTCAACTAAATTTAACCTCTCGACAATAGGGTTGGTTGGAATTTCCGGTTCACATACCTCCTAGAAAAAATTGCATATAAATCAAATACTAGCACACACACACACACACACACACACACACACACACACACATATATATATATATATATATATCCTCCCAAATTACTAAACTCACAAATTAATCACTATATAAAGCATTGCAAGAGCTAATCTAGCAATGAGAGATGAAAGGACAAAGTTGCTAACCTTTGTGATCATTTGAATGGATGGGGGCCTTCAAATCTTGACAAATTTTGGGCAAAATGTGTGATGAGCAGAGTGAGCTCGGGTGGACGAAGGGTTTATGTAGGACGACCTTTAGTACCGGTTCGTGCCAAGAACCGATACTAAAGGGGCTGGAGGGGCCCCAGTCTGACAACATCCTGCCAGCACTCTCATTAGTACCGGTTCGTGGCACGAACCGGTGCTAAAGGTTCGCCATGAACCAGTACTAATGAAAGCGGCCCGGCTAGCCGTTGGAACCGGCACTAATGTATACATTAGTGCCGGCTCAAATACAAACCGGCACTAATGTGCTTCACGTTTGACCCTTTTTCTACTAGTGCAAAACAGTAGATAATATAGCATGGAGCAATCAAAAATTATAGATACGTTGGAGACGTATCAACCTCATATGCTTCATCTTTTTAATATCTTTCATGAGTATGATGGAAAGGAAAATTGTGCCAAAGTGTTAGAAGAAGAATGCATTAAAATGTTTGGCACTAAATCTTTGAATGATTAGCATCATTGCAATGTTGCTAGTATAAACTCCTTGAATATCCATAGTACTAATTTAATGATGATTGCACTAGTTATGATGAAAATGTCTTCTATAAACATGTCAATTTTTGTGGAGTGCATTGGGTTTGCAAGTACATACCAAATAGGGAAGATAGATATTGCAAGAGGCATAAGCATTTAGAAACTAAATGGTTGCAATAAAGGCTAGATGTTTGTGCTGAAAGATTCAATATCTATCGCCATCCTTGTGAACTTTGCAATGAACATGGTCATTTAAAGCTCCAATGCTATTAGTTTCATGATCAAGTCATGTCCAAAAATTGTGATAACTTGATTACCCTTGAGCATCATAAAGAGCTTAGTCTTCTTTTGGGTTATGAAGAACATATAACTGAGGGTATTCCAAAATTTAATCTCGATAAATTTCTTGATTTTGATCTAGAGGAAATTTATATGTATTGTGTGGTGAATTGTATTGAAAATCCTTAAATTGCCAATTACATAAAGAAAAGAAAACAAATAGAAGATGAAGAGAATACTAATGAAAGGGAAGAGACTTCCCAATATCCTCCTATTATTTCTTATGATGAATCAGGTAACGAGGAGGAGCCTTCTATTCAAGCAATCTCATTAATAAGGAGCTCCAAAAAGAGGATTGAACCCACACATGATGTGGTGAAGAAGAAGAAAAGAAAAAGGAAGAGAGGTAAAAAGATATCTCTCCCAAATAATGTTGCTTCTATTATTGTTTTTCCTCATGAAAATATAATTGTGGAAGATGATGCACTTGATGATGATCTCATTATGCCTATAGCTTGCTATGATGATTATGATTGGGAAGATAATGATACTTCTTATGATCTTGGAAATCTTTTTGGCAGTTGCTTGGAAGAATATGATAATTGCTATACTATTGGTGCTATCCATACTATTGATGATGAAAGTGATTATGTTTATGATATGAAAAGGCCCAAGCTTGGGGATGCTATGTTTGATGAAGATGATGTTTTTGAGAATATATTTGCTGCAATTAATGTTTGTCCCAAGCTTGGGGAAGCCATGTTTAATGAAGATGATACATTTAGTCTCCCAAGTTTTGATATGCAAATTTATAATGATGATAGCATGCCTCCTACTTATGATGATTATATTGATGAAAGTGGGTTTGGAAGAGTGTCAACTTTAGGAAATAATGATCCCACTATTTTGGAGGTTGTTGAATCTTATTAGGATAATTATGAAATTGGATTTGGAGAGGTCATGACTTTATTTAGTAATGATTCCACTATCTTGGAAAAGGTTTCAATCGATTATGATGAGAACAAAGTTGCTACTTATGATAATTATTGTGATGATACATATGCTATAAAAAGTAGAGATGTTTATATTTATAAAACTTGTCATGATTATGATTACCCTTTTTCTGAACATTACTCTTTTAATGTGGAAACAATTTATAGTATTCAAGTCTCTTATGATACTCCCACTATCCCGAATGAGAAGAATTTTGCTTATGTGGAGAGTAGTAAATTTTCTATGCTCATAGATCATGAAAAGAATGCTTTATGTGATAGTTATATTGTTGAATTCATTCATGATGCTACAGAAAATAATTATGAGGGAGGAACATATGCTTGTATGAATTGCAATAATATCAAGTTTCCTCTCTATGTGCTTAAAGTTTTGAAATTATGCTTGTTTTACCTTCCTATGAAAGTTGATTCTTGTTCCCATAATTTGTTACTCACAAAATTCCTATGCATAGGAAGTGGGTTAGACTTAAATGTGCTAGTCATATTCTTCATGATGCTCGCTTTATGTTTCAATTCTTATCTTTTATGTGAGTATCATTGAAATCATCATGCCTAGCTAGGGGCGTTAAATGATAGCGCTTGTTGGGAAGCAACCCAATTTTATTTTTGTTCCTTGATTTTTGTTCCTGTTTAGTAATAAATAATTCATCTAGACTCTGTTTAGATGCGGTTTTATGTTTTAATTAGTGTTTGTTTCAAGTAGAAGGGAAGACTTGGGGAAAGTCTTTGCGATCTTGCTGTAAAAAAACAGAAACTTTAGCGCTCACGAGAATTGCTGCCATTTTTTACTGGAGAGTGCAATTTAGTTAATACTTTTTGAAGATGATTAATAGATAAATTACTCAGGTCCACCAATTTATTTGAGAATTTTATGAGTTCCATAAGTATACGTTTGATACAGATTACTACAGACTGTTCTGTTTTTGACAGATTCTGTTTTCATCGTGTTGTTTGTTTATTTTGATGAATCTATGAGTAGTATCGGAGGGTATGAACCATATAGAAGTTGGAATACAGTAGATATTATACCAATATGAATTTATAATGATTTAATTACAGTACCTTATAATGGTGATTTGCTTTCTTATACTAACGGAGCTTACGAGTTTTCTGTTAAGTTTTGTGTTGTGAAGTTTTCAAGTTTTGGGTAAAGATTCGATGGACTATGGAATAAGGAGTGGCAAGAGCCTAAGCTTGGGATTCCCAAGGCACCCCAAGGTAATATTCAAGGACAACCAAAAGCCTAAGCTTGGGGATTCCCCGGAAGGCATCCCCTCTTTCGTCTCCGTTCATCGGTAACTTTACTTGGAGCTATATTTTTATTCACCACATGATATGTGTTTTGCTTGGAGCGTCATTTTATTTTATTTAGTTTTGCTTGCTGTTTGAATAAAATACCAAGATCTGAAATTATTAAATGTTATAGAGTCTTCACATAGTTGCATAATTATTCAACTACTCATTGATCTTCACTTATATCTTTCGGAGTAGTTTGTTGTTGCTCTAGTGCTTCACTTATATCTTTTTAGAGCACGGCGGTGGTTTTATTTTATAGAAATAGATGAACTCTCGTGCTTCACATATATTATTTTGAGAGTCTTTAGAACAGCATGGTAATTTGCTTTGGTTTTGAAACTAGTCCTAATATGATGGGCATCCAAGATGGGTACAAGATATGTGAAGACATTCCTTCAGTTTGCTGCAGCGTCTCAGGCAAATACCGCTTCGCTGGATCCAAAGGTCCACAGGGCTCCATGAGTTACTCTTGTCGCTGACCGTCCGTCTTACTTTACGGTTGGGTAAAACTGGTGTACCTATAAGATGGCCGGGTTGTGGCCTAGCTTGGCATTGTTGCATCCTCCATATACGTACATGGCTTTGCCGATAGACAATATACAGCCCGATCTGGGTGTCCTTCCTTGATTTGCTTCGATCCCACCTGTAGAAATCGTATTGAAATCGACTTGGAACCCACTTGTTACTGTTCAAGAGGGTTGTTTCCTCTGTTTTTACGCTACTCTCCCAAACGCCCATTTATGCACTTTTCCTTAGGTTGTACATCCTGTAGTTTTGCACAAGTGATACTTCCGTGATCCTATATGGTTTCCAATTCCTGAGTTTTTCGTCTCTGTTAAAGAAACAGAGGTTTAGTTTGGCGGCTGCTGTTCAGCTCCGTGCCTTGCAGCAATGCCCACTGTTTTGCTGCGTTTGCTGGCTAATGATCTTTCTGCCTTCAGCTTGGATACTAGAGTTTGGTTAGGCTTTTACCACTTTATCATGGATAAATTGTTGTGCTAATTAGGATCTGATTGCAGTATGCTTGGCGTCCTGATGTGCATTTTGTTGGCTGTGATGGTAGAACTCTTTTTTTGTTGTTGCAAAACATGGTAAAAGTCTGTTAACCGTGGTCTTCCTTAAATCTGGTTAATAAAAAGTTATCTGAAGTCTACAAATTTTGGATCTGATCGTGTCATGCTCCACACTGATTTTCTTCCGCAGGCTTTATGTATTGATCATTTGATCTCCTGAATTAACGAGCTGTTTGATATAGTTAATTCAAACTTGAGTGATGCCTTGCAAGATTATGTCCTAGTGAGCATAACACATAACCAAGTCGTGGTTGGCAGGAGGGGACCTGTTGTGAACCACTGGGTGTTAGATGATCTAGAAACTACTGTTTTCATTCCTATTTGCATGTGTATTTGCTTGATTCTTCTGTTGACAGATCAAACTCTACAAGTAAATTGCTCAAAACCATCCAGTTGGTGGCCGTGCAGAATGTGATACGAATCACAATGCTGATGGTGAAGAAGATCTTGCTAGAGATCAGGAGTGCACAGAACTAGAAGACGTCCTCCTTGATCACACTGCTCCAGATCAAATGGATTTATAACAACCAGGAAGAATTGTTCATGAAAACTAACTGCCTGAACAACATGAGGATGGATTCACGGTATATGATGGGGATTACTTGATTACACATGAATCAAGTAGTTATATGATGAGATTAGCCTCAACACTTCCGGCAGAGACAGAGTTAGTGAATGAGACATTAAATGCTGATAATGCATTTTCTGGTAAATCCTTGTCGACTGACGAGTCAAGTGGCTCTTATATTAACAATGCTGCACATGATCCTCACCTTTACTGGGATGGAGCAGTTGAAGGGTCCGCACCAGATTATACCCCCGAACTGCTCCCTGGTGGTTGTCAAAGTCAGTTGGTGTCAAATGATCAAATCTGTAATGCCCTCGAAGAACCTAGTGAATATTTGCCAATGGACCAAAGTGTATGTATACTTCTAACTTCTTGCTGTTATGCAAAAATTCAGATACATTAAACATATTGGCTTACAATAAATAATAGCTGCGTGCTTATTTATCTAACTAGATATAGCAGTGATTATGTATATTAATTGTTGCAACTTACAAGCTTGAGAAATTGTAACAAAAACCATTTAGGAGATCCTCGTGCCATTATGAGTTTATGTCAATCTATTGTTAATATACTAACAACTTATCTGTAGGGTTTAGCTCTCTGCACTCTAGCAGCCTTTTTCTAATAATATATAAATGAATTCAATCTTGCATGTATTGCCTATTGTTGGTTCCTTTTACTACCTATAACTAATCTGACTGAAGTGTCAATGTTCTCATCACAGTAAACTAACTTATTTTCTTGTTCTGGCAGGCCTTGTCACAGCATATGCGTGTTATGAGCAGGCGTTGCCTTTTCAACGGAAAGGATGGAGTTGCCAATAAAGCAGGCGTTGTAGTTGCAAGAAGTCAAAATGCTTGAAACTGTAAGGCCTCTTGTACCCTCTCCTCTGATTTTCATCAACTACTATGCCACAAGATTAATGCAAACATGAAAGCAAGTTTGAATATTAGTTATTTAAATGTGCTAGTGCTGTTTATTAGCACTTGAGATCTGAGATGCAGGCGTATAGAGTTATCATGCTGTAGCTGGTGATCCAAGTTGCACAAGATACTTTAGATAAAATTGTTGCTCTAAGCCTCTAACTACATTTGATTCTCTAAACTTCCAATTGACTCATTCTAATGCCCCAGATTCCAAGTTGGCTTAGACTTAACCCCGTACTGGGTTGCCACTCCCAAGAAGCAATTTCTTGTATTTTCGTCCTCGTACCTTGCTTCACACAAAAGGCTAGCTGGAGTTGCCATCTATGGAACCAGTTTATATATGTTAGTCTTGCTCCTCCTAAACTAGCAATACTACCAGAATTTAGGCAGTTGCCGACGGGCATATCTATGCCGACGGCCCCCGTCGGCATATATGGGCTTACCCCGACGGCACAACTAAAGCCGTCGGCGTAGAAAGGCCGTCGGCGTATAACCATCTATGCCAACGGGGGCCGACGGCATAGATAAGCCGTCGGCGTTTCTCCGAATATACCGACGGGGGCCGTCGGCATAGAGCAGGCCATCGGCATATCACGTGGGCCCATCTACCCGGGCGGCGACGGCAGTTTGACGGCGTCAGGCTACACCGACAGGCTAACGGTGGCCGTCGGCATAGCTACGCCGACGTCATCGATCCGCCGCGCCGCCACGTCATCGATCCGCGTCGTTCGCCGGTCCCGTGGGGTGGCATTTCTATGCCGACGGCTAGGCCGTCGGCATATGCATGGTCCATGGTTTTTGCCACGTCATTGATCCCCGCCCTACGCCACGTCATCGATCCAGGGCTCTACCGTTCCGTGGTCGTAGCTATGCCGACGGCTAGGCCGTAGGCATAGATTTCTAATAATATTTTTATATTTTTTGTATTTTCTCTTATTATTTTTTCATTTTTTTCCAATACTAATTTCATTAACTTAAATGTACAGAAAACATATATCGATTGCCCCCCACACGGGCCTTCTTCTGTCGTGTCACAGAGAGGTTAGACGGGACGGGCCGGGTACCTGTGGGCGGTAGAAATGCCGCCAGGTGTTGCGTTGGGCCCTCCTACGGTTGTGGAAACGTGGTGGCAGGCGCAGGCATGCGGCTCCAGGGTGTGCCCCCTCCCCCCTCACGGGCGTCGATGCCGCCGTGCCCCGGGAGGGGGGGGGAACGGCCACGTCGGGCCGACGCAGAGGGAATCTTGGGGTGGGTTGTGCCGGGACTGTGTAGGGGGTGACCTATGGTTGGGCTATGACAACAAGGTGAAAAGGTCCACCGGTCAAACTACGTCCAGCGAAAGTCAAAGGGATAGACCCGGCGGTCGTCTGTGTCAGGGTTAGACGGGACGGGGTACCTGGGGGGTAGCAATGCCACCAGGTGTTGCGGTGGCCCTCCTACGGTTATATAAGCATGGTGGCAGGCGTAGGCACCCGGCACGCGGCTTGTATGAGGTCCCGGTGCGACGCTCCGATGGCATTGCTACCCCCCTAGGGCCCCCGCCCCGCCAAACCCTGTAGCGTTTGACCACGGGATCTACCCCTTTGACTTTGCACGGACAAGCTTTGAGCAGTAGACGTATCCATCCGGTTGGCTAAGGTCAGCCCAGAGGCCCACGGCAACATCTGGCCCAGATGTTGCACCAAAGTGTTCCTATGGGCTGACCTAACACAACCGGGTGGGGAGGTCCACTGGTCAAAGCCCGTCCGTGCAAAGTCAAAGGGCTAGATCCCGTGGTCAAACGCTACAGGGTTAGGTGGGACGGGGGCACTCGGGGGGTATCAATGCCACCGGAGCGTCGCACCGGGCCCTCATACATGCGGGGTGGTGTGGTGACATGTCCGAAGAGGCGGGACGCATCTCCGGGGCGTGCCCCCCCCCCCCCCTCACGGACGGCGATGACATGGTAGTAGACGTTCTGCGGTAACGATGCGGCGTCAATATTACTAAATACTCGGAGCGCGATAAAATCATGAGCTTTTTGCACGACGCGGGCACATGTGCTATAGGAACGATGGTATTTTTTCATAATTTTTGGTGATGGAGAAGTATCCGAAAAATTCCCTCTACGCGGATTGCCCTTCACGCGTGTACGGCTGTGGCCGGCGGCCTCCAGGGGCTAGCATGCCGCCAAATCTTGTGTAGGGGGCCTCTCACAAGTCTGGAAGTGTTGTGGCGGTTGCAAACGCCCGGCACGCGTGTCCGGGGTGTGCCCCCACCCCCCTCACGGACGGCGCCGCCGCCGGCACCTGGAGGAGGGAAACGGACGCGTGGGGTCTACACGGAGGGGATCTTGCTGTGGGTCTGGCCCAGATGTTGCACCAAAGTGTTCCTATGGGCTGACCTAACACAACCGGATGGGGAGGTCCACTGGTCAAAGCCCGTCCGTGCAAAGTCAAAGGGCTAGATCCCGTGGTCAAACGCTACAGGGTTAGGTGGGACGGGGGCACTGGGGGTAGCAATGCAACCGGAGCGTCGCACCGGGCCCTCATACATGCGGGGTGGTGTGGTGGCATGTCCGAAGAGGCGGGACGCGTCTCCGGGGCGTGCCCCCCCCCTCACGGACGGCGATGACATGGTAGTAGACGTTCTGCGGTAACGATGCGGCGTCAATATTACTAAATACTCGGAGCGCGATAAAATCATGAGTTTTTTTGCGCGACGCGGGCACATGTGCTATAGGAATGATGGTATTTTTTCATAATTTTTGGTGATGGAGAAGTATCCGAAAAATTCCCTCTACGCGGATTGCCCTTCGCGCGTCTACGGCTGTGGCCGGCGGCCTCCGGGGGCTAGCATGCCGGCAAATCTTGCGTAGGCGGCCTCTCACAAGTCTGGAAGTCTTGTGGCGGTTGCAAACGCACGGCACGCGTGTCCGGGGTGTGCCCCCCCTCACGGACGGCGTCGCCGCCGGCACCTGGAGGGGGGAAACGGACGCGTGGGGTCTACACGGAGGGGATCTTGCTGTGGGTCTGGCCCAGATGTTGCACCAAAGTGTTCCTATGGGCTGACCTAACACAACCGGGTGGGGAGGTTCACTGGTTAAAGCCCGTCCGTGCAAAGTCAAAGGGCTAGATTCCGTGGTCAAACGGCGGGACGGGGGCACTGGGGGGGGGGGTAGCAATGCCACCGGAGCGTCGCATCGGGCCCTCATACATGCGGGGTGGTGTGGTGGCATGTCTGAAGAGGCGGGACGCGTCTCCGGGGCGTGCCCCCCCCCTCACGGACGGCGATGACACGGTAGTAGATGTTCTGCGGTAACGATGCGGCGTCAATATTACTAAATACTCGAAGCACGATAAAATCATGAGTTTTTTTGCACGACGCGGCCACATGTGCTATAGGAACGATGGTATTTTTTTCATAATTTTTGGTGATGGAGAAGTATCCGAAAAATTCCCTCTACGCGGATTGCCCTTCGCGTGTCTACGGCTGTGGCTGGCGGCCTCCGGGGGCTAGCATGCCGCCAAATCTTGCGTAGGGGGCCTCTCACAACTCGGGAAGTGTTGTGGCGGTTGCAAACGCCCGGCACGCATGCCCGGGGTGTGCCCCCCCCCCCTCACGGACGGCGCCGCCGCCGGCACCTGGAGGAGGGAAACGGGCGCGTGGGGTCTACACGGAGGGGATCTTGCTGTGGGTCTGGCCCAGATGTTGCACCAAAGTGTTCCTATGGTCTGACCTAACACAACCGGATGCGAAGGTCCACTGGGCAAAGCCCGTCCGTGCAAAGTCAAAGGGCTAGATCCGGTGGTCAAACGCTACAGGGTTAGGCGGGATGGGGGCACTGGCGGGGGTAGCAATGCCACCGGAGCGTCGCACCGGGCCCTCATACATGCGGGGTGGTGTGGTGGCATGTCCGAAGAGGCGGGACGCGTCTCCGGGGCGTGCCCCCCCCCCCCCTCACGGATGGCGATGACACGGTAGTAGACGTTCTGCGGTAACGATGCGGCGTCAATATTACTAAATACTCGGAGCGCGATAAAATCATGAGTTTTTTTGCGCCATGCGGGCACATGTGCTATAGGAACGATGGTATTTTTTCATAATTTTTGGTGATGGAGAAGTATCCAAAAAATTCCCTCTACGCGGATTGCCCTTCGCGCGTCTACAGCTGTGGCCGGCGGCCTCCGGGGGCTAGCATGCCGCTAAATCTTGCGTAGGCGGCCTCTCACAACTCTGGAAGTGTTGTGGCGGTTGCAAACGCCCGGCACGCGTGTCCGGGGTGTGCCCCCCCTCACGGACGGCGCCACCGCCGGCACCCGGAGGGGGGAAACGGATGCGTCGGGTCTACACGGAGGGGATCTTGCTGTGGGTCTGGCCCGGATGTTGCACCAAAGTGTTCCTATGGGCTGACCTAACACAACCGGGTGGGGAGGTCCACTGGTCAATGCCCGTCCGTGCAAAGTCAAAGGGCTAGATCCCGTGGTCAAACGCTACAGGGTTAGGCGGGACGGGGGCACTGGGGGTAGCAATGCCACCGGAGCGTCGCACCGGGCCCTCATACATGCGGGGTGGTGTGGTGGCATGTCCGAAGAGGCGGGATGCGTCTCCGGGGCGTGCCCCCCCTCACGGACGGCGATGACACGGTAGTAGACGTTCTGCGGTAACGATGCGGCGTCAATATTACTAAATACTCGGAGCGCGATAAAATCATGAGTTTTTTTGCACGAGCGGGCACATGTGCTATAGGAACGATGGTATTTTTTCATGATTTTTGGTGATGGAGAAGTATCCGAAAAATTCCCTCTACGCGGATTGCCCTTCGCGCGTCTACGGCTATGGCCGGCGGCCTCCGGGGGCTAGCATGCCGCCAAATCTTGCGTAGGGGGCCTCTCACAAGTCTGGAAGTGTTGTGGCGGTTGCAAACGCCCGACACGCGTGTCCGGGGTGTGCCCCCCCTCACGGACGGCGCCGCCGCCGGCACCTGGAGGGGGGAAACGGACGCGTGGGGTCTACACGGAGGGGATCTTGCTGTGGGTCTGGCCAAGATGTTGCACCAAAGTGTTCTTATGGGCAGACCTAACACAACCGGGTGGGGAGGTTCACTGGTCAAAGCCCGTCCGTGCAAAGTCAAAGGGCTAGATCCCGTGGTCAAACGCTACAGGGTTAGGCAGGACGGGGGCACTGGGGGGGGGGGGGTAGCAATGCCACCAGAGCGTCGCATCGGGCCCTCATACATGCGGGGTGGTGTGGTGGCATGTCCGAAGAGGCGGGACGCGTCTCCGGGGCGTGCCCCCCCCCCCCCTCACGGACGACGATGACACGGTAGTAGACGTTCTGCGGTAACGATGCGGCGTCAATATTACTAAATACTCGGAGCGCGATAAAATCATGAGTTTTTTTTGCACGGCGCGGGCACATGTGCTATAGGAACGATGGTATTTTTTCATAATTTTTGGTGATGGAGATGTATCCAAAAAATTCCCTCTACGCGGATTGCCCTTCGCGCGTCTACGGCTGTGGCCGGCGGCCTCCGGGGGCTAGCATGCCGCCAAATCTTGTGTAGGGGGCCTCTCACAAGTGTGGAAGTGTTGTGGCGGTTGCAAACGCCCGGCACGCGTGTCCGGGGTGTGCCCCCCCCCCTCACGCACGGCGCCGCCGCCGGCACCTAGAGGAGGGAAACGGACGCGTGGGGTCTACACGGAGGGGATCTTGCTCTGGGTCTGGCCCAGATGTTGCACCAAAGTGTTCCTATGGTCTGACCTAACACAACCGGATGGGGAGGTCCACTGGGCAAAGCCCGTCCGTGCAAAGTCAAAGGGCTAGATCACGTGGTCAAACGCTACAGGGTTAGGCGGGATGGGGGCACTGGGGGGGTAGCAATGCCCCCAGAGCGTCGCACCGGGCCCTCATACATGCGGGGTGGTGTGGTGACATGTCCGAAGAGGCGGGACGCGTCTCCGGGGCGTGCCCCCCCCTCACGGACGGCGATGACACGGTAGTAGACG
Organism: Triticum monococcum; assembly: GCA_034509565.1. NCBI lineage: Eukaryota > Viridiplantae > Streptophyta > Magnoliopsida > Poales > Poaceae > Triticum > Triticum monococcum. The sequence continues at coordinate 31,184,816 of CM067841.1, read as the reverse complement.
TTCTACGGTAACGATGCGGCGTCAATATTACTAAATACTCGGAGCGCAATAAAATAATGAGTTTTTTTGCGCCACGCGGGCACATGTGCTATAGGAACGATGGTATTTTTTCATAATTTTTGGTGATGGAGAAGTATCCGAAAAATTCCCTCTATGCGGATTGCCCTTCGCGCGTCTACGGCTGTGGCCGGCGGCCTCCGGGGGCTAGCATGCCGCCAAATCTTGCGTAGGCGGCCTCTCACAAGTCTGGAAGTGTTGTGGCGGTTGCAAACGCCCGGCACGCGTGTCCGGGGTGTGCCCCCCCTCACGGACGGCCCCACCGCCCGCACCTGGAGGGGGGAAACGGATGCGTCGGGTCTACACAGAGGGGATCTTGCTGTGGGTCTGGCCCGGATGTTGCACCAAAGTGTTCCTATGGGCTGACCTAACACAACCGGGTGGGGAGGTCCACTAGTCAAAGCCCGTCCGTGCAAAGTCAAAGGGCTAGATCCCGTGGTCAAACGCTACAGGGTTAGGCGGGACGGGGGCACTAGGGGGGTAGCAATGCCACCGGAGCGTCGCACCGGGCCCTCATACATGCGGGGTGGTGTGGTGGCATGTCCGAAGAGGCGGGACGCGTCTCCGGGGCGTGCCCCCCCTCACGGACGGCGATGACACGGTAGTAGACGTTCTGCGGTAATGATGCGACGTCAATATTACTTAATACTTGGAGCGCGATAAAATCATGAGTTTTTTTGCACGAGCGGGCACATGTGCTGTAGGAACGATGGTATTTTTTCATGATTTTTGGTGATGGAGAAGTATCCGAAAAATTCCCTCTACGCGGATTGCCCTTCGCGCGTCTACGGCTATGGCCGGCGGCCTCCGGGGGCTAGCATGCCGCCAAATCTTGCGTAGGGGGCCTCTCACAAGTCTGGAAGTGTTGTGGCGGTTGCAAACGCCCGGCACGCGTGTCCGGGGTGTGCCCCCCCTCACGGACGGCGCCGCCGCCGGCACCTGGAGGAGGGAAACGGACGCGTGGGGTCTACACGGAGGGGATCTTGCTGTGGGTCTGGCCCAGATGTTGCACCAAAGTGTTCCTATGGGCTGACCTAACACAACCGGATGGGGAGGTCCACTGGTCAAAGCCCGCCCGTGCAAAGTCAAAGGGCTAGATCCCGTGGTCAAACGCTACAGGGTTAGGCGGGACGGGGGCACTGGGGGGTAGCAATGCCACCGGAGCGTCGCACCGGGCCCTCATACATGCGGGGTGGTGTGGTGGCATGTCCTAAGAGGCGGGACGTGTCTCCGGGGCGTGCCCCCACCCCCCCTCACGGACGGCGATGACACGGTAGTAGACGTTCTGCGGTAACGATGCGGCGTCAATATTACTAAATACTCGGAGTGCGATAAAATCATGAGTTTTTTTGCGCGACGCGGGCACATGTGCAATAGGAACGATGATATTTTTTCATAATTTTTGGTGATGGAGAAGTATCCGAAAAATTCCCTCTACGCGGATTGCCCTTCGCGCGTCTACGGCTGTGGCAGGCGGCCTCCGGGGGCTAGCATGCCGCCAAATCTTGCGTAGGAGGCCTCTCACAAGTCTGGAAGTGTTGTGGCGGTTGCAAACGCCCGGCACGCATGTCCGGGGTGTGCCCCCCCTCACGGACGGCGCCGCCGCCGGCACCTGGAGGGGGGAAACGGACGCGTGGGGTCTACACGGAGGGGATCTTGCTATGGGTCTGGCCCGGATGTTGCACCAAAGTGTTCCTATGGGCTGACCTAACACAACCAGGTGGGGAGGTCCACTGGGCAAAGCCCGTCTGTGCAAAGTCAAAGGGCTAGATCCCGTGGTCAAACGCTACAGGGTTAGGCGGGACGGGGGCACTGGGGGTAGCAATGCCACCAGAGCGTCGCACCGGGCCATCATACATGTGGGGTGGTGTGGTGGCATGTCCGAAGAGGCGGGACGCGTCTCCGGGGCGTGCCCCGCCCTGTGACGCCCCCGATTTGACCGTACACTAATCATACACGCAAATGTGTACGATCAAGATCAGGGACCCACGGGAAGATATCACAACACAACTCTACAAATAAAATAAGTCATACAAGCATCATAATACAAGCCAGGGGCCTCGAGGGCTCAAATACAAGAGCTCAATCATAGACGAGTCAGCGGAAGCAACAATATCTGAGTACAGACATAAGTTCAACAAGTTTGCCTTAAGAAGGCTAGCACAAACTGGGATACAGATCGAAAGAGGCGCAGGCCTCCTGCCTGGGATCCTCCTAACTACTCCTGGTCGTCGTCAGCGGGCAGCACGTAGTAGTAGGCACCTCCGGTGTAGTACGAGTCATCGTCGACGGTGTCGTCGGGCTCCTGGGCTCCAACATCTGGTTGCGACAACCAGGTAGAAGGGATAGAGGGAAAAGAGGGAGAAAGCAACCGTGAGTACTCATCCAAAGTACTCGCAAGCAAGGAACTACACTACATATGCATGGATATATGTGTAAAGGCCATATCAGTGGACTGAACTGCAGAAAGCTAGAATAAGAGGGGGATAGCTAATCCTTTCGAAGACTACGCTTCTGGTAACCTTCGTCTTGCAGCATGTAGAAGAGAGTAGACTGAGGTCCTCCAAGTAGCATCGCATAGCATAATCCTAACCGATGATCCTCCCCTCGTCTCCGTGTGAGAGAGCGATCACCGGTTGTATCTGGCACTTGGAAGGGTGTGTTTTATTAAGTATCCGGTTCTAGTTGTCATAAGGTCAAGATACAACTCCGGGTCGTCCTTTTACCGAGGGACACGGCTATTCGAATAGATAAACTTCCCTGCAGGGGTGCACCACATACCCCAACACGCTCAATCCCATTTGGCCGGACACACTTTCCTGGGTCATGCCCGGCCTCGGAAGATCAACACGTCGCAGCCCTACCTAGGCACAACAGAGAGGTCAGCACGCCGGTCTAAATCCTATGGCGCAGGGGTCTGGGCCCATCGCCCTTTGCACACCTGCACGTTGCGTACGCGGCCGGAAGCAGACCTAGCCTAGTGGCTTTCCAGTCCAATCCGGCACGCGCCACTCAGTCGCTGACGTCACGAAGGCTTCGGCTGATACCACGACGTCGGGATACCCATAACTGCTCCCACGTAGATGGTTAGTGCGTATAGACCAAATGGCCAGACTCAGATCAAATACCCAGATCTCGTTAAGCGTGTTAAGTGTCCGCGAACGCCGAACAGGGCCAGGCCCACCTCTCTCCTAGGTGGTCGGAACCTGCCCTGTCGCTCCGCCTCAAAGATCCACTCGCGGGTGCTCCTACGAGCCTACCCGTCTTTAGTCACCACATGTATCATGTATAAAGTATATAGTATATACCCGTGATCACCTCCCGAGTGATCACGGCCCAATAGTATAGCATGGCAGACGGACAAGAATGTAGGGCCACTGATGATAAGCTAGCATCCTATACTAAGCATTAGGTTTGCAGGTAAAGGTAGCAACAGTAGTAGCAAGGACAGGCCATGAATCAGTATAGGATTAACGGGAAGCAGTAACATGCTACACTACTCTAATGCAAGCAGTATAGAGAAGAGTAGGCGATATCTGGTGATCAAAGGGGGCGCTTGCCTGGTTGCTCAGACAAGGAGGGGTCGTCGGTGACGTAGTCGACCACTGGGGCATCAGCATCGTCACGGGATCTACCGAAGAGAAGAGGGGGGAGAAACAATAAATACATAGCAAGAAAGTGCATAACAGGACAACAAGCAGAGCTAGACGTGTTCTAACGCGGTATGAGGTGATACCGGTGAAGGGGGGAAACATCCGGGAAAATATCCCGGTGTTTCGCATTTTCGGGCAAAGGAGCCGGAGGGGGAAAGTTGCGAGTTCGATAGGTTAGGGAGGCGTGGCGGACGAACGGGTTGCGTATCCGAAATCGTCTCGTCGTTCTGAGCAACTTTCATGTTGAAAATATTTTAATCCGAGTTACGGATTAAAAGATATGATTTTCTAAAGATTTTATTAATTTCTGGAATTTCATTAATTATTTAAATTAATTCGAAAAACAGATTAATGACATCAGCATGATGTCATGCTGACATCAGCAGTCAACAGGGTTGACTTGGTCAAACTTACGTGTGGGTCCCACTCGTCATACCCTGTTAGTTAATTAACAGTAGTTAATTAGGTTAATTAGTCATTAGGTTAATTAACCTTAAGTAGTTAATTTAATCAGAATTAATTAAGTTAATTAATTAATTAATTATTTAATTAATTAATTATATTATTATTTATTTATTTATAATACATTTATATATTTTTAAAATTCTTTTTTTTAATATTTTTTTTACTAAAACGTTCTGCGGCTATGCCCCACTTGTCATAGGGCCAAGGCCTTAGTGGACCGGGTGCGACGGGGCGGTTCGGGCGAACGGGCACAGGGCGTGGCCCGCCCGAGTGGGACGAGGCCAACGGGCGCCGCGGCCAACCGTGAAAGGGAGGGGGCGCCGGCGCAACGCCGGCGAGGCCACGTCGAGGCGGGGCCGTGGCGAAGCGGGCAGTCGCCGAAGGAGGGTGCCGGGGCCGTGGATGGTGCGGTCGGACCGAGCGGCGACGGTGGCAGGAGACGGCGCGGAGCAAGGCGGGGGGGAAGCAGGGGCGCCACGGGGCCGGGCACGGTGTCCAACGGCGACGTCAAGGCCGGAGCGGGGCGTGCCGGCCGTGGCCTGTGGAGAGGCGGCCGCGGGGAGGAGCGCTGGGGGTCGGCGCCGTCGGCCGTGGCCGTGGCCGTGTGCAGAGTAGGCGGGGGCGCGCGGGGGGGCGACGGAGGCGAGGGCAGGGGGTGCGGGCTGAGCAGAGCAGTGGGGGCAGCGGTCCGGGTCGCGAGCGGGGCGAGGTTTGCAGGGGCGGGCGCGGACGGCGCGGGGACGGCGCGGTTGCACGCGTGGGACGAGCGAAGTAGCAGGACGGCGCGTCCACGAGCATGTATGAGGCGCATGTGTGCGGTGGCCGCGGCGACGAGCGCGCGCGCAGGGAGGAGGAGAGGCCGGTGCCTCACCGTGGGTTGCAGGGAACGAGGCAACGAGGGGGGCGAGGAGGAGGACGAGGAAGGCGTGCGGTCCGGCGGAGAGGCCGGCAAGGTCCAGGCGGCGGCGCGTGCTCCAGGCGGCGAGGGCGCAGTCGGGGATGGGCGCCGGCGTCGGGATCGGGCGCGGCCCGATCTAGATCGAGACAAGGGGGAGAGAGACGTGGGGGAGGAGTGGGGATCGTGTGGGAGCAGTGGGGGTGGACCGGGCTAGGGTTCTGTCGGTGGGGGGGGGGGGGGGGTTATGGAGGGGTTAGGTGGGCCGGCCCGGTTGGATGGCCAGCTGGGCTGAGGCCCAGCATGGGGGGGAGGGGTCTTTCTTCCTTTTTTTGTTTTGTTTTTGTTTATACCTCTTCTTTTTATTTATTTTTCCTGTACTGTTTTCTTTTATTTTTGTTAGTAAAATAGTTTTACAAAATATTAAACTAGCTCCATATTTAGAGTGGCAAAATGAGACACGGTCACAAAAAGTTTGGTACCTAAATGAAATATTTTGCACTTCTATAAATTTAGAAGGCATTTAAATATTTGTTTTTAGCCATTTTTTTAAATCAATTTAGAGCCTTTAAACTTTATATCAAAGTTTGGTTTCTCCACCATAATTATTTATGCATCATCTGGTACCTCTAGAACATTTTAGTTTTATTGTTTAAAAACTTTTGTTGTTTGCCTATACTTTAAATTTGAATTTGAATCGGTTTCGAATTAACACGAGATTAGCGATAGTAATCGAAGTGACATGGCATCATTAATAGAGAATTACTGTAGCTTAATTATCCGGACGTCACAATTCTCCTCCACTACAAGAAATCTCGTCCCGAGATTTAAGAGGGGAGTAAGGGGGAAAGTTCTGGTTACGATATTTTAACGGATCTTCTCGAAGAAGTTAATCCCTTTCGTTGATGTCTCCAATTCTTTATTCCAATGCATCATGATAAACTTGTCATCATTTCTTCGGGAACTCCATCGTACTCACGAAAGGATAAGGGGCAGCTCAGCTACGACAGAATGCTTTTGAGGGAAACAATCTGGGGTTTACCCATGAATGATTATAAAATTATCTCTCGGGTTGAACAAATAGAACACATCGAGAGTAAAGTTGGAAGGTGCAACAAGAAGTTTCAAGCAGCCAGGCAATCATTCAATGCCTAGTCATAAGGTGAAAGGGGTTTCAAGCGACGGAATAATTATTGTTTCCGAAGCCAGAATTGATGATCTCATCAGAAGGTGGCTCATGAATTACATACGAGTCCACGCAGGAGGAATAACTTTGGGAACAAGGGGTGTACAGGAGAGTCAGGTTTCGATCCTGTGGAACTGTGGGTTATGGGCCCACCATGTGGTTTTTTAGGAGTAGTGACATCTTGCACGGTCATGATAGCAAGGCATGTCAGAGGGTAGCCTATCAGTTATGTCGGCAACAATGTCGGTACCAAGGGCGAGGGATGAAGAGAACCATTTTCCTGCTCGTTGAACGAGGCGGACCAATAGGCAAAGTTCTCGTCCACCGGTGGTTACCGGGATGCTATCAACAATGGTAGCAGGGTCTTACTGACAGAATTGTGCACCACGGTGTTTACATAAACAGGAGAATATTTCTCCTTGGATCATATAGATCACAAGAAAGGTTAAACAAAACAATGGAAAGGAAAAATGTGATTCTTAGATTAAACAGAAGAATGGAAAGGAAAATGTGATTAAACACATATTTCAGGGGTATATCCTTCCCAAGGATAAGCAGAACATATTACCCATGACAGGATATAATGTACAAAACTCTTTGGGTAAGGGGAGAAAAAATTTCATGACATTATCCATACAACGGTGTTTGGATAGTTGAGCAAGAAACAATTAGCATTGGGCTTCAAATGTTCTTGTTAGAACGGAGTACCATAGACATGCTTCAAGATAGCATTGACATGGTCAACAGGTGAAAATCAGACTTTGGAATCAAAAAGGATCCATCAGGAACAACTTATAGAATAAGTCTTACCATTTCCTCATGGAAGAATGGATAACATTGCTAAAAGGGAACTATAACAATAGGGCCTCCGGCCAGGTGGGCTGGACATGCCACCACCTTACCGGGTCATAAAAGACCAGTGTTATAACTCTTGGAAAAATGTTCCAACCATCATATCTGACCGAGATTCAGATCTGATCGGTGTTAGGATACCTCGGACTCAGGATGGCTGAGAAGGAAAAGTGCAAAATGAATTGACGAGAAGACATTGTAAGATTCTCGGGAAATCTACTATGGAAGCGAGTTCCGAAATAGGAGCTCATCTTTAAACCAATGAAGGGATAAGGTGGTAGCTGATGAACTCAGCGACAATTCATCGAGGTTTCCAAAGAGATGTATTTCCACAAGTATGTGAACAAGGATATAACATTTGTCAGAACAAAAGATATAACGATGTATGCTCGAGGAAAACATACACAATTAAACATTGGTTGAAAGGTGCGCCCGAAGTATGGGTAGGGTTGCACGACCAATGTCAGAATGGTGATTCAGTAATCAATAGCCTAAGAATGAACGGCCGACCATTAACTTCCAAGCAATAGGGTTGCTAGAAGGGGAAGAATCCAAACAACACCGTTCACCTATTGGAATCAACACAGGGACCAAGAAAGAATGGTGATGGTGAGAAGTACCACTAAACCAAGAATTTTTTAAGAGGTGATGAAACTCTCACGACATTCTTGACATAAAAGATGGTAATACTCCAAGGTAATGGAGAACAAATGCTGGATAGTAAGGATCTCAAGGTATAACACAAAACATGAATAAGTTTGTGTTGAACGGGAGGCAATAAAGTGGTCGGTGATAATACAAACCATTGAGGGGCGAGGATGGTATTTCTCATCATGAATTCGATTGGTATCCTGGAAGGAGTTAAAAATTATGATGATGATCACAACAAATTTTGTCGAGAGGCTCCATGAGGATGCAATCGCTTGGCGATGACATCAAGCCAAGGGAATGGTGAAGCAAAAGGTTATTATAACCATAGATAAGATGCCATCTCAGAATTCAGAGTTGTCTCTCAAGACAAACAATATGATGGTGAAAGTTCGATGTAAGCTTAGAGCACTGTCGGGATTGTGTCTCGAGGATGAAGGACATCGGTAGAATGGTCAAGCAGTCAGCCTGACGATGATGATGTGGTTAATCAGCTGGGAATGACACGATCGAGTACAAACTCGTATGCATTGAAGATTACTAAGAGTTGTTGAATCGCAGTGCGGACTCGATTCAGTTATCGATGTCTTTGAGTGTTAAATTACTCAGGGCTCATGAAAAATTGGAATCAATGAGAATGTAGCACTTGATGAAGAACTCATAAGAGGTTATGCAGTTCCGTGATAATCTTGAGATACCAGGGGGGTAATACTCGATGACAGGTCAAAGTAGAGGTTGGACTAGGGTATTGCTCTACGGAAGACAAGCGCTTAAACTTGCCCGAGAAATGGGATCAAAGAAGAACATATGGTCGGAACCACGATTGCAAGGATCAATTCACAGATACCAAATGATATTATATCAAGGGGATAGTTATTATTACAAGAAGCTTCCATGATAGGATATACATCGTGTCCATGGGCATGAACACAAGTTCGAGGTCGACTCCCACTTCCTCAGTGTATAACCTTTCATTCGCTGCTCTAGTTAAAAATGATTTCAGTGTCAAAACCTACCTGGTGAATTACCAGAGGAGTATGACCCGTGAAAACTTTCGGGTTCACACAAATTAAGAAAGACATAGGTTCAACCCATCAGGGCATCTTAGGAACATACACCACAAACTCCAATCGTAAATACCACCAGCTCGAAAACAGAGCATGGCTGAGAAAACAGAGGATACAATTTACCAAAAGCATTATGTATCCGAGGAAAGACTCACCAGCTTATAGAATATGAAGGACGTTGTCGGATAAAATCCAACAAAGGATCTGGTGGTCCACCAGGGGTCTGATGTGAGCATCGATACTCAACCAGAGGAAGAGACAATGCAAGGAGATCAGACTATAGAAACAACTGACTAATTCAAAGCTCAAATGCAAAAGAGTTATGATTTCCAACCAAGGGATCAGAAGCAACCACTTTGATTAAGGATGGATAAGTTGAATAGACTCAGGGGTACATTCGACGACAACTTGGTTGGTCGAGATCCAACTCATGTTTAAAACGACGTCTGAGCCGAAAGGATAATTTACAGGGAATAACTGATGCTTGCGTGCATTCGCAACATATCGAATCAAGTGCCTCAAAATGATAGTGACAAAGGATGCCAATAGAGATTACTAGAAGTATGGAATTAACCATAAGGCAAGTAAGCAAGAATTTCAAGAGCAAAAGGCTCCTGAGGATTTTCGGAAGACCGAATGGTATTTCGATGACCATTGTGAAACACATGAACAACTGGGGGATGAGCGGATACTCGGTAAGTGCGAGAATTATCCATAGGGGTATTCAGGTGACAAGAACAGCAAGGCGGTAAGCTCAAAGGATTATCGAAACAACGACGAGTATTTCGGGGTATCTTGTAATAATAATACTAACTGGGAATAAAAGTAAGAACGACAGGCGTAAGTATTTATCCATAGGGATTTTTCGGTGGTAGGGAATTGCAAAAGCAACATGCGCAAGGTCTCGAGAGAATATCGGAGAGTATTGTGAGAATCTTCTGTTGCAGCAGTAGATCATCCGTAATGAAAGGGTTCTCCGGTAGGAAGTAGTAACGAGAACCTAGAGTTAGATTTTGCAAAATTCATATAACCCGAATAGAAGAGAGTTCAGAGTCCCAGAGTAAGGATCGAGGAGTAAAAGATCCTAATACCACCCAGATGGCGACGTGGGCCCGTAAGCCGCACAGCCATGTTAGTAAAAGTGTTTGCAATGCCTAGACTCGACATCGGCCAAGGAGTGTGGAAGGGGGATTCCTACAGGCAGTCGGCTCTGATACCAACTTGTGACGCCCCCGATTTGACCGTACACTAATCATACACGCAAATGTGTACGATCAAGATCAGGGACTCACGGGAAGATATCACAACACAACTCTACAAATAAAATAAGTCATACAAGCATCATATTACAAGCCAGGGGCCTCGAGGGCTCGAATACAAGAGCTCGATCATAGACGAGTCAGCGGAAGCAACAATATCTGAATACAGACATAAGTTAAACAAGTTTGCCTTAAGAAGGCTAGCACAAACTGGGATACAGATCGAAAGAGGCGCAGGCCTCCTGCCTGGGATCCTCCTAACTACTCCTGGTCGTCGTCAGCGGGCAGCACGTAGTAGTAGGCACCTCCGGTGTAGTAGGAGTCGTCGTTGACGGTGGCGTCTGGCTCCTGGGCTCCAACATCTAGTTGCGACAACCAGGTAGAAGGGATAGAGGGAAAAGAGGGAGAAAGCAACCGTGAGTACTCATCCAAAGTACTTGCAAGCAAGGAACTACACTACATATGCATGGATATATGTGTAAAGGCCATATCAGTGGACTGAACTGCAGAAAGCTAGAATAAGAGGGGGATAGCTAATCCTTTCGAAGACTACGCTTCTGGTAACCTCCGTCTTGCAGCATGTAGAAGAGAGTAGACTGAAGTCCTCCGAGTAGCATCGCATAGCATAATCCTAACCGATGATCCTCCCCTCGTCGCCCTGTGAGAGAGCGATCACCGGTTGTATCTGGCACTTGGAAGGGTGTGTTTTATTAAGTATCCGGTTCTAGTTGTCATAAGGTCAAGATACAACTCCGGGTCGTCCTTTTACCGAGGGACACAGCTATTCGAATAGATAAACTTCCCTGCAGGGGTGCACCACATACCCCAACACGCTCGATCCCATTTGGCCGGACACACTTTCCTGGGTCATGCCCGGCCTCGGAAGATCAACACGTCGCAGCCCTACCTAGGCACAACAGAGAGGTCAGCACGCCGGTCTAAATCCTATGGCGCAGGGGTCTGGGCCCATCGCCCTTTGCACACCTGCATGTTGCGTACGCGGCCGAAAGCAGACCTAGCCTAGTGGCTTTCCAGTCCAATCCGGCGCGCGCCACTCAGTCGCTGACGTCACGAAGGCTTCGGCTGATACCACGACGTCGGGATACCCATAACTGCTCCCACGTAGATGGTTAGTGCGTATAGACCAAATGGCCAGACTCAGATCAAATACCCAGATCTCGTTAAGCGTGTTAAGTGTCCGCGAACGCCGAACAGGGCCAGGCCCACCTCTCTCCTAGGTGGTCGGAACCTGCCCTGCCGCTCCGCCTCAAAGATCCACTCGCGGGTGCTCCTACGAGCCTACCCGTCTTTAGTCACCACATGTATCATGTATAAAGTATATAGTATATACCCGTGATCACCTCCTGAGTGATCACGGCCCAATAGTATAGCATGGCAGACGGACAAGAATGTAGGGCCACTGATGATAAGCTAGCATCCTATACTAAGCATTAGGTTTGCAGGTAAAGGTAGCAACAGTAGTAGCAAGGACAGGCCATGCATCAGTATAGGATTAACGGGAAGCAGTAACCTGCTACACTACTCTAATGCAAGCAGTATAGAGAAGAGTAGGCGATATCTGGTGATCAAAGGGGGGGCTTGCCTGGTTGCTCAGACAAGGAGGGGTCGTCGGTGACGTAGTCGACCACTTGGGCATCAACATCGTCACGGGGTCTACCGAAGAGAAGAGGGGGGAGAAACAGTAAATACATAGCAAGAAAGTGCATAACAGGACAACAAGCAGAGCTAGACGTGTTCTAACGCGGTATGAGGTGATACCGGTGAAGGGGGGAAACATCCGGGAAAATATCCCGGTGTTTCGCATTTTCGGGCAGAGGAGCCGGAGGGGGAAAGTTGCGAGTTCGATAGGTTAGGGAGGCGTGGCGGACGAACGGGTTGCGTATCCGGAATCGTCTCGTCGTTCTGAGCAACTTTCATGTTGAAAATATTTTAATCCGAGTTACGGATTAAAAGATATGATTTTCTAAAGATTTTATTAATTTCTGGAATTTAATTAATTATTTAAATTAATTCGAAAAACAGATTAATGACATCAGCATGATGTCATGCTGACATCAGCAGTCAACAGGGTTGACTTGGTCAAACTTACGTGTGGGTCCCACTCGTCATACCCTGTTAGTTAATTAACAGTAGTTAATTAGGTTAATTAGTCATTAGGTTAATTAACCTTAATTAGTTAATTTAATCAGAATTAATTAAGTTAATTATTTAATTAATTAATTATATTATTATTTATTTATTTATAATACATTTATATATTTTTAAAATTCTTTTTTTTAATATTTTTTTTACTAAAACGTTCTGGGGTTGTGCCTCACTTGTCATAGGGCCAAGGCCTTAGTGCACCGGGTGCTACGGGGCGGTTCGGGCGAACGGGCACAGGGCGTGGCCCGCCCGAGTGGGACGAGGCCAACGGGCGCCGCGGCCAACCGTGAAAGGGAGCGGGCGCCGGCGCAACGCCGGCGAGGCCACGTCGAGGCGGGGCCGTGGCGAAGCGGGCAGTCGCCGAAGGAGGGTGCCGGGGCCGTGGATGGTGCGGTCGGACCGAGCGGCGACGGTGGCAGGAGACGGCGCGGAGCAAGGCGGGGGGGAAGCATGGGCGCCACGGGGCCGGGCGCGGTGTCCAACGGCGACGTCAAGGCCGGAGCTGGGCGTGCCGGCCGTGGCCTGTGGAGAGGCGGCCGCGGGGAGGAGCGCTGGGGGTCGGCGCCGTCGGCCGTGGCCGTGGCCGTGTGCAGAGTAGGCGGGGGCGCGCGGGGGGGGGGGGGGGGGGGGGGCGACGGAGGCGAGGGCAGGGGGTGCGGGCTGAGCAGAGCAGTGGGGGCAGCGGTCCGGGTCGCGAGCGGGGCGAGGTTTGCAGGGGCGGGCGCGGACGGCGCGGGGACAGCGCGGTTGCACGCGTGGGACGAGCGAAGCAGCAGGACGGCGCGTCCACGAGCATGTATGAGGCGCATGTGTGCGGTGGCCGCGGCGACGAGCGCGCGCGCAGGGAGGAGGAGAGGTCGGTGCCTCACCGTGGGTTGCAGGGAACGAGGCAACAAGGGGGGCGAGGAGGAGGACGAGGAAGGCGTGCGGTCCGGCGGAGAGGCCGGCATGGTCCAGGCGGCGGCGCGTGCTCCGGGCGGCGAGGGCGCAGTCGGGGATGGGCGCCGGCGTCGGGATCGGGCGCGGCCCGATCAAGATCGAGACGAGGGGGAGAGAGACGTGGGGGAGGAGTGGGGATCGTGTGGGAGCAGTGGGGGTGGACCGGGCTAGGGTTCTGTCGGTGGGGGGGGGGGGGGGGTTATGGAGGGGTTAGGTGGGCCGGCCCGGTTGGATGGCCAGCTGGGCTGAGGCCCAGCGTGGGGGGGAGGGGTCTTTCTTCCTTTTTTTTGTTTTGTTTTTGTTTATACCTCTTCTTTTTATTTATTTTTCCTGTACTGTTTTCTTTTATTTTTGTTAGTAAAATAGTTTTACAAAATATTAAACTAGCTCCATATTTAGAGTGGCAAAATGAGACACGGTCACAAAAAGTTTGGTACCTAAATGAAATATTTTGCACTTCTATAAATTTAGAAGGCATTTAAATATTTGTTTTTAGCCATTTTTTTTAAATCAATTTAGAGCCTTTAAACTTTATATCAAAGTTTGGTTTCTCCACCATAATTATTTATGCATCATCTGGTACCTCTAGAACATTTTAGTTTTACTGTTTAAAAACTTTTGTTGTTTGCCTATACTTTAAATTTGAATTTGAATCGGTTTCGAACTAACCCGAGATTAGCGATAGTAATCAAAGTGACGTGGCATCATTAATAGAGAATTACTGTAGCTTAATTATCCGGACGTCACACCCCCCCTCACGGACGGCGATGACACGGTAGTAGACGTTCTGCGGTAACGATGCGGCGTCAATATTAATAAATACTCGGAGTGCGATAAAATCATGAGTTTTTTTTGCACGACGCGGGCACATGTGCTATAGGAACGATGGTATTTTTTCATAATTTTTGGTGATGGAGAAGTATCCGAAAAATTCCCTCTACGCGGATTGCCCTTCGCGCGTCTACGGCTGTGGCCGGCGGCCTCCGGGGGCTAGCATGCCGCCAAATCTTGCATAGGGGGCCTCTCACAAGTCTGGAAGTGTTGTGGCGGTTGCAAACGCCCGGCACGCATGTCCGGGGTGTGCCCCCCCCCCTCACGGACGGCGCCGCCGTCGGCACCTGGAGGAGGGAAACGGATGCGTGGGGTCTACATGGAGGGGATCTTGCTGTGGGTCTGGCCCAGATGTTGCACCAAAGTGTTCCTATGGGCTGACCTAACACAACCGGATGGGGAGGTCCACTGGTCAAAGCTCATCCGTGCAAAGTCTAAGGGCTAGATCCCGTGGTCAAACGCTACAGGGTTAGGCGGGACAGGGGCACTAGGGGGGGGGGGGGTAGCAATGCCACCGGAACATCGCACCGGGCCCTCATACATGCGGGGTGGTGTGGTGGCATGTCCGAAGAGGCGGGACGCGTCTCCGGGGCGTGCCCCCCCCCCTCAAGGATGGCGATGACACGGTAGTAGATGTTCTGCGGTAACGATGCGGCGTCAATATTACTAAATACTCGGAGCGCGATAAAATCATGAGTTTTCTTGCGCGACGCGGGCACATGTGCTATAGGAACGATGGTATTTTTTCATAATTTTTGGTGATGGAGAAGTATCCGAAAAATTCCCTCTACGCGGATTGCCCTTCGCGCGGTCTACGGCTGTGGCCGGTGGCCTTCGGGGGCTAGCATGCCGCCAAATCTTGTGTAGGCGGCCTCTCACAAGTCTGGAAGTGTTGTGGCGGTTGCAAACGCCCGGCACGCGTGTCCGGGGTGTGCCCCCCCTCACGGACGGCGCCGCCGCCGGCACCTGGAGGGGGGAAACGGACGCGTGGGGTCTACACGGAGGGGATCTTGCTGTGGGTCTGGCCCGGATGTTGCACCAAAGTGTTCCTATGGGCTGACGTAACACAACCGGGTGGGGAGGTCCACTGGTCAAAGCCCGTCCGTGCAAAGACAAAGGGCTAGATCCCGTGGTCAAACACTACAGGGTTAGGCGGGACGGGGGCACTGGAGGGTAGCAATGCCACCGGAGCGTCGCACCGGGCCCTCATACATGCGGGGTGGTGTGGTGGCATGTCCGAAGAGGCGGGACGCGTCTCCGGGGCGTGCCCCCCCCCTCACGGACGGCGATGACACGGTAGTAGAAGTTCTGCGGTAACGATGCGGCGTCAATATTATTAAATACTCGGAGCGCGATAAAATCATGAGTTTTTTTGCGCGACGCGGGCACATGTGCTATAGGAGCGGTGGTATTTTTTCATAATTTTTGGTGATGGAGAAGTATCCGAAAAATTCCCTCTACGCGGATTGCCCTTCGCGCGTCTACGGCTGTGGCCGGCGTCCTCCGGGGGCTAGCATGCCGCCAAATCTTGCGTAGGGGGCCTCTCACAAGTCTGGAAGTGTTGTGGCGGTTGCAAACGCCCGACACGCGTGTCCGGGGTGTGCCCCGCCTCACGGACGGCGCCGCCGCCGGCACCTGGAGGAGGGAAACGGACGCATGGGGTCTACACGGAGGGGATCTTGCTGTGGGTCTGGCCCAGATGTTGCACCAAAGGGTTCCTATGGGCTGACCTAACACAACCGGATGGGGAGGTCCACTGGTCAAAGCCCGTCCGTGCAAAGTCAAAGGGCTAGATCCCGTGGTCAAACGCTACAGGGTTAGGCGGGACGGCGGCACTGGGGGGGGGGGGGTAGTAATACCACCGGAGCGTCGCACCGGGCCCTCATATATGCGGGGTGGTGTGGTGGCATGTCCGAAGAGGCGGGACGCATCTCCGGGGCGTGCCCCCGCCTCACGGACGGCGATGATACGGTAGTAGACGTTCTGAGGTAACGATGCGGCGTCAATATTACTAAATACTCGGAGCGCGATAAAATCATGAGTTTTTTTGCACGACGTGGGCACATGTGCTATAGGAACGATGGTATTTTTTCATAATTTTTGGTGATGGAGAAGTATCCGAAAAATTCCCTCTACGCGGATTGCCCTTCGCGCGTCTACGGCTGTGGCCGGCGGCCTCCGGGGGCTAGCATGCCGCCAAATCTTGCGTAGGCGGCCTCTCACAAGTCTGAAAGTGTTGTGACGGTTGCAAACGCCCGGCACGCGTGTCCGGGGTGTGCCCCCCTCACGGACGGTGCGGCCTCCGACACCTGGAGGGGGGAAACGGACGCGTGGGGTCTACACGGAGGGGATCTTGCTGTGGGTCTGGCCCGGATGTTGCACCAAAGTGTTCCTATGGGCTGACCTAACACAACCGGGTGGGGAGGTCCACTGGTCAAAGCCCGTCCGTGCAAAGTCAAAGGGCTAGATCCCGTGGTCAAACGCTACAGGGTTAGGCGGGACGGGGGCACTGGGAGGGGGTAGCAATGCCACCGGAGCGTCGCACCGGGCCCTCATACATGCGGGGTGGTGTGGTGGCATGTCCGAAGAGGCGGGACGCGTCTCCGGGGCGTGCCCCCCCCCCCCCTCACGGACGGCGATGACACGGTAGTAGACGTTCTGCGGTAACGATGCGGCGTGAATATTACTAAATACTCGGAGCGTGATAAAATCATGAGTTTTTTTGCGCGACGCGGGCACATGTGCAATAGGAACGATGGTGTTTTTTCATAATTTTTGGTGATGGAGAAGTATCCGAAAAATTCCCTCTACGCGGATTGCCCTTCGCGCATCTACGGCTGTGGCCGGCGGCTAGCATGCCGCCAAATCTTGCGGAGGCGGCCTCTCACAAGTCTGGAAGTGTTGTGGCGGTTGCAAACGCCCGGCAAGCGTGTCCGGGGTGTGCCCCCCCTCACGGACGGCGCCGCCGCCGGCACCTGGAGGAGGGAAATGGACGCGTGGGGTCTACACGGAGGGGATCTTGCTGTGGGTCTGGCCCAGATGTTGCACCAAAGTGTTCCTATGGGCTGACCTAACACAACCGGATGGGGAGGTCCACTGGTCAAAGCCCGTTCGTGCAAAGTCAAAGGGCTAGATCCCGTGGTCAAACGCTACAGGGTTAGGCCGGACGGGGGCACTTGGGGGTAGCAATGCCACCGGAGCGTCGCACCGGGCCCTCATACATGCGGGGTGGTGTGCTGGCATGTCCGAAGAGGTGGGACGCGTCTCCGGGGCGTGCCCCCCCCCCCCCCCTCACGGACGACGATGACACGGTAGTAGACATTCTGCGGTAACAATGCAGCATCAATATTACTAAACACTCGGAGCGCTATAAAATCATGAGTTTTTTTGCGCGACGCGGGCACATGTGCTATAGGAACGATGGTATTTTTTCATAATTTTTGGTGATGGAGAAGTATCCGAAAAATTCCCTCTACGCGGATTGCCCTGCACGCGTCTACGGCTGTGGCCGGCGGCCTCCGGGGGCTAGCATGCCGCCAAATCTTGCGTAGGCGGCCTCTCACAAGTCTGGAAGTGTTGTGGCGGTTGCAAACACCCGGCACGCGTGTCCGGGTGTGCCCCCCCTCACGGATGGCGCCGCCGCCGGCACCTGGAGGGGGGAAACGGACGCGTGGGGTCTACACGGTGGGGATCTTGCTGTGGGTCTGGCCCGGATGGTGCACCGAAGTGTTCCTATGGGCTGACCTAACACAACCGGGTGGGGAGGTCCACTGGTCAAAGCCCGTCCGTGCAAAGTCAAAGGGCTAGATCCCGTGGTCAAACGCTACAGGGTTAGGCGGGACGGGGGCACTGGGGGTAGCAATGCCACCGGAGCGTCGCACCGGGCCCTCATACATGCGGGGTGGTGTGGTGGCATGTCCGAAGAGGCGAGACGCGTCTCCGGGGCGTGCCCCCCCCCCCCTCAGGGACGGCAATGATGTGGTAGTAGACGTTCTGCGGTAACGATGCGGCATCAATATTACTAAATACTCGTAGCGCGATAAAATCATGAGTTTTTTTGCACGACGCGGGCACATGTGCTATAGGAACGATGGTATTTTTTCATAATTTTTGGTGATGGAGAAGTATCCGAAAAATTCCCTCTACGCGGATTGCCCTTCGCGCGTCTACGGCTGTGGCCGGCGGCCTCCGGGGTCTAGCATGCCGCCAAATCTTGCATAGGCGGCCTCTCACAAGTCTGGAAGTGTTGTGGCGGTTGCAAACGCCCGGCACGCGTGTCCGGGGTGTGCCCCCCCTCACGGACGGCGCCGCCGCCGGCACCTAAAGGAGGGAAACGGACGCGTGGGGTCTACACGGAGGGGATCTTGCTGTGGGTCTGGCCCGGATGTTGCACCAAAGTGTTCCTATGGGCTGACCTAACACAACCGGGTGGGGAGGTCCACTGGTCAAAGCCCGTCCGTGCAAAGTCAAAGGGCTAGATCCCGTGGTCAAACGCTACAGGGTTAGGCGGGACGGGGGCACTAGGGAGGGGGTAGCAATGTCACCAGAGCGTCGCACCGGGCCCTCATACATGCGGGGTGGTGTGGTGGCATGTCCGAAGAGGCGGGACGCGTCTCCGGGGGGTGCCCCCCCCTCACGGACGACGATGACACGGTAGTAGACGTTCTGCGGTAACGATGTGGCGTCAATATTACTAAATACTCGGAGCGCGATAAAATCATGAGTTTTTTTGCATGACGTGGGCACATGTGCTATAGGAACGATGGTATTTTTTCATAATTTTTGGTGATGGAGAAGTATCCGAAAAATTCCCTCTACGCAGATTGCCCTTTGCGCGTCTACGGCTGTGGCCGGCGGCCTCCGGGGGCTAGCATGCCGCCAAATCTTGCATAGGGGGCCTCTCACAAGTCTGGAAGTGTTGTGGCGGTTGCAAACTCCCGGCACGCGTGTCCGGGGTGTGCCCCCCCTCACGGACGGCGCCGCCGCCGGCACCTGGAGGAGGGAAACGGACGCGTGGGGTCTACACGTAGGGGACCTTGCTGTGGGTCTGGCCCAGATGTTGCACCAAAGGGTTCCTGTGGGCTGACCTAACACAACCGGATGGGGAGGTCCACTGGTCAAAGCCCGTTCGTGCAAATTCAAAGGGCTAGATCCCGTGGTCAAACGCTACAGGGTTAGGCGAGACGGGGGCACTGGGGGGGGGGGTAGCAATGCCACCGGAGCGTCGCATCGGGCCCTCATACATGCGGGGTGGTGTGGTGGCATGTCCGAAGAGGTGGGACGCGTCTCCGGGGCGTGCCCCCCCCCCTCACGGACGGCGATGACACGGTACTAGACGTTCTGCGGTAACGATGCGGCGTCAATATTACTAAACACTCGGAGCGCTATAAAATCATGAGTTTTTTTGCGCGACGCGGGCACATGTGCTATAGGAACGATGGTATTTTTTCATAATTTTTGGTGATGGAGAAGTATCCGAAAAATTCCCTCTACGCAGATTGCCCTTCACGCGTCTACGGCTGTGGCCGGCGGCCTCCGGGGGCTAGCATGCCGCCAAATCTTGCGTAGGCGGCCTCTCACAAGTCTGGAAGTGTTGTGGCGGTTGCAAACACCCGGCACGCGTGTCCGGGGTATGCCCCCCTCACGGACGGCGCCGCCGCCGGCACCTGGAGGGGGGAAACGGACGCGTGGGGTCTACACGGAGGGGATCTTGCTGTGGGTCTGGCCCGGATGTTGCACCGAAGTGTTCCTATGGGCTGACCTAACACAACCGTGTGGGGAGGTCCACTGGTCAAAGCCCGTCCGTGCAAAGTCAAAGGGCTAGATCCCGTGGTCAAACGCTACAGGGTTAGGCGGGACGGGGGCACTGGGGGTAGCAATGCCACCGGAGCGTCGCACCGGGCCCTCATACATGCGGGGTAGTGTGGTGGCATGTCCGAAGAGGCGGGACGCGTCTCCGGGGCGTGCCCCCCCCCCCCCCTCACGGACGGCGATGATATGGTAGTAGACGTTCTACGGTAACGATGCGGCGTCAATATTACTAAATACTCGGAGCGCGATAAAATCATGAGTTTTTTGCACAACGCGGGCACATGTGCTATAGGAACGATGGTATTTGTTCATAATTTTTGGTGATGGAGAAGTATCCGAAAAATTCCCTCTACGCGGATTGCCCTTCGCGCGTCTGCGGCTGTGGCCGGCGGCCTCCGGGGGCTAGCATGCCGCCAAATCTTGCGTAGGGGGCCTCTCACAAGTCTGGAAGTGTTGTGGCGGTTGCAAACGCCCGGCACGCGTGTCCGGGGTGTGCCCCCCTCACGGACGGCGCCGCCGCCGGCACCTGGAGGAGGGAAATGGACGCGTGGGGTCTACACGGAGGGGATCTTGCTGTGGGTCTGGCCCAGATGTTGCACCAAAGTGTTCCTATGGGCTGACCTAACACAACCGGATGGGGAGGTCCACTGGTCAAAGCCCGTCCGTGCAAAGTCAAAGGGCTAGATCCCGTGGTCAAACGCTACAGGGTTAGGCGGGACGGGGGCACTAGGGGGGGGGTAGCAATGCCACCGGAGCGTCGCACCGGGCCCTCATACATGCGGGCTGGTGTGGTGGCATGTCCGAAGAGGCGGGACGCGTCTCCGGGGCGAGCCCCCCCCCTCACGGACGGCGATGACACGGTAGTAGACGTTCTGCGGTAACGATGCGACGTCAATATTACTAACTACTCGGAGCGCGATAAAATCATGAGTTTTTTTTTGTGCGACGCGGGCACATGTGCTATAGGAACGATGGTATTTTTTCATAATTTTTGGTGATGGAGAAGTATCCGAAAAATTCCCTCTACGCGGATTGCCCTTCGCGCGTCTACGGCTGTGGCCGGCGGCCTCCGGGGGCTAGCATGCCGCCAAATCTTGCGTAGGCGGCCTCTCACAAGTCTGGAAGTGTTGTGGCAGTTGCAAACGCCCGGCACGCGTGTCCGGGTTGTGCCCCCCCTCACGGACGGCGCCGCCGCCGGCACCTGGAGGGGGGAAACGGATGCGTGCGTTCTACACGGAGGGGATCTTGCTGTGGGTCTGGCCCAGATGTTGCACCAAAGTGTTCCTATGGGCTGACCTAACACAACCGGGTGGGGAGGTCCACTGGTCAAAGCCCGTCCGTGCAAAGTCAAAGGGCTAGATCCCGTGGTCAAACACTACACGGTTAGGCGGGACGGGGGCACTGGGTGGGTAGCAATGCCACCGGAGCATCGCATCGGGCCCTCATACATGCGGGGTGGTGTGGTGGCATGTCCGAAGAGGCGGGACGCGTCTCCGGGGCGTGGCCCCCCCTCACGGACGGCGATGACACGGTAGTAGACATTCTGCGGTAACGATGCGGCGTCAATATTACTAAATACTCGGAGCGCGATAAAATCATGAGTTTTTTGCACGACGCGTGCACATTGCTATGGGAACGATGGTATTTTTTCATAATTTTTGGTGATGGAGAAGTATCCGAAAAATTCCCTCTACGCGGATTGCCTTCGCGCGTCTACGGCTGTGGCCGGCGTCCTCCGGGGGCTAGCATGCCGCCAAATCTTGTGTAGGGGGCCTCTCACAAGTCTGGAAGTGTTTTGGCGGTTGCAAACGCCCGACACGCATGTCCGGGGTGTGCCCCCCCTCACGGACGGCGCCGCCGCCGGCACCTGGAGGGGAGAAACGGACGCGTGGGGTCTACACGGAGGGTATCTTGCTGTGGGTCTGGCCCGGATGTTGCACCAAAGTGTTCCTATGGACTGACCTAACACAACCGGGTGGGGAGGTCCACTGGTCAAAGCCCGTCCGTGCAAAGTCAAAGGGCTAGATCCCGTGGTCAAACGCTACGGGGTTAGGCGGGACGGCGGGAATTGTTCAGATATTTCTCCATAACGAAAAAGTATGAAAAATTACCATCAGTCCTACAGACATGTGCCCACGTCGTGTAAAAAACTCATGATTGTATCACGCTCTGAGTATTTAATAATATTCACGCCGCATCGTTACCGCAGAACGTCTACTACCGTGTCATCGCCGTCCGTGAGGGGGGGTGGGGCACACCCCGGAGACGCGCGCCGCCTCTTCGGACATGCCACCACACCATCCCGCATGTATAAGGTCCCAGTGCAACACTCCGGTGGCATTGCTACCCCCTAGGGCCCCCGTCCCGCCTAACCCTATAGCGTTTGACCATGGGATCTAGCCCTTTGACTTTGCACGGACGGCGGACGGGCTTTGACCAATGGACGTATCCACCCAGTTGTGTTAGGTCAGCCCATAGGAACACTTTGGAGCAACATCCGTGTCAGGGTTAGACGGGACGGGGTACCGAAGGGGGGGGGGGTAGCAATGCCGCCAGGTGTTGCAGTGGGCCCTCCTACGCTTGTGGAAGCATGCTTGGTGGCACGCTCAGGCACCCAACACCACAGCTTACACACGACAAACTGAGAAGGTGGAGAAGTATGTGAACATAGATTGGTGGCGAGTTGGAACTATTTTTTACAGTGTGCTGAGAGCCAGACATTAATAATTACATTTTGTTAGGACATTTTTTAAATAAATTGAATTTAATGTAAACAAAAAACAAAAAAAAGCAGGTATGCCGACGGCATAACGGTCAGCATAGGTGGAAAGAACCTATGCCGACGACTATACCGTCGGCATACCTCACACCTTATCCAACCGGGCACCCCACGCCCCGACCACTCATTCGACCTAACCCCCTCATCCACCCTCCTTGCTCGATCCAGCCCCGCCGCCGCTCGATCCCCGCCCTCCGCCACTCGATCCCCCCGCCACCGGCCGTCCCAGCCCCCAACCGCCGATGCCCCCATCTGCACCGCTGCCGCCCCCGTCCTGGCCACGTCGCACCGACTGCTCCCCACGCTCCTCGCCCCCCATCCCTGCCCCGCATCACGCGTCCTCCCTCTGCACTGCCGCCGACTGTTCTCTCCCCGCACCGCCGCCAACCGTCCCCGGCCGCCCCGCATCGCCGCTGGTCGTTCCCGGCCGCCCCGCACCGCGCGGCCCCGTCCCTCCTGCTCGTGGTGAGCTGGCTGCGGCCACGACTCCGGCGGTCCGACGCCCCCTTCCCGGCCCTCCTCTGCTGCTGGTGAGCACCGGGGAGCCCCCAGCCGCCCATGCTCCGCCACCCGTTGCCGGCCCCTCCGACACCACCTCCGCCACCACGTCCCCTGCCCCCTCGGTGAGCTCCCCCGTCATCCTGCCGCTCCCCCCGCTGCTGCCATTGCTCCCCTGCTGCTGCTGTGCTGCTAGATGAATGGATGGATAGATAGTTAGATAAATAGATTTTTTGTATGTTTTTTCTTCTTCTTGCTACTGTTTTTAGGTGGATGGATGTATGGATAAATTTTTCTTAGATGGATTCATGGATGTTGTTAGAATCATAGATGGTGGATGGATGGAATATCGGTGAATTTTTTTAGAAACTTTGTTTGTCATATATTTAATGTTAGGTCATGTTGACGAATGTATGTTGGTAAAGTTAATGATAGATGAATGGATGGATGGATGTTGGAAAAAATTTGACACTTGACTGTGATGTGATGATCTTGTTATTTTTTTGATACTCATAATGATCTTGATAAAATAATTGAAGACAAAATTTTGAGACTTACTAAGATGTGATGATCTTGCTAAAAAAATGATACTCATGATGATCTTGCTAAAAAAATAGAAGACAAAAGTTTGACACTTTACTGAGATGTGATGATCTAAGTTGTTCTGTCGGTGGAATTTGCAGGCGTTGTGGTGTCGCATTTCATCAGAGTGACCGTTGTCTGACGCGTTGGTCCCCCTAAGCATCCCTCTGCTGTTCGACTACTTCCTCTACAGCCGAGGGTGAGCTACAAGTCCATCTCCTCCATTTTTTCATATGACTAGATTTCATTCTCAAGTCAATTGACGTAACCTAGGCGTCTCCCGTCCGAAAGGGTTGCATGGATAAATATGCATTCAATTGCATATTTATCACCGCAGCTCTTTCGGATTGTCCAGCGTTTTCCACGGACAGCCCGAGGATGTGTACATTGGGTATGTTCTCCATGTTCTACCCCGTTCTGAGACAGGATTTCGGCGGCGCCTCCCCATTGTTCTCCGGAGCACATTCTCTCGGCCATTTGCCGAGACGTGTATCTAGAGAACTACAGGGAGGTGCTGCCGAAATTTTGTCTCGGAACGGGGTAGAATGGAGAACGTACTCAATCTACACATCCTCGGGTGGGATTAGGACCCATCTTTACCTATTAGAGATGTAGGTGGATTAAACGCGGTAGAAACTAAAAATTTGATGTGATTAATTTAAGCGAATCCTTAATTATGTTGTGTGGGTTGCAAAAAAGTAGAGGATGGTAGATAATCAGTGGATGTACAGTGGTTTTATCCGTCGGAATCGAGTAACATCAGAGTGGATCGCGAAAACCGATGTGTATTTGAAGGAGATATTTCGTCGTCCAATGAGAATTATCCCACCATGCCCCTGTGCGAGATGTGCCAGCTGTCACCGTAGAAATCAGACGGACATGAGTGAGCACCTTCGCACGCACGGATATATGCCAAACTTTGACATGCCGCCGATAAACATAGCCGAGCAGGACCGTGGTAGAGAGGAGGTGATGCGACAACGCATCGATGGATATGAGGATGACGGGGTCAGGGACATGCTAGATGATATCATTGTTGCAGAAACGGCAAATGCGACACCTTCAGAGAATGATCCGAAGGAGCCAGAGGCAACCGCAAAGGCCTTCTTGGAGGTCTTGGCCTCGTCGAAGAAACCTCTTTATGCGGGTGCGAAAATATCTCAGCTGGATGCCATCTCGCAACTGATTGCAGTCAAGGCTGAGTACGGCTGTAGCCAGAAATGCTTCGAAGCATTCCTGGGAGTATGGGCTAACAGCCTCCCTGAGGGTCATGAACTGCCGAAAAGCATGTACGATACAAAGAAAATCATGAAGGCACTCTCTATGGATTATGAGAAAATAGATGTTTGCCCGAAGAATTGCCTTTTGTTTAGGCACGAGTATGCGGATGACAAGTACTGTAGGAAGTGCGGTTCGTCTCGGTACATTGAGGTGGTCGGTGAGGATGGTGAGAAAAAGCAGCTAACCATCCCCGTTAAGGTTTTTCGGTATCTTGATTTTATAAAAAGACTGCAGTGCCTTTTCATCACGAAGGAGACTGCCAAAATGATGAAGTGGCACAAGGAAGGTATAATGTACAATCCAAAAAAAAATCATACATCCATCGGGAGGGGAAGCATGGAAGTCATTCGATGAAGAATACCCCGAGGAAGCAGCCGAGGCTGGGAATGTCAGAATAGCCATATTAGGTGATGGGTTGAATCCATATGGTATGTCGTCCAATCCATACAGCTGCTGGCCTGTGTTTGTAATTCCGCTCAATCTTCCTCCCGGTGCCCTAATGCAATGGACGACCATGTTATTGTCGCTCATCATTCTAGGGCCTGACTACCCGGGGAAGCAATTGGGTGTGTTTATGAAGCCGCTTGTGGATGCTTTGCACCATTCTTGGTACTTTCCGAGGTTGACATACGACCGGGATCTGCAGAGAAATTTCTTGATGGAAGTTTGGTTGCACTATTGCATGCATGACTTTCCCGGCTATGCTCTATTCTGCGAATGGTGTACAAGTGGTAAGATGCCATGCCCAGTGTGCATGCAGGCTCTGCGAATGATTTGGCTGAGTAAGGGTGGCAAGTATGTAGCCTTTGACCTGCATCGACAGTTCCTCCCTCCAGACCATCCAGACAGGGAAGACAAGAAGAACTTCACGAAAGGCCGGGTTGTTCATGAAGTAACCGAGATTCCAACATTTTCGGGGGCAGATGTTCTTGCTCAGCTAAAAGCTCTCAAGCCTAAAGTCAAAGTCAAAGGCAAAGGCAAAGCCAAAGGCTTCAAGGGATATGGTGAGACGCACAACTGGACGCACATTACCCCCTTCTTGCAGCTTCCCTATTTCAAGGACCTCAAACTTCCTTACAATATTGATGTGATGCACACCAAAAAGAATGTGGCAGATTCCCTTTTCCACACGATCCTCAACATTCCTGATAAGACGAAGGATAACGTAAAAGCTAGAGCCGATCAACAGAGAATTTGTGATAGACCACGCTTGAACATGAAGCCTCCCACAGGCGGTCAAAAAAACTGGTTCAAGCCAGATGCTGACTTTGTCCTTAAACCGCCAGAAAAAAAGAAGTACTTATCTGGCTGAAACAAATTTTGAAGTTCACCGATGGTTATGCATCGAATATAAGTAAGGGAGTCAATCTTTCAACGGGCAAAGTGACCGGCCTGAAGAGTCATGACTACCATGTATGGATTGAGCGGATAATGCCGGTGATGGTTCGAGGCTATGTCCCCGAGCATGTCTGGCGAGTGCTTGCCGAGCTTAGCCATTTCTTCCGCACGCTCTGTGCTAAAGAAGTAAGTAAAGAGGTGATAGAAAAATTGCATAAGAAGGCACCGGAGTTGATAGTCAAGCTAGAGAAGATCTTTCCGCCAGGCTTCTTTACTCCGATGACACATCTCATTCTGCACCTCGCGAACGAGGTATTGTTGGGGGGCCCTGTGCAAAATCGCTGGCAGTACGGCCCTGAGAGGCAGAACAAGCATCTCGGACGGAAATGTGGAAACAAAGCTAAGATTGAAGCTTCCATAGCTGAGGCAGTTATCCTAGAGGAGGTGTCTGATGGAAATATGCCCTAGAGGCAATAATAAATTGATTATTATTATATTTCCTTGTTCATGATAATCGTTTATTATCCATGCTAGAATTGTATTGATAGGAAACTCAGATACATGTGTGGATACATAGACAACACCATGTCCCTAGTAAGCCTCTAGTTGACTAGCTCGTTGACTAGTTCGTATGCTAAAGCTTTTCTAATGTCAAGTATCATTTCCTTAGACCATGAGATTGTGCAACTCCCGGGTACCGTAGGAATACTTTGGGTGTGCCAAACGTCACAACGTAACTGGGTGACTATAAAGGTGCACTACGAGTATCTCCGAAAGTGTCTGTTGGGTTGGCACGAATCGAGACTGGGATTTGTCACTCCGTGTGACGGAGAGGTATCTCTGGGCCCACTCGGTAGGACATCATCATAATGTGCACAATGTGACCAAGGAGTTGATCACGGGATGATGTGTTACGGAACAAGTAAAGAGACTTGCCCGTAATGAGATTGAACAAGGTATCGGGATACCGACGATCGAATCTCGGGCAAGTATCGTACCGCTAGACAAAGGGAATTGTATACGGGATTGATCGAATCCTCGACATCGTGGTTCATCCGATGAGATCATCGTGGAACATGTGGGAACCAACATGGGTATCCAGATCCCGGTGTTGGTTATTGACCGGAGAACGTCTCGGTCATGTCTGCATGCTTCCCGAACTCGTAGGGTCTACACACTTAAGGTTCGGTGATGCTAGGGTTATAGAGATATTAGTATGCGGTAACCCGAATGTTGTTCAGAGTCCCGGATGAGATCCCGGACGTCAGGAGGAGTTCTGGAATGGTCCGGAGGTAAAGATTTATATATAGGAAGTCCTATTTCGGCCATCGAGACAAGTTTCGGGGTCATCGGTATTGTACCGGGACCACCGGAAGGGTCCCGGGGGTCCACCAGGTGGGGCCACCTGCCCCGGGGGGCCACATGGGCTGTAGGGGGTGCGCCTTGGCCTATATGGGCCAAGGGCACCAGCCCCAAGAGGCCCGTGTGCCAAGAGAAGAGGGAAAGGAAGAGTGCTAAAGGGGGAAGGCACCTCCGAGGTGCCTTGGGGAGGAGGGACTCCTCCCTTGGCCACACCCTTCCTTGGAGGAAGGGCCAAGGCTGTGCCCCCCCTCTCCCTTGGTCCTATATATAGTGGGGGGAAGGGAGGGTAGCCCCATCTAAGCCCTGGCGCCTCCCTCTCCCTCCCGTGACACATCTCCCTCCTCGCACAGCGCTTGGCGAAGCCCTGTTGGAATCCCGCTACTTCCACCACGCCGTCGTGCTGCTGGATCTCCATCAACCTCTCCTTCCCCCTTGCTGGATCAAGAAGGAGGAGACATCGCTGCTCCGTACGTGTGTTGAACGCGGAGGTGCCGTCCGTTCGGCGCTAGGATCATCGGTGATTTGGATCACGACGAGTACGACTCCATCAACCCCGTTCTCTTTAACGCTTCCGCGCGCGATCTACAAGGGTATGTAGATCCACTCCTCCCTCGTTGCTAGATGAATCCATAGATTGATCTTGGTGACACGTAGGAAAATTTTGAATTTCTGCTACGTTCCCCAACAGTGGCATCATGAGCTAGGTCTATTGCGTAGATTCTATGCACGAGTAGAACACAAAGTAGTTGTGGGCGTTGATTTTGTTCAATATGCTTACCGTTACTAGTCCAATCTTGATTCGGCGGCATTGTGGGATGAAGCAGCCTGGACCAACCTTACACGTACGCTTACGTGAGACCGGTTCCACCGACTGACATGCACTAGTTGCATAAGGTGGCTGGCGGGTGTCTGTCTCTCCCACTTTAGTCGGATCGGATTTGATGAAAAGGGTCCTTATGAAGGGTAAATAGCAATTGGCATATCACGTTTTGGTCTTTGTGTAGGTAAGAAACGTTCTTGCTAGAAACCCATAGCAGCCACGTAAAACATGCAAACAACAATTAGAGGACGTCTAACTTGTTTTTGCAGGGTATGCTATCTGATGTGATATGGCCAAAAGGATGTGATGAATGATATATGTGATGTATGAGATTGATCATGTTCTTGTAATAGGAATCACGACTTGCATGTCGATGAATATGACAACCGTCAGGAGCCATAGGAGTTGTCTTTATTTATTTATGACCTGCGTGTCAACATAAACGTCATGTAATTACTTTACTTTATTGCTAACCGTTAGCTGTAGTAGTAGAAGTAATAGTTGACGAGACAACTTCAAGAAGACACGATGATGGAGATCATGGTGTCATGCCGGTGACAAGATGATCATGGAGCCCCAAGATGGAGATCAAAGGAGCTATATGATATTGGCCATATCATGTCACTATTATTTGATTGCATGTGATGTTTATCATGTTTATACATCTTATTTGCTTAGAACAATGGTAGTAAATAAGATGATCCCTCTTTAAAATTTCAAGAAAGTGTCCCCCCTAACTGTGCACCGTTGCGACAGTTCGTTGTTTCAAAGCACCACGTGATGATCGGGTGTTTGATCCTAACGTTCACATACAACGGGTGTAAGACAGATTTACACACGCGAAACACTTAGGTTGACTTGACGAGCCTAGCATGTGTATAGACATGGCCTCGGAACACAGAAGACTGAAAGGTCGAGCATGAGTCGTATAGAAGATACGATCAGCATGAAGATGTTCACTGATGTTGACTAGTCCGTCTCACGTGATGATCGGACACGGCCTAGTTGACTCGGATCATGTAATCACTTAGATGACTAGAGGGATGTCTATCTAAGTGGGAGTTCATAAGATGAACTTGTTTATCCTGAACATAGTCAAAAGGATTTTGCAAATTATGTCGTAGCTCGCGCTTCAGTTCTACTGTTTAGATATGTTCCTAGAGAAAATTTAATTGAAAGTTGATAGGAGCAACTATGCGGACTAGGTCCGTAAACTGAGGATTGTCCTCATTACTTCATAGAAGGTTTATGTCCTTAATGCACCGCTCAGTGTGCTGAACCTCGAACGTCGTCTGTGGATGTTGCGAACATCTGACACACACGTTTACATAACTACGTGATAGTTCAGTTAAACGGTTTAGAGTTGAGGCACCAAAGACGTTTTGAAACGTCGCGAAACATATGAGATGTTTCAAGGGCTGGAATTGGGATTTCAGGCTTGTGCCCACGTCAAGAGGTATAAGACCTCCGATGATTTTCTTAGCCTACAAACTAAGGGAGAAAAGCACAATTGTCGAGCTTGTGCTC
This sequence comes from Triticum monococcum, assembly GCA_034509565.1. NCBI lineage: Eukaryota > Viridiplantae > Streptophyta > Magnoliopsida > Poales > Poaceae > Triticum > Triticum monococcum. The sequence continues at coordinate 31,154,800 of CM067841.1, read as the reverse complement.
AGATTGTCTGAGTACAACAATCGCTTGAATCAAGTGGGAGTTGATCTTCCAGATGAAATAGTGATAGTTCTCCGAAGTCATTACCACCAAGCTGCTAGAGCTTCGTGATGAACTATAATATATCAGGGACGTATATGATGATCCTTGAGATATTCGCGATGTTTGACACCACAAAAGTAGAAATCAAGAAGGAGCATCAATTGTTGATGGTTGGTGAAACCACTAGTTTCAAGAAGGGCAAGGGAAAGAAGGGATACTTCATGAAACGGCAATTCAGCTGCTGCTCTAGTGAAGAAACCCAAGGTTGAACCCAAACCCGAGACTAAGTGCTTCTGTAATAAGGGGAACAGCCACTGGAGCAGAATTACCCTAGATACTTGGTAGATTAGAAGGCTGGCAAGGTCGATAGAAGTATATTGGATATACATTGTGTTGATGTGTACTTTACTAGTACTCCTAGTAGCACCAGGGTATTAGATACTGGTTCGGTTGCTAAGTGTTAGTAACTCGAAATAAAAGCTACGGAGTAAACGGAGACTAGCTAAAGGTGAGCTGACGATATGTGTTGGAAATGTTTCCAATGTGGATATGATCAAATATCGTACGCTCCCTCTACCATCGAGATTGGTGTTTGCGTTGAGCATAGACATGATTGGATTATGTCTATCGCGATACGGTTATTCATTTAAGGAGAATAATGGTTACTCTGTTTATTTGAATAATACCTTCAATGGTCTTGCACCTAAAATGAATGGTTTATTGAATCTCGATCGTAGTGATACACATGTTCATAAGATAGTAATGATAGTACCACCTACTTGTGGCACTGCCTCTTAAGTCATATCGGTATAAAACGCATGAAGAAGCTCCATGGAGATGGATCTTTGGGCTCACTCGTTTTGAAAAGTTTGAGACATGCGAACCATGTCTATTGGTGTATATGAAACTCCATGCAAATGGATCGTTTGGACTCATTTGATTTTGAATCACTTGAGACACGCAAATCATACCACATGGGCAAGATGACTGAAAGCCTCGTTTTCAGTAAAATGGAAATAGAAAGCAACTTGTTGGAAGTAATACATTTTGATGTGTGCAGTCCAATGAGTGCTGAGGCGTGTAGTGGATATCGTTATGTTCTTACTTCACAGATGATTTGAGTAGATGTTGAGTATATTTACTTGATGAATCACGAGTCTGAATTATTGAAAGGTTCAAGTAATTTCAGGGTGAAGTTGAAAGATCGTCGTGACAAGAGGATAAAATATCTATGATATGATCATAGAGATGAATATCTGAATTACGAGTTTGGCACAGAATTAAGACATTGTGGAAATTGTTTCACAACTAATACAGCCTGGAACACCATAGTGTGATGGTGTGTCCGAACATCATAACTGCACCCTATTGGATATGATGCATACCATGATGTCTCTTATCGAATTACCATGATAGTTTATGGGTTAGGCATTAGAGACAACCACATTCACTTTAAATAGGGCACCACGTAATTCCGATGAGATGACATCGTATGAACTATGGTTTAGAGAAACCTAAGCGGTCATTTCTTAAAAGTTTGGGGCTGCGATGCTTATGTGAAAAAGTTTCAGGCTGATAAGCTCGAACCCAAAGCGGATAAATGCATCTTCATAGGACACCCAAAACAGTTGGGTATACCTCCTGTCTTAGATCCGAAAGCAATAAGGTATTGTTTCTGGAATCGGGTCCTTTCTCGAGGAAAAGTTTCTCTCGAAAGAAGTGAGTGGGAGGATGGTGGAGACTTGATGAGGTTATTGAACCGTCTCTTCAACTAGTGTGTGGCAGGACACAGGAAGTTGTTCCTGTGGCACCTACACCAATTGAAGTGGAAGCTTATGATAGTGATCATGAAACTTCAGATCAAGTCACTACCAAACCTTGTAGGATGACAAGGATGCGTACTACTTCAGAGTGGTACGTAATCCTGTCTTGGAAGTCATGTTGCTAGACAACAATGAACCTACGAGCTATGGAGAAGCGATGGTGGGCCCGGATTCCGATAAATGGCTCGAGGCCATATAATCCGAGAGAGGATCCATATATGAAAACAAAGTGTAGACTTTGGAAGAACTACTTGATGGTCGTAAGGCTGTTGAGTACAGATGGATTTTAAAAGGAAGACGGACAGTGATGGTAAGTACCACCATTAAGAAAGCTCGGCTTGTCGTTAAGATGTTTTCCAACAAGTTCAAGGAGTTGACTACGATGAGACTTTCTCACTCGTAGCGATGCTAAGAGTCTGTTGGAATTATATTAGCGATTACTGCATTATTTATGAAATCTTGCAGATAGGATGTCAAAACATTGTTTCCTCGATGATTTTCTTGAGGAAAGGTTGTATGTGATACAATCGGAAGGTTTTGTCAATCCTGAAAGATGCTAACAAGTGTGTAAAGCTCCAGCTATCCTTCTAAGGACTGGAGTAAGCATCTCGGAGTTGGAATGTATGCTTTGATGAGATGATCAAAGATTTTGGTGTATACAAAGTTTATGAGAAACTTGTATTTCCAAAGAAGTAAGTGGGAGCACTATAGAATTTCTGATAAGTATATGTTGTTGACATATTGTTGATCAGAAGTGACGTAGAATTTCTGGAAAGCATATAGGGTTATTTGGAAAGTGTTTTTCAATGGAAAGCCTGGATTAAGCTACTTGAGCATTGAGCATCAAGATCTATAAGGATAGATCAAAACGCTTAATGGAACTTTCAAATGAGCACATACCTTGACAAGATTTTGAAGGAGTTCAAAATGGGTCGGCAAAGAAGGAGTTCTTGGCTGTGTTATAAGGTGTGAACATTGAGTAAGACTCGAAACCTGACCGCGGCAGAATAGAGAGAAAGGACGAAGGTCGTCCCCTATGCTTAAGACATAGGCTCTACAGTATGCTATGCTGTGTACCGCACCTGAAGTGTGCCTTGCCATGAGTCAGTCAAGGGGTACAAGAGTGATCCAAGAATGGATCACAGGACAGCGGTCAAAGTTATCCTTAGTAACTAGTGGACAAAGGAATTTTCTCGATTATGGAGGTGGTAAAAGAGTTCGTCGTAAAGGGTTACGCCGATGCAAACTTTGACACTAATCCAGATTATTCTGAGTAGTAAACTGGATTCTTATAGTAGAACAGTTATTTGGAATAGCTCCAAATAGAGCGTGGTAGCTGCATCTAGGAGATGACATAGAGATTTGTAAAGCACACACGGATCTGAAAGGTTCAGACCCGTTGACTAAAACCTCTCTCACAAGCAACATGATCAAACCCAGAACTCATTGAGTGCTAATCACATAGTGATGTGAACTAGATTATTGACTCTAGTAAACTCTTTGGATGTTGGTCACATGGCGATGCGACCTACGAGTGTTAATCACATGGCGATGTGAACTAGATTATTGACTCTAGTGCAAGTGGGAGACTGTTGGAAATATGCCCGAGAGGCAATAATAAATTGATTATTATTATATTTCCTTGTTCATGATAATCGTTTATTATCCATGCTAGAATTGTATTGATAGGAAACTCAGATACACGTGTGGATACATAGACAACACCATGTCCCTAGTAAGCCTCTAGTTGACTAGCTCGTTTATCAATAGATGGTTACGGTTTCCTGACCAAGGACATTGGATGTCGTTGATAACGAGATCACATCATTAGGAGAATGATGTGATGGACAAGACCCAATCCTAAGCCTAGCACAAGATCGTGTAGTTCGTATGCTAAAGCTTTTCTAATGTCAAGTATCATTTCCTTAGACCATGAGATTGTGCAACTCCCGGATACCGTAGGAATACTTTGGGTGTGCCAAACGTCACAACATAACTGGGTGACTATAAAGGTGCACTACGGGTATCTTCGAAAGTGTCTGTTGGGTTGGCACGAATCGAGACTGGGATTTGTCACTCCGTGTGACGGAGAGGTATCTTTGGGCCCACTCGGTAGGACATCATCATAATGTGCACAATGTGACCAAGGAGTTGATCACGGGATGATGTGTTACGGAACAAGTAAAGAGACTTGCCGGTAACGAGATTGAACAAGGTATCGGGATACCGACGATCGAATCTCGGGCAAGTATCGTACCGCTAGACAAAGGGAATTGTATACGAGATTGATCGAATCCTCGACATCGTAGTTCATCCGATGAGATCATCGTGGAACATGTGGGAACCAACATGGGTATCCAGATCCCGCTGTTGGTTATTGACCAGAGAACGTCTCGGTCATGTCTGCATGCTTCCCGAACCCGTAGGGTCTACACACTTAAGGTTCGGTGACGCTAGGGTTATAGAGATATTAGTATGCGGTAACCCGAATGTTGTTCGGAGTCCCGGATGAGATCCCGGACGTCACGAGGAGTTCCGGAATGGTCCGGGGGTAAAGATTTATATATAGGAAGTCCTATTTCGGCCATCGGGACAAGTTTCGGGGTCATCGGTATTGTACCGGGACCACCGGAAGGGTCCCGGGGGTCCACCGGGTGGGGCCACCTGCCCCGGGGGGGGCACATGGGCTGTAGGGGGTGCGCCTTGGCCTATATGGGCCAAGGGCACCAGCCCCAAGAGGCCCATGTGCCAAGAGAAGAGGGAAAGGAAGAGTCCTAAAGGGGGAAGGCACCTCCGAGGTGCCTTGGGGAGGAGGGACTCCTCCCTTGGCCGCACCCTTCCTTGGAGGAAGGGCCAAGGCTACGCCCCCTCTCCCTTGGCCCTATATATAGTGGGGGGAAGGGAGGGCAGCCCCATCAAAGCCCTGGCGCCTCCCTCTCCCTTCCGTGACACATCTCCCTCCTCCCGCAGCGCTTGGCGAAGCCCTATTGGAATCCCGCTACTTCCACCACGCCGTCGTGCTGCTGGATCTCCATCAACCTCTCCTTCCCCCTTGCTGGATCAAGAAGGAGGAGACGTCGCTGCTCCGTACGTGTGTTGAACGCGGAGGTGCCGTCCGTTCGGCGCAAGGATCATCGGTGATTTGGATCACGACGAGTACGACTCCATCAACCCCGTTCTCTTGAATGCTTCCGCGCGCGATCTACAAGGGTATGTAGATCCACTCCTCCCTCATTGCTAGATGACTCCATAGATTGATCTTGGTGACACGTAGGAAAATTTTGAATTTCTGCTATGTTCCCCAACAGTGTCAGACCTCAGGACATCATACTATCCAGACCACGTTCCCCATCTGCATAACAAGGTGCCTCGATACAATATAGAAGAGCCCAAGTATCAACCCAGACTCGATCTATTCAACGCGCAAGGTGGGAGGGCTGGGGCCTCGAAATCTTATAACATGCCACGACAAGAGTGGGAGGACCTCATGTTCTATATCTTGCACAACATCAAGGAAGTTGAGGAAGTGTGGATGAGGTAATACCACTACACCATTCCTTTATGTCTTCCACATCATCATGTTTCATGTTCACTTAGTCCTGGTCTAACACCGCTTATCTTTTTTTAGTGATTTCATTCAAGAGGAATGGATGGGAGTGAATCCTCCTACTGAGGCGGAGGCACTTACTCTTCTCCGTCATGGAAACCCTGGGCGTAAAAATTTTGTTGCTTGGTTCATGGACAAAGTAATTTTCCACACTCCCCTATTAAATACCTACTTCAACATTTATTAGTTAACCGAACTAATGCATGCAACAATTTCCATTATACTTGTAGGGAAAAGATCCGAACATATCTATGGATGATGAATTGACATGGGTTTCCATGGGTTTTGACCCTGTCGTCATGACATGTAAAAAGTATGATGTGAATGGGTATCGCCTCCATACAGAGGGGCACCAAAACAGCCGCCCCGATCCCAAAACTATAAATACTAGAGTGTACACCCTCGGTCAAAATTCAGTAGACTACTACGGAAGGTTACAAAATATATACGAGGTTAAATTCCGCCAGGGCGTGAGACCCTAAGTCTGCCTGTGTTCAAATGCCGATGGTTCGATCCGCGGGAGGGGGTAAAACATACGCCTTCCATTGGTTTGGTCGAAGTTAAACCATTAACCGTCTATGCCGGAGCCGATCTCTTCATTGCGGCTACCCAAGCTACACAAGTATATTATCTACCTTACCCATGCCAGAAAGTGTATCTAAAGGGTTGGGAAGTTGTGTTCAAGGTGTCGCCACATGGTAAGCTACCAGACCCGAATGAAGATGATTACTACAACATTAACCCCATGACATACGAGGGAGTGTTCTATCAAGAGCAACCTGATGATGATGATGATGTGGTTAGAAACGATGACGCTAGACCATTGGGTGATGATGATGTGGACCCAAACGTCGACGATGCATGGAATGATGGTGAGACCATTGTCAATGAAAATGACATACTTATGCTAGAAAAGTTAAACGAAGACGCTGACGACGAGGAAGAGCCTCCACCTCTGTCAGACAACGAAGATGATATGATTGATAGTGATGATGAGACGGACCGAGAAAGAGGTTACAACAGTGATGATTCATATGGGTTCTAGCAGATGTACGTTTCAAGTATTTTTTTCTATAGTTTAGGAATATGCCTTTTTATGCATTTTTATTAATGTGTTTATTATCATGCCTTTTCCTTCATTTCATTAATTTACTAATTGCTTTTTCTCTTTTCAATGCAGGTTCGTGGAACATGAGCAAGGGGAAGGCCGATGGCGTGGGTTTCCTACGCAAGGTCGTCGGCCTGCCTAGTCGGAGTGGTCGAGCACGTAATCCTCCCCCTCGGCTACTTGACGATGACTCCTCACAGGGAGGTCGAGGGAGAGGGGGCACGGGGAGAGCCTCTAGAGGACGAGGTGTTGGGGGAGAGCCACTATAGGGGGTCGCGGCCAGAAAGAGCGCACCCTCACCGACTTAGGGGTGTTGTCTTCGAGGCCCTCCTCTAGTGAGGTACACTCTAGGGAGGAGGAGGAGGAGGAGGAGGAGGTGGTGGTGGAGGAGGAGGCAGGCGAGGAGGAGGAGGAGGAGGTTGGGGAGGGGGAGGCAGGCGAGGAGGAGGGTGGTGGCGGGGATGATGGTGGTGACGGGAAGGGGGTTGACAAGAAGGGGTGGCTGCGTGGCAACGCAAAGCTACCAAAGCAGGTTCCTGCTACTAAGGAGCAGAAGTGGCTCATTGAGCCCATAGGAAAAGAGTAAGTGGTTCATTATTTTGCTTGTCACATGCTTATTCCGGTTGTTATTTATTTTTCTTGTCACATGCTAATAGTTCATTCTTTTGCAGCAACTGGATATATTCTAAAGGGGTCCGTATTCCCAACGGCCTCATCACCGTCTTGCTGAAGTTATATTGGCCGGGGTTGTAGTGTCCTGATCCAGTCAGGCAGCCGGACCGTCGGGTTTTGGCCACGAGCTGGGACCACTGGGAAGCGGCCCGCCACGCGGACCATGAGACCCATGCCAAGGCCGTGATCACTACTTTCTGGTTGAGTTCTCCTCAGAAGCACAAGTCCATTCTAGTTTCATGAATGATTTAACTCATGGCTTCTTCCATTCTTGTTTCATGCATGATTGTAGAAATTCTATCGAGTTCTTCTGGAGCACAGGGCTAGAGCGGACCAGATCGTGCTGCGCCAATGCAAGAAGAAGGCCCGCCAGATGCAGTACAAGGTGCGCTATGTGGCCATCTCCACATACTACCACGACTATCTTGGTGTGAAGATGGCCAAGGAAGAAGCGCGGAGGATGGGCATTACCTTGGAGAGGCCCGAGTTCTTGGCGGTAAGTACAAAAGATTTTTCATTATGCTTTCGTTACCTTGTGGTACATTATGCTTTATGCTTTATGCTTCCATAACACCAATTTGGACACACCTACATGCCATTATGCTTTTATTATGTAGGTGTGTCCAAATTGGTGTTATGGAAAAGACGAGTCCTGGGCGGCATTGGTGGATCTTTGGTGTGATGAGGTTGGAGCCTGGGCGGCTATGAGAACCAAAAATAAGGCTAACCGAGGGACGGAGGGAGTACATGCTCAGGGAAACTGAAACCACTATCTCCACAAGGCAGTTAATGTATGACTAACCCCATTAAACATTCTTCTTCTTCTATTTACCATCACTTTCTTATATATGACTAACCTCTATTTGGTGGTGCAGGAGGAGAAACTGAAGCGACCGCTCTCACACATGCAGGCGTGGGAGATCGCCCATACGCGGAAGGACCCCAAGCCTGGCGAGCCCAAGTACTACGGCAAGAAGACCGCAGGGAGGAAGAAGGCCTACTCAGAAGCGTATCTGAAGTTACATCCTGACACACCTGACCCCATTGCGGCGCCTCTGGACGACATGGCGGTGGTGAGGATGGAGCCCAAGGAGCACGGTCGGGAGGCGGTTCTCGATGCTGTGATCACTCCTAGTATCTCCTACACACAGCTTCGTCGGATCGACCCGAGCCTGAGCCAGCGCACGAGCCAGCCAATGACTAGTACACAGTCCCTCTTTCAGGAGCAACAATCTGTAAGTATTTTCCCTCTTATCTTCATTTGTCACTTCATTTTCCGCATTTAGTAGTTTTATGAGTTCCATCATGTCATACCATAGGCCTACATGGAGTACACACGCCAGGAGACCATGGCGTGGCATCAGAGGCTTTATGAACACCAACTGCAGAGGGATAGCCAGATGCAGCAGGCTTTTCAGGATATGGCGGCCGGCAGGTGTCCTCAGTTCCCTCCAGCACAATGCCCTCCAGCACAACCAGTGCTGATGAGCTTTGAGGAGTTTGTGGCACAGAACGCTGGCCCCTCCCCGGTTAGTTCATCCCCAATCTATTCACCCAAAGCATGCCATGCCTTTCAACACAGTCATATATCCCGTGCATATGTCTTTTCAACATCCAGGGAACGGGTGGATCTACCGTTGGCGATGGTCTTCGCAGCACTCCGGAGACACGGAGCCCGACCACTCCGATCAACGGAGGCGGAGGGGGAGGTGGAGGCGGAGGCGGTCTTGGCGGTAGCGCTGCCGCTAGCAGTGACGACCTGGGCTTTGGCCGTCTTGGTGGTGACGACCTCCGCGGTGCTCGATGATCCTTGTGTGGTGATGATTCTTGACATGACTTGTGTGTGGTGATGATCATTTAGATGACTTGTGTGCTTCTCTATATGCTTATGCTTATGTTGGTTGTGATGATGTTCATTTAGAGACTTGTGTGTGATGATGCTTATGCATATATTGTTGTGATGGTGCCGGATGATATCCCGTTGTGTTTTATATGTTTATCCCATCATATATATCTACTGATATGTGCTGCTATTTGAATTGAATTGATCTGAAAACAAACAAAAAAAGAAAAAAGAAAGCAAAAGCAAACTATGCCGACGGCCTAGCCATCGGCACAGTTTTTAAACTAAGCCGACGGCCAGGCCGTCGGCATAGGTGCCACGTGTCAGCTACTGGGAGTTGTGTATGAAGGACTATGCCCACGAGCTGGCCGTCGGCTTAGTTTCAAACTATGCCGACGGCGGCATAGCCCTGGTCCACGAGCAGCGGCTGGTCGCCACGTGGCAAACCTATGCCGACGGCCTAGCCGTCGGCATAGTTTTTGACTAAGCCGACGGCTAGGCCGTCGGCATAGGGGTGCCACGTGGCGACCAGTCGTTGGGCAAACTTGACGGCGGCCGCCGTTAGGCGTCATCGTTGCCGACGGCAAGGGCCGTCGGCATAGATGTACGACCCCCGTCGGGAAAGCATCTATGCCGACGGCTTTTCTATGCCGACGGCCGCCCTGGCTATGCCGACGCATATGTTGCCGACGGCCCTATGCCGACGGGGGCCGTCGGCATAGGCCTATCCCGATAGGACTCAGGCCTATGCCGACGGCCCTGGCCGTCGGCATAGGGGGCGATTCCGGTAGTGCAAGGTGGGCCTATCCCAACCATGCACTCCCTCACACCCACATGGGCTATGATGTGCTCATTTCTTAATGGGCTGGGATGTCACACTCATCTCCCTTGTATAATTTCCCCATTTATCAGCATTCCTGAGCTGGTTGATTTTCAATCATTGTTTTAGGGTTTTGTGCTTGCTGTGATGTGCTGCGGAGTCTAGTTATGGTAATCTGTATGTTTTTTAGTAAGAAGTTGCTGATATGTCTTTAGCAAAGATGTTTTCAACTTTCAAGTAGTTATATCATCCAATACAAAAAAAGCACCACAATGCAGGCTTTTAGATATCTGGGCGTTTAGTTAGTTAGCTGCATTTCTCATAAGCCAGTTACAAATGTATACATTGTTGCGCCGATGAAATGTAAGAAGACAGTTGCTGGATAGCATAATTTTCAACTTCAATCTGCTCTACTGCAGAGTAATAGACTTTTCACAACAATTTGAAGTGAAGCTCAGCAAATCACATTAAACTCAAACTGAGCCTCACTATCGCTCACGATTCATAAGGCCTGCTCTACTGCTCCTTCGGTGGATCCTGAAACCAAGGTTATTGTGTGCCATCCTTGCTATTTACTGCTCCCTCTGTATTAGCTCCATTTTCTGAAATTGGCGGGGTTTTCTTGCAGGAGCTTTACCCTAGGTCATGGACACAAGAGGAAGAGAACATCTCAATTCTCTTTATAATATGTTCATTTTTGCTTGTGTATCTACAAAACTTAAAAGAAATGCCTAATGTGTCAAGTGTTTCAGGAAGTAGTTTTGATAGAGGATTTGGTGTTCGGAGCTGGCTCATGCTTGACAAGTCATTACTTGTATTAATAAATACTATAATACGGAAAATTAAATAATGTGGCAAAGTCTCTACTCCTATAAAAGACTTAGTTGGTGATGAGGTGTGTCTGCCGTCCGTCATTGCTGACCATTAGATCTGCATCTAATGACTGTGATGTAAGTTGTGGCCTTTTTGCAACAATATCTCACTTCTCTGCTTCAATTTCTTTATTTTTCCTATAAAAGACTCAGTTGGTGATGATGGTGTGTCTGCCATCTGTTATTTCTGACCATTAGATCTGCATCTAACAACTGTGATGTAAGTTGTAGCCTTTTTGCAATAATATCCCACTTCTCTGCTCCAATTTATAGAAAACCCCTTAGTATGTTGAAACCAACTACATTCCTCCCTTGCCTCCTTTGGATGCAACAGAAGTCGGTCTTATGGCCGAAGGCGGGCCTGCCGTCCCTTCTCTTCTTGTCCTTGACCTCTCCACCCCGTGCGTCGTAGTGATAGATAGCACTGTCAAGAACATCCTTGATGTGGGTGTAATCCTTTTTGTTAATGTTCTTCGACGAGTCCAAGTAAAGAGCGTGGGAGTATCGGGGGTAGAGGATGATGAGGACGGCGTGCCCGCCGCTGCGCAAAATAAGTGCACCTCAAATTAATTAGCCTCCACCGTGCAAATGAATGATTGAAATCGAAGGAAGGATATCTGCGCGGATGACTTACAGGGGATGATAAGGCATGAGAATCGCCTCCTTGTCCTTATTGGCGAGCATGAAATTGACTATGTAGTCCCTGGCGTATTCACGGTGCTTTGCGCAGACTCCCAAGAAGCTCTCGTGCATGAAGTACGGGTCAGCGACACAGATACAAGGTATCTGCTCAACAACGACGATGTAGTTCATGTGCAAGGCATAAAGGCGGCCAAACGTAAAATCCAGCTTCTTCACGTGAAACATGTCGAATATGTAATCGAATTGAAGGAAGAACTTATCCGCGGGGAAGAAGTCGACGTACGACAATTGCCGCGGAACGTTAACCACGTAGAGTGGGTATCCTGGATCTTTCGAGGCGATGAGTCCTTTCTCTATCCGCAGCACATCATCATGAAGACTCCTTAGATCGCCGAATCTGGCCTTTAGCGCTGCTGCAGGTAGGATTAGTTGACCGGTGATATGCAATTTATCCGCACCTGTGATATCTATACGGTCTTGAACCCGAGGCGGCTGGATCATAAAATCAGCTTTCTTGCCTTTCCTTGCCCTCTTCCTAGGCTTCTTTGCCAGAAGGTCGTCTATAATATGTTGAGCCTCCGGAGGCGACAATTCGGGCACCGATTCATGACGCTCAAACCCTGAGTAGGTGCCAGTATAGACATACTATTGAGTGCCATCCTCATCCTCATCCATGGCGACGTCATCAGCGACTAATGGAGCCTCTTCCTTAACCCGTCCGCTATCACCCAACCCGACACCCGATGCTAATTGGGTAGGTGGGGTGTTGATGTTCAAACCTTGCTGAGGTTGCGTGCTCGTGGGTGTGCTCCTAGCCGCCTCCAGACGAAGCAGACTCTTTGGCCACAACAGGAACCACCCATTGCAACAATCACCAAGCCGCCGTGGGGTCCCGTCGTCATCCCCCTAGTACCAGAGGAGGCAAATTCTCGTGGCCCGGTTTGACACTAGCCACGGAAACCTTGAAGACGTTCGGGGGGATCGGCCAGCTGTGGAACAATGGTTCCTTCGGCTTCATTATCGTCTCCTTCCCCACGTCCACCTTCTGGTCGCCGATAGTGTACAAGTTGGTGCACGGGGTTTTGTCGGCCTGCAAAGAGAAGTTTGCGACGTGAGACATCCGAAAGGCAACGAAAATGGGAGATTATACATTTATTGAAGGGGCCGGTGTGACAGATACCGTGAGGGCGTCGAGCTCAGCCAAAGACGAAGCACCGGCGAGCATGCCCGGTGCGGGAGCCGGTGCAGCTGCAGGTGCTGGTGCAACGCTAGTCGAGCTGCTCCCCAAGAAGTCAGCAAGGGGAAAGTCCGCTGCATTTTTTCTCTTGATTTTGCCTGGTCCAATTGAAAACGGCCGGAACCAAGGAAGTGGACATATCAACAACCATCTGTTTTGCGGCAGCTACCGCTATTGCGACTGTCTGAGATGATTTCTTCTCAACCGCAATCTCAACCTTCTTGTCGATGTTTTCTTCAGTTAACCTCCATCTTTCATTTCTCTCCTCCTTGGTCTCACTGTAGTACTTCTTCCACGTGGCGTCGTCTCTGACACCGTGCACGCGTCCATACGACGGTCGAGTATCCATCGGGAGTCATTTCAATATGTTCAACGCCCGGTTGAATGGAGTGTCCCACTTGGGCCTCGCCAACGCCTTAGGCGGCGAGCTGCTTTTGGCCGCAATCCTGTGCCGCTCTCTCTGCAAAAGGCACAAGGATCATTTACAAATATGACTAACGTGCAGTTGAATTGATCAAAAACTAAAATTACCAGCAGTATGATGAACTCCGTCGTGACCGCGTCCATCTCGAAAACATGCTTCACTGGGTCCCAACGGTGCTCGGCCCTGAGGACGTCACGCTCCTGCGGGATGGTGAACTCCGCCAAGGGGTCTGGGATGCCCAGACTCGCGGCTTCCGCGTCCTCCTTGGCCCATTTGGACCTCTTCCTGCCGTAACCATGACTTCCGAGGTGGTGGCTCCCAATGTTCCTCTGTTGAAGCCCCTTCATGTACTTAGACTTTTTTTGCAGCTTCGGCCTCGCAAGCCGCCTTGAATATTTGAAACTGCTCTTCCGTGATTGTCGGATTATCCTTTACAATCTCGGAGTAGGGTTCCTTCTTGTCGATGATCCTTGCTTTCTCCCTTGTTTTCCAGGCGGCCAACGCATCGCTAAACTTGGTCATGGCGTGTTTGTTTATCTTCTTCATTGCCGGGTCCTTATCTGGATATTTACAATCCTTTTCATTCCGGCCCGGGAACAAGAATATCTGGTGAAACTTCTTTAGGAGGGAGGTCCTCATATTATCTATCTTCTGTAGTTTCTCATCGTTGATGGTGGCGGTGGTCCGTACGATGCAGCCTATTTGATTGTCGTAGCACGCGCGCGCTTCTTGGGGCGCTTTTGGTTCAAAATTGCCGTCGTCCACCTCCGTGACCACCAGTCTAGTAGTCCTGAGCTTGTTAGGAAGCCGTTGCCTCTTTGCTTTCGGTTCTACACCGGCTCCGCTAGTCTCTGCGCCGGGCTCAGTCTGAGCGCAGGTCTCGATGCCGGTCTCAGTCTCAGTGTCGGTCTCAGTCTCAACGCCGGTCTCAGTCTCGTCGGCAAGGCTCAAAAATTCGTCTGCCACCCGGTAGACGTCGTCGCAATCACCAGAACCCTGTCCTTCATCGTTGCTAGCCATGTTTCCTACGATTAAATCTAGTCAATTAATTCTAGACCTAATAAAATGAATAATGACATAAAACATGCCTATTGTTTTGCAGGAACGTTGACTCCTTCCCGGTGCGGCAAATCTCGGGCACTCAATATGTCCTAGTTTGTAGCACAAGTCATGCCGAAATTCACGGAAAATTTCGGCATGTCGTTTGGTAAAAAGTGGACAAATCGAGAACCTGAATTTTGCTGGAACGGAAATGAATCAACATTCCTGCAAAACATAGGCCACTCGGCTTCATTCCCTGGAAACAACAAAAGGTCACTTGGGCACAATCAAACCACTTCAATGTCGATTAAGATCAATGAGCAAACACAATTGAGGATTTTTCATATATCATGACCACTTCAAATTTGCATCTCCTAGTGTTTGACACTTCAAGAAAATCTACATAAATCTCATGCTCTCTGAAACTCAATTCAAAAACCAAATATAGATGGAGGCAGATGTGGCGAGGGAGGCAGGGGCGTCTCTGTCAAAGCCCTAGTTAAGCATATACAATTTTTTCCTACAGAGAGGGAGGCAGATGTGGAGAGGGAGACAGGGGCGTCTCTTGTTGGGGATCGAAGCAGAAATTTAAAATTTTCTACGCATCAACGAGATCAATCTATGGAGTAATCTAGCAACGAGGGGAAGGAGAGTGCATCTACATACCCTTGTAGATCGCTAAGCAGAAGCATTGCAAGAACGCGGATGAAGGAGTCGTACTCGTAGCGATTCAGATCGCGGTTGATTCCGATCTAAGCGCCGAACAACGGCGCCTCCGCGTTCAACACATGTGCAGCCCGGTGACGTCTCCTACGCCTTGATCCATCAAGGGGAGAAGGAGAGGTTGGGGAAGACTCCGTCCAGCAGCAGCACGACGGCGTGGTGGTGGTGGAGGAGCGCGGGACTCCAGCAGGGCTTCGCCAAGCACTACGAGAGACAAGGAGGGAGACGGGTAGGGCTGCGCCAACAGGGGAAGAACTTCGTGTGTTGGGCTGCCCCTTTGCCTCCACTATATATAGGGGGAGAGGGAGGGCTGTGCCCCCACCTAGGGTTCCCACCCCAAGGGGTACGGCAGCCCTAGATCCCATCTAGGGTGGCGGCCACAAGGGGGAGAGGGGGAGGCGCACCTGGGGTGGGCCTTAGGGCCCATCTGCCCTAGGGTTTGCCCCCCTCCCCTCTTGGAGGTGCCTTGGGCCATGGTGGGAGGCACCCCAGCCCACCTAGGGGCTGGTCCCTTCCCACTACTGGCCCATGTAGGCCTCCGAGGCTGGTGGCCCCACCTGGTGGACCCCCAGGACCCTCCCGGTGGTCCCGGTACGTTACCGATAGCACCCGAAACCTTTCCGGTGACCAAAACGGGACTCCCCATATATAAATCTTTACCTCCGGACCATTTCGGAACTCCTCGTGACGTCCGGGATCTCATCCGAGACTCCGAACAACATTCGGTAACTGCGTACATACTTTCCCTATAACCCTACTGTCATCGATCCTTAAGTGTGTAGACCCTACGGGCTCGGGAGTCATGCAGACATGGCCGAGACAACTCTCGGGTCAATAACCAACAGCGGGATCTAGATACCCATGTTGGTTCCCACATGCTCCACGATGATCTCATCGGATGAACCACGATGTCAAGGATTCAATCAATCCCGTATACAATTCCCTTTGCCTATCGGTATGATACTTTCCCGAGATTCGATCGTCGGTATCCTGATACCTTGTTCAATCTCGTTACCGGCAAGTCTCTTTTATTGTTCCGTAACACATCATCCAGTGATCAACTCCTTGGTCACATTGTGCACATTATGATGATGTCCTACCGAGTGGGCCCAGAGATACCTCTCCGTTTACACGGAGTGACAAATCCCAATCTCGATTCGTGCCAACCCAACAGACACTTTCGGAGATACCCGTAGTGCACCTTTATATCCACCCAGTTACGTTGTGACGTTTGGCACACCCAAAGAACTCCTACGGTATCCGGGAGTTGCATAATCTCATGGCTAAGGAAATGATACTTGACATTAAAAAAGCTTTAGCATACGAACTACACGATCTTGTGCTAGGCTTAGGATTGGGTCTTGTCCATCACATCATTCTCATAATTATGTGATCCTGTTATCAACGACATCCAATGTCCATGGTCAGGAAACTGTAACCATCCATTGATCAACGAGCTAGTCAACTAGAGGCTTACTAGGGACATGGTGTTGTCTATGTATCCACACATGCATCTGAGTTTCCTATCAATACAATTCTAGCATGGATAATAAACGATTATCATGAACAACGAAATATAATATAATAATAACTAATTTATTATTGCCTCTAGGGCATATTTCCAACAGTCTCCCACTTGCACTACAGTCAATAATCTAGTTCACATCGCCATGTGATTAACACTCACATGTCACATCACCATGTGACCAGCATCCAAAGAGTTTACTAGACTCAACAATCTAGTTCACATCACTATGTGATTAACACTCAATGATTTCTGGGTTTGATCATGTTATGCTTGTGAGAGAGGTTGTAGTCAACGGGTTTGCCATATTCAGATCCCTATGTATTTCGCAAAACTTTATGTCATATCGTAGATGATGCTACCACGTTCCACTTGGAGCTATTCCAAATTGTTGCTCCATTATACGTATCCGGTATCTCTACTCAGAGCTATCCGGATAGGTGTCAAGCTTGCATTGACGTAACTCTTTATGTCGAACTCTTTATCACCTCCATAACCGAGAAACATTTCCTTATTCCTCTAAGGATAATTTTGACCGCTATCTGGTGATCCACTCCTAGATCACCTTTGCACCCTCTTGCCAGACATGTGGCAAGGCACACATCAGGTGCGGTACTCAGCATGGCATACCGCATAGAGTGTCGGTGTACAAAAAGAGGGGTACACTTTTTGTACCCCTATAACTATGCACGGGTAGTCTGAGCCACGGGCACGACCACACTGAGCAAGGCAAGGGAGGTGAGCCAAGGTAAGGCCGAAGCTCAGGAGAAGCAGAACGACGCCAAGACCAAGACCACAAAGAGCAAAGGGGATGAAGCAGACCCGCCGGGAGGCGGTTTTAGCAAACCCGGCAAGACCCTTGCCGTGGCAGCTCGCCCCACACCTACGGAATAAGTCACCCTTGAGTCCACTGCCCCCATGGGGCAAGGATTCGGGAGACATCCCCGTGGTGGCATGCACATCTTTGTGAAGACATTCAAGATCAGATACACCCTTTGGAAGATGATGATCCTTGGCGGGATCCCAGCCAAGGAGGACAGCAAGGCCCCCGGCAAGAGCCTTGCCGGGGATGACAGCAGGCGCCACGGCAAGACCCTTGCCGGGGCCCCGGCAAGGCCCTTGCCAAGAACACCCGTAGGGCCACAATCAGGCCCACGCCAGTCAAACCTCCACTACCGTTCGCATGCAGTTGCCGACCCAACCAGCTGGGCAGGCACCTGCGTGGCGGCATGCGGATCTTCATGGAGACCCACCACTGCGCCACCTCAGCTGCCTGCCTGCCTACATGGCACAACGGGCGCCACTGGCCAGGGTGCGTGTCGACACGAGAGGGCGCGGCGACGGACGAGACATGGCTCTCCCCCGTCCCCGATAAACCAGGGACACCTGGGCAAGACGCATTAAATGCGCCTTGCCATGTAATGCAAGGGATAACCTCACATCACTGTACCCTTTCCACCTCCTGTGTGCCACTGTGGCAACCCCTTTCCTATAAAAGGAGGCCCGAGGCGACCAGGAGGAGGATTCAGCTTTTTGGAGCTCCTCATGCCCTATAGCTAGCTCAAGAACACAAATATACAATCCACCAAAGCAGGAGTAGGGTTTTACGCATCCTCGCGGCCCGAACCTGGATAAACGAACCGTGTGCTATCTGTTTGATCCGCTCTTCTCACGACCCCGCGCCCCGCAACCGTAGTAGGGATTCTTGTGATCCCATAGGTGTCGTTCCCACCGACATCTTTGGCACGCCAGGTAGCTTTAGCAGTTAGTTCGACGCTTCTTTATCGTCATGGCGCCCAAGAAGAAGACGACGGTGGCGGTTGGCCCGTCGGAAGCCGGGCATCCCGTCCCGACGCGGGCGAGCAGCGGACCGGTCGCAGAAAGGACCCAGGGCACCATTCGCGAACACCAACACCGTCCCAGCAGCCGGAGTTTGGGAGGCGGCGATGTTCGTGCGCCTGATAACGGGCCGCATGCCGCCAAATCCAAAGACGGAGCCAGGCCCTCCGCGGGTGGCGCGGGGCCTTCCAAGATCGCTGCCACCCCGCCCAAAGGCGATGCGAGGGCCTCCAAGACTCTCATACCGGCACCGACGGCGCACTCCTCTCAAGAGGCGTGCGACGAACGGCGTAATCACGCCGAAGACCCCAGGCGTCGCCGCGGGAAGAGCCCCGAGCGCCACTCCCGGGAGGTAGAAGACATGCCCGCTCGCCAGGCGCCGGTGAAGATGGCATGCGACCGCGGGGTCGTGATAGAGCTCCGTCTAACATGGTCAGAAGTCGAAGCGCGTCGCGATCCGTGTAGGTTTCGCTGCCACCAACACCAGCAGAAGCCCTAGCGTGCGCGCAGTTGCTCCTCGATTTTCCTCCTACTACGGGAAAACTTGACGAATGGAGAGCCACTATCCGAAGCCTTGTTGCGGTGGCCAACAAAGACGAACCGAGTCCGGTGGAGCCCCCGGGTCGACGCTCTGACGGAGTCCCACGCACCAGTGGCAGGAAAGCCAGCGGCGCCGCGACCACGGTGCACTCACCTCCTCCTCACCCGGTACCGCGGACGCTAGCCCATCGCGACGTTACAGGCGACGAAATCTCCATAGCGTCGTCCGACCCGCGGACCCACTGTGACCAGCGCCAAGTCCTTCGGGAACGAGAACATGAAGACGCTCGAACCACTATCGAGCGCCGGTGCGGAGCGCGCCACCAGTCAGACAGGCGAGCAGGGCCTGCTGTGAACCACCCGGCACCGGAGAGCCCTGGAGGCCTACCTTACGAGGTAGGCTGTCCGGCTTTTACCCGTGAGCTGCGGCAGTTCCAGTGGCCCACTCACCGCACCTTCAAACCTGAGATGGGCGAAAAGTACAGCGGCAAGACCCACCCGTCCGAGTTCCTCAACATCTACACCATTGCGATGCAAGCTGCCGGAGCCCGCGATGATAAGGTGCTTGCGAATTACTTTCCGTTGGCTCTTAAACCCAACGCCATGTCATGGTTGATGCACTTGCCGGTAGACTCTATTTCCTCCTGGTCGGATTTGTGCCATGAGTTTGTGGGCGCCTTTACTGGAGGCCACCAAGCCCATGGCCAAGCGAGCGACCTGCACGTCATTCGCCAGAAGGGAGGCCAGAGTCTCCGCAAGTATATACAGAGGATCAACCGGATACAGTACAAAAGCCCTGATGTTCACCCTGCCGCCATCATCAGCACGTTCCATCAGAACGTGCATAACCGAAAGATGCGCTGATTTGCGCTGACCAACTATTCCAGCAAGCAGTTGCAGGAGCTGCCGCCACTAGGGCACTTGCTCCTGCCGCTGGGACCCCGGGAGGGAAGAAGAAGAAGAAGACCGGTGAGACCTCAGACACCCACTCCGGCAAGCGCACCTCTTCGGAGTGTAGCGCTCCCATTGAGGACGTGCCAGAGAGCTCCACCGGCGGAAACAAGAAGCCCAAGGCCATATCGCCGGGAACCAAGAAGGTTTCTGTCAATGAGGACGGCACGGGAGGGGCTTTCACCATAAGCTCCACCCTTGACGACAAATAGGAAGACGCGCTCGTCACCTTCCTACGGGCGAATGTCGATGTGTTTGCATGGCAAGCTTCCCACTTCCCCGGTGTTCCCAGGGAGCTGATTGAGCACCACCTTGCTGTCTGTCCTCATGCGCGGCCCGTCAAGCAGAAGGTCAGAAAGCAAGCTTTGGAACGACAAGAGTTCATCACAGAGGAGATCCGGAAACTGGAAGCAGCGGGTTTGGTAAGAGGAGTGCTCCATCCAACGTGGTTGGCCAATCCGGTCGTAGTGCGCAAGGCTAATGGGAAGTGGAGGCTGTGTATTGATTACACAGATATCAATAAGGCTTGTCCTAAGGACCCCTTCCCGTTGCCGCGCATCAACCAAATTGTTGACTCCACAGCTGGGTGTGATCTGTTGTCATTCATCGATGCCTACTCTGGCTACCACCAGATCTTCATGACAAGAGAAGACGAAGAGAAAACAGCATTCATCACCCCATGTGGTACGTATTGTCTCATGCGGATGCCTTTCGGGCTGAAGGGTGCTGGTTCGACGTTTGCAAGGGCGGTCCAGATTGGTTTTGAACCCCAGCTCCATAGAAATATGGAAGCTTATATGGATGACATAGTGGTGAAAACCAAGGACAGGGCAACCCTGATACCGGATTTGCAAGAAACATTTGCAAACCTGCGCAAGATCAATCTCAAGCTGAACCCTGAGAAGTGCGTCTTTGGCGTCCCGTCCGGCAAGCTTCTCGGGTTCTTTGTATCACAGCGTGGGATAGAGGCCAATCCGGACAAGATCAAAGCTATAGAGCAGATTGAAGCACCCAAGCGAATCAAGGATGTGCGTCGGCTTGCTAGTTGCGTCGCTGCCATGGGCAGATTCATTTCCAAGTCTGCCGAGCGCGCCCTTCCCTTTTTCAAGATCCTGAAAAAGGCGGGCCCGATGGAGTGGACGCCAGAAGCCGAAGCAGCATTGCAAGATTTGAAGAAGTACGTCTCCTCTGCGCCAATACTAGTTGCGCCTAGGTCACAGGAGCCGTTGCTGCTATACCTGGCGGCAATGAACCAGGTGGTCAGCGCCGCACTAGTGGCGCAGAGAGAGGTTGACGACGAGGTAATGGCAGCGACAGAGCCCGACAGCACCAATGCAGAGACGACACAGCCAGTTGAAGTGCCGCCGAAGAAGAAAATGATGCAGCACCCGGTCTACTTTGTTAGTTCCCTCCTGCAGGGAGCTAGATCTAGGTACTCCGGCGTGCAGAAACTGCTCTTCGGCCTTCTTATGGCCTCGAGGAAGCTGCATCACTACTTCCAGGCACACGAGATCACTGTCATCACTCGCCTCCCTCTGCAACGGATATTGCACAATCCAGATGCAACAGGAAGAATTGTGGAATGGGCACTGGAGTTGTCCAGCTTTGGCCTCAAGTTCGAAAGTACTTCGACGATTCAGAGCCGAGTCCTGGCGGAATTCATTGCAGAGTGGACCGCAACGCCTGACGAAGAAGCCCAAGAGACTGCTCTCCCTAGCAAGGAGGCAAGTTGCAGTTGGATCATGTACTTTGATGGAGCTTTCTCCTTACATGGCGCCGGGGCTGGCGTACTGCTTGTCGCGCCAACCGGAGAGCACCTCAAGTACGTGATCCAGATGCACTTCCGAGGGAGGTGTCAACAAACAATACGGCAGAGTACGAATGGCTGCTTGCCGGTCTTAGGATCGCGGCGGACCTCGGAATCAAGAAGCTCATCGTCAGGGGCGACTCGCAGCTCGTCGTCAAGCAAGTCAACAAGGACTACCAGAGCCCGTTGATGAAGGCCTACATCGATGAAGTGAGAAAGCTGGAAGAGCGTTTCGACGGTATACAAGCTGAATACGTTCCCCGAGCGGAGAACGATATCGCCGATTACCTATCAAAACGCACTGCCCTCAAGCTACCTGTGGAACCAGGTACCTTTGTGCTCCAGCTAACTCAACCATCCGTTGATCCATCAACAGAGCAGAACAAGAGGAGGAAATCAGGACCCGGCAAGTACTTTCCCGCCGAGCTCCCCGGAGCCGCCGGCAAGGATGTTGCCGGGGACACTGAACCCGCCACGGGACGGCTAGCTCCGGCGGAGCGTCAAGCTCTTGCCGTCGAGACAGCCGCTCCCATAGCAGAGGAAATGCCTTTAGTCCTCGCCGTCGAGCCCCAGGCTCCAGCGTGGGCATAGCATACCGTCCGATTCCTCCAAACAGGGGAACTTCCTGAAGAGCAGGAAGAAGCGAAAAAAGTAGCCCGCCGCTCTACCATGTACCAGTTCATCGATGACGTCCTATACAGAAAGAGGCCGAATGGTGTGAAATTGAAGTGTATCCCTCGGGAGGAAGGACTGGAGCTGTTGGCGGAGATACACGGAGGCATATGTGGATCCCACATCAGGTCAAGGGCCCTTGCCGGCAAGGCATTTCGGCAAGGCTTCTTCTGGCCCACCGCCCTCCAGGATGCGACGACACTAGTCACCAGGTGTGAAGCGTGTCAGTTCCATTCAAAGAAGCTTCATCAGCCAGCTCAAGCCCTTCAAACCATTCCTCTCTCCTGGCCCTTCTCGGTCTAGGGGGTCGACATACTGGGCCCTTTCCCCCACGCTGTCGGGGGCTTTGAGTACTTGTACGTTGCAATCGATAAGTTCACAAAGTGGCCGGAGGTGGATGCAGTGAGGGAGGTCACAGCTCAGTCAGCCGTCAAGTTCTTCAAGGGACTAGTGTGCCGTTTTGGTGTACCCAACAGGGTCATCACTGACAACGGCACACAGTCCACAAGCCGCACCTTCATGCAATATATCCAAGACCTTGGCAGCAAAGTCTGTTTCGCTTCCGTTGCTCACCCATGAAGCAATGGTCAAGCTGAGAGGGCAAACGCTGAAGTACTGCGAGGCTTAAGGACCAAGACCTTTGACAGGCTGCACAAGAGTGGAAGTCACTAGATTGATGAGTTGCCGACGGTTCTTTGGTCGATCATGACGACGCCAAATCGAGCCACCGGCCAGACACCCTTTGCCCTAGTATACGGGGCAGAAGTAGTTCTCCCCACTGAACTCATATACGGGTCACCTCGAGTGCTTGCTTATGATGAGCTTGAGCAAGAGCAACTGCGGCAAGATGACGCAATGCTCCTTGAGGAAGATCGTCTTCGGGCGGCTGTGAGAGCAGCACGCTACCAACAAGCCTTGCACCGCTACCATAGCCGCAAGGTTCATGCCCGAAGCCTTGAGGAAGGCGACCTTGTCCTTCGACGCGTTCAATCGGCCAAGAATTCCAACAGGTTGACGCCAAAGTGGGAAGGCCCTTATCGGGTAATACGAGTCACCAGGCCCGGTGCAGTCCGCCTGGAGACCGAAGATGCCGTTCCGGTGAGTAACTCCTGGAACATTGAGCATCTTCGTAAGTTTTACCCATGAGGCGCGGCTTGCCGGCCCCCCCGGGAAGCCACCTTTTGTACAAGCATTGCTGATGATGCATGTAACCCTTTGTACAAAGCCAAGCGCAGACCCTGAGCATAAATAAATGAAGCGCTGGCGCCCTAAGTTATAGCATGCATGCTAGGTCGAGTCTCGTCCTTGGTTAGGGTTGATAGTGCTTAGCGGCGACTAACCCCTAGCTTAGAGGTCGAGTGTGTGTCTCTTTGTCTTTCTTTTGTCTTCTTTGGTTCACAGGACACACGGATATCCGTGCCGAACCACTTGGGGAGGAAAAGAAGATGAACAGACCAGCATCTAGCCTCCGGCAAGCCAGCATTGCCGGGGGCTGCAAGAGCAAAGATTCACCCATGGCAAACCAGGGTTGCCGGGGGCTGCATCTTCAGATAAGTTCTTCATCCCTTATCATGCATTCAATAATGGACTGAGGAATGTGAAACCTCATTTTCCCCTAAGCTACTGTGCTCCCATAACTCTAGGCCCTAGGGCTCGTTCCTGGGGCCAAGTTTGGTCGTAGTCGCGGCAGCGAAAGGATGAAACAAGGAGCCAGAACCCGCCTCATCCCTGCCTCCGCCAAAGGCGTGAGGAAGGTCGGGCGAAGTGGGGAGACAGCAAGGCCTGTTGCCGGGCAAGGAAATGTTTATCTTGAAGATATCAAGGATTTACTCCTTATTGTGGGTTCCACCCGCAAACAAATGACCCGGCAAGCATCCCTTTTTCATTAAAAACATTCCACTCAGGTACAGTCCATAGGGAATGAAAAACATGAATGATGGGATTACAAGTTTTAAATTCAACAAAGGCCCGAAGGCTTACAAACTAAAAAGAGATAAGGTGCCTGTAATCCCGTTCTTGTCCCTCTCCTCAGGAGGCAGGTCAAGGAGGCGAAAGAGACAAAAGGAGCACCTAGGCGAGCTACGGGTGGCAGAAGACACCAAGAGAACATCTTGGTGGCCGTCCAAAGGCTGGATGGTGATGGCGACGCCGGAAGCAGAGCTCGAAGATGAGGCGGCAGGACGTCAGCACACGTCGAAGGCGTCGGTGCCGCGTACTCCGACTTGATGGCCTTGCCACCCGCCCTCTTCCTCTTCCGCAGCCTCCCAACACCAGCCGCCCAAGGAGACGACCCAGAGAAGTTCAGAGAGCCGGCGACGCGGATGATGGGGTCGCCGGTGCCGCACGGAGCGGCACCCGACACCTAATCGGACCCGTCATTCTGCCGCCTACTACCCTCGTCGTCGCTGCCACTGTCCTCCTCGTCACTCCCGCCCGAGGAGGAGTCTTCACTATCAGAAGAGCTCTCCACGCAGCACCTTGCATGGGTCCGAAAGCACCCGAAGACCTTGACGGAGAGAAGGCCACCCTCCATCAGCTTAAAAAGGAGAGTCAGACCCTCCGTCAAGCAGTGGATATGGGCAAACGTCTTCCATCCCCGATGGAGATACATCACGTGAGGGGCGGGGAAGTCGACGCGGGCCCGCGTGCCACTGATCCCGCAGCCCCTCATGTGCAGCCACAACGACTCTGGCGGATCGAGCTCCATCTCCTACGCGAATGCAGTCGGAAGACGAAGGCGACGGCGAGGCGGCCGGCGCAGCCTGACGAAGAACTCGCAAGGGTCATCCCCAACATGGCCCTCCATGGGGGGAGGAACTGCTAGCGGAGGCGAGGCCGGCGCGCCGCCCCGTCCTCCTCTTCCCCGAGCGCCTCGGCCTCGCCCACGGCCTCGCCCCTCCCCCTTCCCCTCGTGGCTGGCTCTGCCATCGTAGGTGCAGGAGGAGGAGGGACGCGTTGTCGAGCGGCGACCCTCGCCGCCACCGTTGAAGGACTAGGATTCCCTCTCTCCATGGCGGATGGAACAGGGGAGCAGAAGCTGAAGGAAGGAGGAGATGAAGGAATGAGGGACGCCATCCCCCCCTCCCGCTCTTTATAAAGGGACGGGGTGGGGGCTCAGCCGCCCGCTCAGCCAATCAAGACGCGGAAGGGGCAGGGAACTGGGACCGACCCGCCGCCCCAGCCCGCGGCGACCCGGTTTCCCGCCTCCATCGTTCGCCACCCCAAGTGCATGAGAGCCACGTGGCAGGCGTGCAGGACCGAGGCGACGGGTGAGGCAACCTCTCCCCACCACGTGATCGTAGGGAGTGGACGCCTTGAAGACCACGACTCGGCCCCGTTCAGTAAATGGGTCGCGCCTCCACGCCTCCCTCCGTTTATGGGGAGGGCGCGAACCGCCCCCTTTACTACGACGTGACGCATGCATGCGGAGCTCAGCCCCACGCATGCCGCCCACGTCACACATGCCTCCCCACGCCGCGCCACGCACGGGAAGCGTGGGAAGCACAGCGCACGAAGAAACTTACCGCGGTAAAAACCGCCCCACCTGCCCACGCACCGTTTTTGGGCCTAGCCCAACGACGCGATTGCGCTTACGTGTGGTCCAGGCCCGGGGGCTCCTGTCGGTGTTCAAAAAGAGGGGTACACTTTTTGTACCCCTATAACTGTGCACGGGCAGTATGAGCCACGGGCACCACCACACTGAGCAAGGCAAGGGAGGTGAGCCAACGTAAGTCCGAAGCTCAGGAGAAGCAGAACGACGCCAAGACCAAGACCACAAAGAGCAAAGGGGACAAAGCGGACCCGCCAGCAAGATCCTTGCCGGGAGGCGGTTTTAGGAAACCCGGCAAGACCCTTGCCGTGGCAGCTCGCCCCACACCTACGGAGTAAGTCACCCTTGAGTCCACTACCCCCATGGGGCAAGGATTCGGGAGACATCCCCGTGGTGGCATGCAGATCTTTGTGAAGACATTCAAGATCAGATACACCCTTTAGAAGATGATGATCCTTGGCGGGATCAGGACCACAAGGCCCCTGGCAAGAGCCTTGCGGGGGATGACAGCAGGCGCCACGGCATGACCCTTGCCGGGGCCCCGGCAAGGCCCTTGCCAGGAACACCCGTAGGGCCACCATCAGGCCCACGCCAGTCAAACCTCCACCGTCATGCGGATCTTCATGGAGACCCACCACTGCGCCACCTCAGCTGCCTGCCTGCCTACATGGCACCGCAGGCGTCGCTGGCCAGGGCGCGTGTCGACACGAGAGGGAGCGGCGACGGACGAGACAGCGCTCTCCCCCGTCCCCGATAAAGCAGGGACACCTGGGCAAGACGCATTAAATGTGCCTTGTCATGTAATGCAAGGGATAACCTCACATCACTGTACCCTTTCCACCTCCTGTGTGCCACTTTGGCAACCCCTTTCCTATAAAAGGAGGCCCGAGGCGACCAGGAGGAGGATTCGGCTTTTTGCAGCTCCTCACGCCCCATAGCTAGCTCAAGAACACAGATATACAATCCACCAAAGCAGGAGTAGGGTTTTACGCATCCTCGCGGCCCGAACCTGGATAAACGAACCGTGTGCTATCTGTTTGATCCGCTCTTCTCACGACCCCGCGCCCCGCAACCGTAGTAGGGATTCTTGTGATCCCATAGGTGTCGTTCCCACCGACATAGAGCCTATGACAAAAGCATAGGGGATGACCTTCGTCCTTCCTATTTCTTCTGCAGTGGTCAATCTTTGAGTCTTACTCAACTTCACACCTTACAACTCAGGTAAGAACCCCTTCTTTGACTGGTCTATTTTGAACTCCTTCAAAAACATGTCAAGGTGTGCGTTCTTTGAAAGTATCATCAGGCGTTTTGATCTATCTCTGTAGATCTTGATGCCCAATATGTAAGCAGCTTTATCCAGGTCTTCCTTTGAAAATCACTCTTCAAACAACCGTTTATGCTTTCCAGAAATTCTACATTATTTCGAATGAACAATATGTCATCCACATATACTTATCAGAAATGTTGTAGTGCTCCCACTCACTTTCTTCTAAACCTAAAAGTTTTGATCACTCCATCAAAGCAAACATTGTATAAACCTAAAAGCTTTGATCACTCCATCAAAGCATATATTCCGACTCCGAGATGCTTGCTCTAGTCCATAGAAGGATTGCTGGAGCCAGCATACCTTTTAGCATTCTTAGGATCGACAAAACCTTTTATTGTATCACATACAACTTTTCTTACGAAAACTGGTTAGAAAACTTGTTTTGACATCCATCTGTCAGATTTCATAATCGAAAAATACAGCTAATGCTAACATGATTCCGATGGACTTAAGCATCGCTACGGGTGAAAAATTCTCATCGTAGTCAACTCCTTGAACTTGTGAAAAGACTCTTTCCCACAAGTCGAGCTTCATAGACGGTAACATTACCGCCCACGTCCATCTTCTTCTTAAAGATCCATTTATCTCAATGGCTTGCTGATCATCGGGCAAGTCCACCAAAGTCCATACTTTGTTCTGATACATGGATCATGTCTCGGATTTCATGGCTTCTAACCATTTGTCGGAATACGGGCCCACCATCGCTTCTCCATAGCTCGTAGGTTCATTGTTGTCTAACAACATGATATCTAAGACAGGATTACCGTACCACTCAGGAGTAGTACATATCCTTGTCGACCTACAAGGTTCGATAGCAACTTGATCCGAAGCTTCATGATCACTATCATTAACTTCCTATTCAACAGACGTAGGCGCCACAGAAAACATCTTTCTGTGTTGCATCACTCTCTGGTTGAAGTAAAGGTTCGACAACCTCATCAAGTTCTATCTTCCTCCCACTCAATTCTTTCGAGAGAAACTCCTTCTCGACAAAGGACCGTTCTTAGCGACAAACAATTTGCCCTCGGATCTGAGATAGAAGGTATACCCAACTGTCACCTTTGGGTATCCTATGAAGATGTGTTTGTCCGCTTTTGGGTTCGAGCTTCTCCGGCTAAAGCCTTAAGCATCGCAGCCCCAAACAGTAAGAAACGACAACTTTGGTTTCTTGCCAAACCAATGTTCATACGACGTCGTCTCAACGGACTTATATGGTGTCCTATCTAAAGTGAATGCAGCTGTCTCTAACGCATATCCTCAAAATGAAAACGGTAGATCGGTAAGAGACATCACAGATCGCACCATATCTCATAAGGTTCGATTACGACGTCCGGACACACCATTACCCTGTGGTGTTCCAGGTGGCTTCAACTGTGAAACAATTCCACAATGTCTTAAGTGATTGCCAAACTCATAACTCAGAAATTCCCATCGATCAGATCGTAGGAATTTGATCTTCTTGTTATGATGGTTCTTAACTTCACTCTGAAACCGCTTGAACTTTTCAAATGGTTCAGACTTGTGCTTCATTAAGTAAATATACCTATATCTACTCAAATCGTCAGTGAAGATGAGAAAATAGCGATATCCACCGCACGCTTCAATTCTCATTGGATCACATGCATCAGCATGTATGATTTCCAACAAGTCACTTGCCCGTTTCATTGTACCTGAAAATGGGGTCTTAGTCATCCTGCCCATGAGGCATGGCTCGCATGTGTCAAGCGATTCAAAATCAAGTGACTCCAAACATCCATCGACATGGAGTTTCTTCATGCATCTTACGCCAATATGACCTAAGCGGCAGTGCCACAAGAAAGTGGTACTATCTACATCTTTTGGCGTGAACATGTGTATTACCACGATCGAGATTCACTGAACCATTCACATAGGGTGCATGACCATGAAAGGTATTATTCATGTAAACAGAATAATCATTATTCTCTAACTTAAATGAATAACCGTATTGCAATGAACATGATCTAATCATATTCATGCTCAACGTAGACACCTGATAACATTTATCTAGGTTCAATACTAGTCCCGAAGGCAGATGGAGCGTGCGATGGTGATCTCATAAACTTTGGAAACACGTCCAACACACATCGTCACCTCGCCCTTAGCCAGTCTCCGTTTAGTCCGTAGCTTTTGCTTCAAGTCACCAATAATAGCAACTGAACTGGTATCCAATACCCAGGCGCTACCAGGAGTACTAGTGAGGTACACATTAATAACACACATATACTTTGTTGAAGTTGCCAGCCTTCTTATCTACCATGCATTTGGGGTAATTCCGCTACCAGTGACCGTTCCCCTTACAATAGAAGCACTTAGTCTTGGATTTGGGTTCAACCTTGGGTTCCTTCACTGGAGCGGCAACTGGTTTGCCATCCATGAAGTTTCCCTTCTAGCCCTTGCCGTTCTTGAAACCAGTGGTCTTGTTAAACCATCAACACTTGATGCTCCTTCTTGATTTCTAGCTTTTGCGGTCTTAAGCACCGTGAACAGCTCTGGGATCAACTCCATCCCTTGCATGTCATAGTTCATCACGAAGATCTAGTAGCTTAGTGGCTAGAGAACTCTATTAATCACTATCTTATCTGGAAGTTTAACTCCCACTTGATTTAAATGATTGTAGCACCCAGACATTCTGAGCACAAGCTCACTAGCTGAGCTATTCTCCTCCATCTTGTTGGCAGAAGAACTTGTCAGAGGTCTCAAACCTCTCAACACGGGCATGAACCTGAAATCCCAATTTCAGCTCTTGGAACATCTCATATGTCTTATGATGTTCAAAACGTCATTGGAATCCCGATTCTAAGCCGTAAAGTATGGTGCACTAAACTATCAAGTAGTCATCAGGATGTGTCTGTCAGGTGTTCACAACATCCACAGACGATGTTGTAGGGGTTTGCACATCGAGCGGTGCATCAAAGATGTAAGCCTTCTGTGTAGCAGTGAGGACACTCCTCGGACTACGGACCCAGTCCGCATCATTGCTTACAATATCTTTCAACTTGGTCTTTCTCTAGGAATGTATTGAAACAGGGAGCTACAACGTGAGCTATTTATCTACAACATATTTCCAAAGACAATTTAGACTATGTTCATGATAATTGAGTTCATCTAATCAAATTATTTAATGAACTCCGACTCAGATAGACATCCCTCTAGTCATCTAAGTGAAACATGATCCGAGTCAACTAGGCCGTGTCCGATCATCACGTGAGACGGACTAGTCAACATCGGTGAACATCTTCATGTTGGTCGTATCTTCTATACGACTCATGCTTGACCTTTCGGTCTTCCGTGTTCCGAGGCCATGTCTGTACATGCTAGACTCGTCAAGTCAACCTAAGTGTATTGCGTGTGTAAATCTGGCTTACACCCGTTGTATTTGAACATTAGAATCTATCACACCCGATCATCATGTGGTGCTTCGAAACAACGAACCTTCGCAACGGTGCACAGTTAGGGGGAATACTTTCTTGAAATTATTACGAGGGATCATCTTATTTAAGCTACCGTCGTTCTAAGCAAATAAGATGTAAAACATGATAAACATCACATGCAATCAAATAGTGACATGATATGGCCAATATCATTTGCTCCTTTTGATCTCCATCTTCGGTGCTCCATGATCATCGTTGTCACCGGCATGACACCATGATCTCCATCATCATGATCTCCATCATCGTGTCTTCTTGAAGTTGTCTCGTCATCTATTACTTCTACTACTGTGGCTAACGCTTTAGCAATAAAGTAAAGTAATTACATGACGTTTATGTTGACACGTAGGTCATAAATAAATTAAGACAACTCCTATGGCTCCTGCCGGTTGTCATACTCATCGACATGCAAGTCGTGATTCCTATTACAAGAACATGATCAATCTCATACATCACATATATCATTCATCACATCCTTTTGGCCATATCACATCACACGGCACATGCTGCAAAAACAAGTTAGACGTCCTCTAATTGTTGTTGCAAGTTTTTACGTGGCTGCTATAGGTTTCTAGCAAGAACGTTTCTTACCTACGCCAAAACCACAACGTGATATGCCAATTTCTGTTTACCCTTCATAAGGACCCTTTTCATCGAATCCGATCCGACTAAAGTGGGAGAGACAGACGCCCGCTATCCACCTTATGCAACTAGTGCATGTCAGTCGGTGGAACCAGTCTCACGTAAGCGTACGTGTAAGGTCGGTCCGGACCGCTTCATCCCACGATGCCGCTGAATCAAGATAAGACTAGTAACAACAAGTAAATTGACAATATCGATGCCCACAACTGCTTTGTGTTCTACTCGTGCATAGAAACTATGCATAGACCTAGCTCTGATACCACTGCTGGGGATCGTAGCAGAAATTTAAAATTTTCTACGCATCACCAAGATCAATCTATGGAGTAATCTAGCAACGAGGGGAAAGAGAGTGCATCTACATACCCTTGTAGATCGCTAAGTGGAAGCGTTGCAAGAGCGCGGATGAAGGAGTCGTACTCGTAGCGATTCAGATGGCGGTTGATTCCGATCTAAGCGCTGAACAACGGCGCCTCCGCGTTCAACACACGTGCAGCCCGGTGACGTCTCCTACACCTTGATCCAGCAAGGGGAGAAGCAGAGGTTGGGGAAGACTCCGTCCAGCAGCAGCACGACGGCGTGGTGGTGGTGGAGGAGCGAGGGACTCCAGCAGGGCTTCGCCAAGCACTACGAGAGACAAGGAGGGAGATGGGTAGGGCTGCGCCAACAGGGGAAGAACTTCGTGTGTTGGGCTGCCTCTTTGCCTCCATTATATATAGGGGGAGAGGGAGGTATGCGCCCCCACCTAGGGTTCCCACCCCAAGGGGTGCGGCAGCCCTAGATCCCATCTAGGGTGGCGGCCACAAGGGGGAGAGGGGGAGGCGCACCTGGGATGGGCCTAGCTTAGGGCCCATCTGCCCTAGGGTTTGCCCCCTCCCCTCTTGGAGGCGCCTTGGGCCTTGGTGGGAGGCACCCCAGCCTACCTAGGGGCTGGTCCCTTCCCTCTATTGGCCCATGTAGGCCTCCGAGGCTGGTGGCCCCACCTGGTGGACCCCCCGGGACCCTCCCGGTGGTCCCGGTACGTTACCAATAGCACCCGAAACCTTTCCGGTGACCAAAACGGGACTTCCCATATATAAATCTTTACCTCTGGACCATTTCGGAACTCCTCGTGACATCCGGGATCTCATCCGGGACTCCGAACAACATTCGGTAACCGCGTACATACTTTCCCTATAACCCTAGCGTCATCGAACCTTAAGTGTGTAGATCCTACGGGCTCGGGAGTCATGCAGACATGGCCGAGACAACTCTCGGTTCAATAACCAACAGCGGGATCTGGATACCCATGTTGGTTCCCACATGCTCCACGATGATCTCATCGGATGAACCACGATGTCAAGGATTCAATCAATCCCGTATACAATTCCCTTTGCCTATCGGTACGATACTTGCCCGGGATTCGATCGTCGGTATCCCGGTACCTTGTTCAATCTCGTTACCGGCAAGTCTCTTTTCTCATTCCGTAACACATCATCCCATGATCAACTCCTTGGTCACATTGTGCACATTATGATGATGTCTTATCGAGTGGGCCCAGATATACCTCTCCGTTTACACGGAGTGACAAATCCCAGTCTCGATTCGTGCCAACCCAACAGACACTTCCGGAGATACCCGTAGTGCACCTTTATAGCCACCCAGTTACGTTGTGACGTTTGGCACACCCAAAGCACTCCTACGGTATCCGGGAGTTGCACAATCTCATGGTCTAAGGAAATGATACTTGACATTAGAAAAGCTTTAGCATACGAACTACACGATCTTGTGCTAGGCTTAGGATTGGATCTTGTCCATCACATCATTCTCCTAATGATGTGATCCCGTTATCAACGACATCCAATGTCCATGGTCAGGAAACCATAACCATCCATTGATCAACGAGCTAGTCAACTAGAGGCTTACTAGGGACATGGTGTTGTCTATGTATCCACACATGTATCTGAGTTTCCTATCAATACAATTCTAGCATGGATAATAAACGATTATCATGAACAATGAAATATAATATAATAATAACTAATTTATTATTGCCTCTAGGGCATATTTCCAACATCTCTATCAAAGCCCTATCTAAATTATTTTCTTAAATAAATTAACCTAACTAAATTCGTTTCCAGACTAAATTAACCTAACTAATTTAGAGAGAGAGAGAGGAGGGGTGGGGGCTTACAGAGGATGGCTCCGGTGGTGGCACGGGAGGCAGGGGCGTCTCCGGTGACGGCGAGGGAGGCAGTTGTGGCGAGGGAGGATCCGATGGCGTCGACTGTGGCTCCGGTGGCGTTGGGGGCGGCTCCGGTGGCGTCGATGGCGCGCGGCTCTGGTGGCTACGGGGGCTTTGACGTCGGCAGGAGACGGCGGCGACGTGGGGCGACGGCGAATCAGGCAGACGGCGACGGGGTGGGTCGAGGGATTTGGGGAAAAAGTGGTGGCCGAGGGGAAACGGTTTTTTGGTTAAGTCAAACTTAGCTATAGCGATTTTCATGAAACGCGCTACTGCTATAGCTATGTAATTTCCTTCATATTTCTTATTTCCTTTTCTGTTTCTACAGCAGGGGTCTAGGAAACGCATTGCAGCTACGTTAGCTACAGCGCCTCCTACGAACAGACGCTACTGCTACGCCTTTCTCCTTTTTTTGCTTTTTCATTTATTTTCCTCTACATTTTATTTTTCCCTTTCTCCTTTCTCCTTTTTCTATTTCTTTCTTTTTCATTTACTTTTCCTTTTGTTTTTCATTTTATTTTATTTCCATTAGCTGCAGCCCTCTCCGCGCGAAACGCGCTGCTACTTATGTCCTAGCGGTAGCGCGCTTCTCCCAAGACCGCTACTGCTATGCGTAGCCTACCGTTTTAGCAATGGGAATATTAGTGGTAGCGCTTTTCATTTGCACG
The DNA here is from genome assembly GCA_034509565.1 of Triticum monococcum. Taxonomy (NCBI): domain Eukaryota; kingdom Viridiplantae; phylum Streptophyta; class Magnoliopsida; order Poales; family Poaceae; genus Triticum; species Triticum monococcum. The sequence goes on along the minus strand of CM067841.1, from coordinate 31,120,758 downwards.
CGCTACTGCTACGATTGTATCTGTAGTGCGGTTTCCACATGCGCGCTACTGCTATTTAGCACTAGCGACCATTTTTGACACGCGTTACTGCTAAATTTCTATGTATAAGATTTTCCCTAATACTGCTAAACCACACCTAGCCGATCCCTTACATTCTATAAGATAGTAAAACTTTTACTCCACCGACCCCCCCCCCCCCCCCCCCACCTCACCTGTGGCGCCTAAATAAACTCAACGCCCGTGCAGCCGAGTAAAACTAGTCCCGCCTGTGTGCCTGTGTCCTTCCTGCCGCCGACGCTCCACGCGCCGCATATAAGGGGTTTTCTGCATATTTTTTGTACATGTACATGTATATATACCGGTCTTTGGCTTCATGTGAATACAAGTTGTATATTCTTAACATGGTATCATATTCTAATTTTTTATCACGCGCAACTCAGTGCTTGATCCTCTCCCCTCGCCGCGGTGGTCTCCTTGCCGGCTGCCGCTGTTTTTGTCTCTATATGTGATCGTGTTCCTCTGCTCCGGCTGCTGCCTACCACCCCGCTGGCCCACCCTTCCACCTAAACTGCCCCGTCCGGTCAACGCCTGATCCAGGCAGCGGCCCTCCTCAACTCCGCGTTCGCTCCGTGCCCGATCTAGGCGGCGGCTCCCATTGTGTCCCTGACCAAATTCAGCGGGCATCTCCTCTCGATCTGGGGTTCAAGCACCACATGTCTCCTCCATCAGTGTGCGTCTAGATCTAACCCAAGTGAGCAGGGTGCATGTGGTGAAAATAGAGTTCATGCATGAGTTTAGAGAGCTGCTTGCAAGGCCTTGGCTTTTTGGGGATTTCAACTTGCTAGTTAACCCTACCGACAAGAGCAACTTTGCTGTTAATAGGCGCAAGATGGCCCGGTTCTGGTCCAAGTTAAACACTTTGGAGCTCAAGAAAATGCATCTGAATGGGAGGAGATTCACATGGTCCAATGAGAGGGAGAAACCAACTGTAGAGAAGATTGATCATGTGTTCTGCACGAACTTGTGGGAGGAGGCGCACCCCTCTAGTTTCTTGACGGTTCTGGGTATGGCAATATCGGACCACGGTCCAATTCTGGTGGTCTAAACGCGGACATCGCATGGGTAGACACTTCAGATTTGAGGCCTTTTGGCCTCGTGCGTAGGGTTTCTTTGAGATCGTGGAGAATGCGTGGAACTCTATCACGGCGAATGGGAATCCTTTCGTGGTACGTACTTGATATAAAGCTTAGGGCGACGGCGAAAGGATTGCAGAGTTGGAGCGACCGGTGGAGGTAATCTCCAAGCCGGACAAGGCGATGAACAACAGAGAATTGTCGACCAAGAATTTAGTCTGAGAAAGCTCTTGAAACGAAAACTGCTTGGATTGTGTTCTCTTCAGAGAACAATTGCGAGGCAGTACTCGAGGATGCTGTATCTGAGGGAGGGGGATGCCAATACTAGTTTCTTGACCAGCATGCCCGACACCAACTAAGGAAGAATGCCATTACAACCTTGCGACGGGAGGACATTATCTTGACTGGTCAGGAGCAAATTACCACGGCGATAGACGATTTCTATGACAACCTCTTTGGCCGGGCACTAGAACGGGAATACACCTTGGACTTGGGGCTACTTGGCATCCCATGTAGGTATCTATCGCATTTGGAGGTAGTCGTCGAAAAGGAGGTGGAGAAGGTGGTCAAGCTATGCCTCTGGATAAGGTCCCAGGGCCGGACGGGTTCACAGGCCGTTTCTTCTCGACATGCTGGCACAGCTGCTTGTCCAAATGTATACAAGAGACAAAGTAAGGTTGCAACACAATGGGCCCTATATTGGGCTGTATATCCAGACATGATTTGTAAGCAGTAACCTTGTGCGATGCTTCCATTTCGCCTACCAATTGTTTTCTAAAACTGTGTGCGATGGCTCCATGCTTGCCTTGAATAAACCATATCCCACACGTATATTTTCTAGAGAAACTGCGTGCCTCATTTTCATCTTGAATAAATGGTGTACGGGGCTAGGGCCGGTGGTGAATGCGGATAATTTTTTCAAAAATGTACTAGGAAAAACATTCAAATATATCAAATATTGCATTATAGACTAAATTAACATAAAAATTACTCCCTCCGTCCCGAAAAGGCTGTCTCAAAGTTGTCCAAATTAGGATGTATCTAAACACTAAATAGTGTCCACATACATCCAAATTTGGACAATTTTGAGACAACCTTTTTGGGACGGAGGGAGTACTTAGTATTTGGAGGGCTCCATTCAGAACATTTCAGCCCTTACAAAGATATACAAGGTGCTCAAAACATCGACATATTAATTTGGAACGGAGGGACTAATAATTAAACTAATTCGACCGCTTGTGAGCGGAGTTGACGTCGACGTCGCATTGGGTGTCGTCAATGCATGGCTGGCTGGAGCCCAAGTCCCTGGCAACATCGTCGTTGGCATTGCACTTCTTAGTGTCGATCTTCTAATGCTTGGAGGGTGGCAGCGTCACCCTTGTGCTCCACATTGCAACGGCGCTCCTTGCTTGTCCATCCTTGGAGGAATCGCCGAAGACTTCTGAACCAAAGAGTGCATGCATGCTTGCGTGCAGTTCCGTCAGGTAGGCCCATACTATGCGAGACGCGCGCGGTGCGTTGGTGGCGATCGTGGGCGAGCTCTCGAAAAAAAGGGGTTGTGAGCGCTACTCTCGGGAGCGTTCGTTGTGCCTGTTTTTGCGTTGCCAGCTCGTGTTGTTCGGTTAACCGAGATGAAAACCAAACATACCAAATTATATTCAGTTAGTGGACCTGAAAACCGATTTTTTTTGTGACAGAAGAAAAAACCGAAAATTCGGTTAATTCAGTTTCGGCATCGGTTCAGTCTTCGGTTTATCGGTTTTTATGCCCATCCCTAGATGGACCGGTTGACATGGGCGGAGCTAGTTGAGGACGTGGGTGCACAAATGTATACCCACTATTTTAGCAAAATGCTTGTATAATCAGGTATAATTCATGTATATAACACTATACATAAATAAACTTGAGTAAAAGTTTTTTACTGGTCTATGTACACCCATTGTTCAGATGTTGGCTCCACCATTGCCGGTTGATGATCACGACTGTTGCCATCAGATTAACCATACACAGCACCAGGATGATACGAACTGGTGCCTGCAGTCCCTGAGTGCCTGTGATGAGGCATGTTCGTAGTACGTGGCTGTGGAGATACTTGGCCTGCACGTACCATTGAAGCTTGAGATTGCAGGCGTCCAAGGACGTTGGCATACTCTTGGTGCTACTCCCACGAACTATATGTAGTATGGGAATTGGAAAATGGACACCGATCGAGTGAAACTAAACTGAGGACAAACATATTTTTCCCATCGATCACAAGATCCCTCTAGGTTCAATAACAATGTGTACATAAGAATAAATAAAGAAATCATCCCAAGATCAGTTTAGGAAGAGGCCTAAGCCCAAATTTTTTCATCATTCTTCTCACCACCATTTTCTCATCATCGCTCCATGGACATGTTTGCTGCCCGACCATCTGCCAATCCCAGAGTCCGATGTACCGAACATGGCCATCCTTCAGCAAAACAATGCGTTGCAACGATGTGCACACCCTCACAACATACTTCAAAAGCCATATGTTACGCTGCGTGTATCCAATCACGACAAACTCCTTGAGGTGATGGTGCCGAAGCTCATTGCGTGATTTCGACCAATTCATCCCACGCAGATAATCGGGCTCTGTTTCTGAGTGAGGCACGTGGATGTGCATGACCTCGAGAAATGTTGAGGCCATGAGGAGGCCACGTGTCCATGAGATATCCCAATTTGAAGGCAGGTCGGCAACAAGGAGCCTTTTGAGGTGCGGCAACTTCTTCTCCGGACTGCTGGCTCCAATCCAAGTTCTCCGCCCAGTAAATCGGATGACGAGGTTCGCCATGGTGGGGGACATACCGAGGAACGAGTCGAACTCATTTGTCCACCGTGCCGCCACTATACTATCATCCTCTAGAGAGAATGAAAGGTTAGTGTCCATGAGGCTCGGAACCAAGCCAAATAGAATCTTTGAAGTGTTGGTTAGGCGGCACGCTAGACGGACAAGCATTGGGAGATCGCGCAGCTCGATCACAAAAAATGAGCACTCTTCCAGGACAAGCTCCCTGATATGTGAACACGGTGCGTTCACCACTAAAGTGGTATGTGCACAGGAGCAGGACGTGAGGTACAACACCTGCAGCCCGATGCAGTCTCTGAACACCCTCTCGTACACATTCACGGGTGTGGAAGCAGACATGTCATGCAGGACAAGCTTAGTAAGCATGATGTAGTTATGCAGCGGTGGCAGTGCACAGTACTTGCCTAGCGTCAGGCTGCGAAGGCAAGACCGGAGATTGAGGCAGTCGTGGGGGAAGTTGTATGTCCGCGTCTGATCATAACCGGATGATGGCCTAACGACAACCTCCAGATCTTCCACCCCCCATGCACGGACTGCAACATTGATAAGGCGGTCCACACAAATGCTATTGTATGTTTGAAAAAACTCGAGACGGAGGGTCTTTACATGCCGGTCATGGCCACTGTCTGCTTCCAAAAAGCTCATGATTCCGTTTGTGAATGACCTTATTGTGTCGATCTCACATCGCGCCTTGAGACCGTCGAGTGTCCCGGCCAAAGTGGCGTCACGCGGCAAGTTGCATTTGCGAAGGGCGACAGTCCGTTCGTACTCCGGCGGGAGTATGTCGCTCACCCTGAAGTCGAGTGCGGACAGCTTGTGCGGCATGCGAACCCAACGCCTGGCGAGGATGGCCATGGAGAGCACTGTTCGGGTGTCCAGCCTGCTTACTATGAGGAGGATCAGATCATCATGGAGCGCACTAAGACGGTCCTCACCGCCAGACGTGTGAGGCCGCACTCGACGCAACATCGGCATGGCTTTCAGTGGCAATGGTATAGCAGAAATTTTTTGGAGTTCCTGTGCCATATTAAAAAATAAATATTGGCATGACATATAGTACAGTCTTACCGAAAAGAACAATATAAATAAGTTTTACAATATATATTATAGCTCACCAAATATGTTTAGAGTTAGCAAATACAAATAATTGGGAAGAAACGATGGTCTTACATAAATATAACAGTCTCTTCATTTTTGACAATTGTACAACAAAAGTAACACCAAACTAGCACAAGAAACTACTAGTGAATTTGACACAACACAGGGATGGACTATTGCAGTAACAGAAGAGTGGACGTGATAAAAATGCTCAATGCATTGGCGGACCAGAAAGAAATCGGATGGTGGGCGCACTTGTTAAAAAAGAAAAAATCGCACAGACGTAAAAAGTTGGCAACTGAAGAATATAAACAGCCAATTGATTCATAACACTGCAGTTCGATCGTAGGTTTGAAATGCGCGTGATTCTACAATTACAACAAACACAAGAATTATAAAACTGAATTAAGTTGGGGATTCCGAAAATATCAGCAACACAGTTAAGCAAGTAATGTAACACCTGGGATTGGGCACTGGGGATTTAGGGTTAATGGGGACAGCAGGGCACAACAATACAGCAGGTCATCAGGCAGTTGATAATATGAACAAGCCGAAGCAGGCTTACCAAGTCCTTCTAGGCTGCTCCGGCGCTCGCGTGCTGTCTCTGGTGGCGCGGCCGCGGGACCGAGCTGCGACGGGCAACCTGCCGGCGTGGGTAGGCAGACAGGGGGGATTGGAGGTGGAGGAGGTGAGGCCGCGACGGACCGGCGCGGTACGGCCGTCCGCGTGCGGGCGGCGCCGGCGACCGCTGGAGCCTGGAGGCCAAGTTCGGGATCGTGATCTGAGGCACTCGTCCCTCGTCTAGGAGAAAGTATATATCGAGCTTCAAAAAAATAGTATATATCGACTGGGCTAGCTGTGGAAACAGAATTGTAGTCCCTCATTCCCGATATCCTAGGCGTATTAGGATTAGCACCAAAATTAGCGCATCGGTGGTTACGTGAGCCATCGTATACACGAGGGAGGCATCCACGAGTCTCTACTACTTAAAAAACGTAAGGTTCCATTTCAAATTTCTTCTCATCATCCATTCGTCCAACCATTCATGTATACGATAATCCATCACCTTAATTTAATTATCTTCTGAACCAATTTCTCTATAATTTACTTGCCAAATTTCTAATCAAAATATAAGGTAATTCATAGTCAAAATTTGATCAACATTTATTTACACAATCACACTAAAAAGAAAATGAGGTTCCTGTTTCACCTTTCTTCCCACTTCCTTTCGTCCAACATTTCCCGTATAATAATCAATCACTTTAGTTTACTTACCTTCTAAATCAATTCCGCTTTAATTTACTTACCAAACTTTTTATGAAAATACTCCTCCTTTCCGGTTTGAGAGTTTTTACGGTACCCTATACCGCTGACGGTGAAGGGAGCGGTATATTAAAATCCAACCACTCATTTTCTAAGAGTAGGATAGACGAGCTTTGCTACATCTACAGGCGATTTCTCATAGAAGGGGAGTTACGGACTGACATGACCCAGTTAAAATCAAGGGGTGGGGCCAGCTAAAATCAAGGAGGGGTGAATTCATGGTGGAGAGGATAGACATAGATTTGTTGGATCCGGCTTGCCTGCTCCCTCGCCATGCTCCCATCCGTGCTCCCACTCCATTCTACGGCTCTCCTTTTCTCATTTTTCTTTCTAATCTAATCATCTCCCCCCCTGATTTTAAGGGGGTGGGGCCGGGCCTTATTTTGTTCCAATTAAATTATGCCATGTATGCAGGAACACGGATGAGAGCATGCTAGAGAAGCAGGCAAGTCTCGTCCAGATTTGTTGGCATGGGAACCGATAATGCCGACCGGAAATTTATTTGTTGTCCCACGACTCCTCAACGGTTTCCTTCGGCATCCTGTTCCTGTAGCCAGAGACTCGATGGTGGCGTCCCCTGAGCGGCCGTCCTCGACCACGACCTCTGCCTCTAGCTTGTCTTCTTCATCGCGCACCCGAGGAGCACCGCCGGCATTAGCATGCTCCCTTGCCGTCTCCTCTACGTCCCCGACCATCTCGTTGCTTCTACCGAGCCCGTAGTGAGCTGTTGCTCATCCCTGCCTCCTTTCACATCGTATTCATCCACCATAGCGTCGTCTCACTTAAGTCGGCGCTCTTTCCGCCATGGATGAGTCCCTGGAGCTCGTCCCGCATGTACACACCTACCCACGCGCGCGCCCGTTTGTACTCCATGCCCGCTGGAACAGCCGCAGTGCACGCACCACAGCCCCGCAGTGTTCCCGCCTCCCGCACGCGAGCAAGCCCGTAGCCTTGCGTCGCCTCGCCGCCATCGGCGGTCAGCGCAGGCCGCGACAGCCAGACGCCATGGTCTCGCCTGCCCAGCACGGCCAACCACCGTCGCGGAAGAGCAGCGTGCGCCGGGAGGTATCGGATGTCCAGAAGGCATCACCTCAGTTTCGAGGTGCTCCACCTTGCCGGGCCAGCCGTCCTTGCCATGGCGGTCCAGCCCCGGAGGCGAGAAGGCGGGCCTGAAGGCGTCGACGCGGCCGAGCAGGGGTGAGGCGGCGCACACTGTCGGATGGCAAGTCGACTGAGTAGACGAGTGCAAAGCTGCGACCTGGGGCGCCTCCAGGGATGGGGGAGAGCAGCGGGGCATCTATGGATACGAAGATGAGAAAAAACCAGTCGCGGCCTCGCGATGGAGCAGCGGTGTCGGCGACTCGGCGTGGCGGGTCCTCATCTAGCGCCTAGCGGCGGGAGGAAAAGGAGGAGGGTGGAGTTATGGGAAAGAGCAGCGGGGTGTTGATGACGAGGAAGATGGCCTAGGTCGACAACCTCCTGATTCACCAAAGATGGCCAGGCTCAAGCCGGCGGCGGCTGGAACTCACGCGGGCGGGCAGGCGGAGTGTGCTGAATTTTCTTACTTCCCAAAATGCCCTGAGAACTTGTATACTGGAGGAAAGAAGTGAAGCAGTGCTACCTATACCGGCGATTCTATCACCAAATTGGAGCAGTGTAGATAGGTGGCCACCATTGGATTTAACAAATGGATGGCCAATATTTATCCCCGGGTACTATAAAAGAGCTCTTCCGGTTTATAGGGCTTATATCAAAATTTTAGTTTTTCCATTTTATAATGCTCAATTTGGTTGTTTCCCATCACATGTTCAGACTTAAAGGTGCATTAAATCATTGCATTCAAGTATTAAGAGAAAACTGACCAATGCATGCACTTTATGCATGCATGTATTGCAATTAATGCATTCGTAAACATAATTTTTTGAGGAAAACAAGAGCATTAATTGGGTGCTTTTGTAAACTACAAAAAATATTCCACCACTCATCATCTACCTTGATTGGTGAAATTTTTGAATTGAGCCTTATAAACCTGAAAGGAGGGAGTATAAGACAAATTATCAGCATAATTTAATAAACATTTATTTACACAATCGCATAATATAGACAGGTAAATCATTTCTGATTAAAATAAAAGTTAAACCACAGACATAACTTGATGAATATTTATTTACACATCGCATATTATGAGCAGGTAAATCACAAGCTAACTTAGTAGAATATTTATACCCTGTTGCAACGCACGGGCATTGTTCTAGTAGAAAAAAAAGAGGAGGCACGCACGATCTCCTTGGACCTTGTCTTGTCTTCGTTGTCCTACTAGTAGATGATATGGGAGTATTAATTAACTTTTCGCCAGAAATTCCGGATGGGCCATGGCCTGGGTTAATGACAAATATGAGTGAATGATACAAGTAACACACAAGACGACCCACTAGGGTTCGGAAAATTTTTGTTTTTGCCACTCTAAATTTTGCCAATTTTTTTTATGCCACTCTAAATTTTGACATTTCACTTTTGTCACTCTTATTTTTTGACAATTATCACAGTTGTCATTCCATGGCAAAAGCAAAATAATTTTATTTCACTTTTGCCACTCTTAGCATTTCAAAATGTATCACAATTGCCATTCTGAAATTTTGATTTTGCCACGAAATGGCAATTGTGATAATTATCAAAAGCTAATAGTGGCAAAAGAGAAATGTCAAAATCTAGAATGGCATATGGAAAATTGGCAAAAACTAGAGTGGCAAAAACAAAATTTTCCCCTAGGGTTCCCAAGGTTATAATGATACGTGTGTGGATGACGATGGCGATGACAGTGGTGATGATGATGAAGATCTCTCGGAAGACATGGAAACTTCGGGAAGCCCCCCAGGATGATGCTTGGGTTCACAAGATTAAGATCACTCCCAACTTCACCTTCGAACATCTACGACAATTTATTGAGCTTTGGTCCACCATCCGCGACTTCCTCTTGAGGTACAAGCTGAAGACGACATTGTGTGCAAACACACAGACAGCGGGATATACACTGCCAAGTCTACCTACTTGGCCCAATTTTTTGGCATCATCCGGTCACCCATGGATCAGTTTGCGGTGTGGATGGCCTGGGCCTCGCCCAAGGACAAATTTTTCGCGTGGTTGGCCATGCAAAATAGGGTATGGAGTGTGACCCACTCATGTCCGCGGTGTGCTCCCCTCACGGACAGCACCGCCGCCGGCATCTGGAGGGCGGAAACAGTCGCATCGGGTTTATACGGAGGGGACGTTGCTCCCAAGTGTTTCTATTGGATGACCTACCACAACCGTGTGGTGTTGTGGCATGTCCGAAGATGCGGCACGCATCTCCGAGGCGTGCCCCCCCTAATGGACGGCGCCGCCGACAGCACCTGGAGGGGGGAAACGGACGCATCGGGTCTACACGAAGGGGATGTAGCTGTCGGTTTGGCCCGGATGTTGCTCCCAGGTGTCCCTTTGGGCTGACATGACACAACCGGGTGGAGAGGTCCACTGTTCAAAGCCCGTCCGTGGAAAGTCAAAGGGCTAGATCTCGTGGTCAACCGCTCCATGGTTAGGCGGGACGGGAGCCCTGGGGGTAGCAATGCCACCGGAGAGTCGCACCGGCCCCTCATACATGTGGGGTGGTGTTGTGGCATGTCCGAAGAGGCGGCACACGTCTCCGGGGCGTGCCCCCCCTCACGGACGGCGCTGCCGCCGGCACCTGGAGGGGGGAAACGGACACGTCGGGTCTACACGGAGGGGATGTAGCTGTGGGTTTGGCCCGGATGTTGCTCCCAGGTGTCCCTCTGTGCTGACCTGACAGAACCGGGTGGAGAGGTCCACTGATCAAAGTCCGTCCGTGGAAAGTAAAAGGGCTAGATCTCGTGGTCAACCGCTCCAGGGTTAGGCGGGACGGGGGCCCTGGGGGGTAGCAATGCCACCGGAGCGTTGCACCGGCCCCTCATACATGCGGGGTGGTGTTGCACTAGTAGAAAAGGGGGCAAAGGTCGAGGCCGGGTCAGCCCATTAGTCCCGGTTCAGTCATGTAGAGGCGACATGCGTCTCCGGGGTGTGGTCCCCCTCATGGACGGCGATGACATAGTAGTAGACGTTCTGCCGTAGCGGTGCGGCGTGAATATTATTAAATACTCGGATCGCAATAAAATCATGAGTTTTTTACAAGACGTGGGCACACATGTGCTATTGGAGCGATGGTAATTTTTCATAATTTTTGGTGATGGAGAAGTATTCGAACACTTCCCTCTACGCGGATTGCCCTTCGCATGTCTACGACTGTGGCCGGCGGCCTCCGTGGGCTACCATGCTGCCAATCTTGCGTACGCGGCTTCTCACAAGTCTGAGAGTGTTGTGCCGGTTGCAAACGCCCAACACGCGTCTCCGGGGCGTGGCCCCCCTCACGGATGACGCCGCCGTCGGCACTTGGAGGGGTGAAACGGACGCGTCGGGTCTACATGGAGGGGATTGATACGTCTCCAACGTATCTATAATTTTTGATTGTTCCATGCTATTATATTATCAACCTTGGATGTTTTATATGCATTTATATGCTATTTTATATGATTTTTGGGACTAACCTATTAACCTAGAGCCCAGTGCCAGTTTCTATTTTTTTCCTTGTTTTAGAGTATCACAGAAAAGGAAAATCAAACGGAGTCCAATTGACCTGAAACTTCACGAAATTTATTTTTGGACCAGAAGAAGCCCACAGAGTATCGGAGATGGACCAGGAGAGTCCCGGGCTGCCCACGAGGGTGGGGGGGGGGGCGCGCCCCCTGCCTCGTGGAAAGCCCGGAGGTCCACCGATGTACTTCTTCCTCTCATATATACCCATATACCCTAAAAACTTCAGAGGGCAGAATAGATCGAGAGTTCCGCCGCCAGAAGCCTCCGTAGCCACCAAAAACCAATCGAGACCCTGTTCCGGCGCCCTGCCGGAGGGGGATCCCTCACCGGTGGCCATCTTCATCATCCCGACGCTCTCCATGATGAGGAGGGAGTAGTCCACCCTCGGGGCTGAGGGTATGTACTAGTAGCTATGTGTTTGATCTCTCTTTCTCTCTCGTGTTCTTGAGGTGATACGATCTTGATATACCGCGAGCTTTGCTACTATAGTTGGATCTTATGATGTTTCTCCCCCTCTACTCTCTTGTAATGGATTGAGTTTTCCCTTTGAAGTTATCTTATCAGATTGAGTCTTTAATGATTTGAGAACACTTGATGTATGTCTTGCCGTGCGTATCTGTGGTGACAATGGGATATCACGTGATTCACTTGATGTATGTTTTGGTGATCAACTTGCGGGTTCCGCCCATGAACCTACGCATAGGGGTTGGCACACGTTTTCGTCTTGACTCTCTGGTAGAAACTTTGGGGAACTCTTTGAAGTTCTTTGTGTTGGTTGAATAGATGAATCTGAGATTGTGTGATGCATATCGTATAATCATATCCACGGATACTTGAGGTGAGATTGGAGTATCTAGGTGACATTAGGGCTTTGGTTGATTTGTGTCTTAAGGTTTTCTCCGCTATTAGTGACTTTGGAGTGACTCTTTGTTGCATGTTGAGGGATAGTTATGTGATCAATTATGTTATTATTGTTGAGAGGACTTGCACTAGTGAAAGTATGAACCCTAGACCTTGTTTCCTAGCATTGCAATACCGTTTGTGTTCACTTTTATCATTAGTTACCTTGCTGTTATTATATTTTCAGATTACAAAAACTATTATCTACTATCCATATTGCACTTGTATCACCATCTCTTTGCCGAACTAGTGCACCTATACAATTTACCATTGTATTGGGTGTGTTGGGGACACAAGAGACTCTTTGTTATTTGGTTGCAGGGTTGCTTGAGAGAGACCATCTTCATCCTACGCCTCCCATGGATTGATAAACCTTAGGTCATCCACTTGAGGGAAATTTGCTACTGTCCTACAAACCTCTGCACTTGGAAGCCCAACGACGTCTACAAGAAGAAGGTTGTGTAGTATACATCAAGCTCTATTCTGGCGCCGTTACCGGGGAGGTGAGTGCTTGAAGGTATATCTTTAGATCTTGCAATCGAGTCTTTTTGTTTCTTGTTTTATGACTAGTTTAGTCTATAAAAGAAAACTACCAAAAAATGGAATTAAGGGTACCTCATATGCTTCATCTTTTTAATATCTATGATGAAAATAAGGATTCTAATAATTGTGCTCAAGGGCTAGAAGAAGAATGCATTAGAATGTTTGGCACTAAATATTTGAATGATGGGCATGATTGTAATGTTGTTAGTATGAATTCCTTGAATATCCATGATGCTAATGATATGCAAAGCCACAAGCTTGGGGATGCTATGTTTGATGAAGATGATATTTTCTCTCCCTCAAGTTTTGATGAGCAAATTTATTATGATGAAAGCATGCCTCCTATCTCTGATGATTATTGTGATGACATGTATGCTTTAAAGAATAATGATAACAATGAAACTTGTCATCTTGATTTCAATTTTCAATCTCATGATAGTTACTTTGTTGAGTTTGCTCCCACTACTATTCATGAGAAGAAATTTGCTTATGTGGAGAGTAATAAAAATTCTATGCTTGTAGATCATGAAAAGAATGCTTTGTGTGATAGTTATATTGTTGATTTCATTCATGATGCTACTGAAAATTATTATGAGGGAGGAATATATGCTTGTAGGAATTGCAATAATACCAAGCTTCCTCTCTATGTGCTTAAAATCTTGAAGTTTTGCTTGCTTTACCTTCCTATGCTAATTGATTATTGTTTCCATAAGTTGTTTGCTCACAAAATCCCTATGCATAGGAAGTGGGTTAGACTTAAATGTGCTAGTCATATTCTCCATGATGCTCTCTTTTTGTTACAATTCTTATCTTTTATGTGAGCATCATTGAAATCATCATGCCTAGCTAGGGGCGTTAAACGATAGTGCTTGTTGGGAGGCAACCCAATTTTATTTTTGTTCCTTGCTTTTGCTCCTGTTTAGTAATAAATAATTCATCTAGCCCCTGTTTCGATGTGGTTTTATGTTTTAATTAGTGTTTGTGCCAAGTAGAACCTTTGGGAAGACTTGGGTGAAGTCTATATGATCATGCTGTAAAAAACAGAAACTTTAGCGCTCACGAGAATTTCTGCCATTTTTATTTGGATAGTGCTATTTAGTTAATTCGTTTTGCAGATGATTAATAGATAAATTTCTCACGTCCAGAAATTTATTTGAGAATTTTATGAGTTCCAGAAATATACGTTTGATTCAGATTACTACAGACTATTCTGTTTTTGACAGATTCTGTTTTTTATGTGTTGTTTGCTTATTTTGATGAATCTATGAGTAGTATCGGAGGGTATGAACCATAGAGAAGTTGGAATACAGTATATATTACACCAATATGAATTTAGAATGAGGTCACAACAGTACCTAAGTGGTGATTTATTTTCTTATACTAACGGAGCTTACGAGTTTTCTGTTAAGTTTTGTGTTGTGAAGTTTTCAAGTTTTGGGTAAAGATTCGATGGACTATGGAATAAGGAGTGGCAAGAGCCTAAGCTTGGGGATGCCCAAGGCACCCCAAGGTAATATTCAAGGACAACCAAGAGCCTAAGCTTGGGGATGCCCCGGAAGGCATCCCCTCTTTCGTCTTTGTTCATCGCTTTTGAGATTTAGGGAGACCGTGATATGAGAGGAATTAAGGAGACACAAAAGCCAAAGCTTGGGGATGCCCAAGGCATCCCAAGATAATATTTTAAGAAGTCTCAAGCGTCTAAGCTTGGGGATGCCCCAGTTGGCATCCCACCTTTCTTCTTCAACAACTATCGGTTAGTTTCGGTTGATCCTAAGTTTTTGCTTCTTCACATGATGTTTGCCATTCTTAGAATGTCATTTTTTTAGTTTTGCTTGCTGCTTGAATAAAATACAAAGATCTGAAATTATTAAATGTTAGAGAGTCTTCACATAGTTGCATAATTATTCGACTACTCATTGATCTTCACTTATATCTTTCGGAGTAGTTTGTCATTTGCTCTAGTGCTTCACTTATATCTTTTCAGAGCACGGTGGTGGTTTTATTTTGAATAAATAGATGAACTCTCATGCTTCACTTATATTATTTTGAGTATCTTTAGAACAGCATGGTAGTTTGCATTGGTTATGAAACTAGTCCTAATATGACGGGCATCCACGAGGGATATAATAAAAACTTTCATATAAAGTGCATTGAATACTATGAGAAGTTTGATTCCTTATGATTGTTTTGAGATATGGAGATGGTGATATTAGAGTCATGCTAGTTGAGTAGTTATGAATTTGAGAAATACTTGTGTTGAAATTTGTGATTCCCGTAGCATGCACGTATGGTGAACCGTTATGTGAAGAAGTCGGAGCATGATTTATTTATTGATTGTCTTCCTTATGAGTGGCGGTCGGGGATGAGCGATGGTCTTTTACTACCAATCTATCCCCATAGGATCATGCCCGTAGTACTTTGTTTCGATAACTAATAGATTTTTGCAATAAGTATGTGAGTTCTTTATGACTAATATTGAGTCCATGGATTATACGCACTCTCACACTTCCACCATTGCTAGCCTCTCTAGTACCACGCAACTTTCACCGGTACCATAAACCCACCATATACCTGTTGGAAATATGCCCTAGAGGCAATAATAAATTGATTATTATTATATTTCCTTGTTCATGATAATCGTTTATTATCCATGCTAGAATTGTATTGATAGGAAACTCAGATACATGTGTGGATACATAGACAACACCATGTCCCTAGTAATCCTCTAGTTGACTAGCTCGTTGATCAATAGATGGTTACGGTTTCCTGACCATGGACATTGGATGACGTTGATAACGGGATCACATCATTAGGAGAATGATGTGATGGACAAGACCCAATCCTAAGCATAGCACTAGATCGTGTAGTTCGTATGCTAAAGCTTTTCTAATGTCAAGTATCATTTCCTTAGACCATGAGATTGTGCAACTCCCGGATACCGTAGGAGTACTTTGGGTGTGCCAAACGTCACAACGTAACTGGGTGGCTATAAAGGTACACTACAGGTATCTCCGAAAGTGTCTGTTGGGTTGGCACGAATCGAGACTGGGATTTGTCACTCCGTGTAAACGGAGAGGTATCTCTGGGCCCACTTGGTAGGACATCATCATAATGTGCACAATGTGATCAAGGAGTTGATCACGGGATGATGTGTTACTGAACGAGTAAAGAGACTTGCCGGTAACGAGATTGAACAAGGTATCGGGATACCGACGATCGAATCTCGGGCAAGTATCGTACCGCTAGACAAAGGGAATTGTATACGGGATTGATTAAACCCTTGACATCGTGGTTCATCCGATGAGATCATCGTGGAACATGTGGGAGCCAACATGGGTATCCAGATCCCGCTGTTGGTTATTGGCCGGAGAGTCATCTCGGTCAGGTCTACGTGTCTCCCGAACCCGTAGGGTCTACACACTTAAGGTTCGATGACGCTAGGGTTATAAAGGAAGTTTGTATGTGGTTACCGAATGTTGTTCGGAGTCCCGGATGAGATCCTGGACGTCACGAGGAGTTCCGGAATGGTCCGGAGGTAAAGATTTATATATGGGAAGTCCTGTTTTGGTCACCGGAAAAGTTTCGGGGTTTATCGGTAATGTACCGGGACCACCGGAGGGGTCCGGGGGTCCACCGGGGGGGCCATGGGCCCCAGAGGCATACATGGGCCAAGTGTGAGAAGGCACCAGCCCCTAGGTGGGCTAGGGCGCCTCCCACCATGGCCCATGCGCCTAGAAAGGGGAGAGGGGGCAAACCCTAAGGGCAGATGGGCCCTAAGGCCCATGCTCCCTGCGCCTCCCTCTCCTCCCCCTCTTGGCCGCCACCCAAACCCATCTAGGGCTGCCGCCCCCCTAGGGGTGGGAACCCTAGAGGGGGCGCAGCCCCCTCCCCTTCCCCTATATATACTTGGCCTAGGGGCTGCCCAATACACGCGATTTGATCTCTCTCGTTGGTGCAGCCCTCCCTCTCTTTCTCCTCATATCCCGTGGTGCTTGGCGAAGCCCTGCAGGATTGCCACGCTCCTCCACCACCACCACGCCGTTGTGCTGCTTCTGGATGGAGTCTTCCTCAATCTTGCCCTCTCTCCTTGCTGGATCAAGGCATGGGAGATGTCACCGGGCTGTACGTGTGTTGAACGCGGAGGTGCCGTCCGTTCGGCACTAGGATCATCGGTGATTTGGATCACGACGAGTACGACTCCATCAACCCCGTTCTCTTGAAAGCTTCCGCTTAGCGATCTACAAGGGTATGTAGATGCACTCTCCTTCCCCTCGTTGCTGGTCTCTCCATAGATAGATCTTGGTGACACGTAGGAAAATTTTGAATTTCTGCTACGTTCCCCAACAGTGGCATCATGAGCTAGGTCTATGCGTAGTTTCTATGCATGAGTAGAACACAAAGTAGTTGTGGGCATTGATTTTGTTCAATATGCTTACCGTTACTAGTCCAATCTTGATTCGGCGGCATTGTGGAATGAAGCGGCCCGGACCAACCTTACACGTACGCTTACGTGAGACCGGTTCCACCGACTGACATGCACTAGTTGCATAAGGTGGCTGGCGGGTGTCTGTCTCTCCCACTTTAGTCGGAACGGATTCGATGAAAAGGGTCCTTATGAAGGGTAAATAGCAATTGGCATATCACGTTGTGGTCTTTGCGTAGGTAAGAAACGTTCTTGCTAGAAACCCATAGCAGCCACGTAAAACATGCAAACAACAATTAGAGGACGTCTAACTTGTTTTTGCAGGGTATGCTATGTGATGTGATATGGCCAAAGGATGTGATAAATGATATATGTGATGTATGAGATGATCATGTTCTTGTAATAGGAATCACGACTTGCATGTCGATGAGTATGACAACCGGCAATAGCCATAGGAGTTGTCTTAATTTATTTATGACCTGCGTGTCAACATAAACATCATGTAATTACTTTACTTTATTGCTAACCGTTAGCTGTAGTAGTAGAAGTAATAGTTGGCGAGACAACTTCATGAAGACACGATGATGGAGATCATGATGATGGAGATCATGGTGTCATGCCGGTGATGATGATGATCATGGAGCCCCGAAGATGGAGATCAAAAGGAGCAATATGATATTGGCCATATCATGTCACTATTTGATTGCATGTGATGTTTATCATGTTTATACATCTTATTTGCTTAGAACGACGGTAGTAAATAAGATGATCCCTCATTAAAATTTCAAGAAAGTGTTCCCCCTATCTGTGCACCGTTGTGACAGTTCGTTGTTTCGAAGCACCATGTGATGATCGGGTGTGATAGATTCTAACGTTCACATACAACGGGTGTAAGACAAATTTACACACGCGAAACACTTAGGTTGACTTGATGAGCCTAGCATGTACAGACATGGCCTCGGAACACAAGAGACCAAAAGGTCGAGCATGAGTCGTATAGAAGATACGATCAACATGAAGATGTTCACCGATGTTGACTAGTCCGTCTCACGTGATGATCGGACACGGCCTAGTTGACTCGGATCATGTAATCACTTAGATGACTAGAGGGATGTCTATCTGAGTGGGAGTTCATTAGATGAACTTAATTATCCTGAACATAGTCAAAAGGTCTTCGCAAATTATGTCGTAGCTCGTGCTTCAGTTCTACTGTTTAGATATGTTCCTAGAGAAAATTTAGTTGAAAGTTGATAGTAGCAATTATGCGGACTAGGTCCGTAAACTGAGGATTGTCCTCATTGCTTCATAGAAGGCTTATGTCCTTAATACACCGCTCAGTGTGCTGAACCTCGAACGTTGTCTGTGGATGTTGCGAACATCTGACATACATGTTTTGATAACTACATGATAGTTCAGTTAAACGGTTTAGAGTTGAGGCACCGAAGACGGTTTTTGAAATGTCACGAAACATATGAGATGTTTCGAGGGCTGAAATTGGAATTTCAGGCTCGTGCCCACGTCAAGAGGTATAAGACCTCCGACGATTTTCTTAGCCTGCAAACTAAGGGAGAAAAGCTCAATTGTTGAGCTTGTGCTCAGATTGTCTGAGTACAACAATCATTTGAATCGAGTGGGAGTTGATCTTCCAGATAAGATAGTGATGTTTCTCTGAAGTCATTACCACCAAGCTGCTAGAGCTTCGTGATGAACTATAATATATCAGGGACATATATGATGATCCTTGAGATATTCGCGAGTTTTGACACCGCGAAAGTAGAAATCAAGAAGGAGCATCAATTGTTGATGGTTAGTGAAACCACTAGTTTCAAGAAGGGCAAGGGCAAGAAGGGATACTTCATGAAACGGCAAATCAGCTGCTACTCTAGTGAAGAAACCCAAGGTTGGACCCCAAACCCGAGACTAAGTGCTTCTGTAATAAGGGGAACAGCCACTGGAGCAGAATTACCCTAGATACTTGGTAGATGAGAAGGCTGGCAAGGTCGATAGAAGTATATTGGATATACATTGTGTTGATGTGTAGTTTACTAGTACTCCTAGTAGCACCAGGGTATTAGATACCGGTTCGGTTGCTAAGTGTTAGTAACTCGAAATAAAAGCTACGGAATAAACGGAGACTAGCTAAAGGTGAGATGACGATATGTGTTGGAAGTGTTTCCAAGCTTGATGTGATCAAGCATCGCATACTCCCTCTACCATCGAGATTGGTGTTAGACCTAAATAATTGTTATTTGGTGTTTGCGTTGAGCATAGACATGATTGGATTATGCCTATCGCAATATGGTCATTCATTTAAGGAGGATAATAGTTACTCTGTTTATTTGAATAATACCTTCAATGGTCTTGCACCTAAAATGAATGGTTTATTGAATCTCGATCGTAGTGATACACATGTTCATGCCAAAAGATAGTAATGATAGTACCACCTACTTATGGCACTGCCACGTAAGTCATATCAGTATAAAACGCATGAAGAAGCTCCATGTTGATGGATCTTTGGGCTCACTCGTTTTGAAGAGTTTGAGACATGCGAACCATGTCTATTGGTGTATATGCATGAAGAAACTCCATGCAAATGGACCATTTGGACTCACTTGATTTTGAATCACTTGAGACATGCAAATCATACCACATGGGCAAGATGACTGAAAGCCTCGTTTTCAGTAAAGTGGAACTAGAAAGCAACTTGTTGGAAGTAATACATTTTGATGTGTGCAGTCCAATGAGTGCTGAGGCGTGTAGTGGATATCGTTATGTTCTTACTTCACAGATGATTTGAGTAGATGTTGAGAATATTTACTTGATGAATCACGAGTCTGAATTATTGAAAGGTTCAAGTAATTTCAGGGTGAAGTTGAAAGATCGTCGTGACAAGAGGATAAGATATCTATGATATGATCATAGAGATGAATATCTGAATTACGAGTTTGGCACAGAATTAAGACATTGTGGAAATTGTTTCACAACTAATACAGCCTGGAACACCATAGTGTGATGGTGTGTCCGAACATCATAACTGCACCCTATTGGATATGATGCATACCATGATGTCTCTTATCGAATTACCATGATAGTTTATGGGTTAGGCATTAGAGACAACCGCATTCACTTTAAATAGGGCACCACGTAATTCCGATGAGATGACACCGTATGAACTATGGTTTAGAGAAACCTAAGATGTCATTTCTTAAAAGTTTGGGGCTGCGACGCTTATGTGAAAAAGTTTCAGTCTGATAAGCTCGAACCCAAAGCGGATAAATGCATCTTCATAGGACACCCAAAACAGTTGGGTATACCTCTTGTCTCAGATTCGACAGCAATAAGGGATTGTTTCTAGAATCGGGTCCTTTCTCGAGGAAAAGTTTCTCTCGAAAGAATTGAGTGGGAGGATGGTGGATACTTGATGAGGTTATTGAACCGTCTCTTCAACTAGTGTGTGGCAGGGCACAGGGAGTTGTTCCTGTGGCACCTACACCAATTGAAGTGGAAGCTTATGATAGTGATCATGAAACTTCAGATCAAGTCACTACCAAACCTCGTGGGATGACAAGGATGCGTACTACTTCAGAGTGGTACGTAATCCTGTCTTGGAAGTCATGTTGCTAGACAACAATGAACCTATGAGCTATGGAGAAGCGATGGTGGGCCTGGATTCCAAAATGGCTCGAGGCCATAAAATCCGAGAGAGGATCCATGTATGAAAACAAAGTGTAGACTTTGGCAGAACGGCTCGATGGTCGTAAGGCTATTGAGTACAGATGGATTTTAAAAGGAAGACGGACAATGATGGTAAGTATCACCATTAAGAAAGCTCGACTTGTCGTTAAGATGTTTTCCGACAAGTTCAAAGAGTTGACTACGGTGAGACTTTCTCACTCGTAGCGATGCTAAGAGTCTGTTGGAATTATATTAGTGATTACTGCATTATTTATGAAATCTTGCAGATAGGATGTCAAAACATTGTTTCCTCAACGATTTTCTTGAGGAAAGGTTGTATGTGATACAACCGGAAGGTTTTGTCAATCCTGAAAGATGCTAATAAGTATGCAAAGCTCCAGCAATCCTTCTGAGGACTGGAGTAAACATCTCGGAGTTGGAATGTATGCTTTGATGAGATGATCAAAGATTTTGGGTGTATACAAAGTTTATGAGAAACTTGTATTTCCAAAGTAGTGAGTGGGAGCACTATAGAATTTCTGATGAATATATGTTGTTGACATATTGTTGATCAGAAATGACGTAGAATTTCTGGAAAGCATAAAGGGTTATTTGGAAAGTGTTTTTCAATGGAAAGCCTGGATTAAGCTACTTGAACATTGAGCATCAAGATCTATAAGGATAGATCAAAACGCTTAATGGTACTTTCAAATGAGCACATACCTTGACATGATCTTGAAGGTGTTCAAGATGGATCAGTCAAAGAAGGAGTTATTGCCTGAGATGTAAGGTATGAAGTTAAGACTTAAAGCTCGACCACGGCAGAATAGAGAGAAAGGACGAAGGTCGTCCCCTATGCTTAAGACATAGGGTCTACAGTATGCTATGTTGTGTACTGCACCTGAAGTGTGCCTTGCCATGAGTCAGTCAAGGGGTACAAGAGTGATCCAAGAATGAATCACAACACAGCGGTCAAAGTTATCCTTAGTAACTAGTGGACTAAGGAATTTTCTCGATTATGGAGGTGGTAAAAGAGTTCGTCGTAAAGGGTTACGCCGATGCAAACTTTGACACTAATCCAGATTATTCTGAGTAGTAAACTGGGTTCGTATAGTAGAACAGTTATTTGGAATGGCTCCAAATGTAGCGTAGTAGTTGCATCTACAAGATGACATAGAAATTTGCGAAGTGCATACGGATCTGAATGTTTCAGACCCGTTGACTATAACCTCTCTCACAAGCATAACATGATCAAACCCAGAACTCTTTGGGTGATAGTCACATGGGGATGTGACCTTGAGCGTTAATCACATATCGATGTGAACTGGATTATTGACTCTAGTGCAAGTGGGAGACTGTTGGAAATATGCCCTAGAGGCAATAATAAATTGATTATTATTATATTTCCTTGTTCATGATAATCGTTTATTATCCATGGTAGAATTGTATTGATAGGAAACTCAGATACATGTGTGGATACATAGACAACACCATGTCCCTAGTAAGCCTCTAGTTGACTAGCTCGTTGATCAATAGATGGTTACGGTTTCCTGACCATGGACATTGGATGTCGTTGATAAAGGGATCACATCATTAGGAGAATGATGTGATGGACAAGACCCAATCCTAAGCATAGCACTAGATCGTGTAGTTCGTATGCTAAAGCTTTTCTAATGTCAAGTATCATTTCCCTAGACCATGAGATTGTGCAACTCCTGGATACCGTATGAGTACTTTGGGTGTGCCAAACGTCACAACATAACTGAGTGGCTATAAAGGTACACTACAGGTATCTCCGAAAGTGTCTGTTGGGTTGGCACGAATCGAGACTGGGATTTGTCACTCCGTGTAAACGGAGAGGTATCTCTGGGCCCACTTGGCAGGACATCATCATAATGTGCACAATGTGATCAAGGAGTTGATCACGGGATGATGTGTTACGGAACGAGTAAAGAGACTTGCCGGTAACGAGATTGAACAAGGTATCGGGATACCGACGATCGAATCTCAGGCAAGTATCGTACCGCTAGACAAAGGGAATTGTATACGGGATTGATTAAGTCCTTGACATCGTGGTTCATCCGATGAGATCATCATGGAACATGTGGGAGCCAACATGGGTATCCAGATCCTGCTGTTGGTTATTGGCCGGAGAGTCGTCTCGGTCATGTCTACGTGTCTCCCGAACCCGTAGGGTCTACACACTTAAGGTTCGATGACGCTAGGGTTATAAAGGAAGTTTGTATGTGGTTACCGAATGTTGTTCGGAGTCCCGGATGAGATCCCGGACGTCACGAGGAGTTCCGGAATGGTCCGGAGGTAAAGATTTATATATGGGAAGTCCTGTTTTGGTCACCGGAAAAGTTTCGGGGTTTATCGGTAATGTACAGGGACCACCGGAGGTGTCCGGGGGTCCACCGGGGGGGGCCATGGGCCCCAGAGGCATACATGGGCCAAGTGTGAGAAGGCACTAGCCCCTAGGTGGGCTAGGGCACCTCCCACCATGGCCCATGCGCCTAGAAAGGGGAGAGGGGGCAAACCCTAAGGGCAGATGGGCCCTAAGGCCCATGCTCCCTGCGCCTCCCTCTCCTCCCCCTCTTGGCCGCCACCCAAACCCATCTAGGGCTGCCGCCCCCTAGGGGTGGGAACCCTAGAGGGGGCGCAGCCCCCTCCCCTTCCCCTATATATACTTGGCGTAGGGGCTGCCCAATACACGCGATTTGATCTCTCTCGTTGGTGCAGCCCTCCCTCTCTTTCTCCTCATATCCTGTGGTGCTTGGCGAAGCCCTGCAGGATTGCCACGCTCCTCCACCACCACCACGCCATTGTGCTGCTGCTGGATGGAGTCTTCCTCAACCTCTCCCTCTCTCCTTGCTCGATCAAGGCATGGGAGACGTCACCGGGCTGTACGTGTGTTGAACGCGGAGGTGCCGTCCGTTCGGCACTAGGATCATCGGTGATTTGGATCACGACGAGTACGACTCCATCAACCCCGTTCTCTTGAACGCTTCCGCTTAGGGATCTACAAGGGTATGTAGATGCACTCTCCTTCCCCTCGTTGCTGGTCTCTCCATAGATAGATCTTGGTGACACGTAGGAAAATTTTGAATTTCTGCTACGTTCCCCAACAATACCTTCCTCAAAACAGCCACCATACCTACCTATTATGGCATTTCCATAGCCATT
Organism: Triticum monococcum; assembly: GCA_034509565.1. NCBI lineage: Eukaryota > Viridiplantae > Streptophyta > Magnoliopsida > Poales > Poaceae > Triticum > Triticum monococcum. The sequence goes on along the minus strand of CM067841.1, from coordinate 31,097,003 downwards.
TCGAGATATATTGCCATGCAACTTTCCACCGTTCCGTTTATTATGACACACTTCATCATTGTCATATTGCTTTGCATGATCATGTAGTTGACATCGTATTTGTGGCAAAGCCACTGTGGGAGTCCTGGATTAGGGGGTCTCCGGACAGCCCGACTATCTCCATTGGTCGTACTATTAGACTATGAAGATACAAGATTGAAGACTTCGTCTCGTGTCCGGATGGGACTCTACTTGGCGTGGAAGGCAAGCTAGGCAATACGGATATGGATATCTCCTCCTTTGTAACTGACCTTGTTTAACCCTAACCCTCTCCGGTGTCTATATAAACCGGAGGGTTTTAGTTCGTAGAACAACAACTACAACATACAATCATACCACAGGCTAGCTTCTAGGGTTTAGCCTCTCTGATCTTGTGGTAGATCTACTCTTGTACTACCCATATCATCAATATTAAGCAAGCAGGACGTAGGGTTTTACCTCCATCAAGAGGGCCCGAACCTGGGTAAAACATTGTGTCCCCTGCCCCCTGTTACCATCCGGCCTAGACACATAGTTCGGGATCCCCTACCCGAGATCCGCCGGTTTTGACACCGACATTGGTGCTTTCATTGAGAGTTCCTCTGTGTCGTCGCCGTTAGGCTTAATGGCTCCTACTATCATCGATGGCGATGTAGTCCAGGGTGAGACTTTTCTCCCCGGACAGATCTTCATATTCGGCGGCTTTGCACTACGGGCCAATTCGCTTGGCCATCTGGAGCAGATTGAAAGTTACGCCCCTGGCCACGAGGTCAGGTTTGGAAGCTTAAACTACACGGCCGATATCCGCGGAGACTTGATCTTTGACGGATTCGAGCCTCTGCCTTGTGTGTCACGCGGTCACGATGAGTACGATTTAGCTCTACCATCGGATAGTGTTCAAGAGATCGCACAGGCAGCCACTCCGACCCTCAATTCGGAGCCAGGTGTGCCTTCCGCAGACGGGTGGATGGACCCCGCCACGGAGGCCTTACCCTCAGCAGCGATCGAGCCAAACATCGACCTTACCTTGCACGAGAGTCGTGCTGTTAAACTGCCGGATCCTTCTCCGGCCACGGACTCCGAACCGCCTGTGCCCGTTCCTGTCGAATCCGATTGGGCGCCGATCATGGAGTTTACCTCTGCGGATATTTTTCAGCACTCGCCCTTTGGCGACATACTGGACTCATTAAGGTCTCTCTCCTTGTCAGGAGGATCCTGGCCGAACTATGTCCGGCAGGACTGGGATGCGGACGACGAAGAAATTTGAGGCCCACCCACCACCCACTTAGTAGCCACTGTCGATGACTTCACTGACATGCTCGACTTCGACTCCGAAGACATCGACGGCATGGACGACGATGCGGGAGGAGAAGAGGAACCATCGCCCACAGGGCACTGGACAGCTACCTCATCATACGATATATACATGGTGGATACACCCAAAGAAGGCAATGGCGACGAGACAGCGGAGGATGACCCCTCCAAGAAGCAACCCAAGCGCCAACGTCAGCGGCGCCGCTCTAAGTCCCGCCAAAGCAAAAGTGGTGATACCGGCACAGGAGATAATAATACTCCGGATAGTGCCGAAGACAAGAACAATCCCCTCCAGCAAGATTTAGAGCAGGAGGATGGAGGAGCCAGCCCTCCTGAGAGAGCGGCAGATGGAGAAGAGGAGGATGCTAATTACATACCCCCCCTCCGATGACGAGGCAAGCCTCAGCGACGACGAATTCGCTGTGCCAGAGGATCCCGTCGAACAAGAGTGCTTCAAACGTCGGCTTATAGCCACGGCAAATAGCCTTAAGAAAAAGCAGTAGCAGCTTCAAGCTGATCAGGATCTGATAGCTGACAGATGGACTGAAGTCATCATAGCCGAGGAATATAAACTCGAGCGCCCCTCCAAGAGTTACCCAAAGTGCAGGTTGCTACCCCGACTAGAGGAAGAAGCGTATGATACGGCTGATCGGCCACCTCATGGCCGCGATAGAGAGGCATTCCAGCCAAAAACTCAACCTCCACCCCGACGCCATTCAAATAAAAAGGCATGGGGAGATACGCCAGACCTGCGAGACATATTGGAGGACAAAGCAAAGCATGCAAGATCGATCTATGGATCACGAGGGCGCGCCACTCTGCGAGACGATAAACGTCACACTGGATACAGTAAAAGCAAATCCGGCCGGGCCGAACACAGCGGGCAAGACCCATTCGAGCTGCGTCACGATATAGCCCAATACAGAGGCGCCACACACATCTTATGCTTCACAAACGAAGTAATGGATCATCAAATCCCAGAAGGTTTCAAACCTGTAAATATTAAATCATACGACGGCACAACAGATCCCGCAGTATGGATTGAGGATTTCCTCCTCCACAACCACATGGCCCGCGGTGACGACTTACACGCCATCAAATACCTCCCACTCAAGCTTAAAGGACCAGCTCGGCATTGGCTTAACAGCCTGCAGCAGAATCAATTGGTTGTTGGGAGGACCTGGAAGCCGCATTCCTCGACAATTTCCAGGGCACTTACGTGCGACCACCAGATGCCGATGACCTGAGCCACATAATTCAGCAGCCAGAAGAATCTGCCAGACAATTCTGGACATGGTTCCTAACCAAGACAAATCAAATCGTCGACTGTCCGGACGCAGAGGCCCTAGCAGCCTTCAAGCATAACATCCGTGACGAGTGGCTTGCCCGGCACCTTGGACAGGAAAAGCCGAAATCTATGGCAGCCCTCACGACACTCATGACCCACTTTTGTGCGGGAGAAGACAGCTGGCTGGCTCGCAGTAATAACATATCAAAGAACCATGGTACTTCGGATACCAAGGACGGCAACAGCAGGTCACATCGCAACAAACATAAGCGCCACATTAACAACGATAATACCGAGGATACGGCAGTCAATGCCGGATTCAAAGGCTCTAAACCCGGTCAGCGGAAAAAGCCATTCAAACAAAGTACGTCGGGTCCGTCCAGCTTGGACCGTATACTCGATCGCTCATGTCAAATACACGGCACCCCAGAAAAGCCAGCCAATCACACCAACAGGGATTGTTGGGTGTTCAAGCAGGCCGGCAAGTTAATTGCCGAAAACAAGGACAAGGGGCCACATAGCGATGACGAGGAGGAGCCTCGGTAGCCACACACCGGAGGACAGAAGAGGTTTCCCCCACAAGTGCGGACGGTGAACATGATATACGCAACCCACATCCCCAAGAGGGAGCGGAAGCGTGCGCTCAGGGACGTATATGCGTTGGAGCCAGTCGCCCCAAAGTTCAACCCATGGTCCTCCTATCCGATCACTTTCGATCGCAGGTACCATCCCACTAGTATCCGTCATGGAGGATTTGCCGCACTGGTTCTGGACTCAATCATTGATGGATTTCACCTCACTCGAGTCCTTGTGGATGGCGGCAGCAGCCTGAACCTGCTTTATTAGGACACAATGCACAAAATGGGTATAGACCCATCAAGGATCAAACCCACAAAAACGGCCTTTAAGGGCGTCATTCCAGGCGTAGAGGCCCATTGCACAGGCTCAATTACACTGGAAGTGGCCTTAGGATCCCCAGATAACTTCCAAAGCGAAGAGTTAATCTTCGATATAGTCCCGTTCCGCAGTGGTTATCATGCACTACTAGGTCGAACCGCATCTGCGAGATTCAGTGCGGTACCGCATTATGCATACCTCAAGCTCAAAATGCCAGGACCTCGCGGGGTTATTAGAGTCAATGGAAACACAGAGCGCTCTCTCCGAATAGAGGAGCACACTGCGGTCCTCGCAGCAAAAGCGCAAAACAGCCTCTCAAGGCAATCCACTAGTTCGGCATTTCAAGACCCAGACACCTTCAGCGCGCTCAGAGCAATCGGCAAATATACCGCCTGGCGCGATCTGAGCTCGTGTAGCAATGCGGCCCCCACCCCAGTCCCAGCCAAACGGCGAAATTCGTGCCACGCGTACATAATTACGCATTAAAAATACCATGGGCACGGGTAGGGAGGGGGCACAACTGGGGCATGTCCCAAGACGCGGCTTAAACCACACTAGGGGCTCCCCGTTTGGTTATTTTTCTCTTTTTTCAGGACCTTAATCTCTGGAAACCCTGTCCGGCAGCACTATTTGCGAACACATGATGCAGCAACCAAGGAGGCAGAAAGCTACGTCACACCACGGAATTCCCATGTGGATTATAATACCAAGCGAAATATTTGATTTAATACTATTCCTCAGCTTGCCCTTGGAAGGGACATAGTCCCACTCTTTGCATATCGCACTATCTGTATCATTCTGCTTTAACGCACCTTTTTGAATAAACAATGCATAACATCACGACTATTATTGCATTCTTGTTATATATATATATATATATATATATATATATATATATATATATATATATCTGTGTGTGTGTGTGTGTGTGTGTTCATTAACGACACCTTGCAACCATACACTTTGGTACGGCCAATACACCAGGGGCTTATGTACCCCACAATATGGTGTGAAAAGTCCAAACACTTTCACAAGTGCGGCACCCCGAACTTATAGTATTCTATGCATCGGCTCCGAATCATGTCTTTGGTCAAATGTTGGTTTCGCCCGGCTCCTATGTTTTGGTACCTTACGTTCCACTCTATCGGCTAAGGTAGCGCTAGGAGAACTACTGCGATTGTGCCCCGGTTCTGCCGGGCTTAGCACCTCAGTAGAGAAAGCTAAAACTGACTGTCATGATAAGGCGAGAGACTGGTCGCTGTTTGGCGAGGTTTTCGAGTCCCTAAAGACTTATGCCGCTTAGGGCGAGGGGCAGGCCCTGTCCGGCTTACAGGCGTGTATCGCGCCCCAAATTCGGTCTTCCGAATACCAGGGGCTTCGCCGAAATTTAAAATTATAGAATTCTATGGCTAAGTGAGAGTGATAAAGCATTATTAGTCCGGTTGCCTTGTTCGTTGTGCTGAGCACCTCCCTCGAAGGACCCAAACATGGGAACAAGAGTGCTCAGGTTTATCCCGAACAACCCAGCACTCGTGGCATGGGGGCAGAAGCCGAGGTTCTACGGACAGCCGGACTATATCCTTTGGCCGGACTATTGGACTATGAAGATACAAGATTGAAGACTTCGTCTTGTGTCCGGATGGGACTCTACTTGGCGTAGAAGGCAAGCTAGGCAATACGGATATGTATATCTCCTCCTTTGTAACCGACCTTGTGTAACCCTAGCCCTCTCCGGTGTCTATATAAACCGGAGGGTTTTAGTCCGTAGGACGACATACAATCATACCATAGGCTAGCTTCTAGGGTTTAGCCTCTCTGATCTCGTGGTAGATCTACTCTTGTACTACCCATATCATCAATATTAATCCAGCAGGATGTAGGGTTTTACCTCCATCAAGAGGGCCCGAACCTGGGTAAAACATTGTGTCCCCTGCCTCCTGTTACCATCCAGTCTAGATGCACAGTTCAGGACCCCCTACCCGAGATCCGCCGGTTTTGACACCGACATTGATGCTTTCATTGAGAGTTCCTCTGTGTCGTTGCCAAAAGGAAGGATGTCTCGTCTCGTCTTTAAAGATGGTACTACTGTCGAGGGAGCTTTGGCTGTCGGCCAAACTCTCCGGCTAGGCGGTTTCATCATGACCCCCTGTTCGGCCGCCGCGCCAACGATGACTTCTTGGGTCATCGAAAACAGCCTCCACGTCAAATCGGCACTCGCCGAACAGATGGATCCAATAGAGCTCGCCTCCTTAAACGAGCTCTTAGATCGCATCGCCGCCCTGGGACTCGCTACGGACTATGATCGGATTGGGCTTAAACCCGATCAAAGGGAGATTAACTCTCCGCCGGTCACCCATCATATTGCAGTGGTGGAGGAACAATGCGGCGACCTTTCCTCCATCTTGAGGACCAACTATATCCGGATTCCCGAGCTCTCTGAGCTGGACGCCCGTTCGCGGGAGGACAACACCCAATCCCTGAACTTAGAGTCAGGTAGCGGGCTAGGGTTATCGGGTCACACCCCGGAACCGGAACTTTCAAAATTGGAAATTCCTCGGCCCCTGGATCCCAGATCAGGTGAGGGTTCGGATTCAATTCCACCCACCCACCCAAACATAAGCGATCTTTCCCACATTAGGCAAGAGCCCCAGGAAACAGTATATCACTACTAGGCCAGATTCCTCCTTGCGATGAACAAGGTTAAGGACTGTCGCGAGGAAGACGCAATCTTATTTTTCCTCAATAATTGCACTGACAAGGGAATCCTTAACGCCATAAATCACCGTGAGATAACACGCTTCGCTGACTTGGCGTCCATAGTACGAAAGTACCGTGCGATGGAAAGTGCCTGGAAAACCGAAACAAATTTTTGGGATAATCCGGCCCTGAACACAAACCCAGTCCGAAATAAAAGGGTGCATTATCACAATACACCCGGGTTAACTACCAAAAAGCAAAATCCCTCTACGGGGCAAGGAACCGTACTGGAGGGATGGCTCAACGGACCCTGCAAAATTCATAGTACAGCAGATGCAATACCAATGCACAGCCTTAGAGCATGTTGGATACTCCGGCAGGTGGCCAAAAGTGGTGAGGATCTACTCCTCCCAAATACCGCAGAGCACCATCCCGTGGACAACAATACGGTGTTAACAGTCTTTGAGACCTTCGCGTCAAATAATAGACGCAAGAGAACACTCCGCAGCATGGCCGAAATCTGCCACGTAGCAGCAATAAATCCTTGGAGTGACATGGCTATTACCTTCAATGCCAGTGACAAACCTAAATTCCGAACAGCCCGAGCACCAGCCGCACTGGTCCTCAGTCCAATCGTGGACGGCTTTCGACTCACCAAGGTACTCATGGACGGCGGCGGCGGATTAAACCTCATCTATGAGGAAACTCTTCAAAAGATGGAAATAGACTGGAGCCGCATTGAGCAAAGTAGCACAACCTTTAGAGGAATCATCCCCAGTCGGGAAGCACACTGTGCTGGGAAAATCACACTAGATGTGGTATTCGGCACGCCAGATAATTACAGGTCCGAAGAAATTACATTCCAAGTGGCCCCGTTCAGTAGTGGTTATCACGCTCTTTTAGGACAGGAGGCATTCACAATCTTCCAAGTCGTACCACATTACGGGTACATGAAGCTCAAAATGCCCGGGCCCAACGGAATCATCACTCTCGCTAGCGAACCGGACACAGCACTCCGCGCCGAAAACAAAACAACCGCATTGGCCCTTGAGGCATTATCTGAAGCCCTCTCGGCCGAGGAATTAACTACGCTACGCTCCACAGTGGATAGGAACGACGTGATACTCGACAAGAGATCCAAGTCCACCTCTTTTAAACCAGCGGATGAAATAGTCAAATTCCAAGTCCACCCAACGGACCCTACAAAAACAGCCTCCATCGGGGCACAGCTAAGCCCCACTGTGGACGCCGCACTACGGGAGTTCCTGCGCGAGAACTGGGACATATTCGCCTGGCATCCCTCAGACATGCCAGGAATCCCACGCAGGCTGGCCGAGCATAGCCTCAATATCCTAAAGGGATTCAAGTCGGTCAAGCAAGCTCTTTGGCGTTTCTCTGAACCTAAGAGACAGGCCATGGGAGAGGAACTAGCCAAGTTATTGGAGGCCGGATTCATCAAAAAATAAAACACCCAGACTGGCTAGCAAACCTGGTGATGGCACCAAAGAAGGACAAATCCTGGCGCCTTTGTGTCGACTTCAAAGACCTCAATAAAGCTTGCCCAAAGGATCCCTTCCCCCTCCCACGCATCGATCAAATCATTGATGCTACCGCAGGACACGAGTCATTGTGTTTCCTCGACGCATACTCCGGTTACCACCAAATCAAGATGGCGGAGTCCGACCAAGCCGCAACGGCATTCATCACGCCATACGGTCCATTCCGTTTTAACACAATGCCTTTTGGGCTCAAAAACGCCGGCGCAACATATCAGCGCATGATTCAGACATGTCTGGAGAAACAAATCGGCAAAATAGTAGAGGCATATGTAGACGATGTGGTCGTCAAAACCAAACACGTCGACTCTTTGATAGACGACTTGAGACTCACATTCGACAACCTCCGTACATATGACATCAAACTCAATCCGGAAAAATGCGTTTTCGGCGTACCAGCCGGAAAGCTCTTGGGATTCATTGTCTCCAGTATAGGTATTGAAGCTAATCCGGCCAAAATCCGAGCGTTGTCACAGTTGGCTACCCCAACAGACCTCAAAAAAATCCAGAACCTAACTGGATGCGTGGCGGCTCTAAGCCGCTTTATCTCCCACTTGGGAGAAAAGGCTTTACCCCTTTATCGCCTCCTTCGGCGCACCGAACACTTCGAGTGGACGAACGCGGCCACAGCCGGATTGGAAGAAATAAAGGCCATTCTAGCAACCAACCCGATCCTGGCCGCACCAAACATCGGCGAACCAATGATGTTGTATATTGCGGCAACTCATCAAGTTGTAAGCGCGGTGCTCGTTGTCGAACGTGAAGCGGACGGACACAAATTCCCTCTTCAAAAGCCGGTATACTACGTATCCACTGTCCTCACTCCATGCAAATCACGGTACCCACATTACCAAAAAATAGCATATGCGGTATTCATGGCATCACGGAAACTGCGACACTACTTTCAAGAGTGTTCGATTACAGTAGCCTCGAAAGTGCCACTTAATGATATTATCAACAACCGCGACGCTACGGGCCAGATTGCCAAATGGGCCATTGAGCTCCTCCCATTCGACATAACATACAAACCTCGCCGAGCCATTAAATCGTAAGTACTGGTCGACTTCGTCCCCGAATGGACGGAGGCCGAACTCCCTAAAGAGTACGGCGCATACTCCAATTGGACCATGCACTTCGACGGTTCTAAAATGCTGGCCGGTCTAGGGGCTGGCGTCGTCCTGACGTCCCCAACCGGAGATACCGTTCGGTACATACTGCAAATATTGTATACAGATTCCAACAATGCAACCGAATATGAAGCGCTGTTGCGTGGACTTCGGATGGTAGTCTCCATGGGCATTCAACGCTTAGAGGTGCGTGGGGATTCAAACCTCGCAATATCCCAAATAAACGGAGATTTTGACGCCAAGGATCCGAAAATGGAGGCCTATCGAAATGTCCTCCTAAAAATGTCAGCTCGGTTCGAGGGACTCGAATTTCACCATGTGGCTCAGGAAAACAATCAGGCGGCGGATATCCTCGCCCGCATCGGCGCAAAACGCGACGCGGTCCCTCCCAACATATTTTTGGAAAGGCTCTTCAAGCCATCCGTAGCATGGGAAGGGGACACCGGTAACAACAGTCTGGACCCGGCCAAAATACCCGATACCGAACTCTCTGACACAATCGGAGGCTCCACCACCGAAATAACACCTTCAGCCCACGAAATAATGGCCATTATTGCCCCGTGGACAGAAACATTCCTGGCCTACCTAACTAGACAGGAACTTCCGGAGGACCAAAATGAGACACGCTGCATAGTGCGGTGATCCAAGGCCTACAGGGTCCATGAGGTAGAATTGTACAAGAAAAGCACTACCGGAGCCCTTCAAAGGTGCATCTCCGAAGAGGAAGGGCGGAATCTTTTGGCAGAAATTCATGCCGGACTCGGCGGTCATCATGCCGCAGCCCGGGCTCTTGTAAGCAAGGCCTTCCGTATAGGATTCTATTGGCCAACAGCCCGGGCAGATGCACAGGACTTGGTCCAACGTTGCGCCGGTTGCCATCTCTTTGCAATTCAAAGCCACATGCCACCCACCGCCCTCCAAACAATCCCCATTACATGGCCCTTCGCGGTTTGGGGGCTTGACATGGTTGGACCCCTTAAAGGGGGAACCCACAAGAAAAAATACCTATTGGTCATGGTGGATAAATTCACCAAATGGATAGAGGCTAAACCGGTTAAAACAGCCGAATCCGGACCGGTGATAGATTTCATATCCGGGGTTGTACACCGTTACGGCGTCCCCCACAGCATCATCACTGATAACGGCACGAACTTCACGGTCGACGAGGTAAAACTCTGGTGCATCAAAATGGGCATCAAGCTCGATTATGCTTCAGTCTATCACCCACAAACCAACGGTCAAGTCGAACGAGAAAACGGTCTTATAATGAGCGGCATTAAACCCAGATTAGTGCGTTCCTTAACGGTGTCTGACACGCACTGGGTAGAGGAGCTCGACTCCGTACTCTGGGGGCTGCGGACCACGCCGAATCGTAGTACCGGATATACACCGTTTTTATGGTGTACGGCGCAGAGGCAGTCTTGCCCTGTGACATAATTCATGACTCACCTCGAGTGCGCATGTACGAAGAAAGAGAAGCCAAGCTCGATCGGCAGGGCAGTCTGGACACCTTGGAGGAAGAGCGCAACATAGCCAAAGCCCGTTCCGCATTTTACCAGCAACAGGCTCGCAGATACCAAAGCAGAGAAGTACGGGCCAAAACTTATAACGTTGGCGAACTAGTTCTACGCCTGCCGGATAAGAAAAAGAACAAGCTCGAGCCCAAATGGGAAGGTCCCTTCATTATCGACCAAGTTCTGACTGGTGGAGCGTAACGACTACGGGATGCATCGACTACTCGACCCGAGCCGAACCCATGGAACGCAGCCAGGCTCCGAAGATTCTACGCCCAGCACCGGACTCTATGTTAGTCCCCTCCCTTTGTCCATTTTCTGCATATGCATCATCTATCTTGTTTCCCTTTCTTTCTTTTTCTTATTATTTCTCTAGGCCTTCAAGGGTCACCTTGTGCCTCACTTGTACATTACAGATGCGCTAGCCGCACTCTCCATACCTAGGGGCTTCTTTCACAGAAGCTTAAATTATTTACCTGGGCCTCACGCCCAACACATGTGTTATACTTCCGCATGTACCTTTTTTCACCATTATATGCATCGATATGACTTAAGTTTTGTCCAAGCTGGGTTGCCTGGCTCTTGTATTTATGCCCTACGTTCCCGTTAGTTCGGCTAGGGCATAAGGGGAGCACCTCTGCGATTGTTACTGCCGGGTCAGCCGGATGTGTACCTCAGACTGCGTGAATCCGGAATCTAGCGTTCTTAAGGGAATATTCGGTCAGTGAACAAAAGATCACTTTTATTTATTATCCATATCTGCTCCCAGATGCTTTTTTTGCGTTTCTTATCGTAGTCCGGACATGCACTTTAGGGCATGCTTACCCAGGGAAAGGAAGCCTTAACAGAACTATTCTCCCTGGAAGATGTTTCTTACTACCCATGTAATATAACATAACTAGTTGGGCACTTGTCTGATAAAGCACTAATGACCCCTATGCCTGGTCTCCACGCATACCCCGGTTCTTATATAACTGAGCGGGTATTCGGATTCACTCCAGACTATCGGGCCCTGAGGTTGAATCGAAAAGGTCCGCAACGACAAATGATCTACAATCCGGCTAGAAGGCATTATACATGTCACTTTAATTACATAGTCATGCAGACTGACTAAACTCCTCTTCTATACCATCCAACAGGCGGTCTAGCTTACAATCATGTTGAGAATACTTTGCGGCTAATTCTACTTGCCCATAAACTAAGCTAACGGGATCTCTTTTCCGTCGGGCCCCACAGGTCTAACCTCGGCCATGTGATTTGGGACTGCCTTGGTATACCGAGTCTTCACCATGGACAAGGCCTCTCTGGCACCCTGTCGGCAGGCCGATATCTTCCATAATCGGAGGCGCCGCCATGCTCCCTTGAGCTTCTCCGTAAGCTCTGCAACGCCCTCTGGCAAGGAGACAGATGACCACAAAGCCTGGGCAACACCTTGCATCACCCGCCGAACTTGTTCGTGCAGATGTGACAGCTCGGACAGAAGATCACCCGCAGACCCGGGCATTTCCTCTGCGGGACGACCCGTCAGCATATCTACAGACATGACGTTGTTAATCGACTTCCTCACCAAACTCCTTTAGTAGGATTCGTTCAAGCACTTACTAAAAATGCTGCGCCGAAGCCGCTTATTCTCCTTCTCAGAGTCTGCAAGCTGGCCCCGAACGTCTTTTAGTTCAACGCTCAGCTTAACATTGGCAGCTTGGAGATTGTTTTTCTCCCGCCTAACCTCAGCCAACACGCGTTTGCCAGCTTCTAGCTGTCGTATGACATGCTGGTCTTCCGGATTCTCCCCAGATTCTTCTGCAACATCTGTTGTTAGAACTGCAGCTATGCCGCATACTATATGGTAACCATCACTCTTTAAAGTAAATGTTACCAGCGGGAGCCTTTTTCTGTTCCTGCAATGCGGCAAGAGGGGCCCGCAGTTGGGCCTTGCATTCCTCCAGCTCTTGGGACAGCCTAGTATTCTTCTCTGTAAGAACCTGCACATTAAAGATGATCCTTAAATCAGTTCTCCGAACTATTTCAAGTCTCAGGGGCTACTGATACATATAAATTGCCAGATTTACTCACCCGTACATCCTTTACATACTGATCCATGGCTCTGGCTAGACCATCTTGAGAAGCACGGAGGTATGCCTCTCCAGAATTAAAGGCGTCGAACGCCTCTGGTGAGAAACAAGCGTCGCAGAGTACAGCCCGGCGGCGCCTATGATTCATGGCGCTTTCCACTTCTGAGTTTGTAGCGGATAATCTATCTGCATCCTCTATAGGGGGATTATCCGGCGCCTGCCCCATATCGGCTTCCGCCTCCATGTCCGGTCCTGGCGCCTGACTGGTGGAAGCTTGATTGGCAGCATCGCCGGACATATTCCGGCGAGCGTTTTTTTTGTTAAAGAAACGCTAGCGTCATTACATTTTGAGAAATATGACAACCATGGAGCGGGGTTTTTCCTATACCTTTGCGCCGGCGTCTCCATCCTGACCGCCTTCCTTTTTGGCCTACCCGGCCTCGGTGCCTTTTGTTGGCGAGTTGCTGCGGGTTCGGCAGGGCGTCCCGAATGCCTTCCCTGTAAAAGATGCCATGTGTATATGGTGGGTAAAGTGCCTAAAAGGGGATCCTAGTTTTGGAGTTGAGACTTTTTGATTTTTCTTACCTGCGATGCAGGGAGCAGTCCGGGATAGTCGACCGGAATGGCCACCAGGGCATCGTCGCAGCTTAACTGATAGAACTGTCGGTCTATCAGTTCCGCGGAGATAATCGGATCTTCTTCAAGTCCGGAGTCGAGGGCCCGGTCAGGGTCCTCTGGTTGTGGAGAAGGGCTGCTGACCTCCTTTATGGCTTTTCGCAGTTCCTGCAGCAAAATGGCAAGGTGAATACTTACGACTAAGAATGCGGGAAAAATGGGAGCAGGGAGATATAGCTTACCCAGCTTGGAGGATTGTACATGGAGAATCCATCCCGTGGCTTGATGCGGGTGAACTCCTCTTCCTCTCCCTTGAACAGTTCGGACAGAATCTTCGCTAGAGCGGCAGCATTGTCCGGACCCTTACGCCCACAGCGGGTGGCGTCATCCGCCCCGTTATAACACCACAAGGGGTGCCCACGATATTGGAGTGGCTGCACTCCCCGGATTATGCAAATCGACATAACTTCGATTATTGTCAATCCGGATTGAGCTAGTGCTTTGATCTGTTTCATCAGATAGAGGACTTCCCCGTTGTCTTCCGCCTGGGGGCTCCGTGGGCGCCAACTTCGGCGCTTCTTCAGAGGAGCATTGTTGAACTCGGGCAGACCCCGCCGAATAGGGTCCGGAAGGGGGACGTCCTCCATATAAAACCATTCTGAAGGCCAGTCTTCGGACGGCTTCTTCAGGGTACCGGACAAATATCTGGTATCGACGATGCGCCATACTTCGGCTCCGCCCACTTGATAAAGTGATTCCCTCTGTGTGCGAGGGACGAGGCAAAATAGCCTTTTCCGCAGCTCGAAGTGAGCCTCGCAGCCCAGGAACAACTCGCAGAGAGCAACATAGCCGGCGATGTGTAGCATGGAGGCAGGGGTGAGATTGTGTACTTGGAGGCCATAGAACTCCAGGAGCCTGCGGAGGAACGGATGAATTGGAAATCCGAGTCCCCTTAGTAAGTAAGGAACAAGGCAAACCCGTTCCCCCATGGAGGGACAGGGGAAGTTCTCCGCTTGCTCCCCGCCATTGTAGGTGGCGAGCCCGGCTCGAACGGGCACCATGTATGTCGGAGGGAGAAATCCCTTAGTCTGCAACTCGACTAATCGACTGTGCGGGACTGAATCCCTCTCCCAATCACTGGGCTTAGGGCTACGGGGCGGGAGGAGGAGCTGCGGAGGTCGGCCATGCTGGAATGGATCTTTCCGAAGCACGCTCTGATGAATTCTCGCTGGGGGAGGATGATATGGATTGGATCTAAGAATCCCCATCCCTTTCATAGACAATTCATTTATCTGGCTAGGGGGCAAATGTAAAAACGCCCTGGCGCCTCGTATTCATTCGACGCGTGGGAGATAGCCCTTATTGGGCATGAAAGCCAAGAGGTTCAACATTTATGGAGCCGGACACTGCTTACGAACACTTGAAAGTTGGAGAAGAACCCGCCCTGCAATGCCAAAGACAACACTGCGCGCCGGACTCATCGTCATTGAAGCCTGGTTCGGGGGCTACTGAGGGAGTCCTGGATTAGGGGGTCTCCGGACAGCCGGACTATATCCTTTGGCCAGACTGTTGGACTATGAAGATACAAGATTGAAGACTTCGTCTCGTGTTCGGATGGGACTCTACTTGGTGTGGAAGGCAAGCTAGGCAATACGGATATGCATATCTCCTCCTTTGTAACCGACCTTGTGTAACCCTAGCCCTCTCCGGTGTCTATATAAACCAGAGGGTTTAAGTTCGTAGGACGACATACAATCATACCATAGGCTAGCTTCTAGGGTTTAGCCTCTCTGATCTCGTGGTAGATCTACTCTTGTACTACCCATATCATCAATATTAATCAAGCAGGACGTAGGGTTTTACCTCCATCAAGAGGGCCCGAACCTGGGTAAAACATTGTGTCCCCTGCCTCATGTTACCATCCAGCCTAGACACACAGCTCGGGACCCCCTACCCGAGATCCGCCGGTTTTGACACTGACAACTAGCCATCTCTCAGATTGGATAAACGGCCAAACAGAAGGTAATATTTTAAATTCACACAAGCGTTGCATAGCGCATATGAAACAAGTTTTCATCATACAGGATCACACGAGCAAGTTTACTCAAATATTACATCCTTTGAACATTCGTCCGCCACAAGACGGGCACCCTTCAGGACACCCTCATAATAAATTTCGGGGGTGCGATGCTCCTTGCCCTGTGGCGGCCCTTCCTTGATCAGCTTCACGGCGTCTAGCTTGGCCCACTGCACCTTCACACAGGCGAAAGCCCGGCGTGCACCTTCGATGCAAATGGACCGCTTGACGACCTCCAGCCGTGGGCGGGCATCTACAAGCCACCTCACCAGGCCGAAGTAGTTGTTCGGAAGGGCGTCGCCAGGCCACAGCCAGACTATAAGGCCCTTCATGGCCTATTCGGCCGCCTTGTGCAGCTCGACCAGCTGCTTTAGCTGGTCGCTCAGAGGCATCGGGTGTTCGGTCCCAGTATACTGAGACCAGAACAGCTTCTCCGTTGAGCTTTCCTCCTCGGCCTGGTAAAACTGTGTGGCATCTGACACGCTGCGGGGAAAATCTGCGAATGCTCCTGGAGAGCTCCGAATTCGGGTAAGTAATCGGTAATTTACTTCTACATGCTTGCTCTGCATATAGAATGCCTTACCCGCCGCTATCTTCTTCATTACGTCGATCTCCTGGAGGGCCTTTTGGGTTTCGGCCTTGGCACTTTTCGCGCTCTCGAGGGCCGTGGCAAGCTCAGACTCTCGCGTCTTCGAGTCAAGCTTCAACGCCTCGTGCTTCGTCACGAGAGCCTGCAGCTCTTGCTGCACCTCGCCCACCCGAGCCTCTTGCTTTTCTCGCTCGGTGCGCTCCTTGGCCGCTTTATCTTCGGCCTTGGTTAGCGCTTGCTTCAGGGTCGCCACCTCGGTCGTGGCACCTGGCAGATATACGATGATCCAGTCATTTTGCAATCGCGTTTTTATATATATATACATATCTATAGACAGGGTATTACTTACCCTTGTTCTCCTCGAGCTGCCTCTTAGCAAGGCCGAGCTCTTTCTTGGACCCCTCGAGGTCCTGCTTCAGTACGGCGACCTCCGCAGTCAGTGCGGCGGACGCCAGTAGCGAGGCCTGCATACGCATATTGACATACTTATATTAGACTCCTGCGATATTATTTGATCCTCTGTTCGGCTTTTCTTTGTGAACACCGAACAAAGCATCAGGGGCTACTGTCTATGCGGTAACATTTTTACTACATTCTAAAACACTTACCTCAAAGCCTGTTAGAAGGCTGGCACAGGCTTCAGTCAATCCGCTCTTGGTGGACTGAACCTTCCGGACCACCGCACTCATAATAGTACGGTGCTCCTCGTCGATGGAAGCGCTGCGAAGCGCTTCCAGCAGATTGTCCGGCGCCTCTGGATGGACAGAGGTCACCAGCACAGGCGTCTTGCCCCTCTTAGAAGGAGGTCGCATGCCTGATCCCGGAACCACTGGAGGTTCCGGCGCGGCATTCGGCTGAGGGCCGAACTCGGAGCTCTCAGGGGCCTTGTCCCCTCGGCTCCCGGAGTCCGGGAGGGCGCCTTGAGGCGCCTTCGGGACTGTCTCCCCTCGACCCGGTGCCTCATGAGACAGCACCTCGGCGTCGTCCGCAGGATAGGGGGAGGTGGCGGTCGGGACTGGATCGCTATCCATGTCCGATGAGCCCAGGGAGCCGTCCGATGATACATCGATACGAGCTCGGGGCGGCCTGCATAATCATATTTCGGCGTTAGGTGAAGTAGTGTGGCAAAGGAATACTATGACTTACTCTAGTATCCGAATACTTACGACTTCCCCAGGGGCTTGGCCCTGGGCAGCCACTCGTCTTCGCCGTCGGCGGCGGTGGTAGAGTAGTCCGGAAGGAGAGTTCTCCCCTTCTTGGACCCTTCGGCCTCCCCAGTTGGGGCGGCCTTCCTTTTCTTATCTCCCCCAGCTGGAGGGGGAGCATCTTCTTCTTCTTCCTCGTCTTCGGGGGAGGAGTGCGCTGCAGAGTCATCGAACGATGAGTCCGATAACACCTAGCGCCGGGAACTCTTTCGGGTTCCCTTGGCCTTCTTGGTCTTCTCCGGCACCTTGTAAGGAGCTGGAGTCAGCATCTCCATCAGGAGAGCGCCCGCAGTGTCTTCGGGCAAAGGGGCCGGACAGTTAATCTGCCCCGACGTCTCCACCCAGTCCTGTCAAAGGCATGGAGATTAGACCCCGCACATAATTAAGCTAGGGAAAATAAATGTCCTACGGGACGTATTGGACTCACCGAATGCGCTAGGCGCTTTGCGCTTAGTCTGCGGTCCTCGGCAAGAGAAGGAGGGACCTCGGCGCCCTTGAACAGCACCTTCCAGACGTCCTTGTGCGTCGTATCAAAGAGCTCACTCAGAGTCTGGTGCCGGGCCGGGTCGAACTCCCACAAGTTAAAATCCCGTTGTTGACACGGGAGGATCCGGCGGATGAGCATAACCTGGACTATGTTGACAAGCTTGAGCTTCTTGCTCGCCATACTCCGGATACATTTCTGGAGTCCATCCAGCTCCACCGATGAACCCCACGACAAGCCCTTCTCTTTCCAGGTAGTCAGCCGTGTAGGGAATCCGGATCGAAACTCGGGGGCTGCCGCCCATTTTGCGTCGCGCGGCTCGGTGATGTAGAACCACGCCGATTGCCATCCCTTTATTGTCTCCATGAAGGAGCCTTCAATCCATATAACGTTGGGCATCTTGCCCACCATGGCTCCGCCGCATTCTACTTGTTGGCCTCGTACCACCTTCGGCTTGATATTGAAGGTCTTTAACCATAGGCCGAAGTGGGGCCGGATGCGGAGGAAAGCCTCACACACGACGATGAATGCTGAAATGTTGAGGACGAAGTTCGTGGCCAGATCATGAAAGTCCAGCCCGTAGTAGAACATAAGACCACGGACGAATGGATGGAGGGGAAACCCCAGTCCGTGGAGGAAGTGGTGGAGGAAAACTACCCTCTCGTGAGGTTCCGGGGTAGGGATGATCTGCCCCACAGCAGGCAGCCGATGCGCGATATTCGCGGCTAAGTATCCGGCTCCGCGCAGCTTCTTGATGTCTCCCTCCGTGACGGAGGAGACCATCCACCTGCCTCCCGCTCCGGACATGGTTGGAGAAGGTGGGGGTGGGAAGTGCGGACTTGGGCGCTAGAGCTCGAGTGTGCGAAAACGGATGAGCAAAGGAGGAAGAAGGCGTGGATGAAAAGGTGAATCCTTATCCCTTTATATGGGCGGACGAAACTATGCGCCCCCACTAGCCTGGTAAAACTTGCTTATCCCCCAAGTGCCGTAATCGATGGCGCGGTTGGGTTACCCACGCCCGTATTGATGAGAATCCCGTAATAGGGGGACACCATCTCTGCTTTGACAAGACGTGTCAAAAAACTGCCTCGCGTTATGTGCGGGGCTAGTTAAAGGAAACGGTTCGAATAATCACCGGGCCATGGCATAATGTCGTGTTGCTAAAACAAGTCAGCAAATTAGATTTGTAAAAATATTATTCTCTCTACGGTGGTATGTGGAACTTATTTTGCAGGGTCGGACACTATCCTTGTATTCAAATCCTTCTGTGATGTATTCGGAGAAGGAACCCGCCTTGCAATGCCGAAGACAATACTGCGCACCGAACTCATCGTCATTGAAGCCTAGTTCAGGGGCTACTGTGGGAGTCCTGGATTAGGGGGTCTCTGGACAGCCGGACTATCTCTGGCCGGACTATTAGACTATGAAGATACATGATTGAAGACTTCGACTAGTGTCCGGATGGGACTCTACTTGGCGTGGAAGGTAAGCTGGGCAATACGGATATGGATATCTCCTCCTTTGTAACCGACCTTGTGTAACCCTAACCCTCTCCGGTGTCTATATAAACCGGAGGGTTTTAGTCCGTAGAACAACAACAACTACAACATACAATCATACGATAGGCTAGCTTCTAGGGTTTAGCCTCTCTGATCTCGTGGTAGATCTACTCTTGTACTGCCCATATCATCAATATTAATCAAGCAGGACGTAGGGTTTTACCTCCATCAAGAGGGCCCGAACCTGGGTAAAACATTGTGTCCCCTGCCTCCTATTACCATCCGGCCTAGACGCATAGTTTGGGACCCCCTACCCGAGATCTGCCGGTTTTGACACCGACAGCCACCGTTCATAATTCTTTCATACATGTCACTCACGAGTCATTGCACATCCCGGTACACCGCCAGAGGCATTCATATAGAGTCATATCTTGTTCTAAGTATCGAGTTGTAATTCTTGAGTTGTAAGTAAATAAAAGTGTGATGATCATCATTATTAGAGCATTGTCCCAGTGAGGAAAGGATGATGGAGACTATGATTCCCTCATAAGTCGGGATGAGACTCCAGGCGAAAATAAATAAATAAATAAATAAAAGAGGCCAAAGAAGCCCAAATAAAAAAATATTAAAAAGAGGCCATAAGAAAGAGAAAAAGGCCCAAATAAAAAAATAAAAAATGAGAGAAAAAGAGAGAAGGGGCAATGCTACCATCCTTTTACCACACTTGTGCTTCAAAGTAGCACCATGATCTTCATGATAGAGAGTCTCCTATGTTGTCACTTTCATATACTAGTGGGAATCTTTCATTATAGAACTTGGCTTGTATATTCCAATGATGGGCTTCCTCAAAATGCCCTAGGTCTTCGTGAGCAAGCAAGTTGGATGCACACCCACTAGTTTCTTTTGTTGAGCTTTCATACACTTATAGCTCTAGTGCATCTGTTGCATGGCAATCCCTACTCACTCACATTGATATCTATTGATGGGCATCTCCATAGCCCGTTGATACGCCTAGTTGATGTGAGACTATCTTCTCCTTTTTGTATTCTCCACAACCACCATTTTATTCCACCTATAGTGATATGTCCATGGCTCACACTCATGTATTGCGTGAAGATTGAAAAAGTTTGGGAACATCAAAAGTGTGAAACAATTGCTTGGCTTGTCATCGGGGTTGTGCATGATTTGAATACGTTGTGTGGTGAAGATGGAGCATAGCCAGACTATATGATTTTGTAGGGATAGCTTTCTTTGGCCATGTTATTTTGAGAAGACATGATTGCTTTGTTAGTATGCTTGAAGTATTATTATTTTTATGTCAATATTAAACTTTTCTCTTGAATCTTATGGATCTGAATATTCTTGCCACAATAAAGAGAATTCCATGGATAAATATGTTAGGTAGCATTCCACATCAAAAATTCTATTTTTATCATTTACCTACTCGAGGACGAGTAGGAATTAAGCTTGGGGATGCTGGTACGTCTCCAACATATCTACAATTTTTTATTGTTCCATGCTATTATATTATCCGTTTTGGATGTTTATGGGCTTTATTTTACACTTTTATATTATTTTTGGGACTAACCTATTAACCCAGAGCCCAGTGCCAGTTTTTGTTTTTTCATTGTTTTAGAGTATCCCAGAAAAGGAAAATCAAACGGAGTCCAATTGACCTGACGAGGAGGGAGTAGTCCACCCTCGGGGCTGAGGGTATGTACCAGTAGCTATGTGTTTGATCTCTCTCTCTCTCTCTCGTGTTCTTGAGGTGATACGATCTTGATGTATTGCGAGCTTTGCTACTGTAGTTGGATCTTATGATGTTTCTCCCCCTCTACTCTCTTGTAATGGATTGAGTTTTCCCTTTGAAGTTATCTTATCGGATTGAGTCTTTAATGATTTGAGAACACTTGATGTATGTCTTGCCGTGCGTATCTGTGGTGACAATGGGATATCACGTGATTCACTTGATGTATGTTTTGGTGATCAACTTGCGGGTTCCGCCCATGAACCTATGCGTAGGGGTTGGCACACGGTTTCATCTTGACTCTCCGGTATAAACTTTGGGGCACTCTTTGAGGTTCTATGTGTTGATTGAATATATGAATCTGAGATTGTGTGGTGCATATCATATCATCATACCCATGGATACTTGAGGTGACATTGGACTATCTATGTGACATTAGGGCTTTGGTTGATTTGTGTCTTAAGGTGTTATTCTAGTACGAACTCTAGGGCTGTTTGTGAAACTTATAGGAATAGCCCAACAGGTTGATTGGAAAGAATAACTTTGAGGTGGTTTCGTACCCTACCATAATCTCTTCGTTTGTTCTCCTCTATTAGTGACTTTGGAGTGACTCTTTGTTGCATGTTGACAGATAGTTATGTGATCCAATTATGTTATTATTGTTGAGAGGACTTGCACTAGTGAAAGTATGAACCCTAGGCCTTGTTTCCTAGCATTGCAATACCGTCTGTGATCATTTTTATCATTAGTTACCTTGCTGTTTTTATATTTTCATATTACAAAAACTATTATCTACTATCCATATTGCACTTGTATCACCATCTCTTCGC
Source organism: Triticum monococcum (assembly GCA_034509565.1). Taxonomy (NCBI): domain Eukaryota; kingdom Viridiplantae; phylum Streptophyta; class Magnoliopsida; order Poales; family Poaceae; genus Triticum; species Triticum monococcum. The sequence goes on along the minus strand of CM067841.1, from coordinate 31,075,474 downwards.
CGAATTAGTGCACCTATACAATTTACCATTGTATTGGGTGTGTTGGGGACACAAGAGACTCTTTGTTATTTGGTTGTAGGGTTGCTTGAGAGAGACAATCTTCATCCTATGCCTCCCACGGATTGATAAACCTTAGGTCATCCACTTGAGGGAAATTTGCTACTATCCTACAAACCTCTGCACTTGGAGACCCAACAACGTCTACAAGAAAAAGGTTGTGTAGTAGACATCAGGGATGTGGCTGTGGGTTTGGCCCGGATGTTGCTCCCAGGTGTCCCTCTGTGCTTACCTGACACAACCGGGTGGAGAGGTCCACTGGTCAAAGCCCGTCCGTGGAAAGTCAAAGGGCTAGATCTCGTGGTCAACCGCTCCAGGGTTAGGCGGGGCGAGGGGCCTGGGGGGTAGAAATGACACCGGAGCGTCAAACCGGCCCCTCATACATGTGGGGTGGTGTTGTGGCATGTCCGAAGAGGCGGCATGCGTCTCCAGGGCATGGCCCCCCTCACGGACGGCGCCGCTGCCGGCACCTAGAGGGGGAAACGGATGCTTCGGGTCTACACGGAGGGGATGTAGTTGTGGGTTTGGCCCGGATGTTGATCCCAGCTGTCCCTCTGTGCTGACCTGACACAACTGGGTGGAGAGGTCCACTGGTCAAAGCCCGTCCGTGGAAAGTCAAAGGGCTAGATCTCGTGGTCAACCGCTCCAGGGTTAGGCAGGACGGGGGCCCTGTGGGTGGGGGGAGCAATGCCACCGGAGTGTCGCACCGGCCCCTCATAGATGTGTGGTGGTGTTGTGGCATGTCCGAAGAGGCGGCACGCGTCTCCAGGGCGTGCCCCCCTCACGGACGACGCTGCCGCCGGTACCTGGAGGGGGGGGGGGGAACGGACGCATCGAGTCTACACAGAGGGGATGTAGCTGTGGATTTGGCCCGGATGTTGCTCCCAGATGTCCCTCTATGCTGACCTGACACAACCGGGTGGAGAGGTCCACTGGTCAAAGCCCGTCCGTGAAAAGTCAAAGGGCTAGATCTCGTGGTCAACCGCTCTAGGGTTAGACGAAACGGGGGCCCTGGGGGGTAGCTATGCCACGGGAGCGTCGCACCGGCTTCTCATACATGCGGGGTGGTGTTGTGGCCTGTCCGAAGGGGCGGCACGCGTCTCCGGGGTGAGGCCCCCCTCACGGACGGTGATGACATAGTACTAGACATTGTGCGGCAACGGTGCAGCGTGAATATTATTAAATACTCGGAACGCGATAAAATCATGAGTTTCTTACACGACGTGGGCACATGTGCTATAGGAGCGATGGTAATTTTTCATAATTTTTGGTGATGGAGAAGTATCCGAACACTTCCCTCGATGCGGATTGCCCTTCGCATGTCTACGACTATGGCCGGCGGCCTCCGTGGGCTATCATGCCGCCAATCTTGTGTACGCGGCTTCTCACAAGTCTGAGAGTGTTGTTGAAGGAAATATGCCCTAGAGGCAATAATAAAGTTATTATTTATTTCCTTATATCATGATAAATGTTTATTATTCATGCTAGAATTGTATTAACCGGAAAGATAATACATGTGTGAATACATAGACAAACAGAGTGTCACTAGTATGTCTCTACTTGACTAGCTCGTTAATCAAATATGGTTATGTTTCCTAACCATGGACAAAGAGTTGTTATTTGATTAACGGGATCACATCATTAGTTGAATGATCTGATTGACATGACCCATTCCATTAGCTTAGCACCCGATCGTTTAGTATGTTGCTATTGCTTTCTTCATGACTTATACATGTTCCTATGACTATGAGATTATGCAACTCCCGTTTACCGGAGGAACACTTTGGGTACTACCAAACGTCACAACGTAACTGGGTGATCATAAAGGAGTACTACAGGTGTCTCCAAAGGTAGATGTTGGGTTGGCGTATTTCGAGATTAGGATTTGTCACTCCGATTGTCGGAGAGGTATCTCTGGGCCCTCTCGGTAATGCAGACCACTTAAGCCTTGCAAGCATTTCAACTAATGAGTTAGTTGTGAGATGTTGTATTACGGAACGAGTAAAGAGACTTGCCGGTAATGAGATTGAACTAGGTATTGGATACCGACGATCGAATCTCGGGCAAGTAACATACCGATGACAAAGGGAACAACGTATGTTGTTATGCGGTCTGACCGATAAAGATCTTCGTAGAATATGTAGGAGCCAATATGGGCATCCAGGTCCCGCTATTGGTTATTGACCGGAGACGTGTCTCGGTCATGTCTACATTGTTCTCGAACCGTAGAGTCCGCACGCTTAAGGTTTCGATGACAGTTATATTATGAGTTTATGAGTTTTGATGTACCGAAGGAGTTCGGAGTCCCGGATGAGATCGGGGACATGACGAGGAGTCTCGAAATGATCGAGACGTAAAGATCGATATATTGGACGACTATATTCGGACTTCGGAAAGGTTCCGAGTGATTCGGGTATTTTTCGGAGTACCGGAGAGTTACGGGAATTCGCCGGGGAGTATATGGGCCTTATTGGGCCATACGGGAATAGAGGAAAGAGTCCAAAAGGAAGGAGGCCTGCGCCCCCCCTCTGGTCCGAATTGGACAAGGGGCGCAGCCCCCTTTTCCTTATTCCTCTCCCCCTCTTTCCCCCTTCTCCTACTCCAACAAGGAAGGAGGGAGTCCTACTCCCGGTGGGAGTAGGACTCCCCTTGGTGCGCCTCCTCCTAGGCCGGCCGGCCCCTCCCCCTTGCTCCTTTATATACGGAGGCAGGGGGGCACCCCATGACACACAAGTTGATCATTGAGATCGTTCCTTAGCCGTGTGCGGTGCCCCCTGCCACCATATTCCACCTCGATCATATCGTTGTAGTGCTTAGGCGAAGCCCTGCGTCGGTAGAACATCAAGATCGTCACCACGCCGTCGTGCTGACGGAACTCCTCCCCGAAGCTTTGCTGGATCGGAGCCCGGGGATCGTCATCGAGCTGTACGTGTGCTAAGAACTCGGAGGTGCCGGAGTAACGGTGCTTGGATCGGTCGGATCAGAAAGAAGACGTACGACTACTTCCTCTACGTTGTGTGATCGCTTCCGCAGTCGGTCTGCGTTGGTACATAGACAACACTCTCCCCTCTCGTTGCTATGCATCACCATGATCTTGCGTGTGCGTAGGAAAATTTTTGAAATTACTACATTCCCCAACAGTGGCATCCGAGCCTAGGTTTTATGGTTTGATGTTATTTGCACGAGTAGAACACAAGTGAGTTGTGGGCGATACAAGTCATACTGCCTACCAGCATGTCATACTTTGGTTCAGCGGTATTGTTGGACGAGACGACCCGGACCAACCTTACGCGTACGCTTACGCGAGACCGGTTCCCTCGACGTGCTTTGCACATAGATGGCTTGCAGGCGACTGTCTCTCCAACTTTAGTTGAACCAAGTGTGGCTACGCCCGGTCCTTGAGAAGGTTAAAACGGAGTCTATTTGACAAACTATCGTTGTGGTTTTGATGCGTAGGTGAGATGAGTTCTTGCTTAAGCCCGTAGCAGCCACGTAAAACTTGCAACAACAAAGTAGAGGACGTCTAACTTGTTTTTGCAGGGCATGTTGTGATGTGATATGGTCAAGGCATGATGCTAAATTTTATTGTATGAGATGATCATGTTTTGTAACCAAGTTATCGGCAACTGGCAGGAGCCATATGGTTGTCGCTTTATTGTATGCAATGCAATCGCGATGTAATGCTTTACTTTATTACTAAGCGGTAGTGATAGTCGTGGAAGCATAAGATTGGCGAGACGACAACGATGCTACGATGGAGATCAAGGTGTCGCGCCGGTGACGATGGTGATCATGACGGTGCTTCGGAGATGGAGATCACAAGCACAAGATGATGATGGCCATATCATATCACTTATATTGATTGCATGAGATGTTTATCCTTTTATGCATCTTATCTTGCTTAGATTGACGGTAGCATTATAAGATGATCTCTCACTAAATTATCAAGAAGTGTTCTCCCTGAGTATGCACCGTTGCCAAAGTTCGTCGTGCCCAGACACCACGTGATGATCGGGTGTGATAAGCTCTACGTCCATCTACAACGGGTGCAAGCCAGTTTTGCACACGCAGAATACTCAGGTTAAACTTGACGAGCCTAGCATATGCAGATATGGCCTCGGAACACAGAGACCGAAAGGTCGAGCGTGAATCATATAGTAGATATGATCAACATTACGATGTTCACCATTGAAAACTACTCCATCTCACGTGATGATCGGTTATGGTTTAGTTGATTTGGATCACGTGATCACTTAGAGGATTAGAGGGATGTCTATCTAAGTGGGAGTTCTTAAGTAATATGATTAATTGAACTTTAATTTATCATGAACTTAGTCCTGGTAGTATTAGCATATCTATGTTGAAGATCAATAGCTCACGTTGTTACTTTCATATGTTTATTTTGATATGTTCCTAGATAAAATTGTGTTGAAAGATGTTAGTAGCAATGATACGGATTGGATCCGTGATCTGAGGTTTATCCTCATTGCTGCACAGAAAAATTATGTCCTTGATGCACCGCTAGGTGACGGACCTATTGCAGGAGCAGATGCAGACGTTATGAACGTTTGGCTAGCTCAATATGATGACTACTTGATAGTTTAGTGCACCATGCTTAATGGCTTAGAATCGGGACTTCAAAGACGTTTTGAACGTCATGGACCATATGAGATGTTCCAGGAGTTGAAGTTAATATTTCAAGCAAATACCCGAGTTGAGAGATATGAAGTCTCCAACAAGTTCTATAGCTAAAAGATGGAGGAGAATCGCTCAACTAGTGAGCATGTGCTCAGATTGTCTGGGTACTACAATCGCTTGAATCAAGTGGGAGTTAATCTTCCAGATAAGATAGTGATTGACATAATTCTCTAGTCACCATCACCAAGTTAATAGAACTTCGTGATGAACTATGATATGCAAGGGATAACGGAAACGATTCCTAAGCTCTTCGTGATGCTGAAATCGATGAAGGTAGAAATCAAGAAAAACATCAAGTGTTGATGGTTGACAAGACCACTAGTTTGAAGAAAAGGGCAAAAGGGAAGAAGGGGAACTTCAAGAAGAACGGCAAGCAAGTTGCTGCTCAAGTGAAGAAGCCCAAGTCTGGTCCTAAGCCTGAGACTAAGTGCTTCTACTGCAAAGGGACTGGTCACTGGAAGCGGAACTGCCCCAAGTATTTGGCCGATAAGAAGGATGGAAAAGTGAACAAAAGTATATTTGATATACATGTTATTGATATGTGCTTTACTAGTGTTTACAGCAACCCCTCAGTATTTGATATTGGTTCAGTTGCTAAGAGTAGTAACTCGAAACAGGAGTTGCAGAATAAACAGAGACTAGTTAAGGGTGAAGTGACGATGTGTGTTGGAAGTAGTTCCAAGATTGATATGATCATCATCGCACACTCCCCTATACTTTCGGGATTAGTGTTGAACTTAAATAAGTGTTATTTGGTTTTTGCGTTGAGCATGAATATGATTTGATCATGTTTATTGCAATACGGTTATTCATTAAAGTCAGAGAATAATTGTTGTTCTGTTTACATGAATAAAACCTTCGATGGTCATACACCCAATGAAACAAGTTCGTTGGATCTCGATCGTAGTGATACACATATTCATAATATTGAAACCAAAAGATGCAAAGTTAATAATGATAGTGCAACTTATTTGTGGCACTGCCGTTTAGGTCATATTGGTATAAAGCGCATGAAGAAACTCCATGCTGATGGGCTTTCGGAATCACTTGATTATGAATCACTTGATGCTTGCGAACCATGCCTTTTGGGCAAGATGACTAAAACGCCGTTCTCCGGAACAATGGAGCAAGCAACAGATTTGTTGGAAATCATACATACTGATGTATGTGGTCCGATGAATATTTAAGGCTTGCAGCGGGTATCATTATTTTCTGACCTTCATAGATGATTTGAGCAGATATGGGTATATCTACTTAATGAAATAGAAGTCTGATACATTTGAAAAGTTCATATAATTTCAGAGTGAAGTGGAAAATCATCGTAACAAGAAAATAAAGTTTCTACGATCTGATCGTGGAAAAGAGTATTTGAGTTACGAGTTTGGTCTTCAGTTAAAACAATGTGAAATAGTTTCACTACTCACGCCACCTGGAACACCACAGCATAATGGTGTGTCCGAACGTCATAACCGTACTTTATTGGATATAGTGCAATCTATGATGTTTCTTACCGATTTACCACTATCGTTTTTGGGGTCATGCATTAGAGATAGCTGCATTCACGTTAAAAAAGGGGCACCATCTATATCCGTCGAGACGACGCCTTATGAACTATGGTTTGGCAAGAAACCAAAGTTGTCGTTTCTTGAAGTTTGGGGTTGCGATGCTTATGAGAAAAAGTTTCATCCTGATAAGCTCAAACCCAAATCGGAGAAATATGTCTTCATAGGATACCCAAAGGAGACTGTTGGGTACACCTTCTATCACAGATCCTAAGGCAAGACATTCGTTGCTTATAATGGATCCTTTCTAGAGAAGGAGTTTCTCTTGAAAGAAGTAAGTGGGAGGAAAGTAGAAAACTTGATAAGGTAATTGTACCTTCTACCTTATTGGAAAGTAGTTCATCACAAAAATCTGTTCTTGTGACTACTACAACAATTAGTGAGGAAGCTAATGATGATGATCATGTAACTTCAGATCAAGTTACTACCGAATCTCGTAGGTAAACCAGAGTGAGATCCGCACCAGAGTGGTACGGTAATCCTGTTCTGGAGGTCATGTTACTTGACCATGACGAACCTACGAACTATGAGGAAGCGATGATGAGCCCAGATTTCGCGAAATGGTTTGAGGCCATGAAATCTGAGATATGATCCATGTATGAGAACAAAGTTTGGACTTTGGTTGACTTGCCCGATGATCGGCAAGCAATTGAGAATAAATGGATCTTCAAGAGGAAGACGGACGCTGATAGTAGTGTTACTATCTACAAAGCTAGAATTGTCGCAAAAGGTTTTCGACAAGTTCAAGGTGTTGACTACGATGAGAGCTTCTCACTCGTATCTATGCTTGAGTCTGTCCGAATCATGTTAGTAATTGCCGCATTTTATGAAATCTGGCAAATGGATAAACAAAACTGCATTCCTTAATGGATTTATTAAAGAAGAGTTGTATATGATGCAACAGAAGGTTTTGTCAATCCGAAAGGTGCTAACAAAATGTGCAAGCTCCAGCGATCCATCTGTGGACTGGTGCAAGCATCTCGGAGTTGGAATATACGCTTTGATGAGTTGATCAAAGCATATAGTTTTATACAGACTTGCGGTGAAGCCTGTATTTACAAGAAAGTGAGTGGGAGCACTACAATATTTCTGATAAGTATATGTGACTGACATATTGTTGATCGGAAATAATGTAGAATTATTCTGTAAAGCATAAAGGAGTGTTTGAAAGGAGTTTTTCAAAGAAAGACTTCGGTGAAGCTGCTTACATATTGAGCTTCAAGATCTATAGAGATAGATCAAGACGCTTGATAAGTTTTTTCAATGAGTACATACCTTGACAAGATTTTGAAGTAGTTCGAAATGGAGCAGTCAAAGAAAGAGTTCTTGCCTGTATTATAAGGTGTGAAGTTGAGTAAGACTCAAAGCCCGACCATGGCAGAAGATAGAAAGAGAATGAAAGTCATTCCCTATGCCTTGGCCATAGGTTCTATAAAGTATGTCATGCTGTATACCAGATCTATTGTATACCCTGCACTGATTTGGCAAGGGAGTACAATAGTGATCTAGGAGTAGATCACTGGACAGCGGTCAGAATTATCCTTAGTGAAATAAGGATATGTTTCTCGATTATGGACGTGATAAAAAGGTTCGTCGTAAAGGATTACGCCGATGCAAGTTTTGACACTAATCTACATGACTCTAAGTCTCGGTCTAGATACATATTGAAAGTGGGAGCAATTAGCTAGAGTAGCTCCATGCAGAGCATTGTTGACATAGAAATTTGCAAAATACATGTGGATCTGAATGTGGCAGACCCGTTGACTAAGATTCTCTCACAAGCAAAACATGATCACACCTTAGTACTCTTTGGGTGTTAATCACATAGCGATGTGAACTAGATTACTGAATCTAGTAAACCCTTTGGGTGTTGGTCACATGGCGATGTGAACTATGGGTGTTAATCACATGATGATGTGAACTATCTATGTTAATCACATGGTGATGTGATCTAGATTATTGACTCTAGTGCAAGTGGGAGACTGAAGGAAATATGCCCTAGAGGCAATAATAAAGTTATTATTTATTTCCTTATATCATGATAAATGTTTATTATTCATGCTAGAATTGTATTAACCGGAAACATAATACATGTGTGAATACATAGACAAACAGAGTGTCACTAGTATGCCTCTACTTGACTAGCTCGTTAATCAAAGATGGTTATGTTTCCTAACCATGGACAAAGAGTTGTTATTTGATTAACGGGATCACATCATTAGTTGAATGATCTGATTGACATGACCCATTCCATTAGCTTAGCACCCGATCGTTTAGTATGTTGCTATTGCTTTCTTCATGACTTATACATGTTCCTATGACTATGAGATTATGCAACTCCCGTTTACCGGAGGAACACTTTGGGTACTACCAAACGTCACAACGTAACTGGGTGATCATAAAGGAGTACTACAGGTGTCTCCAAAGGTAGATGTTGGGTTGGCGTATTTCGAGATTAGGATTTGTTACTCCGATTGTCGGAGAGGTATCTCTGGGCCCTCTCGGTAATGCACATCACTTAAGCCTTGCAAGCATTTCAACTAATGAGTTAGTTGTGAGATGTTGTATTATGGAACGAGTAAAGAGACTTGCCGGTAACGAGATTGAACTAGGTATTGGATACCGAAGATCGAATCTCGGGCAAGTAACATACTGATGACAAAGGGAACAACGTATGTTGTTATGCGGTCTGACCGATAAAGATCTTCGTAGAATATGTAGGAGCCAATATGGGCATCCAGGTCCCGCTATTGGTTATTGACCGGAGACATGTCTCGGTCATGTCTACATTGTTCTCGAACCATAGGGTCCGCACGCTTAAGGTTTCGATGACAGTTATATTATGAGTTTATGAGTTTTGATGTACCGAAGGAGTTCGGAGTCCCGGATGAGATCGGGGACATGACGAGGAGTCTCGAAATGGTCGAGATGTAAAGATCGATATATTGGACGACTATATTCGGACTTCGGAAAGGTTCCGAGTGATTCGGGTATTTTTCGGAGTACCGGAGAGTTACGGGAATTCGCCGGGGAGTATATGGGCCTTATTGGGCCATACGGGAATAGAGGAAAGAGTCCAAAAGGAAGGAGGCCTGCGCCCCCCCTTCTGGTCCGAATTGGACAAGGGGCGCAGCCCCCTTTTCCTTATTCCTCTCCCCCTCTTTCCCCCTTCTCCTACTCCAACAAGGAAGGAGGGAGTCCTACTCCCGGTGGGAGTAGGACTCCCCTTGGCGCGCCTCCTCCTAGGCCGGCCGGCCCCTCCCCCTTGCTCCTTTATATACGGAGGCAGGGGGGCACCCCATGACACACAAGTTGATCATTGAGATCGTTCCTTAGCCGTGTGCGGTGCCCCCTGCCACCATATTCCACCTCGATCATATCGTTGTAGTGCTTAGGCGAAGCCCTGCGTCGGTAGAACATCAAGATCGTCACCACGCCGTCGTGCTGACGGAACTCCTCCCCGAAGCTTTGCTGGATCGGAGCTCGGGGATCGTCATCGAGCTGTACGTGTGCTAAGAACTCGGAGGTGCCGGAGTAACGGTGCTTGGATCGGTCGGATCGAAAAGAAGACATACGACTACTTCCTCTACGTTGTGTGATCGCTTCCGCAGTCGGTCTGCGTTGGTGCGTAGACAACACTCTCCCCTCTCGTTGCTATGCATCACCATGATCTTGCGTGTGCGTAGGAAATTTTTTGAAATTACTACGTTCCCCAACAGTTGTGGCGGTTGCAAATACCCGACACGTGTCTCCGGGGCGTGGCCCCCCTCACGGATGGCGCCGCCGCCGACACCTGGAGGGGGGAAGCGGACGCGTCGGGTCTTGATACGTCTCCAACGTATGTATAATTTTTGATTGTTCCATGCTATTATATTATCTGTTTTGGATGTTTATGGGCTTTATTATACACTTTTATATTTTTTTGGGACTGACCTATTAACCCAGAGCCTAGTGCCAGTTTCTGTTTTTTCATTGTTTTAGAGTATCGCAGAAAAGGAAAATCAAACGGAGTCCAATTGACCTGAAACTTCACGGAACTTATTTCGGGACCAGAAGAAGCCCACGGAGTATCGGAGATGGACCAGGAGAGTCCCGGGCTGCCCACGAGGGTGGGGGCGCGCCCCCCTGCCTCTGGACAGCCCGGAGGTCCACCGACGTACTTCTTCCTCCCAGATACACCCATATACCCTAAAAACTTCGGGGAGCAGAATAGATTGGGAGTTCCACCGCCAGAAGCCTCTATAGCCACCGAAAACCAATCTAGACCCGTTTCGGCACCCTGCCGGAGGGGGAAACCCTCACCGGTGGCCATCTTCATCATCCCGGCGCTCTCCATGACGAGGAGGGAGTAGTTCTCCCTCGGGGCTGAGGGTATGTACCAGTAGCTATGTGTTTGATCTCTCTCTCTCTCTCTCTCTCTCTCTCTCTCTCGTGTTCTTGAGGTGGTACGATCTTGATGTATCGCGAGCTTTGCTATTATAGTTGGATCTTATGATGTTTCTCCCCTCTACTCTCTTGTGATAGATTGAGTTTTCCCTTTGAAGTTATCTTATCGGATTGAGTCTTTAAGGATTTGAGAACACTTGATGTATGTCTTGCGTGGGATACCCGTGGTGACAATGGGGTATTCTATTGATCCACTTGATGTATGGTTTGGTGATCAACTTGCGGGTTCCGTGACCTTGGGAATCTATGCTTAGGGGTTGGCACACGTTTTCGTCTTGACTCTCCGGTAGAAACTTTGGGGCACTCTTTGAGGTTCTATGTGTTGGTTGAATAGATGAATCTAAGATTGTGTAATGCATATCGTATAATCATACCCACAGATACTTGAGGTGGCATTGGAGTATCTAGGTGACATTAGGGTTTTGGTTGATTTGTGTCTTAAGGTGTTATTCTAGTACGAACTCTAGGGTTGTTTGTGACACTTATAGGAATAGCCCAACGGATTGGTTGGAAAGAATAACTTTGAGGTGGTTTCATGCCCTACCATAATCTCTTTGTTTGTTCTCCGTTATTAGTGACTTTGGAGTGACTCTTTGTTGCATGTTGAGGGATTGTTATATGATCAAACTATGTTATTATTGTTGAGGGAACTTGCACTAGTGAAAGTATGAACCCTAGGCCTTGTCTCATATCATTGCAACTAGCGGAGTGGCCCGCGCAATTGTGCGGCTAGAATTGTATTTTTGTTCTGATTTTTTATATTTTTTTTAACATTTGGTGGTACGAAAATATGTGGTGTAAATATTGCATGGATAACAACATAGTTATTCGTATTGTAAAATCGAAAGTGTCTGGAAATTAAATGGAACACATGTAGGCTTTAGTTGCACTCCACTGAGCCGAATGTATCCAACTTGTTTGGTAGTTTGAAGATAAAGGATGTAAAATTTTCAATCTCAAATTTATGTTTGAACTCCATTAGTGGTTATTGATTTTATGAACATCATATATATGAATAAGATAATATAGTATTTTGATTTATAAATTTCAGCAACAACAATTATAATTAGGACTCATCGCAACTAATTGCATGATTGATTATTTTTGAAAAATCGCTTGGTTGCTAGCAGTTGATATTGTTATATACGTGCAAACCACAGTTGTCCTATTTTCCTTGTTATGACACCTCTATTCCTATGGCCTATTTTATTTAATATATTATTGCAAAACATTTGTGACACTAAAATTCATTAAATCTCAATTTGGATTCCCTGCAAGAACTCAACTTTGGATTAAACCAATAAGTTTGGATTAAATCAATTACATGTTCCTTTAGTATACATATAGTTATACTTTTTATCTGCCTTGTAATAATTTTATTAATTATTTAATATCGAGTTTGTACTGGAACCAAATCACAATATTTTCCATATTACAATTTTATGTATTTATTGTTGTTGTATTATTTGTCAATCCAATGAAATATTGTAATATTACAATTTTATTTTAATTTAGCTATTTATAAATGTTACATTGTGTTCATCCTAGCTAAAATGCTAGAATTCAGTTCTTTTGAATTCATAAATAAAACATAGTGCTTTTCTATTGATTTGGTATGTGCGCACGGGCTAGCAATTAAACTATAAAATACTAAATATTTTTTATGCACTATACACACAATATAATAACACATATATCTATAAGACATCTTGTATTCAGATTGTTGTGCTGCAAAATATAATATCGTTTCATGTACGACAACCCTTCTATTTTCAGTACTTAATGACTTTGGTTAACAGTAATAAGACTATGCGAGTTATGTTGTCTATTAGGAACTAAAGAGTTGTTATTATTTTTCATATCATGATAAATCTAAGTTTCATGTTCACAAAATGATGAACAGAATTGTCATATTCCAATTCTTCTCAAACATATTTCTGTTCATCATGAGGAAACAGTTTTTCCTTGAACAAACCAATGCATTCTTAGGTTGATATTTGCACATATAATTCATCAATTTGAAAAAAACACCTCAACTACCAGTAATTCATAAATAGTTGAGATAATTTGGTGTGCACCAGAACTGAAAAAAAGAAGTACACATAAAGACATGGATCCCTATGGACACAAAGATAGTACATGGAGCACACCATGATTACAGAGTAACTCTTATTGTGTCATGTACTGGAGCTTCTATTTTGTCTGTGATACTCTTTGATGCTTGACATGTAATCTAAATATATTACCTGTAGTAAAAGTCATCTGAATATAAGGTATTATAGTATCACAATGTGCTCCGGATATGTATATTTCTACCTCGACTTGGCTTTGCTTTCACTGAGACGATCCAGCGAGTTGCCGTGTAGTTTACGGCCAGCACGACCTTTGAAAACCTAGCTCGATTTGCTTCCTGATGTGATGGCTAGAACAAATCTTCACGTACAAAGCTAGCTAATCAGGCGATCTGCAATAACAAACCGGAAATACCATACGCTAAAATCAATTTACATGACTACATAAAAATTTTGTGGACGTGCATGCAATGTAGTGTGCATCAAGCCGCATGGGAGGGTTCTGATGAGAAGGTTGTAGGGTTACCTCACGGTCGGCGTTGCCTCTGTCGCCGTCCCTCCTTTGACGCATGCGTCCAAGTCGACCATGGGTTGGCTGTTTCGCCAGCCTCTGTCGTACTTGTACCTGTGATGCACGTCAAAGAAGGTGTCGATCGATGCTTCCTCGTCAGGCCTAGATTTCTTTGCCCCCAGCCGTTGATTTTTGGCACCCAAACTCCACCGTTTCTTCGACACCTGCATCCGTTGGTTGCCACGGGCTGGCTGCATCAGCAGTTCAGCACCCTATGTCGTATACTTGAATATACCTGTGATGCACGTCGTTCTTTGTCCCTCGGCAAGCCTAGATTTCTTTGCTCCCGGCCGTTGGTTTTTGGTGCGGAGACTCAGGCGCTTCTTTGACGCCTGCATGTACGTTGGCCGTCGACTGTCTTCTTCAGCACCCTCGAAGCCTAGGTTTTCTTTTTTGACCTGTTCTTGTGCTAGGGGTCAAAAGTGTTGGTTCGTTCGAGTCCATGAGCACGTGATGGTCCCTCTAGCACGTAGATTTATCTGACCGACAGATTATTGGAAGTTAAAAAGGTGTTTTTTTACGGACGAAAGTGTTTCCTTTTATGAGGTGACCTAGTTCTATACGTGCTAATTTTGTTGGACTGTTTTGGGTTTTTTTTCAGGATATTTTATTTGGAGTTCGATTCTATACGTGCTTACCATCCGGTTCTGCATGACCATATAACAGACCTCTATGTCTACAACACCTAAACTCTGTCCGTAACATGTACGAAGCCTACTCTTTGTATTTTATTTTGACATGTACTCTTTGTAGTTGGAAGCACACGTGAGATCTATGTTAAGTCAACTATATAGAATGGGAAAACTTTGTTTTTGCCACTCTAGTTTTTGCCCACTTTACTTATGCCACTCTAGAATTTGACAGTTCACTTTTGCCACTCTTAGCTTTTGACAATATATCACTTTTGCCATTCAATGGCAAAAGCAAAATTTTCAGAGTGGCAATTGTGATACATTGTCAAAAGCTAAGAGTGGCAAAAATGAAATGAAAAATTATCGGTTTTGCCACGGAATAGCATTTGTGATGTATTGTCAAAAGCAAAGAGTGGCAAAAGTGAGATGTCAAATTCTAGAGTGGCATAAGCAAAATTGGCAAAAGCTAGAGTGGCAAAAACAAAGTTTTCCCTTAACCTAGAGCCCAGTGCCAGTTTCTGTTTCTTTTTCTTGTTTTTGAGTTTCGCATAAAAGAAATACCAAACTGAGTCGAAACGAGCTGAAAATTTACGGTGATTTTTTATGAACCAGAAGAAGCCCCCGAAGCACAAGAGTTGGGCCACAAGAGTCTTGAGTCAACGACAAGGGTGGAGGGCGCGCCCCCCTGCCTTGTCGCTGACTCGTGGACCCCCAGACGTGAAACCGACGCCAAAAAATCCTATAAATCCAGAAACCCCCCAAAAGAAACCTAGATCGGGAGTTCCGCCACCGCAAGCCTCTGTATTCACGAAAAACCAATCGGGAGCCCGTTCTGGCACCCTGTCGGAGGGGGAAACGATCACCGGTGGCCATCTTCATCATCCCGACGCTCACCATGATGTGGAGTGAGTAGTTCACCCTCGGGGTTGAGGGTATGTACCAGTAGCTATGTGTTTGATCTCTCTCTCTCTCTCTCTCTCTCTCTCTCTCGTGTTCTTGATATGGCACGATCTTGATGTATCGCGAGCTTTGTTACTATAGTTGAATCATATGGTGTTTCTCCCCCTCTACCTTCTTGTGATGAATTGAGTTTTATCTTTGAGGTTTCACTATTATCGGATTGAATACTATTATGGATTTGAGAACAATTGATGTATGTCTTGCGTGGGATAGCCGTAGTGACAGTGGGGTGTTCTATTGATTCACTTGATGTATGTTTTGGCACTCAACTCGCGGATTCCGAAGGTGACATTGGGGTAATCTATACATAGGGGTTGATGCACGTTTTCGTCCTTGTTTCTTCGATAGGAATCTTGGGGCACTCTTTGAGGTTCTTTATGTTGGATTGAATATTATGAATCTGAAGTTGTTTGATGCATATCGTATAATTGACCCACAGATACTTGTGGTGACATTGGAGTATCTAGGTGACATTAGGGTTGATTGATGTGTGTCATATGGTGATATTTTACTACGAACTCTAGGGTTATTTGTGACACTTATAGGAATAGCTCAATGGATTGATCGGAAAGAATAACTTTGATGTGGTTTCGTACCCTACAAGAAATTTCATCTTATGTTCTCCGTGATAGGAACTTTGGCGTGACTTTTGTTGCACGTTGAGGGATTGCCATATGATTTAATTATGTTATCAGTGTTTAGTGAAAGTATGAACCCTAGGCCTTGTTTCCAAGCTTTGCAATACCGTTTTTCGCCCACTTTTGTTACTAGTTACCTTGTTGTTTTTATAATTTCAGATTATAAAAACCTATATCTACCCTCCATATTACACTTGTATCACCATCTCTTCGTCGAACTAGTGCACCTATACAATTTACCATTGTATTGGGTGTGTTAGGGACACAAGAGACTCTTTGTTATTTGGTTGCGGTGTTGTTTGAGAGAGAGAGACCATCTTTATCCTACGCCTCACACAGATTGATAAACCTTAGACCATCCACTTGAGGGAAATTTGCTACTGTCCTACAAAACTCTATGCTTGGAGGCCCAACACGAGTCTACAAGAAGAAGATTGCATAGTAGACATCAGCGGGCACTAAAACATTATCTACAACGTCAACAGAAATACAACGCCAATATTAGTTTTTGCTTGGTCAGTACAGATGAGCCCAGACATTTGTGGCGCTTTATAAAAAAGCAATGCCATCACTAACTCTATAAAGGTAGTGCACCTAAAATGCCCATGCCACCACTATTTTAAAAAATAGTGTGTTGGTTGGAAATGGCACGCCACCAACAACTATTGTGGCTAGCCATTTTTCACTAGTGCCTCATGCATCCGGCTTCGCCGGCACACGGCGCCTAGGACGCATGACTCTTGCTCGTCTCCATCTCGTTAAATTTTCATAAACATATTGAAGGGGGGGGGGGGGGCATAGGTCAAAGTGTGTTGCTCCTACAACGCATTGATCGTATAGCGTGTTGGTCGTACATCACGTTTGTTGTAAAATCCTCGTGCATCCGGCTTCACCGGTATATGAGGCACGACGACTCCTTCTCGCCACAAGCACTGCTTCCTCCAATAGTTCTGGATGGGGGCACAGGTCAGTGCTTCTTCCGGACACAACTCAGTGCTTCTTTGGGACACAAATCAGTGCTTGGCTCCAATGCTTCTTCGGGTCACATATCAGTGCTTCCTGTAATTGTTCTGGAGGCACAGTTCAGTGCTTCTTCGAGACACAAATCAGTGCTTCCTTCCAATGGTTCTGGGGGCAAAGATCAATGCTTCTTCTTCACAAAGATTAATGCTTCCCTCCAACGGTTCCGGGGGCACATATCAGTGCTTCTTCTTGACACAGATCAGTGATTCCTGCAACGATTCTAGAGGCACAGATCGGTGCTTCTTTGGGGCATAGATCGGTGCTTCTTCGTGGCACAGGCAATGCTTCCTCCATTAGTTTTAGAGGAAAAGATTAGTGGGTCTTTGGTCTTGAAGGCATGGCGCACGAAGTACTTCCTTCGATACTTCTGGCTAGAGGCAAGGTTGTCAGAATTGTGATTCTGTTGTACGATTCTATGACTTATGTTTTTACGATCCTAATAGTTAAGATTCTACGATTTGCTATCCTACCATCGGAGCTCCGAACCGATTCAGAATCGCGATTCTGATAACCTTGGCTGGAGGCACTGTCCAGTGTTTCTTTGTGAGGCACGGGCAGTAGTTCCTTCTTTAGTTGTCCTTTGGGGCACTAATCAGTGTTCCATAGCACACGAAGTGGTTCCTCTATTAGTATGCAAGCATAAATTCGTGGTCCTTTAGGGCACTGTTTTTCTCCCTTGTTTTCGAGGCACTGGTGTGAAGGCTTTGTGGAAGCACATGTAGTTCTTAGTCAGCTAGTCTTCGACGCACATATATTAGATTCTTAGAATCCTGGACATTGCTTATTTTTCCCTAAATCTAGAGAAAAGGTATTTGGTTGGGGGGGGGGGGCGAATCTAGGTATTTTAATGACTTAACTGGTTCTTATTATTAAAAGTAGTTTGCAATAATTAGTCAAACATTTGTTTTTTTGGGGGGGGGGGGGGGGGGGATACATGAATTATTCAATCTGAGTAGTTGAGAAAGAAAATTAATGACGCCTGCATGTAGCTCACAATACGGTGCTCCATGAAAGAAAATTGAGGTGTGCATTTTATATTTTGCTTTGTTTTGCTCCTTTCTTATTTATACATAGAGATACACATTTGTTTATTTTTAAAATATTGATAAAAAAACCATCTTGCTATAGGAGAAATTTTAAAGACGCTGACTAGGTTGATTAGTTCACACATTTTTTTATTGTGCAACTTTCATTTTATACAAATTCCCGCTGCAACGCACGTGGTTTTCATCTAGTTTCATTAGGTTTGATGTTATTCTCATTGCTAGCCAATATCATGTATAATGCTTCTGCCTTTCGGTTTTCAACTTCAACCTACAAGTTCACTGATACGTCTCCAATGTATCTATAATTTTTTGATTGTTTCATGATATTATATTATTAATCTTGTATGCTTTATATGCAATTTTATATCATTTTGGGAACTAACCTATTAACATAGTGCCCAGTGTTAATTCCTGTTTTTGCCTATTTTATTGTTTCGCAGGACAAACATACCAAACGAAGTCCAAACACGATGAAACTTTACGATGCTTTTTTCTGAATCAGAAGGGATCCAAGAAGCTTTGGGGGGAGACAAACGCCGCACGAGAGAGGCACAAGCTCACACGCTACGCCTCTAGGTGGGTGCCGTCTGATCTTGTGGCCCCCTCGCAACTCTGTTTGACCTAATTCCAGGCCCATAAATTCCATAAAATATAGAAACCACCAGAGAGAGACGCGAAACAATTATTCCGTCACCACAAGCCTCTGTTCTTCCACGATCCCATTTGGAGGCCTCCGTCGGTACTCTGCCGGAGGGGTAATCGATTATGGAGGGCCCCTACATCGATCTTGTTGCCTCTACGATGATGTGTTAGTAGTTCCCTATAGGCCCTACGGGTCCATAACAGTACCTAGATGGATCTCTCTCTCTCTCTTTCTCTCTCTCTCTGATCTTCAATACAATGTTCTCTTCGGAGATCGATATGATGTAATCCTTTTATGTGGTATTTTTGTTGGGATCCGATGAATTATGGGTTTATGATCGGATTATTCGTTGAAAGTAATTGAGTTATTTCTGAACTTTATTATGTGTGATTGTTATATCTATGTAATATTTTTCTAATCTATGAGTTATCTTTGGCCAAGTTGATGATTACATCTTCAGTGTAAGTGGTGCATAGTAGTAGGTTCAATCTTTCGGTGTCCTCACCTCATACAGAAGGGGGTAGTGAGGCATATATTTGTATTGTTGCTAGTAAGGATAGAATGATGGGGTTCGATCATACTAGTTGATCTTATTTTGTCTACATTATGTCATGATACTTAATGCATTACTTTGTTTAATACCTAGAGACGCAAGCATAGAAGCGCTCTCGAAGTGGAGTAATAGTAGTAGATGCAGAATCGTTTTGGTCTACTTATCACTGACGTAATTCCTATGTACTGATCATGCCATGAATAACATCATAACTATTCGCTATTCTATCCATTGCCCAATAGTAATTTGTTCACCCACTGTATCGCTATGTTCTTGAGAGATGCCTCTGGTGAAAGCTATGGCCCCGGGTCCATTTGAATCATATTGCTAAAACTCTAAAACCTTGCTACAATTTCTTTACTTTTATTTTACTTTGCAATTTATATATCTCCTACTATCAGATTTAATCCTTGCAATTAATGAGTACAAGGGGATTGACAACCCTCTTGCCCGCGTTGGGTGCAAGTATTTGCTCTTGTGTGTGTAGGTACTGCTAAAGGTCTCTTGTGTGAATCTCCTATTGGTTCGATAAACCTTTGTTCTTTAATGAGGGAAATATTTTCTGCTACTATATTACTTCACCCTCCCTCTTCAGGGAAATCCCAACGCATTTCAGAAGTAGCATTCACCAACAAAAAAATTAACTTCATAGAATTAGTGCACATAGGTGTATATGTAAAGTACTAAAATTATTACAAAATTTCAATATAGTGCACCTAGAAGAATTTCAAGGAAAACTTACTTCAAAATCATCTATGTCTTTGATGAACCTTTCACCGTTGTAGAGCAATGCAAATCTTAAAACAGCATATAGTGATTCACCATGTTCAACTTGTGGCACACCTTCTACCCATTGACAATCCCATTTACCCATGAAGTCTTTGTTTTTTCTTTTGGAATTCCCCATCTCCAAACATAATTTTGAAGACTTCTTTAATCCCAGGCATCTGAGAATTGCATAAAGAATCTTGCAGTGCAGTTCATAAAACTGAAAACTGGTATTAAAATACTTACCATTTTTCTTTTATGAGCGTGGCACTCTTCCCTTTTTCCTTGCTCTATTGTTTTCAATGGCATCTAGTTTCGATATGTATTCTTGGTTTTCCATTTCTTCATCCCCAGGAGTAGTTTGATAACCCACAAGTATAGGGAATCGCAACAGTTTTTGAGGGTAGAGTATTCAACCCAAATTTATAGATTTGACACAACGGGAGCCAAAGAATATTTGTAAGTATTAGCAGTTGAGTTGTCGATTCAACCACACCTGGAGATTAATTATCTGCAGCAAAGTGATCAGTAGCAAAGTAGTATGATAGTTTTGATAATAGTAGCAGCAGCAACGGTAACGGTAACAGTGATAACAATAATTTTGTAGCAAGTGCAACGGTAACAGCAGCAATAGTAACTTAGCAAGAACAATATAGGATAAATTCGTAGGCATTGGATCGGTAATTTGTTGGATGATATTCATCATGTGACAGTCATAACCTAGGGTGATACGGCATTAGCTCCAGTTCATAAATATAATGTAGCCATGTATTCCGTAAATAGTCATACGTGCTTATGGAAAGAACTTGCATGACATCTTTTGTCCTACCCTTCCGTGGCAGCAGGGTCCAATTGGAAACTAAGGGATATTAAGGCCTCATTTTAATAGAGAACTGGAACAAAGCATTAACACACGGTGAATACACGAACTCCTCAAACTACGGTCATCACCGGGAGTGGTCCCGACTATTGTCACTCTGGGGTTGCTAGATCATAACACGTAGTAGGTGACTATAAGTTGCAAGATCGGATATAGAACATGGATATAATGGTGATAACATAAACGGTTCAGATCTGAAATAATGGCACTCGGGCCCAAAGTGACAAGCATTAAGCATGGCAAAGTTATAGCGACATCAATCTCAGAACATAGTGGATACTAGGGATCAAGCCCTAACAAAACCAACTAGATTACATGATGTATCTCATCCAACTCCTCACCGACCAGCGAGCCTACGAAGGAATTACGCACTCCCGGTGAGGAGCATCATGGAATTGGCGATGGAGAAGGGTTGGTGATGACGAAGAACGAAGATCCCCCTCTCCGGAGCCCCAAACGGACTCCAGATCTGGCCTCCCGATGAAGAACAGAAGGTGGCGGCGGCTCTGTCTCATGGATCGCGATAATAATTTCTCCCTTATTTTTTCTAAAAAAATAGAATTTTATAGCATCGGTTTTAGAGTCTGTGGGGCCACCAGGTGGGGACAACCCACCTAGGCACGCCTGGGGGGGCAAGCGTGCCCTGGTGGGTTGTGCCCACCCAGGTGCCCCCTCAGGTGGCTCTTGGCTCCAGAAATTCTCTTTCATTGTATAAAAATTCCTCACAAGGTTTTGTTCCTTTCCGAGAACTTCTATTTCTGCACAAAAACAACACTATGATAGTTCTGCTAAAAATTGCGTCAGTTCGGGGTTAGTTTCATTCAAATCATGCAAATATGAGTCCAAAACAAGAGGAAAAACGTTAGGAAAAGTAGATATGTTGAAGACGTATTACGGTTTCTTTTGGATCAAGGATATGAGGTTTCTTCTTATATTTGTCCATCACATATAAAGTGTACTAGTGTTCCTTCTCGATGGGTATGAATACCTGCGTGGAAAAGTTTTCATATTATATGAGAGTTTAGTATGAAAGTATTTTTCAAAACATTTATATGAAATTTGATTTTGTTGTTGAGAAAGGTTCTTACTATTTTTTCTTAAGAGCTTCTTCCTTTGATATTTTTTGACATGAATGTTTAACTTACTGTTTTGCAAAGTATTTTTAAATTTTGGAACATTTTGATTTCTCTCCTTGATATTCAACAACTCCTACAAAAAAAATGAGAAAAGTGTTAGAAACGAAAAAATAATATCAAGATAAACAACCATTTGGAAAGACAAATTTAGAAGATATTTTTATTTTTAAACTTACCTGTCGGAAGTATGTTCTTAATATTAGTCTTTCACTTTCTTGTGATTCTTGTCTGCTTTATCACGTATTTGCTATTTCTGCCAACACATTCTTTTGTATATGGTGTTTATTGTTCATCTTTGCTAGTCTTGGACCAAATGTTGCCTTTAGGATTGCTCTAGTAAAATTGTGTTATGCACATCATTATGTGATGAGATTCGTTGCAAGGAAAACAAAACAAAAATCCTACGAGAGAATGAATAAACCCAAGATCCAATCTACTACTCCCTCCGTTCCAAATTACTTGAACTAAAACCACGACGGGTAATTTGGAACAGAAGGAGTAGATGCTAGCAATGAGTGGAAAAAGGTCTACATACCCTTGTAGAACACACGCATTTAACGATCTAATGATCACGGGTATGTAGTCGTACTTTCGTTCGGATCAATCCGATGTAGCACCACTCGAACGATGCCTCCAAATTGCACACACATGCAGCTTTGATGTCGTCTCCTCCTTGATCCAGCAAGTGAGGGGGAGAGGCGGATGAGATCGATCTCAGCAGCACGAAGGCATGGTGGCGGAAGTATGATGGAAATCCGGCAGAGATTCGCTAAAAACTGGGTGGATGAGGGACGTATTGAACAAGAGGGAGGCGGCCAGCAACTGGGGTGTCAAGTCCTGCGGCCAGCCCTTCTCTCCTCTATTTTTTTATAGGCATGGGGGAGGAGGCTTGGCCCATCCTCCCAGCCTCTAGGGGCTGCACACCAAAGGGGGAGGAAATCTCCTCCTTCCTTTCCCACTGATTGTGATCCCTCCTTTTTAGGAATCTTGATCTTATCCCTTTGGGATTTGATCCCATTCCTTTTACGGGGGATTTTGGTGCGCATGGACCAGAGGTGTGGCGCCTTGGTCCACCACCCACGTCCATGTTGGTTCCACGCATGTGGGTCCTACTCCAGAACCTTCTAGAACCTTCTTGATACAATACCGAAAAATCCTGAAATATTTTTGATAACCTCGAAAATACCTTCCATATATGTTTTCTTTGTCTATGGACCATTCCGAAGCTCCTCATGATGTCCAGGATCCCATCTAAGACTCCGAATAAAAATTCGATAACACCATCTTATTATCTCATCAAACCCTAGCGGCATCGAACATTAAGTGTGTGACCCTATGGGTTCGAAATATGTGGACATGATCAAGACTCCTCGCCAATCAGTAACCAATAAAGGGACCATGGATGCCCATGATGCTTCCCACATATTCGACAAAGATATTTCATTGGTTGAACCACGTTGTCAAGGATTTCGATAACCCCGTATACAATTCCTTTTGTCTGCCGATATGTTACTTGCCCGATATTGATCGTCGGTCTCATCATACCTATTTCAATCTCGTTACCAGCAAGGTTTCTTTACTCGTTCCGTAATACAATATCCCCATGACCAAACCCATTAGTCATATGCTTGCAAGCTACGTACTTCGGATGTTGTATTCCCGAGAGGGCCCAGAGATATCTCTCCATCACATGGAGTGATAAATCCCTGTATTGATCCATGCAACCCAGCGAGTACCTTCCGAGATACCTGAAGAGCACCTTTATGATCACCTAGTTACGAAGTGACAATTGATGCCCACAAAGCATTTTTTTCCGCACTAGGGAGTGACATGATCTCATGCTCTATGGAACAGATACTTGACATTAAGAAAGTTGTAGCAATTTAAACTTACTGACACGATCAGATGCTAGGCTTGTGATTGGGTCTGTCTATCACATCATTTCCTAATGATATGACCTCGTTATTAAATGACAACTCATGTCTATGGCTAGGAAACCTTAACTATCTTTAATCAATGAGCTAGTCTAGTGGAGGCTTACTAGGGACACAGTATTTGTTTGTGTATCCACACATGTATTTGAGTTTTCGGTTAATACAATTATAGAATGAAGAATAAACACTTATCAAGAACAAGGAAATATGATAATAACAACTTTATTATTGCCTCAAGGGCATATTACGAATAATCTCCCACTTGCACTAGAATCAATAATCTAGTTTACATTGTTACAAATCTAACACCCATTGGGTTTTGGTGTTGATCATGTTTTGCTCGTGGAAAAGATTTAGTCAACGGGTCTGCAACATTCAGAACCGTATGAACTTTGGAAATCTTTATGTCACCGTCCTTGATGTAGTCACGGATGGAGTTAAAGAAACGTTTGATATGCTTGGTTTTCTTGTGAGACCGTGGCTCCTTGGCAATGGCTATGACACCAGTGTTGTCACAATAGATAGCCATGGGATCCAATGCACTAGGAACCACACCTGGTTTGGATATGAACTCCTTCATCCAGGACATTGTCAGCCGTGCCACCTGGCACTTGTTTGCCGAGTGCCGTAGCAGAGGATCTTGGCATACATCACATAAACTAAGTGTTCTTTTTTTGCCAAGCACATTGTAGCAGAGACTCGGCAACTACCGGTGTGCGTCGTGCCCTGTTGTCTGCCGAGAGCCACACTCGGCTTACATGGCCACCGTGATCCCGTGGTCTAGTACTCGGCAAACAGCAATGTACTCGGTAACGACGATTTTCCCAGTAGTGATAGAAAACATATGGACATATGAAACATCAATAAATACAATATGAGAATATATTGTATAATTAGTGATGATCTAAAAGGGAAAAAATTACTTCAGCTACTTTTTTGGACGACTAGAAAATTTACTCAGCTTCATAAAACTGGTCATTAACAGTAATGTTGCAGAAAAAAAAGTGCTAAAATGCACATGTTGAGAGCTTAAAGTGTCTTTGATAGGGCACAGATCAGTGTCATGTGTTTAACCCCTAGACATTTAAGCCAGTGCTTGCATTACACGACTTGTAGGCATTATATGCTTGACGATCCTCCAAATTTATTTGGAATTTCTCCATTTCTGTAGAAGGCATGTAGAATAGGGTCTCAAGGATTTGAACCAATTTGAATTAGTAATTATGCTCAAACTCTAATTCTTTCGCCATTTTACATACATGAACAAGGAAGCCGTTATTGTGTTTCAATGAGGTATTGGCGTTGTACACATCATCTACATGTATGATTTCTCAGCGGAATTTGCAAGGTACTCCCTCCCTTCCTAAATATAAGTCTTTTTAGAGATTTCAATGCGGACTACATATGGAGAAAAATTAGTGAGTCTATATTCTAAAATATGTCTATATGCATCCGTATGTAATTCATAGTGGAATCTCTAAAAAGACATATTTCAGAACGGAGGGAGTACCTGGCATGGATGCATCCAATGCAATTCCAGCCTATGTACAGTATTCTTTTTCATCTACCGTAGTCACTAGCTGCTACTCCCTCCGTTTCATATTACTTGTCGCTGATTTAGTACAACTTTGTACTAAATCAACGACAAGTAATATGGGACGGAGGGAGTACTTCTCTAGCCAATTGATCTTGAGATGTACAATTATTCAGAAACTTTGCAATCCAGATGATGTTTATAAATGTATTATTACTGAAACTATCAATATGTAGAGGAGTGCATGCTTATTCGCAGAAGCAATGAGCCAGCAACCATGTTGAATAGAATCCTCCTCATGTAACTGAGAATGACTTAATGGCCCTAAAATGCTGGAAGATGCAAATGAAAGGGTGGTACTATTTCAGTTTCTCTGTTCTCAACTAAAGTATGAAAACTTGGAAGGTATTCAAAATTCATAAGGAAACATCGTTCAGATCGGGCATTTGTGCTAGATTCAGTAAAACTTCTAATGTAATTAACTCAAGTGGTAAATCCCCATCCACATTTCAGCACTTCGCTTCCTGCCTGATTCAGCTCTTTTGTACACAAGTAAGCAAGTCTTACAGCACCTCTGCCTTCTACTCGCATAAGTACCATCACATTCAGTTTGAGCAACTACTCTAATGCAAGCCAAAAGAACTTTTGCCTAACAAAGCTCTACTCTGATGCTAACCACCATGCCTCACTTGTCAGCTTCACCAGGAGCTTTCATTAATTCCCTGGCTTTCCTGTACAGAGTTAAACCAAAATGGAACAAATTTCAGCTATATGGAACAATAGCACCAAAAATTGAAATGGAAATGTTAGTCTCCAGTTTGGTGAACTTGAATTGTAGGTATAATTGAATTCGACGCGCTGGTACAGCGTGCGACTGCTGGTCGTTAGTATGGAAGTACATATCATTCATGCTTCAAAAGATACAAGTACAAGACAGTAGATTACCGTAGCTCTCTCTCCACCTCTATGTTTCCAGGATCTAATTTCTGAGCGTCCAGGAGAGCATCACAAGCTTGTTTATACTCCTAGACGTAGAGCACATCAAAGGCACATGAGCGACTGCATAGATTGTAGAGTAGGGAAACACGATGGCAAGCTAGACGTGTAACTCACTTTGAGAAGCATGTGAGCTGCAGCCTGACGGTAGCAAGCTTTTGCCCAGTTAGGTCGCAGCATTCTGCAGCTGAGAGCGTCTGACAGAGCACCTTCACCATCGTCCAACATCAGTTTACAAAGACTCCTGTTTGCGTACAATGTTGCACTCGGTGCGGCATCTATTGCCTATGGTCGGTCAAACAAAACAGGTTATGTGATTATCTTCTCATGATGACAGGTTAGGAAGATTAGTCCGGCAAAATAATATTAATCCAACAGAAATACATCATAATGGCAAACTAACAGATAATAAACGGGAAACTAGAGAACAATGTTAGAAACCTTGTTAGCAAACAAATAATGTTCTGCAATCGGTCCCTAGAAAAATGTCACCTTCTAAACCACCATTGTCCATAGATAAGGTTTAAGGGGCTTACCAGATCATATGATTTTGATGCAAACTTATAGTCCTTCAGCCTGAATGCATGATCTGCCTGTGACTTGAATATAGCTTTTGCTCGCTCAAGGTGCCTCTGATCCTGAATGATAGAAAAATGCAAAAAATTTAGGAATGAAGCGTCATTTCAAAGATATTCCAATTAAAACAGAAACTTAACAACTCTGTTACACATTCGCCGTAGCTTCGTATCTGATATGCTTATGCTGCAATGCAAAGTGCACATTGAGGTAATTTCTCAAGTATAGCTGTATAGCACAGCAAAAGGCAGCAGTTACTCACACAACAAGAATTTGATCACAAGTATAGCCGTATAGCACATTGTCTATATTTGTATATTTCACAGTTCACAACTTCACATCAACAGTATATATGCTTGTAAAGCACTCCTGTATCTTGAAGACTACGCATGACGAGAAGTTTACAGCAGTTCATGAATCGATACTGAACAACCAAGTTGATTGAACAGCTAAGAACTAATAAGGGGTCCAAATCTGGTCCTTCCAAAATTATGATTGGTAGTTTGTTCTAAGAGCTTTAACTACTTCAATTTAATGGTTTTGATGAGGTGATGCTCTGAAGAAAAACCATAAAAAGGTCATGACTATCATTTTAAGTGTGATCTTATGCATATATAGTAAGTCCAAGTCATAAAAGTTGACAGACAAATTCAGGACTGGCGAGCAAAAAATATGACCAGCCATTCAAGTAGTGCCTCCGTCCCATAATATAAGATGTTATTACAACCAATATATGAGGGAGTAAAATTTATCCACGGGGCGCAACAGCAACAAATAACATACCAGTGGCTTTGCACTTTCAAATTTTTCATATGAGATGATTCCATCTATACTCCAGTTTGGGATAGATGGAATTGGGGAAGTCAAAGGAAACAGCATTTCAACTTGTTCCATACATTCACGTCTAGCAGCATGCTCTATTGGTAACCTACCAAACTGGGCAACAAAAGGAAAAATGTCAACTCTTTTGAAATTAACTACATAACTAAAGGACCCTTTAGAATGCAGTAAAAGAATATGAAAATTATGAAAAGATATAACCCATATAATAAACTACAATGCCATGGGAGAGAACCAGGCTTTACATAATGTTGGTACCAAATGTTTCAACCAGGATTTATCCCAGCAAGCATTTCTAAATTCTAGTAGCAATTTAAACAGTCAATATACTCCGACAACATACCAAAAGGCCATCCTTCAGCAAGGGATTAAAAACAGGCATTTCAGCAAGAATTGAAATTGAGAAGCAACAATATTTTTTAGTGGCATGCCCTTTAGGAGTCCCCATGAATTATATAGATAAAAACAACAAGGACAAATAGCTATACATGAATTTTAAAATTAGCCCATAATTATTGAAAGCACAAATTTAATTTGACACTTTAGAGTAATTGCAAAAGTACCAACTGCTGGTATGAAGAAAACAACATAAAGTAAGCTAAGAGAAGTCAAGTCATTTTAGTGATTGCTGATGAGTACATTTGGAAAATGCGGCTACCCTGAAGCCTGAATGCTGCATTATGAGATCTCGCTATCTCATCAACTGTTAAGTTAAGCACGGGCCTCATATTAAATAGAGAAACGCTGACATATCTTGGCTATCTGTGGGCTCAATACAAGGACATCCACCATATTCAAAAACATTTCAGACTAACGATATACATATATACAGGATTGCACAGAACAGAGCATCCTCCAGAACTCAAAATTTGCTACTACATTCCAAAATATTTTCTAGTTTTCTCCTAAGTCAAACTTCTTTTAGTCAACAACATCATTATGCATTTGTTGATATAAACCGTTAAAATTATAGCTCACACGCCTACCTATTGCCTGCACGTAGATAAATGCAAACTTCTCATCACATAGTCAAAGACTAAAAGCACCATGAATTCATTGCTAAAGCTAAACTATCCTCCTTAAGAGTTGAATAATACTTTCAGCATAAGTTTTAGTACAATAGATCAAGAAAATAAGGAAAACATACACCATCAGGAATATTAGGATCCGCTCCTGCCTTTAACAGAAATTGCATAAAGTTGGTGTAGTCTTTGCGCCCTGCAGTCACTGGTAGAAAAAGAGGCTTCCGTCCAGCCCCATTAGTCGCGAAACTGTAGGAACCGCGACTAATGAAGTCTTTAGTCGCGGTTCGGCAGACGAACCGCGACCAAAGACCTGGGCCCAGGGCGCTCGGTGGCCAGCTGGTGCACGTGAGGGGCTTTAGTCGCGGTTGGCCAGGCCAACCGCGACTAAAGGTGCCCAAAGGCCTTTAGTCGCGGTTGGCCAGGCCAACCGCGACTAAAGCTCCTCCCCTATATATAGCAGTTCAGCACACTCACTTAGCCATTTGGTGCCACTTCTCTTCGCAAGCTTCACAAGGGGGTGTAGGTTTGCTTTTGGTTCCTCTTATGCACACAAGGTGTTTGATGAAATGCCCCAAGAGCGTGAAACAAACATGGTATGAAGTGTTGGAGCCACACTTGAGGTTCCTCATTTATTTTTTCCTCCTCGATCGCGGTTAGCAACTTGAACCTGTCATGCATGTGTGTCATTGATAAAATATGCATGTGTGTTGTTCATTGTTTAATTTCTATTGTTTATAGCTAGTTAGTTTAACAAATGCATGATGGTTAATTATATATTTTATATTATAATAATGCAGATGAATCGGCAATGGATGTACGGTAACCGACTCTCCCGCGAGTTCACTACGGGTTTGAAAGATTTGCTCGTAGTGGCTAATGCGAACAAGCAGAAGGGTTTTGTTATCTGTCCATGTGTTGACTGTAAGAATCAGAAGGGTTACTCTTCCTCAAGAGAAGTTCACCTGCACCTGCTTCGGCACGGTTTCATGCCAAGCTATAATTGTTGGACCAAGCATGGAGAAAGAGGGGTTATAATGGAAGAAGATGAAGAAGGGGATGATTTCATCGATGAAAGCTATCTTGCTCATTTCGGTGATACTTTCATGGAGGATGCTGAAGGTGAAGGGGAAGGTGAAGGTGAAGAAGAGGCACGTGATGAGACCGTTGATGATCTTGGTCGGACCATTGCTGATGCACGGAGACGCTGCGAAACTGAAAAGGAGAGGGAGAATTTGGATCGCATGTTAGAGGATCACAGAAAGTCGTTGTACCCCGGATGCGATGATGGTCTGAAAAAGCTGGGCTGCACACTGGATTTGCTGAAATGGAAGGCACAGGCAGGTGTAGCTGACTCGGCATTTGAAAACTTGCTGAAAATGTTGAAGAATATGTTTCCAAAGAATAACGAGTTGCCCGCCAGTACGTACGAAGCAAAGAAGGTTGTCTGCCCTCTAGGTTTAGAGGTTCTGAAGATACATGCATGCATCAACGACTGCATCCTCTACCGCGGTGAATACGAGAATTTGAATGAATGCCCGGTATGCACTGCATTGCGTTATAAGATCAGAGGCGATGACCCTGGTGACGATGTTGAGGGCGAGAAACCCAGGAAGAGGGTTCCCGCCAAGGTGATGTGGTATGCTCCTATAATACCACGGTTGAAACGTCTGTTCAGGAACAAAGAGCATGCCAAGTTGTTGCGATGGCACAAAGAGGACCGTAAGTCGGACGGGGAGTTGAGACACACCGCAGATGGAACGCAATGGAGAAAGATCGACAGAGAGTTCAAAGATTTTGCAGCTGACGCAAGGAACATAAGATTTGGTCTAAGTACAGATGGCATGAATCCTTTTGGCGAGCAGAGCTCCAGCCATAGCACCTGGCCCGTGACTCTATGCATCTACAACCTTCCTCCTTGGTTGTGCATGAAGCGAAAGTTCATTATGATGCCAGTGCTCATCCAAGGTCCGAAGCAACCCGGCAACGACATCGATGTGTACCTAAGGCCATTAGTTGATGAACTTTTACAGCTGTGGGGCAGACCTGGTGTCCGTGTGTGGGATGAGCACAAAGAAGAGGAATTTGACCTACGAGCGTTGCTTTTCGTAACCATCAACGATTGGCCTGCTCTTAGTAACCTTTCGGGACTGTCAAATAAGGGATACAATGCATGCACGCACTGCTTACATGAGACTGAAAGTGTACATTTGCCAAATTGTAAGAAGAACGTGTACCTTGGGCATCGTCGATTTCTTCCGAAAATTCATCCAGTAAGAAAGAAAGGCAAGCATTACAACGGCAAGGCAGATCACCGGCCGAAGCCTGCGGAACGCACTGGTGCTGAGGTATTTGATATGGTCAAGGATTTGAAAGTCATCTTTGGAAAGGGTCCTGGCGGACAATCAGTTCCGAAGGGAGCTGACGGGCACGCAGCCATGTGGAAGAAGAAATCTATATTCTGGGAGCTAGAATATTGGAAAGTCCTAGAAGTCCGGTCTGCAATCGACGTGATGCACGTTACGAAGAATATTTGCGTGAACCTCCTAAGCTTCTTGGGCGTGTATGGGAAGACAAATGATACAAAGGAAGCACGGCAGGACCAGCAACGTTTGAAAGACCCTGATGACCGGCATCCGGAATGGTTTCAAGGTCGTGCCAGCTACGCTCTGACCAAAGAAGAGAAGGTCATCTTTTTTGAATGCCTGAGCAGTATGAAGGTCCCGTCTGGATTCTCGTCCAATATAAAGGGAATAATAAACATGGCGGAGAAAAAGTTCCAAAACCTGAAGTCTCACGACTGCCACGTGATTATGACGCAATTGCTTCCGATTGCTTTGAGGGGGCTCCTGCCGGAAAATGTTCCAGTAGCCATTGTGAAGCTATGTGCATTCCTCAATGCAATCTCTCAGAAGGTAATCAATCCAGAAGTTCTACCACGGTTACAAAACGATGTGATCCAATGTCTTGTCAGTTTGGAGTTGGTGTTCCCGCCATCCTTCTTCAATATTATGACGCACCTCCTGGTTCACCTAGTCGAAGAGATTTTCATTCTCGGTCCTGTATTTCTACACAATATGTTCCCCTTCGAGAGGTTCATGGGAGTATTAAAGAAATATGTTTGTAACCGTGCTAGGCCAGAAGGAAGCATCGCCAAGGGCTATGGAAATGAGGAGGTAATTGAGTTTTGTGTTGACTTTGTTCCTGACCTTAAGCCGATTGGTCTTCCTCGATCGCGGCACGAGGGGAGACTAAGTGGAAAAGGCACGATCGGAAGGAAATCAACGATATGTATGGACGGCCATTCTCTGACTGAAACACACCACACTATACTGACCAATTCCAGCTTGATGGCTCCGTACTTTGAGAAACACAAGAATATTTTACGCTCGGACAACCCGGGGAAGCCTGAATCCTGGATTAGGAAGGCCCACATGGAGACTTTCGGCAGTTGGTTGAGAAAACATTTAATGAATGACAATGATGTTGTAGATCAGCTGTACATGTTGGCCAAGACACCATCTTCGACTATAACGACTTTCCAAGGGTACGAGATAAATGGGAATACATTTTACACGATCGCCCAAGATAAAAAGAGCACCAACCAAAACAGTGGTGTCCGCTTTGATGCAGCAACCGAGAATGGGCAAAAGGTCACATATTATGGTTACATAGAGGAGATATGGGAACTTGACTATGGACCCTCCTTTAAGGTCCCTTTGTTCCGGTGCAAATGGTTCAAGCTAACAGGAGGTGGGGTAAAGGTGGACCAGCAATACGGAATGACAATGGTGGATTTCAACAATCTTGGTTACCTTGATGAACCATTCGTCCTAGCGAAAGATGTCGCTCAGGTTTTCTATGTGAAGGACATGAGTAGCAAACCGAGGAAACGGAAAGATAAGAAAACGATCAGTACATCATGCGATGATCCAAAGCGCCACATTATTCTTTCAGGGAAAAGAAACATCGTGGGAGTGGAGGACAAGACAGACATGTCAGAAGATTATAATATGTTTGCTGAAATTCCGCCCTTCAAAGTGAATACCGACCCAAGCATTAAGTTAAATGATGAGGATGCTCCATGGATACGGCACAATCGTAAGCAAGCAGGGACACAAGGGAAGAAATGATGTGTAATAATTTATTGTACCAAACTTTGTTGAATGGATCATGTGAATTATATTACCCGTGATGTGTTTGGTGTCCATTTTCGAATGATTCGAGATACCACTGATGATACATGAAATTTGGAGTGATTTAGTCATACTCCTGCCTAGGCGTATAATATGCATACTCGTAGTCTTCATAGCCGCCGTCGTTGTACTGGTAGTCGTCGCCTTCTAAGTTGCCGCCGTCGTCGTCGCTGCTGTCGTCGCTGTCGTCGGGCGGCGCTCGTGGCTCGAACTGAGGGTAGCGCAGGCGGGGGATATCGCCGGCCGTGATGTAGTCCATGACGCTCTGCAGAGTCCGGCCGTACCACCATAGCCGACGGCCGGCCTCGTGGAAGTTCCCAGGAGGCAGACCGTCCTCCTCATACCTGGCGAGCGCCCTCTCACGCCGATTGATGAAGAAGGCGTCCCAAGTATGCTGGTTATCGGGATGCCAGCGGGGATTCATCCGCTGCTCCGGCGTGAGGTCGAGGTAGTAGTGGTTCGTGATGGCCGCCCGGCGCGCAGTACCCTGAGGGACGGGAGGGACCGGCACGCCGCCGGCGCTTAGGCTCCAGCCGGTGGGGACGCGGTAGCCCGGTGGACAAGGGTAGTTCGAGGCGCAAAGCTCCTCCACCTGCTGGTAGGTTAGAGTGGGTGCGGTGGAAGCCATGAGAGAGTGATGAGAGATTGTAGAGATGTGATAATGCTGGCCAAGCCGGGCTACATATATGTAGTGAGAAATGACGGGAAAAATGGGAGCGGGAAGACAGGAGGCGGGAAGAAAGTGGCGGGAAGACAGGGAAGAAATGGCGGGAAGAAGAGGAATCCAGAGCTGGTCATCTAACCTTTAGTCCCGGCTGGTTGGTGCAATCGGGACTAAATGTGGTTTTTGTGTCATCTAAGAAAACTGTCGATGGGATAAGGACGTTTGGGTAAGCTTTAGTCCCGGCTAGAGGGTGCAACCGTGACTAAAGCTGTCGGCAGGGTAAGGACGCGTGGGTAGCGCACGACGCCCTGTCGGAGGAACAAGACAAAGCAGAAGCGGCGCCCTGAATTTTTTGAAATATTATTTGTATTTTTAACATATTGAATTGAATTAGTTTTATTTTTCTTAATTTTTTGATATATTATTTGTATTCTTAAGATTTTCAATTGAATTAGTTTTATTTTTCTGAATTTTTTGATATATTATTTGTATTTTTAACATTTTGAATTGAATTAGTTTTATTTTTCTTAATTTTTTGATATATTATTTGTATTTTTAACATTTTGAATTGAATTAGTTTTATTTTTCTTAATTTTTTGATATATTATTTGTATTTTTAGAATTTTGAATTGAATTAGTTTTATTTTTCTGAATTTTTTAATATAATATTTGTGTTTTTAACATATTGAATTGAATTACTTCTATTTTTCTGAATTTTTTGATATATTATTTGTATTTTTAACATATTGAATTGAATTAGTTTTATTTTTCTTAATTTTTTGATATATTATTTGTATTTTTAAGATTTTGAATTGAATTAGTTTTATTTTTCTGAATTTTTTTGATATATTATTTGTATTTTTAACATTTTGAATTGAATTAGTTTTATTTTTCTTAATTTTTTGATATATTATTTGTATTTTTAACATATTGAATTGAATTAGTTTTATTTTTCTGAATTTTTTGATATAATATTTGTGTTTTTAACATATTGAATTGAATTAGTTTTATTTTTCTGAATTTTTTGATATATTATTTGTATTTTTAAGATTTTGAAAAACAAAAAGTATTTTGAAAAATACCTTTAGTCGCGGTTGGCCTGGCCAACCGCGACTAAAGGTCGTTGCGCGCGGGAAAGCAAAAACCCGCCAAAAATACCTTTAGTCGCGGTTGGCCTGGCCAACCGCGACTAAAGGTCGTTGCGCGCGGGAACGCAAAACCCGCAAAAAACCCTTTAGTCGCGGTTGGTCTGGCCAACCGCGACTAAAGGTTACCCTTTAGTCGCGGGTCGACTCCCCAACCGCGACTAAAGGGGGTGGCTATAAATACAAGGGCCCGAACCTTCGCCTCCATTTCTCGTCTTCTCCGATTCTCTGCCGCACCGAAGGCCTGCCGCCGTCGCCCTCGCCCTCGACGCCGCCCGCCGTCGCCCTCGCCCTCGACGCCGCCCGCCGTCGCCCGCCGCGCTGTCATCGTCCTCTCGCGCCCCGGCCGCCCTGTCCGCCGTATGTTTGCACACCGCGCCCCGCCCCGGCCCACGCGCGCCGCCCCCTCTCGCCCACGTACGGCGCCGCCGGCCGCTATCACCGGCCTCCCTTGCCCACCGCGCGCGCGCCGCCTCGCTCGCCCGCCCTCAACGCCGCCGGCCCGCCCTCAACCGCCAGACAGAGGGCGCCGCCGGCCCGCCCTCAACGCCCACCGGAATTTTTTCTTTTTTTTTCTTTTTCTGTTCTTTTTAATTTTAACTAGTTAATTAGTTTAACAAAAACGGTAAAATAACTTAAAACTTGATATGTTTAAAATAAACTTTAAGATGTTATAAAAAATAAATTGACAAACTAAACTTGCCATGATGAATTACTAAAATTTGCCATGATCTATCAAATAATTTTGACATGATTCATAAGTAAAAAAAGAAATATGTCATCAGTTATTTTAACAATGCATGGTCACTGGCTCAAATTTGGCATGAACTATAAACTAAAACTATCATGGTGAATTACTTAAATTTGCCATGATATATGTACTAAAATTTGCCATGGTTCATACAAAAATGTTTTTCATGTTCAAAATACTAGAATTGCCGCGAAAACTAGTTTAAATACAATGGTAACTTTAAATCTAGAATAAAAAACTATATTAAACATGTCGTGGCAACTTTATTGTAAACCCTATTACAACTTGAGTGTAAACCCTCTCCCACCCTTCCTCGCCCCCTCCTTTTGCCACCGCCACCGCCACCGCCCCCCTTCTTCACTTAATTAATTTGTTTTTACTACATGTTTTCAGGACTGACATAATGGCGGACGATAGAGCTGACCCAATTATGGACAACTATGATCCGAACGGTGAAGCACATATGTTCGGCATCATAAACGGCGATATTCTATATGTGCCGACCGGACAAGAAGAAGATGATATCTCTTCTTATCTGAACCTTGACGGTGAAGATGAAGGGCGCCGTCAGCAAGATGATGCCGAACAAACGTCGATAAACGACGATCTTCAAATGGAAGTAGCAACCACCTCCGGCGCCGAGGTATATATATACATTGAGCCTCTGGTGATACAAACTAACTGATTTGAATAAATATGTGTGTACTAACGCGCGCGACTCTCTTTCTTATTTTAGCCCTCGGCCGGATCGTCGAAACAATCGAGTACGTCGTCAAAGCGTGGCGCAACCAAGACGATGAAACAAGGAGAAACATGCACCATCGAGGTTGTCGACAGTGCAACCGGCAGGCCGCTGGAGCCCCGCAAGAACGCCACCAAGTTTGTCAGCCAATGCGGAGCCGTTGTTAGAGACAACGTCTCGATCACCGTCCAGGAGTGGAATAAGCCAAAGAAGGCACAAATTGCTGGTTTCACTTTTTTCGATAAGAGAACAAAAAAAGATTGCTTCAAGAAGCTTATGGAACATTTCGTTCTACCTCCGGAATACAACAAATTCGATGAGGAGGGTAACAAGATTGAGGAAAACAAGGAGAGGAGGAGGCTAGTCAAACAGTTCGCTCTTCATAAGATGGCCGACGCATTCCGGAAATTCAAGCAAAATCTAGCCCATGACTTTGTCAAGCAGAACAAGACTCCGGATTTCAAAGGACAATATGAGAAACTGAAACATGATTGGCCAGAATTTGTGAAGCAAAAGAAATCGGAGCAGTTCATTCAAATATCGAAAAAAATAAGGAAAATGCGGCTAAGAAGGAGTACAATCATATTATGGGGCCAGGAGGGTATCGCCTTTGGGTGCCTAGGTTGGAGAAGATGGAGAACGAGCTGAGGGCGCGAGGAATCCATCCAGGTACGGAGGGATGGGACCCAAGGGCCAAAAGCTGGTGGTACGGGCATGGGGGAACGCTGAACCCGGAGACAGGGGAGTGTGTTTACCGGGGCAAAATAATTAAACCCACCCAAGCCCTTATTGACGCAATGAGGGATGCTCAAGAGGGGAAGATCAATTTCAACAGAGAGAACGACGCGCTGACAAAAGCCCTCGGGAATCCTGAACACGGAGGACGTGTACGAGGCATGGGGCACATTCCGTGGAAAATAGGGTTCCCCCAGAACGATGACCCGTACGGTTACAGAAGCCGTAAGAGAAAGATGGATCGGGAAGCAGATGTTGTGGCGCGGTTGGCATCGGAAATGGATGTGATGAAGAAAACCGTGAGTGTACTAGTAGCCGAAAGAGATGCAGCTCGGGCGCAGCATGAAGATCATCCAGCGGATCTCGGAAGCCAGCAGCGGAGAAGCAGTGTGGCTTCCACGGAGGCCCCACCGGCTGGTGCAGATGCACCGACGATCGAAATTACTGCACCGGAGCCTCTGGTGGTCGAAATTACTGCACCGGAGCCTCCTCGCTACCCCGTGGACGATATAAAGGAGATGAAAGAATGTCATCTGTATTATCCTATCGGGAACATGTCCATGAAGGTAGCCATCGGCAGTGCTTTACCATGTTTACCTGGAGCACTCCACCACAACAACCCCATTCAAGATGGCTATGCTCGTGTCACGGTGGAGGACATAGTCCAAGGGTTTGAGGACCTGGAGATTGACATTGCTACACCTGAAGGGGAGAAAAGACTTGGAGATGTCAAGCGCCATTTCATTCTATGGCAAAAGAAGTTTATCAAGTTTCCAGGCGAGGCGCCAAGGACAACAAGTCCACCCCCCTACGGTGGTGGTGGTGGCGGTGGCGGTGGTGGTGGTGGCGGTTCACCTACACCTCCGTCACGTCAGCCGACGCCCCTCAGTCCACAACGTCCGGCGGGTGATCAGACGCCGCCCCCCAGTCCTCGTCCGGCGGGTGATCAGACGCCGCCCCCCAGTCCTCGTCCGGCGGGTGATCAGCCGACGCCCCCCAGTCCACAACGTCCGGCGGGTGATTAGACGCCGCCCCCCAGTCCTCGTCCGGCGGGTGATCAGACGCCGCCCCCCAATCCACCTCCGGCAAAGAAGCAGAAGCAGTCCTGGATTATTAACCCGGACCCTTATGTACCTAAGACCACAAAGGTACCGGATCCATCACTGAAGCCTCTCCCCACAAGGCCTTGGGAACGTAGTGCCGAGGAAACTGCCGCGGCCGCGGCTGCTGATCATGACAAATGGAAGGCGGACTGCAAGAAGAAAAGAGAGCCCGAGCCCAAGCCAGTATTTTCTGATGAGCAAAAGAAGTGGGCTAAGTCATTTTTGAGCACACCGTCCCAAGCCGCGAAGAATCTGCCTGACGACTATGCACGTGAACTTCGTAGGCAGGCACTCATGTTGAAGGAGAAGAAAGAGCGGGCGGAGAACCAGGAGAACAAAGCCTTGGAGGAGGCCGAGAAAACGGAATTAGAAAGTAAAAAAAGCGGGAAACGAGTTGCCCAGCTCGGGGAACAAAGTAAACAATCGATTGCCCCGCTTATAGTGAAAGCCGCCGGTCCGGATGACCCCGATATCATAGCAGCTGCGGCAGCACATGGATTGACTGTAACGAGTGCCAGAGAACAAGCGGCAAACTTAGGTATTACTCTTCGTGAACTGTTAGGCCTTGATGAGGCGCCAGTGAAGGAGGTAGTAATTACATATGTGAAGAATGGGCCTCTCGTCGAGCCTGCGCAGGAAAAGGATCTACCTCCACAAATGAAAGGTCTGCTGAAATGGTACAAGGGTTACATAAAAAATAAAAACGCCAAAGAATATATTTATGCGGAAGTTAGATATGAGCATCACTTCAAACATTACTATGTACAAATTCATCTGAGTGAATTGTTCCAGCTTTTCAATCTGCGCGAGCTCGACAAATCTATCATCAGTTGCTACGTTCTGTAAGTGATTTATTTCTACCCCATCTCGTTCATATTGCCTGCACTATATATATGTCCTAACTATATTGTTGTGTCCGCTATTATACATGCAGAATGAAGATTAAGGAATGCAGAGTAAGGAACATCCATGATGTTGGGTTCATTGACCCACACATCGTTAATGGATATGTGTTGGAGCATCACCCCGCCGACATGGAGGCAGACCTGTGGCAGTTTCTTACAAAGCAGAAACTCAAAAGTGATATTCTATTTCCTTACCATTTTGGGTGAGTGTTTCTGTTTTGAGCACATTCTCTTTTGTTTACTCCATGCATGGTATGTGGCCGGCTAATCGATGAGTTATGCATGACGTACTGTGCATGTATCGTGTCCGCAGGTTCCACTGGATTCTGCTAGTAATTAAAGTTGACACCTCAGAATGTCTCGTCCACGACTCTCTGAATATGGATCCAAAGCTTTGGGGCGGCATGAAAAGAATGCTGCAGAAGTAATTATTTTCATTCATTTGCGCTCTATATCGATCGGCCTATTTCGTTCATTTCCTAATATCAAGTAACTAATAACTCTCTTGTTCATTTAATTTTCTTTGCCTCGTAGGGTTTGGAGACGGTTCGTAGATACAAAGGTCGGTGAATTCAAAAAAGAGCTAGAATTCAAAAGGTCAAAGGCCAAGAATGCTGGGGATATTCAGCCAGCGGGGACCAATCTATGTGGATACTATGTCTGTGAGATGATCCGGAGATACACCTCTGAGCGGGTTCCGAGTGATACCAATGCTCAGAGGAATAACCTCCGGATGATGCTTAGTCCAGAAGCTCGCTTCCGACCACTTCAAGAGGAACTAGCTGGATGGTTCAGCAGGGAAGTCCTCCATCGTAAAGGAGAACACCATTATGAGGACGTAGAACTTTATATGCATTAAATTATGTATGGAAACTTGTTCAAAATTGTATATGGTCATCCGATGATATTGAATATATATTGTATATTCCTCTTGAATTCTTTTTGGTTCTAATTTCAAATTTTTTTGAAATTGTACATTCATATGCATGTATGTAGTACCGTAGAATATGTGAAACTCCTTCAAAATTAAAATAAAGCACAAAAGAAATAAAACAATACAAATTAAACAGAAAACAGGTTTAGGGGGGGGGGGGCTAAAACCCTAAACCTGTGGCGGCCTTTAGTCGCGGTTGGCCAGAAGAACCGCGACTAAAGGCCCTCCGCCCCGACGGCCGCCTGGCGCCCACGTGGACGGGCCTTTAGTCGCGGTTCTTAAGCAACCGCGACTAAAGTGGGGGTCCTTTAGTCGCGCCTATTTGGTCGCGGTTGCGCAACCGCGACTAATGGCAGTTGCGAACCGCGACCAAAGGCCCTTTTTCCACTAGTGAGTGAACACTAACGGAGTCATCAGAAGTGAGGTCATCCGATTGACATCAGCACCACCCTGTGAAAAGGATTGTGGAATAAAACATTTCATGGTTCCATCTCGGTGTAGAATCAGAACATAACAATGGAAATATAGACAATAGAATACTGGCCTTAATCAGCAGCTTCATGCACTTCAATGAACGGCATAAAAGAGCACCCATCACCGCAGAACCCAAACTGGTGACACTGGTGTTAGCCTGAAAGAAAAACATGAGAATTTCTCTATGGTCCAAGAGTAATAATTATCATCAAATACAAAAGAACAAAATCTAGAAAACGAAAAATGAAAATAAGAAATGGTAAGGGTTATATACATCTGCATGGTGTTCCAACACAATCTTCACTATTTTATCTTGTTCATTGGTAGCAGCTAGATGGAGTGGTGTACCATAGCCATATTGTATGTCAACAGGTACTCCTTTTGAAAGTAGGAACTCAGTAACCTTACAGCTTCCTGCCGTGAATAAAATAATTCCATAAGTCATGTGGCTCCACATCTGAGTGTACAGCAGCGAATTAACTGCTAGTAAAGTGACCACCATGGCATAAAACATAGATGGGACAATTTTATCCAACTTTGACTAATTATATTTCAGAAAAGAGACTACAATATTATTGGAGTGCCCTAGACAGCGAAAATTGCATGGGTGAGGAGCCAGAGAGCTACCTACGGTTGCTGCATGATGGAGAACAGTGCGTCCTTTACCATCTGCTTTAGTTAGGTCACCGCCACAATCAAGCAAATACTTCACAGTTGAAACATCGTCGGACTGAACAGATGTCATAAAGGGTGTCACGCCTGCAAAGTCTGCAACCAAAAAGCACAACAACACAATTGAGACAACCCATGGTGCCAAACATAGACATGACAGATGCCAATTTCCATAAAAGAGACAAGGGTTAGATAAAGACCTCCAACTCCAGGAGCAGGAGCATTCACATCTCCCAGTTCCTCCACCAAGTACTTGCAAACTTCAATATGCCCTCTGACGGTTGCGAGGTGCAGCACACCAAGGCCACCCTTGTTGGAAAAAGAGAAGATCGCCCTTGGGTCAGCAAGACTCTTTACAGCACCTTTCACCCAAAGCAAACACCCAAGCATATCAATATATTAATGAAGCAAATTGCCAAATTATAACTTGCTAGACAACCAAAAGAAAAGGATCCCATATGTGTTGCATAGATGGACAAGAACCCCACTAAGTCAAGCAAGGACGCAAGCCATGAGCATTAAGGGAATGAACTAAAATTTGTGATATTGGAAATTTAGTTCACTCACTTGAGTGAACTAAAGAGGGGTTGGAGGGTACCCTAAAGGTTTCACATCTGCATCGAGTC
Source organism: Triticum monococcum (assembly GCA_034509565.1). Lineage (NCBI taxonomy): Eukaryota > Viridiplantae > Streptophyta > Magnoliopsida > Poales > Poaceae > Triticum > Triticum monococcum. Next base: position 31,033,940 of record CM067841.1, on the reverse strand, counting down.
TTGGACACACAGTGAATCAATCGGTGCATAGACTTGACAAAAAAAAAACAGTGCTCTGATCATAAAGGCATAACATGTGCCCCGTGGAAGGACTTGCGTTAACCAGATTCCTAATAAACAGTACACAAGACCACAATCGCACGATTTGCTTTTCGTAATTCGGAGAATAATTACTGTATGCACCAAATTTTACACTTAATTGTCTGCAGTACGAAAGCTGACCCCAAAATTAACAGCATACTACTCCACAGTCCACACAAGTCAAGTGCAGGAGGAAAATTAACGAGGGGCCATTCATTCCTAGTGTCCTGCAAATCAAATAGGACCCGAATTGGTGTGGCTAACGGAACGGAGGTGGCAATTGCACCGTCTCATCCTGTAACGACATACCTAATCTAGCCGCTGGAAATTCGATCACCGCGACGCGAGCAGCCAGAAGCAAAACCCTAGCCCAACCCAACAAATTATGGCCAAGCGAGGCGGGGGGAGGCCCGGGGGCATGGGGATGGGGCGGAGGAAGAGGAGGAGAGGCCAACCTCTGAGACGCCGGAGGTCGCCGTAGAAGGCCGCTCGCAGGGCCGCGTCCTGAGCTGCACACACAAATTGAGCGCGCGGGACAAATCGCCCGTAATTAGAGAGAGAGAGAGAGAGACGGAGAGAGTCGAAGAGAGAGAGGGAGGGAGAGGGAGAGGAGGGGAGCCTCGCCGTACCCGTGCCGTCGCCGGAGCTGCCGGCGTAGACGAACGGCGGCGCCATGGGCCGCCTCGCTCTCGTCGGCAGTGGCAGGGAGGCTTCCAGAAGAAGGCTTCGCCGGTTGCAAGCGTTTTTTTTTTTCTCCTTGTGAAAACTGGAATGCAGGCGGGGGGTTGGAATTTGGACATCCTCCCTCCCTCGCTCGCTGTGGTTTTATTTGGTGCACGCTGGACCCGGCGCACGGCTGTGGCTCAGGCCGCGCCCGCGGCCCTCTCGTGGGTGTACGCGGACCTGGTTTACGGGAGCGTCTGCTGGGGAGTGGAAGGGAGAGGGGAATAGGTTGTGTGTTCGGGACATCTGGATGACTGGATGTTTGGTTACCTGTATCGTATTTTGCATTCTTTGCATGCACGACTCAGTGCCAGTTCCAGACGATTCTCATGAATCGAGTTTGAAGAATCAATAAGCTGAAAAGAACTCGATTTGCTTCTTCAAAATCATCCGAGAATCGTCATAACCAGTAGTGCAATCCAAAAACGCCTCCCAGCCATGATAATTAAGACAATGCCCCTATTTCAACTAGTATTTATAAGGAGAATGCCACCGAGCAAAACGAACAACTCCTCTCGTCTCGACCTGTTCCTCGTGCTTTGTCCATCCGCTCGCTCGCTCCACCGTCGCACCGTTAGACGCCAGCCCCACCATTCACCAACCCAATTCCGCCAATCCAAGGCATGAGCCACGCCAGCCCTGCGAGACGCTCCCGCCCCAGCCATCGCGGGATGCCGCCCATGCTCCCCCTCCATCCACTAGTCTTTGGTCAGCGCCGGCCTTCACTTAAATCCGCAAGGCGCACCGCTGCCCTCCACTTCATGCCGATGCCCCATCCCTCCCCCCTACTCCTCCCTGGTCGTGCAGTCGTCCTTCTCCTCCGCCCCCGTGAGGTCTGCTTCATCCTATTCTCTGTTCCTATGAGCAACCGAGCATCACCAGCCGAACCGCACACACTGCATCTCCAGCAAATGTTGAGCTCTTCGGCAGTGCGTGCCAGTGCTATGTTGTTGTTCATATGCGTCAGATGTGTGTGTCCAGTGGTGTGGTGTTGCAGATGAATGTACATGATCATCGTTGCTTGCTTGATGGATGGATGAATGGTGCATATGTAGTTTTTTCACTAGATGATTTGTTGATTTCAATGGTCAATATATGGATGTATTTCTTGCAAAATAAAATATTGATGTATGATGCTGTTAGTTGCTAGATGATTTGCTACTGAAAATGAGACTAGTCATTTTATTTGTAGCTGAGACTCTTTTTTTTGCGGAAAGGAACTTCTCATTCATCAGTCATTATGTTTACATTCAGAAATGACAATGCTAGCTATTTTCATAGGGGAGTTTCGAAGCCAACAGGCTGTGCGCTGTTGCAAGCGCCCCATACAAGCAAGGGTATGACTCGCTACATTCGCATGTCTGCTGATTTTAGCTAGACTAATGTTCCTTTCATGAGCCAGAATCCTTCTGATCTCACTGACCTGGTTCGCATACCTCGAGCGCTCAACATCTTTAAACTGCACCATCTTCAACAACTCAGCGCAATCCGTTTCCACAACCAACGACAAATTGGACCAGTGAAGCGCAAGTCGAAGCACTTCGTCCATGGCCGCCATCTCTGCTTCTAGAGGATCACCACAATTAAAGAGCACCCGTGTCGCAGCGAAGATGACCGCTCCTTCATGATCCCGCAGGATCATCCCAGCCCGGCTGTACCATCCTCTTTCAAGAAAGCACCATCTATATTCAACTTAGCATAATTCATATCAAGGGTCTTCCATTGCGGTGTTACTGTTGTTTCATGTGTGTTCTTTGACGTGCTTCCCAGGTAATCGATCACCTACTTACCCTTCATAATGTCCGCTTCGGAATGCTGTCGTATTGCAAGTAGGGAAGTGATATAACTCGAGAGGAAACGACGCGAGGCCTCAATCGGGATCGGGGGTTTATAATGTGCAACGCTGCTACACAACCGACACATTATGGACGATTTGGAGACGATGCAGCGCATCAAGCCATCCATGCAATTAGCAAAAGTGAGCATCACCGTCCACTCCTCCCGTCGTCCACAGTTCGGCCGGTGACTGTCATCCGTACAGCAATTTCGTATAATGTGTGACCTCATTTGTTGCATACCAAATCTTCCACATGATCATCAATGAAGCAAGCTTCTGCACTTCCAGCAATTTATCAAGCAGGCGAAACATCCACTCTGGCTCAACATCACGCAGGTCAGCAGTGCTCGGTAACGCCCAGTGCTCTCACATAGCCTCCCAGAGCACCGCTGCATGAGGGCAGATGACAAGGCCGTGGTGCATGTCTTCCTTTGCCCGACCACATAACAAGCATGTGGAGTCCACTTCTAGGTGCATGTACGTCTTGGTTGCTTGTGTAGCAAGGGCCTCCTGAGCAGCTTGCCAAGCAAAGACACGAACTTTGGCTGGCGCGCGTCGTTCTTCCATATCAGGTTCCAAAGTGACTGTCGTCCGTCTGGCTGGCCGCTCGAGGGCGCCGGTATCCTGTTTAGCCATATGTTTCTGTAGACCAAGGTAGTAGGCAGTGCGTACTGAAAAGCAACCACGCTTGTCTAGGTGCCAAGCAAGGACATCAGAGTCTAACCTGCTCAAGGCCTTGATCTGAAGGATACAATCAATATCCGGTTAATGGAAGTATTGCTTGAACAGATTAAGGTTACATGTACCATTTAGGTTGAGCAGTTCAGAGACCCACCTTAGACAGCAACGACGCTTTGGGGTGATTGGCCATCGAGACTGATCGCGAGGGAGCCAAGGGTCACGCCAAATGCGGACCTACGAGCCATTACCAATACGCCATATGATCCCCCTTTTGAGCAGATCTAGCCCATACTCGATAGCTTGCCATGTCGAGGATGCATTGCCACTAAAGACAGTATCGACCAGGAACCCGTTAGGGTAGTACTTCGCCTTGAGCATTTGCGCACACAGGCTGTTTGGGTTTTCAATAAGCCTCTCCAGGCCTGCCTGGCGAGCAATGCTTGATTAAAAAGCTCCATGTCCCGAAACCCGATGCCACCACGTGATTTGGGTCTGAGCATAATATCCCATGATACCCGGTGAGTACACCGGCGTCCCTGTACCGCCCCCACCAGAAGTTGCGTATCATTTTTGTTAAATCCTCGCATAAGCCGTCGGGGAGCTTAAAGATGCCCATTAAAAACGTGGGGAGCGCTTGAGCAACCGCCTTAATATGCACTTCTTTCCCTCCTTGGGAGCCCTCTCCCCATTGTACAATTCTCTTGACCATTTTCTCTTGTATGCTTTGGAATTTACCCCGAGTCATTCTCCCCTCCGGTGTGGGCAAGCCTAGGTACTTGGGCTCGAACTTTTGTAGCAAAGAAACTTGAAAACCTTCTTTGTTGTAATATTTAGCACTTTGATATTCATAAATCGTTTTTATGCTTATATTCGACGAGAAATTGTTCAAACCAACTAAGTGTTAGCAATTCAGCACACAGTTTTCATTCAGGTACATTGCAGACAATTCAACACACAACTCATCGCACAATCTTAGAAAACACTCGATGGCTGATTCTTCCTGATTCTGTGGGAAGTTTTCCCAAAAGCTGATTATGGAGAATCAAAGGCTAAAAAGAACCGGGCCTTTGTTGGGTCTGACTAAGAAGACACATCGGTCGGGTGCATGCATCTTCTCTAGCCTGGTTGAGGTTGCGGGAGCGCCGCCCGCTCTTGGGTGTACACAGACGCACGCTGTTCACGGGAGCGCCTGCTGAGGAGACAAAGGGAGAGGGGACCATGTTCACGGCACCCCGTTACATCTCTCCTCATCATGGGGCTGAAGCTTTCCAAGCCGCTAGACGTAGCCATTAGCTTGCAGCTTCTGCGGGTGCTGGTTGTAGCTTCCACGGGTACCGGTTGCAGCTTTCCAGCCTTTGATCGCAACCATTGCCTTGCCAGTTGCATCTTCTGCAGGCGCTGGTCGTAGCTTCTGCATACGTCAGATGTAGCTTCTGCCATCAACGGTTGTAGCATGGGGGCACCGTCTCTGCCGCAGTTCCCGGCCGTCGTGGTTGCAGCTCCACTCGTCATCGGATGTAGCTTCCCCGTTACCAGTTCACTAGTAGAAAACAAGGCTTTGGTCCAGGCCGGGTCAGCCCATTAGTTCCGGTTCAGTCTAGAACCGGGACCAATGGGGGCATTGGACTCGGTTCATGAGCCCAGGGGGCCGGCCGGGCCACGTGGGCCATTGGTCCCGATTCGTCTGGACCTTTTGGTCCCGGTTGGTGAGACGAACCGGGACCAATGGGCCTGGCTCCTGGCCCACCATCATTGGTCCCAGTTCGTGGCATGAACCGGGACCAAAAGCTCCCCTTTAGTCCCCGTTCATGCCACGAACCGGGACTAAAGGGTTTGCCCAGAGTTTAGTCCCACCTTGCCAACCGAATGGGCGCCCACACTTGTTTATAAGCCCGTCCCTCTCTGCGTTGTTGAGCTCCTCTTAAAGTGAAAATAGATGCACCTATAGAGGAAATTGGACCTAAATTCATAAATAGAAATTAATTATGAATTTATGTTTAATTTTCTCTATAAGTGCATCTATGTTCACTAACAGAGAAGTTTTTATTTTTTGTGACCTAAAAGAAAAAAGAAATCACTAAAAAACTATAAGTATTTAGTTCTAAGTAGAAATAAAAAATAAATAGCAAAAAAGAAAAAAATGCCTATAATATTTGTTATGACTAACTAAAATTACCAAATTGAGTAAAGTTATTCATAAACTAGTGATTCACACAAATTTTAAAAAATTCAAATTTAAACTATTCAAATTTTAAAACTAATGGCACTAACAGAAAGTTTATAATTTTTGTGACCTAAAATAAAAAAGAAATCACTACACAACTAAAAAAACAAAAAAGTGCCACATACTATTAAATAGCAGGAAAAAGATTGACTCAAAAATCAATTTTAACTATTCTACAAAGTGTTTTCACACAAACTTAGTAAACTAGTGATTCATAAACTAGTGATTCACACAAATTTTAAAAAAATCAAATTTAAACTATTCAAATTTTAAAGCTAATGGCACTAACAGAAAGTTTATAATTTTTGTCACCTAAAAGAAAAAAGAAATCACTAAAAAACTAAAAGGATTTAGTTCTAAGTAGAAACGAAAAAATAAATAGAAAAAAAGAAAAAGAATGCCACCTACTGGGCCAGCACGGCCTGAATACGACTAGAAACCCAACCATGGGCCAGGATTCAGGCCCGCAGCAGGACCAGTAGGCCCACAGGCATTACAGTGTCCAATTAGGCCCATAAGCCTGCATTTCAGAGGAGTTCGAGAGGGAAGAGGCAGCGGAGCTTATAAACGGGTGTTGGTCACTCTCAACTAGCGAGGTGGGACTAAACTCCCACCACCGCGCCAGCGCAAGGCCATAGGTCCCGGTTGGTGGCACCAACCGGGACTAAAGGGGGGAATTGGTCCCGGTTCGTGACAGAAACCGGGACGAATGCCCCTTGTAGTCCTGGTTGGTGCCACCAACCGGGACCAAAGGCCGCCGCTTCCCGCCCTTTGGGCTGCCGAAAAGTGGCCTTTGGTCCCGGCTGGAGGCACCAACCGGGACTAACAGGGGCATTCGTCCCGGTTTCTATCACGAACCGGGACCAATGCTTCGTCTATATAAGTAGCACTTGTGAAATTTTTCATTCAGTTCGTTCTTCCCGGTTTCTGCCTCCGACGCCGTCCCACGCAGCCGCAGACGCCGTCGCCGCCCCGTCGCCGCGTCGCGCCCCCTCACCGTCGCCGTCCCGCGCGGTCGCCGACGCCGTCGCTGCCCCGTCGCCGCGCCGCACCCCCTCACCGTCGCCGGCCCGTCGCCGCGCCGCGCCCCCTCACCATCGCCGTCTCCGCGCCCATCACCGTCGCCGTCGCCGCGCCCCTCACCGTCGCCCCCGTGTCCTGCCGGCCTCCTCGTCGATCGCCGCCCCGGCTCGTTGCGTAATTTCCTAATTTAGATGTGTAATTTAGGATGTAGATTTAATTGAGTTGTTGTAGTTAATTTAGATGCATAGTTTAGATGTATAGTTAATTGAATTGTTATAGTTAATTTAGATGTATAGTTTAGATGCAAAAGTTAGAATTTTTTTACTGTTCATACATATTTTTGGACACCGAGACCGTGGAGGTGGTACGTGGAGGTGGTACGTCACCTTGTCAGCGAGGAGGACCAGCACGTCCGTCGCTACATGGTTGCGTTGGAGGGCAGGTTCGAGAATACCTGGCAGGTTCTTCAGGGATCTCACTGGAGCTATGATCCTGTGATGGTTCCTTCCCTTTGGGTGTCCACCGCCCGCGCCGATACCCGTCAGGCGCTACGGTTCTAGCTGTACTGGTGATATGTATTATAGTATTCGACGTGTATTAGTGATAATATTCGATGTACGGACACATGGAGATGATGTAGTTTTTCTTATAATTGAATGCATCCTAATTTGAATACTACTTTATTTTGCGGTTTGATTTTTCTTATTGAATGCTCAAATTGGAGAGCACTATGCAAGGCATATGCATATGATTAGTTGAATAATAATGATCTAATTTAGTCTTTGAATTATGAACGTATAGGAAATGTCATCATCGGACGACGGAAGTCTCCCGGGAGAGTGCGACTGGTGCCACGACGATCGAGGTCAGTGCGACAGGCCTCATCTGGACGATGATCGGCGCTTCAGCATTAAGCTTGAGGAGACCTTCAAAGTTGAAACGGTACGCAACGATGACAAGTGTTTTTTTTTTCATAATTAAGCATGACTTCAACTATTTCAACGTGTAATTTTCATCTTTTACAATTCGAGTATAGTTTATCCCATGCCATGCAAGACGCTATGTCTTGGAGAGATGGATTTTAAAGACCATGAAAATTTTGAAACGAAGAAAATTCACCTAAGGACCCATCATGATGTGGATTTTGAAGTAAAGTTGTATAATGCTGAGAGTGTAACCCATTTTGGTTGCAAAAATTGGGAAGCATTTTGCAAATTATATGGTTTTGATGAGGGTATGCTTGTCACCATGGATCTTGCTGATCCTGAAATCGAGCAAGACAATATGGACATTTGGGTCCTTGTTGATACGCCTCCAGTTCTACCGCTATGTGAGTTTCTCAAATATAGTTAATTATTAACTAATTTATATTGTTCATTTCAAAATAGTTGACAGCTTATTTCCATTGACAGCTTATTTTGAAATATCAAAGAATGTGCAGAAGATGGTAGATAGAACTTATTACACCGATGGCTCTGAGTTAACTACCAAGGAGAAAAATCATCTGGTTGGATTTTGTAATGATCTTGAGAATTACAATATCTACAATCGAACTCCTCAACATTATGGTCAATACGTGCCAATAGTGCACGTGTTGAACTACGGTAACTACTATGGAGATACCCTGATAAGATTTTTTACTATTACGACATCCGTGCATCTTTTTGCATACTTCTAAAACTAGTACATCATTGCTAACTACGAAGTTATTACTATATTTTTCAACAGAGAATCCCAGAGGATTGTGTGCCTCATTTGATGTATCAGAATGGCGGTAGCCTTCGTGTTTTGAACATATATCCAGATCATCCTACGAATCTCAACTGTCCATATGAGATTTCTAAAAAAAGTGGAGACATGAAAATCAAAGGATGGGAAAAATGTATGGACAGTCGTAAGGAGCTTCTTGGAAGCAAAAGGAAGCGAGGCGCAAGAATTGGAGACAGGATGATCTCCATTCTTCATAATGGAGAGTCAGGGTCTATATTGTTTTATGCTATTTTACCTTAAGTGTGTTTAGGTCCTACCTAATACTGATGATCATGTGCTAAGAACAATTATGTAGGGTTGGGTTCGATGACTATGAGGATGATGATCGTATGACTTATTATTAATAACGAGTAGAAGTTGTATGATGATGCTTGATTAGTAGGACTTGTTATTATATATGATGATGTATGATGCGAGCATGCATGAGTTATTATATGTCTGCGGGTGAAATGAACATAGCAGTAGCTAGCGTTGGTAAACCAAGGATGAAGATATAAGAGAGGACACTTCTCTCTATTAGCTAGCTAATAACAACCTAAAAATAACCCCCTAAACCCCTAAAACAGCCACTTTTTTTTAAAAAAAAGAAAAACCTCAGGTCCAGCCAGCTGCTGACGCGTGGAAGCCTTTTGGTCCCGGTTTATGTCATCAACCGGGACCAAAAGCCCCTCTGCCTGGGCTGCCGGCAGCGGCCACGTGGATGCCCATCTGTCCCGGTTCTGGTTTGAACCGGGACTAAAGGGGAGAGGTATTAGTACCGACCCTTTAGTCCCGGTTCCAGAACCGGGACAAAAGGCTCTTACGAACCGGGACTACAGGCCCTTTTTCTACCAGTGGTTGTAGCATGGGGCCTTGCCATTGCAGCTCCCCACCCGTCACAGTTATAGCTCCTCCGTGTCGAGGGTCGTAGCCACATCTGGTTAACATTGTCGCCACAGTCCACATGGTCGTCGACATAGTTAACCATCCCCAACGCTAACTCGCAACAATTAGGCTCCCCTTGCAGCGTCGCCCCTCCCCTATCGTCTTCCCTACACTTGGGTTGGGGCATAAAACAACACCCATGGCCAGTGCGACACGGGCTGGCCTCGTGGAAAGAGGGATGAAGAAAGAAAAAGATAAGAAATGACTGGCCGGGGAAGTGATAAGGTTAGGGGGGGGGGAGGGGGGTGTGTTGAGCGATGCGTGGGTCCTACCGAAGCTTGGCGTGTGGGGAGCTTGAGATATGGCCATAGGATTGGCCAAAGTCGTAGCCGCCCGCCCAGTCAAAATCATTTAGGATATCCATATGGAGGGCCAATATGACGACTTGCTAGATTTGCTCTAATTGCGGTCGAAGAGGAAGATTATGAAGTTCGGATTCAAATTTCAAAACTCGAAACACGAAGGAAGCCCTTTTTATTCCCCGCATGCTCTCTCTCTCTCCCGCCCTTTTTATTCCCCACCCCCTCCACCCACTCCAGAAGCTCCCGTCCTCCACCGCCACCGCCACCCCCACCGCCGGCGAAGAAAGAGAGAGAGAGGGAGGAGGATGGGGATGCGGGAATGGCCGCTGCCTCGCCTGTACGAGGTCCTCCACGGCGAAGGTAACCGACAAGCACCCTCAGTCCAGTCGTACGGCTCCGTCCGCCACGCCGTCTCATCGTTTGTTCCGCTTGCTGCGCAGAGCGCGACCGGTGGCCGCCGGAGGCCAGGTTCCTCGAAGCCGCCCACAACGGCGACGTCCGCGAGATCAAGAGTAAGGCCCGCTTCTTGACCAAATCCCCACTCCCCTCCCCCTCTCCCTCCATGGTGTCCTGCGTCCATTTGCTCGCGCGCTAGATCTGACCGCGCCCTTAGGATTTCGCCGCCGTCTGTGCTTCGATTCCGTCCTGGCGGCGGATTACGGCTCCGGGACGTCGATTTAGGTTGGGATTAATTCCCGGATTTTGGGTCTTCTCCTTGCAATTAAGTCGGGGGTTTCTGACCAACTACTGAAGAACCAGGCAGCAGCATAGTATATACCGTACTACCTTTTGATTGGGCGCTGTCTTCCTGATTCTGATTGCAGCGTAGTGTATATATAATTATATACACTACGTTCTTGCCATGGTTGGTAACTAAAATTGCCCCCTTTGTGTTCCTACTGATTCTGACTGCACCATATATGCAATGCAGTACTGGGTTCTTGTCACGATTCCTGACTGAAAGTGTCCCCCTTTTTTGTGTGAAATTCAGAGATTGCAAAGGAGCTGGACGTGCAGGGGCATGGGATCCGGACGACGGTGGCCAACACCACCTACATGGGCATGAACGCGCTACATGCCGCGGGCGGCGGCGGCAAGCTGCCAATCTACCGGTATCTTGTCGAGGAGGTCAAGATGGACGTCGACATGCCTGACACCGCTCAGGGTAATTCGTGCAGGCCTTTTCCGATCCCAAAGCGTATATAGTTTTATGACCTGATCATGAACTGATTCCAATGAATTGTGTGTGTCTTAACGCTAGAGTTTACGCCCGTGTCACATGCCATCATGTATGGCCACCTTCCCGCCGTCAGGTACCTTCTGGATCATGGCGCTGATCTGCATCAGCGACGTGGAAAAATCACCCTTCTTCATATGGCTGTAGTTCATGGTATGAAATGGAACTTCACTTGTTGGCCTGAACTGCATATGCCTTGGTTTCATTCTCACAGTCTTTTACTGTTGCGGTGTTGCCTTGCTCCCCTGTTTTGTGCTTGAGCTTTTCCTTTCTCAAAATTGTTTTTATGCTGGACCTACAAGGCTGATAAAAGTGGCTTTCCTATACCAAGTGCTAATTAGCTAGCCTAATGTAAACAATTTTCTTGTGTTGCCATAAATTAAAAGTAGCCTGATCTTATTTATTTCTCATGTTCATCGGGTCTGCAAAGTGACCGATTTAATTATGTGAACCAACAAAAATCATTCCCCCACTAGTTATTGAATTTTTTTTGCGCAAAAACGATTTTGTTCATGTACTGGTAATACTGTTATGACCTTTTTCTTTCTTCTCTTCAGGGTACTATGAAATAGTGAAGTTTCTTCTTGCGAGGGGAGCTAATGTCCATGCAATGTCAGAACTTGGGACACCACTCATGGATGCTACTCTTAGAGGATTTCCTAGTATTGTCAAGATCCTTTTGGAGCACAAGTCAGATGTACTATCGAAACTCTTTGTTGATATGTTGTCTTTAACTCCAAATTCTCCCCTTTTCTGGGTTTTGCTACTTTCCCCAATTGTTCTCACCTGTATGTCTTTTTGGTTGGTGACTAACCATGCCATGCCAAAAGTTTTAGTTAGTCACCACCTGCAACTTGGGTCGCTTGTGTCACTGACTCAGAAATAGTGTGGTAGGATTCTTAGGTTTGCAAAGTATAACATTCATTTTCATCATGTAACCTTAGATATGTTAGGAAAAAGTGTGGCAAATATTGGTAACCTTCAAAAAACGACCAAACCAGACATGGTGGTTTCAATAACCCACCCAACAACTCTGAAAAATCAGTTGAAGCAAAGGGACATATCACTATATAAGTTGTAATCCCACAAAGAAGCTCATCTCCTTTCCATACAAACTCCATTTTTCTCTTAGAATTGCTTATTCCGCCATGAAAATGAAGTTCTTTTTTTATTCCAGCCCAACATTGTTACTCGTATACTTGGACCTTTAAACATGGCATTAGACAGATCTTTCGTGTCATGTGTGAAGCTATTGATTCAGGTACAGTATCCCTATTTATATTGCAGTAGGAATGTAGGATTTCTATAAAACTGACGTTTGATTTAGTTATCTTTGTATCAACGACCACACAATTGTATGATTGACTTTCTTCTACGCCTTTTTCTGACAGGGTGGAGCTAATGTGAGCGGTGTTGTTCCTTATTATGATCCTTTGCTGACGGCTGCAGAGAAGGGCTTAACTGAAGCTATTAAGTGCTTGTTGGAAGCTGGTGCAAACCCAAATGTTTTTGACAGGGTGAGAATGCTCTTTTTGTCACATATTCTTGTCTCTGGCTTGGCTTTGTAGTTTACGTAGACCTGTCCTGTATTGGTATGCGACAAACGGAAGAGTTATGCTGTAAATAGGCCTACGTGATGCTATCTGCAAAAGAAAAATAAAATGCTGTGCTAAGTTGCCATATTTGTATAAGCTTGTTGTCGTTTCACCTTTCCCCCTTTGCGCCGTGTCCTTAATTTGGTCAGGTATGTATAGATGCGAGACTACCATTACATTGACCTAATATGAGGGTAGTCCATCAATAATTCAATACGGTTTGCATTGATCATGTCTAAAACATAGCTTATTTCTTAATGTTGAATATTGCTTTTGTAAAGCTTTCCTTGTTTCTCTACAGTTTGGTAGGCTGTTGAGTATGGTACACGGGAAGACGTTGAGATTCTCTTTCCTTTCACCTCTCCTGTTTCAACTGTGGCAAATTGGAGCGTTGATGGAATCATTAGTCATGTGAAGATGGAAATCAAGCAACTTGAGGTATGTCACTAGCATATTTTCTTGCGCACTTACGACTATTTTGTTCATGCTAACTCTGAACAGTATTGGTGTCAACTCGATGTTTAACCAAACCTTCATATATAAAAAATTCATATAGGATACTCGTCGAATCTGCATGTGTTTTATTGCATTTGCATTGTTGTCTAACTCTGTTCCTGAAAATTCATTTTATTTTAATGATGCTTTATTTGATAACCTGCTTTGCTCCAATGGTAATCTGTTAATTCTGATTTTGTTTCAAAATAACAGGTCGACCAATTCATTTTATTTAAATAGCTCTCTTACTTCATTTCCTATCAGTGTTGCAAGTGGGATTGTGAAATCTTGAATTAACTAGAACTGTTTCTTGTATTTGTTCACTTCACCTTGATATCTTGCTAGAGTGCTGTTTCTCCCTCACGCACCAGACTTAAGCTCTTATGAATTTCCCAGGATGACAATTTTGTGAAAAAGAGGATGTCCGAGCTGAAACTCCAAGCAGATGAAGCATTTAAGAAGCAAAGTTATCTAAATGCATCAGTGCTCTACACACAGGTACATATACCAGTGGAACCTCCATTACGATTTAGTTCATTTATCATTAGCATTGATTTGGTTGGTTTATCATTAACATTAGTTCACACCTTGGCAATGGATAAATATTGACCATTTATCAACAGACTCACCTGTTGAAAGATAAGTCACTACTCACTACTAATGTGCGCATCTCATAGCAATATGGGGATGGGGTTTTAGCTACACAGTGTAGACTTAAGTTTCACGCCAAAGCTAGGGGTAACAAAAATCGTGATAATTGTGTGAAAGAAAAGAGAATGAATACACATTCATCTTGGTCTTCCATTTCACTGGGAGGAATTTCAGGTCGGAGTTGCTCTTTTTGTCACAGCTTCATTTTTTGTTTCATGTACTTATGAAACAAATGACACACCGCTGGGTCTAAACTGCGCAGCATTTCCAACAGCTATTTTGCACTGTTTTGTCTGTTGCAGGCACTGAAGATGGATAACTTCGATCCTAAGTTGTTATCAAACAGGAGCCTCTGCTGGCTTCGCATGGGTGATGGACAAAGGGCTTATGATGATGCAACTGAATGCAAGATAATTTGCCCGAAGTGGGCAAAGGCGCACTATCGGCAAGGAGCAGCTCTAATGTTCATGAAGGTGCACTCAGAGATGGAGTTCAAACTAACAATTTCATTGCATCTTTCGTATCTGTTATGTGATTCTGCTGTGCTTGTGCCTTAGGCATATGGCGGAGCTTATGAAGCACTCTCGCGTGCTTTAGAGTTGGACCCAGAAAACAAAGACATTGAGAAATTATTCAGGTAAGGGATTCACCTTTCATCTTTTTCTTTCTCGAGTAATTCTAGGTGTTGCATAGATTTTGAGCCCTCTTTTAAAATGTATTAGTAGAATTTGATCCTTTTTTTAAAATGTTGTGATGAACTGATTCATGCAGGAAGGCGATGGAACTGAAGTGATCATGCCCTGAATGCCCGCTGCAGAGAGAAGCTCACGCTAAATCTCAAGCTCTTTTTTTCTTTTGCATTCTCAGACAAAAGCACTAAACTTTGAATTATGGCGCCCTTGTTTTGATGTAATCCATGGACAATAGCAGCAGCAGCAGCAGCTTACAGGAAAACATGTTTCTGGCTAGTGGCTACTTATTTTGAGTTTTGTGAAACTCACATCCTGTTCTGTATGGAAGCGTGGCAGCAGTGGATGGTGAATTGAATTGGTTATTGTTGGAGTGAAAATGTTTGGCAGAAGATCATGCTACTTTGCATTGCCAATGCCTGCACGTATTTGCGAAATAGTGTTTTTTTTTGCACTGGTAAATGAGATAAGCTGTTACCATGAATTTGCAAATTCTTGATACTTTACTTTCTAAAAATCGCTGGCACTGTTTTTGTTCCTTATTTTGCGGCGACACTGTTCATCTTCCTTGTTGATGTTAGCTCTATACTTTTCTTAGCTGGTCATCACGTGTAATATGCTCATCATTGTTAGACTGATGCGATATGTGGTCGCATCAAAGAGTATTTTTAGTTGTGGAGCACTTATCAGATCACAGTTGTATCACCTCAAGTACTAGAATAGTGCACCTCTTCTCAAGTCCAAGTGTTACATCCAACATTATGTATGACTAGTTTTAGCATCTGAATACTTGATTTTGCATCATGTATACTTTCATTCTCTAGCAAATCTTGATACCCTTGTGAAAATTCTGTTGTTTTGCTTCAATTTTTGTAACATCATTCCATCCATAGATGACTCTTACACTGATTCACTTCATTTGTGGTAAGATAATTTCTCTATCAAGTTTTTCTAGGTAGGGGTTTCTTTTGTTTCTTTACAAGTTTGGTGTAGATTTTTATCCTTAGATTCACCATGCTACACTATTCCTTGCTAATGCTTGTCTGAATCATGTTTCTCTTATGTTCCAAGGTAGAAGGTGAGGAGATGAGTTAAGCATATGCTAGCTTTATTTGTCGGTAGGCCCAAATAACAAATCTCACACTGTTTTCTAGTGACCCGGCAATTGTCTGTCTGACCATGGCACCGCTGGATCGGGATGATGTGATCGAAGAAACCCCTACCCAGCAAAGATCCTTGATGAGGCTGAGGGATGCAAATTTGTGATCCGTAGGGCACCCTCTTGCCGTCCTTCAATCAAATGTGTTGAGTATATGATTATTAGGAAAGATGAGATAGACTAGAATTTGTTCTGGTTTGTCTTGTACTCCAAATAGATCACTGTATTTGTATATATATGCCCACGAGGCTCAAGCAATACAACGAATTATTCCACCAATCTCTCTCTCTCCCGTCTAACATGGTATCAGCCAAATCTCGATCCAAACCCTAGCAGCCGTCGCTTCCGCACCGCGCCGCCACCGGGGTGGTCGATCTCCATGATCGTCACCGGAGGCCGCACCGCCCGTACCTAGGGTTCGTCCGCCGATCCTGTTGATCGGCTGCCCGAGAGAGACTTTTCCCGATCCTTGATCCGGGTTTCTCTCTCTCTCTCTCTCTCTCTCTCTCTCTCTCTCTCTCTCTCTCTCTCTCTCTCGCCGAGGGATTGATTGGTGATTTTCTTTGGTTTTTCCGATCTAAGATCGGTTTGCGTCGCCCGCCGCCGCTGCGTCGCTCCTTTGGGCCGTAGCGCGGCGGCCCGTGGTCCACTCCGCCGTCACCGCACGCCGACCTCCCGTGATATGCGTCGCGCCATCTCCCTTGGTGCAGGAACGCCACCGTCCACGCCGGTTTTCGTCATGCTGTCAGGATTCTTCATCTACTTCGAACACCGCCGCCACACTCCTAACCTAGCCGCCGCCGCTACCTCTGTAGCCACCGTTGTCGCCCGTCCACCTCGTTCGTCTTCGTCCAGCACCAGCTCATCGCCGGCGTTGCCGTCATCTACCCCGACCACTTCGTCTACCACGACCACCACGCCGATCGGCGCCACAACCGTCGTTGAGTCTTCTTCTCTGCTGGCCCTCCGATTCCTCGACATGGCGAAGAGCTCGTGCAGGTCCCAGTCTCCGCATGCCCGGTGTTGGCAACACCGATGCACGACTTCATCCACGACGTGTCCCGAGCCTGGCAAGCTTGGTCGGCGCTTTGTCAACTTCGTCTTCGTCCGTCTACGCATGCCCGGTGCTGGCAACACAGGTGTGTGCCTTCATCCATGATGTGTCCCCGGGCTTGGCAAACCTGCCGCGACGCGTCGTTAACAACATCTTCTGGGCGCACCACTACTTCGACACCATTGCGCCCATGCTAACTCGGCGCCCCCCTGCGCCCGCGGCTCCACGACGAATTCCTTGACACCGGCCACCCCGACTCAACATCGACCACGGCATTCTTCACACGGCTACCTCGACCACGACTCCACCACCTACGCTCTCGGCTACCTTGACAAACGGCACAAAGGGCTACCACCTTGCTTGAGCAACCTTGTCGGAGGCCACTCCAGCCACGACTTCCGCGATGCATCGACCGTTACGACTGTGTGTGTGTGTGTGTGGGGGGGGGGGGGGGTGTCTATCGGCTTGCCTTCGGATTCTTATCCAGTCCCACTGTCTGCGTCGCTACCGTTGTGACTGCGGGGGGATGTTGAGTATATTGATTATTAGGAAAGATGAGATAGACTAGAATTTGTTCTGGCTTGTTTTGTACTTCATGTAGATCATTGTACTTCTATATATATGCCCACGAGGCTCAAGCAATACAACGAACTATCCACCAATCTCTCTCTCCCGTCTAACAAAATGAACTAAACAGGGTCTATTGATGTGATTTCTATAATGTTAGTTTATTTAGTTGAACTAAACAGGGCCAGAGAGTGCTCTAAAGGACACCCATTTCCATTCTAATGAAGCCCATAAACGTTTTGGTAGGTCTCACCAAGCCACATGACATGAGTCGTGCGTCCTCTTCGTCTATCCGATGTAGTCACATCATACAAATACAAGCATTCATGGTCAAAACCTCATTTCTCTTGTTAAGCCTAGATATTTACCGAATGCGTCGTCTGAATGAGACAAATATAACCATGACTAATGCTCGCAAGATTATATATGTTCAATCTCACCACCAATGATCGATGGTCGTTTATGCATGCCCTCCTTTGCCCATGCATATGGGTGGAACTACCTAGTTGTCTTGCTGCATATGAGATACCGAATAGGAATTAAATTTTCCTGTGGCAACTGTGCACACACTTTGAGTCATTGTCGTACTATGCCTTGATCATTCTCGTCTCGGGGTATGCAAATAGTTTGAATTGGGATTGTTAGAGTGGGACAGCTTTGAGGACGTGGTTAATACGGTCAAATACTTCGAATTGGAATGGCTCACCGTTGGCCAAATGCCTATCTAGAGGTAGAATTATAGTGTTCTCACAATGCGACAATTCCTAAGTTAATGAATGAACACAAGAGGGATATATAAAAAAGAAAAACAACGACTCTCGACCATTGTTGACGACCTCAATAATATCACAGAGACACGGATGTTATCTACAAAAGAGGCATGTCTCTTACGCGAAGAGGAGTTCAAACGGTACTAACGGTCGAAATCTCAATTCATCCTTGAAGGAGACAATACAAATGCTAATCCTCATAAGAAAAATATGAATCATGTATCATTTAAACGACACGAAATAAATCGTGATCATGTTAGTCAGAATTTGTTAGTGATAGCAAATCATATGACATAGGATTCTTGGATGGCACACATGTATTGATGTATAGCCGCAGGTGCCCTTGTTTATAGGGATTTGATTAGCTCTTGTACTTGGTATCTAAATCATATGCCTATTAATAGAGAGATCCCTGAGAGGGACATGTGTGTGGCTAATTATGCCTGTTTTTTTTTGAAAAGGAGGATGGCGCCCGGTCTGCCTCTGCATTAATCAATGCATGCAACCATATTATTAAATAGAAACGTAACAATGTCTAAAGGTCTAAAAAAGCTCATAATTATGCTTGTTAACTCTCCGATTCTTTAAACAATGATCTAGGGTGCCGATGGAAAAAAAATCTTATATGACCTGGGTCGCACGCCTCGCGTCGTGAGACCACCTCCAGGGGCTGACAGCTGGCAATTCGAATCTCAAAGCAACAAGAGCTATATTCTCTGATTCCCCTTTCTTCTCCAGCAGTCTTCGTGCTCCCTGCGACATGGCTTCAGAATGTTTTGCAGCTAGAGCCTCGGCACAGGGCGCCACTGATTCAACCTGCTATGCCCACGTTGGTGTTGGTCCTAGATAGGACGCACCATTGCGCTGAGCTCTGGCTGGAGGTAAATTAGTGAGAGGGCGCAGGCCGCGGCTGCCGTAAATGAGCAAGAGGGCGCAGGCTGCAGCTCCCTAAACTCGTCGCTGCCGTAAATTGGCGAGAGGGGCCGTGGTTGCGCAATGGATATATCATCGTCCCTGCTGCTCCTCGCCTTGTTCAGACCATCCACCGGCACCATGGGGATTGGTCGCATGAATCTGCAAGTTTGGGAAGGAGCTGCTGCCGGAGTAGCCAGGAGGCTCTCTTGCCGTCTTCAAAGACGAGAAGGAGAGGGAATTGAAGGGATCATGAAGCATCGGTGGTTCTACGAAACAGCAATGATGAGAATCGCGGCGGTGCTGGAGAAAGAAAGGGGGATCGAGAATAGGTTTGCTTTGAGATTCGAATTGCCACGTGCCGGTCACTGGAGGTGGTCTCACGACGAGGGCGTACGACCCAGGTCGTATAGGATTGCCAAACATTGTGGTCTAGTACCACTTTGTTTATAGCTGTAGAATTGCCCAAACTCTATGTGGTATTGTCATGCCCTAAGACAAATTGAGCTTATGAATGTTGTGCATCGTTGAGATCTGGCTCTCACACTATAGATCCAACAGATGGAGCATGTGTTTTCGATTCCTCTCTTTCCAATTTACAAGACTATAAACTTGAATTATCTTCAGCTTGCTTCTCTCTTGTATTTCTATTTGCTAGGTATTGTATTCCATGGATGGGTATGAGAAGAGATGGGAAAAGCAAAGCAATACTGCAGCCTCTTATATCATGAGCGATTGAGTAAGCGTTGCATGCTGTAATATGCAATTCAATGTAGGATTCCTGCTCTATCTACTACTATCATTTAAGGCATATCATAAGTTCATTTGGTGAGAGAATTTACGAGTCGTGTACCAAACGGTAGGAATGGGATTGAAACCCAATGAAAGATCCGGTGGTACTATCATACAGTGTCGACCAAAGACACACTCTCAACTTTTTGGACAGTATAAGTAGAGAGGTAAAATATTGCAGACCACAATCCCATATGTTTCTCGTTGGTGTAACAAAAAAATCCACAACCTTTTAAGTGAATTTTAACATATATAGACTCGACATAGAAGGCAGTAAAGTGTGCAAACGAAAATCTAGCTTGTTCTTTGCTAATGCTCGCAACAAAAAAACACGAACAATTGGCTTGTTTGTCCCGGTGTGGTAACATTGACTAACATCTAGGTAGCACTATTATCACTCAACACAAGATTTACTGAACCACACGGTGCTGGTGGATCACCTGTATCTCAGTATATACATCCTACATAGTCAGTTCATGTTCCTATCGGACTGCTAACTTCAATTATCTTCACCTTGCTCTTTGTCTTGTATTCTGGTATGGATGATATATATGTATGGAAGTGATAGAGGAAAAGCTAACAAGCCACATCATCTTGTACCGCGAGCTTCTGAGCAGGTGTTGCATGCTATATAACACAAAAATAAAGATGTCTTTGACATTATTTGATTTAATTCAATGTGACATTTCTTCTCTGTCTAAAGTAAGGCATATGTTTGAAAAATGACTCTCAATATGCCAAGGTCCTTAGTACCACTACCAAAGCAACAACTTATGTTTGTCGACTCCAGCAAAAAAGATTTTATTTTGAATAGCTCCCGGGGCCATCTCGTTACAATTCCACAAGTAGCAGAACACAAATCGTTCCAGTACCATTCCTCCCAATACAAACCCAACAAATCATTCCATCAAAGTTATTGCAGTTGCTGGACTATCTTTCACATGCTTGGCTGCTAATAGACCGTGTGTGCCTCCATTGTTACTCCCAATACTTTCAGCACACTTTTGGATGGCGCGTCTTCTTTTATTTTGACAAGGAAACCCCTATAGTAATTTATTTATTTATTGCTTGCTATCCTAAAAGGCGGCTTTCAGGATATAACTGTACTCTGATCCTATAAACTCTGTCAGACATTGCAGATCAGCTGCGGAACACTGTGATATGTTACCACTTCGTTTACAGTTGTAGCATTGCCCAAAATCTATGTTTACCTCTGAATCTCAGCCTATACATCCAACGAAGTCAGCATGTGTTTCTGATTCCTCACATTCCAATGGACAAGGCTCTAAACTTGAATCATATTCAGCTTGCTTTCTCTCTCTTGCATATCTGCTTGCTAGCCATTGTATTATATGGATGGATATGACTTATGAGAAGTGACGGGAAGAAAACAATGCTTGCTAGCTTCTTATATCATGACTTCATGAGCCTTTGGGTAAGTGTTGCATGTTGTAACATGTAGAGAAAAATGGTCTGCAATGTTAATTCAATGCAAGATTCCTGCCGCTCAATCTAGTACTGAAGACATATCAAAAGTTCTTGTTGGGAGTTTTATTTATTTATTGAGATGTTGGAAGAATTTATGAATCTTAAAGACGTTGTGGCAATGACATCTAGGCTCTTCTCTCAGTCACAGCCTCCAGATGAAAAAAGAACCAAGATCCCATAATTAAAGTACCAATACAGCACAGCTAGCTGTACCACAAGCCGGCGTACATACTGATACAACAAGCACTAAGAAAATGATCTTGCAATATTCATCCTGCGAAATGAACAATGTCTCAGGCTACTCGCCGTGTACACAAAGCTGCCCCAAACTTAGAAAATTTCAACTTAGCGGTGGATATATAGGAGTAAATGATCAGGGCGTCTCTATCCGAGCCACTAAAAAGCTTTAGAGTAAAAATTTCAGTTTTGCTCCCTTAAACTGGACCTAGTCGTTCTCTTATCCGCCCTCAAACAGATTTTTTTTTTACTGCATGGCCACCCCGAGGAGTAAATATACTCCTCAGTGGCCGGCTGAAGTAAAAATCTTTTTCGCTCCGAAGACGCCACTCTTCGTTCTCCCTCAACGGCGGCCTCGGGCCTTGCCGGCGACCTTGCCGCCCTTTTCCGGTCGCCGGCACGGTTGATGTAGACCGGCACGACCAGCCTGTCGTGCTTCTTTCCTCTGCACCCTCGCCTTTTTATCGTTGTTGTTGTCGCTGTTAGAGTATTCTAACCGATCTCCTAAAAATAGTAAAGTATCCGGCGGAGTAAACCCTAGCCGACCCCCTATATATAATGGAGTAATTTTTTTGTTTTTTTCTAAACTTTGCAATTCTAGTATATATTGCAACTACATATTAGCACAGATATAGAAACTAAACATAAATTTGAATGTGCAAGCAAATCACGAATATAGTTTACAAACCGAATTCAAATTTTACAAATTGAATTATTCAAATTTAAACACGCTGAATGGTTCAAATATAGCAAACAACATATGATAGAACAACTAGGACTCGCTAAGAGATGTTGCCAATGATGCTCAACAAGATCTTGTTGGAGCTGAGCATGAACTTGACGGTTCTCGATCCTGTGATGCTCCTCTAGGAATGCCAAGATCGTGTTCGTATCATACTCTGGCTCAATCGGAGTCCCATTGGTGATGTACCGAAAGTTCTCAGACACATCTCTCTGGTCTTCAATGATCATGTTGTACAATATGATGCAACTAGTCATGATCCGCCATAAAACCTTGGAGCTCCAGTACTCGGCAGGGCCACGAACAATTGCAAAGTGCTTCTGAAGCACATCGAAGGCTCTCTCAACATCTTTCCTAGCAGCTTCTCGACGTTGGGCAAAGTGAATGTTTTTGCTACCTTTTGACCAAGGTGGCCCATGGTGGCCTTTGTACCGACCCTTCCACCCTGCAGGACAATTCTTTCATGTCCAGTGCATAGAGGCAAGTGATCCAAGCATCCCTGGCCATCCTCTTGCTTCACCCTCAGTCATCAGCCTCTTGGCGACTTCCTCAGTTGGTGCTCTCCAGTACACCGGGCCAAAGACAACGATCACTGCTTTAGTGAACCTTTGAACAACATCCAAGATTGTGTCTTCACCAATGCGAACATAGTCATCGATTGTATTGGCCGAACACCCATATGCCAAGACTCGAACATCCGCAATGCACTTCATCAAAGGGCTTGCACTTATATCTCCACATGCATTTATTCGGAGGTTGAACCAATCATCATATCTCTCAACGGCTTTTGCAATGGTCAGAAAAACACTTGTGTGCATTCGAAAACGTCAGCGAAAGTACTTCTTCGGATAGGTTGGCTTTGGGTCAAAGTAGTCTCTCATGATCTTGGCATGACCCTCCGGCCAAACTGTGATCCTCTCCTCGGCCGCCGAACATCATCATTGAAAATCATGCCTAAAATGTTGTCAAAGTCATCATCGTCTTCTTCCTCTTTGGATGACAACGAGTCCTCAAATGCCATCTTCCTCAACCTCTTTATCTACAATTCAAATGGCTAGGTTCAATCCAAACGGCTCAGTTCACAAAGAAACAACAAAAAAAACTCACCTAGGTAATTCGTCGAACACTTGCGGTGCGGTGGTGGTGCACCGGCCGGCCAGTGTCGTTCTGACCAAACAGGCCAGTGGCAACGAGAGGGAATGACCTGCAATGGTGTGATATCAAGGTGAGATGCGGCGGCCAACAGAAAAAGAAGAAGCAATGAAGCAATACAACGAATCAACAATGGCGGCGGCGGTACCGTTTCACCTTGATTCCAGCGACGGCGACGGGGGCCGGACGGGCTCGATGTCAGGCAAAAGGGCGGCGAGGGGCAAGGGAGGCAATGAGGTAGCGGCGGGGCAGGCGGGCAATCACGAGGAGTCGCGCCGATGATTTTGCCGGGGCGGGAGGCGATGTGAGGGAGAGGCGTGGCTTTTACTCAGCCACCACGCGGTGGAGTAAATTTTAGGAGAAAGTTGAGGCCAAAGTAAAAAAATATACTCCCTTACGACAGATAAAGGATCGGCTAGGTGCTGGTTAGGGGAGTAAAACAGATTTTTACTCCTCAAACCGGTTATAAGGGATTGGTTAAAAATGTCCTTACTGTCGGGCGTACGTGGTTTCTGCCTCTTCCAGTGCTCAGCTTGTATATAGTCAAATCAAAGCGAGCATGCTCAGCCCCGACAGGTGGCATACTCTGCCAGGATGCACACTGCCTACAGGGGGACACCGTCGATGGGTTGACCGTCCATTGCTGCGGCCTGTGGGGAACGCGTGTCGCATATCGCGATCGCCAGCGGGAACGTCCGTGAGCTGCTGGCCAGCATTGATGCCCCCTCCGTTTGTTGGCAAACACAAGACACAAATTTTTGGTACATTGTTCGCAGTAGCCGCTGGCGGCGCAATGGCAATATGGCATCCACGATCACGAGCTCCATTTCAGCCACACCGTGAGCTGACACTCGGCTTAGGTCCGTAGGTATTCTCTCCGTCCGGAAATACTTATCGGAGGAATGAATGTATCTAGATGTATTTTAGTTTTAGATACATGCATTTTTATCTATTTCTTCAACAAGTAATTCTGGACGAAGGGAGTACTTGCCCAGCTTCATATCAGGCAACAAGGTGTCGGACGAGCATGCCGGGCTTATCGGCCAGAGGCTCGTCGCGCCGGAGACCTCGCCAGGATCTACATGGCAGTGCTGCAGCGGGCTCTCCGGACGGACGCAGCGTTCGTGTGGGCGGTCGACCAGGCGGTGATCAGCAGGACCGACAACGGCGACGTCCCATGTGACCCACTGCGACAGGCGTGCCGATGTGCTCTCCAATACAGCCGCTGTGGTAACCATCATCGCTGCATCACATAGTAAGTCGACGAAATGTATGGGCCAAACAAAAATTTACTATGCTAAATTTTGAAGATTGGTTAGAAACGACCATTTTTTAAAGGAGCAAAAATACTCCACTAAAGGATACTCGGCCGTTTGCTCCTCAGAGTAATAGCCATTGCTTGATTTCAGAGCACAAAACACCCCCAAAACAACTATGCATGGTAGTACCAACATAAAAAGAGCTGATCTCTCAAAATGATGAACATCCATGGTACATGTCCCCAGAACACAAACCATTGCCTTGGACAAACTTGCTTCCAACCAATAACAAGCATCTGTCATTTGCCATTGTCGTTGGGTGCAAGGGTGGTGTCGACGATAACTAGACCGAGCAAGTTTGATGCATCAGTACAGTTCTGAAGATGGAGCGGTGGCAGTTGGCAGCGGCGGCCTTTGAGAGCATGCCGGACCAGTGTGTGCCCCAGACCCGGCAAATGGCTAGGTTGGGGTCTCAGGTCTTAGATGTTAGGCTTGGCTGCGATGTTTGTTTGGTGTTAGGCCCAGGCCATCTACGCCTCTTCATCAACTGGATAGGTGTAGCGATAGTTTGTTGCTTAGAGGGCGGCTTTAATCTTATTGTTGTATGACATTGTAAGATCTTGTAAAAATAATTAATAAAGTGCCCAGATACCGAGGCCGGAGGTCATCTTCCTTTTCTAAAAATCTGTCATTTGCCATTCCTAAACAACATCTGAATTTGTCGTTCCTTCCTCACCAACTGAAGAATCATGGCTTGTGCGAACCGTTTTAACGCTCCTACGATGAGTACACGGACTATATGGACTATGAATGTGGATCTTTCTCACCCATTGTCGGGCACCAGGAAACTCGGCCCCACAACAAGGATATATGGAAGAGCAAGAAACCTATACACATATGTACAAGAAGGTTATGTTGTGTTTTAACTTCCAACACAGATTTTTCCCTAAAAAACAAAAACAAAAACTCCCAACACAGATCCCTCCCCTCTTCCTTTTTTTCTGTTCGTTCATGCCCCTTCTCTTCTCTTTTCTGATGGCATACTACCATCAAAAGAAAAATTGTCATTTCATGTGCCAGTTGACACCATTGAATGGAAAAATGAATGAAAGGGTCACATAGGACACAAAACGAAGTTTAAGTGTCAAAAAAGAAAGAAAATAATTTAAAGGGCAAAAAAGAAGCAAATTTTAAAAAAAAGGTCAAATAAGAAATTCTCTCTTTTCTTAGAGCATCTTCAACAACCACATAAAAATTTCGCGCCCAATAAATCCCATTAACAGTTGCGGTAAGGGCGCCCGCTCGCGTGGTCCATGCGTCCGTTTTACTGTGCGGCTGTCGGAGGAATAAAAAAGAAGTTAAAAACACATCGATCCCTGCTCTTTCTTTATCTCTCACACACAAACCTTCTCTGGTCTCCTTTCTCACGAGCTCTCTCTTCCCCCGCGACTCCTCGCCGCGGCCACCACCCACGCCGGCTGATTCCGACGAGTCCCAGCGGCAGGCGGTGCACCAATGAACTCCCATCGCCCCACTCCTTCCTCCTGCTAGAGGCCTCCCGCGCTCGCTTCCAACCCTCTGTTGTTGTTAGGGTTTCAGGTGCGGCGTCCCTTCGTATCCCGAGAGGCTCTGGCGGCCTCCGGTGGCTCGTCTACGTTGCCTTCCCCGCCCCCATCTCTCGTCCACGCAGCGCGCCGCTGGCAAGGAGGCCCAGACTCGGGCTGCTTCCGCGGTGTCGGGTGTGCCGACGTGGTATCTGGGGGCCGCGTGGCCGGCGACTGGCGCGGTTCCGGTCGTGGGTTCGGCAACCTGCAGCTGCGTCGGGAGGATGGCGGCGCCGACGGTTTGGGAACTAAAGCTGCATGGCAAAGATGGCGGTGGTGGTGGAGGAATTAGAGGGCACCGGTGGCATTCAGTCACACGGGTCCGATGTCAGGATGGACGCGGTCCGGTCCGGGCTTTGACCGAGCCAGCCTTTGGACCGGCCGCGATCGGTCCGGCCTGGACCGGACTGAGGTGGCCAGCGAGCCTATTTTCCAGGACCGGACCGAGAGGAGCAAAGCTCGGTCAGCCTGATTGGACCGAATGGGATGGATGGCTGGGACTCTGTTTAGGCTGTTTTCCAGTCTGGGAGTGCTTTTGTTGGCCACTGTTTAAATAAATTTGGTCGTATTTAGATAGTAGCTGTCACTGGGAGTGTTGTATTAAGCGTTTTGGCCATTATTTAGCATGTAGCTTCTCTTGGGAGTGCCCTGTTGCGCTTTTTGGCCACAATTTAGGCTGTCCAAATTTAGTGAGTGCTTTGTTTCTGTATAATGACTAGTATGGCATAACTAAATTTGGATATCATTTTATTTGTATTTTGGACATCAAAACAACTGATTCTGTGAAGAACAATAGCACAAAAAACACATGCACAAACATAATGTCTTATCATCATTGAACGACACGATTACAAACTTGCAATGATAATTTCGAGTTCATGTCAATTGACAAGTTCAACATAACACAAATGAGAGGTTCATCTCGAAACTTGCAATAACAATTCATAGTTCATGAATTGACAAATTCCAACATAACACAAATTGAAAAGTAGCCTTCACATGAGAATACCACTTTGACATCCATCTCCAGAATAGCAAGATCAACACCCACATGATGAACGTCTACAAGCAAGATAAGCAACATTGGGTAACTTGATGGTCTCAACATCCATCTTCACAAGACAAGCAAGATATGAAACATGTAGGAAGAATAGTTACCAATCGTTGATCTCCTCCACCACAATGGGTAACTTGATGGTCTCAACATCATCCTCTTCATTCTCGTCCCTCGGCTACAAGTGCGGAAGTTAGACAAATGCTCACATCACATACAAGACCAAAAAGAAAGAGAAAAAAGGTAAGGAAAAGATGGCAAACATACCACCAAATTCAAGTCAACATGAGCACCCTTGATATAACTTGCACCACAAACTAATGCCTCCACCATAACTGGTTTTAACGAACTCCTATAGTCATCTAATACAACACAAGTTGACAAACTAGTTTGAGGATGAGACGTTGACAAGTTTATATCCAAAGTTCAATAGTATGAGTTGACATACCTAAAATCCTTCCGGTCGTGCTGAAGGTAGATTCCGAAGACACGGAGGTAGCCGGGATAGTAAGGAACCTCCTGGCTATCTTGGCCATAATTGGGTACCTAGGTGCATTGTCTTTCCACCAACCAAGAAGATCAAGAGCCTTGTTGCGAGGGCCAACCTCATCCTCTAAGTAGTTCCTCATCAACTCACTCTTTGAAATTCTTGTTGAACGGGACGATAAGAAGGACTTGTACCCAGCTTGAATCGGGATACTAGGAATGTTTGTAAAGGAAGATGAACTTCCTCCATTTCCAGATCGCTTATCTTGAGCAACACATTTGTCATACAAGGCCGCCAACTCTTTCTCCACAATTTTGATCTCAGTCCTAAAACTCGTACTTCCTTCTCCATATAGTTCTCCAAAGGCCCACTCTATGTAACCCATCTTGTACCTAGGATCAAAGATGACAGCATTGGAGTGAATTAGAAAGCATACGAGTAAAAACAACAAGCATGTGAGTAAAAAACAGCAACCATTGGAGTAAAAACAGCAAGCATGTGTACCGTCGGGGAGACGCGGAGGAGGTGGAGGGTGTTTTTTTAACCTACAAATCAACTCTCCCGTTGGGGCATTGGGAATGTCTTTCGCCTTCCTAATCTGCACCTTAGGCTTCCTCTTCTTCCTCGGAACCGGCGGAGGCAGCGCCGAATCTTGCCTAATTAGGTAATTCACGCTCTTCTCCTTTGCCTTCGTCTTCGCATTCTCCTTACCAGCACCCTTACCCTTCTCATCCCCCTTCGCCTTCACCATTATCTACAAAAAATAGCACATAATATCTGCAGTTAGTACATCAATCAAGTGCAAATAATTCATCTTCTTCTTTTTGTAGCATAGAAAATCATCTAGTACAATTATCTCCTGACCATTATCTACAAAAAAACAGCACATAATCCCCTTCTCCTTCACTACATCTCCTAAAACTCTTGAGTCTTGACTAAAGTGGGACAAAAGTTTGTTGTTCAAAAACTACATCTCCAGATCTCCTATCTAAGTCTCTATCACTGAATCATCTCAGTTCGGCGAGGGTTACATGTTAGAGAAAGATTACCTCTTCCTCTTCGTGGCGCTCGGTGAGGAACCAGGGAAGGACGGACCGACGGCGTGCTGGCCTTGCTGCCTCCCCGATGTACACGTGCTCCTCCAGCTCGGACTCGGATGAGATGGCGCTGTCGGTGAAGGGAGAGGCCGCGGGCAAAGACGCCATCGCCTTAGGGTTAGAGTTAGGGATAGAGGTAGAACAGAGGAGGAGGCGCTGCCTCTGTTTGTGAGGAGAGGCGAATCGAGCGAGGAGGGAGATGGAACGAGGGGAGGGGGTTGCTCGGCTCGGGGGCTCGAGGCCTCGATTATTAGACAGTTCATGGGCCTTGCGCCATTGGTCCGCTCGGTCGGCCTGGTTAAAGACTGGACCGGACCGAATTTTTTCGGTCTCTTTTGCTGGGCTCGGACTGGCATAATTTTTCTATCGGGCCTGGACCGTACGGGCCGGTCCAAAACGGGCCACGAGCGGGCCGCAAAGCCCGCTCGTGCCGTCCAGGCTGAGTCCGATTTGCCGAAAAGGAGAGCAAGGGGACGGCATCACCTTCTTCCCATCTTCACCTAGATAACCTTTTTGCAGTTTTTGGGTGATGTATAATTTCTTCCTTCTAAAAGATGTATGGTAATGTGCGAGCTTAATCTGAAACTAATTACACAGACGAGTGTTTTAATTTGCTAGATCTTCGTGCTTCAGTTGTAGGAGACGCATGCCTTCTATATTCATGTCATTGTTTTTCTGCTCTCAATTTAGAAATTCAGAGTTTACATTCCACAATATCTTCTCCTGCCATTGCCATATGCCTATATGGTTATAACTCATGTATGATTACAGAGTGCTAGCTACCTTTCAAACACGGAAGCTTAGGAAACAGCATGTAAACCGAAGGCAGGAAAATTGAAATATGAAAACCGCTTTGATTTTCATAAGCAATAGTGAGAAAATGTTCATTATAATTGGAAAAAAAATTAAAGAAGTAAAATGAGCAGACCATTTTAGTGGAGGATTACCTGTTCGATTCAGCAAATTTGGTTTCCTCTATTCGTGAAGATCTCTCACTGCTGCAGGAGAACTTGAGATGTGACATCAACGTGGTGGGCATATATCAGAAAGGCAAGTTCTTGTAAAAGGAAATCCTCACCTAGGTAACCTCACTAGCCTCTCATAAATTTTGCAACAGGCAGCCGTTGCTGCAGCATGGGGCTCTAGAGTAGTTAGTCTAGATTCGACTGAGTTCCAAGTGTACCTTTGTCCCGTTATTGCTACCTTTTTTGGTAGTTTTTAGACTTGCTATCCTGTGTTAATTTAAGGACTGGCTAAATTTTGTTGTTCGTTCCCGTTCTCGGATGCTGTCCGGCGGCTCAGTGGCACTCTTCAACGCTTCGTCTTTGTTGTCTCCTGCGCCTTTGCCTACACCCTCACCCACTACCACGGCCCCTGGAGCAAGGTAACACTGCCTCGATCGATCTCCTACACCAGTTTATAGGCAGATGGATAGTCGCATGAACAGAAAGACATAATGATGTCTGGCCTTTGGCTGCATTGCATTACATGACGGGGACTCTCTTTTATTTCGATTCTAGTTTCACTTTTTTTTAGAACATTTCCAGTTTCACTCTGCCTCTCTTTTTTACTTAGCTGGACTGATTTGCAATGGTTTGGCCATAAATTTGTTGTCTGCAGAAGTAGTAGTACTATTTCCCCCTTTTTAATGATGATGTATGCTTTCTTTATGCAATTATTTTATTTGCATTTTTGCACTAGCCAAATACTGAATTTCAGTGGGAGACATTCGATGTTTTTGAGTTTTTCAGATTTGATGGAACTACAAAAAATATGTAGCTAACTGGCGTAGTTTTATAACTATTCTCTGCATCTGGGTAACATCCGAAATGGCTAATCCGATCAGTTTTGCTGCTTGTGTAGAACCGAGGACAAGCTTCTTGGCAGGCATCCGGCAGGATCTGTGAATATCCTCTACATGTACAACACTAGCTCAGGTAATAATTAGAACCCAGAACTGGTTTTGTACTGACAAATCAGGGTTGACATCCTGATAACAAGCATGGTCAACTTTAAGTCCCAACTCTGAGCCTCCTCTTAGAAAAAATGCCCGCATCCAAACAAGTCATTTACAGACTTCCAACCATTCTCTTGTATGTTGATGCTTTATGTTTGGTGAGGAACACATATTTCTCTGTGTTATTTTGGTGTACCTGGAACTTGGAACTTGCAAATGAAGGTTGGTTTGTTTATTGGTGTTAGCTAATATTGATGCAATATATATCCTCTGCCAGTCGTGATGGATCCTGATGGCCAGAAAGAGGCAAATGAAGAAGTTCCAGGCAACATCGAGGATCTGGAGGAGCAGCATGGGACTGGTGAGGACTAAGGAGCACATGCGCGCTGGAAAGTTTGATGGGTCGGAGGGGGGGAGCACTAGGTTGCCAGCGAGCTCCAGATGGAACCGTTACGGTCCAAAAAAGGAAATGAAAAGGGACAAAGCACCGGCGGGCTCCGGAAGGGGCACCAACTCGCCGACGAGGTCATCATGGAACTAACTAGGTTTTGTTACACATATTTGTAGTGTAGTTTGTAACACATGTGTTGCAGCCTTTTACTAAAACTTACATATATCTGGCTCAATATTTCTTACTGCCACAACTTGTTGTTTCTAGCAGGATGACGTATTGTTTTGTTGTTGTCTTTGTTACTATCCTTACGAAAGTCATTGGTCTAGCTTAATTTTGGCCATTCCTACTGCTGATTGAGGAATGGTTTTCTTATTATATTGTTGGCTGCAAAGCTTTCTGGCTACAGTGAGGACTACAGATACGCTTTAACTTTCGAAAAATACATTTGATACACACTGAATAAAAAACAATTCACTCCTGATGTGGTTGTGGATCTCATACGTCTTAGGAAAGCATCAATGTTAGAAGATAATGAAGTTGCTGAAATTCTGAATGAGATATCAAGACAAATTGTTCGGGGAAAAGGTATTTTTGTTCTTCTTCTGAACGGGTACTCTTAGAGAACACATAGTATTTCCTAAACATTCAAGATTCTGTTGTGAACTATTAGTTTGCAGGATAGTGCCCAACATATTATATCTTGCTTGTTATGAACTACTGTCTTCCTTGTATTTGGTAGGAGTGATAATTTAGTTTGATTCACAATTAAATTTGATGTGTAAGATTATGGTTGCACAATGCTAGAGTGCTGAACGCCGAGGATATTTTTTGTTTTATGATATTGCAGGTCCAATAGTTATGGACTTATCTGGGTTTATACATAACCAGGAAGCCTAAGCTTGTTGTGCATACATTGTTCGGAAAAATCATGTACTTATCATAGGTAAGTTGTTGGTATTGACTCTCAGTTGCAGTTGAAAATTTTCTTGACTCTAATACAAAGTGAAAATGTTTTAGATGTCATGATGTTGTACTATAATGTATCCAACTCCTTACTTCCCTCATTATAACTGAATATGTGTAAATTATCCAAGTCCAAGAGTTCCATTCTGGCGACAGCTCGCTTGTTCTCAAAGAAATCTTTGGAGTTATAGAGTATGGCTAAATTTATGCTGTGGTTTATCATCACAAATTTTGTACCTCAACTGGTGCTTTCAATACTACTGCCATAACCATTGTTTCTTATCCTATTTTCATCTGAGAGGTGTTCTACGAAGCCCACGCCCCTTGTCCCCTCCCCTGCTTCTCCGCTGCCGCCTCTTTCTCCACCAAATCCACATCACCGCCGTGCCTGTTGCTGGGACGGGACAGGGGTGGAGGCGATGGAGAGAGGGGGGTTGACTCGGCAGTGCCGCCTAGCAGTGTATGGGGTGTCTAGAGGAGGGGAGTGCGGCACGGTAAACTCCTCCTCCGCTACAGAGCAATCCACGACGCGGTCACCGTCGTCCTCACCTTCTAGGCGTCTGTGATGTCATCGTCGTCGCCAAGCCCCCTCGCCACATGGTACACACAGATGGGAGAGGCAATAGGATGCAGCAGCTTGCCTATTCCTTGGTCGCCGCCGATTCCAAGTGAGAAGACGTGAGTACGAATATGCGTCTTTGTTTTTGCCCCGTCCCACCCATGAATTTTGCTCGGATCTTGGTGAGCTCCTCAACCACCTGATTTCTTCTTATTTCAAGTGTGCACACCTTTAGCTCGACTTGTGGCGGTGGCGAATACTACTAGAGCAGAGGCACCTTTCGTTTTTTGTCCTCTTCATTGGTGGGAAGGCGAAGCGGATTGGAGGAGGCCATGTGAACTTGGTGAGAGAGGAGATGGGGTAGGATGGCAAGCTGTGTGGGACGACTCGGCACTGGTGGATGCCTTGGATCACACCGTCGCCACCTAAAAGATATGCGCCCTCGCCCCCCTTTGATTCTCTTGCCCTTACTGCCTTGCTGGGAGAAGATGTATGTGTGTTCTATTTTTGACAATGGTGTTCATGTAAGCGCGTTCACGTCATGTTCCGTTCTGCAATGCACAAGTACTATGTTCTCTTTTATTCTTGGAATCGTGTCTATTCGCACAATTATTATGCACACAGTAGCTTTGAATCTGTTTTTTAAGTTATTGTATGGTAACGGCGTACTTTTATGGGTTGATTGATATAATGGATATGTATGTGCTATAGATAGCTAATCCTTTGCAACAATTTGATAAGAGCTCCTCTGGTTCACCAATCAAGCCCTGATTTTTCTATCATTCAATATGCTGATGATATCATCCTCATAGTCAAAGCTGAGGCCACCCAATTGATGCATATCAAAAATCTACTCCTTCATTTTGCTGCCTTCATTGGTCTGAAAGTTAACTACAGCAAGTCAATCATGATTCCCATCAACACTTCTGATGAACAGATTCAGTTTTTGTCTTCTATCTTTGGATGTCAGATTGGTAAACTTCCTCATACTTATTTGGGTTTACCCCTCAGCATACACAAACCTAGAGTGGAGAATTACTTACCTCTTCTGAAGAGAGTTGAAAACAGACTACTTGGTTGTTCAACTTTGCTTTCTATGGGAGACAAATTAACTCTCATTAAGTCAGTTTTTTCCAGCTTGCCAATTTTCTTCATGTGCACTCTCAGTTTACCTAAAACAGTGGTTAAGCAATTAAACATTTATCTCAAGAACTGCTTCTGGAGGAAATTTGGAACAACTGAGAGAGGTGCAACACTCATAGCTTGGGATACAGCATGTCAACCTAAAGCTAATGGAGGACTTGGGATTTTGGATATTGAGATTCACAACAAGGCTCTCCTTCTCAAACAGCTTCATAATTTTTTGAATAAGGTTGATACTCCTTGAATCAATATTGTGTGGGAATCCTACTATTCCAATTCACTTCCTGGGGAGAGACTGGTAGGATCTTTCTGGTGGAAAGCTATTCTCAAGCTCCTGCCAGTCTACAAGCAATTTGCAATCTGCAAAGCAAACTCTGGAGGCTCGCACCGAACAAGCCCACGCCGTAGCCAAGGAAGGTGGCGGTGGGGCTCTTGCTACTCCGCCCTGGCATCCTGGCGTTGAGGGCCCTGGACTGGGAGCGGCGGCTCCGTCCAGCAAGGCAGCTCCCGCGCTACCGCGAGCGAAGGTGCAGGCAGGGGTCCGATAGCCTGGTCAAGCGATCGGCGAGGTGCTGAGGGCCCTGGGCCTGGCATGGATGCC
Source organism: Triticum monococcum (assembly GCA_034509565.1). Taxonomy (NCBI): domain Eukaryota; kingdom Viridiplantae; phylum Streptophyta; class Magnoliopsida; order Poales; family Poaceae; genus Triticum; species Triticum monococcum. The sequence goes on along the minus strand of CM067841.1, from coordinate 30,999,717 downwards.
ATGGCGGCCGGCGGCGCCAAATTAGATCGCTTCCTCCCATTTCCCGATTTGTGGGCTCCTCTTACGGTCTAGACCACGATTGCGGATGGAGCTGATGGTGGGATTCAGATCGGGAGAAATCCCCAGCTGCAGCCAAGGGCATGTACAACGGGGTTGACGCAGCTGTCTATAAAAGGTTGCACGTAGATATTTTCCAGACTTGGAAGAAAGAGAAGGTAGAAAGGGAACGAGTCAGTCTGTAGAAATACATATTGTCTAATCCCATGTGAATAGCTGTTTACCGATAGCTTGTTCGCCGTTGTGTGGATAGTTCGTCTATTGTTGCCCTAGAAAATCTCTTATTCGGTTTTGTCCTTGCCTCCAAAACTCTGCATGCATGCAAATGAAAAGCAGACCGTGTTGTGCCAAATAGTCAGCCTAGTGTATAGGACATCTATAGTGATCGCCTATAAGCTGACGTGTAGGGAACCTACATACTGCAGCTGTCTAAACTAATGTACATGCCCTAAGAGCATCTCTAGCAGATCCCGCAATCGGACGGCCCGCACAACGCTTTTAAGGGAGCCCGCAAAAGTTTTTTACGGTGCCGCGAGCGTTCCGACGGAATAGATCCTGTAAACGCGTCCCTAAAACATTGCAGGACACGTTTATGGTATTTGTTCCGCCGGAGCGATCGCGGCTCCGTAAATTTTGCATACCATCGAACAAATCACACATTGCAATAATATGAATCGAATGGAATCTTAATATAAATTCAACATACGAATATATAAATGGACCGAAAAGCAATTCACAATACAAAAATAGTTTTCATTACAACAGATATTCAAATTCAAATAATTATTACAACACCAAATTGTTCAAATCTCACACGAATAGAAATGAATAAAAAATAGGGATCTATCTCCCCCCATAGAGTTGCCACCGATGCTCAATAAGATCATGCTGGAGTTGGTTGTGCGAATCATGGTTCTCAATCTTCCAGTAGGTCTCAAGAAATGCAGTGATCTCATCTGTGTCCCTGACAGACTTCACACGGCTACCAACATTGTTATAGTTGTACTCCCAGTCCAAATCCCTCTCATCCTCGATGATCCTATTGTGTAAAATTACACAAACAGTCATGATGTTTCTGAGGGATTTTCATCGACGAGATGCAACAATGCTAGGTTTTCGTCATCGTCATCGAGGATCATCTCTTCTATGTCCGAATCATCAGACGAAGACGACAAGGATGAACTCCAATCCATCTACAAAATGCACACAAAACGCCCATGAATTTTACTCCAGCCAAATCGAGCACAAAACCGTGGGTGTTGGACATACCTCGCCCGAAGCCGGCCGTAGCAAAGCCGCGCCGCCCCATTCTTCTCCCTCGCCAGCCGAAGCAAAGTCACGTCGGGCCGCCCCTTTCTTCTTCCCGCCAGCCGAACCAAAGCCGCATGACCCTCTTCCTCTGACGCGTGCCACTCATAGACACTGAGACCAATGGGATCCGCAAGCTCCAAGCCCGCGCGCCAAGCTCCAGGGCAGATCCATGGCGGCGGTGGGGTGAATGGATGCGGCGCGGGGTAGGGCGGCGAAGCTTTCGAGCACCCCCGCTGCAGAAACTTGGTGGAATGGATGCGGCACGTGGCGGCGAAAGATTTGGGTGGTGCGGGGCAGCTAGGGGCAGCAACAAGGGGCGGGGATGTGCGTCGGCGGCGGCGGTGAGTGGAGGCGGGAAATGAAGCCGGTGAAAGTGGGTTCGCGCAAAGGAAAGGGAGGCCGACAAAATCGGGTGAAATCCCATAGATATGGAGAAAATTGGCTCGCGGATTCGGGATCGCACAAAAAAGTTTTCGGGACAGCCGGATTTGGATATTCTGTTCAGGACGGGTTTACGGGCTCCATCCCGCAAAGCGGCGGTTATTAAACCAGATGACCCGGTTTGCGGGATCTGCTAGAGATGCTCTAATGCGGGTTCCTTAAAAATGATCTGGTTAAATGTGCATAAGATGAGATATTATTACAAACCAAACGAGAAAGGAGAAGACATGAGGATCATGAGGATCTAGATACCAATTGTCATGAACCAAACCTAATGGCAACTCATCAAATAGGATTTATTAGGAGCGATCACTATCAGATTCAAGACGAATTGGAGTATCAGTTTAGAGGGAAAGAGAGGAAGAGAACAGGAAAGAGGAACAAGGCACTAGGTTCATCTTTGATTGAGTCCACCCCCATCTCTCCTCACATTACAAAGGTCTCAGGCCCTCGTCTGGTCGCTGCCAGCAGGTCAGAACAGTTCGGCGCCTTCACTTCGGTGGACGTTTGCTGGGCCATTGTCGATGTGGAGGTCTAGCTTCGAAGCTGCCCCTGGGCTGCGACCGCACGCAGTCTAGGTGCTGGAGGAGAGAACACGACCATCGGTGGAGGGCTGCTGCCATAATCACGCGGTGAGAAAAGTTGAACTGAATCAGGTAGTAGTACGTATCTAGCAGGAGTCACGAGTCAGGAGTCAGGGTGGACGGCGGTCCGGGCCGGTCCGGGCCCTGACCGAGCCGTCGTTTGGACCGGCCGCCGGCGGACCGAACCGGACCGGACCGAGCAGCGCGGCGGTCCCCTTTTCTGGCACCGGACCGGTGGCGGAAAAGCTCGGGCCAGACCGAAGGACCGACCATGTGGGCAGCCGCGGCGGCATGAGACGACTCTAGGCGCTAATCGGAGGAAGAACAGAAAGGAAAGGGAGGGTGGCTCACGGTGAACTCCATGGAGGGGTCGGGGAGGCTGAGGAAGCATCGACGGCGACGTAATCGACGACGAACGACGGCGGCAGGAGTTGGGGAAGGAGGACGATGGCGACGGCTTCCGTGCGAATCCGGCCGATTCATTGCGTGGGAGAGGAGATCTCATGGTTGCGGAGCCCCTGGACATGGTGGTAAGTCGCAGGTAGGCCGGTGGCCGCGACGGCAAGAGGCTGTGCGCTGCACGGCGGCGGCGGCGGCGGCGCAGGTGTGTGTGTACGTGCATTTTTTTTGAGCGAAACGTCGCCTGGGGCTGCCGGCCATGACCTGCTGCTGCTGGCTGTGCACATGCACGTGGCCGTTGCTGGCCGTGCTGCCCGTGGCCTGCTGCCGCCGGCCATGCCGTCGCGGCGGCTGTTGCGTGGTGGAGGAGGACGGCCACGTCAGGTGAGCGTTTGAGTGAGGTGTGTGTGCGTGGGATGGATTAGGTCATACCAGGAACGCCTAATGGGCTGGGCCTCGTCCCAACTATATTCAGATAATGCAAAAAAAAAATCTTTCGGTCCGACCGAGCTGATCGGGCCAAAACAGGACCGGACCGAACCTCTTTCGGGCCTCTTTTTCCAAACCGGACCGACTGTTATTTTTGGTCGGGCCTCCAATTTCGGTCCGGTGCGGGCCGGTCCACGAGCGGGCTTTTTGGACCGCTCGGTACGTCCAGGCTGAGTCAGGAGTCAGAACAAATAGACACGTAACCATTCATAATGATATGTGTGCATCCTAATTATGCAGAGGCCGAATATTACTCATAATGTTTTGTATCCACTTAATGCTACATTTTAAGTTAATAAAATTTCCCTTTATCAAAAAATGCACAACGGTATGAGGTTACCCATCAGCAGATAGTGTCCGGCAGTCCGGCAAAGGAGAAACAGTTGGTGTCCTCACACCAACGTGGTCATGCACGATCAATGGAGACGGCCGGTACAGGAGAAGCACTCCCTCCGGTGACTGCTGAGCAAGTCGTACTGCAACCTTCTCACATGGAGTTTCTCGACCGCGCTTTGTCGACGATTGCCACGGCTGTGCGCGCATCGCCGGCTGCCCCTAGCAGGCTAGCAGGTAGTCGTTGTCGGTCATACTGGACTCAAGATGGCAACGGGGATGAAACCCATCGGGTTTTGCTTTTCCAAACCCATCCCCACGAAAAAATCGTAATCCCGTCCCCGTCCCCATCACCGTGTGCGGGGCTAGTTTTCTGCCCGTCCCCTAAACCCATCGGGTTTCGGGAAACCTATGGGGAACCCACAATAAAATCAAAATATTTAAACAAACATAGTGGCGACAAAGAATAACATTTCAGCAGCAAAACAAGTACATTTCAGCAGCATAACTTGAGTAAATTTCAACAAAAAACAATAATAGATGGTTCAACAGCTATATAAGTTCTGAAATAGAACTTATAGTTCACAAATCACTTTAAAGTTGGAATCATCATGGCATCTTTCACATCTCCAAGCCTCCAAACGACCATCTTCAAATCCTCCAATGCCAAATCAAAGTGCCAAGTCCTAGGGAAAATCAAAATCCATTCAAGCTAAAGTTAAACATGAGAAAAATATGCAGATTAGTATATGAAATTTGCAAGTACCTGTACTTCACCTGCATTCCCTTTTGAATGTCTTGAAGACAACTCCAAAAGCATTGTCCTTATTCATTGTCAGCATCTATGAGAATCAAATAAGTAGTAATGAACATCTTATGAAACATTGCAACAAGATAATGATAAACTTTATGACGATATGTAAAGAAAGGCACACCTTTATATTTGTTTCTTATCCAATCTTGTGAACACATCAAGGCCTCTAAGATTTCAGGGGTAAGATGACTACAGTGGTAAAAAAATAATGTAATTTCGCGGGTATTGCCGGGTTTTGGGTTCGGGGAATACCGAAACGGGTGTAAACCCATGAAACGTGTCGGGTTGTATAATGTGCCCAACAACAGCCCCGCGGGGATGAAAAGATGCCCATCCCCATCCCCTAATAGGGTAAAAACCCACGGGGACGCGGGTTTCGGGGCCCCATTGCCATCTTGATGCTGGACGCAACCTCCTGGCCTTCTGCTGCTGCTGGCCATATGGTGCCGACTGGGTCATCGCCGTTGTTAGTGACGTTGCCTACACGTGGTCGCGTACCTGCTTGTTTTTCTGATTCCTCTCATTCCAATGGATGAGACTCTAGACATGAATTATCTTCTCCAAGCTTGCTTTTTTTCCCCTCTTGTATTTTTGTTAGCGAGCTATAAGTATGGTATTCCATGGATGGTATATGACAAGAGATGGGGAAAACAAGCAATGCTACAACCTCTTATATCATGAGCGCCTGAGTAAAGCATTGCATGCTGTAACATGCAAAGGAAAATGTTTTATGACGATTAATAATTCAATATAAGATTCCTTCTCTATCTACTATCATTGAAGGCATACCATAAGTTGATTTGTTGAGGGAATTTTCGAGTCGTGTATCAAACCGTGTGAATAGGACTGAACCCCCATGAAGTTCTGATGGTTGATGCCACATATATGTAGTTGGAGGTAATTAATATCAATTATTGTCGATCAAAGACACTTGCCACCTTTTTGGCAATATAAGAGCATCTCCAATAGATGATGTAAAATAGGACACCAAGTTGTGCTTCAAGAAAAATATGTATGTAAAAGTGTTTTTTTACATCACCAAAAACCTCCAACTTCAACGAATAATGCAAAATATGGCACTAGTGCTCCAATCACTGAAAATGTTAGCGCCCTATAGCGCCGCTAATAGCATGTTATAGCGTGTAGAGAATTATCTCTAAATAAATCAATGCACATTGTCTAGCTAATAGCACACTATAGCGTGCTATAGCACGCTAATAGTATAATTTAAAGGGCGGCCTATTTTGTATCGTGCACTATTTTTTCCTTGGCTCCAATAGATGATGTAAAAATAGTTCAACCACACAAAAAAAGTGCAAAGATACTGATGAAGCCATGTACCTACGGTAGGGACACGGACCCGTCCTAAAATGCCCTACCATAGGACATCCTTAAAGGAAGTCACCTTTAAGACAACTTGAAGGTATCCCACTCGACGAGTTGAAGACACTCGACTAAGAAGCTGTCACTCGACCAAGGAGCCAACCACTCGACTGCCAGAAGACCTCAAGTCACTCCGCAGGCAGACGGTCGGCTATTAAGTAGTCTTTATGATTATTATGACACTTTATTAGGGATGTTATCAGTAACGCCCACCTTAAATGTACCTTAAACCCTGCATTACTGAGGGCGGGAGAGGGCTGGCGAACTCTATATAAGCCACCCCCTCCTCAGTATCAAGGGTTCGCACCCCTGTCATTTTACACACGCATAATCCAGTCGACCGCCTCCGGGCACCGAGACGTAGGGCTGTTACTTCCTTAGAGAAGGGCCTGAACTCGTAAACCTTGCATGCTTACAACTTCCCAATAGCTAAGGTCTAGCCTCTCCATACACACCCCCCTACCTTACTGTCAAACTAGAACCACGACAGTTGGCACCCACCGTGGGGCATTAGTCTTAGTGCCTAATTGGAGAAGTTGCGATTTTTTCGATCCACTTGATCATGTTTTCCTTCGGAGCTTTGGCGGAGGGCCGCGAGATCCGTCTCGGCGGACTCACTTTCATCGCCGACGACTCCGCCTGGCTCCAGGAGGTGCCGCTTGACGTCGACGCGCTCCCCGTCCGCGGTGCGACGCACTTCCGCGCGTGCGTCCGTGGCGTCCTCCTGAGGCAGCCGTCGACCCCATGTCGGTCGACTCCCGTGTCATCTCCCCGTCCTGTCTCCCGCCAGCGCAAGCGCTCGGGTCGGTCGAGGCTCCAGCGGTGGATGAAGCATGCCGCGGCCCGCCAGTCGGCGACCCCGCAAGTCGCTGCAATCGAGCCTGACGAATCCCTCTGCGGCCTGTTCGATCTGTCGACTGGCTCCACGGAGACCGCTTCCGAGTGTGACAGCAGCGACCCTTTGGCGGAGGTTCTGGCGGTCGAGGGGACACGCAGTCCCCCTGGATTCCATCGCGCTGATGATAGCGCCGATAGGGGCGATCCGTCGCACCCTCACGACGAATACCTCCCCGAGCCTCTTACGTCTTTGCAGCGGGAGGAGCTTCGTCGCCGGAACATGGACGCGCTCTACACTCCTATTGTTGGAGAAACCCCCGAGGCCCGGGCCTTGGAGGACGCGCGCTTGGCTAATCTAGCCGAGCGCACTCGACTGGAGAATCTACAGCGAGCTCTCGACAAGCGGGCGCGTCAGCGGGCTCCCGAGTCCAGTCGACGCCAGCAGGCTCCCGAGTCCAGTCGACGCCTGCAAGCTCCCGAACCCAGTCGACGTCAGCTCTTTCCACCACTGCAGGTGTACCGAACTCCGGTTCAGAACCTGGCTGCCGCGGCCCGCATAGCGGAGTCGATCCAGCCCTCCCAGTCGGAGGCCGGCAGAGGATTGCTGCAGATCAGAGCACTGCTCCGAGCGGCGGGAAATCAGAATTCCGCCGTCTCTCAGTCGCGGGATAGGATCCACAGTCGATCCGTCGCAACGGAGACCGTCCAGTCGGCTCACAGCCCGATATCGCCCCCGAGGCGTGAGGGGCGTGGAGACCGGCACGATCAGTATAGGAGGAATGAACAATATGATCACCGACCCGACCGTGATGATGGGCGTCGGGTGCCGTCCCCTCCCCCGAGGAGTGGATCATATGCACCTCGACATCGAGTCGACAGGCGCCCCCATAACACTGGGCAGAGGATCCCAGTCGACCCCAGAGACCCAGGCTTTGACGCGAGATCCATCCTCGTTCAAGGTCTGGTGGACAGGAACAGGGCTCATCGAGAGGGCCACAACAAAGATACGCCCACCGGCAGCAGGACAGACGCCTCAGGGCCTGAATGTTTCAGTCGGGCCATCAGAGCTGCAGTGATCCCTCCCAACTTCCGGCTGGCGACTGGAATCAGCAAGTTCACCGGTGAGTCCAAGCCTGACACATGGCTCGAGGATTACCGAGTGGCTGTGCAGATTGGCGGCGGCAATGATGAGGTGGCCATGAAGCATTTACCCCTCATGTTGGAAGGCTCAGCTAGGGCGTGGCTGAATCAGTTGGCGCCCAGTAGCATTTACACTTGGGAGGATCTCTCCCGAGTGTTTATCACAACCTTCGAAGGGACGTGCAAGCGCCCTGCAGGCCTTACGGAGCTGCGGTCTTGCATACAGAAGCCGAACGAAACTCTGAGAGAATATATCCAGAGGTGGATCACACTTCACCACTCGGTCGAGAACGTGCCAGACCATCAAGCAGTTTGCGCTTTCAAGGAAGGCGTCAAGTACAGGGAGTTGAATCTGAAGTTTGGCCGGACCGGAGAGATGTCCCTTAATCGGATGATGGAGATTGCCACCAAATACACTAATGGAGAAGACGAGGACCGACTCCGAAGTGGCAAACTTAAGTCAGTCGCCCAAGAAACCGGAGGAAACTCCGGTCGGAAGCAGAAGCGGAAGGCCGAGCCAGCCGCCCTGGGGGAGGCCCTGGCTGTGGCCCAGGGAAATTTCAAGGGAAAGCCCAAGGGCACATGGAAGCCCAAGAAGGTTAAAGATCAGGATGAGAATGATGTTCTGGACCTGCCATGTCACATCCATACCAAGAAAGATGAAGAATGAAATTTTATTTTCCCAAAGCATACCACTCGACAGTGCCGGCTTCTGATTCAGCAGTTCCAGGGCAAGCAGCCCAAGGATAAGGAAAAGGAGCCAGACAGAGTTGAAGACAAGGAAGATAGTGACGATGGATACCCCCAAGTCAATTCCACCTTGATGATTTTTGCTGATCTCGAAAGCAAAAGTCGACTGAAAATCATTAACCGTGAGGTCAACATGGTTGCCCCGGCGACTCCCAGTTACTTGAAGTGGTCTCAGACTGCCATCACCTTCGACCAGTCCGATCACCCGACGCACATTGCCACCCCTGGGAGGCAAGCTTTGGTGGTCGACCCAGTTGTTGAAGGCACTCGACTGACCAAAGTCTTGATGGACGGCGGCAGTGGCCTGAACATACTGTACGCTGAAACCTTGAAAGGAATGGGCATTCCAATGTCCAGACTCAACACCAGTAACATGAGCTTCCATGGAGTCATTCCCGGGAAGAAAGCCGAGTCACTCGGCCAGATTGCTCTTGATGTGGTTTTAGGTGATTCAAAGAATTACCGCAAGGAAAAGTTAACGTTTGAAGTTGTGGACTTCCAGAGTGCTTATCACGCCATCTTGGGCAGGCCAGCTTACGCACGCTTCATGGCTCGACCATGCTACGTGTATCTTAAATTAAAGATGCCTGGCCCCAAAGGTGTGATCACTGTTACGGGCAACCGGAAGAAGGCAGAAGAATGTTTCCAGAAGGGATCAAAGATCGCCGACGCTCAGATGGCAGTAGTCGAGCTGAAAGAGTACCAAAAGACTGCCGACCCGAGTGAATTGCTGCGGGCTAAGAAGCCTGCCTCCGAGTCAGCTTTTCAGTTGGCTGGCGAAACGAAGACAGTCCACATTCACCCGACTGATCCCGACGCAGCTCCGACTCACATCTCGACGACGCTCGACTCCAAATAGGAAGAAGCGCTCATCCAGCTCCTCCGTGAGAACTGGGACATCTTCGCATGGAAACCCTCCGACATGCCTGGAGTTCCCAGGAGGCTGGCTGAGCACCGCCTGCGAGTCGACTCAAAGTTCAAACCCGTGAAGGAACATCTTCGGCGGTCCACCGTCCAGAAAAAGTAAGCCATTGGCGAGGAAGTGGCTCGGCTCTTAGCAGCTGAGTTCATCCGAGAGATCTACCACTCCGAGTGGCTCACCAATGTTGTCATGGTCCCCAAGAAGGACAAGTCACTCCGTATGTGCATTGATTTCAAGCATATCAATCGGGCCTGCCCGAAAGATCATTTTCCTCTCCCTCGCATCGACCAAATTGTCGACTCAACTGCGGGATGCGAGAGATTGTCCTTTCTGGATGCCTACTCCGGGTACCATCAGATCCGTCTGTATGGACCCGACGAAATCAAAACAGCTTTCATCACTCCATTCGGATGCTTCTGTTACGTCACCATGCCATTCGGCCTCAAGAACGCCGGAGCCACGTTCATGAGAATGATCCAGAAGTGTTTACTCACTCAAATCAGTCGGAATGTGGAGGCGTACATGGACGATATCGTAGTCAAGTCCCGGAAAGGTTCCGACCTGCGGGCTGACCTTGCTGAAACCTTCGCCAACCTCAGGAGGTACGATATCAAGCTCAATCCATCAAAATGCACTTTCGGAGTTCCAGGTGGCAAGCTACTCGGTTTTCTCATTTCCGAACGGGGAATCGACGCCAATCCTGAAAAAATTGGCACCATACTCCAGATGAAGCGTCCTGTACGTGTGCATGATGTCCAAAAACTTACAGGCTGCTTGGCCGCCTTAAGTCGATTCATTTCTCGACTCGGTGAAAAAGCGTTGCCTCTTTACCGACTGATGAAAAAGTCTGACAAGTTCGAGTGGACTCCAGAAGCTGATGCAGCGTTGGCAGAGCTCAAGGCTCTGCTCTCCACCCAGCCGGTGCTAGCTGCCCCAATCAGCAAAGAGCCTCTGCTGCTTTACATTGCAGCCACGGGACAAGTTGTCAGTACAGTACTTACGGTCGAGCGGGAAGAGGAAGGGAAGGCCTTCAAAGTTCAACGCCCTGTTTATTATGTGTCTGAAGTTTTGACCCCTTCAAAACAAAGATACCCCAACTACCAGAAGCTTGTATATGGGATTTACATGACCACGAAGAAGGTTGCACATTATTTCTCTGACCACTCCATTACAGTCGTCAGCGACGCCCCATTATCGGAGATCCTGCATAACAGAGATGCAACTGGTCGAGTGGCCAAGTGGGCGATTGAACTCCTTCCTTTAGACATCAAGTTTGAAGCAAAGAAAGCCATCAAGTCCCAAGCAATCGCGGATTTCATTGCCGAGTGGATTGAACAGCAACTTCCGACTCAAGTTCACTCGGAACACTGGACTATGTTCTTCGACGGATCCAAGATGCTGAATGGTTCGGGCGCGGGGGTAGTTTTGGTCTCCCCCCGAGGAGATAAGCTCAGATACGTTCTCCAGATTCACTTCGATTCCTCCAATAATGAAGCAGAGTATGAAGCAGTTTTGTATGGGTTACGCATGGCCATTTCGCTCGGCGTCCGTCGCCTCATGGTCTATGGCGACTCAGATTTGGTGGTTAATCAAGTGATGAAGGAGTGGGACATCAGGAGTCCGGCAATGACTGGATACTGCAATGCAATGCGGAAGCTAGAGAAGAGGTTCGAGGGGTTGGAACTCCACCACATCCCCCGACTGAAATACCAGGCAGCTGACGACTTGGCAAAGATAGGCTCCAAGAGAGAAGCCATTCCAAGCAACGTGTTCTTGGAACACATTCACTCGCCGTCAGTCCAAGAAGATCCTTTCACAGAAGAAGCCCCGCAGCCGAAAAGTGCCACGGATCCAACTGAAGTTGAAGTGCCTGCAGTAGTCGACCTAATCATGGAAGTCTTGGCAGTCACCCCTGACTGGACAATACCGTACATTGCATATATCCTGAGGAAAGAACTCCCGGAGGACGAGGAGGAGGCTCGACAGATCGTCTGCCGATCTAAGGCCTTCACGGTCATAAGGGGACAACTGTACAGAGAAAGTGCGACCGGAGTCGGCCAGAAATGCATAACGCCAGAAGAGGGTCAAATAATCCTCAACGATATCCACTCGGGAACCTGCGGTCACCATGCGTCCTCTTGGACCATTGTGGCTAAGGCATACCGAGCTGGATTTTATTGGCCAAGGGCAAATGAGATGGCGAAAGAGATAGTCGACAGGTGCGAGGGCTGCCAGTTCTACTCCAACATGTCACACAAGCCCGCGTCAGCCCTGAAAACCATTCCGCTCGTCTGGCCCTTTGCCGTCTGGGGATTGGACATGGTCGGCCCCCTAAGAATGGGCAGGAGCGGATTCACTCATGTGCTTGTGGCAGTCGACAAGTTTACCAAATGGATCGAAGCTAAGCCCATAAAGAGCCTCGATGCTGGCACCGCTATCAGTTTCATCAGAGGATTGACATTCAGATATGGAGTCCCGCACAGCATCATCACTGATAACGGGTCAAACTTCGATTCAGACGAGTTCAGAGCATTTTGCGCCTCTCAAGGCACACGAGTCGACTACGCCTCAGTCGCTCATCCCCAGCCGAATGGATAGGCTGAGAGAGCAAATGGTCTGATTCTCAAAGGGCTAAAACCTCGGCTGATGCACGATCTCAAGCACGCGGCAGGCGCTTGGGTCGACGAGCTTCCATCAGTGCTGTGGGGATTAAGGACCACCCCTAACCGGTCGACTGGAAGGACCCCATTCTTTCTGGTTTATGGAGCCGAAGCTGTCCTGCCAAGCGATCTCCTTCATAATGCGCCCCGAGTCGAACTTTACACCGAAGATGAAGCAGAGCAGGCCCGGCAAGACGCAGTCGACCTCTTGGAGGAAGAGAGGGAGATGGCAATGATCAGATCAACCATTTACCAGCAAGACTTGCGTCGATTCTACGCCCGGAATGTGAAGAGTCGAGCCTTTCAAGAAGGAGATTTGGTCCTCCGAGTGGATCAACAGAAACCTCACAAGCTCGCTCCCACTTGGGAAGGCCCCTTCATCATCACCAGAGTCCTCCACAACGGAGCATATCACCTTTACAATGTTGATCGACAAATCGACGAACCTCGAGCTTGGAACGCGGAGCTTCTCCGCCCCTTTTACACTTAAGTCCGCTCTCAAACCAGATGTAATAAGAAAAACTCCTGAAGATCATTTTTATCAGAAATAAGAGTGTTCCAATAATTGCTGTCACTGTTGTATGTATCCAAAATCCCCCAGTGGGTGACTTAGCTGCGAATCCGATTCGCCTAAGTTTGAAAAATCCTACCGAGTGGAGAGAAAACCTCCCACTCGGGGGCTTAGCTGCAGTTCAGCACTCGCCTAAGTTCTCCACGAAGAGACTTAGCTGCAGTCAGACACTCGACTAAGTTTGAAAAATCCTACCGAGTGGAGAGCAAACCTCCCACTCGGGGGCTTAGCTGTAGTTCAGCACTCGCCTAAGTTCTCCACGAAGAGACTTAGCTGCAGTCAGACACTCGCCTAAGTTTGAAAAATCCTACCGAGTGGAGAGCAAACCTCCCACTCAGGGGCTTAGCTGCAGTTCAGCACTCGCCTAAGTTCTCCACGAAGAGACTTAGCTGCAGTCAGACACTCGCCTAAGTTTGAAAAATCCTACAGAGTGGAGAGCAAACCTCCCACTCAGGGGCTTAGCTGCAGTTCAGCACTCGCCTAAGGTCTCCACGAAGAGACTTAGCTGCAGTCAGACACTCGCCTACGTTTGAAAAATTCTACCGAGTGGAGAGCGAACCTCCCACTCGGGGGCTTAGCTGCAGTTCAGCACTCGCCTAAGTTCTCCACGAAGAGACTTAGCTACAGTCAGACACTCGCCTAAGTTTGAAAAATCCTACCGAGTGGAGAGCAAACCTCCCACTCAGGGGCTTAGCTGCAGTTCAGCACTCACCTAAGTTCTCCACGAAGAGACTTAGCTGCAGTCAGACACTCGCCTAAGTTTGAAAAATCCTACCGAGTGGAGAGCAAACCTCCCACTCAGGGGCTTAGCTGCAGTTCAGCACTCGCCTAAGTTCTCCACGAAGAGACTTAGCTGCAGTCAGACACTCGCCTAAGTTTGAAAAATCCTACCGAGTGGAGAGCAAACCTCCCACTCAGGGGCTTAGCTGCAGTTCAGCACTCGCCTAAGGTCTCCACGAAGAGACTTAGCTGCAGTCAGACACTCGCCTACGTTTGAAAAATTCTACCGAGTGGAGAGCGAACCTCCCACTCGGGGGCTTAGCTGCAGTTCAGCACTCGCCTAAGTTCTCCACGAAGAGACTTAGCTGCAGTCAGACACTCGCCTAAGTTTGAAAAATCCTACCGAGTGGAGAGCAAACCTCCCACTCAGGGGCTTAGCTGCAGTTCAGCACTCGCCTAAGTTCTCCACGAAGAGACTTAGCTGCAGTCAGACACTCGCCTAAGTTTGAAAAATCCTACCGAGTGGAGAGCAAACCTCCCACTCAGGGGCTTAGCTGCAGTTCAGCACTCGCCTAAGTTCTCCACGAAGAGACTTAGCTGCAGTCAGACACTCGCCTAAGTTTGAAAAATCCTACCGAGTGGAGAGCAAACCTCCCACTCAGGGGCTTAGCTGCAGTTCAGAACTCGCCTAAGTTCTCCACGAAGAGACTTAGCTGCGGTCAGACACTCGCCTAAGTTTGAAAAATCCTACCGAGTGGAGAGCAAACCTCCCACTAGGGGGCTTAGCTGAAGTTCAGCACTCGCCTAAGTTCTCCACGAGGAGACTTAGCTGCAGTCAGATACTCGCCTAAGTTCGAAACCCACCTTTTCCCAAGAGCTCCGCCACAAATACAATGTACAACAACAGGGCGTGGGTCGACTGCCACCTTTTCCCAAGAGCTCCGCCACAAATACAATGTACAACAACAGGGTGAGGGTCGGCCATCAAGCCCCACACGACAGTTCCAGACCACGAAGACATTCAGCAAAAATTAGGTTCGGATAAAGCTTAAAAGGCCCTGGGCCCCGAATCAAAGTACTCGAGCCCGCAGCTCGGCAGAATTTAAACGATTACAAGTCCACTCGGCATTCCGAGGCTAATTTAAGGGAAGGCATAAAAGTTTTCTCACTCCTCAAGAGGAGGGCTGGCAGGAGCGACGAACTCATCCAGGTCGATTCCGTCCGCAATGCGAGTGGCTGCAGCAATGAAGGTCTCCATGAAGTCTTGGAAGCTGTGCCTCTTGGTATTGGCGACTTGGATGGCGGCCAGTTTTTCTTCTCGCGCCTCCTTGCAGTGGACGCGGACTAAGGATAGAGCCACGTCAGCGCCGCACCGGGCAGAGGACTTCTTCCACTCCTGCACTCGATCGGGGATTTTGTCAAGTCGAGCCATAAGAGACTCGGGATCGTTCTGGAGCGTGGACTCTGGCCAAAGTGTCGAGTCGATCCGCGACACGGCGACCTTCAGTCGAGCCAGGTAATCCACGGCACCGTCGATTCGAGATTCTAGTCGGAGCAGGTTCATGGCAGTATCATCTTTCACCGGAGAATTGATTGGGTCCAGACCCGTTTCGATCCGCCCGGTCTCCTCTTCGAAGTTCTGACAGAATTCTGCACACAAGACCTAAAGATAAGCCAACGATCGCAAGATTGGGTTGACACAAAAGTACAAAACAGTCAAAATTGGATGTGCACCTTCAAGTTTGATGTACAGCCTCTTGGCGAGGCTCCCCAAGTAGCTCTCCAGGTCGTCCCTCCTACGAGCGATGCCTTCCATCTCCTCGCCCAAGAGGAGGTTCTTCTTCTTCCAATTGGCAGTCAGCCTGTTGGCATCAGTCAGAGCGGTCTGCAACCTGGTGTTCTCCTTTTCCAGCTGGTCGACCGAAGCCAGCTTCTGTTCGGCCAGAGCCGTCTTGTCGTCAGCCTCCTTGCGGGCAGCAGCCAGGTCCTGGTCCTTCCTCGCCAAAGCTTTTTCCAATTCTCCTACAAAGAAATGGCGATCGAATTAGAAACAACAGAGGAATGCTCAAGCCTGGAAAAAAAATCAGTCGACAAAGTCACTTTACCTGCGGCGCCCTCCCTGACCTTCTGCAGCTCCGTCCTGGCCAGCTCTAGATCAAGATCCAGTTGAATCTTCTGTTTCTCCAGTTCAGCATAGCGAGCGGCAAGTTCGCAGGATTTCTGCAAAAAAAAACAGTCGACAGACGTTCGAGATAAGTTGCTTCCGAGTAACTAAGGAATAAGGGTGACGTTTCTAAGACCACAGCCGAATCAAAAACATTCGACAGTAGTCTCGGGGACTACACCCAGTGGGTGCACTCAGCGTGCCCCCACTGGTTCGACCCAAAAAAAACCCCCGACTGCCCGCAGTCGACAGGACACGGTCCCACTCGACCTGGCCAGACCAAACCGAGTGAAGAAATACAGATTCAGAAACACAATATAAAGACTACAGTCGACTGCCAGCAGTCCACCGTAGTCTCGGGGACTACACCCAGTGGGTGCACTCAGCGTGCCCCCACTAGTCCAAGAAAGAGAAAACACACCCAGTGGGTGTACAGATACAGATACAAAGATCTTCAAGGAAAAGAAAGAGGGAGAAAGACTCTTCAAACAATCAAGTGTTGAGTCGACTAACCCGGACGTTGCTCTGAAGAGCCGAGCTCGCGTCATAGGCGGCTTGGCTGGCCTCCCGAGCCACCTTCACCTGTTCCATCATGACCCCTGCCTGGTGTATGGCCTCCTTTGCAGCGGCCACTTCGTCTTCAGGGACAGAGTACGCGACAAAGAGCGAAGTAGGGTTGGCAGTCGACGCCGAGGGCTGCGCACTCGACAAGGGATCGGCAAAGGTCACAGAAGCCCGAGCGGGCTCGCCATCGCCCCGAGCCGCGGCCTCAGGTGCCGGAGTGGACCGTGGGGTCTTGACAGCCGACGCCTTCTTTGTCCTCTTCACCCTCAGCGGCTCGTTGTCATCATCGTCCGGGAGGTCAATAACATGAACAGGGGCTGCAAGAGAAACACTCAATCGACCAGAACTACAAGGGCCAGGCGACTCAAAGCAAAATGTCATTAATCATACCGGGGTTGGAGGTAACAGCGTCCTCCATCTCTTGGTCGTCGTTCCTGGCGGAAACCTCAGAAGTGGCACCGCTGCAAAATCTCAAAAGTCAGCCAGCCGGCAGGGTGAATCGACCAAGGATCCGTCCACAGTCGACAAAGGAAAGCAAAGTTTCTATCATTTACCCGGAAATGGTAGGAACAGCTATCTTCATCTTTGGCAGGACTTTGGGCGGCTTGGATGGCTTCGCTCGTGGGTGCTTGGGAGCCTTCTCAGTCGGCGGAGGAGGAGAACTCCGAGGGCGCTTCGACGTCTGCCCAGCAGGTGCGGCGGTCTTGCCACGCCCCCGCGCTGGGTCGTGTATGAGCTTGGATCGCCCCTCCGGGCGGGGGGGGGGGGGGGGGTTCAGCCTCCTCCTCCTCCTCCTCGCTGGAGAAGACGTCGTCGTCTCCCTCCCCTTCGCCGTCAGACTCCCACTCGCCTTGGTCATCCCCGCTCTCGCCTCCACTCGCCTCACCTTCCTCAGTCGACCCCTGCGCCCCGTTGGGCGTCGAGTACATCTCGGTGGTCGCCTAGGAACAACGGACAAGACAAAAGTCAGTCGACTCGCTCAAAGAAGACCAATGCAGAAAACGAAGATTCCAGTCGGAAACATAAAGACGCACCTGGTCGACCTCATACGAGTTGTCGAGTGGAATGACCCTCCTAGCTCCTCGGGGGTTGTCCTTGTTCCCCGTGATGCTTGACAGCCACCCCTCCAACATCTCGTCGGTGACCTCCTCCGGGTGGATCCGAGTGGTGTCCTCGAGGCCGGAGTACAGCCACATCGGGTGGTCCCGAGCCTGGAGTGGTTGGATTCGCCTCTTGAGGAAGACTTCCAGCAGATCCATCCCCGTCACGCCCTCACGGACAAGTTCGACCACTCGACCCGCCAGTATCTTGACCTGGGCCTTTTCTTCGGGCGTCACCTTCAGGGAAGCAAGCTTTTGGGCTCGGTCGAGGGTGAAGGGTGGAAGTCCAGTCGACTGCCCTAGGGTCTCCTAATTCTGGCAGTAGAACCAAGTCGCCTGCCATCCTCGAACTGACTCTGGGAAGGTAATGGAGGGGAATCAGCTTTTACCCCTCGTCTGGATCGCCAAGCCCCCACACATCTGGATCACCTGTGTCCTCTCGTCACTCGACTTGGCCTTCTTAACCGACTGAGAGCGACAGGTGAAGATGTGCTTGAAAAGCCCCCAGTGTGGGCGGCACCCCAAGAACGCCTCACACATAGAAATAAAGGCGGCAAGATAGACTATGGAATTCGGAGTAAAGTGATGGAGCTGCGTCCCGAAGAAGTTCAGGAAGTTGCGGAAGAAAGAGTGGGGCGGCAGAGAGAACCCACGGTCAATATGAGTCGCCAGGAGGACGCACTCATCGTCGCGTGGCTGGGGCTCGATTTCTCCCCCTGGAAGACGCGCCGCCTTGTGGGGAATGGCTCCTCCCTCGACCAGGTCGTCGAGGTCCTCCTGACGGAGTACCGAGGGCATCCAGTCGCCCTGGATCCACCCCTTGGACAGGGCCGTCCGAGAGGAAGAACCCCCGTGCGCAGACTTCTTTCCCTTCCCCGCCGCCGCCGCCTTCTTCGCGCGCTCCAGAGCGGTCGTCTTACCCTTCACCATCGTCGCCGGCGAGGTCTCGAGCTGGTTTTGTGGTGGCAGGGGCGAGAGTGAAAGAAGCAGAGGAGGCGACGAAGAAACAGAGAAGGAAGAGGAAGAGATGATCACGCGTACTGACGAAAGGCTCCGGGCCAACTACTTATAAGGGGCCGTTCCCGAGTGGCTGGCAGGTAGGCTCGAGCTATCCAGTCAAATCCCGTGGCAGGCACGCGCGCTGTACGTGGCGAAAAAGGCGGCGCGGGGATCGAGGAGCCTTCGCACTGTCGCTCCCGATTACTACGGTCGCCCCCGTTCCGCGCGCTTCCCAAAAAATCCGAATCCCGCAATCTCCGCCGGCTCCAGAACAACTTGACGCAACGGAAATCCCGCGCACGCCGGTGCTCGATGCCTCACAGGTAAAGAAATCCATTCGACGAAAGACCTGGAACGGATCAAGGCGACTGAAAGAGGTTAAGGACGTCATCCGCGACAAGTCGACCCAGAACGAAGCACCCATAATGACCCGAAGGGTCGGTTGGAAAGGTCCCTAACCCCTTTTCTCACTCCAGCCTCAATCCATTCGGGGGCTAATGATGAAGCCATGTACCTACGGTAGGGACACGGACCCGTCCTAAAATGCCCTACCATAGGACATCCTTAGAGGAAGTCACCTTTAAGACAACTTGAAGGTATCCCACTCGACGAGTTGAAGACACTCGACTAAGAAGCTGTCACTCGACCAAGGAGCCAACCACTCGACTGCCAGAAGACCTCAAGTCACTCCGCAGGCAGACGGTCGGCTATTAAGTAGTCTTTATGATTATTATGACACTTTATTAGGGACGTTATCAGTAACGCCCACCTTAAATGTACCTTAAACCCTGCATTACTGAGGGCGGGAGAGGGCTGGCGAACTCTATATAAGCCACCCCCCTCCTCAGTATCAAGGGTTCGCACCCCTGTCATTTTACACACGCATAATCCAGTCGACCGCCTCCGGGCACCGAGACGTAGGGCTGTTACTTCCTCAGAGAAGGGCCTGAACTCGTAAACCTTGCGTGCTTACAACTTCCCAATAGCTAAGGTCTAGCCTCTCCATACACACCCCCTACCTTACTGTCAGACTTAGAACCACCACAGATACCAAGTTCATTTCAAACATAAACATAGTTCATCGTACGAACATTTCAACGACGACTTCATACCAGATCAAGTGAAGCCAGAGATACATGAAGCCTTGGCTTTCAACAAGGCACTTGTGCTTGCTTCAGACCTAAACCTTAGAAGGATTCAGGTGTCTACTGATTGTTTGGCAACTGTTCAACACCTAAAGATGCAATACATGCATGGAAACAAGAGCTGATGCAGTTGAGGATATTAAGGTGAAAATGAGAGAGTTCGAAGATTGTCTTACTAATCATGAGAAAAGGGAGAAGAACTGGGAAGCTCGTAGTCTAGGCTATTCCCTGTAGACGTATAGCCAGACATGTAGTGCTTTCAAGTGTTACAGAACGAAGATAGTAGAATACTATCTATTCATGGTAAGGTTTCTCATATCCATTCACAGGACTCGTATGTAAACTGTGCAAAACTTGACCAATTGCACCATCAAACATGAGTCGCCATATTCTCTAGGAAGAGTAAAGAAATAACTTTTTCATGTGATTGCATAACATAACTAAAAGAGCTTGATAATCCTCTCAGCTGCAGCTACATTATGTTATCCTCTAGGGGGAGCACACATTCGTGGGGGAAATCAACCTGGACGCACACACAGAGATCCAAAAGAACTGTAAATATAATAGTATAATACCCATACAACATGAATACATAGGACCATGGGTATCAGCTTTGCAAAAAATAAATAAATAGAGGTGGTACTCAATCCCATCCAACCAAATTCATAGAGATGATTCAACGTAGTAAGAGCACCTTACCTGCTCTAAGTCTGCTAATTCAGATGAAAGCTGCAATATGGGGTAACCGGATAAGACTAGCTAACTTCAGATCGAGAACATATAGATGTAGAAAAAACAAACAACAACAACAACAAAATTCTAATTAATGGTACAATGCAGGAATGTATCAACTAATCATATGTAGCTGTGATATTGCAAACGTGCATGCATGAGATGCACCATACTCACTTGATGTTGAGATTGTCTAGAACAGAGCATGTATGGTACATCTAATGACTTTGACCGGATCTGGGACTCTGGGTCAATGCAGCATGTTCCAGCGCAACAACGGCAGGCCCATAGTCGTTCCCGAGGATCTGCATGGAGCTAAACGTCATCATTCAGTAGGGATAGAGTGATGGGCGGGTGGCGAATGAGGCCGTCGAGGGTAGAAGGTGAAGTTGGGATCTAGACCATCAGAGTTGGATTCATGACCGGGGAGGAGAGAGGACATTAGATGCCAAGACTTTTGTAGTGTGGGAGAGATAATGAGGGGTCGACTAATCATGAATGTTGTGGTGCACGCTTCTGTTTCATGTGCAGTGTGGCCGGGAGAGCATGCAGTCGTCAAGGTGGAATGGTGGATTTGTGGAAGGGGTAGTGGAGACGGTTATAGAGGAAGGGAGTACATGACAAATAAGTTAGAGTTAATCCACATTTGTGGTTCAGTGGAAAGGCTAGCAGTGGTGTCTGGCCAGGGGAGCGTTGGTTGTGTCGACCAAAAGGTCAGGGGTGGCGGTTGGCCACTGCAGCCTAGGGGTTAGCAGCTGCGACCGGCAGTGGGATAATCCGTCGTGGCAGCAGAAGGGGAACGACGGCTACTGGCCAGGGGAGTTTGGGTCGTCGCACCGAAATGGTAGTGGCGGCGGCTCCCTAGGAAGCACAGGTAGTGTTGGCCAGAACGTACGCCATGGTGAAAATAAACTCCAAGCAATGTCGATTGACTTTTTTTTTTGAGAAGAGCAATGTCGATTGACATGAGCTATTTTCCCTCATGGGCTTGGAGCATCAAAAACGGCATTTGCTCCCACCACCAAACTGATGCAGCTAGCTGAGCCCATTTCTGAACCAAAGCGGCCACCTAATGACCTAAAGAGCCCAAAACTTTCCTTCGATAGACCATGTCAAGACATTGGGTTCGTGCACGGTGTTGTCCTGGCATTGTGAATCGGGGATGTGGTGAGAGTTTAATGCGCGGGATGGTGCGAGGAAATTCAAAAAAAAAAAGCGATGACATGGCAGGCTGTGCAAGCATGAGAAGAGTTAAGTGGGGAAGCTTTTTTAGATGTGGGGCCATTTGATGATTTGGATATGTTGCATGCTTAGATAAATATGTTAGTGGGGTGGTTCTCTTATAGGTATATATGATAGGTTAGTTGGGTGGTTCTCTTAGGTATATAGAATTTGTTTACAGAGGTAGTAGCACAATTTGATGTCCTATTTTACATCATCTATTGGAAAGATGCTCTTATATCTGTTATTCTTAAATCATATCCCCACTAAACCTAATTCTCTCAACATGCGGCTTTTCACTTCGTCAAGTGTGCTATGTCAGCATCCACTAACATTATTTTGCAATGGCATGCAAACCATATGCATACTCTTTGTTCACACATACTCCAAGTATGAAACATTTCTTCATTAAAATAGTAGCTTTGGATTAAGATCATTTTCTTCATACATAATACATCTGAAAATAATCTTTACAATCCCGCTGCAATGCGCGGGTAATCACCTGGTTGTCCAAAAAGGTGGGGAGTTTCTTTGATGGACAATATATGATATTAATTACCTCCAACTACATACATGCGGCATCATCGATGAGAGCATCATGGGGGTGCAGTTCCATTCACACGGTTTGATACATGACTCGTAAATTCCCTCAGCAAATGAACTTATGATATGCCTTCAATGATAGTAGATAGAACGTTTTCCTTTGCATGTTAGAGCATGCAATGCTGACTCAAACGCTCATGATATAAGAGGTTGTGGCATTGCTTGTTTTCAACATCTCTTCTCATACCATCCATGCAATACCATAGCTAGCTAACATAAATACAAGAGAGAGAAACCAAGCTTGAAGAAGATAATTCATGTCTAGAGTCTCATCCATTGGAATGAGAGGAATCAGAAACACAAGAAGGTACACGACCGCGTGCAGGTGACGTCGCTCACACCAACGACGATCCTATCAGCACCATATGACCAGCAGTAGCAGCAGGCCAGGAGGTTGCGTCCAACATGGCCGACAATGACTACCCCCTAGGGGCAGCCGGGGATGTGCGCACAACCGTCGCAACCGACGATAAAGCGCGATCGAGACACTTCATGGGAGCAGGCTATTGTATGACTTGCGCCACTCACCGAAGGGATTCTCCTGTACGGCTGCTCCACCCATCATGGATGACCATGTTGGTCCGAAGTCAGGGTGGACGGCGGTCCGGGCCGGTCCGGGCCCTGACCGAGCCGTCGTTTGGACCGGCCGCCGGCGGACCGAACCGGACCGGACCGAGCAGCGCGGCGGTCCCCTTTTCTGGCACCGGACCGGTGGCGGAAAAGCTCGGGCCAGACCGAAGGACCGACCATGTGGGCAGCCGCGGCGGCATGAGACGACTCTAGGCGCTAATCGGAGGAAGAACAGAAAGGAAAGGGAGGGTGGCTCACGGTGAACTCCATGGAGGGGTCGGGGAGGCTGAGGAAGCATCGACGGCGACGTAATCGACGACGAACGACGGCGGCAGGAGTTGGGGAAGGAGGACGATGGCGACGGCTTCCGTGCGAATCCGGCCGATTCATTGCGTGGGAGAGGAGATCTCATGGTTGCGGAGCCCCTGGACATGGTGGTAAGTCGCAGGTAGGCCGGTGGCCGCGACGGCAAGAGGCTGTGCGCTGCACGGCGGCGGCGGCGGCGGCGCAGGTGTGTGTGTACGTGCATTTTTTTTGAGCGAAACGTCGCCTGGGGCTGCCGGCCATGACCTGCTGTTGCTGGCTGTGCACATGCACGTGGCCGTTGCTGGCCGTGCTGCCCGTGGCCTGCTGCCGCCGGCCATGCCGTCGCGGCGGCTGTTGCGTGGTGGAGGAGGACGGCCACGTCAGGTGAGCGTTTGAGTGAGGTGTGTGTGCGTGGGATGGATTAGGTCATACCAGGAACGCCTAATGGGCTGGGCCTCGTCCCAACTATATTCAGATAATGCAAAAAAAAAAAATCTTTCGGTCCGACCGAGCTGACCGGGCCAAAACAGGACCGGACCGAACCTCTTTCGGGCCTCTTTTTCCAAACCGGACCGACTGTTATTTTTGGTCGGGCCTCCAATTTCGGTCCGGTGCGGGCCGGTCCACGAGCGGGCTTTTTGGACCGCTCGGTACGTCCAGGCTGAGTCCGAAGACACAAATTGTAACTCCTTTGCGGGACTGCCGGACACTACTCTGCCGATGGATAACCACAGACCGTTGTGCCTCGTTACGTGTCTATTTTGTCCCGACTCCTGCTAGATATGTACTACTCCCTCCATCCCATAATGTAAGACGTTTTTAAACACTAGTGTACCTGATTCAGTGCAACTTCTCCCACCGCACGATTATGTGAGCAGCCCTCGACCGAGGCATCGATGGTCGTGTCCTCTTCTCTAGCACTTGGCATGAGTGCGCCGGCGGGACTGTCGCAGCCCACGGGCAGCTTCGAGGCCAGACCTCCACATCGACAATGGCCCAGTAAACGTCCACCGAAGTGAAGGGCCCGAACTGTAGTGAACTGCTGGCTCCGACCAGATGAGGGGCTGAGGCCTTTGTATTGTGAGGAGCAATGGGGGTGGACTCAATCAGAGATGAACCTAGTGCCTTGTTCCTCTTTCCTGTCTATCTCTTCCTCTCTTTCTCTCTAAACTGATACTCCAATTCATCTTGAGTCTGATAGTAATCGCTCCTAAATCCTATTTGATGAGTTACCATTAGGTTTGGTTCATGAAAATTAGCATCTAGAGCCTCTCGATTCCCATGCCTTCTCCTTTTCTCGCTTGGTTTGTAATAACAACTCATCTCATGCACATTTAACCAGATCATTTCGAAGGAACCCGCATTAGCTGCAACTGGACACTTTGAGATGCTGGGCAAGAACTAGAAGTGGCGCGGAGATTCTTCGTAGGAAAAGAAATGTGCATGCTTGCGGGTAACTGGTTGGACTTTGTATGCGACTACCAAGTGCAGGCGGGCGACATCAGCATCTTGGTACCAGCAAAGGGTGGGGAAAGGTCCACATTCATGGTCCATACAGTCCGTGCAGAAGCTACTCATCGTACGGGTGTTAAAAGGGTTCACACAAGCCAGGATTCTCAAGTTGGTGGGGAAGGAATGGCACATACAGATGTCATTTAGGAATGGCAAATGACGGATGCTTGTTATTGGTTAGAATCAAGCATGTCCACGGCAATGGTCTTTGTTTTGGGGACATGTACCATGGTTGTTCATATCATTTTCAGAGATCAGCTCTTTCTGTTGGTACTACCATGCATAGTTGTCTTTGGGGCGTTTTGTACTCTGAAATCAAGCAATGACTATCTCTCTGAGGGCATATCTAGCAAATCCCCTAAAATTTAGAGGAGCAAACGATCGAGTATGCTTTAGAGGAGTACTTTTGCTCCACTGAAAAATGGTCGTTTCTAACCAATCTTCTAAATTTAGCGGAGTAAATTTTTGTTTGGGTCATATATTTCGAACACTTACTGTGTGGTGCAGCGACGATGGTGACCACGGCAGCAACATCAGAGAGCACGTCGGACACGCCTGTCGCAGTGGGTCACATGGGCCGTCGTCGCTGTCGGTGCATGCAGCACCCCACCCCACCCCAACTAACAACTGTCCAAGATTTTATGCCATGTCACTCTTTTCACGGCCATTAAGCCCCCTCCAACGATCGGCCTCCCAAAATTTACGTACAGTACAGGCTTTATGCTATGGTAATTTTTTTACGGCCATTAGATTTAAAAAATCAGTACTACAACATGGCCCAAAGCCCAACAGACACGAGAGTTATAAATGGCTAATTGCTGCACGATCGTCTTCACCTATACAGTTACGTGATCGCGGCCGAACTTATAAGTCGAAAAGGAGATGAAAATTCCTTAGTAAGCGGCCCCCGCGCCGCGTCGTCCGCTTCGGGCGACTCGGCCGGCGACTAGGGTTTCCCCGTCGCGCCGCCGCTCCCTCACCCTCCCTCCCTCGCCGCCACCTGAGAAAGCCGCCGGATCCGCTCGCGCGGCCGCCCGTGATGGTGGCGGCGAGGCCTCGGCCGCTCCTTTCCTCAAAGAGGACCTTGGATCTGGGGCGGCGGCCCTTCTTGGCGAGGCGGCGGCGCCTTTCGGCCGGCGTCGTTCGCGGGGTGCTCTGGCCGGCGGCCTCGACCACGCGGGTGGTGAGACGACGGCGGGTGGCGGCGGAGGTCTTCCCCTCCTCGTCAAATCTGAGGGTGGCTCCTTTCCCCTGTCTCCCTCGTCCCCGCCACTTCTCGCCAGCCTCCTCCCGAGCGCCGGTATGATGTGGGTGGGTGTTCAGTGGTCTGGTTTTGGGTCGCGGGAAACCGTTGGCCGGCTTGGCCGGCCTGGCAGCATCGACGTCCCTAACGCCGTCTTCTCCTTGGAGGTGCTGCAGAGGTCGTTCCCCTTTCCACCCCTGTTCCTCCTCCCGGGTGAAAGTCCAAAATCCGGCTTGGATTGGGCGGCGACGGCGCGCTATGCGTCGTGTCTTCCTTGGGGGCGCCGCCTGGGGAGGGTTGCGCTCAGGTGAGTGGTTCAAGGTCGGAGCTTGGGTGGCTTGGGTGGTCCGGTGAGGGCGGTGTCACGAGGTTCTCCTCATTGGCCTGCCGGTTTACTTGATGCCTCTGCTGCCTTTCTTCAGTAGCTGCACCTGGTGGTTTTCCTGCAGCTCTCCGGCGTTCTAGGTTGTGGCGATGCGGCAGTCGCGGAGTGCTCGAATGTTCAAGTGGTGGTGTGCTGCGGCTGCTCCAGGTCCCGAAGCTAGCACGTCCCCTGCTCTAGGGTGAGCGTCTCTCAAGTCCGCCGGGTACGGTGCCTTGCGAGCCATGGCGAGAGGGAATGGTCCCTCTGCGGCAAGAGAGACGGCGGATGTGTGATGTCTTTCTACTTGGGCGTTGGTCGGACTCACTTGCCACACTCTGTTGCAAGCAGATCCTCGTCGTGCTCGTGTGTGCCTCACCCCTAGATGGTTGTTTGGCTGTAGTCTTCGGCTAGGACAAGCTTCGAACTTTGTTTTCTTGTATTTTTTTTGAGCTTGTGCGACCCGTTGAGTTGTAAGCCTCCTAAAGTGTCCCCTTATATCGTTTGGTCGTGGGGTTTGTGTGTGTTTGTATTTTCTGACCGGTTGATGGCTTTGTTAATTTAAAGCCGGGCTCTTCGCAAGCCTTCGTTATAAAAAAAAACGTGATCGTGGCATGAGCGGCTGAGCCCTAGAGGATTCGATCCTAATATCTCCGCTGCCACTCGATTCCTACAATCAGCCAGCGTTCGGAAGCGGTTACCGGTGGCGAACGTTGCGTTTCCTTCTCCAGCGTCAAAACAAGGGCAAGCCATGATGCCGCGATGACTGCCGCTGTCCGCTGATCACCCTAAGCCTGTGCCATGCTCCAAGGAACTCACCACTAGATTGATTCGAAAGGTATGTTTATACCTATATTAATTCATTATCGGCTGCTCTCATCTAATACAGTAGTGTGTAGTAATCCTGTGGTTAGTAGCAGTTGTTGTGTTTACTACAGTAGATGATATAAATCTAATTAATTCAGTTTTCTAGATTTTATCTATACTTCCTAGATAAAAATATGAACAAAGAACCTTTTTCCAAGTCACTTGCTTCAAAGCAGTTCTTTGGATTAATCGTATATATAATCCGATTGTGTAGGTAAGAGTAAATTACACAAAACCACCAGTTTGAAGGTTAGGTTTGCGAAAAACACTACAATACATTTTTTTTGCAGAAAACACCATGTCTTTAGTAATCCTTTTTTACAAAAACCATTGATCAACGGATCTTGCTCTGTTAAGTAAGATTATGACAGATGGGCCCTGTTTTTCACTAACATGGCACAACGTTTTACTAAAGACAGCGCTAGATGGGTAAAAAAACAAAAACACCCGCAAGTTTTCCCCCCCTGTGTTGTCCAGTCCCTTGCCCTGTCCTGCCATCACGCGCCAGAGGAGAGGAGCTCCCCATGCGCCAGCAGCCGCCGTGCTCATTCTCGATGACGCTGGTCACCACCATGCGCCAGCCGCCGCCGTGCTCACCTCCCTGCCCTACCGTGCTCCCGCCTCTGTTGCACTACACCCGCCCGCCACCGCCCTGCCAGCCGCGCCGCCGCCGCCTCTGCTCGGCCGCGCCTCGCCGCCACCCGCACCTGCCGTCATGTCAGCCGCATCACCACCGCCCTGCTCCGCCCGCGCCCATCGCCGCCCTGCCGACCATGCCGCCGCCGCACTGCTCTGCCCGCCGCTGCCGCGCTCCGAGGAGGGAGATGGAGAGAGGAGGCTATGCTCCGCGTCCCCCGAGCGAAGGATCTGGCGGGAGAGATGGGGATCGAAGGAAGAGAAGGGAGTGGGGCGGTGGTCGTGGTGGGCTAATTGCATTTTTTATTTTTTATTCAGGGGTTTCTGTGTAAAAACAAAGGGCTAGTTTGTTAATTGAGAATAAAAGTGATCTGGCACGAAATGTTACGCCATGTATGTAAAAAAGGGCCTCAACTGTCATAAGCGTACTCAGTGAAGCCAAATTCGCTCATCAGTGGTTTTTACAAAAAGATTACTGAAGACATTGTGTTTTCTGTTAAAAAAAGTATTGTTGTGTTTTTCGCAAATCTAAGCTTCAAACTGGTGGTTTTCTGCAATTTATTCTGTTGGTAATCGTAGAGCTAAGTGCAAAAAGTGTTTCATACACCAATTAAGCGTGGATTTGATTATATACAATCTGAGTCCTAGAAGAGGCAGAACCGTAAACGCCCGACGGTAACAGCGACGAGAAGAAGCCAAGGCAAGGGTGCAGGGGAAGAAGCACGACGGGTTGGTCGTGTTGGTCTACATCAACCGTGAGCTATCTGCTTAGAAGTTTTATGTTCTTTCTACTTTGTTAGAGATATATTTGGTATTTAGAGATTGAACGGGATTAGATAGGAATTGTTTCCATCTTATCTTTAGGAGGCGTCTTGTCCTTCAAGTCTTGTACTTGATATATACTCGTCCTTGAGACTCAATAATACATCCAACGCATTACGCCAATTATCTTCTCTCTATCCTCTTACATTCTTTACAGGGCGAAGCTAGAAAAATTATGCATTGTGTTCATCTCAGTAAATCTAGGTTCTCAAAGTAAGAAATACATGGGCTTAGATGGGGCAGAAGAACATGGTTAGGTTGGTCACAATGGGGAGGAACTTAGGAGTAACATCACACACTCCAATACAACTTTGCTTATGTGGCACATATTTAATGAAGAGAGAGGTGCTTGTGGTAACTAGCTAAGTTACCGAAACATTACACACTCCAAGAAACAATGAGTCTATAACCTAATAAATACATCGTTGCATGACACTACATAGATGTTCCTACCCACTATGGAGGTAGTAACATAGTCTAGGGAAGTGTGTAAGTTACTAGCTTATGTTCTTGCCCATTGTGACCAGCCTTAGAGGGGGGAGGGGGGGTTACAAATGGGCCAATAGCTTGCTGTTTGGTCACTAAATGCTAACGGCGGGAGGGGGGGGGGGGTACATAACGTATACTCTCTCTGTCCGGAAGTGACTCAACTATTATTTAGATATGGATGTATCAACACACTATAATGTGTCTATGTATATTCATATTTAGATAAAACGTTGTCACTTATTTCTGGACGGAGGTATATAATCATTTTTTTTAAATGAGGCTAATTTTTTGTCATTTTCATTAATAAAGAAGTTAAGAGTTTACAACATCTAGGGAAGAACCCTAGGCAAATGAAAGTCTACTCTCCCGGCATTAAGGAGCTCAAATCTTTTGTCAGACAATGCCATGAATAGTATATAGCAAAAATACATTCTTGAAATATTATAGCATGAACAATCAAAGGATATGATTGGTCGGACTCAGTCATAATCTTGTACATTCACCATCGCTCTAGCCTGCTTATTACTCCCTCCGTAAAGAAATATAAGAATGTTTAGATCATTAAAGCAGTGATCTAAACACATTTCTTTACAGAGGGGAGTACTTTCTAGATCTTCACAGGGTACTGATGGATGGAATCAGCCCAGGGCGCGCCAAGAGTGGTGTCGTCGCTGGGCGACCTCATGCACTCCCACACGGCGCTGTTGCACTTGAAGCCAGAGCCGAAGCCGACCATCCACACGCGGTCACCCTTCCGCATCCGTCCCTTGGCCTCGATGTACGCCAGCTCGTACCACAGCGAGCTGCTGGACGTGTTCCCGAACCGGTGAAGCGTCATCCGCGATGGCTCCACGTTCTCATCCGACAGGCACAGGCTGGTCTGCACAGCATCGATCACTGCCCGGCCGCCGGAATGGACGCAGAAGTGCTCGAAGGCCGTGCGGAAATCAGGCATGTACAGCTTGATCCTCCTGCCCAGCGCCTTCCGGGCGACGAAGGAGAGCGCAAAGAGCAGCTTCTCGGACGGCGGGAGGACGACGGACCCTAGCGCCGCGATGTTGGCCTTGAGCGTTTCTCCGGCGACGGGCACGAGGTCCTTGGACAGGTATATCCCCGTCTCTCCATGCTCGTCCTCCTTGAGCGACGCGCACAGGTAGGCTCTGTCCTTGGCGGCGGTGAGCGTTCGCACGATGTGCATTAGCCGGAGCCGGGACTTGGCCTTGGACGTGGACAGTAGCACCGCCGCCGCGCCCATCCGGAAGAGCGCACCTGGCAGCAGCATCGTCCGGTCCGGTCCGGTGTAGTATATGAAGGAGGTGATCTCCATGGACACCACGAGGGCGTGCGCGCCCCGCGGCGCCGCCTGCAGGAGGCTCCTCGCCACATCGAGGGAGATCACCCCAGCGCTGCACCCCATCCCGGACATGTTCACATTCCGGATGTCTCCTCGGAGCTTGTACTTGTTCACGATGATGTCGGTGAAGCTCGGCGTCGGGGTGAAGCCGCTGCAGTTGGTGACGAGTATGTCGATCGCTTCGGGGCTTATGCCCGTCTTGGCGAGCAGGTCGTCGACGGTGGCGAAGATGATCTGCTCCGCCTCGTCGCGGCTTTCGCTCAGGCAGCAGCGCGGCGGGATGTGGTGCAGCGAAGGGTGGAGGTAGGTCTGGTCGCCCAGGCCCGAGCGCTGCAGCATGCGCGTCATGAAACGGAAGGTGCCGTCGTCGATGTACGGCGACAGACGGGCGCTCTCGATGAAGGAGCCTATGGATACGCGGCAATTGGATTTGGGCCGGCAGCAGGCGTAGTCCACGAGGTACACGCTACGAGGGCGGCACATGAAGTAGAGGGTGGCTATGGCGAACGGTAGGAAGATGGCGAGGAAGACATGGACCTGCCGCAGCCCATGGAGCTGGGAGAGCAGCTCGTCGGGGCCGAGTTGCGCGGCTTTGCGGAGAACGACGACGGCTGTGACTGGTGCCACGACGACGATGAGGAAGTTGTTCACGACCAGCTGGTAGAGGGGTTTGAGGTGCTTGCTCACCATGTTGCTGAGGTGCGCGGGCAGTGGAGGACTGGTTGTTTTTAGGCGTTGGCTGGTTCATGTTTTGAGGTGACCGATTGAACTTAGGCCATTTAAAAAAGCACTCGGTCGTCCCCATGCAACTGTTTTGGGTCGTGCTATTTGCGCTGGCAGCCGACACAGCATTTACAGCGTCATGGAGAAAATATTCTGATCCAAAAGCACTGTGCTACTCCAATTGTCATGGTCCACTTAGAAATAAATGAAGCACATGATGCACTCTTTCAAAATATTCCATCTTGTAAGAGTTTCTTTTAACAACGTCCAGCTTTCAATGACTAAAAGCACTAGAGCGAGCCGAAGGCGCGTCATCGTCCTGGCCCTCCATCATCGGAGGCGGTGAAATCTTGTCGTAGTAGAATTTGTTGAAGTAGATAGATGGGAACTCGTCATGCTAAAACTTAAAGGATCAGCGCACCAACCGTCGCGAATGATGAGATCCGTTAATTGAAAGAGTCCCTCCTAGATGAAACTCGGAATATTAGTTCCTGTCACGATATTGTTTTCAACCTTTGCAAAGCACATTTATAGTGTGTCATGGTCGGTGGAAGACGGCGGCGGCGGCCTCTGAGAGTGTGTCGGACTGGTGTGTGCCCCAGACCAGGTATATGGCTTGGCTGGGGCATCCGGTTTTAAATGTTAGGCTTAGGTGCGAGGTCGGTTTGGTATTAGGCTCGGACTATCGGCACCCCTTCATCAAGTGGATAGAAGTAGCGACAGATGTTGTCAAGATGGTGGCTTCAGACTTACTGATGTACTACTTTGTAACATCTTCGTGAATAATTAATAAAGTGGTTACATGCATCGTCCAGATGCGGAGGCCGCAGGTCTTCCTCCTTTTCAAAAAAAAGGAAAATTTATAGTGTGTCGTCCATTCCATGACATATCAATCCATGGTGCACGGTTATGCCTGAGCTGTCGATGTATGTTGGAGATTAATTCCTAACTCCTAACAAAGCATGTGTAACCGTTAGTTAGTTGTTGGTATGTGATACTCCCTTCTATCCAAAATAAGTGTCATGTTGAGAGTCATTTTTCAAACATATGCCTTAGTTTAGGCAGAGCAGAAATCTTACACTGAATTGAATTAATGTCAAAGGCAATTTTATTTGCCTTTTCTGATTCCTCTCATTTCAATGGACAAGGCTCTAGACTTGAATAATCTTCAGCTTGCTTTCTCTCTTGTATTTCTGCTTCCTAGATTTTTGTATTATATGATGGGTATGGGAAGTCACAGAAAGAAAGCAATGCTACTGCATCTTATAACATGACTTCATGAGCTTTTGAGAAAATGTTCTGTGATATTAATTCAATGCAAGATTCCTGCTCTACCTACTATTGAAGATATATCCCAAGTTCTTGTTGGGATTTTTATTTTGTTTTTGAGATGTTGTTGGGAGAATTTACTAGTCCTCCACAAAAACTTTTTTTGGCTCATCTTTCTGGCAAAAGCCTCCAGATGACAAAAGAACCCAGATCCCATAAAGACCAGCATAACAGAGCTAGAAAATAAGAGATCTTGCAATATTCATCCTGCGAAACGAACAAAGTCTCAAGCTAGCCATTCGCGAGGTACACAAAGCTGGCACCAAACTTAGAAAATTTTGACTTCAGCGCCATTCAGGATGGATATATAGGAGTACGTGATCAGAGAAATGGCCATGGCTTGATTTCAGAGTACAAAACTACCCAAAGGCAACCATGGTGGTGCCAACAGGAAGAGCACACAGGTGAGAGCAGCCATCATTCTGCTCTGCTACAAACCAGAGCTGATCTCCCGAAATGAGATGGGATAACCATGGTACATGTTCCCAGAACACAGAGAGTTGACATGGACAGACTTGCTTCTAAACATTTAGGAGTGCATCGGTCGGTTGCCATTCCTAAACGACATCTGAATTTGTCATTCCTTCCCCACAAACTGTAGAATCATGGCTTGAGCGAACCCTTTTGGCACCTCTACGATTAGTCTCTTCTGCACGGACTATATGGACCATGAATGTGTACCTTTCCCCACCTTTTTGTCGGTACAAGGATGCGGATGTCGCCCGCTTGCACTTGGTTGTTGCATACAAACTTCAGCCGATTACCTACAAGCAGGCACATGTGTTATGAAGAATCTCGGACGCCACTTCTCACTCCTGCCCGGCATCTCAAGTGTGGTAGGCCATTTTTTCACGCGGAAAGTGAGTAGCTGCAGCTAATGCGGGGTCCTTTGAAATGATGTGTTTATATTTGGATAGGATGAGATGTCATTACAAACCAAACGAGAAAAGCAAAGTCAGGCTGAATGGAGAAGGCATGGTTTCAATTCTAAATCAAGATTTTTTTTATCCAATTGTTCACTAGGTTCATGGGAACTTGAAGATGACAAGATTTTCTCGAAGAAAACAGAAATGTACATCATATACCGCAACAAACAGTTCATATTGATAGCAGTAAGCTGCCCAATTCAACATACAAGAGCAAAAATTTAGCAGAAGATGACTAGGTAGTTGAACATCACACTTTCTCATGGTCGCCACAAATATAGTAGTTATTTTTTCTGAAAAGGGTGGATTTTTATGAACTCAAAATGAAGCATCAAGCGGATACAACACAATGAGTACACACCCTGCCCCTGCATAGCTAAGATGCACAAAACCAACATCAAACGCACTCACAGAAATAAACACGGCGGTCATACAAGACCAAAGATACTCCTCAGCAAGGAAAATAAAACCCTGAAGTAATCAAAACCACGATCGAAAAACTATAGCGACAACCATATCCGCACCAACCATATCTTCACAACACAACTACAATGAAGTTCTTCAACAACAACATCTTCAGGAAGGGAACAATGCCACTGGATCCAAGCGCCACCGGTTAGATTATAGGTTTTCACCCTGACGAACAAGTCTGAGCATATCTGAGCAATGCCTTCAACAAGGTAACGATGCAAAAAAACATTGTCATTGTCATGTCTAACCAACTTAGATCAGACCTAAGTTTTCACCCCAAAACTCAAGACTGAGTACTCAAGAAGCACCACTGTATTGAAGTCAATCGTGTCTTGCTCCACTACTTTTCCGCGATCCCAGCAGCTACATTCACTGGGCTAAAAAATCCCATTGTCCCCGCTGCCCAACCATACCATCCGCATCAAGTCATCGTCTATAGATTGTGTCTCATCATCAAAGGCAAACTAGTCAGAGCGAGAGCTACCAAAACCCACAATGAAGCCTTTCGGCTGCATCCCGCAACTTTTTACCAGTTTGAGCCGCCGGCAGCTACAACCAAATCTGGAGATTTTGGTCGCCACTGTAAGATTAGAAAAAAAGAACCCCTTCCAAATCCAAAACCCGACGGAGATGTTCGTTCCGACCACCAACGAGAAAAGGAGATCGAGTGAGCAGGCCCAGACCTCACGAGCAGCCGTCGCCAGGAGAGCCGCATGTGGCACAGTCACCGACGAAGCGCACCAACCCAACGGTAGTTAGGGTCAGAACCGGCCAACCGGAGGACGGCCAAGGTCTTCAATGGCGAGCGCCCAACTCCTGGAAGCCAACAAAGCTGCAACCCACCTAGCGGCGGCATGGAGGAACCCAACCTACCAGCGTCCGAGAGGGGTCGAGCAGGCCATGGGACGTCCAACCAGAGAGCATCGGAGATGTGAACTATGCCCCGTCCAGCGCTGCGCCAGGGAGGGTCGACCCCAGCCTCCGCCCGTCGGATCCACGAAGGGTCATAGTGGTGCCAGAGAGCTCGTCTGGCGTCGCCGGAGATGGCCGAACAAGATGATCAGCACCGCTTGAGGGAGGGAAGGGGTGGGTAGGGGTTGAAGAGGAACGGGAGAAGTGCCCCACCACCGCCTAACTGGCGGCAGCATCACCGGCGGCGGCGAGGGGAGGGTGGCCGGAGGCCGGACCAAGCGCTAGTGGCGGGAGGCGCCCCCCGTGTTGCGCAAGGTAGCTGACGCGCGGGCTTGGATGGGTTTGGTTCCTGACAAACACAGTGGTTTCAGGTTTAATTTTCTGGATAAGCTTGTTTACTCTCTCCATTTGTGCTCTAGATAGACAGCTCCTGAATATTACCGCATAATCAGCTTCTGGAGGTGTTGGATGATCATCTGACTCAGAAGATTCGTATTCTCTAGCACCGTCTTCTTCTATATGAAATTTCACGGGTAAAAAAATATATGTAATTCATGGTTTAGCGCATATGTGCATGTAAGTTGACAATATAACCTGATTTCTCAGATGAAGAAGGTGTCACAGCTACCTTTGCAGTATTCCTACAATGGCGAGCACTTCCCCTGCCACAGCTAGAAATTTAGTTCCTAATAATCGTGTCGGATCATGATGGAGGTCCTTGCAATGTGAAAATAGTTTGTACTTGTTTGTTCTGCATTACCTTGATTTGATCCCATATCAGTTCTTTTAGAAGGGGAATGATCAATGCTCGCTCTAGCAAACCCAAGGATTTCAGGTTGAGCTTCTTTTAGACATTCCTGTATTTTCTCCTAATGTACTTCTATCCGTTCCCACTGCCCTGGTAAGACTTGATCCTTCGAGAGAATGTGAGGACCGTCTTCTGCTACTTCTGTCTCAGCTACTGGATTATCAGTGCATGGTGTTCTATCACGGAACTGCATAACACTAACAAGAATAAGAATGAAAAAAAGATCAAACACTGTTAAAACATCGTATGCTGCAAACACAAACTGCAGAGTGAAGAAGGTGGAGAAAATAACACACATGAAGTATCCCAAATGTGACAAACTTGAAATGTCGACCATGTAGGTCAGCAATCGCCGCAAACTGAAAATCATCCTTAGAAATATGGCAGACTCTGGGCACCGAGTAGTTATTCAACGGAATACAATTCGCCCTATTGAGAGATCAAAGTGATCCATGTAAGCAATCTAGAAAAACTGAGACTGGAGAAGCAAGTTCCATACATATAAAACTGTAAACACTGTTGGCGAAAGAAAAGGTGGCACTCAAAAGGATGGCATGAATATTTAAACTATGTTTTTAGGAGGATAACCGCGGCCTCTGCATCGGGCAAGACACACAGCCATAAATTATTTATTATTCAAAATCCAATAGCGAACAAACTTGACAGAGAAAAGAAAAACCCGAGGCCACATACCTTGACACAGATGCCATGGTACAAGTGCAGCATATGGAAGCCGTGCTGCTAAGAATACTGTCTCTCAGCCTATACAACCAAAAGAACTAGTAAGTATTTCCGATTCCTCTCCTTCCAAATAACAGGACCCTAGACATGAACTATCTTCTCCTAGCATTGCTTTGTCTCTTGGTTGCATGCATCATTCAGATGCATAGGTCAGGATTGATCCTCCTTTTCAAGAAAAAGAGCTATGGTATTCCATGGATGGTATGAGAAGAGATGGGGGAAATAAGCAATGCAACAGCCTCTTATATCAGGAGCATTTGAGTAAGTGTTGCATGCTGTAACATGCAAAGGAAATGTTCCATGGCATTAATTCAATGCGTGATTCCTGCTCTATCTACTATCAACGAAGGCACATCATAACTTCATTTGGTGGGAGAATTTGCGAGTCATGTACCAAATGGTATGAATGGAACTGAAACCCAATGAAGCTCCATGGTACTACCATACAGTATTGACCAAAGACACTCCTCACCTTTTTGGACATTATAAGTAGAGAAGTGAAATATTGCAGGACACAACGAGAATCTAGCTTGTTCTTTGCTAAGAGCATCTCCAACAGCCGCCTAATGCGTGGCGCCCAAAAAAGGGTTTACAACGCGCAAGTAGTTTTTTTAGGGCGCTAGAAGACGTTTGCTCCAACAAGCGCTGTAAAATATGCTGCGCGCGCGAGTCCAGCGGTCCCATCTGCAGCAGCCCAGAGTTTGCAGCGCGCGCGGCCGGGCGCACTAAATATGCTGCGCGTGCTGCATTAGTTATAACGCGCGCGCGCTTTTTATGCGGCCGCTGGAGACTGGAAACCAGGTCTGCGCGCGTTAAAAGCAGTTTTTATACCGCGCGTCGCTTATATAGCGCTTCTGTTGGAGATGCTCTCGCAACAAAAAACACACGAACTTTTGACTTGTTTGTCTAGGCGTGGTAGCATTGGTAAAATCTAGATAGGACTATTATGACTCAGTACAAGATTTACTGAACTACACGGTGCTGGTGGCACCTGTATCTCAGTATATGCATCCTACATAGTGAGTTTCTGTTCAGCCATATTATTAATCATTCAACAAATACCTCACAAAGACAGAACAACATGACGCCACCACACCCACCATGTTTTGTTTTTGAATGAGATTTTCCGAAACCGGGCGGTTTTTGGAAATTCCGGTCAACCCTGAAAAGGAAAAAATATAGTCCGAAAAATTCATTTTTTTGAATTTAACTAAGTGTTTGAGGTCAAATTGTGCTTGTATGCTCACATGTTTAGGACTTGCTTCGTTATCTAGTGGTTGGAACCGCTGCTTCGTACTGGGAACGCCCTTCTGCTTAACAAGAGGTGTGCTGTCCACTATACTGGGAAGTCGTTTGCACAAACACAGAGTTAAATTAAATATATTTTGATGATAAAAATTTTTGAATTCAAATTTGGCCCGAAAAAATCGGAGAAAAAAACAGGAAATTCTGAGATTTTGCGGAAACCGGTCTTTCCGCCTCGAACCCCAGCCAATGGGGAATGCCCACACATCCCACCATCTAAAGCCGGGGCACCCCCGCGATCCGCCCGCATGATGTACCAGGAACAAACACCCGGTGCAGCAGACCCATACACCACCAGCACATGCTTTAAAAGGCATCGGCACCATCGAACCGTTGACCCATCTCTAGGAAAGAGATGTGCATCATCCTTTACAGGCCAGTGAGTCATCGACGCTGCCATGGTGGCAAATGGCATCACCGCCCTGCGCACGTCCATCAAGATGCATCCGCCGTTGAGGCTCCGCTGCACCATGTAAACGAGACCTATCGTTGTCGTCACGGTAAATACGACGTCACTCCACCGCTGGACCACCTCTAGCCAACACTTGCTCCAAGAACGATGCCCCAAGAGGGGGTGTGCGCCAGACGTCGGCATCATCCGATATGGAAGAACAAGAAACATGGTTTGCCCTGGAGCAAACAACCTTTCCTGGCGAGTCTACGCGGCAATCCAACACCGCTATGCCTCCAAGATCTCTCCGGGAGATAGGAGCTCCAAATCAGTGCCTCCAAGAAGGTGGACGACGCCACATGCCACCACTATTAGGTCCGCCAAGCCAAACAGGAGGTTTTCCTCGGACCTCGACAGGACCGCCACCATGACAATGCCGTCCAAGGAGGTTAGCAGCATCCATAGACGTCGCCACACCATCGACACCGACAAATCCGGGCAAAGGATTTCTCCTTGGCGGTAGTCCCTCGAACCAGGAGAGTGTAGGAGGTAGAAGAGCTCACCGGAGATGCCGACGAACATAGAAGGAACGACCGTGTCAGGCAAAAACAAATCCAGGCAGATGGCTAGAATCCGTCCAACCTGATGCAACTAGAGGAGCCACGCTTGTAGGTAGAGGATCCGGGCGTGCCAGCCATGGATGTGCCGCCGTCGCCAGTGGCTTGTCATCGTGTCGTGTGCCGTGCGGCGGAGGGTCAACACGCCATGATGCCCAGCCAACACCACGCCCTAACCTTTGACACCAGCCTACGCCTGTCTCCCCGCACGAGAGGACAAGAGAGCCCCGCCACCACCAACATCGACTAGGCTTCGCCAGGCCACACCCTCTGGCGG
This sequence comes from Triticum monococcum, assembly GCA_034509565.1. Lineage (NCBI taxonomy): Eukaryota > Viridiplantae > Streptophyta > Magnoliopsida > Poales > Poaceae > Triticum > Triticum monococcum. The sequence goes on along the minus strand of CM067841.1, from coordinate 30,961,118 downwards.
CGGCGAGGGAGGAGGGGAGGGAAGTACAAAGTTAGGTCATCTATTTTACCAAAGTTAGTACAAAGTTAGGTCATCTATTTTGGAACGGAGGAAGTAGCTCAGTAGGTAGGCGGCCCTCCTCAATTATCTCCACCTTGCTCTTTGTCTTGTATTATGGTATGGCTCGATATGTATGGAAGTGATAGAGGAAAAGCTAACAAGCCACATCCCCTTGTATTGCGAGCTTCTGAGCAGGTGTTGCATGATATATGACACACAAATAAAAATGTCTTTGAAATTAATTCAATTCGATGTGAGATTTCTGTGCTGCGTAAACTAAGGCATATGTTTGAAAAAGCAACAACGTATGTTTGAATAGCTCCAGAGGCCATCTCATTACCATTCCAAGCAGCAGAAAACAAATAGTTCCAGTACCATGCCTCCCAGTAGAAACCCAACAAATCATTCCATCAAAGTTATTGCGGTTGCTGGACTATCGTTCACATTTTTGGCTCTAATAGACGGTGTGTGCCTCCATGGTTACTCCCACATACTTTCGGGACACTTCTTGATGGTGTATCTTCTTTTATTTTGACAAAGGAAACGATAGGTGAAACCCCTATGGTAATTTATTTATTTCTTGCTTGCTATCCTGGAAGGCGGCTTTCTGGACATAGTTGTACTCTGATACTATAAACTTTGAGCGATATTGTATACCAGGTACCAAACACTATGATATGTTAAGACTTTGTTTACAGTTGTTGCATTGCCCAAACAAGGTTGCTTGATGCAGCACCTCGGCTTGGCAAGGTCGTTTCTTCCGACCAAGCAACATTTATTGTGGGGCGGTGCATCCATAACAATTTTCTTTTGATGCAGCAGACCACTCAGACAACTGCATAGCGTGAAAGTACCCTGGGTTCTCCTGAAGCTTGATACTATACGTGCCTTCGATTCCATTTCCTAGCCCTTCCTTCTCGATACGTTGTGGCACCTTGTCTTTGGCCCCGTTGGATGGAGTGTGTTTCCATCCTCATGTCCGCCAGGGAGCACGTGCGTCCTGATTAATGGTTCGCCGGCTTACCATCCAACACATTTTTTAGAAAAGGAGGATAACCTTGGCAGCTGCATCCTGTGATGCACACAACCAGATATTAATTGTTATTGAAAATCAAGTGGCCAAACAACATTGACCCTGAAAAATAACTGATGTTACATGCCTCACAACAGTAATTCCACACAACCACTAACCCTATAACAAAAAACAAAAATAAAATTAAAAATATACAACTCCTAGGCTAAGCCTTTAAGATGGAATCATCACATGTGCGGTGTGCCAATGATGACGAGTCAAAGCCAAAGTCGATATCGGGATCCCCTCCCCACCCCTAGAAGCCAATATTTGATCCACCATCTTTACCAAGTGCATGACACAAGCTCACGTCGACATCGCCTGATCAGAGATCTAGCGTTTTCACCAGAGTGCGCATACTCATCATTGAAGTCGCCTCTATTATCAACACTTGTCCGGCTACGGACACCCAGGGTCGGATCCAGGGTTCTAACATAGAGAGGGCGAGAATTTGCTTCCGTTGTATAAGACTAAGAAAATCCTGCAGAGGCAGTAGTTTAATTTTTTTTGGTGGGTAGTACCGTAGTAGCCTAGGTTGAAGTATATCTTGATTCAGCGTAGAAATATGAACACTTCATTTTAATCAACAGTTACCATTAAAAAATGCGAAAATCAATTCAGACGTACGAACTAAATCTTCCTACTACAGGAATAGGAAGGGACACGGGTCACGAATATTCCTTAATTTAATTTTGTAATTTCTACAGATCAAATCCTGTAGTTCTAAACGCATACATTAATGATTAATCCAACTTTGAAACATAAGCCATGGACAAAGTAATGAGAATGAGAGGCGGGAGCAATCTAAACATTACGTTTGACACCGAGGGACAGTGGGGCCGAAATAACTTCCAGAGATCGCGTGATTAGATAAAATCTAATCGCTGTTGACAGAAACCAGCATCATTGCCCCGGGGTCCATCGCTCGCCAGATACTGGCCCTGTTTGGATACTCTAACACAGTTAGAGTTAGAGTTATTTTCTAACCCACTTTAACCAAAATAAGTACCTCTCCATCGGGATAGTTGGGTTAGATGAAACTAACCCACTCTAACCCTCCCTGTTTGGATATTTTTGGGTTATTTGAGCCTCCAACTAACCCAAACTAGCTCTAACCCCATGATTCAAATAGGGCCACTGTAGAAGGAGAAACAGAAAGACAAAGACGTCTCATATTGCCTCGCCTCGGGTCACTTTTGCACCTCCTTTGATTCAAGCAAAACATGACATCTCTGTCAGAGCCATCATGCAGCACTTCCCGACAACGTAGCACCCACCGATAGCTTCACTTGCCGGCGACAGGCATGACTTGGCGTCTTCGAAAAAGACGCATATGTCACCCGCGAAGCTGCATCGTACATGATCTATTGGGGGAGGGTGTGTCTCATACTACTGCTAGTCTCGTAGAGGCTGTCACCACCTCTAGACCCAGCCTTCGTGTCATCCACACACCATGGAAGCCGCCGCCGTCCCAAATGCCAAACTCCTGGGCCGCCATCGGATGACATCGCAGCAAGCAGATCATGGACAAATCCGCCGCCGCTTGACTGGCCACCGTGCTACCACATAGCAGTGGCAGGTAGCCACCACCATCCCGCCGCAAGCCGCCGACAGCCCTGCTCCATAGGCCTGAGGAACCAAGCCGCAACGGTGTTGGCAACGCCAGCGCCAGTTGCCCACACAGTTGAAGCAGCATGGCCACTGCCAAACGATCTTGGGACCGTCGCCCGGGCATCCGTCCCCCGACGAGCATCAGACAGTTGGCCCCCGCGTCTCCCACCGCTCGGGCGACTCGGGTGGCTCCCCAACCCTAGCCGCCGCTGGGGCCTCGCCCATCTTCCTCCCCTCCTCCCGCCGCTGGCGGCGGCGGCGGCGGCTGTTCCTCCCTCCCGCGTCTCAGGGGTCGCGGGGCCCCAACATGCGTGAAGGTGCGGCCGATCTAGAAGCGACGGCGTTGGCTTCGACGACGGCGGTAGTCGGCCCTGCCTCGGGCCACGGGCGGCTGCTGCCGCGGCTGGCCTGGATCGGGCGGCGGCGCGATGCGGTCTTCGGCGGCAGGTCATCTGGCTTTAGACGGCGACGGCGTCGAGGGCCTGGTTGACTGCTTGGCGGCACCAATGGCAGATCTGTTCTGGCTGGTGTAGCCAGTGATGGTGGTCATCTTCTTCGTCGGCGGTGCCCGGCCAGAAGCTTGGTGATCGGATCTCGAGATCCATCATCTAGTCCCGGCTGCGAGTTGGGGAGACATGGTTGCTGGTGAAAACCGAGCAGACGGCAGGTGATGGCGGCGTTCTACGCCATTATCTTGATAAAGGCATCGTCGTATAACTACTATCGACCCACTCGTGCTGCTCCGGGGGAAACCCTAGGATCTGTTGTTCCAGATCGAACGATGGTGGCACTGTGGTGTCGTTTCTCTTTTTGGAGCATCGTTTGTGGAGCAGCGCTGGAAGTCAGAGGCAGGAGGTGGAACGGCTTCGTCTTGCACGGAGCTTCAGTGGAGATGTCGAGTCATGCCTGACCGATAGGTGCTACGCTTTGTCATGCCTGGTCGGCAGGTGCTACGCACAACAGATTTTCCAAGGACTTGGTGGTACTTGGTAGCATGGCGCCGAGGTGTATTAGTGGCGACCGCGACGTGCTCAGCTGTTTGCGCGCAGGAAGGATGTGCCGTTGGGCGCCGTGGTGGCGTCGATGATAGATAGACCGAGCAAGGTTGATGCATCAGTACAGTTCTGAAGATGGAGCGACGGCAGTTGGTGGCGGCGGCTTCTAAGAGCACGCCGGACCAGTGTGTGCCCCAGACCCGGCAAGTGGCTAGGTTGGGGTCTCAGGTCTTAGATGTTAGGCTTGGCTGCGATGTCTGTTTGGTATTACGCCCAGGCTATCTGAGCCCTTCATCAACTGGATAAGTGCAGCGACAGTTTGTTGCTTAGACGATGTCTTTAGTCTTACTGTTATATGACTTTATAAAGTCTTACACAAATAGTTAATAAAATGGCTATATACATCGCCAAGATGCAGAGGCTGAAGGTCATCCTTCTTTTCTAAAAAAAATACGTGGCCAACGTCCATGGCCGACCGCCATGAACCGGGGATCTCACTATACGTGACGAATTTGTGGATCTCACTATACGTGACGATTTTGTGATTTTTTTCCACGCAAACTCAAAGTGATCGTCATGCTATGTGTGATCTACTTCGCATCGGCCTATAATGGTTTTTCAGTAGTGCATGCTGTAGATGGACTGTGTAACACCCTCGATGCGACTATATCTCCCACGTGTCGAGGCACGACTTAGAGACGTAGGCGCATTGAAAGCAATGTCGCAAGTCGGGAATCATTACACAACCCATGTACATATGTAATATAAAGGGGAATAATAGCATAGTTGGCTTACACTCGCCACATCACATCAAAGTACATAAATAACATCCATCATACAATCACTCATGGCCCGACTACGGCGCCAAAATGGAAAAGACCCCCAACAAGCGACTAGGCCCTGAATCTAACCCCGAATAGGCACCACTACTGATCATCAGGAAAAGACACGTAGTATCGCTAAGAGTCCTCGTCGTACTTCCACTTCAGCTCGAGCGCGCCATCTGGAGCGGTGTCATCTGTCCCTGCATCTGGTGTAATAATAATCTGTGAGCCGCAGAGGACTCAGCAATCTCGCACCCTCGCGATCAAGACTATTTAAGCTTAATAGACAGGAAAGGGGTAATGTATAAGTGGGGCTGCAGCAAGCGACTAGCATATATGGTGGCTAACTTATTCGCAAAGGAGAGCGTGAAGAGGAGGCAAAGCACGAGCGGAAACTATATAGAGCAGCCTACGCAAATATAACTCCAACGCCGTGTCCACTTCCCGGGCTCCGCCGAGAAGAGGCCATCACGGCAACACACTCGGTTGATTCATTTTAATTATTTAAGGTTCAAGTTATCTACAACCGGACATTAACAAATTCCCATCTGCCCATAACCGCGGGCATGGCTTTCGAAAGATCAATCCCTGCAGGGGGCTCCCAACTTAGCCCATAACAAGCTCTCACGGTCAACGAAGGAATAGACCTCCACCCAGGACCCACCGATCAGACTCGGTATCCCGGTACAACAAGATGATTCGACAGGTTAAAACAAGACCAGCAACACCGTCCGAATGTGCCGACAAATCCCGATAGGAGCTGCACATATCTCTTTCTCAGGGCACACTCAGATGAGCGCTCCATACAACTAAAACCAAACCTCGAGTTTCCCCGAGGGGGCGCTGCACAGGACTCTAGTTCGGACCAACACTCAGAGGAGCACTGGCCCGTGGGGGGGCTAAAATAAAGATGACCCTCGGGCTCCGGAAACCCAAGGGAAAAAGGGGTAGGTGGCAAATGGTAAAACCAATGTTGGGCATTGCTGGAAAAGCTTTAATCAAGGCGAACTATCAAGGGGTTCCCATATAGCCCAACCGCGTAAGGGACGCAACAATCCGGGAACATAACACCGATATGACGGAAACTAGGGCGGCAAGAGTGGAACAAAACACTAGGCGAGAGGCCGAGCCTTCCACCCTTTACCAGGTATATAGATGAATAAAGATAACATAGCAATATAATAATATCCCAACAAGTAAATAAAGGTTCCAATAAGGAACGGCTCCAATCTTCACCTGCAACTAACAACGCTATAAGAAGGGCTGAGCAAAGCGGTAACATAGCCAATCAATGGTTTGCTAGGACAAAGGTGGGTTAGAGGCTCAATCATGGCAATTGGGAGGCTGACAAGCAAGTGGTAGGCATCGTAGCATTGGCAAAGCAAAAGAGCGAGCAAACTAGCATAGCAAAGATAGTAGTGATTTCGAGGGTATGATCATCTTGCCTGCACAGTTGTCAGAGTTGACTGGATCCTCAAAAGCAAACTCAACGGGCTCCTCGTTAGCGAACTCGTCTCCCGGCTCTACCCAACAACACAAACAAGCAACAAGGATACAATCAACCACGTGCAAGGGCTCCCAATAATATGCAAAGATGATATGCTATGCGGGATGCAAAATGCAAGACGTGACAGGAAATGCATGAACCTGGCCTCAACATGGAAAACCAAGTGTGCCACTGGATAGAGGGGAAGAAATCCCCTGAAAACGATATAAAGATCATGGCAATCGGAGCTACGGTTTGGTAATGACAAGCGTTTAATAAACGAACCGATCTGCGATTTACAGCAAGTAGGCTCCTAAATGCAACAAAATGAACATGCTACAGCCACCAAACATGACAACAAATTACATGGCAGTGATGTACTCAAGAAGCTTAACAAATCACCAGGACTGAGGCATAGGCAAATTCATCCATTAAGGGCTTCAAACAAGCATGGCAAAACTGAATAAGCAAAACAGATTTCAGACTTAGCGAAATTAACGCTAGTCTGAAATTTCAGACCACGATGCTCTCTTCGGAGCAGCAAAACAACATGAAGCAAAACCTGAACATGGCAAGTAAGAGCATGGCATGGAGCTACTCAACAAGCTTAACAAAACACCCAAAATGACCTGGGGCCAAAAGGGTTCACAAAATGCTCTACCGAGCACACGAACATTGATGAAACACAATCAGTTTTCAGACTTAGTGAAAACTGAGACATGCTGAAATTATAACTCACGGAGGCATGTAAACGAGCTCGATGCACTCACTACGGTGCAAGTCATTGCAAGGCAAGCATATATCCATTAAGAAGGCACAAAATGCTAGCTAGACATGGCAAGAACAAAGGCATAGCATGCATGGATCACTAGCAATGGCTCCGGCAAAATCGCAAAAGAGTTCACGATCTGCCCAAAACAACAACTATGCAAAAGTTGAGCTCGATTGAGTCAACCTAGGGTGCTCCAACATAACAAGTAAAGACATGGATGGATTAAGCACAACAAGCATAACAAATCACTCTTACTGATCATCCTCAAAAGAGGCACGGATCACTAGGAAACAAGCTGGACATATAGCATCGTGAACTAAAACATCCCAAACTTAGTGATTTTCACTAAGTCCCTGAAATCAGTAAACTCAGGTACCCCTCTTTGTAAGCTTGCACAAGACAACACACACATCCTAAAAATGCATGGAAGGCACCTCTGGAAAGAAGACAACATGCTTAACAATTCATCCCAAAGGGGCACAGGCATATCATGCACACAATAATCATGGCAAAAATGACAAAAGTCAATGTAAGACTAATGGATCTGCAATTTAACTCACGATGCCTCCTTCCAACAGCATTTTGGACACCAAGATGACCTCAAATGCAAATGATGCAATGGAATGAAATGATGTACTCGTCGAGACGAAGATTTTGATATATCATATGCCCAAATCGGAGTTACGGATGCAAAGATATGGCAAGTCAAAGTAGGCACGAAAATACTGGAAATTAGGGTTTCGGGGAGAGGGGGTCAACCCCAGATCTAGATCCCGATTCACTGTAGCGACACTGTAGCAGGGCGCGAAAACCGAGGATCGCTGACGCCGGCGCCGGTGGAGCCCGCCGGCGTGAGGAGAGGAGGAGGCCGACGCCGGTGGGGCGCGGCTCCCGGCGCGGAGGAGCACGGGTGAGGCCGGGCGAGGCCGGGCCGCGGCGGGGAGGTGGCGACTCCCGCCGGCGAGGGAGGCAGCGGCCGGTGACGAGGAGGTCTGAGGCGGGCCTCTCCCCGGCCGGAAATGGCGAGGCGGCAGCGGGCTGGCCGGGCGCCGAGAAGATGACGGCGGCGCGGGATGCGGGCACTGGCCCGAAGCGAGATGGGGCGGGCCCCGCGCGGGCCGGCGCGGGCCGGCGGAGGCGGCGGCTAACTGGTCCCGCGGCAGGGACACGTGGCGGGCGGCGATTGGCTGGCGGCGGCGGGGCGGACGTTGTCCGGTCCGATCCGGACACGTCCGTCGGTGGCGGGGTTCGATCTCTTTTTTTTAGGAGGAGGACGGGGAGAATCTGAGATTTGGAATGGGGGGGTGTATATATAGGCATAGAGGGAGTTAGGAGAGTCCAAATGAGGTGCGGTTTTCGCCCACACGATCGTGATCGAACGAACGAGACGATGGAGCAGAGTTTGGTGGGATTTGGGCCAAAATGGAGGGGTGTTGGGCTGCACACACACGAGGCCTTCTCGGTCCCTCGGTTAACCGTTGGAGTATCAAACGAAGTCCAAATGACCCGAAACTTGACAGGCGGTCTACCGTTAGTAAACCAAGGCCGCATGGCAAGTCTCGGTCCAATCCAGAAATGTTTCATCCCCACACACGAAAGAAAGCTAGAAATGGCCACCGGGGGAGAACGAAGCGCCGGAATGCAAAACGGACAACGGGGAAGATGCTCGAATGCATGAGATGAACATGTATGCAAATGCAATGCACGTGATGACATGATATGAGATGCACGAAAAAACAAAACAACACACGGAGACAAAGACCCGAACCCAGGAATTAAATATAACTTAATGCCGGAAACGGCAAGAGTTGGAGTACAATTCGGGAAGGTTACATATGGGGCGTTACAGACTGACGGTGGAAGGTACGTCAAGAAGCGTGTTTTTTTTAAAGAAGGAGGATCATAGTCTCTGCATCTGGGCGATGTATACAACCATTTTATTAATTATTCTCATAAAACCTTACAAACTGATATAACAGTAAGACTAAAGCCACCGTTTATACAACAACTGTCGTTATTCCTATCCAATTGATGTAGGGGCGCTGATAGTCTGGGCCTATGACCAAATAGACATCGCAGCCAAACGTAAACATCTAAGACCTGAGGTCCCAACCAGGACGCCTGCCGAGTATGGGGCACCTACCAGTCCGGCACACTTCTCAATCAGGACGCCTGCCGGGTATAAGGCCGCCGCAGCCACCTGCCACCAATCCATCTTCAGTGTGTATCGCTACACCATCTTGCCCGGCCTCTCTGCCATCGACGCCACCATGGCACCTGATAACGACACCCTCCTGCGCGAGTCCCTCGCCACACATCGGGCGCCGAGTCTCCACCGCGCCACGCCGCCGAGAAACGCCACCATTAATGTGCAGGATGAAGCACCGCTCCATCAATTATTCCGTCCACTGGTCCCTCGAGCCCGTGTACACCTCCAAGAATGACGCCACAAGAGGAAAACGACACAATAATGCCGCCGTCATCCGATCTATTGATCTAGGGTTTCCCCCGAAGGTAGTAGATAGTGGCCTGGAACTTCTCAACAGCGATGCCTTCAACAAAGGAACGACACCGAAAAGTGTCGCCATCGCCGGCCTCGGCAGCAGCCGCGAGCAGGTCTTCATCCAGATCTGTTCCAATGGCCTCCATCAAGCGTCTTGTGCACGGATCGTCCACCACCGCGGCCGCTGCATCGCCCGTCGCGAGACCACAGCCACCGACACAACCTCCGCCGTCCGGGGCCGCCGCCCCGGGATCCAGCCCTCGCTGGCCGCCAGAGCGAAACCAACGAGCCACATCGATGGCGGCGCAGCCGCATACCGCGCCGCGAGAACGCCACCATAGCGTCGTCGTGCCGACCGCACGCCGCCGTCAGGAGCGCCCGCTGCCACTCCGCCGTGCCCCACGCTAGCCCAGCGCCTTCCATCGATCTGGCCGTCCCGTGCCAGCCAAACGACGAAGGGGAGAGGCGTCCCGCCGCCGCCCACGCCAGGCAGGCTTCGCCGGCCGACGCGCCAGGGCGGCGGCGAGGGGACTGGAGGAAGAGGGGGGCGGAGACCGGCGGCGGCGGGAGGCCTCCCCTGTCGCCCGCGGGAGCGGCAGAGGAGGTCGATCCACTTTTTTCGGGAGGAGCCACGTCAAGAAGCGTGTGAGCGATGAGTAAAGATGAAACTACTGGACAAGATTTGTTCCATCTACAAAATCTAGTAGGGCCCTTGCACCATCAAATGCCTTAATTGTACGCCCAAAGTACTACGTGCTTCTTCCAACAAGTGAACTTCACGTGTGTATTGAGTTCAGGCCAGAGGATATAAGAGGAGGTGGCTTGTTTTTCCTTCCTTCACTTCTCATACCCACCCTCCATAGAGGAGGCCTTAGCTTGCAGAAATACAAGATAAAAAGCAATGTAATTCATGCTTAGGGAATCGTCGATAGGAGTGGGAGGAATCAAAAACATAGGCTGACTATGTTGGATATACATGCTGAGATGGATAGCCTGCAGCCGCACATCTTTGATAACATCAGGTTTAGTTGCGTGATGATAATCTGTTAGCGACAAAGAGAGCGGCAACACTGACTAACCACTTCCACACTGCAATAATTGGAACGGGACGCCGAAACCCAAGGTCGCTGGCCCATCTTAGGCTTTGTTCGGTTTGAGATGGATCTGAAGGGGATTGGGAGGGATTGAGGTGGATTAAATCTCCTACAAGCCAAAATCCCCTTAAATCCTCTCCAATCCTCTTGGGAGAAGGATTAACCGAACAAGGCCTTAGGCTGTACGTTAATACAGGCCCATGTAATCGCCCACTTATCCATTGGAATCACCCCCTCAAAAGAAGATCAATAAAGCCTTGTTAACCCCTAAAAAAACTTATCCATTGGGATCAGACATAGTTTGGCAAAGCGACTTTTTTTTTAGAATCACAACACACTTTTATTGCAAGTTATCAATGTTTACAGCGATACATAGTTTTCTGGAGTATAACCTAACCAAACCTATCGTCCCTCGTCAAGCAAGGACCCCATTCGAGCTAGCCCTGTGAGCTTCTCCATTGCTATTGCGCTGCTCAAAACCGAATTTGCTAGATCCAAAGGAGTTGCGCCTCCTTGATTTTGTGAAGAAACATGCAATGTCCACCTCTATTCGTCGCCGACACAAGCTCCTGGACGAGTCTCAAACAAAGGCTATCAAATGAGATGTGCACGTTCTCAAGGCTCAGGTCTTCGCTCAGAGCTATAGCATCGTGACAAGAGGGAGCCTCTACAGTTCCATGATCAGTCATCCCTTTCAAAAACCACAGTGGATGCCCGTTGGAACTCCCGATGTCCATAATTGGCGGGAACGATTGTGTCCCTCTTGTAGCGAGATGGAGGGTGTGCTCACTTCAGGCGCCCCATGTATGAGCCTGCCCAACGTGGGAGAAGCGCTGCTCTTCAACTCATGTTTTTTTTTCTTTTTTCTTTTAGTACTTTTTACTGATATTTCTAAGGTGAAAAAAATCCTTAACTTAAAAAAACATTCATCACGTGTTTGAAAAATGTCAATACAATGTAAAAATAGTTCACATAATTCAAATACATTGGAGATCCTAAAAGTATTCCAAGTGTCCCCTACAATGATAATTAATTAATGGTATTGAAACAAGACCTAAAGAGATGGTAGCTAGTTAGTACTGTTAGAATGCTTTGGATCGGGTAGATTAGACCAATCGGTAGTCCTACCTTCTGCCTTGCCTTCCGAGGAACTCCCGGTGCCGGACATGGTGACGGTGGCCGGTGATGGCAGAGAGTGAATGGCGGCGGTGGTGGAACTTCCCGTGAGCACCACGCTAACCCTAGATCGATAGGGAGTGACGGTGGGGTTTGTGGCAGCGATTAACCTCGTGAGTCATGCCCCGGCCCCCACCTCTATTTATATAGCACGGGTCACAGGGGCCCACCAACCATTGTTTGGTTGGGCACCCCCAATCAGGGCCCGAGTCAGGGGCCCGTTCGACCCATTGGGTTCGAACGGGAGAGAGATCAACCTAACAAGTACTACTTAATTACTGACCTTGGGTCGATACCACAACAACTTTTTCGCTATTTGAGTGGAGTCACCTTGATGAATTTTGCCCAAGCCCTGCCCGTCGGCAAAGAAAATTAATAAAGGGGTTATTAATATAGTTGATATCAGGAAATGACGAACTAAATAGGCCGAGATATAGTTAATAATGATTGAAATTACCTGTCGAGTATCCCCTTCACGATGGTGAAGTCACTTTCTTTCTTAAGTAGTGAGTCCAGTACTTTAACTTTTCCTTCTTCAACTTTAATGTCTAACAAGACCCAGTGGTAACTGCATGCGCACACGTTTGCATGTCTTAATTAGGCGGGCATGTGCATAACACTAATCAACTACCCTAAACTCTAGACACTTAATTATTAACATCTAGCTAGCTAGTAAGCAAAAACAGAATTTGTACTACAAGACAGTGTGACTCACCTGAAGTTGTAAGAAAGTAGTATATTTTCATTGCTATTGAGGCGCTTCAAGAACTCTAGCATATTATTCTCTACATCTTGTTTACAGTAATCATATGTCCATGTCTGTTCATTAATGGTATTTGGGTCAATGAACCCAATGCCATAGCGTCCAGCTTTTTTATTTCATACATCTTCATCCTGCATAATACCACAAAAAAGAATATACTGAGAATAATTACAGGTAATGATCGATCAATGAGCACTAAATCTAGCTTGAGACTTAAATTATAGATACAGACAATAGCAACTAACGAGAGATTTGTCGAGTGTATCTTGATTGAATAACTAAAATAGTTCTGAATACTCAACGCACAGAGCTAGCTTATGGAAGTAATGCTCTTCCTTGACCTTCACCATGAGGGACTCTCGATTGGAACTCTTGGTAATTTTCATGTACCAATCATGCAACTCATACATTCTCGTTCGGAGGTTCTTGACGTCCTCGGGCTCGACCAAAGGTTGGCCGCGGACATATTTCCGTTTTATTTCATCCTCTCTGAGCGGAGACATGGGCTCGATCTCGAGGAGTTGTCCAACAGTGATATTGAGCATTTGAGCCTCCATTATATGCTTCTCGGTTATTACCAGATTGCCCGGCTGGTGAACGGTTTGCCCACATCTATATAGGGCGGCGGTACTCTCATGTGTTGTTGGCACAACAAGCAGGGGGATCGACTGCGCCGCCTGTTCTCCCAGCTGGGGAATGGTTTTCCTGCATTTTTTGCCAGCTGCTTGGCTCGATCTCGTGCTCGACTCCTTCTGTAGTCGTGCTCGATGTGCCTTTCTGATTTGGCGCTCATAGTCTGAGTCAACATGCTTGGGAGCTGGTGGTCTAGTCATACGAATGAAGTGGTCAATCTTTTCCTCAGGCACTTTCTCCCTTGGCGGCGGTGCCGGTTTTGGTCCAAAATGGGCGTCCACTTAGGCCTGCACTATGGCTGCATTTTGCTCCTCGTTCATGTCGTAAGGCCTCTCAGGAAGAGGACCAAGGCTTGGACCATGTTTATATCGCTTGCCTCCGCCTTTACCTCCTGTACTACCTCGACTCGTAGCGCTACACACCATAGCTACGGCGGCTCTCTCCTGCGATTGCTGAGGCGGCGGAGACGGCTGACCTAGCTGAGTTGGAGCAGGAGGAGCACCTGACGTTGTGCCTAACTTGGAGGAGGAGGAGTGGCCTGACGCGTTGGTGGACTTGGAGGAGCGGGAGTCTGTTGACGCGGTGGCGGACTTCGAGGAGTAGCCTGCTGATGCTGTGCCGGACTTGAAGCAGGAGGAGTAGCCTAGCGCTTTGCCGGACTTGGAGGAGGAGGAGTGGCCTGGCGCGGTGGCGGACTTGAAGGAGCGGGAGTCTGCTGACGCGGTGGCGGACTTCGAGGAGGAGTCGGCTGATGCGTTGTTGGTGGCCTTGGAAAGAGGATGCAATTCTTTCTCCATAGGATGATACGATGTTTGGCCTCTCCTAGTGTGTGCTCCTCGTCACCTCCAGGAATGTCAAGCTCTCGGCCCGAATATTGGTCCACCACTTCATCAACCTGGACACGAGCATAGCCGGCTGGAATCGGGTAGCAATGGTGAAGGAAATATGCCCTAGAGGCAATAATAAAGTTATTATTTATTTCCTTATATCATGATAAATGTTTATTATTCATGCTAGAATTGTATTAACCGGAAACATAATATATGTGTGAATACATAGACAAACAGAGTGTCACTAGTATGCCTCTACTTGACTAGATCGTTAATCAAAGATGGTTATGTTTCCTAACCATGAACAAAGAGTTGTTATTTGATTAACGGGATCACATCATTAGTTGAATGATCTGATTGACATGACCCATTCCATTAGCTTAGCACCCGATCGTTTAGTATGTTGCTATTGCTTTCTTCATGACTTATACATGTTCCTATGACTATGAGATTATGCAACTCCCGTTTGCCGGAGGAACACTTTGGGTGCTACCAAACGTCACAACGTAACTGGGTGATTATAAAGGAGTACTACAGGTGTCTCCAAAGGAAGATGTTGGGTTGGCGTATTTCGAGATTAGGATTTGTCACTCCGATTGTCGGAGAGGTATCTCTGGGCCCTCTCGGTAATGCACATCACATAAGCCTTGCAAGCACTGCAACTAATATGTTAGTTGTGAGATGATGTATTACGGAACGAGTAAAGAGGCTTGCCGGTAACGAGATTGAACTAGGTATTGGATACCGACGATCGAATCTCGGGCAAGTAACATACCGATGACAAAGGGAACAACGTATGTTGTTATGCGGTCTGACCGATAAAGATCTTCGTAGAATATGTAGGAGCCAATATGGGCATCCAGGTCCCGCTATTGGTTATTGACCGGAGACGTGTCTCGGTCATGTCTACATTGTTCTCGAACCGTAGGGTCCGCACGCTTAAGGTTTCGATGACAGTTATATTATGAGTTTATGAGTTTTGATGTACCGAAGGAGTTTGGAGTCCCGGATGAGATCGGGGACATGACGAGGAGTCTCGAAATGTCGAGACGTAAAGATCGATATATTGGACGACTATATTCGGACTTCGGAAAGGTTCCGAATGATTCGGGTATTTTTCGGAGTACCGAAGAGTTACGGGAATTCGTTGGGAGAAGTATTGGGCCTTGATGGGCTTTAGTGGGAAGAGGAGAAAAGGCCTGCTGCGCCCCCCCTCCCCTCTAGTCCGAATTGGACTAGGGAAAAGGGGGCCGGCCACCTTTCCTACTCCTCCACTTCCTTCTCCCTTCCTCCCCTCTTGATGGACTCCTACTAGGACTTGGAGTCCTAGTAGGACTCCCATCCTGGCCGCACCAATGGCCTTGGCCGGCCTACTCCTCCTCCATCCTTTATATACTGAGGCAAGGGGCACCCCATAGACACACAAGTTGATCCTTGAGATCGTCCCTTAGCCGTGTGCGGTGCCCCCTGCCACCATATTCCACCTCGGTCATACCGTTGTAGTGCTTAGGCGAAGCCCTGCGTCGGTAGAACATCAAGATCGTCACCACGCCGTCGTGCTGACAGAACTCCTCCCCGAAGCTTTGCTGGATCGGAGCCCGGGGATCGTCATCGAGCTGAACGTGTGCTAAGAACTCGGAGGTGCCGGAGTAACGGTGCTTGGATTGGTCGGATCGGGAAGACGTACGACTACTTCCTCTACGTTGTGTGATGGCTTCCGCAGTCGGTCTGCGTTGGTACGTAGACAACACTCTCCCCTCTCGTTGCTATGCATCACCATGATCTTGCGTGTGCGTAGGAATTTTTTTTGAAATTACTACGTTCCCCAACAGTGGCATCCGAGCCTAGGTTTTATGGTTTGATGTTATTTGCACGAGTAGAACACAAGTGAGTTGTGGGCGGTACAAGTCATACTGCCTACCAGCATGTCATACTTTGGTTCGGCGGTATTGTTGGACGAGACGACCCGGACCAACCTTACGCGTACGCTTACACGAGACCGGTTCCCTCGACGTGCCTTGCACATAGATGGCTTGCGGGCGACTGTCTCTCCAACTTTAGTTGAACCGAGTGTGGCTACGCCCGGTCCTTGAGAAGGTTAAAACGGAGTCTATTTGACAAACTATCGTTGTGGTTTTGATGCGTAGGTAAGATGAGTTCTTGCTTAAAGCCCGTAGCAGCCACATAAAACTTGCAACAACAAAGTAGAGGACGTCTAACTTGTTTTTGCAGGGCATGTTGTTATGTGATATGGTCAAGGCATGATGCTAAATTTTATTGTATGAGATGATCATGTTTTGTAACGGAGTTATCGGCAACTGGCAGGAGCCATATGGTTGTCGCTTTATTGTATGCAATGCAATCGCGATGTAATGCTTTACTTTATTACTAAGCGGTAGTGATAGTCGTGGAAGCATAAGATTGGCGAGACGACAACGATGCTACGATGGAGATCAAGGTGTGACGCCGGTGACGATGGTGATCATGACGGTGCTTCGGAGATGGAGATCACAAGCACAAGATGATGATGGCCATATCATATCACTTATATTGATTGCATGTGATGTTTATCTTTTTATGCATCTTATCTTGCTTTGATTGACGGTAGCATTATAAGATGATCTGTCACTAAATTATCAAGAAGTGTTCTCCCTGAGTATGCACCGTTGCCAAAGTTCGTCGTGCCCAGACACCACGTGATGATCGGGTGTGATAAGCTCTACGTCCAAATACAACGGGTGCAAAACAGTTGCACACGCAGAATACTCAGGTTATACTTGACGAGCCAAGCATATACAGATATGGCCTCGGAACACGGAGACCGAAAGGTCGAGCGTGAATCATATAGTAGATATGATCAACATAACGATGTTCACCATTGAAAACTACTCCATCTCACGTGATGATCGGTTATGGTTTAGTTGATTTAGATCACGTGATCACTTAGAGGATTAGAGGGATGTCTATCTAAGTGGGAGTTCTTAAGTAATATGATTAAATTGAACTTAAATTTATCATGAACTTAGTCCTGGTAGTATTTTGCAAATCATGTTGTAGATCAATAACTCACGTTGTTGCTTCCCTGTGTTTATTTTGATATGTTCCTAGAGAAAATTGTGTTGAAAGATGTTAGTAGCAATGATGCGGATTGGATCCGTGATATGAGGTTTATCCTCATTGCTGCACAGAAGAATTATGTCCTTGATGCACCGCTAGGTGACAGACCTATTGCAGGAGCAGATGCAGACGTTATGAACGTTTGGCTAGCTCAATATGATGACTACTTGATAGTTTAGTGCACCATGCTTAATGGCTTAGAATCGGGACTTCAAAGACGTTTTGAACGTCATGGACCATATGAGATGTTCCAGGAGTTGAAGTTAATATTTCAAGCAAATACCCGAGTTGAGAGATATGAAGTCTCCAACAAGTTCTATAGCTAAAAGATGGAGGAGAATCGCTCAACTAGTGAGCATGTGCCCAGATTGTCTGAGTACTACAATCGCTTGAATCAAGTGGGAGTTAATCCTCCAGATAAGATAGTGATTGACAGAATTCTCTAGTCACCATCACCAAGTTAGTAGAACTTCGTGATGAACTATGATATGCAAGGGATAACAGAAATGATTCCCAAGCTCTTCGTGATGCTGAAATCAACGAAGGTAGAAATAAAGAAAAAACATCAAGTGTTGATGGTTGACAAGATCACTAGTTTCAAGAAAAGGGCAGGGGGAAGAAGGGGAACTTCAAAAAGAACAGCAAGCAAGTTGCTGCTCAAGTGAAGAAGCCCAAGTCTGGTCCTAAGCCTGAGACTAAGTGCTTCTACTGCAAAGGGACTGGTCACTGGAAGCGGAACTGCCCCAAGTATTTGGCGGATAAGAAAGATGGCAAAGTGAACAAAAGTATATTTGATATACATGTTATTGACGTGTGCTTTACTAGTGTTTATAGCAACCCCTCAGTATTTGATATTGGTTCAGTTGCTAAGAGTAGTAACTCGAAACAAGAGTTGCAGAATAAACAGAGACTAGTTAAGGGTGAAGTGACGATGTGTGTTGGAAGTAGTTCCAAGATTGATATGATCATCATCGCACACTCCCCTATACTTTCGGGATTAGTGTTGAACTTAAATAAGTGTTATTTGGTTTTTGCGTTGAGCATGAATATGATTTGATCATGTTTATTGCAATACGGTTATTCATTAAAGTCAGAGAATAATTGTTGTTCTGTTTACATGAATAAAACCTTCGATGGTCATACACCCAATGAAACAAGTTCGTTGGATCTCGATCGTAGTGATACACATATTCATAATATTGAAACCAAAAGATGTGAAGTTAATAATGATAGTGCAACTTATTTGTGGCACTGCTGTTTAGGTCATATTGGTGTAAAACGCATGAAGAAACTCCATGCTGATGGGCTTTCGGAATCACTTGATTATGAATCAGTTGATGCTTGCGAACCATGCCTCATGGGCAATATGACTAAGACTCTGTTCTTCGGAACAATGGAGCGAGCAACAGATTTGTTGGAAATCATACATACTGATGTATGTGGTCCGATGAGTATTGAGGCTCGCGACAGGTATCATTATTTTCTGATCTTCACAGATGATTTGAGCAGATATGAGTATATCTACTTGATGAAACATGAGTCTGAAACATTTGAAAAGTTCAAAGAATTTCAGAGTGAAGTGGAAAATCATTGTAACAAGAAAATAAAGTTTCTACGATCTGATCGTGGAAAAGAGTATTTGAGTTACGAGTTTGGTCTTCAGTTAAAACAATGTGAAATAGTTTCACTACTCACGCCACCTGGAACACCACAGCATAATGGTGTGTCCGAACGTCATAACCGTACTTTATTAGATATAGTGCGATCTATGATGTCTCTTACCGATCTACCACTATCGTTTTGGGGTTATGCATTAGAGACAGCTACATTCACATTAAAAAAAGGGGCACCATCTAAGTCCGTTGAGACGACACAATCTGAACTGTGGTTTAGCAAGAAACCAAAGTAGTCGTTTCTTAAAGTTTGGGGTTGTGATGCTTATGTGGAAAAGTTTCATCCTAATAAGCTCAAAACCAAATCGGAGAAATATGTCTTCATAGGATACCCAAAAGGAGACTGTTGGGTACACCTTCTATCACAGATCCTAAGGCAAGACATTCGTTGCTTATAATGGATACTTTCTAGAGAAGGAGTTTCTCTCGAAAGAAGTGAGTGGGAGGAAAGTAGAACTGTATAAGGTAATTGTACCTTCTCCTTTATTGGAAAGTAGTTCGTCACAGAAATCTGTTCTTGTGACTCCTACACCAATTAGTGAGGAAGCTAATGATAATAATCATGAAACTTCGGATCAAGTTACTACCGAATCTCGTAGGTAAACCAGAGTGAAATCCGCACCAGAGTGGTACGGTAATCCTGCTCTGGAGGTCATGTTACTTGACCATGACGACCCTACGAACTATGAGGAAGCGATGATGAGCCCAGATTCCGCGAAATGGTTTGAGGCCATGAAATCTGAGATATGATCCATGCATGAGAACAAAGTTTGGACTTTGGTTGACTTGCCCGATGATCGGCAAGCAATTGAGAATAAATGGATCTTCAAGAGGAAGACGGACGCTGATAGTAGTGTTACTATCTACAAAGCTAGAATTGTCGCAAAAGGTTTTCGACAAGTTCAAGGTGTTGACTACGATGAGAGCTTCTCACTCGTATATATGCTTGAGTCTGTCCGAATCATGTATTAATTGCCGCATTTTATGAAATCTGGCAAATGGACAAAACTGCATTCCTTAATGGATTTATTAAATAAGAGTTGTATATGATGCAACAGAAGGTTTTGTCAATCCGAAAGGTGCTAACAAAATGTGCAAGCTCCAGCGATCCATCTGTGGACTGGTGCAAGCATCTCGGAGTTGGAATATACGCTTGATGAGTTAATCAAAGCATATAGTTTTATACAGACTTGCGGTGAAGCCTGTATTTACAAGAAAGTGAGTGGGAGCACTACAACATTTCTGATAAGTATATGTGAATGACATATTGTTGATCGGAAATAATGTAGAATTATTCTGTAAAGCATAAAGGAGTGTTTGAAAGGAGTTTTTCAAAGAAAGACTTCAGTGAAGCTACTTACATATTGAGCTTCAAGATCTATAGAGATAGATCAAGACGCTTGATAAGTTTTTTCAATGAGTACATACCTTGACAAAATTTTGAAGTAGTTCAAAATGGAGCAGTCAAAGAAAGAGTTCTTGCCTGTATTATAAGGTGTGAAGTTGAGTAAGACTCAAAGCCCGACCACGACAGAAGATAGAAAGAGAATGAAAGTCATTCCCTATGCCTTGGCCATAGGTTCTGTAAAGTATGTCATGCTGTATACCAAATCTATTGTATACCCTGCACTGATTTGGCAAGGGAGTACAATAGTGATCTAGGAGTAGATCACTGGACAGCGGTTAGAATTATCCTTAGTGAAATAAGGATATGTTTCTCGATTATGGACGTGACAAAAAGGTTCGTCGTAAAGGGTTACGTCGATGCAAGTTTTTGACACTGATCCAGATGAATCTAAAGTCTCAATCTGGATACATATTGAAAGTGGGAGCAATTAGCTAGAGTAGCTCCGTGTAGAGCATTGTAGACATAGAACTTGCAAAATACTTACGGATCTGAATGTGACAGACTCGTTGACTAAAATTATCTCACAAGCAAAACATGATCACACCTTAGTACTCTTTGGGTCTTAATCACATAGATATGTGAACTAGATTACTGACTCTAGTAAACCCTTTGAGTGTTGGTCACATGACGATGTGAACTATGGGTGTTAATCACATGGTGATGTAAACTATTGCTGTTAAATCACATGGCGATGTGAACTAGATTATTGACTCTAGTGCAAGTGGGAGACTGAAGGAAATATGCCCTAGAGGCAATAATAAAGTTATTATTTATTTCCTTATATCATGATAAATGTTTATTATTCATGCTAGAATTGTATTAACCGGAAACATAATACATGTGTGAATACATAGACAAACAGAGTGTCACTAGTATGCCTCTACTTGACTAGATCGTTAATCAAAGATGGTTATGTTTCCTAACCATGAACAAAGAGTTGTTATTTGATTAATGGGATCACATCATTAGTTGAATGATCTGATTGACATGACCCATTCCATTAGCTTAGCACCCGATCGTTTAGTATGTTGCTATTGCTTTCTTCATGACTTATACATGTTCCTATGACTATGAGATTATGCAACTCCCGTTTGCCGGAGGAACACTTTGGGTGCTACCAAACGTCTCAACGTAATTGGGTGATTATAAAGGAGTACTACAGGTGTCTCCAAAGGTAGATGTTGGGTTGGCGTATTTCGAGATTAGGATTTGTCACTCCGATTGTCGGAGAGGTATCTCTGGGCCCTCTCGGTAATGCACATCACATAAGCCTTGCAAGCACTGCAACTAATATGTTAGTTGTGAGATGATGTATTACGGAACGAGTAAAGAGACTTGCCGGTAACGATATTGAACTAGGTATTGGATACCGACGATCGAATCTCGGGCAAGTAACATACCGATGACAAAGGGAACAACGTATGTTGTTATGCGGTCTGACCGATAAAGATCTTCGTAGAATATGTAGGAGCCAATATGGGCATCCAGGTCCCGCTATTGGTTATTGACCGGAGACGTGTCTCGGTCATGTCTACATTGTTCTTGAACCGTAGGGTCCGCACGCTTAAGGTTTCGATGACAGTTATATTATGAGTTTATGAGTTTTGATGTACCGAAGGAGTTCGGAGTCCCGTATGAGATCGGGGACATGACGAGGAGTCTCGAAATGGTCAAGACGTAAAGATCGATATATTAGACGACTATATTCGGACTTCGGAAAGGTTCCGAGTGATTCGGGTATTTTTCGGAGTACCGGAGAGTTACGGGAATTCGCTGGGAGAAGTATTGGGCCTTGATGGGCTTTAGTGGGAAGAGGAGAAAAGGCCTGCTGCGCCCCCCCTCCCCTCTAGTCCGAATTGGACTAGGGAAAAGGGGGCCGGCCACCTTTCCTACTCCTCCACTTCCTTCTCCCTTCCTCCCCTCTTGATGGACTCCTACTAGGACTTGGAGTCCTAGTAGGACTCCTATCCTGGCCGCACCAATGACCTTGGCCGGCCTCCTCCTCCTCCATCCTTTATATACTGAGGCAAGGGGCACCCTATAGACACACAAGTTGATCCTTGAGATCGTCCCTTAGCCGTGTGCGGTGCCCCCTGCCACCATATTCCACCTCGGTCATACCGTTGTAGTGCTTAGGCGAAGCCCTGCATCGGTAGAACATCAAGATCGTCACCACGCTGTCGTGCTGACAGAACTCCTCCCCGAAGCTTTGCTGGATCGGAGCCCGGGGATCGTCATCGAGCTGAACGTGTGCTAAGAACTCGGAGGTGCCAGAGTAACGGTGCTTGGATCGGTCGTATCAGGAAGACGTACGACTACTTCCTCTATGTTGTGTGATCGCTTCCGCAGTCGGTCTGCGTTGGTACGTAGACAACACTCTCCCCTCTCGTTGCTATGCATCACCATGATCTTGCGTGTGCGTAGGAATTTTTTTTGAAATTACTACGTTCCCCAACAAATGGAATGTTGCATCGGGGGAATTTGTATAACCAATGGCGTCTGCCACCTTCATGGATATGTTCTTCATTTTGAAGTATAGCTCATAGTTAGTGCTCTCCATGATGTCATCCACAGGGTATCTATCCAGCAGTGTGTCGCCTGGGGCGGAACGAACGCTGCTTCTCGACATGGATGGGATGGTGCTATCCAATGCTGGATCATCCGCTAGCTGTTGCCGCTGCTGAGACCCCCTTTCCTGGCTAAGTGAGTCAATCTGCTGCTGCTACCACTTGAATTTGAGTGCCAAGTCCACGTGCGCTGATTCTAGGCTTTGAATGAAGGAAATATGCCCTAGAGGCAATAATAAAGTAATTATTTATTTCCTTATATCATGATAAATGTTTATTATTCATGCTAGAATTGTATCAACCGGAAACATAATACATGTGTGAATACATAGACAAACAGTATGTCACTAGTATGCCTCTACTTGACTAGCTCGTTGAATCATAGATGGTTATGTTTCCTAGCCATAGACATGAGTTGTCATTTGATTAATGGGGTCACATCATCATAGAACGATGTGATTGACTTGGCCCATTCCGTTAGCATAGCACTTGACCGTTTAGTTTGTTGCTATTGCTTTGTTCATGACTTATACATGTTCCTATGACTATGAGATTATGCAACTCCCGTTTACCGGAGGAACACTTTGTGTGCTAACAAACGTCACAACGTAACTGGGTGATTATAAAGGTGCTCTACAGGTGTCTCCGAAGGTACTTGTTGGGTTGGCGTATTTTGAGATTAGGATTTGTCACTCCGATTGTCGGAGAGGTATCTCTGGGCCCACTCGGTAATGCACATCAATTAAGTCTTTCAAGCATTGCAACTAATAAGTTAGTTGCGGAATGATGTATTACGGAACGAGTAAAGAGACTTGCCGGTAACGAGATTGAACTAGGTATTGGAATACCGACGATCGAATCTCGGGCAAGTAACATACCGTTGACAAAGGGAACAACGTATGTTGTTATGCGGTTTGACCGATAAAGCTCTTCGTAGAATATGTAGGAACCAATATGAGCATCCAGGTTCCGCTATTGGTTATTGACCGGAGACGTGTCTCGGTCATGTCTACATAGTTCTCGAACCCGTAGGGTCCGCACGCTTAAAGTTCGGTGACGATCGTAATTAGGGTTTTTGTGTTTTGATGTACCGAAGGTTGTTCAGAGTCCCGGATGTGATCACGGACATGACGAGGAGTCTCGAAATGGTCGATACATAAAGATTGATATATTGGAAGCCTATATTTGGATATCGGAATCATTCCGGGTGAAATCGGGATTTTACCGGAGTACCGCGGGGTTACCGGAACCCCCCCCCCCCCACCCCCGGGGGGGGGGGGTTAATGGGCCTACATGGGCCCTAAGGGAGAAGAGGAGGGCCGGCCAGGGCAGGCCGCGCGCCCCCTCCCCCCCTAGTCCGAATAGGACTAGGAAGGGGGGCGGCGCCCCCCTTCCCCTTTCCTTCTCCAACAAGGCAAGAGGGGGGACTCCTACTCCCGGTGGGAGTAGGACTCCTCCAGGCGCACCCCTAGGGGCCGGCCGCACCTCCCCCCCTCCCTCCTTTATATATGGGGGCAGGGGGGCACCCCATGACACACAAGTTGATCTTCGTGATCGTTCCTTAGCCGTGTGCGGTGCCCCCTTCCACCATATTCCACCTCGGTCATATCGTAGCGGTGCTTAGGCGAAGCCCTGCGTCGGTAGAACATCATCACCGTCATCACGCCGTCGTGCTGACAAAACTCTCCCTCAACACTTGGCTGGATCGGAGCTTGAGGGACGTCACCGAGTTGAACGTGTGCAGAACTTGGAGGTGCCGTACGTTCAATACTTGGATCGGTCGAATCGGGAAGACGTACGACTACTTCCTCTATGTTGTGTCCACGCTTCCGTTGCCGGTATACGAGGGTACGTAGTCAACACTCTCCCCTCTCATTGCTATGCATCACCATGATCTTGCGTGTGCGTAGGAATTTTTTTGAAATTACTACGTTCCCCAACAGTGGCATCCGAGCCAGGTTTTATGCGTTGATGTAAAATGCACGAGTAGAACACAAGTGAGTTGTGGGCGATATAAGTCATACTGCTTACCAGCATGTCACACTTTGGTTCGGCGGTATTGTTGGATGAAGCGGCCCGGACCGACATTACGCGTACGCTTACGCGAGACTGGTTTTACCGCCGTGCTATGCACACAGGTGACTAGCGGGTGTTAGTTTCTCCAACTTTAGTTGAACCGAGTGTGGCTACGCCCGGTCCTTGAGAAGATTAAAAGAGCACCAACTTGACAAACTATCGTTGTGGTTTTGATGCGTAGGTAAGAACGGTTCTTGCTAAGCCCGTAGCAGCCACGTAAAACTTGCAACAACAAAGTAGAGGACGTCTAACTTGTTTTTGCAGGGCATGTTGTGATGTGATATGGTCAAGACGTGATGAGATATAAGTTGTTGTATAATATGATCATGTTTTGTTGAAGTTATCGGCAACTGGCAGAAGCCTTATGGTTGTCTCTTTATTGCATAAGATGCAAGCGCGAAATAATTGCTTTACAATTATCGCTATGCGATAGCAATAGTTGCAAGAGCAATAGTTGGTGAGACGACCATGTGACGACACATTGATATAGATTAAGATGATGGAGATCATGGTGTCATGCCGGTGACGATGGAAATCATGACGATGTTTTGGAGATGGAGATCAAAGGCACAAGATGATGATGGCCATATCATGTCACATATTTTGATTGCATGTGATGTTTATCTTTTATGCATCTTATCTTGCTTTAATTGACGGTAGCATTATAAGATGATCTCTCACTAAATTTCAAGATAAAAAGTGTTCTTCCTGAGTATGCACCGTTGCCAAAGTACGTCGTGCCCAGACACCACGTGATGACCGGGTGTGATAAGCTCTACGACCATCTACAACGGGTGCAAGCCAGTTTTGCACACGCAAAATACTCAGGTTAAACTTGACGAGCCTAGCATATGCAGATATGGCCTCGGAACACTGAGACCGAAAGGTCGAGCGTGAATCATATAGTAGATATGATCAACATAGTGATGTTCACTATTGAAAACTACTCCATTTCACGTGATGATCGGTTATGGTTTAGTTGATTTGGATCACGTGATCACTTAGAAGATTAGAGGGATGTCTTTCTAAGTGGGAGTTCTTAAGTAATATGATTGATTGAACTTTAATTTATCATGAACTTAGTCCTGGTAGTATTAGCATATCTATGTTGTAGATAAATAGCTCGCGATGTTGCTCCCCGTTTAATTTTTATATGTTTTTGAGAAAACTAAGTTGAAAGATGTTAGTAGCAATGATGCGGATTGGATCCGTGATCTGAGGTTTATCCTCATTGTTGCACAGAAGAATTATGTCCTTGATGCACCGCTAGGTGACAAACCTATTGCAGGAGCAGATGCAGATGTTATGAATGTTTGGCTAGCTCAATATGATGACTACTTGATAGTTTAGTGTGCCATGCTTAAACGGCTTAGAATTGGGACTTCAAAGACGTTTTGAACATCATGGACCATATGAGATGTTCTAGGAGTTGAAGTTAATATTTCAAGTAAATACCCGAGTTGAGAGATATGAAGTCTGCAACAAGTTCTATAGCTAAAAGATGGAGGAGAATAGCTCAAGCAGTGAGCATGTGCTCAGATTGTCTGGGTACTACAATCGCTTGAATCAAGTGGGAGTTAATCTTCCAGATAAAATAGTGATTGACAGAATTCTCTAGTCACCATCACCAAGTTAGTAGAACTTCGTGATGAACTATAATATGCAAGGGATAACGGAAACGATTCCCAAGCTCTTTGTGATGCTGAAATCGACGAAGGTAGAAATCAAGAAAAGCATCAAGTGTTGATGGTAAACAAAACCACTAGTTTCAAGTAAAGGGACAAAGGGAAGAAAGGGGAACTTCAAGAAGAATGGCAAACAAGTTGCTGCTCAAGTGAAAAAAACCCAAGTCTGGACCTAAGCCTGAAACTGAGTGCTTCTACTACAAAGGACTGGTCATTGGAAGCGGAACAACCCCAAGTATTTGGCGGATAAGAAGGATGAAAAAGTGAGCAAAGGTATATTTCATATACAGATTATTGATGTGTATTTTACTAGTGTTCGTAGCAACCCCTCGGTATTTGATACTGGTTCAGTTGCTAAGAGTAGTAACTCGAAACAGGAGTTGCAGAATGAACAGAGACTAGTTAAGGGTGAAGTGACGATGTGTGTTGGAAGTGGTTTCAAGATTGATATGATCATCATCGCACACTCCCTATACTTTCGGGATTAGTGTTGAACCTAAATAAGTGTTATTTGGTGTTTGCGTTGAGCATGAATATGATTTGATCATGTTTATTGCAATACGGTTATTCATTTAAGTAAGAGAATAAATTGTTGTTCTGTTTACATGAATAAAACCTTATATGGTTACACACCCAATGAAAATGGTTCGTTGGATCTCGATCGTAGTGATACACATATTCATAATATTGAAACCAAAAGATGCAAAGTTGATAATGATAGTGCAACTTATTTGTGGCACTGCCATTTAGGTCATACTGGTGTAAAGCGCATGAAGAAAATTCATGTTGATGGGCTTTTGGAATCACTTGATTATGAATCAGTTGATGCTTGCGAACCATGCCTCATGGGCAAGATGACTAAGACTCCGTTCTCCGGAACAATGGAGCAAGCAACAGATTTGTTGGAAATCATACATACTGATGTATGTGGTCCGATGAATATTGAGGCTCGCGGCAGGTATCATTATTTTCTGATCTTCACAGATGATTTGAGCAGATATGAGTATATCTACTTGATGAAACACAAGTCTGAAACATTTGAAAAGTTCAAAGAAACCTAAATCGTTTTGGGGTTATGCATTAGAGACAGCTACATTCACATTAAATAGGGCAACATAAATCCGTTGAGACGACACCGTATGAACTATGGTTTGGCAAGAAACCTAAGCTATCGTTTCTTAAAGTTTGAGGTTGCAATGCTTATGTGAAAAAGTTTCAACCTGATAAGCTCAAACCCAAGTCGGAGAAGTGCATCTTCATAGGATACCCAAAAGAAAATGTTGGGTACACCTTCTATCACAGATCCGAAGGCAAGATAATCATTGCTGAGAATGGATCCTTTCTAGAGAAGGAGTTTCTCTCGAAAGAAGTGAGTGGGAGGAAAGTAGAACTTGATGAGGTAACTGTACCCGCTCCCTTATTGGAAAGTAGTTCATCACAGAAATCTGTTCCTGTGACTGCTACACCAATTAGTGAGGAAGCTAATGATGATGATCATGTAACTTCAGATCAAGTTACTACTGAACCTCGTAGGTAAACCAGAGTGAGATCCGCACCAGAGTGGTATGGTAATCCTGTTCTGGAGGTCATGTTACTTGACCATGACGAGCCTACGAACTATGAGGAAGCGATGATGAGCCCAGATTCAGCGAAATGGCTTGAGGCCATGAAATCTGAGATGAGATCCATGTATGAGAACAAAGTATGGACTTTGATTGACTTGCCCATTGATCGGTGAGCCATTGAGATTAAATGGATCTTCAAGAGGAAGACGGACGCTGATAGTAGTGTTACTATCTACAAAGCTAGAATTATCACAAAAAAGGTTTTCGACAAGTTCAAGGTGTTGACTACGATGAGAGTTTCTCACTCGTATCTATGCTTAAGTCTGTCCGAATGATGTTAGCAATTGTCGCATTTTATGAAATCTTGCAAATGGATAAACAAAACTGCATTCCTTAATGGATTTATTAAAGAAGAGTTGTATATGATGCAACCAGAAGTTTTTGTCAATCCTAAAGGTACTAACAAAATATGCAAGCTCCAGCGGTCCATCTATGGACTGGTGCAAGCATCTCCGAGTTGGAATATACGCTTTGATAAGTTGATCAAAGCATATAGTTTTATACAGACTTGTGGTGAAGCCTGTATTTACAAGAAAGTGAGTGGGAGCACTACAACATTTCTGATAAGTATATGTGAATGACATATTGTTGATCGGAGATAATGTAGAATTATTCTACAAAGCATAAAGGAGTGTTTGAAAGGAGTTTTTCAAAGAAAGACCTCGGTGAAGCTGCTTACATATTGAGCATCAAGATCTATAGAGATAGATCAAGACGCTTGCTAAGTTTTTTCAATGAGTACATACCTTGACAAGATTTTTTCAAAATGGAATAGTCAAAGAAGGAGTTCGTGCCTGTGTTACAAGGTGTGAAGTTGAGTAAGACTCAAAAACCCGACCACGGCAGAAGATAGAGAGAGACTGAAAGTCATTCCCTATGCCTCAGCCATAGGTTCTATAAAGTATGCCATGCTGTGTACCAGACCTATTGTATACCCTGCCCTGAGTTTGGCAAGGGAGTACAATAGTGATCTAGGAGTAGATTACTGGACATTGGTCAAAATTATCCTTAGTGGAATAAGGATATGTTTCTCGATTATGGAGGTGACAAAATGTTCATCGTAAAGGGTTACGTCGATGCAAGTTTTGACACTGATCCAGATGACTCAAAGTCTCAATCTAGATACATATTGAAAGTGGGAGCAATTAGCTAGAGTAGCTCCGTGCAGAGCATTGTTGACATAGAAATTTGCAAAATACATATGGATCTGAATGTGGCAGACTTGTTGACTAAACTTCTCTCCCAAGCAAAACATGATCACACCTTAGTACTCTTTGGGTATTAATCACATAGCGATGTGAACTAGATTATTGACTCTAGTAAACCCTTTGGGTGTTGGTCACACAACGATGTGAACTATTGATGTTAAATCATATGGCGATGTGAACTAGATTATTGACTCTAGTGCAAGTGGGAGACTGAAGGAAATATGCCCTAGAGGCAATAATAAAGTTATTATTTATTTCCTTATATCATGATAAATGTTTATTATTAATTCTAGAATTGTATTAACCGGAAACATAATACATGTGTGAATACATGATACGTCTCCAACGTATCTATAATTTTTGGTTGCTCCATGCTATATTATCTACTGTTTTGGACTATATTGGGCTTTATTTTCCACTTTTATATTATTTTTGGGACTAACCTATTAACCGGAGGCCCAGCCCAGAATTGCTGTTTTTGCCTATTTTAGTGTTTTGGATAAACGGAATATCAAACGGAGTCCAAACGGAATAAAATCTTTAGAAACATGATTTTCTCACCGAACGTGATCCAGGAGACTTGGACCCTACTGCAAGGGATCAAAGAGGTGGTCACGAGGGTGGGAGGCGCCCCCCCTAGGGCGCGCCCCCTGCCTCATGGGCACCTCGGTGCTCCACCGACGTACTCCTTCCTCCTATATATACACACGTACCCCCAAACGATCAGAACAGGAGCCAAAAACCTAATTCCACTGCCACAACTTTCTGTATCCACGAGTTCCCATCTTGGGGCCTGTTCCGGAGCTTCGCCGGAAGAGGGCCGTCATCACGGAGGGCTTCTACATCATCCTAGCCCCTCCGATGAAGTGTGAGTAGTTTACCTTAGACCTTTGGGTCCATAGTTAGTAGCTAGATGGCTTCTTTTCTCTCTTTGAATCTCAATACAAAGTTCTGCCCCTCTCTCGTGGAGATCTATTCGATGTAATCTTCTTTTTGCGGTGTGTTTGTTGAGACCGATGAATTGTGGGTTTATGATCAAGTCTATCTATGAATAATATTTGAATCTTCTCTGAATTCTTTTATGTATGATTGCTTATCTTTGCAAGTCTCTTCGAATTATCCGTTTGGTTTGGCCAACTAGATTGGTAGTTCTTGCCATGGGAGAAGTGCTTAGCTTTGGGTTCGATCTTGCGGTGTCCTTACCCAGTGACAGAAGGGGCAGCAAAGCACGTATTGTAATGTTGCCATCGAGGATAACAAGATGGGGTTTATTTCATATTCCATGAATTTATCTCTCTACATCATGTCATCTTGCTTAAGGAGTTACTCTGTTTTTAACTTAATACTCTAGATGCATGCTAGATAGCGGTCGATGAGTGGAGTAATAGTAGTAGATGCAGAATCGTTTCGATCTACTTGTCACGGACGTGATGCCTATATACATGATCATGCCTAGATATTCTCATAATTATGCTCAATTCTATCAATTGCTCAACACTAATTTGTTCACCCACCGTAGAATACTTATGCTCTTGAGAGAAGCCACTAGTGAAACCTATGGCCCCCGGGTCTATTCTCATCATATCAATCTCCATTACTTTTATATTGTTTTGCTATTTACTTTGCTTTTACTTTTTACTTTGCATATTTATATCAAAAATACCAAAAATATTCTATCTATTAGATCTCACTCTCGTAAGTGACCGTGAAGGGCTTGACAACCCCTAATCGCGTTGGTTGCGAGTAGCTATCGCTTTGTGCAGGTACGAGGGACTTGACCGTGGGCTCCTACCGGATTGATACCTTGGTTCTCAAAAACTGAAGGAAATACTTACGCTACTCTGCTGCATCATCCCTTCCTCTTTGGGGAAAACCAACGCAAGCTCAAGACGTGGCAAGAAGGATTTCTGGCGCTGTTGCCGGGGAGTCTATGCAAAAAGTCATATACCAAGTACCCATCACAATCTCTATCTCCCGCATTACATTATTTGCCATTTGCCTCTCGTTTTCCTCTCCCCCCCCCCAATTCACCCTTGCCGTTTTATTCGCCCTCTCTCTATCCTCCCTCTCTGTTTGCCTCTTTTGTCCGCTTGCTTTTTGTTTGCTCGTGTGTTAGATTGCTTGTTTGTCGCGATGGCTCAAGATACTACTAAATTGTGTGACTTCACCAATAGCAATAATAATGATTTCCTTAGCACTCCGATTGCTCCTCTTACCGATGCTGAATCTTGTGAAATTAATACTGCTTTGTTGAATCTTGTTATGAAAGATCAATTCGCCGGCCTTCCTAGTGAAGATGTTGTTGGGGAACGTTGCAGAAAACAAAAAATTTCCTACTCGTTTCACCAAGATCCATCTAGGAGTTCATCTAGAAACGAGTCATGAGATGCATCTACATACCTTTGTAGATCGCGTGCGGAAGCGTTCAACGAACGGGGATGATGTAGTCGAACACGACGTGATCCAAATCACCGATGACCGAGTGCCGAACGGACGGCACCTCCGCGTTCAACACACGTACGGGACGGGAGACGTCTCCTCCTTCTTGATCCAGCAAGGGGGAAGGAGAGGTTGGTGATGATCCAGCAGCACGACGGCGTGGTGGTGGATGCAGGGCGTCACAGCAGCAGGGCTTCGCCTATACTACGCAGGAGGGAGATGTAACAGGGAGAGAGGGAAGCACCAAAAGCCGTAGAGCAAAGTCCCTCCTCTCCCCCACTATATATAGGGGTGCCAAGGGGGGGGGCGCCGGCCCTAGGAGATGGATCTCCTAGGGGGGGGCGGCAGCCAAGGGTGGGGGGCTTGCCCCCCAAGGCAAGGGGGCGCCCCCCTTTTAGGGTTTCCCCTAACCCTAGGCGCATGGGCCCCTTAGGGGTGGCGCCCCAGCCCACTAAGGGCTGGGTTCCTTCCCACTTCAGCCCATGGGGCCCTCCGGGATAGGTGGCCCCACCCGGTGGACCCCCGGGACCCCTCCGGTGGTCCCGGTACAATACCGGTAACCCCGAAACTTGTCCCGATGGCCGAAACAGCACTTCCTATATATAATTCTTTACCTCCGGACCATTCCGGAACTCCTCGTGACATCCGGGATCTCATCCGGGACCCCGAACAACATTCGGGTTACTGCATATACATATCTTCACAACCCTAGCGTCACCGAACCTTAAGTGTGTAGACCCTACGGGTTCGGGAGACATGTAGACATGACCGAGACGACTCTCCGGTTAATAACCAACAGCGGGATCTGGATACCCACGTTGGCTCCCACATGCTCCACGATGATCTCATCGGATGAACCACGATGTCGAGGATTCAGTCAACCCCGTATGCAATTCCCTTTGTCAATCGATATATTACTTGCCCGAGATTCGATCGTCGGTATCCCAATACCTTGTTCAATCTCGTTACCGGCAAGTCACTTTACTCGTACTGTAATGCATGATCCCGTGACCAGACACTTGGTCACTTTGAGCTCATTATGATGATGCATTACCGAGTGGGCCCAGTGATACCTCTCCGTCATACGGAGTGACAAATCCCAGTCTTGATCCGTGTCAACCCAACAGATACTTTCGGAGATACCCGTAGTCTACCTTATAGTCACCCAGTTACGTTGTGACGTTTGGCACACCCAAAGTACTCCTACGGTATCCGGGAGTTACACGGTCTCATGGTCTAAGGAAAAGATACTTGACATTGCAAAACTCTAGCAGACGAACTATACGATCTTTATGCTATGTTTATGATTGGGTCTTGTCCATCACATCATTCTCTTAATGATGTGATCTCGTTATCAATGACATTCAATGTCCATAGCCAGGAAACCATGACTATCTGTTGATCAACGAGCTAGTCAACTAGAGGCTTACTAGGGACATGTTGGTGTCTGTTATTCACACATGTATTATGATTTCCGGATAACACAATTATAGCATGAATAAAGACAATTACCATGAACAAGGAAATATAATAATAATGCTTTTATTATTGCCTCTAGGGCATATTTCCAACAGATGCCGCTACTCATCCGAATAGCTTCGTTGATTTATGTGATATGCAAAAGAAAAAAGAAGTCAATAATGATGTCGTTAAATTGAAGCTATTTCCTTTTTCGCTTAGAGATCGTGCTAAAGCTTGGTTTTCGTCTTTGCCTAAGAATAGTATAGATTCATGGAACAAGTGCAAAGATGCTCTTATCTCTAAGTACTTTCCTCCCGCTAAGATCATCTCTCTTAGAAACGATATAATGAACTTTAAACAACTTGATCATGAACATGTTGCACAAGCTTGGGAGAGAATGAAATTAATGATATGTAATTGCCCTACTCATGGTTTGAATTTGTGGATGATTATACAAAACTTTTCTACCGGATTGAATTAGCCGCGGGAGGCACTTTTATGGAAATCACTTTAGGAGATGCTACTAAACTCCTAGATAATATTATGGTTAATTATTCTCAATGGCATACTGAAAGAACTTCTAATAAAAAAAGTGCATGCGATAGAAGAAATTAATGTGTTGAGTGGAAAGATGGATGAACTTATGAAATTATTTGCTACTAAGAGTGTTTCTTCTGATCCTAATGATATGCCTTTGTCTACTTTGATTGAGAATAATAATGAATCTATGGATGTGAATTTTGTTGGTAGGAATAATTTTGGTAACAACGCTTATAGAGGGAATTTCAATCCTAGGTCATATCCTAGTAATCCTTCTAATAATTATGGGAATTCCTACAACAACTCTTATTGAAATTATAGTAAGATGCCCTCTCATTTTGAATCTAATATTAAAGAATTTATTTCTTCGCAGAAGAATTTTAATACTATGATTGAAGAAAAATTGCTTAAGATTGATGATTTGGCTAGAAACGTTGATAGAATTGCTCTTGATGTTGATGCTTTGAAACTTAGATCTATTCCACCTAAGCATGTTGTTAATGAGTCTCTAAAAGCCATGAGAATTTCAATTAATGAGTGTAAGGAAAGAACCGCTAGGATGCGTGCTTCCAAAGATGCCTTTATTAAAGTGTGTTCTTCCAATTCCTATGAAAATCAAGATGAAGATCTAAAAGTTGTTGATGTGTCACCAATTAAATCTTTATTTTGCAATATGAATCTTGATGAAACTGAATATGATCTTCCTTTACCTAGAAGGCGTTCTAAAAATTCGGAGTATTTAGATTTTAATGATGAAATTGATGAAAGTGGGATTGAAAGAAATAAAAATCTAGATGTTGCTAAACCCACTATATTGGATTTCATGGAATTTAATTATGAAAGTTGCTCTTTGATTGATTGTATTTCCTTGTTGCAATCCATGCTAAATTCTCCACATGCTTATAATCGAAATAAAGCCTTCACCGAACATATTGTTGATGCCTTGCTGCAATCTTATGAAGAAAAACTTGAATTGAAAGTTTCTATCCCTAGAAAACTCTATGATGATTGGGAACCAACTATTAAAATTAAAATTAAAGATCATGAGTTTTATGCTTTGTTTGATTTGGGTGCTAGTGTCTCTACTATTCCCAAGACTTTGTATGATTTACTAGATTTCCGTAACTTTGATGATTGCTCTCTAAACTTGCATCTCGTGGATTCCACTATTAAGAAACCTATGGGAAGGATTAATGATGTTCTTATTAGTGAAAATAGGAATTATTTGCCCGTAGATTTCATTCTTCTTGATATAGATTGCAATCCTTCTTGCCCTATTATTCTTGGTAGACCTTTCCTTAGAACGGTTGGTGTGATTATTGATATGAAGGAAGGGAATATTAGATTTAAATTTCCATTAAAAAGGGCATGGAACACTTTCCAAGAAATAAAATAAAATTACCATATGAAACTATCATGAGAGCCACTTATGGATTGCCTACCAAAGATGGCAATACCTAGATCTATTCTTGCCCGTTATGCCTAGCTAGGGGCGTTAAATGATAGCGCTTGTTGGGAGGAAACCCAATTTTATTTTTATTCCTTGCTTTTTGATCCTGTTTAGTAATAAATAAATTATTTAGCCTCTGTTTTGGTTGTGTTTTTTGTGTTTAATTAGTGTTTGTGCCAAGTAGAACCGTTGGGAAGACTTGGGGAAAGTCTTGTTGAACTTGCTGTAAAAAACAGAAACTTTAGCGCTCACGAGAACTGCTGTCATTTTTATTTGAAGAGTGCTATTTAGTTAATTCTTTTTTAAGATGATTAATATATAAATTCCTCACGTCCACCAATTTATTTTACAATTTTTGGTGTTCCAGATCTTGCGCTAGCTACAGATTACTACAGACTGTTCTGTTTTTGACAGATTCTGTTTTTCGTGTGTTGTTTGCTTATTTTGATGAATCTATGGCTAGTAAAATAGTTTATAATCCATAGAGAAGTTGGAATACAGTAGGTTTAACACCAATATAAATAAAGAATGAGTTCATTATAGTACCTTGAAGTGGTCCTTTGTTTTCTTTCGCTAACGGAGCTCACGAGTTTTCTATTTTGAGTTTTGTGTTGTGAAGTTTTCAAGTTTTGGGTGAATTCTTTTGATGGACCATGGAACAAGGAGTGGAAAGAGCCTAAGCTTGGGGATGCCCATGGCACCCCCAAGATAATCCAAGGACACCAAAAAGTCAAAGCTTGGGGATGCCCCCGGAAGGCATCCCCTCTTTCGTCCACTTCCATCGGTAATTTACTTGGAGCTATATTTTTATTCACCAACATGATATGTGTTTTGCTTGGAGTGTCTTGTATTATTTGTGTCTTTGTTTGTTAATATTCCACAATCATCCTTGCTGTACACACCTTTTGAGAGAGCCATACATGAATTAAAATTTGATAGAATACTCTATGTGCTTCACTTATATCTATTGAGCTAAGTAGTTTTGCTCTATGTGCTTCACTTATATCCTTTGAGATAGATAATTTTACTCTATGTGCTTCACTTATATCTTTTGAGCGTTATAATTTTGCTCTATGTGCTTCACTTAGATCTTTTAGAGCATGGTGGTGGATATGTTTTAAAGAAACTATTGATCTCTCATGCTTCACTTAAATTAATTTGAGAGTCTCTTAATAGCATGGTAATTTGCCTAATAATAATATGCTTGGTATTCAAGATTTGTGAAACTCTCTTTTGAGTGTGTTGAATACTAAGAAAAGATTGAAGCATGATAATTGTTTTGAGTTATGGAGGTGATAATATTAAAGTCATGCTAGTTGAGTAGTTGTGAATTTAAAGAATACTTGTGTTGAAGTTTTTGATTCTCGTAGCATGCACGTATGGTGAACCGTTATGTGATGAAGTCGGAGCATGATTTATTTATTGATTGTCTTCCTTATGAGTGGCGGTCAGGGACGAGCGATGGTCTTTTCCTACCAATCTATCCCCCTAGGAGAATGCGCGTAATACCTTGCTTTGATAACTTCTAGATTTTTGCAATAAGTATATGAGTTCTTTATGACTAATGTTGAGTCCATGGATTATACGCACTCTCACCCTTCCACCTTTGCTAGCCTCTCTAATACCGCGCAACTTTCGCTGGTATCATACACCTACCATATACCTTCCTCAAAACAGTCACCATACCTACCTATTATGGCATTTCCATAGCCATTCCGAGATATATTGTCATGCAATTTTCCACCATCTAGTTCATCATGACACACTTCATCATTGTCATATTGCATATCCCGGCACACCGCCAGATGCATTCACATAGAGTCATATTTTGTTCTAAGTATCGAGTTGTAATTGTTGAGTTATAAGAAAAATAAAAGTGTGATAATCATCATTATTAGAGCATTGTCCTAGTGAGGAAAGAATGATGGAGACTATGATTCCCCCATAAGTCGGGATGAGACTCCGGACGAAAAAAAGAGGCCCCCAAAAAAAAGAGAAAAGGCCCAAACAAAAAAATGATGAGAGAAAAAGAGAGAAGGGACAATGTTACTATCCTTTTACCAAACTTGTGCTTCAAAGTAGCACCATGATCTTCATAGTAGAGAGTCTCTCATGTTATCACTTTCATATACTAGTGGGAATTTTTCATTATAGAACTTGGCTTGTATATTCCAATGATGGGCTTCCTCAAATTGCCCTAGGTCTTCATGAGAAAGCAAGTTGGATGCACACCCACTTAGTTTCTTTTTGGGCTTTCATATACTTATAGCTCTAGTGCATCCGTTGCGTGGCAATCCCTACTCACTCACATTGATATCTATTGATGGGCATCTCCATAGACCGTTGATACGCCTAGTTGATGTGAGACTATCTTCTCATTTTTGTCTTCTCCACAACCACCATTCTATTCCACCTATAGTGCTATATCCATGGCTCATGCTCATGTATTGCGTAAAGATTGAAAAAGTTTTGAAAAAGTTAGAGTATGAAACAATTGCTTGGCTTGTCATCGGGGTTGTGCATTATTTAAATACTTTGTGTAGGGAAGATGGAGCATAGCCAGACTATATGATTTTGTAGGGATAACTTTCTTAGGCCATGTTATTTTGAGAAGACATAATTGCTTTGTTAGTATGCTTGAAGTATTATTATTTTCTATGTCAATATAAACTTTTATCTTGAATCTTTCTAATCTGAATATTCATACCACAATTAAGAAGATTTGCATTGAAATTATGCCAAGTAGCACTCCGCATCAAAAAATTCTCTTTTTATCATTTACCTACTTGAGGATGAGCAGGAATTAAGCTTGGGGATGCCTAATATGTCTCCAACGTATCTATAATTTTTGATTGCTCCATGCTATATTATCTACTGTTTTGGACTATATTGGGCTTTATTTTCCACTTTTATATTATTTTTGGGACTAACCTATTAACCGGAGGCCCGGCCCAGAATTGATGTTTTTTTGCCTATTTCAGTGTTTCGGATAAACGGAATATCAAACGGAGTCCAAACGGAATAAAATCTTCGGAAACATGATTTTCTCACTGAACGTGATCCATGAGACTTGGACCCTATTGCAAGGGGTCAAAGAGGTGGTCACGAGGGTGGGGCCGCCCCCCTAGGGCGCGCCCCCTGCCTCGTGGGCCCCTCGATGCTCCACCGACGTACTCCTTCCTCCTATATATACACACATACCCCCAAACGATCAGAACATGTAACACCCTCGATGCAACTATATCTCCCACGTGTCGAGGCACGACTTAGAGGCATAATCGCATTGAAGGCATACATCGCAAGTGAGGTAATCTTCACACAACCCATGTAATACAATAGGGGAAAAGATACATAGTTGGCTTACAATCGCCACTTCACACAATTACATGAATAAAGCATTACATCATCCAGATACAATCAAGGTCCGACTACGGAACCAAAATAAAAGAAGGATCCCAAATGCGACAAAGGTCCCCGATCGACCCCAACTGGGCTCCACTACTGATCAACTAGAACGAAACATCACAAAGGACAAGATCTTCATCGAGCTCCTCCTGAGCTTGGTTGCGTCATCTGCACGGACTCATCGGCACCTGCAAGCTGGTTTTGGAAGTATCTGTGAGCCACAGGGACTCAGCAATCGCGCACCCTCGCGATCAAGACTATTTAAGCTTATGGGTAAGGTAAAGGTGTGAGGTGGAGCTGCAGCAAGCGACTAGCATATATGGTGGCTAAACATACACAAATGAGAGCAAGAAGAGAAGGCAAAGCACGGTCGACAAAAGTATGATCAAGAAGTGATCCTAGAACAACCTACGTCAAGCATAACTCCAACACCGTGTTCACTTCCCGGACTCCGCCGGAAAGAGACCATCATGGTTACACACGCAGTTGATTCATTTTAATTAAGGTCAACTTTAGGTTTTAGACAACCGGACATTAACAAATTCCCATCTGCCCATAACCGCGGGCACGGCTTTCAAAAGTTCAAATCCCTGCAGGGGTGTCCCAACTTAGCCCATCACAAGCTCTCATGGTCAACGAAGGAATAGACCTCCACCCGAGACATTCCGAACAGACTCGGTGTCCCAGTACAACAAGACATTTCGACAGGGTAAAACTAAACCAGCAACACCGCCCGAATGTGCCGACAAATCCTGATAGGAGCAGCACATATCTCTTTCTCAGGGCACACCGGATTGTCTAAACTTTCGGTAGGCCAGCCCAGAGTTGCCCCTGGTGGCCACCGGCGGCTGACAAGTTGGACCAACACTCAGAGGAGCACTGGCCCGGGGGGTTAAAATAATGATGACCCTTGAGTCTGCAGAACCCAAGGGAAAGAAAAGGCTAGGTGGCAAATGGTAAAACCAATGTTGGGCATTGCTGGAGAATCTTTACTTAAGGCGAACTGTCAAGGGGTTCCCATAATAGCCCAACTGTGTAAGGAAAACAAAATCTGGGAACATAACACCGATATGACGGAAACTAGGGCGGCAAGAGTGGAACAAAACACCAGGCATAAGGCCGAGCCTTCCACCCTTAACCAAGTATATAGATGCATTAATTAAATCAGGTATATGTGATATCCCAACAAGTAAACATGTTCCAACAAGGAACAACATCTCCATGTTCCAACAAGGAACAAACTTCAATCTTCACCTACAACTAACAACGCTATAAGAGGGGCTGAGCAAAGCAGTAATATAGCCAATCAACGGTTTGCTAGGACAAGGTGGGTTAGAGGCTTGGTTCAAAAATTTAGGAGGCATGATAAGCAAGTGGTAGGTATCGCAGCATAGGCATAGCAAAAGAGCGAGCAACTAAGCAAGCAAAGATAGAAGTGATTTCGAGGGTATGGTCATCTTGCCTGAAATCTCGCAAGGAAGAAGAACGAGTCCATGAAGAAGACAAACGGACGTAGACGAACGGGTCCTCACAAACTCGACGTTACCGGGACCAACCCGAAGAAGCAACACCGGAAAAAAAAGCACACAACATAGTAAACAACCAACACATGAACATGGTATGATACGCGAGATGCGGTATGCGATGCATATGCATGATTGGGAAAGGAATGCATGAACCTGGCCTCGACTTGGAAATCCAAGTGTACCACTGGAAAGGTGAGATGAAATCGCTTGAAAACGATATAAAGATCACCGGAATCGGAGTTACGGTTTGGAAATGGCAAGCGATTCAAATATGACACCGGTCTGCGATTTACAGCAAGTAGACATCTAAATGCAATGAGATGAACATGCTACAGCACTCAAACATGTCATCAAAATACATGGCAGGGAAGCATTCAAGATGCTTAACAAAAGACTAGCACTGAGCTACGGCTAATTCATCCATTAAGAGGTTCAAACAAGCATGGCAAAAACGCAAATGGTAAAACAGATCTCAGACTTAGTGAAATTAACACTTGTCTGGAATTTCAGATCATGAAGCCCTCTTCGGAGCAGCAAAACAACATGCTACAGGACCTGAACATGACAAAGAAAGCAATGGCATGGAGATACTCAACAAGCTTAACAAAAGTCCCTTAGTGACCTTGAGCCAAAAGGGATCACAAAATATACTAACAAGCACACGAACATAGCAAAAACATAATCAGCTTTCAGACTTGGTGAAAACTGAGACATGCTGAAATATAACTCACGAAGGCACGTTAACAAGCTCGATGCACTTACTACGGTGCAAGTCATGGCAAGGCAAGCATACATACATTAAGAAGGCACAAAATTCAAGCTAGACATGGGAAGAACAATGGCATAGCATGCACGGATCAACTACAATAACATCGGCAAAAATCGCAAACAACTTGACGATCTGCCCAGATTTACCACGAAGCAAAAGTAGAGCTCGATTGACTCAAGCTAGGGTACTCCATATATGCAAACAAAGACATCGATGGATAGATCACTACAATATTAACAAAACTCCTTTACTGATCATCCTCAAAAGAGGCACGGATCACTAGGAAATAGCACGAACATATGGCATCATGAACTAAACAATCCCAGGACTTAGTGAAATCACTAAGTCCCTAAAAA
This sequence comes from Triticum monococcum, assembly GCA_034509565.1. Taxonomy (NCBI): domain Eukaryota; kingdom Viridiplantae; phylum Streptophyta; class Magnoliopsida; order Poales; family Poaceae; genus Triticum; species Triticum monococcum. The sequence goes on along the minus strand of CM067841.1, from coordinate 30,920,015 downwards.
CAGATTTACCGGATGCCTCACTTTGCAAGCTTGCACAAGTCACCACACACATCCTAAAAATGCATGGGTTGCACCTCTGGAAAGATAACAAGATGCTTAACAAAACATATGAAGGACTCACAGGCATATCATGCACACAACAATCATGGCAAAAATGACAAAAGTCTAAGATGAACTAGCAGATTTGACAATTAACTCACGAAGCCTCCTTCTAACAGCATTTCGGGCATCAAGATGAACTCAAATGAAAATGATGCAATGGAACGAAATGATGTACTCATCGGAGTGAACATTTTGATATGCTATATGACCAAATCGAAGCTACAGATGCGGAGATATGGCAGGTCAAAGTATGCACAAAAATCAAGAGGAGAGGGGAAAAGTCAACCCTAGGGTTTTTTCCAGATCTGAGATCCGGATCGGCACGGATTACGAGGTCGCCGAAAACACTGTTCACGGCGGAGTTCGTTGGCCACCGGAGCTTCGAGAGGCCGGAGGAGAGGCCGGATCCTGCGGAGGAGAAGGCGCCGGGCACGGGCGGCGGCGTAGGCGGCGAGCGGCGGGGTCGGCGAGGGGCTCCGGGCGGCGATGGCGCGCGGCGACGGCGCGGGAGCCCCGGCCACCGGAGATGGGAGAGACGGCGGGGTCAGGCGGCGCTGTCCGGCGGGAGGAGCGGGGTGCGCGTGGGCCGGGGAGGGCCCGTCCCGGGCCCCGCGGGCTGGAGGCGGCGGCGAACTGGGGCTGGGGCGCGGGCGAACGAGGGGGCGCCACGTGTCGGCGGACGTCGGGGCGGACAATGTCCGTCGGTGCGGATGTGTCCGGCGGCGGCGGGTGGAAATGGATCTGAGGTTAGGGATGGAGGGGATCCGAGATTTTTAGAAGGGGGGGCTATTTATAGGCATAAGTGGAGCTAGGAGAGTCCAAATGAGGTGCGGTTTTCGGCCACGCGATCGTGATTGAACGCTCTAGATGATGGAGAAGAGTTTGGTGGGTTTTGGTCCAAAATGGAGGGGTGTTGGGCTTCAACACACACGGGGCCTTTTCGGTCCCTCGGTTAACCGTTGGAGTATCAAACGAAGTCCAAATGATACGAAACTTGACAGGCGGCCTACCGGTAGTAAACCAAGGCTGCTTGGCAAGTCTCGGTCCAATCCAGAAATGTTTAATTCCCACACATGAAAGAAAGGTAGAAATGACCACCGGAGGAGAACGAAGCGCCGGATTGCAAAACGGACAACGGGGAAAATGCTCGGATGCATGAGACAAACATGTATGCAAATGAAATGCACATGATGACATGATATGCAATGCATGACACGCAAGCAATGACAAGACAACAACAGCGAATAACTGAACGACACCTGGCACATCGGTCTCGGGACGTTACAACACTCCACCACTACAAGAGGATCTCGTCCCGAGATCTAGAATGGCACCTGAGGGACAACGGAAAAGAAAGAGAAGAGGTAAAACTAAGTTGCTTCTTTGACAAACGAGTGAAACCAAAGAACCTTGAGAGGTTGAACAAATTGGAAGAAATAAAAAAACAACGAAGAAGAACAAAGTCGAAAACACTCCGTTAGAAAAGGAGAACAAGGAACAATAAGGTCAAATACGACAACACTCCGGTTGAGAAGGGAAGAAAACTTAATAAGATGAGAGAACTTGGAAAGATGGCACGACACTCCGATTAAATGGATAGACATGAAAAGAACATGATCTTGACAAAACGAGATGATGGGTTGAAAAGAGCAACATCATAATGCCTCCAGAACAAAAGAATAGAGGATAGATAATTGAAATAGGAGAATGGAGAAGAAAATGCCAAATTCTGCCACAAAAGAGGTTGACAAGGCATCTTTAGGAGAAGGGTTTAATGGGGTTGTTGGAAAATCCACCAACGAAAAGAATAAGGTTGATATGGTCTTATGGAATACATCTCAAATTATGAGGTGACAACCTGCCACTCACAGGAAGAAGAATTGGATTGTTATGAACGAGGAGACGAGAAACTTATTTCACCGGGAAGATAAATGAAGGACTTGGGTCATTTATAAGCACCATAATAGCAACAATCCTCAGGGACGGTTTTAGGTGAAATATAACCCAAGATAATTCCAATGACGAGATTGATGGATTTAAAATATCTCATTCATGACAACATGTGAATCATGAAACATGAATTCAAATTATCAAGAATGACATAATACCACTTCGAGTGATACGGTTGAACGAATTGCACTTTAAAATGCAAGATAAAGAATACTTGAGCTCCTTTGAAAAGAATCTCAATGAACACTTGGAGGAGGAATTATTTCCTTGATGAACCATCATGTAGCACCTTGATGAAGTACTCCGGTAAACAAAAGAATGATCAAACGAAAAGAAAGAGAAGTTGAAAGGAACTCCGGAAAGAAAGATGAAAAACTAAATCAAGAATTTTTGATGAACCTCCGGAATAAAGAATTAATCACTTGGATGAAACAAGAATAAGAATTATGTTATGCGTATCCTTCAACAATTTAAATTGATGACAATGGACGGATTGCATACCACTTATCCTCAAAGAAAGGATTAAGAGAGATATAGCGCAAACTTGAGAAGGTATTGACGAACCACCGGAAGGGTTGAAACAACGAATAAATTGATATGGTGACCAAGGAAGTGAACTCTTGAGCGGACCACCATAATAATTGAAAATGATCGAAGTAGGGGTGAATCACCGGTAGGAATTAGCAAATGAACGAAGGTGCTTGAGAGAATTTAGATACAAGTGAACAAAGAGAACCCATGCTGATTAGAGAAATTTGGATGATGCACCGGATAGATTGGAGAATGATAACTAGAAGCTGACATGAATAATCCAGAATTGATGGACTCCGAAGAATCAAACTGAAAATACTCTAAATTACTCCGGATGGGTGAAAAGAATTCTCACAATCAAAACAATTATGAGACGATGGTATCAAGCTTAAACCACGAATCTTGAGGAGAGTGGAGCAAGATTGAGAGAAAAAAATCTTCTTCGGTCTTCAAAATCTGAGAATGACGACGAGAAACACCATCGTGAATTATTTAGACACTCCGGAAGAATCCAAACGAAGAGGTTGAGCCAACAATGAAGAGAATTTGAAAGATCTTGGAGAAAACATTTGACTGATGATAAATCATTCTTACGTCAAACTTCGAAAAGAATTTAGGATAGCTCCGGGAAAGATAGAAGAGTCGGGTAAGATCCTGGGAAAAACCCTGTGGGTTAGGGCCCACTCAAGAGAAACACCGTAGAATGATTCAAAAGAGAGAAAGCACCGGTTGAATTAAATGGCTTTAATGAGGGAACATCCTCAAAAGAGCTTGAACGAATGTAGAGTGGAAACACGAATCTTCGAGATATCTTTAGCACTCCAGAACAATAAATAGCGAGAAGTGGAATGATAATGAGGTGCACCGGCATGAGAAAGCATTGAAACGAGGAAAAAGGTAAGATCAACAACGGTTCACTTGAAACCACCGGAGAAGATAAAAGAAACGAAGAATGATGAACTAGAAGCTCCGTTAGTATCTTTATGAGAATCACCGGATACGAACATTGAACGAAAAGAATGGAAAGGCTTCACAAGAATAAAAGGATGCTTGATTAAGAAATCTGGGTCCTTGAAGAAACAAGGGTGGGAGGGTGGGAAAAACAAAGGCAACTTGGAGACGGATGAAAACAACCAAACGTTGAGAAGAACTGATACTTGAACTTGCTGATGTTGAAATGATCGGAACCACTAGAAGAGAAACACACCGGTGAAAAGGATTGACAAGACAATCTTGATGATCAAGAAGGATTGGTATCCACATCGGAGTATGAGAACACCATTTGGGAAAGGTATGGAATCAACACTTGACATTGAAGCAACTCGAATACCACAACTCAAAACAAAAACAAAGGGTTGGCTTGCAGAATAAGCCAGAACAAACATATGATAGAGATTTCGTCCGAAGTTTTCGTGGTGGGGCCTACACGGGCTCGATCGTACAGTACCATCATGTACAAGGCAGTGCACATGACATACGAAGCGTCCCCGAGTCGGCATAACCAAGGACTCTTTAAGACACAACGAGACCACTATAAAACCGACCGTGAATAGGCGGACCACTAGACGTCGAACCCCAATTTTATATCATACATCTGTCGGAAAGATATCCTAAGAACTACTTGAATTCCCACTTATGAAACTCCCGAAATTCTCCGGTTATGCAATCAGGTGTTGGGGATACAGGGGAAGCATAATATCTCACCCAAACTAGCAAATCCTACATCCAGCTGTATCCATCCTTCAACACATAACCAATAAACCTTCAGAAATCATCTAGCTCAACCTTCGAAAAGCATCCGTTATACAAGTTATGGCGATACTCCCGAACTCCCGCCCCAGTACTGGGTGGCGTCGAGGTTATCTCACCAACGAACTGCATAAAAGAGATTTTCGATGTCGGCGTACTAGACTCAGGTATTCTAGAACTGCAACGATAAAATTATGACGACAACATCTCAGAGCTCAACTCCCCGGGACACTTCCACAAAACCCCTCACAGGAGGCACCAAGACAATGTTCTCGTCATAAAACCATCGGAACGATTCCAAGATACTCGCATGATCCTAAAAAAATTTAGTGAAATTTGAGAAGAGAAGAGTCAAACTCTACGTCAGAATGCCTTACCAGAGCGATGAGGAGACTGGGAAGTAAAAAGAATTCCTAAACTCTCCGATATATAATTCCTAGATGACTCAAAACATTTTTCTAGACACAACTCGGCCGCTAAAAACGATCAATCAGTGGGGGCTCCTAACGTCGGGGAAGGCTCTGATTACCAACTTGTAACACCCTCGATGCGACTATATCTCCCACGTGTCGAGGCACGACTTAGAGGCATAATCGCATTGAAGGCATACGTCGCAAGTGAGGTAATCTTCACACAACCCATGTAATACAATAGGTGAAAAGATACATAGTTGGCTTACAATCGCCACTTCACACAATTACATGAATAAAGCATTACATCATCCAGATACAATCAAGGTCTGAGTACGAAACCAAAATAAAAGAAGAACCCCAAATGCGACAAAGGTCCCCGATCGACCCCAACTAGGCTCCACTACTGATCAACTAGAACGAAACATCACAAAGGACAAGATCTTCATTGAGCTCCTCCTGAGCTTGGTTGCGTCATCTGCATGGACTCATCGGCACCTGCAAGCTGGTTTTGGAAGTATCTGTGAGCCACAGGGACTCAGCAATCTCGCACCCTCGCGATCAAGACTATTTAAGCTTATGGGTAAGGTAAAGGTGTGAGGTGGAGCTGTAGCAAGCAACTAGCATATATGGTGGCTAAACATACGCAAATGAGAGCGAGAAGAGAAGGCAAAGCACGGTCGACAAAAGTATGATCAAGAAGTGATCCTAGAACAACCTACGTCAAGCATAACTCCAACACCATGTTCACTTCCCGGAATCCGCCGGAAAGAGACCATCACGGTTACACACGCAGTTGATTCATTTTAATTAAGGTCAACTTCAGGTTTTCTACAACCGGACATTAACAAATTCCCATCTGCCCATAACCGCGGGCACGGCTTTCGAAAGTTCAAATCCCTGCAGGGGTGTCCCAACTTAGCCCATCACAAGCTCTCACGGTCAACGAAGGAATAGACCTCCACCCGAGACATTCCAATCAGACTCCGTATCCCAGTACAACAAGACATTTCGACAGGGTAAAACTAAACCAGCAACACCGCCCGAATGTGCCAACAAATTCCGATAGGAGCTGCACATATCTCTTTCTCAGGGCACACCGGATTGTCTAAACTTCCGGTAGGCCAGCCCAGAGTTGCCCCTGGTGGCCACCGGCGGCTGACAAGTTGGACCAACACTCAGAGGAGCACTGGCCCGGGGGGGTTAAAATAATGATGACCCTTGAGTCTGCAGAACCCAAGGGAAAGAAAAGGCTAGGTGGCAAATGGTAAAACCAATGTTGGGCATTGCTAGAGAAGCTTTACTTAAGGCGAACTGTCAAGGGGTTCCCATAATAGCCCAACCGCGTAAGGGACGCAAAATCCGGGAACATAACACCGATATGACGGAAACTAGGGCGGCAAGAGTGGAACAAAACACCAGGCATAAGGCCGAGCCTTCCACCCTTAACCAAGTATATAGATGCATTAATTAAATTAGGTATATGTGATATCCCAACAAGTAAACATGTTCCAACAAGGAACAACATCTCCATGTTCCAACAAGGAACAAACTTCAATCTTCACCTGCAACTAACAACGCTATACGAGGGGCTGAGCAAAGCAGTAACATAGCCAATCAATGGTTTGCTAGGACAAGGTGGGTTAGAGGCTTGGTTCAACAATTTAGGAGGCATGATAAGCAAGTGGTAGGTATCGCAACATAGGCATAGCAAAAGAGCGAGCAACTAAGCAAGCAAAGATAGAAGTGATTTCGAGGGTATGGTCATCTTGCCTGAAATCCCGCAAGGAAAAAGAACGAGTCCATGAAGAAGACAAACGGACATAGACGAACGGGTCCTCACAAACTCGACGTTACCGGGACCAACCTGAAGAAGCAACGCCGGAAAAAAAAAGCACACAACATAGTAAACAACCAACACATGAACATGGTATGATATGCGAGATGCGGTATGCGATGCATATGCATGATTGGGCAAGGAATGCATGAACCTGGCCTCTACATGGAAATCCAAGTGTGCCACTGGAAAGGTGAGATGAAATCGCTTGAAAACGTTATAAAGATCACCGGAATCGGAGTTACGGTTTGGAAATGGCAAGCGATTCAAATATGACACCGGTCTGCGATTTACAGCAAGTAGACATCTAAATGCAATGAGATGATCATGCTACAGCACTCAAACATGTCATCAAAATACATGGCAGGGAAGCATTCAAGATGCTTAACAAAAGACTAGCACTGAGCTATGGCTAATTCATCCATTAAGAGGTTCAAACAAGCATGGAAAAAACGCAAATGGTAAAACAGATCTCAGACTTAGTGAAATTAACACTTGTCTGGAATTTCAGATCATGAAGCCCTCTCCGGAGTAGCAAAACAACATGCTATAGGACCTGAACATGACAAACAAAGAAATGGCATGGAGATACTCAACAAGCTTAACAAAAGTCCCTTAGTGACCTTGAGCCAAAAGGGATCACAAAATATACTAACAAGCACACGAACATAGCAAAAACATAATCAGCTTTCAGACTTGGTGAAAACTGAGACATGCTGAAATATAACTCACGAAGGCACGTTAACAAGCTCGATGCACTTACTACGGTGCAAGTCATGGCAAGGCAAGCATACATACATTAAGAAGGCACAAAATTCAAGCTAGACATGGGAAGAACAATGGCATAGCATGCACGGATCAACTACAATAACATCGGCAAAAATCGCAAACAACTTGATGATCTGCCCAGATTTACCACGAAGCAAAAGTAGAGCTCGATTGACTCAAGCTAGGGTGCTCCATATATGCAAACAAAGACATCGATGGATAGATCACTACAATATTAACAAAACTCCTTTACTGATCATCCTCAAAAGAGGCACGGATCACTAGGAAATAGCATGAACATATGGCATCATGAACTAAACAATCCCAGGACTTAGTGAAATCACTAAGTCCCTGAAAACAGATTTACCGGATGCCTCACTTTGCAAGCTTGCACAAGTCACCACACACATCCTAAAAATGCATGGGTTGCACCTCTGGAAAGATAACAAGATGCTTAACAAAACATATGAAGGACTCACAGGCATATCATGCACACAACAATCATGGCAAAAATGACAAAAGTCTAAGATGAACTAGCAGATCTGACAATTAACTCACGAAGCCTCCTTCTAACAGCATTTCGGGCATCAAGATGAACTCAAATGAAAATGATGCAATGGAATGAAATGATGTACTCATCGAGACAAACATTTTGATATGCTATATCACCAAATCGGAGCTACGTATGCTGAGATATGGCAGCAAAGTATGCACAAAAATCAGGTGGAGAGGGGAAAAGTCAACCCTAGGGTTTTTTCCAGATCTGAGATCCGGATCGGCACAGATTACGAGGTCGCCACAAACACTGTTCACGCCGGAGTTCGTCATCCACCGGAGCTTTGAGAGGCCAGAGGAGAGGCCGGCTCCGGCGGAGGAGGCGGCGCCGGGCGCGGGCGGCGGCGGACAGCGGCATAGGCGGCGAGCGGCGGGGTCGGCGAGGGGCTCCGGCCGGCGATGGCGCGCGGCGGCGGCGCGGGAGCCCCGGCCATCGGAGATGGGAGAGACGGCGGGGTCGGGCGGCGGGGTCCGGCGGGAGGAGCGGGGTGCGCGTGGGCCGGGGAGGGCCCGTCCCGGGCCTCGCCGGCTGGAGGCGGTGGCGAAGTGGGGCTGGGAGCGGGCGAACGAGGGGCGCCACATGTCGGCGGACGTCGGGGCGGATAATGTCCGTCGGCGCGGATGTGTCCGGCGGCGGCGGGTGGAAATGGATCTGAGGTTAGGGATGGAGGGGATCCGAGATTTTTAGAAGGGGGGCTATTTATAGGCATAAGTGGAGCTAGGAGAGTCCAAATGAGGTGCGGTTTTCGGCCACGCGATCGTGATCGAATGCTCTAGATGATGGAGCAGAGTTTGGTGGGTTTTGGGCCAAAATGGAGGGGTGTTGGGCTGCAACACACACGAGGCCTTTTCGGTCCCTCGGTTAACCGTTGGAGTATCAAACGAAGTCCAAATGATACGAAACTTGACAGGCGGCCTACCGGTAGTAAACCAAGGCCGCTTGGCAAGTTCCGGTCCAATCCGGAAATGTTTAATCCCCACACACGAAAGAAAGGTAGAAATGACCACCGGAGGAGAATGAAGCGCCAGATTGCAAAACAGACAATGGGGAAAATGCTCGGATGCATGAGACGAACATGTATGCAAATGAAATGCACATGATGACATGATATGCAATGCATGACACGCAAGCAATGACAAGACAACAACAGCGAATAACTGAACGACACGTGGCACATCGGTCTCGGGGCATTACAAAACAGGAGCCAAAAAATCTAATTCCACCGCCGCAACTTTATGTATCCATGAGATCCCATCTTGGGGCCTATTCCGAAGCTCCGCCGGAAGAGGGCCGTCATCATGGAGGGCTTCTACATCATCCTAGCCCCTCCTCCGATGAAGTGTGAGTAGTTTACCTCAGACCTTCGGGTCCATTGTTAGTAGCTAGATGGCTTCTTTTCTCTCTTTGAATCTCAATACAAAGTTCTCCCCCTATCTCGTGGAGATCTATTCGATGTAATCTTCTTTTTGCGGTGTGTTTGTTGACACCGGTGAATTGTGGGTTTATGATCAAGTCTATCTATGAATAATATTTGAATCTTCTCTAAATTCTTTTATGTATGATTGGTTATCTTTGCAAGTCTCTTCGAATTATCTGTTTGGTTTGGCCAACTAGATTGGTAGTTCTTACCATGGGAGAAGTGCTTAGCTTTGGGTTCGATCTTGCGGTGTCCTTACCCAGTGACAGAAGGGGCAGCAAGGCACGTATTGTATCATTGCCATCGAGGATAACAAGATGGGGTTTATTTCATATTGCATGAATTTATCTCTCTACATCATGTCATCTTGCTTAAGGCGTTACTCTGTTTTTAACTTAATACTCTAGATGCATGCTGGATAGCGGTCGATGAGTGGAGTAATAGTAGTAGATGCAGAATCGTTTCGATCTACTTGTCATGGACGTGATGCCTATATACATGATCATGATTAGATATTCTCATAATTATGCTCAATTCTATCAATTGCTCAACAGTAATTTGTTCACCCACCGTAGAATACTTATGCTCTTGACAGAAGCCACTAGTGAAACCTATGGCCCCGGGTCTATTCTCATCATATCAATCTCCATTACTTTTATATTGTTTTGCTATTTACTTTTCTTTTACTTTTTACTTTGCATCTTTATATAAAAAATACAAAAAATATTCTATCTATCAGATCTCACTCTCGTAAGTGACCGTGAAGGGCTTGACAACCCCTAATCGCGTTGGTTGCGAGTAGCTATCGCTTTGTGCAGGTACGAGGGACTTGAGCGTGGGCTCCTACTGGATTGATACCTTGGTTCTCAAAAACTAAGGGAAATACTTATGCTACTCTGTTGCATCATCCCTTCCTCTTCAGGGAAAACCAACGCAAGCTCAAGACGTAGCAATACATAGACAAACAGTATTTCACTACTGTGCCTCTACTTGACTAGCTCATTGAATCAAAGATGGTTAAGTTTCCTAGCCATAGACATGAGTTTTCATTTGATTAACGGGGTCACATTATTAGAGAATGATGTGATTGACTTAACCCATTCCGTTAGCATAGCACTTGATCGTTTAGTTTGTTCCTATTGCTTTCTTCATGACTTATACATGTTCCTACGACTATGAGATTATGCAACACCCATTTACCGGAGGAACACTTTGTGTGCTACCAAACGTCACAATGTAATTGGGTGATTATAAAGGTGCTCTACAGGTGTCTCCGAAGGTACTTGTTGGGTTGGCGTGTTTCGAGCTTAGGATTTGTCACTCCGATTGTCGGAGAGGTATCTCTGGGCCCACTCGGTAATGCACATCACTTAAGTCTTGTAAGTATTCCAACTAATGAGTTAGTTGCGGAATTATGTATTACGGAACGAGTAAAGAGACTTGCCAGTAACGACATTGAACTAGGATTTGGAATACCGACGATCGATCTCGGGCAAGTAACATACCGATGACAAAGGGGACAACGTATGTTGTTATGCGGTTTGACCAATAAAGATCTTCGTAGAATATGTAGGAACCAATATGAGCATCCAGGTTCCGCTATTGGTTATTGACTGGAGACGTGTCTCGGTCATGTCTACATAGTTCTCGAACCCGTAGGGTCCGCACGCTTAAAGTTCAGTGACGATCGTAATTAGGGTTTTTGTGTTTTGATGTACCGAAGATTGTTTGGAGTCCCGGATGTGATCACGGACATGATGAGGAGTCTCGAAATGGTCGAGACATAAAGATTGATATATTGGAAGTCTATATTTGGATATCGGAATCGTTCCGGGTGAAATCAGGATTTTACCGGAGTACCGTGGGGTTACCGGAACCCCCCCCCCCCCGGGGGGGGTGTTAATGAGCCTACATGGGCCCTAAGGGAGAAGAGGAAGGCCGGCCAAGGCAGGCCACGCGCCCCCTCCCCCCTAGTCCGGATAGGACAAGGAAGGGGGGCGGCGCCCCCCTTTCCTCTTTCCCCCTTCCCCTTTCCTTCTCCAACAAGGCAAGAGGGGGAGTCCTGCTCCCGGTGGGAGTAGGACTCCTCCAGGCACACCCATAGGGGCCGACCGCACCTCCCCCCTCCCTCCTTTATATACAGGGGCAGGGGGCACCCCATGACACACAAGTTGATCTTCGTGATCGTTCCTTAGCCGTGTGCGGTGCCCCCTTCCACCATATTCCACCTCGGTCATATCATAGCGGTGCTTAGGCGAAGCCCTGCGTCGGTAGAACATCATCACCGTCATCACGCCGTCGTGCTGACGAAACTCTCCCTCAACACCCAGCTGGATCGGAGCTCGAGGGACGTCACCGAGTTGAACGTGTGCAGAACTCGGAAGTGGCGTACGTTCGGTATTTGGATCGGTCGGATCGGGAAGACGTACGACTACTTCCTCTACGTTGTGTCAACGCTTCTGTTGCCAGTCTACGAGGGTACGTAGACAACACTCTCCCCTCTCGTTGCTATGCATCACCATGATCTTGCGTGTGCGTAGGAAATTTTTTGAAATTACTACGTTCCCCAACATTGAGGGCGTTCTGCTTCCTGCTTTCTCTTCTCCTTCTCCAGCTTCCTCTTCTTCCCCTCCTCCATCTTCCTTCTTGTAAGGGTTCTGTAGTCGGCGTTCTAGTCTGAAAAGCCCTCATACCACGGAACAATGCCCTTGCCTCGTACGTGTTCTTCCCACACAAAAATTTCAGAATTTTTTGAACATTTTTATTATTTTTGATTTTACTGTTCACCCGAGCTCATTTGAGCTCGGGCTGAGAAAGGACTTTCCGAGTTCATCCCCACTACTATATTTCTCTCGACATGCAGCATGTCCACATCATCATCTATGTCCCACACATGGCACCTCTCAATACCAGATTTTTCTGACCTCTGGTAAAGCCACTGTCAACGTACATCATTGTTTATATTTTCGAAGAAATTAAGACGGAGGTCTGGCTGCGGTGCTACGCCATGTCATCTCCCCAATTAATTGCCCCATTTCCTACTGTGCCAATTTCTCTTCATCTTCTCCACGGAATAAATGGAAGAGTAACAGATGGAGTTCTTCCCCCCTTCAAGTGATGCAACCGCACAATTTCTGTCGTCACCACAAGAGCAATAGCGAGCCCTTCTGCTTGAGGGGATTGGTAAGGTTTCTCCCGTGGAAAATCATCATATAAGAGCAGACGAATTTGAAGCCCACAAGAGCAATAGTACAGGTCTCAAGGAGGCGCTGGGTGGAAGCTCCAAGAAACAGTTGGCCGTCGGTGGGAGACGACACCTCCGTCATGCAGCCACCGCCCACAGCGTCGCCCTACTCCTAACTAGCCATGTTCGGCAACTGCCTGTGCCGCTGGCTCTGCCATTCCCACGTACATGAAAGGCTTCACTACATGGTACGCCCTTCTATCTCACGCACTACCAGAATAAGCTACGTTGCCGAGGCCCTAGGCCGTATGCCGACGGCATAGCCCCGTCGGCAACTCGTACGTCGGCATATCCCAGGGCGGCCGTCGGCATACAAAAACCGTTGGCATATGTAGCTAAGCCGACGGTGTCCGTACCACCGTCGGCAACATTATCCACCTGACGGTCGCGACGGCGCCGCCGTTAAAACTGTGCCAATCATAAGCTAACACGTGGCAGCACCTTGGCAGCCGTGGCATGGAGCTACGCCGACGGTTAGGCCGTCGGCATAGTTTTGGGCCTATGCCGATAGCCCAGCCGTCGGCGTAGCTCCGTGCCACGGCTGCCCAAGTGCTGCCACGTGTCAAATACGCCGGCAGTTAGGCCGTCGGCATAGGCCAAAAACTATGCCGACGGCCTAACCGTCGGCGTATCTGTGTGCCAGGGATTCCCAGGTGCTGCCACAGGTCAGCTGCTGGTATCACAGAGGCACTATGTCGACGGCCTAACCGTAGGCATAGATACAAACCTATATTCACGAATAAATAATACAAACGATATTACAAAAATTGAATAAAAGAACTATATTCATAATAAATGAAACATTTCAATTATTTGGTCTGAATAATAAACAATAGACTTTATTAATATAAATGTCAATTACAAGTATTCAGGAATTACACTTGGAGGAAACAGAAATAAAAGAAAGGAAAAGTCCTAAACTAAACCTATACTAAACTATCAGATTAAGTTTGGAAACAGTAATCAAACCCCAATCAGATTAAGTTGATTATAAAGAAACAATAGAAGAGAGCCAACACTGCATAAATGGAGCCAATGGAACAGTAACCAGCAAGGCCAAAAGGAACCGGTTCAATTGGCAGTAAGGAATAACCCAAGATAGAAGTAGAGCCAGCAAAGCATAGATCAAAGCCAAACCCAAAGATCAACTCAAAGTAGCACTAACTCCATGATTAGGGGATCACTAAGTTAAGCTTGGATTAGTTTTCAGATGAAATCCAACTAACCCACTACTAATCAACTAACCCAGAGGTAGGGTTTGAAGTAGGGATTGTCCTCAGGCAGCCTAGTAGTGCTAGGACTATTGCATCATTGGATCAAGTAGTGCAGCATCTGCTGTTAAGTAACGGTCAGAGGCTCAGGACACCATCATTGGAATGGCAAGATTAAGGAGCACATGTTCTTATCAGTTAGAGTATGAGAGAGAGAAAGAAAGTGAAGAGACCAGTGTAGCATCTGTTCAAATCAGACTTAAGAGAGAGGGAATTGGCAAGGAAAGATACAGTCCATAACCTGCAAGAAGAAATAGGCCATTGATAGCACATTTACTAAACATCTGCCGTAAGCAGAACACATACACCCACTTACACATGGGTACTATTCTGTATATAGGTACACAAGAACAACACATGCACCTGGTATAGATAGGAGCATAAGCATGCATCTAAATCATCTAAAACATCTGAAATAGCTAAAGCAAAGAAAGAGTTAATACTGCATGCAACCATCAGGACTATATCCTGTACAATATACAACAAAACCACTAGTAGATGATGTACTAAACCATACAAGAAATACCAATACATGGTATTTAGATAAGGACTAGTATATATCAAACACAGATACCAGCTTGAAAGAGAAACTATAATTTTATACCACTACAGGAGCAAATCATGAACTACAGAGTAATTGAAGTAAAGAGATGAATCAGTATATGTTGATCAATAAGAAAGTTACAGCTATATACAAATGAAGGACTATATCCTTTATAAGATAACAAAGAAGCAGTGGCACTTATACATATGAACAAATAGAACCAGCAGCCAACTAATAAAGAAACCAGCATGTGCTATATGACAAGAACAATAACATCTATAAGACCAAGACAATTGCAATGATAGACCAACAGTAGCATAGAATTTCCTGTAATCAGTCCATAGACATGAAGTAGAACTAGAATATGAACATGTAAAGCAGCAGGAGTAGAAGTAGACCAAAGTCCACATTGCCAAATCCATAAAGATAGCACAGTAATCAATTGAGCTAATAATAGGTGAGCCAACCTTCACCAAGCACTAACAGGACACACGGACCAGCATCAAATCGACCATGACATGCCCGAAGAGAGTAGTACGAGTAGGGGAGCAGAGGGATTGAGGAGCTTACCATAAGCAACGCCGCCACCATGGTTGCGGTGTGGCCAAATCACCGCCGTCGCACGGTGGCAGGCGATTAGGTAGTCGAGGCCGGCGGATCTGCGGCAGTAGCACCACAGGCAAAACCCAGGAGGCGCTGGTGCACAAGGAGGCACGGGAGGTGGCGCAGGCGACCAGATCCACGAGCAAGAGCACGCCGACGACAAACCTCTCCCCACCACCAAAATCCTATAGAGGGAGAACCGATGGGGGCGACCACGAGTGGGAGGGAGAAGCGAATCGAATGAGTGGAGGAGTTAGAGCGGCTCAAGGGGAAGCCCTGGGTAGCTAGCTTGGCGATAGAGCTCGCCGGAGTAGGCTGGAATCGGCCGGTGATCGAGTCGGCGATGTGAGGTGACAAAAGAAAGAAGGGGATCAAGAGATAGGGCCTCGGGATCGAGAGAGAGACGGCTGGGGATTGAGAGATGGGGGCTCGGGATCGAGAGAGAGGGGCTCGGGAGCTCGCCGGTGCCTGACCCGCCGCCCGCTGGCCTCGCCGTCGCCGGAGGTGAGGTGGCAGCCGAAACCCTAGCTAGCACGGGGGATGATGGAGGGTGGGAGCGCCGATTCTGGACGGAGGGGAAGGATGCGTGGAGCTTGGGGAGCTCGGGGGAGTGCTTCCCGTCGCCGGAGCTCCCCGGAATAGGCCGGCGTGGGTGGTGGCGGCAGTGAGGGAGAGGAGTTCGTGAGGGAGAGAGGAGCGAGGTCGCGAGACAGAGGGATTAGGCGTTCGGTGGAGTTGGGTGGGCTCTCTCCCGCCTGGGCTCATTTTTTCTCATGGATGGATGAATGGATGGATGTGGGGTGAAGAGCTAGATGGATAGATGGATGGATATGCACCACATCATCGATCCATGGCACAAATGTTTCAACCAATAGGAATCAAGCTGATGCAATTGTGTTCTCCCTTGTGTTTTCCTCTAGTTTTTTCTACCCTCTTGGACCGACGAAGGAGGGCAAGTACTAAACGCATCCGCCGGTGAAGGATCCGGCGACCTCTGGCCTCGCCGCCATTGGAGTAACACTTTAGGTGGAGGCCATCGAAACCCTAGCCACAAGGTAGGGTTGTGGGTCAACGGGAGGAGCAGATCCTGATGGATGGATGCACGCGGCAGCCGAGGTGCGGTGGATCCGTCCGCCCGTGATCTGTGAGGGGAGAAGAGGGTGGCGAGGAGGAAATGGTGAGACAAGGAGGGGAAGAGGGTGGTGTCGGTGTCAAAACCGGCGGATCTCGGGTAGGGGGTCCCGAACTGTGCGTCTAGGCGGATGGTAATAGGAGACAAGGGACACGATGTTTTTACCCAGGTTCGGGCCCTCTCGATGGAGGTAAAACCCTACTCCTGGTTGATTAATATTGATGATATGGGTAGTACAAGAGTAGATCTACCACGAGATCAAGAGGCTAAACCCTAGAAGCTAACCTATGGTATGATTGTTGTTTCTACGGACTAAAACCCTTCGGTTTATATAGACACCGGAGAGGGCTAGGGTTACACAGAGTCAGTTACAATGGTAGGAGATCTACATATCCGTATCGCCAAGCTTGCCTTCCACGCCAAGGAAAGTCCCTTTCGGACACAGGATGAAGTCTTCAATCTTGTATCTTCATAGCCCAGGAGTCCGGCCGAAGGTATAGTCTGGCTATCCGGACACCCCCTAATCCAGGACTCCCTCAGTAGCGCCTAAACCAAGCTTCAATGACGATGAGTCCGGCGCGCAGATTATCTTCGGCATTGCAAGGCGGGTTCCTCCTCCAAGTACTTCATAGAAGATTTTGAAGACAAAGGTAGTGTCCGACTCTGCAAAATAAGTTTCCACATATTGCCATAGAGAGAATAATATTTACACAAATCTAATCTGCCGACGTATTCCGTAGTGTGACATCACACCACGGCCAAGTCTTTATTTGAATCATTTTACTGTCCCACCTCAGCGCGTTTAGCGAGGCGGTTTCCTTGGCATGTCTTGTCAAAGCAGAGATTGTGTCCCCTTATTCCGGGATTCTCATCAATACGGCGTGGGTAACCCAACCGCACCATTGATTACGGCGTTGGGGAGATAAGCGAGTTTTACCAGGCTGGTGGGGACGCATAGTCGCGTCCGCCCATATAAGGGGATAAGGATCCACCTTTTCATCCATGCCTTCTTCCTCCTTTGCCTATCCCTTTCCGCGCACTCGAGCTCCAGCGCCCAAGTCCGCACACCCCACCTCAACCTTCTCCAGCCATGTCCGGAGCGGGAGGCAAGTGGATGGTCTCCTCCATCACGGAGGGACACATCAAAAAACTGAGGAAGGCCAGATACTTGTCTAACGACATTGCGCACCGGCTTCCCGAAGAGGGGCAGCTCATCCCCACCCCTAGGCCCCATGAGAGGGTGGTGTTCCTCCCCCATTTCCTCCGCGGACTGGGCTTCCCTCTCCACCCATTTGTCCGAGGGCTCATGTTCTATTATGGCCTGGATTTCCACGATCTGGCCCCGAACTTTGTCCTCAACATCTCGGCATTTATCGTCATGTGTGAGGCTTTCCTCTGCATCCGCCCCCATTTCGGCCTATGGCTCAAGACTTTCAATGTCAAGCCGAAGGTGGTGCACGGCACCCAAGGGGAGTGTGGAGGCGCCATGGTGGGCAAGATGCCCAACGTCCTATGGCTCGAGGGCTCCTTCGTGGAGACCCTAAAGGGGTGGCAATCGGGGTGGTTTTACATCACCGAGCCGCGCGACCCTGAATGGGTCGCAGCCCCCGAGTTCCGATCCGGACCCCCTACGCGGCTCACCTCCTGGAAAGAGACGGGTCTGTCGTGGGGTAAAAAAGGAGAGCTGACCGAACTCCAAACATGTGTCCAAACCCTGGTGGACAAGAAGCTACAACTTTTCAACGTAGTCCAGGTTATGCTCATCCGCCGGATCCTCCCGTGTCAACAACGGGCTTTCAACCTGTGGGAGTTCGACCCGGCGCAGCACCGAACTCTGAGAAGGCTCTTCGACACGACATACGAAGATGCCTGGAAGGTGCTTTTCAAGGGCGCTGAGGCCCCCGCATCCGCTACCAAGCACCGCGGATTCAGCACGCAGCATCACGCTAGTGCGGTAAGCTGTTTTTACCTTTTACAGGGTATTAGTTTTTCATAGTTTGACTCCATGCGGGATCTAAGCTCCATTACCTTTGACAGGATTGGCAGGAGACGTCCGGACAGATCAACTGTCTGGCTCCTTTGCCCGAAGGCCTAGTGGATGCTCGCTTGGCGAAGCTGCTGGTTCCGGCACCATATGTGGTGCCGGAGAAGAAGGCCAAGAAGAAGGCCACAGGGACTCGAAAGAGTGCCCGGCGCCTGGAGGTGTCGGATTCATCATCCGACGACTCCAAGACGCACTCCTCCTGTGAAGACGAGGAGGAGGAAGAAGAGACCTCTCCCCCTCCAGCGGGGGGAGGGAAGAAAAGGAAGGCCGCCCCAACTAGGGAAGCCGAAGGGTCCAAGAAGGGGAAGACCCTTCCTCCGGACTACTCCACCAACACCGACGACGGTGAAGAGGAGTGGCCGCACAGGGCCAAGCCCCTGGCGAGATCGTAAGTATTCGGACACCAGAGCAATTCATAGTGTTCCTTTCTTGCACAGCTCCTCCTTACGCCGAATATGACTATGCAGTCCGCCCAAGGCAGGGCTCGACGAGTCGTCGAGCGGCTCCCTGGATTCGTCGGACGTGAATTCACTTCCGCCCGCCACCTCCCCCCACCCTACGGACGACGCCGAGGTGCTATCCCAACAGGTTCCAAGCCAGGAGGAGGTGGTCCTGGAGGCGCCGCAAGGCGACCTCCTGGACTACAAGCGCAAAGGGGGTAAAACCCCCAAGGGCTCCGAGTCCGGCCTTGAACCGGACACCGCGCCGGAACCTTCAACGGTTCTGGACTCCGGTAGGCAGCCTCCTTCCAAGAGGAGCAAGCTTGCCGAGCCGGTGACCTCCGTCCAACCAGAGGCACCGGACAATTTGTTGGAGGTGCTTAACAGCGCCTCCATCAACGAGGAGCACCGCACTATTATGATTGCGGTGATCCAGAAGGTTCAGTCTGCCAAGAGCGGACTGACTGAAGCCTGTGCCAGCCTTCTAACAGGCTTTGAGGTAAGTAAAGAATATGTAAAAATATTACCGCATAGACAGTAGCCCCTGATGCTCTGTTCGGCGTTCGGAAAGAAAAGCTGAATAGAGGATCTAATAACATTCGCAGGAGTCTAACATAATCAAGTCAATATGCGTATGCAGGCTTCGCTGCTGGCCTCCGCCGCACTGACTGCGGAGGTGGATACGCTGAAGCAAAACCTCGTGCGGTCTGAGAACGAGCTCGGCCATGCCAAGAGGCAACTCGAGGAGAAGGAAGTTAAGTAATACCTTGCGCAAGTATATAGAGAAGATGTGGTTGCAAAAAATGACAGGATCAACGTGCTATTATAGGGGCAACGACCGAGGTGGCAACCCTTAAGAAAGCGCTGTCCGAGGCCGAAAACAGAGCGGACGCGGAGCGCATAGAGAGAGGGAAGCAGGAGGCGCTGGTGGAGGGGGTGCAGAAAGAGCTCCAGGCTCTCGTGAAAAAACACGAGAGTTTGGAGCTTGACTCAAAGACGCAAGCGTCCGAACTTGCGGCAGCCCTCGAAAGAGCGAAGTCTGCCAAGGCCGAAGCCCAAAAAGCCCTCCAAGAAATTGAAGCGATGAAGAAGATAGCAGCGGGTAAGGCATTCATTATGCAAAGCAAGCACGTGAAAGTGAATTACTTGTTACTTACCCGAGTCCGGAGCTCTCCAGGAGCATTCGCAAATTTGCCCCGCAGTGCGTCCGATGCCGCCGCCTACTACCGAGCCGAGGAGGGGAGCTCGACGGAGAAGGTGTTCTGGTCTCAGTATGCTGAGGCCGGACACCTGGTGCCTTTGAGCGACCAGCTGAAGCAAATGGTCGAGCTCCACAAGGTGGCCGAACAGGCCATAAAGGGCCTCATAGTTCGGCTTTGGCCTGGAGAGGCTCTGCTTGGGAGCTACTTCGGGCCGGTGAGGCGGCTGGTGGATGCCTGTCCACGGCTTGAAGTAATCAAGCGCTCCGTCTGCATCGAAGGTGCTTGTAGGGCGCTTGCCCGTGCTAAAGTGCACTGGGGCAAGATGAATGCGGAGAAGCTGGTGAAGGACGGGCCGCCACCGGGCAAGGAGCATCGCGTCCCAGAAGCGTATTATGAGGGCGTCCTGAAGGGTGCCCGCCTTATAGCGGATGAATGCTCCAAAGATGTAATTTTTGAGTAAACTCGCATTTGTGATCCTGTACGCTGAAAACTTGTTCATATGCGATAAGCAACACTTTTGAATTTAAAATATTACCTTCTGTGCGGCCGTTTATCAAATTTGAGAGATGGCGAGTCGTCGGCTTCTGCCCCCATGCCACGAGTGCTGGGGTGTTTGGGATAAACATGAGCGCTCTTTTTCCCATTCTTGGGTCCTTCGAGGGAGGCGCTCAACACAACGAACAAGGCAATCGGACTATAATGCTTGAACACTCTCACTTAGCCATAGAATTCAATAATTTTAAATTTCGGCGAAGCACCTAGTGTTCGGAAGACCGAGTTCGGGGCGCTATCCACGCCTAGGCCGGGCAAAGCTGACTCCTCGCTCTAAGCGGCATAAGTCTTTAGGGACTCGAAAACCTCTCGAACAGCGACCAGCTCTTGCCTCATCATGACGGTCAGTTTTAGCTTTCTCTGCTGAGGTGCTTAGCCCAGCTCAACTGGGGCACAATCGCAGTAGTTCTCCTAGTGCTGCCTTAGCCGATATAACAGAACGTAAGGTACCAAAACATAGGAGCCGGGCAAACCCAACTATTGACCCAAGACATGATTCGGAGCCGATGCATATAATGCTATAAGTTCGGGGTGCCGCACTTGTGAAAGTGTCCGGACTTCTCACACCGTATTGTGGGATACTTAAGCCCCTGGCGTATTGGCCGTACCAAAGTGTACGGGTGCAACATATCATTAATGAACATATATTCATAAAAAAGAGTAATGCAATAATAGACGGAAGCTATGCATTTTTTATTTAAAAGGGCTGCGATCAAAGCAGAATGATATGAATAGTGCGATAAGCAAAAGATGGGACTATTTAAAATGTCCTTTTCAGGGGCGAGCTGCGGAATGGTATGTGAAAAAGGTATACTCCTCGTTATAGAGACCACCTTAGAGTTCCGTAGTGCGGCGTAGCTTTTTGCTCCCCTGGTTGTTGTATCATTTATGCGGCAATTGTACTGCCGGACAGGCCTTCCGAAGAGTGGAGTCCTGAAAGTAAGAGAAAATGAAGAAGTCGGCAGCCCCTAGTGCGGTTTAAGCCGTGTTTCGGGCGTGCCGTGGTGGTGTCCCTCCCCCTTTGCCCATGGTATTTCTAGAGCGTAGTTATGTACGCGCAATACTGGTTTCGCAAGTTCGCGAAGGCTGGGGTTGGGGCCGCATTGCTACGCTTGCTCGGAACATGCCAGGCGGTCTTGTTGTAGGTTACTCCGGGCGCGCTTGACGGTGTCCAGACGTTTATTGGCCGGACTGGAGAATTGCCTAGAGAGGCTGCTTTGTACTTCCACTGCGATAGCCGCCGTATGCTCCTCCGTTCGGAGAGAGCATTCGGTGTTTCCATTGACCGTGATGACTCCTCGAGGGCTTGGCATCTTGAGCTTGAGGTATGCGCAGTGCGGCACCACATTGAACTTGGCAAATGCGGTTCGCCCGAGCAGTGCGTGATAGCCACTGCGGAACGGGACTATGTCGAAGATTAACTCCTCGCTTCGGAAATTATCCGGAGATCCGAAGACCACTTCAAGTGTAACTGAGCCTGTACAGTTGGCCTCTACACCTGGTATGACGCCTTTAAAGGTTGTTTTAGTGGGTTTAATCCTCGAGGGATCGATGCCCATTTTCCGCACTTTATCCTGGTAAAGCAGGTTCAGGCTGCTGCCGCCGTCCATAAGGACTCTAGTGAGGTGAAATCCGTCAACAATTGGGTCTAGAACCAATGCGGCGAATCCGCCATGACGGATGCTAGTGGGGTGGTCCCTTCGAGCAAAAGTGATCGGGCAGGAAGACCATGGGTTGAACTTTGGGGCGACTGGCTCCATCGCGTATACGTCCCTTAGCGCATGCTTCCGCTCCCTCTTGGGGACGTGGGTTGCATATATCATGTTCACCGTCCACACTTGTGGGGGAAAACCTTTCTGTCCACTGTTGTTCGGCGGCCAGGGCTCCTCCTCGTCATCGCTATGCAGCCCCTTGTCTCAGCTTTCGGCATTTAACTTGCATGCCTGCTTGAACACCTAACAATCCCTGTTGGTGTGATTGGCTGGTTTTTCGGGGGTGCCATGTATCTGGCATGAGCGGTCGAGTATTCGGTCCAAACTGGACGGGCCCGGAGTATTTCTTTTGAATGGCTTTTTCCGCTGACCGGGTTTAGAGCCTCTCAATCCGGCATTAACTGCCGTATCCTCAGCATTGTCGCTGTTAATGCGGGGCTTTTGCTTGTTGCTACGCGACCTGCCACTGCTGTCCTTGGTATCCGAATTACCAGGGATCTTGGTCATGTTATTGCTGCAAGCTAGCCAGCTGTCTTCTCCCGCGCAAAAGCGGGTCATAAGTGTCGTGAGGGCTGCCATAGATTTCGGCTTTTCCTATCCTAGGTGCCATGAAAGCCACTCGTCGTGGATGTTATGCTTGAAGGCTGCTAGGTCCTCTGCGTCCGGACAGTCGACGATTTGATTTTTCTTAGTTAGGAACCATGTCCAGAATTGTCTGGCCGATTCCTCTGGCTGCTGAATTATGTGGCTAAGGTCATCGGCGTCTGGTGGTCGCACATAAGTGCCCTGGAAATTGTCGAGGAATGTGGTTTCCAGGTCCTCCCAACAACCAATTGATTCTGCTGGCAAGCTGTTAAGCCAATGCCGAGCTGGTCCTTTAAGCTTGAGTGGGAGGTATTTGATGGCGTGTAGGTCATCACCGCCGGCCATGTGGATATGAAGGAGATAGTCCTCGATCCATACCGCAGGATCTGTTGTGCCATCGTATGATTCGATGTTCACGGGTTTGAAACCCTCGGGGATTTGATGATCCATTACTTCATCTGTGAAGCATAGTGGGTGTGCGGCGCCTCTGTATTGGGCTATATCACGATGCAGCTCAAACGAGCTTTGTCTCCTGTGTTCGGCCCGGCCGGGTTTACTGTATCCGGAGTGACGATTACCGTCTCGTGCCGTGGGGCACCCACGCGATCCGTAGATCGATCTTGTTTGCCTTGCCTTGTCCTCCAATATATCTCACAGGTCTGGCGTGTTTTCCCGTGCCTTGGTATTTTTTGAGCGGCGCCGGGGTGCGGCTTGAGTGGAGGGCCAAGAGGCCTCTCTGTCGCGGCCATGGGGTGGCCGGTCGGCCTCATCATGCGCTGGTGATGTAGGTTTAGGTGCTTCCTCCTCTAATCGGGGTAGCAACCTGTGCTTTGGGTAGCTCTTGGAGGGGCGTTCAAGTTCATACTCTTCGGCCTCAAGGACTTCAGTCCATCTGTCGGCTAGCAAATCTTGATCAGCTCTAAGCTGTTGCTATTTTTTCATGAGGCTGCTCGCCGTGGCCATAAGCCTGCGTTTGAAATGCTCTTGTTCGACGGGATCCTCCGGCACGACAAATTCGTCGTCGTCGAGGCTTGCCTCATCTTCGAAGGGAGGCATATAATTATCGTCCTCGACCTCTCTGTCTGCTGCTCTCTCATGAGGGCTGGCTTCTCCATCCTCCTGTGATGAATCTTACTGGAGGTGGTTGTCTTCGGCACTGTCCGAGGTGTTATTATCTCCCCTGCCGGAATCACCGTTTTTGCTTTGGCGGGATTTAGAGCGGCGCCGCTGACGCCGGCGCTTAGGCTGCTTCTTGGAGGGGTCATCCTCCGCTGTTCCATCGCCATTGTGTCTAGGCGGATCTCGGGTAGGGGGTCCTCAGGCGGCGTTTGGTATGAAGATGATGAGTCTGAACATGACCATCATCTAGCTAGGACCACGTGAACCCACCCCTTCTACTACCACACATGGTCCCTATATGGTGTGGTAAAAGTTTGAGCGCGTTTCGTAGAAGCCTGACCGGAGGTCATTTGTAAATTGCACCATCTCCGAGGTAGTATCTGACTATTGAGAGAGAACGTGTCCAGTTTGTGAAGGAAGTGTGTTGTCTCCATGGTAGTAGCCTCACAGGCATCTATGCATGCCACGTCACTTTGAAACATGCAAGAGGACCCGTGCGATGTTTCGGTGGCATAGCTACACCCCAAGGCGACCCGACCGGACTAAACCCTAGCTGTCGTTGACCTGATGATCTAGCCCTTTGACTTTCGCCGGATAGGCTTTGACCAGTGGACTCTTCCACCTAGTTGCGATAGGTCAGCCCATACGAACATCCCCGAACACGGTCCGGAGCCAACCCACCACTAGATTCCCTCTGGTTCTACCCGACGCGCACGTTCCCCCCTCGAAGTGACGGTGGCACCGCCGTCCATGGAGGGGGGCCACACCTCGGAGCCCCAAGACGGGTGTCTACGCATGCCGCATCACTTTTAGACATGCATGAATACCCGTGCGATATTTCGGTGGCATAGCTACACCCCCAAGCCTCCCGGTCGGCCTAACCCTGGACCAGTTGACCAGGAAATCTAACCCTTTGACTTTCACCGGGATGGCTTTGACCAATGGACCTTTTCACCTGGTTGCAATAGGCCAACCCATAGGAACATCCCCGAACAGGGTCTGGGCCAAACCCACCACTAGATTCCCTCCAGTTCTAGTCGATGCGCACATTCCCGCCTTGAAATGACGGCGACACTGTCGTCCGTGGAGGGGGGCACACCTCGGAGCCCCAAGATGGGCATCTAAGCATGCCACATCACTTTCAGACATGCATGAGAACCAGGTGCAGTGTTTCCGTGCGATAGCTACACCCGGAAGGCCACCACGATGCTCCTTTGACTAGGAGATCTAGCCCTTTGACTTTCACCGGACAGGCTTTGACCAGTGGACTCTTACACCTGGTTGCGATAGGCCAACCCATAGGAACAACCTCGAACACGGTCTGGAGCCAACCGACCACTAGATTCCCTCTGGTTCAACCCGACGTGCACGATTCCCTCCTCCAAGTGACGGTGGCACTGTCGTCAGTGGAGGGGCACACATGTTACACCCCCGATTCAATCGTACACTAATCATACACGCAAACGTGTACGATCAAGATCAGGGACTCACGGGAAGATATCACAACACAGCTCTACAAATAAAATAAGTCATACAAGCATCATATTACAAGCCAGGGGCCTCGAAGGCTCGAATACAAGAGCTCGATCATAGATGAGTCAGCGGAAGCAACAATATCTAAGTACAAACATAAGTTAAACAAGTTGCCATAAGATGGCCAACACAAACTGGGATACAGATCGAAAGAGGCGCAGGCCTCCTTCCTGGGATCCTCCTAAACTACTCCTGGTCGTCGTCAGTGGGCTGCATGCAGTAGTAGGCACCTCCCGAGTAGTAGTAGTCGTCATCGACAGTGGCGTCTGACTTCTGGACTCCATCGTCTGGTCGCAGCAATCGGGTATAGAAAGCGGGAAAAGAGGGAGCAAAGCAACCGTGAGTACTCATCCAAAGTACTCGCAAGCAAGGAGCTACACTACATATGTATGCATTGGTATCAAATGGAATAAGGGTATCATATATGGACTGAACTGCAGAATGCCGAAATAAGAGGGGGATAGCTAGTCCTATCGAAGACTATGCTTCTGGTAACCTCCATCTTGCAGCAGGAGAAAAGAGTAGACAGTAAGTTCACCAAGTAACATCGCATAGCATAATCCTAACCGATGATCTTCCCTTCGTCGCCCTGTGAGAGAGCGATCACCGGTTGTATCTGGCACTTGGAAGGGTGTGTTTTATTAAGTATCCGGTTCTAGTTGTCATAAGGTCAAGGTACAACTCCGGGTCGTCCTTTTACCGAGGGACACGGCTATTTGAATAGATCAACTTCCCTGCAAGGGTGCACCACATAACCCAACACGCTCGATCCCATTTGGCCGGACACACTTTCTTGGGTCATGCCTGGCCTCGGAAGATCAACACGTCGCAGCCCTACCTAGGAACAACAGAGAGGTCAGCACGCCGGTCTAATTCCTATGGCGCAGGGGTCTGGGCCCATCGCCCATTGCACACCTGCACGTTGCGTACGCGGCCGGTGAGCAGACCTAGCCTTCCTTATACAAGAGTAGGCGTTCCAGTACAATCTGGCGCGCGCCACTCAGTCGCTGGCGTCACGAAGGCTTCGGCTGATACCACGACGTCGAGTGCCCATAACTGTCCCCGCGTAGATGGTTAGTGCGTATAAGCCAGTGGCCAGACTCAGATCAAATACCAAGATCTCGTTAAACGTGTTAAGTATCCGCGAACGCCGACCAGGGCCAGGCCCACCACTCTCCTAGGTGGTCTCAACCTGCCCTGTCGCTCCGCCACAAAGTAATAGTCGGGGCCCGTCGGGAACCCAGGCCCACCTCTACCGGGATGGAGCCACCTGCCCCTTCAGCCCCCATCTCCGAACAGTATCATGAGTAATGTAACAGTATAAAGTATATAGTATATGCCCGTGATCACCTCCCGAAGTGATCACGGCCCAGTAGTATAGCATGGCAGACGGACAAGAGTGTAGGGCCACTGATGATAAACTAGCATCCTATAGTAAGCATTTAGGATTGCAGGTAACGTGTCAATAGTTGTAGCAACAATGACAGGCTATGCATCAGAATAGGATTAATCGGAAAGCAGTAACATGCTACACTACTCTAATGCAAGCAGTAGAGAGAAGAGTAGGCGATATCTGGTGATCAAGGGGGGGCTTGCCTGGTCGCTCTGGCAAGAGAGAGGGGTCGTCAACACCGTAGTCGAACTGGGGGCGCCAGCAGTCTTGGGGTCTACCGGAAAGAAGTAACAGAGGGGGAATACAATAAATAATAGAGCAATCAAGTATCACAAAGCATAACAAGACAATACGCGGTGTTAGAGGTGACCTAACGCAGTACTAGGTGATATCGGGAAAGGGGGGAAACATCCGGGGAAGGCTTCCCGGTGTTTCGTGTTTTCGGACAGATGAACCGGAGGGGGAAAGTTGCGTGTTTGCTATGCTAGGGATGTGTGGCGGACAAACGGGTTGCGTATCCGGACTCGTCTTGTCGTTCTAAGCAACTTTCATGTACAAAGTATTTTGATCCGAGTTATAGATTATTTTATATGATTTTTCAAAGTTTTAAAGTTTTTTCTAAATTTTTTTATTAATCCAAAATAAAGGAAAGTTGCTAAGTGTACCCAGAATTGTACCCATTTAACCAGCAGAGAGGCTGGCCAGTGGGCCTAGTTGACTGAGTCAACCGCCCAGTCAGCAGAGGCCGACTGGTGGGCCAGCTGCCCAGTCAACAGGCTGACTGGTCAGCCTTATCCACTAGAACAGTGGTCTGGGTCCATATGTCAGTGACACCAGGCTAATTTAGATTTTAACTAAACTAACATAGATTAAAACAAAGGGTGGGCCCCGGGTGTCAGTTTCAGCTATTTTAGTTAAACAGTTTTATTAGGCTTTAATTAAGTGGTGAGGCATTAGTTAGAACGGGCGGGCCCACACGTCAGATGGTTAACACGTGAGGCATTAGTTAGCAAAAATAACCGAGGTGACGTGGCATCGTTAATGTGGGATTACTGTAGCTAATTATCCGGGCGTCACAACACACCCCGGAGCCCAAGAAGGGCATCTACGCATGTCAAAACACTTTCACACACACATCAGGACTCGTGTGATGTTTCGGTGGCATACCTACACCATGAAGGCTGCCCTAAATCCTCGCTGACCACGAGATCTAGCCCTTTGACTATCACAGGGTGGATTTGACCAGTGGACTCTTCAACCTGGTTGCGATAGGTCAGCCCATAAGAACATCCCTGAACATGGTCTGGAGCCAACCCACCACTAGATTCCCTCCGGCTCGACCCGACACGCACGATTCCCCCATCCGAGTGACGGGCAATGCCGTCCGTGGAGGGGGACAACACCCCGGAGCCCCAAGAGGGGCGTCTACGCATGTCACATCACTTTCACACATGCATTTGGACCTGGTGCGGTGTTTCGGTAGCATGGCTACACCCGAAAGGCTCCCACGAAGCCCCGTTGACAAGGAGATCCAGCCCTCTGACTTTCATCGGACGGGCTTTGACCAGTGGACTCTTCCACCTAGTTGCGATAGGTCAGCCCATAGGGACATCCCCGAACATGGTCTGGACCCAATCCACCGCTAGATTCACTCCGGTTCGACCCGACGTGCACGATTCCCTCCTCCAAGTGACGGCGGCAGTGCCATCCGTGGAGGGGGTCACACGCCGGAGCCCCAAGACAGGCGTCCACACATGCCACATCATTTTCACACATGCAATTGGATCTGGTGCGGTGTTTCGGTGGCATTACCCCCGGAAGCCCCACCGATCGGACTAAGCCTAGCCCCATTGACCAGGAGATCTAGCCCTTTGACTTTCACCGAACGGGCTTTGACCAGTTGACTCTTGCACCTCGTTGCAATAGGTCAACCCATAGGAACAACCCCGAACACGGTCTTGGCCCAACCAACCACTAGATTCCCTCCGACTCTACCTGACGCGCATGATTCCCCCCTCCAAGTGACGGCAGCGGTGCCGTTCGTGGAGGGGGCCACACCTCGGAGCCCCAAGACAGGTGTCTACGCATGCCACATCACTTTCACACATGCAAGAGGACCCTGTGCGGTGTTTAGGTGGCATAGCTACACCCCGAAGGCCACCCTGAATCCTCGTTGACTACGATATCTAGCCCTTTGACTATCGTAGGATGGGCTTTGACCAGTGGACTCTTCCACTTGGTTGCGATAGGTCAGCTCATAGAAACATCCCCGAACACGGTCTTTATCCAACCCACCACTAGATTCCCTCCGGCTCGACCCGACACGCACGATTATTCCCCCCTCCGAGTGATGGCGGTAGTGTCGTCCGTGGAGGAGGGCCACACCCCAGAGCCCCAAGAGGGGTGTCTACGCATGTCACATCACTTTCACACATGAATTTGGACACGGTGTGGTGTTTCGGTAGCATAGATACACCCGGAAGGCCCCCACGAAGCCCCATTGGCCAGGAGATCTAGGCCTTTGACTTTCGTCGAACGGGCTTTGACCAGTTGACTCTTCCACCTAGTTGTGATAGGTCAGCCCATAGGAACATCCCCGAATGCGGTCTCGACCCAACCACCAACTAGATTCCCTTCGATTCTACCCAGCGCGCACGATTCCCCCCTCCAAGTGGCGGCGGCACTGCCGTCCGGAGTGGGGGGGCACACCTCGGAGCGCAAGAAGGGCGTCTAGGCATGTCAAAACACATTCACACACGCATCAGGACCCGGTGCGAGATTATGATAAGAAAATCATTTAAAAGTTGTCCAAATCTAGTGAAGTATCAATTATTTGCGATTTTTACTAAGTATAAGGACCTATATGCAAATTACATGAGGTTACACTTTAACATACTCAAAAGTAAAAACAAACTGGATATTCATAATCTATGGAAAATTCTGCCCGAAATTCATATATAATTTGTGTATGTTTACGTTTATATAAATTAGATTAAATTAATCAAATCTAAAGTTGAAAAAATGCAAAATGAGAAATAAAAAACATACTATAATATAGGTGAAAGCATATAATCTGGCCTGGCGCATAACTACGCCAACGGTTAAGCCGTCGGCATAGCTATAAATGCTATGCCGACGGCTGAACCGTCGGCATAGGTATGCACTGTTTTTATTTTTAAAAAATTTGTGTTGCATTTCAATTCAAATTATAAGCATATATATATCATAATCTCTGGAAAATTCTGACTAAAATCCATATATAATATGCGTATGTTTAAGTTTATATAAATTAGATTTAAATTATCAAATCTAAAGTTAAAAAAATGAAAAACGAGAAACATATAATATATACGCCGACGGCATGGCCGTCGGCATAGAGGGCCCACGCGGTTTTTGCGGAATAAAAAAAGTGTACAAGCTATGCCGACGGCCTTCGTTAGGGCCGTCGGCATAGTGGTGACGGCGTCAACCCTCCATCTGTACCTTGGTCGACGGACCCACCTGCATGCCGACGGCGTCTCTATGTCGACGGCCCCCGTCGGCATCGTGGAAGATACGCCGACGGCCCTCCTACGCCGACGGCCCCCGTCGGCATAGATGGAGGTTTGCCGACGGCTTTAGTACGCCTACGGCCTTTCCAAGGCCGTCGGCATACCACCATCTATGCCGACGGGGGCCGTCGGCGTAGAAAAAGCCGTCGGCAGCGGCCATTATTCTGGTAGTGACGTGCCTCACCTGCCCTACCTTGGTATGAGCCGCCGGCTGATCTGGCCTCTCCGTCACACGGTTCATGCACGCGTAGGTAGAAAGAGAACCGACGGGCCGAACGCGAAGCGGCTGCTGGGGTATCCGGACCACTGTGCCGGTCCCTGCATCTTGATGCCAACGCCCAGCAATGGTGCCCGTCGACTAAACCAAGCGTCGCGACATGCCACTCTCGGGCTCCCTGTCTGATGCCCGCACCAAAACGTCAGAGAGAAGTGTTGCCGCCGGCACGACAGGATGCAAGGCATCTGACGTTTGCCGTTGTGTTCGCTGCTGCGACTCCTCCTGTGTCAGTGATGCAACGGCTGCATCCGCACACGGAGAGAGCCTGCAACTGGGGCGGCAACGGCACCATGGCCGATGACAACACAGGGATGCTCCACCTCTCTCTGCTAGATGAACGGGCGAACATGATGAACAGAAAACAAAACCATCAATTGGATTGGGTCTAACCAGTATGAGGGTACTCAGGTCATTTCATATGTATTTTCTTGGCTAAAGAATTTAGAAACTGATTGAAACAAGGGCAAATGAAGAAGAAACCAGGATAATGTGGGTCAAATCATCCAGTCCCACGTGAAGCTATATGTCCACTTTCCTTGGCACAAGCCATATCATTACCTCAAGGTGCATTATGGGCCAACATCGACATCATATTTGTAGATTTCTGGAGGTATGAAAAGGGGGGAATAATGTGCTTAGACCAGTCTGTCAAATTTAGACGAACCAGAAACATGGTACCTTATGAGGTAAACATATAATGACCATAAGAGTTTGATATGTAGTTCTGAAGAAAGTAGTTCAATGTGAGACAAATACTTTCCATCAAAGGATATTTATATTAGCCCCTTGAACTTTGTCGATTGTGCCGTAGATGTCCAAATTAAGCATGCTACAATTCAAAGTGATAAGATGGCAATTTAGGTGTCCAAATATAGGCTGTCGCCATGGGCCTAAAAGAAGGATTCAACAGCTCCCTGTTCGCCACTGCTAACATATTTGCTTCTGTGGCATAGTTCGCTCTTCATTTTCTAGCTGTTGGAAATGTTGGAGCTTTTGATTTTTTTGGGCAATCGATCTGAGGTGTAGTACTTTTTTTGATAAATAATTTGGTAAATAAACATCGTTCAGTTCATTTCCTAGATCACTTCAGTATTTAACTAATTATAAGTTGTGATTGAAGTTTCAGCGGAAACCTAAGTACAACATATTTTGGTTCAGTTATTGATATAAACTACAGTGCATATGAGAAAAAAATTATAAGTGCCTTAAACAACCTGTTGAAACCTATGATTACATAGAGGATAATTTTTTCAGTGCTCTTGCAAGCCAACCTAAATACTGAAGAACCGAATCCCTACACATCAGTGATAAATCTCTTTATGTGTGTGCACATGTCTATTTGTTCAACATTGTCAATGTAAATATGAATATCCCATTGGATATCTAACATCATCAACACCATAAATTTAAATGCATTTGATCAACATTGAAATCAAATTTCCGTTTCATTCATCTAATCTCGCAGCAACGCGCGGGGTATTATCTAGTTTATCTAAGCATGCAACATATCCAAATGATCAAATGGCCCTGCATCTAAAAACGCTTCCCCACTTAACTCTTCTCATGCATGCACAGCTTGCCATGTCCTCGCTTTTATTTTTGTTTTTGAATTTCCTCACACCATCCCGCGCTCTCACCACATCCCCGATTCACAATGCCAGGACAGCACCGTGCACGAACCAAATGTCTTGACATGGTCTATCGAAGAAAAGTTTCGGGCTCTATAGCTGGCCGCTTTGGTTCAGAAATGGGCTCAGCTAGCTGCATCAGTTTGGTGGTGGTAGCAAATGTCGTTTTTGATGCTCCAAGCCCATGAGGGAAAATAGCTCATGTCAATCGACATTGC
Source organism: Triticum monococcum (assembly GCA_034509565.1). Lineage (NCBI taxonomy): Eukaryota > Viridiplantae > Streptophyta > Magnoliopsida > Poales > Poaceae > Triticum > Triticum monococcum. The sequence continues at coordinate 30,887,647 of CM067841.1, read as the reverse complement.
TTGGAGTTTATTTTCACCATGGCGTACGTTCTGGCCGACACGACCTGTGCTTCCTAGGGAGCTGCCGCCACTACCATTTCGGCGCGACGACCCAAACTCCCCCAGCGTGAAACGGAAGCGTGCACCACAATATTCATGATTCGTTGACCCCTCATTATCTCTCCCACACTACAAAAGTCTTGGCATCTAATGTCCTCTCTTCTCCCCGGTCATGAATCTAACTCTGATGGTCTAGATCCCAACTTCTCCTTCTACCCTCGACGGCCTCCTTCGCCATCCGCCCATCATTCTATCCCTACTGTATGATGACGTTTAGCTCCATGCAGAATCATCGGGAACGACTGTGGGTCTGCCGTTGTTGCGCTGGAACATGCTGCATTGACTCAGAATCCCAGATCCAGTCAAAGTCATTAGATGCACCATACATGCTCCGTTCTAGACAATCTCAACATCAAGTGAGTATGGTGCATCTCATCTCATGCATGCACGTTTGCGACATCACAGCTACATATGATTAGTTGATACATTCCTGCATTATACCATTAATTACAATTTTGTTGTTGTTTGTTTTTTCTACATCTATATGTTCTCGATCTGAAGTTAGCTAGGCTTATCCGGTTACCCCATATTGCAGCTTTCAGCTGAATTAGCAGACTTAGAGCAGGTAAGGTGCTCTTACTACGTTGAATCATCTCTATGAATTTGGTTGGATGGAATTGAGTACCACCACTATTTATTTATTTTGTGCAAAGCTGATACCCATGGTCCTATGTATTCATGTTGTATGGGTATTATATTTTCAGTTCTTTTGGATCTCTGTGTGTGCGTCCAGATTGATTTCCCCCACGAATGTGTGCTCCCCCAAGAGGATAACATAATGTAGCTGCAGCTGAGAGGATTATCAAGCTCTTTTAGTTATGTTATGCAATCACATGAAAAATTTATTTCTTTACTCTTCCTAGAGAATATGGCGACTCATGTTTTGTGATGCAATTGGTCAAGTTTTGCACAGTTTACACACGAGTCGTGTGACTGGATATGAAAAACCTTAGTACCTTACCATGAATAGATAGTATTCTACTATCTCCGTTCTGTAACACTTGAAAGCACTACATGTCTGGCTATACGTCTACAGGGAATACTTATGTACAAATTTTCATTATTGTTTGGATTTGGTAATATACTAATTCACAAAGTATTAATCTCGTGTCTCATTTGTCAACGATTTCCCTTCAAATAAATTATTTACCGTTTCCATCCATGTTTTATGTCTATGCAATTCAGAAGTAATTTTCAGCTTCAGTTATTATGTTTTTGTCAAGTTTTCTTTCATATAGCTTCAAAGCGGAATTATCTCCTTTGCATAAATTGAAGGTGTATATTTTCAAATTCTATAACAAAATTTGATGAGAGGTGACTGCTTTGCCATTTATAGTACCATATTCATTTTCCTGTTGCGGTGTGCTGATGTCTTTACTTTGCTTTTTCTTTCATGTCAAGTCCAGCAATATGAATCAACAAATCCACAAGTTGAATGACTTAAAAATCTTCTACAATATCCCGCAGCAATGGGCGAGGCATCATCTACTATAAGAAGTTTTCAATCACTCTTTACAGAGGGAGTAATCGATAATGTGTGCCTCCATGGTTACCCCCACATATTTTCAGAACAGTTCTGGATCGGTATCTTTCTTTACAAGGAAACTGTAGGGGTTTCCCCTATGGTATTTTATTTATATCTTGCTTGCTATCCTGAAAGACTAGTTGTACTCCGATGCTTTAAACTCTAAACAACATTCCAAAGACTAGTTGCACTATGAGAAGTTTGATACTTGATAATTGTTTTGAGATATGAAGATGGTGATATTAAAGTCATGCTAGTTGAGTAGTTGTGAATTTGAGAAATATTTGTTCTAAAGTTTGTGATTCCCGTAGCATGCACCTATGGTGAACTGTTATGTGATGAAGTCGGAGCATGATTTATTTATTGAGTGTATTCTTTATGAGTGGCGGTCGGGGACGAGCGATGGTCTTTTCCTACCAATCTATCCCCCTAGGAGCATGCGCGTAGTACTTTGTTCCGATAACTAATAAATTTTTGCAATAAGTATGTGAGTTCTTTATGACTAATGTTGAGTCCATGGATTATACGCATTCTCACCCATCCACCATTGCTAGCCTCTCTAGTACCACGCAACTTTCGCCGGTACCATAAACCCACCATATATCTTCCTCAAAACAGCCACCATACCTACATATTATGGCATTTCCATAGCCATTCCGAGATATATTGCCATGCAACTTTCCACCGTTCCGTTTATTATGACACGCTTCATGATTGTTATATTGCTTTGCATGATCATGTAGTTGACATCGTATTTGTGGCAAAGCCACCATTCATAATTCTTTCATACATGTCACTCATGAGTCATTGCACATTTCGGTACATCGCCGGAGGCATTCACATAGAGTCATATTTTGTTCTAAGAATTGAGTTGTAATTTTTGAGTTGTAAGTAAATAAAAGTCGTGGAGCAGAGGCGAATGGAGTTGGGGACGGATCGGGAGCAGTCGCGTCGAGACGCTCCCCCAAAAACCTTATTGCCGTTCTCCCGGGCAGGATCTCGAACGACAGGGTTCCGGAGGCACCTGCTCTCCCGACCAGCCGTGCACGCGGTCGTCGGGATGGGATCGCCGGAGGCAGCACAGAGTGAGGAACAGTAGATGACGGCTAGGTCACGCGAGAGGGAGTGAGTGAACCGAACTAGGTTACTTCACTGGCCAGAGCCTCCTTATATAGTCCATAAGGAAGAAAGTCGTGGGCCTTGCTGAGGCCCACGACCGAGTCGGCCCACTCCCGGCAAGGGAGTCGTTGTTCTCGGTAAGGGAGTCGACGAATACGCGGGTCCCGGCAAGGGTCGCACCCCGGGCAAGGGAGTCGACGAATCCCAGCAACGCAAGTCAGCCCACAGTACAACGTCTTGGACAGTGGCCCACATGTTAGCGACTCGTTAAATAATCCCTGATTAATTAATTCATTCCTGAGCGGCAAAAATAAGCTTCGGCTCGGCTCATACCCGCAACCCGCGGCGCGCGTGCGTCGTGACGAGGCGAGGCGTGGCGTGGCAATGCGGGCGGCGGAGGAGGAGGAGGAGCGTGTACCACTCCTCTTCCCAACCTCCCAATGGCAAATGGTAGAACAGCCCTTATAAAGGGGTCTCAACTCTCCTCAACTAATAAGGGGGGACTAAACTTCCCACCACCTGCCATCTCATACATGGACGTCAAGATTAACCAGGGATTAGTGTCTTATATGGGCCTAAGCCCATCCATAATCCAACAGTCCATGCATTTAATTATTTCACCCTTCAATTGGTGTCCCGTACTGCTCCTACTGTGTAGGCACATGCCCGGACTCACTGCGCAGTGTGAATGGCATAGACTCTTATCCACTCTAGGAAATATAAATAACAAATTTATTATTGCCTCTAGGGCATATTTCCTTCAGTTAATCCACAAGCACGTATATGGTACTCAAGTAGTGAAGCATGAGGCTTTCAAACTGAAACCTTACACGGCGAGATGAAATCCCGGTATAATCTACTACGTGTTTAGCACCGAAGCGATTGATATTTAATTTGAATCAGGCTGCCAAAGAAAGGATGGCAGAGGGAGAGGAAGAGGGTATCGGGAGTTGTATTGAAGACCTTGTGGGCCATGGCATGTTGATGAGGGCGACCAAGTTCCGAAGACAACCATCGTCTCTAGGCCCCGAGCGTCGTCGTCATTGGACGTTAATTACCGCACAAAAGAAAGGGGAGAAAGATGAAGCGATGGGTGGGGTGTGCGGCGTGGTGGTGGATAGGCAAAGCCTGTGCAGCTTTGTGGTGCGGAGGAGGCGGTGTGGGACGGGAGCTCGTGCAACCGTGTGGTGCGGAGAAGGCGGTGGTGGACTGGCGGCACCCGTGCAACCATATGACGCGGAGGAGCAGGTGATAGGATGTGTGTCAATGCAACCGTGTGGTGCAGAGGAGGCGATGATGGCTTGAGCATACCGCCATGAGAGAAGGGGAGAAAGATGGAGAGATGGGTGGGGCATGCGGCGTGGTGGTGGACTGACATCATCCATGCAACCATGTGACACGGAGGAGGAGGTGATGGGCCAAACTGACGATGACCGTGCCGCTATGCGATGGTACATCTCTTTGATAAGCGTGGATATAGTTGGCCGCATCATTAATTTTCCTCATACCAAATGTACATAAGGGACATGTAACCTTTTTTCTCGCGGAATAGTAGTCCCTCTGATCTAAAATAAATGTTGTGCTTTTAGTTCAGGAAGTAAGTGACACATAATACATCAAGTGTTGGACACACGTAGTTGGATGCTTGATCCAAAAAGTAAACAATACCTACTGTTAGATGGTTAGGAGGACATTATTATCCCATGCCAACAGAGTTCAAGTCCCACACTTGACATTGGTGCTCGCATTTCCCTATGTGTTCAGTGAGAGAAAATATTCCCATCAACTACGAAGGTGTTGTGGTGCCTTGGTCAATCTCAAAGTGATGTGAGAGTTCAGTCTCAGAGATGCTCACATGAATAGGATGTGCGTGTGTGCATTCACAGAGGTGAGTGTATGCTCGTATATGTGAGCGAGTTTGATTGTGTTGTGCTTAAGAAAGAATAATACCTACTTACCTAATAAGAGAGACCGTGGTTCTCCTAAAAAAAGAAGAGACGTGGTCACTTGACCCTACGAGCCCCGGAGCGCTCACAACACTTACATTCATGGGCGCTTAGATATTGTAGTGATGCTCACGACGCTTGAACAAGCCCTCAATGACGACACGTCCAAAACCATCTATGCGTGATGTGACCATGTGGGATGTTCAAACAAGGGTCATGCGCGTGGGGGTCATGTCAAGTAAGAGGTGTTTTTTTCTTGAGGGACGGGGCCATGGGAGAGCTGCGTCGGCACTAATTCAATTAGCCGCTGAGAGTTGCTCAGATGTCTAAATAATCTAAAAATTAAATCAGACCTTACACATAAAATTATCTATGATAAAAAAAGAAGTTTTGAATCTTTCTATTATTTATTTTGTTTTTTTCTTAGTACAGATGTAACGAGTCTGGGCTCAGAAATGGATATTCGGATATATAGGTAGATATACCGTCCAACGGTTGAGGTCAGGCACTCTCTTCCCCACCGGGACTGGCCGCCTCCATGCTCCTCCGGCGACAGGCCGACAGCCCACCCAAGCTCAACCCCCACGCGGCGCGGACGTCGACCTCGCCTGTCACGGCCTCCTCCATACGGCTCTGCTTTTCAGTTCTCATGGGAGGACTCCCGCGCGGTCGCCTTCCACCTCCGTTGGCGCGACGCCCCGCCGCCGACCTCGGGCCGGCGACGGTGCGTTATTCGCTCTCTTCCTCCCCGATGGAACGCTGGTGGCTGCCTCTTCATCCCCTTCTCCGAACCGACTGCTACACTTGCCTTGTCTTCTTCGCACGGTGCTTTTCTTCTCACGCACATGTCCTGTTTGCTGAAATGCCTTCTTACATGGTGACACTCCTGATGGATCGGATTGGTGGTTCTGCGGCAAGCCTAGAACAACCTCCAATTGGTTGATGGATTATCCAATGCCAGAATTAGTAAAGCTAGGCTCTTCAAGACTTCAAGTATGGGCATGTTTAGATGACACTGACCAAGTATACTCTGTGGTTCCATTAATTCCTTCCTCTAGCCAATTCCTGCGGCATGCATGCTTGATTTCTGAAGAGCTTCCAATCGGTTTTGCCCGAACTGTTTACGCTCTGACATAGAGCTTATTACAATCCTCAGACATCAGCTTATTGCATATGGTACAACTCTGCATCCCGGAATCTACTTGTACTCTACATTCTGCCACCTTATAACTTGTGTATACTGAATTGATGGGCCTCTCTTTCACCAAGCATATCAAAGTTGAGACCTATTTTTCCATCTGCTGCGGAATGCATATAGCAATGCATATATATTTCCTATTTACATAGCCATCCTTCAATTATATGCTGACTTTTTTGCAGGCTAGTGGTACTTTTGAAGCATTTTACTTGTAATCTGGGGCTTTATTCCTACAAAAAAAAAAGAGGACGATCCCCAAGCTCAAGCCAAAGAGGAATTTCACTTGGTCACTAGACTCACTACAAATGGAGTGAGCACTATCGTAAACTCTCTTAATTAGTTGATGTTTTTTGGTTCAATCTCGATTACACATATTGCTGCTCTTCTTGTCTTGTCTCAACAGTTACATTAGTCGAACAAGTTATTCATTTTTTAATGGTTCTTTCAAATATTATTCAGTTTGTATATTTGATCTGCGCTATAACTTCTCTTTGAAGGGAGGATATTAATTGATTTCACATCATTTTCGCATGTTGCAATTCTATTGATTAACACCCAGCTTAGTTAGCCTTGGATCCACTGGTCAAGTCTGACATGCAAATCTTGTGGAAAGACTTGACTGGAATGTCATGCATATTCATCCTGATTAAGAATTGGTACGTAGTATAATCCATATGTGCAACTTTGGAACTTGTCAGAATGTGCAACCCCATCATATCATGTTCACAGCACGAGAGAACACAAGAGGCAGCTGTGAGTTTTCTTTTACCACCTAATGAATGATATGACGTTTCATATTAGTGTATGCTTAACTGAACATCTGAAATTTTATCGCACTATCACATTTAACCCCTCGTAGTTGTAATAAGCTCAAAGAATCCTCCTCCGGCCTGGTCCATGCATTTAATTATTTCTCCCTTCAATTCGTGTCCCGTACTGCTCCTACTGTGTAGGCACATGCTGCATGCCCGGACTCACTGCGCAGTGTGAACGGCACAGACTCTCATCCACTCCTTTCCTCATGCCTGCCCGGACTCACTGCGCAGTGTGAACGGCAGAGACTGCTTTCCTCCTGCCTTCCTAGCTCCCTACCTTGGATTCTTCTCACTTGGAACATTTGATTGAGTACCGGCTCTAAAAGGATTTGATTAATTTGCGGTTAAACCTATGGTGTTGTTCATCTACCTGCACTTACACCCCCTCTGTGAAGTATGATTATATTTTATTTTGTCTCAGTTTTCTCATGCAAATCTTCCTCTAAACATATTTTCTCGAATGGCACGAATAATTCCTGATAATAGAAAATAAATAAAAAATCGGCTGTATGACCATCATCTGTCCTATATAGACACAGAAAGTGTAGTTAATGTGATGGACCAGAACATTGATGCACAGTGTGTAACTGTGTGTATCATATGGTACTAGTACTACATAGGACCCATCCATGGTCTGAGAGGGTGTTTGGATCACTAGAGACTAGAGACTAGAGACTAGTAGTAGTCACCTTTAGTCAGTAAACCTCCAAACACCCCTGACTAGTGGGTGACTAAAACTAGTTTAGTCCCTAGTCACCCCACCCCCAACTTTTACTGACTAGAGACTAATAGTAGTCACCTTTAGTCAGTAAACCTCCAAACACCCCTGACTTTTACTGACTAAAGTCCCCCTCTCTCTCCTCTAATTGGTGTTGCACAAGGGACATTTAATACTGAGCCATTTAATGCTGACTAGTAGTAGTCACCTTCCAAACAGGGCCTGACTAAAAATTTCTAGTCTGACTACTACTAGTCACATGACTAGAGAGTATCCAAACACCCTCTGATTAATGTTGGCTGAGGGTGGAGCATAGTCTGAGTCTATGAAAACTTAAGGCTCACTGAGCATTAAATTTCCTGCAGCGCTTGACCCCTCACTGGTGGAGTGAGTAACTACATTTTCCTTGCACCTAATTCTTAAGCCTCTCCTGCATACTTCTTCTTCTTGCTGTTCTTCCTTAGCTAGTCTGCCATTTGGATCGGTGTTGGCGGATCATTCTGCTGCCTCATTTCCCGGGTAATTTCCTTAATTTTTACATCCATCTTCTTCTCCAGATCCCTGGCTGCTGCTCTGATAATGCTACTCTTAACTGCACCCTGATATACAGGTGGAAGAGGCAAATCAGAAACAAGAATCTATCGAGCAGGCCGGCCTGAGAGACTGAGAGAAAGAGAGAGGGGGGGCGTTCGGCTTGGGCATCCGGTCCTCCCCGAGCTCGAAGCAGAGGGAGAAGGATACTGTTAAGAAGGGGGTCATGGACCTCAAGGCCACGCAAGCTGCTCTTGAGAAGGTCTCCAATGTTCATTAACTTGCTGTAGCGCTTGACTTCCACCTAAGGTATGAAAGTGCTTGACTTCCCTAACACTTTCTTAAGCTCTGCTTGATGCAACGTAATGAAGTATTGCGACGATATAAAACTGCAGCTGGAGTGGTATACAAAAGACTGATGTAGACTTGCTAGCTCATTTTTGTGTCCACCACATCACAAGAATCCTATTAATTTGTGTCTCACCCACTGCATCCTGTCAGGTATGGTATCCATGATCCACACACGCGCATGCGCCATGCTAAGATAAGCCAGCGCATAATCACGGTCACACCGGTGGAGACTCTCCGATCGAGTTCCAATGATGGCTGAGCTCGCCGGGGGAGCCGTCCGCTCGCTGCTTGGCGTCATCCACGACGAGGCTAAGTTACTGGGCGGCGTCCGTGGCGATGTGCAGTTCATCAAAGAGGAGATGGAGAGCATGAACAGCTTCCTCCTGCACCTCGCCAGGAAGACGCCCCGCAGCGGGGAGCACGACGAGCAGGTCCGCACGTGGATGAAGCAGGTCCGCGACCTCGCTCATGACTGCAGCAACTGCATCGATGTCTACCTACGGCGCGGCAATCCGGCAGTCTACCGTGCCAGAGGAATACTGCTGGGTTACGTGTGGTGGGTGCCTTGGTTCGTGAAGAAGACGCTCGCTCAGCACCTCGCAGCCACCCAGCTGCGCGACCTCAAAGCTCGGGCTCGTGATGTTGGGGAGCGGCGGCTCAGGTACGGCGTCGAGGTCCCGGCGAAGCTGGACTTCGACCAAAAGTTGATGGAGGCGTCGTCGTCATCAACATTGTTCCAAGCTACTAGGGCAGTTGTAGCCGAAGGAGACCATGACTTCGAAGAAGACTACTACCGGATGATAAGCGATGATCCACGAAGGGAGCAAGCCTTTTCCGAGCCTCGCATTTCTGACAAGTGCACTGAAAAGCTAGTACGCTGGCTTGAACAACAACAAGAGGATGGTCCATTCCAAGCCATTGCCATTGCAGCACCAGATGAAGAGGATGGAAACGAAATACCAAACGAAGCTTTATCTCATGTTGCCGTTAAGGAAAATTTTGACCACATCTTCTCTCTATATGACCGGTCTTGCCTGCAAGAACCCTGGGATTTTCTTGGTGATATCTTGGAGAACCTTGAAGAGGAATCCAACAAATCAGTGGAAGAATTTGGCGAGGAAGCTATCGACAAGAAGATTAGGAAAATCGAGGAGAAGATCGAAGAGTACCTGGAGAAAGCTGGTAATAAAGGTTACCCGGTTGAACCCTTAGCAGTACTCTGTGGCATCTTGGGGGTGCTGCTCCAGGATGCAACTGCCGGTGAGGATCAAAGTCAAACCCAGGAAAAGATCCTTGACGAGACAGTTGATAAAATGAAAAGGTATCTGGAATCAACGGGTGAATCGAGTTCCTGCAGGATTGGTGTTGAGCATCGCCAATACATAGCCATCCTACAGGAGCTGCTTCCCAAGCAGCACACCACACAGGCAAAAGTAGCCACAAATAAGCAAGCCGGCGAGGATCATATCGTGAAAAACATTAAAGACATCACGTTGAAGATTCATGTGCAGATCACACCGGAGCTGCTGCTGCCAGTGTCACTTCACCAGCTAGATAAATCAATGGGAGAATCAGGCCAAGACCAGCTGTTGGCAGGCGAGGAGGACTGCAGGGAGATGATTGAACATGTCCTGGAGAGGATCAAAGAGCACCTGTTAATTCAAGAAACCGTGGGGAGGGTTAGAGAGCATCTGCAGGGTACAAGGACACTGGTCGTTCTCCACAATGCCTCTGGCTACAAATGGGATGAGACTGCAAAGGCCTTGCGAGATTTGGGTTGCAGTTCAATGGCAGTGGTAGTTACCACAAAATACATGCAGAGGGCCAACGAGTTTTGCTATGGGACAGAACCCATCATATACTCTTCTATTGAATACTATCGCGAAACAGCACTCCAACTTACAAATCGGCATGTGAATGATGACGAGAAGTACAGTGCTGAAATCTACCATGAGATCTTGGAGAAATGCAGGGTGGATGAGTTCTGCATAAAGATGTTCATCCATGCTCTGTTTGCCAATCCAATGAGGAGCAGAGAAGAACTGGACAAATTGAGCAACAGCCTCGTGTTTGAAGGATCCGTGGAGACCAATGGCTACAAGATGATCAAGTTCTCGTACAATGATCTGCCTAGGGAATACAAGACCTGCTTGCTGTATCTAGCCATCTTCCATAAAGACGAGAAGATAAACCGGACAAGATTAATTGGGCGGTGGGTTGCGGAAGGACTGATAACTAGACAAGACTGGCCCAGTTCAGTCAGTCAGGCCGAGCATTGTTTTGAGGTACTTGCCGACCTATGGCTTCTCTGTCCTTGCGACGTTGGTACTGCAGGGAAGGTCAAGAGCATTACGTTGCATCCACTAGTGTACAACTTCATCACCAGGATGGCCAGGAAAGAACACATTCTGGACACACGCCTATCTTGGCACCTGGCTCGCCACTTCTCCGTTCTCAGCAACATCCGGCTCCGTCCCTCGGATAGCATCCTCAACTTCTTGAAGCAACCATCCCGAGCATCATCTCAGTTAAATCTCGTCAAGGTCCTGGATCTGGAAGGTTGTCCATCCCTTAGGGATAATCAACGATGGCTCAGGAATGTGTGCACCTCATTAATACTGCTCAAGTATCTGAGCCTAAGGAACACAGATGTCACTCAGCTGCCGAAGGAGATCAACATGCTCCAGCAGCTGGAGGTGTTGGACATCCGGCACACTCCTATGAGTGCCTGCGCCACAAAACTGCTCATGCTACTGAAGCTAAAGCGTCTGCTGGCTGGTCACACCGGCACTGGTGGTGGTGATGCTAGCACACTTTCCACTGTCCAGATGCCTCACAAGGTCAGAAAAATGATGGACCTGGAAGTGTTGTCCCATGTACAGGCTTCGAAACATCATGCTACAGAACTGAGAGAGATTGGCCAGCTATGGCAACTAAGGGTTCTTGGTGTGATCATTTATGATTGGAAAGCTCAACTTGAGAACTTACTCCAAGGGATTAGCGATCTGAATGAGTGCCTTCGGTCTTTGTCGCTCGAGATCAAGCCTCCGCCTGCCAGGCAGGCTGCTACTCCTGACGTACCTGCAGCCGATACTATCAGTGCACACTGTAAAAACACACCCAAGCTTCTTGAAAGCCTGAGTATCAGTGGAGTCACGATGTATGGGCATCTTCTCCCATTGTTTGCAAGAGGCTGCCACAAACTTGCTGAGGTAACTCTTCATAACACCTCGTTAGACCACAATGATATGGAATCCCTCGCAGATTTGCCCAACCTACGCGGCCTCAAGCTCCAGCATGTTAATTTACACACTGAGGGAAAGCTTATAATCCAGACTAATGGGTTCCAAAATCTCAAGTATCTTGTCATTGAGGGGGGCGGCATCACCGACATCAACTTTGAACTTGGAGAAGCTCCTAAGCTTGAAAGCATCACCTGGCTCATCGACGGGATAGTGTCTCTGTCGGGAATCAACAATCTTCCCAAGTTGAAGGAAATGGTGTTCAATGATGGTGTCAGGCTACCAGATCAGGTGATACAAGCCATAGAAGCACACCCAAACTTCATTGATACTAATGGAATATGGGAATTATGCTAATCAGGAGTGAATCTGTGGTTCCTTGATTTCAACCTTACATTGTGGTCAGCGAGGGTTGCCTCATCCATTCATTCAAGCTTTACTATGATTCTGCTTTGTGTGTGAACTTGATTATGCTTGTATATCTGTTTGTGTTAAAAAATGCGAGTTCATTTCTATACATCCAATAGGGGTGTCTTAATGTAATGATAATGTGTCATGACTCATGAGCGAGAGTGTATGCTTATTTGTCCTAAACTAGCACAGCGGCCCACGAAATGCATGAGCCACATCTTTGGTGTCAATTTTTGTACTTGCATATTTAACATTATATTAGGTAAAAAACAATTGTAATTTCATATTTGTTTTGTTGTTCGAGACTTTCTGTTGCCTTGTGTTCTTAATTTTCCTCTTTCTCCCTTCCATTGTTTAATTTGAAGTTTGATACCTGTCAGACGGATCCATCATATAAGATTCAATTCTACTAGCAGTGTCGGTTCATCCAGCCGCTGGATGCATATATGAGCATGTTTCCTGCTATATGAAAAATTACTACTCCAACTGCAGTTCTTCTCTTATCAACAAAGTTCATCATTCCCTCGACCCAGTACAGCGTTTCAGCATTCTCAAAACGCTTCTTTCAGTTATACTCCTAAAAAATTCTCCATTTTCTTCTTATCTGTTTGTGGTTAACCATAATTGCCCAAAGCAGTTATCCATGTGGAGTGCACAACTCTACTCCAGTATAGCAGGATTTTCTGGTCTGTTTTTTTTCCCATGGTAACAAACTGATCGACGGCGATTAGATCGGTTGCAACAACGGATGAAATGAACAACCAGCCAGGCCCAGGCTGGTACCCAAACCTTACTGAACCACCACACCCATATTTGAAGGCAGAGTGGTGTGTAAATTATTGCATTACAGCTACACATAACGCGCAAGTAATACACAAAGGACTGGACAATGCATTGCTAAATAATTTAATCCAGGTTTTAACAGCAATGGGATTGGTTCAAGTTCAGAACAACTGGATCGGGTTCAGTATTACAAATGGTTCATGTTGCATTGGATGATGGAGTTATTCAGCATTACGGATGTCAGAATAAGCAACGATTTATTCAGGGCATTAGATGATTGAATTATTCAGAACATCAGGTGATGGAATGGTTAATGTTGCAGCAGCCATCAGGTTCAGCAGTAGCGTCCAGTCCAGGTGTTTACATTAGATAGAGTCCCATGAACACAACATATATGTCCACTGAAGTTTTATTGGTATCACAACAGACAATTGTGGTTCAGAAAATTCATGTCTATCCAGCAACAGAAACATCAGTCAAGTGCTTCTTACCAAATAAGTAAATTTTAACCACCACCCTATGTTGCCTTTAAAGCAAGGTTAGGACTTTGCCGTTTCGGCAGTCCATGACATGTGTCGGCACGCCGTCGCTCGGGCAGGTCTCCAAGCGAAAACTTGAGCGATGGATGACGTCGACGAGTTCTGGAGGCTGAGGCGGTGGCATCAGGACGAAGCTTGGACCGGTGGGTACCAACCCTTCATCTATCTATCTATATCTATACCAATATAAAAAGATCCAAAGAGGCAGATCCAGCCATCGAACCAAGTTAATCCAACGACCTAAACTGCTCCAATGGCAAGCGTTAAACGTGTTTAACGTGCAATTAATAGCATGCCAAATATTACACTAATCATAGGATTAACATATAAATAATAGCATACCTAATATCCGCATGCAATTAATATATTGTCTAAATATTAACGTGCATTGCACGTGCGTATTTAGTAGTCATAAAGGGAGCTCGTGAAAATGGCACAGAAACTCACGGTCGGAGACAAAGCCAAGCCAGCGCCTGCACACGACGGCTGCGCGGACGAGAGCGGTGGGGAAGCAGGATGTCGATGAGGAGGTCGTTGTTTTCCAGAATCCTGGACACGGCATCTGGTGTCAAAGCTGATGACGTCACCGCCTTCATTTTGATTTCTTTGGTGGCGGGTTTGGGTTGATATAGCAGGCAGAAACGAGACCCTGTTGGCTTCGTATATAAAAGAATTAAAACTACTAAGCTATCCCTGCTCCCATGTCAGTATAGCTAACACGTGTTGTACTACGCTTTGTACTACTAGATTTTTTAGGATGAACACAGTACAACGCTTTGTACTACTTTCTTTGGTTTTTAGGGGATGATTATTGTTGGTACTAAAACCGGCGGATCTTGGGTAGAGGATCCCGAACTATACATTTAGAATTGATGATGAACAAGAGACAAGGAACACAATATTTACCTAGGTTCAGGCTCTCTCAAAGAAGTAAAACCCTACATCCACTTTGATTGTATTGATGATGGAGTATCGAGTACATGATGATCTACCTTGAGATCGTATATTGTGTCTAAACCCTAAGGTAGGTAGTGATTCTGTCTCCATGGACTAAACCCAATGGTTTATATAGGAACCGGAGGTATCTAGGCATACACATGGTCGGTTGCCAACTAGGAATAAACATGCTGACGGGTGAAGTAGTCCTTGAAGTACATGTCAAATCTTTGAGAGAGACCGTCTTGATCACGTCTGGGTTCGGGGCTTTCGGAGTCTTTCCTTATGAGATGGGCGAACCATAAGCTAGCTCGGCCCATGGACTGTGGGCCAACTAGGTTGTTACCCCTTAGTCCAGGACACCATCAGTAGCCCCTGAACTTGTCTTCAAAGTCGGGGTCTTCCTCAGACTAATGTCTTCGGTTTGGAGTCTTTGGCTTGACGGGCAAGTTTGAAGGAAATATGTCCTAGAGGCAATAATAAAGTTATTATTTATTTCCTTATTTCATGATGAATGTTTATTATTCATGCTAGAATTGTATTAACCGGAAACATAATACATGTGTGAATACATAAACAAACAGAGTGTCACTAGTATGCCTCTACTTGACTAGCTCGTTAATCAAAAATGATTATGTTTCCTAACCATGGACAAAGAGTAGTTATTTGATTAACGGGATCACATCATTAGATGAATGATCTGATTGACATGACCCATTCCATTAGCTTAGCACCCGATCGTTTAGTATGTTGCTATTGCTTTCTTCATGACTTATACATGTTCCTATGACTATGAGATTATGCAACTCCCGTTTGCCGGAGGAACACTTTGTGTGCTACCAAACGTCACAATGTAACTGGGTGATTATAAAGGAGCTCTACAGGTGTCTCCAAAGGTAGATGTTGGGTGGGCGTATTTCGAGATTAGGATTTGTCACTCCGATTGTCGGAGAGGTATCTCTGGGCCCTCTCGGTAATGCACATCACATAAGCCTTGCAAGCATTGCAACTAATGAGTTAGTTACGAGATGATGTATTACAGAACGAGTAAAGAGACTTGCCGGTAACGAGATTGAACTAGGTATTGGATACCGACGATCGAATCTCGGGCAAGTAACATACCGATGACAAAGGGAACAACGTATGTTGTTATGCGGTCTGACCGATAAAGATCTTCGTAGAATATGTAGGAGCCAATATGGGCATCCAGGTCCCGTTATTGGTTATTGACCGGAGATGTGTCTCAGTCATGTCTGCATTATTCTCGAACCGTAGGGTCCGCACGCTTAACGTTGCGATGACAGTTATTATGAGTTTATGCATTTTGATGTACCGAAGTTAGTTCGGAGTCCCGGATGTGATCACGGACATGACGAGGAGTCTCGAAATGGTCGAGACATAAAGATTGATATATTGGAAGCCTATATTTGGACATCGGAAGTGTTCCGGGTGAAATCGGGATTTTACCGGAGTACCGGGAGGTTACCGGAACCCCCCGGGAACCATATGGGCCTTAGTGGGCTTTAGTGGAAAGGAGAAAGGGGCAGCCCAAGGTGGGCCGCGCGCCTCCCCCCTCCCCTAGTCCTATTAGGACTAGGAGAGGTGGCCGGCCCCCCCTCTCTCTTTCCCCCTTGGGGAATCCTATTCCAACTAGGATTGGGGGGGGGGAGTCCTACTCCCGGTAGGAGTAGGACTCCTCGTGCGCCCTCCTCCTGGCCGGCCGCCCCCTCCCCCTTGGCTCCTTTATATACGGAGGCAGGGGGCACCCTAGACACACAAGTTGATCATTGAGATCGTTCCTTAGCCGTGTGCGGTGCCCCCTGCCACCATATTCCACCTCGATTATATTGTAGCAGTGCTTACGCGAAGCCCTGTGACGGTAGTACATCAAGATCGTCACCACGCCGTCGTGCTGACGGAACTCCTCCCCGACGCTTTGCTGGATTGGAGCCCGGGGATCGTCATCGAGCTGTACGTGTGCTAAGAACTCGGAGGTGCCGGAGTAACGGTGCTTGGATCGGTCGGATCGGGAAGACGTACGACTACTTCCTCTATGTTGTGTCAACGCTTCCGCAGTCGGTCTGCGTGGGTACGTAGACAACACTCTCCCCTCTCGTTGCTGTGCATCACCATGATCTTGCGTGTGCGTAGGAATTTTTTTGAAATTACTACGTTCCCCAACAGTGGCATCCGAGCCAGGTTTTTATGGTTTGATGTTATATGCACGAGTAGAACACAAGTAAGTTGTGGGCGATATAAGTCATACTGCCTACCAGCATGTCATACTTTGGTTCGACGGTATTGTTGGACGAGACGACCCGGACCAACATTACGCGTACGCTTACGCGAGACCGGTTTCCCCGACGTGCTTTGCACATAGGTGGCTTGCGGGCGACTATCTCTCCAACTTTAGTTGAACCGAGTGTGGCTACGCCCGGTCCTTGCGAAGGTTAAAACGGAGTCTATTTGACAAACTATCGTTGTGGTTTTGATGCGTAGGTAAGATTGGTTCTTGCTTAAGCCCGTAGCAGCCACGTAAAACCTGCAACAACAAAGTAGAGGACGTCTAACTTGTTTTTGCAGGGCATGTTGTGATGTGATATGGTCAAGACATGATACTAAGTTTTATTGTATGAGATGATCATGTTTTGTAACCGAGTTATCGGCAACTGGCAGGAGCCATATGGTTGTCGCTTTATTGTATGCAATGCAATCGCGCTGTAATGCTTTACTTTATCACTAAGCGGTAGCGATAGTCGTGGAAGCATAAGATTGGCGAGACGACAACGATGCTACGATGGAGATCAAGGTGTCGCGCCGGTGACGATGGTGATCATGACGGTGCTTCGGAGATGGAGATCACAAGCACAAGATGATGATGGCCATTTCATATCACTTATATTGATTGCATGTGATGTTTATCTTTTATGCATCTTATCTTGCTTTGATTGACGGTAGCATTATAAGATAATCTCTCACTAAATTATCAAGAAGTGTTCTCCCTGAGTATGCACCGTTGCCAAAGTTCGTCGTGCCCAGACACCACGTGATGATCGGGTGTGATAAGCTCTACGTCCATCTACAACGGGTGCAAGCCAGTTTTGCACACGCAGAATACTCAGGTTAAACTTGACGAGCCTAGCATATGCAGATATGGCCTCGGAACACGGAGACCGAAAGGTCGAGCGTGAATCATGTAGTAGATATGATCAACATAATGATGTTCACCATTGAAAACTAATCCATTTCACGTGATGATCGGTTATGGTTTAGTTGATTTGGATCACGTGATCACTTAGAGGATTAGAGGGATGTCTATCTAAGTGGGAGTTCTTAAGTAATATGATTAATTGAACTTAAATTTATCATGAACTTAGTCCTGGTAGTATTTTGCAAATCATGTTGTAGATCAATAGCTCGCGTTGTTGCTTCCCTGTGTTTATTTTGATATGTTCCTGGAGAAAACTGTGTTGAAAAATGTTAGTAACAATGATGCGGATTGGGTCCGTGATCTAAGGTTTATCCTCATTGCTGCACAGAAGAATTATGTCCTTGATGCACCGCTAGGTGACAGACCTATTGCAGGAGCAGATGCAGATGTTATGAACGTTTGGCTAGCTCAATATGATGACTACTTGATAGTTTAGTGCATCATGCTTAACGGCTTAGAATCGGGACTTCAAAGACGTTTTGAACGTCATGGACCATATGAGATGTTCCAGGAGTTGAAATTAATATTTCAAGCAAATACCCGAGTTGAGAGATATGAAGTCTCCAACAAGTTCTATAGCTAAAAGATGGAGGAGAATTGCTCAACTAGTGAGCATGTGCTCAGATTGTCTGGGTACTACAATCGCTTGAATCAAGTGGGAGTTAATCTTCCAGATAAGATAGTGATTGACAGAATTCTCTAGTCACCATCACCAAGTTAGTAGAACTTCGTGATGAACTATAATATGCAAGGGATAACGGAAACAACTCCCAAGCTCTTCGTGATGCTGAAATCAACGAAGGTAGAAATCAAGAAAACATCAAGTGTTGACAAGACCACTAGTTTCAAGAAAAGGGCAAAGGGAAGAAGGGGAACTTCAAGAAGAACGGCAAGCAAGTTGCTGCTCAAGTGAAGAAGCCCAGGTCTGATCCTAAGCCTGAGACTAAGTGCTTCTACTGCAAAGGGACTAGTCACTGGAAGCAGAACTACCCCAAGTGATTGGCGGATAAAAAGGATGGCAAAGTGAACATAAGTATATTTGATATACATGTTATTGATGTGTACTTTACTAGTGTTTATAGCAACCCCTCAGTATTTGATACTAGTTCAGTTGCTAAGATTAGTAACTCGAAACGGGAGTTGCAGAATAAACAGAGACTAGTTAAGGGTGAAGTGACGATGTGTGTTGGAAGTGGTTCCAAGATTGATATGATCATCAACGCACACTCCCTATAATTTCGGGATTAGTGTTGAACCTAAATAAGTGTTATTTGGTGTTTGCGTTGAGCATGAATATGATTTGATCATGTTTATTGTAATACGGTTATTCATTTAAGTAAGAGAATAAATTGTTGTTCTGTTTACATGAATAAAACCTTATATGGTTACACACCCAATGAGAATAGTTTGTTGGATCTCGATCATAGTGATACACATAATCATAATATTGAAACCAAAAGATGCAAAGTTAATAATGATAGTGCAACTTATTTGTGGCACTGCCGTTTAGGTCATATTGGTGTAAAGCGCATGAAGAAACTCCATACTGATGGGCTTTTGGAATCACTTGATTATGAATCAGTTGATGCTTGCGAACCATGCCTCATGGGCAAAGATGACTAAAACGCCGTTCTTCGGAACAAAGAAACAAGCAACAGATTTGTTGGAAATCATACATACTGATGTATGTGGTCCGATGAATATTAAGGCTTGCAGGAGGTATCATTATTTTCTGACCTTCACAGATGATTTGAGCAGATACGGGGATATCTACTTGATGAAACATAAGTCTTGAACATTTGAACAGTTCAAAGAATTTCAGAGTGAAGTGGAAAATCATCGTGACAAGAAAATAAAAGTTTCTACGATATAATCGCAGAGGTAAAATATTTGAGTTACGAGTTTGGCCTTCAATTAAAACAATGTGAAATAGTTTCACTACTCACGCCACCTGGAACACCATAGTGTAATGGTGTGTCCGAACATCATAACCGTACTTTATTAGATATAGTGCAATCTATGATGTCTCTTACCGATCTACCACTATCGTTTTGGGGTTATGCATTAGAGACAGCTGCATTCACGTTAAATAGGGCACCATCTAAATCCGTTGAGACGACGCCGTATGAACTATGGTTTGGCAAGAAACCTAAGCTGTCGTTTCTTAAAGTCTGAGGTTGCAGTGCTTATGTGAAAAAGTTTCAACCTGATAAGCTCAAACCCAAATCGGAGAAATGTGTCTTCATAGGATATCCAAAGGAAACTATTGGATACACCTTCTATCACAGATCCGAAGGCAAGACTTTTGTTGCTATATTTGGAAACTTTCTAGAGAAGGAGTTTCTCTCGAAAGAAGTGAGTGGGAGGAAAGTAGAAAACTTGATAAGGTAATTGTACCTTCTCCCTTATTGGAAAGTAGTTCATCACAGAAATCTGTTCTTGTGACTACTACACCAATTAGTGAGGAAGCTAATGATGATGATCATGTAACTTCAGATCAAGTTACTACCGAATCTCGTAGGTAAACCAGAGTGAGATCCGCACCAGAGTGGTACGGTAATCCTGTTCTGGAGGTCATGTTACTTGACCATGACGAACCTACGAACTATGAGGAAGTGATGATGAGCCCAGATTTCGCGAAATGGTTTGAGGCCATAAAATCTGAGATATGATCCATGTATGAGAACAAAGTTTGGACTTTGGTTGACTTGCCCGATGATCAGCAAGCAATTGAGAATAAATGGATCTTCAAGAGGAAGACGGACGCTGATAGTAGTGTTACTATCTACAAAGCTAGAATTGTCGCAAAAGGTTTTCGACAAGTTCAAGGTGTTGACTACGATGAGAGTTTCTCACTCGTATCTATGCTAGAGTCTGTCCAAATCATGTTAGTAATTGCTGCATTTTATGAAATCTGGTAAATGGATAAACAAAATTCCTTAATGGATTTATTAAAGAAGAGTTGTATATGATGCAACCAGAAGGTTTTGTCAATCCGAAAGGTGCTAACAAAATGTGCAAGCTCCAGCGATCCATCTGTGGACTGGTGCAAGCATCTCGGAGTTGGAATATACGCTTTGATGAGTTGATCAAAGCATATAGTTATATACAAACTTGCAGTGAAGCCTGTATTTACAAGAAAGTGAGTGGGAGCACTACAGCATTTCTGATAGGTATATGTGAATGACATATTATTGATCGGAAATAATGTAGAATTATTCTGTAAAGCATAAAGGAGTGTTTGAAAGGAGTTTTTCAAAGAAAAACTTCGGTGAAGCTGCTTACATATTGAGCTCCAAGATCTATAGAGATAGATCAAGACGCTTGATAAGTTTTTTTCAATGAGTACATACCTTGACAAGATTTTGAAGTAGTTCAAAATGGAGCAGTTAAAGAAAGAGTTCTTGCCTGTATTACAAGGTGTGAAGTTGAGTAAGACTCAAAGCCCGACCACAGCAAAAGATAGAAAGAAAATAAAAGTCATTCCCTATGCCTTGGCCATAGGTTCTATAAAGTATGTCAAGCTATATACCAGATCTATTGTATACCCTGCACTGATTTGGCAAGGGAGTACAATAGTGATCTAGGAGTAGATCACTGGACAGCGGCCAGATTTATCCTTACTGAAATAAGGATATGTTTCTCGATTATGGACGTGACAAAAAGGTTCGTCGTAAAGGGTTACATCGATGCAAGTTTTTGACACTGATCTAGATGATTCTAAGTCTCAATTTGGATACATATTGAAAGTGGGAGCAATTAGCTAGAGTAGCTCCGTGCAGAGCATTGTAGACATAGAATTTTGCAAAATACATGCGGATCTGAATTTGGCAGGCCCGTTGACTAAATTTCTCTCACAAGCAAAACATGATCACTCTTTGGGTGTTAATCACATAGCGATGTGAACTAGATTATTGAATCTAGTAAACCCTTTGGGTGTTAGTCACATGGATATGTGAACCAATCACATAATGATGTCAACTATTGCTATTAAATCACATGGCGATGTGAACTAGATTATTGACTCTAGTGCAAGTGGGAGACTGAAGGAAATATGCCCTAGAGGCAATAATAAAGTTATTATTTATTTCCTTATTTCATGATGAATATTTATTATTCATGCTAGAATTGTATTAACCGGAAACATAATACATGTGTGAATACATAGACAAACAAAGTGTCACTAGTATGCCTCTACTTGACTAGCTCGTTAATCAAAAATGGTTATGTTTCCTAACCATGGACAAAGAGTTGTTATTTGATTAACGGGATCACATCATTAGATGAATGATCTGATTGACATGACCCATTCCATTAGCTTAGCATCCGATCGTTTAGTATGTTGCTATTGTTTTCTTCATGACTTATACATGTTCCTATGACTATGAGATTATGCAACTCCCGTTTGCCGGAGGAACACTTTGTGTGCTACCAAACGTCACAACGTAACTGGGTGATTATAAAGGAGCTCTACAGGTGTCTGCAAAGGTAGATGTTGGGTTGGCGTATTTCGAGATTAGGATTTGTCACTCCAATTGTCGGAGAGGTATCTCTGGGCCCTCTCGGTAATGCATATCACATAAGCCTTGCAAGCATTGCAACTAATGAGTTAGTTACGATATGATGTATTACAGAATGAGTAAAGAGACTTGCTGGTAACGAGATTGAACTAGGTATTGGATACCGACGATCGAATCTCGGGCAAGTAACATACCGATGATAAAGGGAACAACGTATGTTGTTATGCGGTCTGACTGATAAAGATCTTCGTAGAATATGTAGGAGCCAATATGGGCATCCAGGTGCCGCTATTGGTTATTGACCGGAGATGTGTCTCAGTCATGTCTGCATTATTCTCGAACCGTAGGGTCCGCACGCTTAACGTTGCGATGACAGTTATTATGAGTTTATGCATTTTGATGTACCGAAGTTAGTTCGGAGTCCCGGATGTGATCACGGACATGACGAGGAGTCTCGAAATGGTCGAGACATAAAGATTGATATATTGGAAGCCTATATTTGGACATTGGAAGTGTTCCGGGTGAAATCGGGATTTTACCGGAGTACCGGGAGGTTATCGGAACCCCCCGGGAACCATATGGGCCTTAGTGGAAAGGAGAAAGGGGCAGCCCAAGGTGGGCCGCGCGCCTCCCCCCTCCCCTAGTCCTATTAGGACTAGGAGAGGTGGCCGGCCCCCTCTCTCTCTTTCCCCCTCGGGGAATCCTATTCCAACTAGGATTGGGGGTGGGAGTCCTACTCCCGGTAGGAGTAGGACTCCTCCTGCGCCCTCCTCCTGGCCGGCCGCCCCCTCCCCCTTGGCTCCTTTATATACGGAGGCAGGGGGCACCCTAGACACACAAGTTGATCATTGAGATCGTTCCTTAGCCGTGTGCGGTGCCCCCTGCCACCATATTCCACCTCGATTATATTGTAGCAGTGCTTAGGCGAATCCCTGCGACGGTAGTACATCAAGATCGTCACCACGCCGTCGTGCTGACGGAACTCCTCCCCGGCGCTTTGCTGGATCAGAGCCCGGGGATCGTCATCGAGCTGTACGTGTGCTAAGAACTCGGAGGTGCCGGATTAACGGTGCTTGGATCGGTCGGATCGGGAAGACGTACGACTACTTCATCTACGTTGTGTCAAGGCTTCCGCAGTCGGTCTGCGTGGGTACGTAGACAACACTCTCCCCTCTCGTTGCTGTGCATCACCATGATCTTGCGTGTGCGTAGGAATTTTTTTGAAATTACTACGTTCCCCAACAAAGTTCTCCTCTCCTGGATGGTCTTTATGTGATCCCAAATCTTCTTTATTCAAAGCAATCATCAAGCTTCCCCTTAACGGGAGTGCCTGCCCACCACATGTCTTAAGGTCCGCAAATCGTAGCTGGAGTTCTAGGGATTTCTCGTCGGAGGAGAGGTTTCATGGCAGAGGTGGATGGGGAAGAAACGGGAAGCGAACCCTAAATCGACCTGCAGCCGACATACGTACCGAAATCGCGAGCGGTTTATGGGCCTCCCCTAAACAATTTACGGGCGAGGCCCTTTTTAGCGGACCTGATCGGGCCGTCTTTTTGAACTATCCCATAAAAGGGTCGGAAAAATGCACTTCACCAGGCAGTGCTAGGAATACTCTAACCGTATATGCTTTTCCTGCTGGCAGTCGCATGCCCATCGTCCTCCAGGCAGCAGCCCCAATTTAGTTTGGTTTCCTTTGTTCCTTTTTTTCTTTTCTCCCAAGACAAGAAAGTAGCCGCCTCCAGTTTTTAGAAAGAAGAAAGTTTAACAGCCCCTCTCCATATCATAAAACGCGATGTAACTTTCTCTGTAATTTTTCTCTCCGCGAGACGGTACTTATAGCGTTGGAATTAGGGCAAACGGAGGCTCGAGGGGCCCACGAGCTCATAGAGCGCGCCCTGGGGGTGGGCGCCCCTAAGCTCGTGGCTCCTAGGTGGCCCCCCTCCAGTAGTTCTCTTCGCCGTTATTTTTTATATATTCTGGAAATAATCTCCATAAATTTTCAGCTCAATCCGAGAACTTTTATTTCTGTACAAAAATAACACTATCGCAATTCTGCTGAAAACAGTGTCAGTACGGGTTAGTTTCATTCAAATCATGCAAATTAGAGTCCAAATCAAGAGCAAACGTGTTTATAAAAAGTAGATACGTTTGGGACGTATCAGTTATGGTAAGTAATTGACCAGAACCAAAGTGCATTGGAGTACAAAGCCATGCAATTTTGGTGGCGAGTTTATACCAACAAACCAAGAAGAAGCCATTCACTTTGTCATATTGTTGGTTGAAATTGAATGAGAAAACAAAGTGCCAAACCATCATTGAGGAGCTCCAAAATAGCACCAAAAAGTTAAAGAAAAATGATGGCACTAGCTCCAATCAATCTATTGCATTGGATGATAGGGGCAAATGTACAATCCACCATGCCAAAGATGGAATCAACAGTGATGGGAAACGTGAGGGAGAAGAAGAGGGTTGCACGTGATGGTGCGGCGAGCAAAATATTCATCGCATGGATCGGCATTTTTCTGCCAAGGTGAAGAAGGAGGAGAGGCACAAGTTCTTCATAGATGTGCAAGGAGAGATGATGGAGTTTAATGGGGAAAGGGTAAAAGAGAAGTTGAACATTGAGAGGAAGAACATAGACTTGAAGAAACAAGAGACATATGCAAAATGGGAGCTCGAAAAGGAGGCGACATTGCAAGGATTGAGCTTAAGGGAAAGAAAGGCTTGCGAGAGAAATGGAGGAGTATAGCCTCTTGGATGATGAAGGCAACAAGTGGTTGATTGATCAACCTGAAGAAGAGGATCGGCGAGTGCAACAATGGAGGTGTTTGATTCATTCTTGTATCGCCTATCTATTTCTGTTGGCACGCAATGAATTGTTGAATTATGGTTTATTTTGTTTTTGTCAAATTGAGGATGATTTTTTTATATACGGTGGGCGTGCATGTATTTGTATGAATATAAGAAGTGTGATTGTTCGAAAGGGCAAATGAAAAGCTGGTTGACGTTGTTTTGTGGGTTTGTTTCGTTGCGTTCGAAGACATTTAGGGGTCAAATTTTCCCGGTCATATTGAAGGTGCTCTCATGAAGCTTGAACAAGCCCTTAACGTGATTTTTAGTCTGACTCTTACGCTCGTAACCCAGCCACCTCCTCCCCAATTAGGGTTTCTTTGTCAGCATCGGCCCGTGCTATTTCTTGAGCTTGCGTTGGTTTTTCCTTTTGAAGATGAAAGGGTGATGCAGCAAAGTAGAGATAAATATTTCCCTCAATTAGAGAACCAAGGTATCAATCCAATAGGAGGTACGAGCTGTTGGGGAACACAGTAATTTCAAAAAAATTCCTACACACACACAAGATCATGGTGATGCATAGCAACGAGAGGTGAGAGTATTATCCATGTACCCTCGTAGACCATAAGCGAAAGCGTTACGACAATGCGGTTGATGTAGTCGTACGTCTTCACGATCGACCGATTCTAGTACCGAAAGTACGGCACCTCCGTGATCTGCACACGTTTGGCTCGGTAACGTCCCATGAACTCACGATCCAGCAGAGTGTTGAGGGAGAGCATCATCGGCACGACGGCGTGATGACGGTGATGATGATGCTACCGGAATAGGGCTTCGCCTAAGCACCGCTACGATATGATCGAGATGGATTATGGTGGAGGGGGCACCGCATAAGGCTAAGAGATCAATGATCAACTTGTGTGTCTATGGGGTGCCCCTTGGCCACGTATATAAAGGATGGAGGGAGGAGGAGGCCGGCCCTCATAAGGCGCGCCCAAAGTGTGGATTCCTATTAGGACTCCCTAGTCCTAGTAAGATTCCACCTCCTGTTGGGGAACGTAGTAATTTCAAAAATTTCCTACGCACACGCAAGATCATGGTGATGCATAGCAACGAGAGGGGAGAGTATGATCTACGTACCCTTGTAGACGGACAGCGGAAGCGTTAGCACAACGCGGTTGATGTAGTCGTACGTCTTCACGGCCCGACCGATCAGGCACCGAAACTACGGCACTTCCGAGTTTTAGCACACGTTCAGCTCGATGACGACCCCCGGACTCCGATCCAGCAAAGCGTCGGGGAAGAGTTCCGTCAGCACGACGGCGTGGTGACGATCTTGATGTTCTACCGTCGCAGGGCTTCGCCTTAGCACCGCTACAATATTATCGAGGATTATGGTGGAAGGGGGCACCGCACACGGCTAAGAAAACAATCACGTAGATCAACTTGTGTGTTTATGGAGTGCCCCCTGCCCCCGTATATAAAGGAGTGGAGGAGGGGAGGTCCGGCCCTCTCTATGGCGCGCCCTAGGGGAGTCCTACTCCCACCGGGAGTAGGATTCCCCTTTTCCTAGTCCAACTAGGAGTCCTTCCATGTAGTAGGAGTAGGAGTCAAGGCAAGGGAAAAGAGAAGAGAAGGAAGGAGGGGGCGCAGCCCTTCCCCCTAGTCCAATTCGGACCAGGCCTTGGGGGCGCCCAACCTCTCCTATCTCTTTCCCCTAAAGCCCAATAGGGCCCATATACTCCCTGGCGAATTCCCGTAACTCTTCGGTACTCTGAAAAATACTCGAATCACTCAGAACCTTTCCGATGTCCGAATATAGTCGTCCAATATATCGATTTTTACGTCTCGACCATTTTGAGACTCCTCGTCATGTCCCCGATCTCATCCGGGACTCCGAACTCCTTTGGTACATCAAAACTCATAAACTCATAATATAACTGTCATCGAAACCTTAAGCATGCGGACCCTACGGGTTCGAGAACAATGTAGACATGACCGAGACACGTCTCCGGTCAATAACCAATAGCGGAACCTGGATGCTCATATTGGCTCCCACATATTCTACGAAGATCTTTATCGGTCAGACCGCATAACAACATACGTTGTTCCCTTTGTCATCAGTATGTTACTTGCCCGAGATTCAATCGTTGGTATCTCAATACCTAGTTCAATCTCGTTACCGGCAAGTCTCTTTACTCGTTTCGTAATACATCATCTCGCAACTAACTCATTAGTTGCAATGCTTGCAAGGCTTATGTGATGTGCATTACCGAGAGGGCCCAGAGATACCTCTCCGACGAACGGAGTGACAAATCCTAATCTCGAAATACGCCAACCCAACATGTACCTTTGGAGACACCTGTAGAGCTCCTTTATAATCACCCAGTTACGTTGTGACATTTGGTAGCACACAAAGTGTTCCTCCGACAAATGGGAGTTGCATAATCTCATAGTCATAGGAACATGTATAAGTCATGAAGAAAGCAATAGCAACATAGTAAACGATCGGGTGCTAAGCTAATGGAATGGGTCATGTCAATCATATCATTCTCCTAATGATGTGATCCCGTTAATCAAATAACAACACATGTCTATGGTTAGGAAACACAACCATCTTTGATTAACGAGCTAGTCAAGTAGAGGCATACTAGTGACTTTTAGTTTGTCTATGTATTCACACAAGTATTATGTTTCTGGATAATACAATTCTAGCATGAATAATAAACATTTATCATGAAATAAGGAAATAAATAATAACTTTATTATTGCCTCTAGGGCATATTTCCTTCAGTCTCCCACTTGCACTAGAGTCGATAATCTAGTTCACATCGCCATGTGATTTAACATCAATAGTTCACATCTTTATGTGGTTAACACCCATAGTTCACATCGACATGTGACCAACACCCAAAGGGTTTACTAGAGTCAATAATCTAGTTCACATCGCTATGTGATTAACACCCAAAGAGTACTATGGTGTGATCATATTTTGCTTGTGAGATAATTTTAGTCAACGGGTCTGTCATATTCAGATCCATAAGTATTTTGCAAATTTCTATGTCTACAATGCTCTGCACGGAGCTACTTTAGCTAATTGCTCCCACTTTCAATATGTATCCAGATGAAGACTTAGAGTCATCCAGATCAGTGCCAAAACTTGTATCAACGTAACCCTTTTATAATGAATCTTTTGTCACCTCCATAATCGAGAAACATATCCTTATTCCACTAAGGATAATTTTGACCGCTGTCCAGTGATCTACTCCTAGATCACTATTGTACTCCCTTGCTAAAAACAGTGTAGGGTATACAATAGGTCTGATACACTGTTGGGGAACGTTGCAGAAAACAAAAAATTTCCTACGGTTTCACCAAGATCCATCTATGAGTTCATCTAGCAGCGAGTGATTGGATGCATCTACATACCTTTGTAGATCGCAAGCGGAAGCGTTCAAAGAACGGATTGATGTAGTCGAACATGACGTGATCCAAATCACCGATGACCAAGCACCGAACGGATGGCACCTCCGCGTTCAACACACGTACGGAGCGGATGATGTCTCCTCCTTTCTTGATCCAGCAAGGGGGGAGGAGAGGTTGATGAAGATCCAGCAGCACGACGGCGTGGTGGTGGATGCAGGGCGTCACAGTGGCAGGGCTTCGCCTATACTGCGAGAGAGAGATGTAACGGGGAAGAGGGAAGCACCAAAGGCTGAGGTATGAAGTCCTCCCTCTCCTCAACTATATATAGGGGTGCCCAAGGGGTGTGGCCGGCCCTAGGAGATGGGATCTCCTAGGGGGGCGGCGGCCAAGGGGTGGGGGGCTTGCCCCCCAAGCAAGGGGCGCCCCCCTTTAGGGTTTCCCCTAAACCCTAGGCGCATGGGCCCTTAGGGAGTGGCGCCCCAGCCCACTTTGGGCTGGGTTCCTTCCCACTTCAGCCCATGGGGCCCTCCGGGATAGGTGGCCCCACCCGGTGGACCCCCGGGACCCTTCCGGTGGTCCCGGTACAATACCGGTGACCCCGAAACTTGTCGCAATGGCCGAAACAGCACTTCCTATATATAATTCTTTACCTCCGGACCATTCCGGAACTCCTCGTGACGTTCGGGATCTCATCCGGGACTCCGAACAACATTCGGGTTACTGCATATACATATCTTCACAACCCTAGCGTCACCGAACCTTAAGTGTGTAGACCCTACGGGTTCGGGAGACATGCAGACATGACCGAGACGACTCTCCGGTCAATAACCAACAGCGGGATCTGGATACCCATGTTGGCTCCCACATACTCCACGATGATCTCATCGGATGAACCACGATGTCGAGGATTAAACAACCCCGTATACAATTCCCCTTGTCAATCGGTATGTTACTTGCCCGAGATTCGATCGTCGGTATCCCAATACCTTGTTCAATCTCGTTACCGGCAAGTCACTTTACTCGTACCGTAATGCATGATCCCGTGATCAACCTCTTGGTCACCTTGAGCTCATAATGATGATGCATTACCGAGTGGGCCCAGTGATACCTCTCCGTTATATGGAGTGACAAATCCCAGTCTCGATCCGTGTCAACCCAACAGACACTTTCGGAAATACCTGTAATGCACCTTTATAGTCACCCAGTTACGTTGTGACGTTTGATACACCCAAAGCACTCTTACGGTATCCGGGAGTTACACGATCTCATGGTCAAAGGAAAAAATACTTGACATTGGAAAAGCTCTAGCAAACGAACTACACGATCTTGTGCTATACTTAGGATTAGGTCTTGTCCATCACATCATTCTCCTAATGATGTGATCCCGTTATCAATGACATCCAATGTCCATAGCCAGGAAACCATGACTATCTGTTGATCAACGAGCTAGTCAACTAGAGGCTTACTAGGGACATATTATGGTCTATGTATTCACACGTGTATTACGATTTCCGGATAATACAGTTATAGCATGAATAAAGACAATCATCATGAACAAAGAAATATAATAATAATACTTTTATTATTGCCTCTAGGGCATATTTCCAACAGTCTCCCACTTGCACTAGAATCAATAATCTAGTTACATTGTGATGAATCGAACACCCATGGAATTCTGGTGTTGATCATGTTTTGCCCTAGGGAGAGGTTTAGTCAACGGATCTGCTATATTCAGGTCCGTATGTACTTTACAAATCTCTATGTCTCCATCTTGAACATTTTCACGAATGGAGTTGAAGCGACGCTTGATGTGCCTTGTCTTCTTGTGAAACCTGGGCTCCTTGGCAAGTGCAATAGCTCCAGTGTTGTCACAAAAGAGTTTGATTGGCCCCGACGTATTGGGTATGACTCCTAGGTCGGTGATGAACTCCTTCACCCATATTGCTTCATGTGCTGCCTCCGAGGCTGCCATGTACTCCGCTTCACATGTAGATCCCGCCACGACGCTCTACTTGCAGCTGCACCAGCTCACTGCTCCACCATTCAACATATACACGTATCCGGTTTGTGACTTAGAGTCATCCAGATCTGTGTCAAAGCTAGCGTCGACGTAACCCTTTACGACGAGCTCTTCGTCACCTCCATAAACGAGAAACATTTCCTTAGTCCTTTTCAGGTACTTCAGGATATTCTTGACCGCTGTCCAGTGTTCCTTGCCGGGATTACTTTGGTACCTTCCTACCAAACTTACGGCAAGGTTTACATCAGGTCTGGCACACAGCATGGCATACATAATAGAACCTATGGCTGAGGCATAGGGGATGACACTCATTTCTTCTATATCTTCTGCCGTGGTCGGGCATTGAGCCGAGCTCAATCTCACACCTTGCAAAACAGGCAAGAACCCTTTCTTGGACTGATCCATTTTGAACTTCTTCAAAATCCTATCAAGGTATGTGCTTTGTGAAAGACCTATGAGGCATCTCGATCTATCCCTATAGATCTTGATGCCTAATATATAAGCAGCTTCTCCAAGGTCCTTCATTGAAAAACTCTTATTCAAGTAGGCCTTGATGCTGTCCAAGAGTTCTATATCATTTCCCATCAAAAGTATGTCATCTACATATAATATGAGAAATGCTACAGAGCTCCCACTCACTTTCTTCTAAACGCAGGCTTCTCCATAAGTCTGCGTAAACCCAAACGCTTTGATCATCTCATCAAAGCGAATATTCCAACTCCGAGATGCTTGCACCAGCCCATAAATCAAGCATTGGAGCTTGCACACCTTGTCAGCATTCTTAGGATCGACAAAACCTTCCGGCTGCATAATATACAATTCTTCCTTAAGGAAACCATTAAGGAATGCCGTTTTGACGTCCATTTGCCATATTTCATAATCGTAGAATGCGGCAATTGCTAACATGATTCAGACAGACTTCAGCTTCGCTACCGGTGAGAAAGTCTCATCGTAGTCAACCCCTTGAATTTGTCGATAACCCTTAGCGATAAGCCGAGCTTTATAGATGGTCACATTACCATCCGCATCTGTCTTGTTCTTAAAGAATCCATTTATTTTCTATGGCTCGCCGATCATCGGGCAAGTCAGTCAAAGTCCATACTTCATTTTCATACATGGATCCTATCTCGGATTTCATGGCTTCTAGCCATTTGTCGGAATCTGGTCCCGCCATCGCTTCTTCATAGTTCGAAGGTTCACCGTTGTCTAACAACATGATTTCCAAGACAGGGTTGCCGTACCACTCTGGTGCGGAACGTGTCCTTGTGGACCTTCGAATTTCAGTAGGAGCTTGATCAGAAGTATCTTGATCATCATTAATAACTTCCTCTCTAGTCGGTGTAGGCACCTCAGGAACATTTTCTTGAGTTGCGCCATTTACCGGTTCAAGAGGCAATACTTCATCAAGTTCTACTTTCCTCCCACTTACTTCTTTCGAGAGAAACTCTTTCTCTAGAAAGGATCCATTCCTGGCAACAAAGATATTGCCTTCGGATCTGAGGTAGAAGGTATACCTAGCAGTTTCTTTAGGGTATCCTATGAAGACGCATTTTTCCGACTTGGGTTCGAGCTTTTCAGGTTGAAGTTTCTTGACATAAGCATCGCATCCCCAAACTTTTAGAAACGGCAGCTTAGGTTTCTTCCCAAACCATAATTCATACGGTGTCGTCTCAACGGATTTCGATGGAGCCCTATTTAAAGTGAATGCGGCAGTCTCTAAAGCATAGCCCCAAAAAGAGAGCGGTAAATCGGTAAGAGACATCATAGATCGCACCATATCTAATAGAGTGCGATTACGACGTTTGGACACACCATTACGCTAAGGTGTTCCAGGCAGCGTGAGTTGTGAAACTATTCCACATTTTCTTAAGTGTGTGCCAAATTCGTGACTCAAGTATTCTCCTCCACGATCTAATCGTAGAAACTTGATTTTCCTATCACGTTGATTCTCAACCTCACTTTGAAATTCCTTGAACTTTTCAAAGGTTTCAGACTTGTGTTTCATTAAGTAGACATATCCATATCTACTCAAGTCATCAGTGAGGGTGAGAACATAACGATAGCCACCACGAGCCTCAACACTCATTGGACCGCACACATCAGTATGTATGATTTCCAATAAGTTGGTTGCTCGCTCCATTGTTCCTGAGAACGGAGTCTTGGTCATTTTTCCCATGAGGCATGGTTCGCACGTGTCAAATGATTCATAATCAAGAGACTCTAAAAGTCCATCTGCATGGAGCTTCTTCATGCGTTTGACACCTATGTGACCAAGGTGGCAGTGCCACAAGTATGTGGGACTATCATTATCAACCTTACATCTTTTGGTACTCACACTATGAATATGTGTAGCAATACGCTCGAGATTCATTAAGAATAAACCATTGACTATCGGAGCATGACCATAAAACATATCTCTCATATAAATAGAACAACCATTATTCTCGGATTTAAATGAGTAGCCATCTCGTATTAAACGAGATCCCGATACAATGTTCATGCTCAAACTTGGCACTAAATAACAATTATTGAGGTTTATAACTAATCCCGTAGGTAAATGTAGAGGTAGCGTGCCGACGGCGATCACATCGACCTTGGAACCATTCCCGACGCGCATCGTCACCTCGTCCTTTGCCAGTCTCCATTTATTCCGCAGCTCCTG
The DNA here is from genome assembly GCA_034509565.1 of Triticum monococcum. Taxonomy (NCBI): domain Eukaryota; kingdom Viridiplantae; phylum Streptophyta; class Magnoliopsida; order Poales; family Poaceae; genus Triticum; species Triticum monococcum. The sequence continues at coordinate 30,854,805 of CM067841.1, read as the reverse complement.
CTGTGAGTTACAAATGTGAGCAACGGCACCGGTATCAAATACCCAGGAGTTACTACGAGTACTGGTAAGGTACACATCGATTACATGTATATCAAATATACCTTTGGTGTTGCCGGCCTTCTTGTCCGCTAAGTATTTGGGGCAGTTCCGCTTCCAGTGACCCTTCCCTTTGCAATAAAAGCACTCTGTCTCAGGCTTGGGTCCATTCTTTGACTTCTTCCCGGCAGCTTGCTTGCCGGGCGCAGCAACTTCCTTGCCGTCCTTCTTGAAGTTCTTTTTACCCTTGCCCTTCTTGAACTTAGTGGTTTTATTCACCATCAACACTTGATGTTCCTTCTTGACTTCTACCTCTGCTGATTTCAGCATAGCAAATACTTCAGGAATGGTCTTTACCATCCCTTGCATATTGAAGTTCATCACAAAGCTCTTGTAGCTTGGTGGAAGCGACTGGAGGATTCTGTCAATGACCGCGTCATCCGGGAGATTAACTCCCAGCTGAGTCAAGCGGTTATGTAACCCAGACATAGTGAGTATGTGCTCACTGACAGAACTATTTTCCTCCATCTTACAGCTGAAGAACTTATCAGAGACTTCATATCTCTCGATCCGGGCATGAGCTTGAAAAACCATTTTCAGCTCTTCGAACATCTCATATGCTCCATGTCTCTCAAAAACGCTTTTGGAGCCCCGGCTCTAAGCTATAAAGCATGCCGCAGTGAACGAGGGAGTAGTCATCAGTACGTGTCTGCCAAGCGTTCATAGCATCTTGGTTCTGTGGGACGGGTGGATCACCTAGCGGTGCTTGTAGGACATAATCTTTCTTGGCAGCTATGAGGATGATCCTCAGGTTCCGGACCCAGTCCGTATAGTTGCTGCCATCGTCTTTCAGCTTGGTTTTCTCTAGGAACGCGTTGAAATTGAAGACAACGTTGGCCATTTGATCTACAAGACATATTGTAAAGATTTTAGACTAAGTTCATGATAATTAAGTTCATCTAATCAAATTATTAAAGAACTCCCACTCAGATTAGACATCCCTCTAGTCATCTAAGTGTTACACGATTCGAGTCGACTAGGCCGTGTCCGATCAACACGTGAGACGGACTAGTCATCGTCGGTGAACATCTTCATGTTGATCGTATCTTCCATACGACTCGTGTTCGACCTTTCGGTCTCTGTGTTCCGAGGCCATGTCTGTACATGCTAGGCTCGTCAAGTTAACCCTAAGTGTTTTTGCATGTGTAAAACTGTCTTACACCCGTTGTATGTGAACGTAAGGATCTATCACACCCGATTAACACGTGGTGCTTCGAAACGACGAACTGTAGCAACGGTGCACATTTAGGGGAGAACACTTCTTGAAATTGTTGTAAGGGATCTTCTTATTTACTACCGTCGTTCTAAGTAAACAAGATGCAAAACATGATAAACATCACATGCAATCAAATAATAAACGTGACATGATATGGCCAATATCACATAGCTCCTTTGATCTCCATCTTGGGGCTCCATGATCATCTTGTCACCGGCTTGACACCATGATCTCCATCATCGTGTCTCCAGGAAGTTGCTCGCCAACTATTACTTCTACTACTATGGCTAATGCGTTTAGCAATAAAGTAAAGTAATTTACATGGCGTTTCTTGATGACACGCAGGTCATACAAAAAATAAAGAAAACTCCTATGGCTCCTGCCGGTTGTCATACTCATCGACATGCAAGTCGTGATTCCTATTACAATAGCATGAACGTCTCATACATCACATATAGATCATTCATCATTCATCACAACTTTGGCCATATCATATCACAAAGCACTTGCTGCAAAAACAAGTTAGACGACCTCTAATTGTTGTTGCAAGTTTTACGTGGCTGAATTAGGGTTCTAGCAAGAACGTTTTCTTACCTACGTGAAAGCCACAACATGATTTTTCAACTTCTATTTACCCTTCATAAGGACCCTTTTCATCGAATCCGCTCCAACTAAAGTAGGAGAGACAGACACCCGCCAGCCACCTTATGCAACTAGTGCATGTTAGTCGGTGGAACCGGTCTCACGTAAGTGTACGTGTAAGGTTGGTCCAGGCCGCTTCATCCCACAATACCGTTGAAGCAAGATAAGACTACTAGCGGCAAGAAAGTTGACAACATCTACGCCCACAACCAATTGTGTTCTACTCGCGCAAGAAGAACTACGCATAGACCTAGCTCTGATACCACTGTTGGGGAACGTTGCAGAAAACAAAAAAATTCCTACGGTTTCACCAAGATCCATCTATGAGTTCATCTAGCAGCGAGTGATTGGATACATCTACATACCTTTGTAGATCGCGAGCGGAAGCGTTCAAAGAACGGGTTGATGTAGTCGAACACGACGTGATCCAAATCACCGATGACCAAGCGCCGAACGGACGGCACCTCCGCGTTCAACACACGTACGGAGCGGATGACGTCTCCTCCTTTCTTGATCCAGCAAGGGGGGAGGAGAGGTTGATGAAGATCCAGCAGCACGACGGCGTGGTGGTGGATGCAGGGCGTCACAGTAGTAGGGCTTCGCCTATACTGCGAGAGAGAGAGATGTAACGGGGAAGAGGGAAGCACCAAAGGCTGAGGTATGAAGTCCTCCCTCTCCTCAACTATATATAGGGGTGCCCAAGGGGTGTGGCCGGCCCTAGGAGATGGGATCTCCTAGGGGGGCGGCGGCCAAGGGGTGGGGGGCTTGCCCCCCAAGCAAGGGGGCGCCCCCCTTTAGGGTTTCCCCTAAACCCTAGGCGCATGGGCCCTTAGGGAGTGGCGCCCCATCCCACTTTGGGCTGGGTTCCCTCCCACTTCAGCCCATGGGGCCCTCCGGGATAGGTGGCCCCACCCGGTGGACCCCCGGGACCCTTCCGGTGGTCCCGGTACAATACCGGTGACCCCGAAACTTGTCCCAATGGCCGAAACAGCACTTCCTATATATAATTCTTTACCTCCGGACCATTCCGAAACTCCTCGTGACGTACGGGATCTCATCCGGGACTCCGAACAACATTCGGGTTACTGCATATACATATCTTCACAACCCTAGCGTCACCGAACCTTAAGTGTGTAGACCCTACGGGTTCGGGAGACATGCAGACATGACCGAGACGACTCTTCGGTCAATAACCAACAGCGGGATATGGATACCCATGTTGGCTCCCACATACTCCATGATGATCTCATCGGATGAACCACGATGTCGAGGATTAAACAACCCCGTATACAATTCCCTTTGTCAATCGGTATGTTACTTGCCCGAGATTCGATCGTCGGTATCCCAATACCTTGTTCAATCTCGTTACCGGCAAGTCACTTTACTCGTACCGTAATGCATGATCCCGTGATCAACCTCTTGGTCACCTTGAGCTCATAATGATGATGCATTACCGAGTGGGCCCAATGATACCTCTCCGTTATATGGAGTGACAAATCCCAGTCTCGATCCGTGTCAACCCAACAGACACTTTCGGAAATACCTGTAATGCACCTTTATAGTCACCCAGTTACGTTGTGACGTTTGATACACCCAAAGCACTCTTACGGTATCCGGGAGTTACACGATCTCATGGTCAAAGGAAAAAATACTTGACATTGGAAAAGCTCTAGCAAACGAACTACACGATCTTGTGCTATGCTTAGGATTAGGTCTTGTCCATCACATCATTCTCCTAATGATGTGATCCCGTTATCAATGACATCCAATGTCCATAGCCAGGAAACCATGACTATCTGTTGATCAACGAGCTAGTCAACTAGAGGCTTACTAGGGACATATTATGGTCTATGTATTCACACGTGTATTACGATTTCCGGATAATACAGTTATAGCATGAATAAAGACAATCATCATGAACAAAGAAATATAATAATAATAATTTTATTATTGCCTCTAGGGCATATTTCCAACATACACAACATGGCATACTTTATAGAACCTATGGTTGAGGCATGGGGAATGACTTTCATTCTCTTTCTATCTTCTGCCGTGGTCGGGCTTTGAGTCTTACTCAATTTCACACCTTGTAACACAGGCAAGAACTCTTTCTTTGATTGTTACATTTTGAACTTACTTCAAAATCTTGTCAAGGTATGTACTCATTGAAAAAACTTATCAAGCGTCTTGATCTATCTCTATAGATCTTGATGCTCAATATGTAAGCAGCTTCACCGAGGTCTTTTTTTGAAAAAACTCCTTTCAAACACTCTTTTATGCTTTGCAGAATAATTCTACATTATTTCTGATCAACAATATGTCATTCACATATACTTATCAAAAATGTTGTAGTGCTCCCACTCACTTTCTTGTAAATACAGGCTTCACCGCAAGTCTGTATAAAACTATATGCTTTGATCAACTTATCAAAGTGTATATTCCAACTCCGAGATGCTTGCACCAGTCCATAGATGGATCGCTGGAGCTTGCATATTTTGTTAGCACCTTTAGGATTGACAAAACCTTCTGGTTGCATCATATACAACTCTTCTTTAAATCCATTAAGGAATGTAGTTTTGTTTATCCATTTGCCAGATTTCATAAAAATGCGGCAATGGCTAACATGATTTGGACAGACTTAAGCATCGCTACGAGTGAGAAAATTTCATCGTAGTCAACACCTTGAACTTTGTCAAAAACCTTTTTCGACAAGTCTAGCTTTGTAGATAGTAACACTACTATCAGCGTCCGTCTTCCTCTTGAAGATCCATTTATTTTCTATGGCTTGCCGATCATCGGGCAAATCCATCAAAGTCCATACTTTGTTCTCATACGTGGATCATATCTCAGATTTCATGGCCTCAAACCATTTCGTGGAATCTGGGCTCATCATCGCTTCCTCATAGTTCGCAAGTTCGTCATGGTCTAGTAACATGACTTCCAGAACAGGATTACCGTACCACTCTGGTGCGGATCTCACTCTGGTTTACCTACGAGATTCGGTAGTAACTTGATCTGAAGTTACATGATCGTCATCATTAGCTTCCTCACTAATTGGTGTAGTAGTCACAAGAACAGATTTCCGTGATGAACTACTTTCCAATAAGGGAGAAGGTACAATTACCTTATCAAGTTTTCTACTTTCCTCCCACTCACTTCTTTCGAGAGAAACTCCTTCTCTAAAAAGGATCCATTCCCAGCAACGAATAGCTTGCCTTCGGATCTGTGATAGAAGGTGTACCCAACATTTTTCTTTTTGGTTATCCTACGAAGATGCACTTCTCCAATTTGGGTTTGAGCTTATCAAGTTGAAACTTTTTCACATAAGCATTGCAACCTCAAACTTTTAAGAAATGACAACTTAGGTTTCTTGCCAAACCATAGTTCATACGGTGTCGTCTCAACGGATTTAGATGGTGCCCTATTTAACGTGAATGTAGCTGTCTCTAATGCATAACCCAAAACGATAGTGGTAGATCGGTAAGAGACATTATAGATCGCACCATATCTAATAAAGTACGGTTATGACGTTCGGACACACCATTACATTGTGGTGTTCCAGGTAGCGTGAGTAGTGAAACTATTTCACATTGTATTAACTGAAGGCCAAACTAGTAGCTCAAATATTTTATTTCCGCGATCATATCATAGAAACTTTTATTTTTGTTACGATGATTCTCCACTTCACTCTGAAATTCTTTGAACTTTTCAAATATTTCATACTTGTGTTTCATCAAGTAGATATACTCATATTTGCTCAAATCATCTGTGAAGATCAGAAAATAATGATACCTGTCGCGAGCCTCAATATTCATCGGACGACATACATTAGTATGTATGATTTCCAACAAATCTGTTGCTCGCTCCATTGTTCCGAAGAACGGAGTCTTAGTCATCTTGCCCATGAGGCATGGTTCGCAACCATCAACTGATTCATAATCAAGTGATTCCAAAAGCCCATCAGCATGGAGTTTCTTCATGCGCTTTACACCAATATGACCTAAACGGTAGTGCCACAAATAAGTTGAACTATCATTATTAACTTTGCATCTTTTGATTTCAATATTATGATTATGTGTATCACTACGATCGAGATCCAACGAACTATTTTCATTGGGTGTGTAACCATATAAGGTTTTATTCATGTAAATAGAACAACAATTTATTCTCTTACTTAAATGAGTAACCGTATTACAATAAACATGATCAAATCATATTCATGCTCAACGCAAACACCAAATAACACTTATTTAGGTTCAACACTAATCCGAAAAGTATAGGGAGTGCGCGATGATGATCATATCAATCTTGGAACCACTTCCAACACACATCGTCACTTCACCCTTAACTAGTCTCTGTTTATTCTGCAACTCCTGTTTCGAGTCACTAATCTTAGTAACTGAACTAGTATCAAATACTGAGGGGTTGCTATAAACACTAGTAAAGTACACATCAATAACATGTATTTCAAATATACTTATGTTCACTTTGCCATCCTTCTTATCCGCCAATCACTTGGGGTAGTTCCGCTTCTAGTGACCAGTTCCTTTGAAGTAGACGCTCTTAGTCTCAGGCTTAGAATCAGACTTGGGCTTCTTCACTTGAGTAGCAACTTGCTTGCCGTTCTTCTTGAAGTTCCCCTTCTTCCCTTTGCCCTTTTTCTTGAAACTAGTGGTCTTGTCAACCATCAACACTTGATGTTTTTCTTGATTTCTACCTTCGTCGATTTCAGCATTACGAAGAGCTTGGGAATCGTTTCTGTTATCCCTTGCATATCATAGTTCATCACGAAGTTCTACTAACTTGGTGATGGTAACTAGAGAATTCTGTCAATCACTATTTTATCTGGAAGATTAACTCCCACTTGATTCAAGTGATTGTAGTACCCAGACAATCTGAGCACATGCTCACTAGTTGAGCGATTCTCCTCCATCTTTTAGCTATAGAACTTGTTGGAGACTTCATATCTCTCAACTCGGGTATTTGCTTGAAATATTAAATTCAACTCCTGGAACATCTCATATGGTCCATGACGTTCAAAACGTCTTTGAAGTCCCGATTCTAAGCTGTTAAGCATGGTGCACTAAACTATCAAGTAGTCATCATATTGAGCTAGCCAAATGTTCATAACGTCTGCATCTGCTCCTGAAATAGGTCTGTCACCTAGCGGTGCATCAAGGACATAATTCTTCTGTGCAGCAATGAGGATAAACGTCAGTTCACAGATCCAATCCGCATCTTTGCTACTAACATTTTTCAACACAATTTTCTCTAGGAACATATCAAAATAAACATATGAAAGCAACAACGCGAGCTATTGATCTACAACATAGATATGCTAATACTACCAGGACTAAGTTCATGATAAATTAAAGTTCAATTAATCATATTACTTAAGAACTCCCACTTAGATAGACATCCCTCTAATCCTCTAAGTGATTACGTGATCCAAATCAACTAAACCATGTCCGATCATCACGTGAGATGAAGTAGTTTCATTGGTGAACATCACTATATGATTCACGCTCGACCTTTCGGTCTCCGTGTTCCGAGGCCATATCTGTATATGCTTGGCTCGTCAAGTATAACCTGAGTATTCCGCGTGTGCAACTGTTTTTCACCCGTTGTATTTGAACGTAGAGCCTATCACACCCGATCATCACGTGGTGTCTCAGCACGAAGAACTTTCGCAATGGTGCATACTCAGGGAGAACACTTCTTGATAATTAGTGAGAGATCATCTTAAAATGCTACCGTCAAACTAAGCAAGATAAGATGCATAAAAGATAAACATCACATGCAATCAATATAAGTGATATGATATGGCCATCATTGTCTTGTGCTTGTGATCTCCATCTTCGAAGCACCGTCGTGATCACCATCGTCACCGGCGCGACACCTTGATCACCATCGTAGCATCGTTGTCGTCTCGCTGATCTTATGCTTCCACGACTATCGCTACCGCTTAGTGATAAAGTAAAGCATTACAGTGCAATTGCATTGCATACAATAAAGCAACAACCATATGGCTCCTGCTAGTTGCCGATAACTTGGTTACAAAACATGATCATCTCATACAATAAAATTTAGCATCATGTCTTGACCATATCACATCACAACATGCCCTGCAAAAACAAGTTAGACGTCCTCTACTTTGTTGTTGCAAGTTTTACGTGGCTGCTACGGGCTTAAGCAAGAACCAATCTTACCTACGCATCAAAACTACAATGATAGTTTGTCAATTTGGTGCTATTTTAACCTTCGCGAGGACCGGGCGTAGCCACACTCGGTTCAACTAAAGTTGGAGAAACTGTCACCCGCTAGCCACCTTTGTGCAAATCACGTCGGGAGAACCGGTCTCGCGTAAGCATATGCGTAATGTCGGTCCGGGCCGCTTCGTCCAACAATACCGCCGAACCAAAGTATGACATGCTAGTAAGCAGTATGACTTATATCGCCCACAACTCACTTGTGTTCTACTCGTGCATATAACATCAACATATAAAACCTAGACTCTGATACCACTGTTGGGGAACGTAGTAATTTCAAAAATTTCCTACGCACATGCAAGATCATGGTGATGCATAGCAACGAGAGGGGAGAGTATGATCTACGTACCCTTGTGGACCGACAGTGGAAGCGTTAGCACAATGCGGTTGATGTAGTCGTACGTCTTCACGGCCCGACCAATCAAGCATCGAAACTACGGCACTTCCGAGTTTTAGCACACGTTCAGCTCGATGACGATCCCCGGACTCCGATCCAGCAAAGCGTCAGGGAAGAGTTCCGCCAGCACGACGGCGTGGTGACGATCTTGATGTTCTACCATCGCAGGGCTTCGCCTAAGCACCGCTACAATATTATCGAGGATTATGGTGGAAGGGGGCACCGCACACGGCTAAGAAAACGATCACGTGGATCAACTTGTGTGTCTATGGGGTGCCCCCTGCCCTCGTATATAAAGGAGTGGAGGAGGGGAGGGCCGGCGCTCTCTATGGCGCGCCCTAGGGGAGTCCTACTACCAGCGGGAGTAGGATTCCCCTTTTCGTATTCCAACTAGGAGTCCTTCCATGTAGTAGGAGTAGGAGTCAAGGCAAGGGAAAAGAGAAGAGAAGGAAGGAGGGGGCTCAGCCCTTCCCCCTAGTCCAATTCGGACTAGGCCTTGGGGGGGCAACCTCTCCTATCTCTTTCCCATAAAGCCCAATAAGGCCCATATACTCCCCGGCGAATTCCCGTAACTCTCTGGTACTCCGAAAAATACTCGAATCACTCGGAACCTTTCCGATGTCCAAATATAGTCGTCCAATATATCGATTTTGCCGTCTCGACCATTTTGAGACTCCTCGTCATGTCCCCGATCTCATCCGGGACTCTGAACTCCTTCGGTACATCAAAACTCATAAACTCATAATATAACTATCATCGAAACCTTAAGCGTGCGGACCCTACGGGTTCGAGAACAATGTAGACATGACCGAGACACGTCTCCGGTCAATAACCAATAGCGGAACTTGGATGCTCATATTGGCTCCCACATATTCTACAAAGATCTTTATCGGTCAGACCGCATAACAACATATGTTGTTCCCTTTGTCATCGGTATGTTACTTGCCCGAGATTCGATCGTCCGTATCTCAATACCTAGTTAAATCTCGTTACCGGCAACTCTCTTTACTCGTTTCGTAATACATCATCTCGCAACTAACTCATTAGTTGCAATGCTTGCAAGGCTTATGTGATGTGCATTACCGAGAGGGCCTAGAGATACCTCTCCGACAAACGGAGTGACAAATCCTAATCTCGAAATATGCCAACCCAACATGTACCTTTGGAGGCACCTGTAGAGCTCCTTTATAATCACCCAGTTACGTTGTGACATTTGGTAGCACACAAAGTGTTCCTCCGGCAAACGGGAGTTGCATAATCTCATAGTCATAGGAACATGTATAAGTCATGAAGAAAGCAATAGCAACATACTAAACGATCGGGTGCTAAGCTAATGGAATGGGTCATGTCAATCATATCATTCTCCTAATGATGTGATCCCGTTAATCAAATAACAACACATGTCTATGGTTAGGAAACATAACCATCTTTGATTAATGAGCTAGTCAAGTATAGGCATACTAGTGACTTTTAGTTTGTCTCTGTATTCACACAAGTATTATGTTTCCGGATAATACAATTCTAGCATGAATAATAAACATTTATCATGAAATAAGGAAATAAATAATAACTTTATTATTGCCTCTAGGGCATATTTCCTTCACCTCCTACATGGAATAGGAAAAAGGGAAGGGAGGAGGTGCCCCCTTTCCCTAGTCCAATTCGGACCAGTCCATGGGGAAGGGGCGCGGCCACCCTTTAGGTCATTCTCTCCTTTTCCGCATAGCCCATTAAGGCCCAATACGAATTCCCGTAACTCTCCGGTACTCCAAAAAATACCCGAATCACTCGAAATCTTTCCGATGTCCGAATATAGCCTTCCAATATATCGATCTTTACATCTCGACCATTTCGAGACTCCTCGCCATGTCCCTGATCTCATCCGGGACTCCGAACAAACTTCGGTCATCAAATCACATAACTCATAATACAAATCGTCACAGAACATTAAGCATGCGGACCCTATGGATTCGAGAACTATGTAGACATGACCGAGACACATCTCCGGTCAATAACCAATAGCGGAACCTGGATGCTCATATTGGCTCATACATGTTTTACGAAGATCTTTATCGGTCAAACCGCATAACAACATACGTTGTTCCCTTTGTCATCGGTATGTTACTTGCCCGAGATTCGATCGTCGGTATCCTCATACCAAGTTCAATCTCATTAACGGCAAGTCTCTTTACTCGTTTCGTAATGCATCATCCCGCAACTAACTCATTAGTCACAATGCTTGCAAGTCTTAGAAGGATGTGCATTATCGAGAGGGCCCAGAGATACCTCTCCGATACACGGAGTGACAAATCCTCTCGATCTATGCCAACTCAACAAACACCATCAAAGACACCTGTAGAGCATCTTTATAATCACCCAGTTACGTTGTGATGTTTGATAGCACACAAGGTGTTCCTCCGGTATTCGGGAGTTGTATAATCTCATAGTCAGAGGAACATGTATAGTCATGAAGAAAGCGCAGTAGCAATAAAACTGAACGATCATTATGCTAAGCTAAGGATGGGTCTTGTCCATCACATCATTCTCTAATGATGTGATCCCGTTCATCAAATGACAACACATATCCATGGTTAGGAAACTTAACCATCTTTGATTAACGAGCTAGTCAAGTAGAGGCATACTAGGGACACTCTGTTTGTCTATGTATTCACACATGTACTAAGTTTCTAGTTAATACAATTCTAGCATAAATAGTAAACATTTATAATGATATAAGGAAATATAAATAACAACTTTATTATTTCCTCTAGGGCATATTTCCTTCACAAGCAAGTCCCCAATCTATGCACCTGCACAAACAATCAAACACTTGCACCCAACACAATAAAGGGGTTGTCATTCCCTTCATGGTCAATTGCAAAGGTGAGATCTGATAGAGATAGATAAAACTAAACAAAAAATAAAATATTTTGGGTTTTTTGGTTTATAGATATGAAAATAAAAGATTGCAAAATAGTAGATCGGAAACAAATATGATGAAAAATAGATCCGGGGCCATAGGCTTCACTAGAGCCTTCTCTCATGAAGGCAAATAATACGGTGGATGAACAAATTACTGTCGAGCAATTGATAGAAAAGCGCAAAGTTATGATGATATCCAAGAGAATGATTATGCGTATAGGCATCACATCCGTGTCAAGTAGACCGACTCCTGCCTGCATCTACTACTATTACTCCACATATCAACCGCTATACAGCATGCATCTAGAGTATTAAGTTCATAAAGAACGGAGTAACACCTTAAGAAAGATGACATGATGTAGAAGGATAAACTCAAGCAATATGATGAAAACCTCATCTTTTTATCCTTGATGGCAACAATACAAATAAATGCCTCGTTACCCCTACCTTGTCACTGGGTGAGGACACCGCAAGATTGAACCCAAAACTAAGCACCTCTCTCATTGCAAGAAATACCAATCTAGTTGGCCAAACCAAACCAATAATTTGAAGAGAAATACAAAGATATCAAATCATGCATATAAGAATTCAAATAATATTCATAGATAATATGATCATAAATCCACAATTCATCGAATCTCGACAAACACACCGCAAAAAAATATTACATCAGATAGATCTCCAAGAACATCAAGGAGAACATGGTATTGAGAATCAAAGAGAGAGAAGAAGCCATCTAGCTACTAGCTATGGACCCGTAGGTCTGAGGTAAACTACGCATGCTTCATCGAAAGGGCAATAGGGTTGATGTAGATGCCCTCCGTGATCGAATCCCCCTCCGGTAAGATGTCGGAAAAGGCCCCAAGATGGGATCTCACTGGAACAGAAGGCTGCAGCGACGGAAAAAGTATTTTTGTGGCTCCCTCTGAGGGTTTTGGAATATATGCGAATATATAAGACGAAGAGGTAGGTCAGAGGAGTCCCGAGGGGGCCACAAGGTAGGGGCGCCCCCCATAGGGCATGCCCTCCACCCTTGCCGCCGCCTCGTGGCTCTTTTGGCTTGGAGACGTATCAGCATGCCTCCTCTCCGATGGCTTATGGAGGCGTGGTGGATCTCGGCCCTTATCGGTGGGAGGGCCCCGTTTTTACATATGCCTTCGAGATTTGTTAGGGTTTGTTTCCTGCTCACGAAGGCGAGACGACATCAGCTACCTGAAGACGGAATACGGTTCTCCCCGCCTAGCCCCCGTTTTGGTGGTACTGTAAGTGCATCTAGTGCCACCCCTAGTTGGTTTTGGAGTATTGACGACAAACCTAGTTGAGAGACTAATGTGTTTGTGAGAATTGCAGGATAACACAGGTAGAAGTCCCTCATTGATTCGGTTTTCCTACCAGAGATGACCCCTAAAAATGTATGAAGACATTGAAGTCAAAGATGGTATATGAAGATATTCACATTGAAGACTATGACAAGAGAAGACACCGCATGAAGCCTATGGAGCTCGAAGACTTAGATCTTTCGTAGTTCTTTTCTTCTGTGTTGAGTCATAGGAACCACCGTACTGTTAAGTGGGGTCCAAGAGAACCAGTCAGAATGACTGAAGTGATGCTTAAACAAAACCTATGTCTTCGAGTGAAGACTTTGAGAGCGAATCTTGTCCAGAGTCGGACAAGTCAGCTTTGCTTGTAGCCCAAGTAAAGTTGTCATGTGAGTTTGAAATCTGACCGTTGGAACACGTGTTAGTTCCTTAGTGACCCAGGGTCATTTCGGACAAATCAGGTCGGGTTGCCAAGTGGCTATAAATAGCCCACCCCCTACAACCATAAAGGGTTGGCTGCTCAGATTCAGAGTACGGCTATTGGCGTTTGAGAGCAACCCACCTCGAAGCCTTTGAGAGAGAATTCCTTGCGAGGATAAAGCCCTAACCATCCAGAGCCAAAGAGAATTAGGCATCACTTAGGTCTTCTTGTCTGTGTGATCTGAAGACTTATTACACTTGAGGACTGTGCATCCTCCAGCCAGTTAGGCGTCGTGTTCTGAGCATCCAAGAGACATTGTGGATTGCCGGTGAACAAAGTCTGTGAAGGTTCGGGAGTCTACCTTGAAGACTTACCAGAGTGATTGGGCGAGGTCTGTGTGACCTTAGCTCAAGGGGAATACGGTGAGGAATGGGTGTCCTGAGCTGCGTGTTCAGGACTAGGTGTCCGGGACTGTGTGTCCTTAGGTTTAAATACCTAGCCGCCCTAACCAGACGTACAGTTGTCACAGCAACTGGAACTGGTCCAACAAATCATTGTCTTCAACGAGTCACTGGTTTCACCCTTCCTTTCTCCTTACTTATTGTTACTCCTTGTGAAGTCATTGTATGTCTGCATTATTTTTTGTCTTCACTGGGTGACTGTGTGATCTGTTTGGCTTCTTAGTATCTTCCTACCTGATCCTTACTACCTAGCTGCTATTAGTCATTGTGCTTTCACTTCATTGAATACATGACTATGGTTTACCTAGTGTAGTCTACCTTCCGCTGCATGGTAATAGGTTTATTTCTATCGTTTGTCTTCAAAACTTCCATGTTTTGAAGACTTTCATAAAAATCGCCTATTCACCCCCCCTCTAGTCGATATAACGCACTTTCAATTGGTATCAGAGCAAGGTGCTCCCTTGTTCTGTGTGATTCGGTTTAACCACCTGGAGTTTTAGCTATGTCGACTGCAGGGATAATTAAAGTCTCCGCTGCTTGCCCCGTCTTCGATGGAACTAAATATCCTTACTGGAAGAATAAGATGCGCATGCATCTTGAAGCCATTGACGTCGACCTATGGTATGTCGTCAAGAACGGCGTTCCCAAGGCTGGAGAAGGTGTCACTGCTGCTGATGTCAAGAAGTTCGTTCAACTGGACTCTACTGCCAAGAATATCATCTGTGGTCATCTGACCAAAGGACAGTATGGCCATGTGAGTGCTTTGGAAACATCTAAGCTGGTCTGGGACTGACTCTCCAAGGTCAATGAAGGCGTCTCAACCCAGAGAGATCAGAGAATCAGTGTCCTTTGTAACCTCTTCAACCGCTTCAAGCGAAATGACAATGAGAATGTCCAGCTCACATTTGACCGACTCATTGACATCACAAATGAGCTTCAAGCCCTCGGCGCTACTGAGATCACCAAACATGAAGTCGTCAAGACACTACTGAGATCACTTGACAGTTCGTTTGACACCCTAGCCCTGATGATTCAAGAACGTCCTGATTTCAAGACACTCGATCCGTCTGACATACTTGAGAGGCTCAACACACATGAGTTTCAGCTTTCTGAGAAAAGAGATATCTACGGTCCAAACTATGGGCGAACTCGTGCCTTGAAGGCAAAAGTTGTCTCCTCATCTGAAGAAGAATCTGACAGCAGTTCGGATGATCCTGAAGACATTGGAAGGGAACTTGCTATGCTTGTGAAGAAGTTCCAAAAATTCACCAAGAAGAAAGGTTTCAGAAAGTCCTCCCGATCAAGCTCAAGGAATGATGAAGTTTCTGCTCACGACTACAAGAAGAAAACATGTCACAAGTGCAAGAAACCTGGCCACTTCATCTCTGAGTGTCCACAGTGGGACAATGAGAACAAAAAGAAGAAGAAGAGCAAGGAATATGACTCTGACGACAAGAAGAAGAAGAAATACTCAAAGTCTTCTTCCAAGTCTTCCTCAAAGTCTTCATCACACAAGAAGAGTTCATCTGGCAAGGCACGTGCGTCTGTTGGCAAGGAAATGGATTCAGAGGAGGAATCCGCTTCTGAGGAGGCGGAAGTGGAGTCTGAGGAGGAGTCCGATTCAGGCATCGCAAGTCTGGCTACAACATACGTTGCCAAGTCCATCTTCAACACTAAAGACAATGACCTCATCACCAACACCGATGCAAATGAGAAGGACTACTCTGCTCCTACCTACTGCTTCATGGCACGCGGTGCCAAGGTAAACACACGCACTACTCACTATCAAACATCTAGTGACGATGACTCTGATTGTGGTTCAAAACCTAGCTACAAAACCCTTGCTAAAATTGCAACTGAACAACAGAAAGCTATGGAACATATTCAAAAACTGTTAGACAGAAGTGATGATCTGTTAGGTGCTGAAATGACTCGATCTGAATCCTTAATTGAAGACATAAAAAATCTTCATGTTAAGTATGAGGAACTTGAAAGTCGTCATGAAACTCTCTCAACAACTCATGAAAAGCTTTCCTATGATTATCTTCAAAGGAAGTAAGATCTTGAGAAATTGAGAGCGGCTCATGAAGATCTTCAAAAGGAAAATGAGTCACTTCGCGTCGAACAGATCAGCTCCGCTCAGGAAGGATTTGAACCACCATGTCTTAAATGCATTGAGCGTGATAATGCTACTACTGTTGCTGAATGTTCTACTGCTGCTACTGTTGCAATATCTTCAACTGTTGATGTGGGAACTAACCCCTCTGCTAAGGATTCCACTGCTATTGCTGATGAGAATGCTAGGTTGAAGACATTGCTTGAAACCATGATGTACAAAAGTCTTAAAGGGCATCAGACACTATGTGATATCCTCAAAAAGCAGATTTTGAACCGAAACCCGAGGAAAGAGGGTGTTGGGTTCGTAAGAAAAATGAATGCTGATGGCTCTTACTGGAAACCTGAGCAGTACCCCAAAACCACATGGGTTGCTGCAAAGGAATTTTCAGCGGATCCATCCACTCTATCTGGGTTCACTTGTGCTAACCCCATTGTCATTGATGAATCCTTTGATGCAAACTATAAACTGTTTAAGAATCAGAATGGTGAAGTGTTTGCCAGGTACATTGGTACTAACTACAGGAATGGACCGCCTATGAAGAAGATCTGGGTTCTGAAAAGGTGTCTGGAGAATCTTCCTGTGAATGTCATCATGACACCTCATGTGAAGAAGACAAACCTTAGACCAAAGGCTTCATACGGTCCAAAGGCTTCATACAGACAGAGGACTCACCTGAGTCACACTAACGCAAATGTTTTGCAAGGAAACCATACTCAGGCATATGAATATGAGAGCGGTTCATCAAACCGCCATGTTCATAAGACCAAGAACTATTCTGCTTACTCTTATGAGTACTATTGTCCGCATGCAAGACTGTTTGCTAGGGCTCCAAAGCCAAAGTTCTCAGATGCTGCACTTAGACTTATTGCTTCTAAGCCACCCTTGAAGATGTGGGTGGCTAAGAAAGCTTAACTCTCTTTTGCAGGGAAAGGTCTCCAGCAGAAAACCAAAATCGTCTGACGCTATTGCTGGGGACCTTAAACATCTTGTAGGGCGCAAGATCAAATGCCCGAATGGTCTTACTATGTACTTCGTTCCTGAATCGCTTGCTACTCTCCCTATTAGTCCTAATCTGGATATAAGCTTTAATAACCCACTGGTTCGTCAAATGTTTTTGCTTCACAATCCTTTTCGTGAAGCCTATCCCCCTAACTGCACTGTAGGGTACGACACCAGCGTCTTCAGAATGGATTATTGATAGTGGGTGTACAAATCACATGACTGGCAAAAGAAGCCTTCTTATGGACTCAACCTTACGTCCATCCGACAAGAGCCACATCACATTTGCTGACACTGGTAAAAGTAAGGTATTGGGTCTAGGTAGAGTTGCAATCTCAAAGGATCAACACATGGATAAAGTCATGCTTGTTGAATCCCTTGGCTTCAATTTAATGTCTGTCTCAATGCTTTGCGATTTAAACATGATCGTAATATTTGGAAAATATCGTTGCCTTGTTCTAATGGAATCTGACAAGTCTCTAGTATTTGAAGGGTATCGAAAAGATGATGTGTACATGGTAGATTTCTCAGCAGGACCACAGCTTGCCGTATGTATTCTAGCAAAAGCTTCAGAATGCTGGCTCTAGCATCGGAGGCTTGGGCATGCTGGCATGAGGAACCTCCACACCCTGGCAAAGAAGAAGCATGTCATAGGCATTGAGGGCGTCAAGTTCAAGAAAGATCACTTATGCGGTGCCTGTGAGGCAGGAAAGATGACGAGGGCCAAACATCCCTCGAAGACAACCATGACCACTACTCGACCCTTCGAACTGCTTCACATGGATCTTTTCGGTCCCACTCATTACTCAACTCTTACTACTACTACTTGTCTCTATGGCTTTGTCATTGTTGATGATTATTCTAGATATACTTGGGTGCACATAATCCTTTACAAGACTGAAGTGCAGGATGTCTTCAGACGCTTCGCCAATCGAGCAATGAACAACTATGGCGCTAAGATAAAGCATATCAGAAGTGATATGGCACTGAATTCAAGAACACTGGCCTTGATACATATCTTGATACCTTGGGCATCACACATGAATTCTTAGCCCCGTACACGCCATAGCAGAATGGCGTCGTCGAACGCAAGAACAGAACACTCATTGAGATGGCCAGAACGATGCTAGATGAATACAAGACTCCAAGAAAATTCTGGCCTGAAGCCATTGATACTGCATGCCATACAATCAATCTTGTTTATCTTCACAAGCTTCTGAACAAGACATCTTATGAGCTCCTTACTGGCAAGAAGCCAAATGTCAGTTACTTCAGAGTATTTGGCGCCAGGTGCTGGATCAAGGACCCACATCACACCTCAAAGTTTGCACCAAAAGCACATGAGGGTTTCATGCTTGGATATGGAAAGGATCCGCACTCCTACAGAGTCTTCAATCTCTTTCATTACAAAGTGGTTGAAACAGTGGATGTGCGGTTCGATGAGACCAACGATTCACAAAGAGAGCAACTGCCAAATGTGCTAGATGAAGTTCCATCCAGTGAATGAATCAAGCTAATGGGAACTGGAGAAATTATACCTTCTGAAGCTCAGCCTAAAGAAGAACTTATCATCTCAGCACCTGATCAACATGAAGACAATGCTCAGCCTGAAGGCATTCCTTCTAACAATGACAATGATCAGCAAGAGCAAAATCTTCGCCCTGTACATCCTCGCGTTGCCAATGAAGTGCAGATTGAAAGAATAATTGATAGCATCAATGCACCCGGTCCACTCACTCGTTCAAGGGCAACTCAGCTAGCAAATTTCTGTGGGCACTTCGCATTCGTCTCAATAACAGAACCCAAGAAAGTTGAAGAAGCCTTCATGGAACCTGAATGGATTCAAGCTATGCAAGAAGAGCTTCAACAGTTTGAGCTAAATAATGTATGGGAACTGGTCAAGCGTCCTGATCCTCGGAAGCACAACATAATAGGCACCAAATGGATATACCGCAACAAGCAAGATGAGCATGGTCAAGTTGTCAGAAACAAAGCTTGTCTCGTTGCTCAAGGATATACTCAAGTGGAAGGCATTGACTTTGATGAAACATTTGCTTCTGTGGCTAGACTTGAAGCCATACGCATACTGCTGGCCTATGCAAATCATCATAACATACTTCTATATCAAATGGATGTGAAGAGCGCCTTTCTCAATGGCAAGATTGAAGAAGAAGTGTATGTTGCACAACCGCCTGACTTTGAAGATCCAAAACATCCTGACATGGTATACAAGCTCAACAAGGCACTGTATGGCCTCAAACAAGCCCCTCGGGCCTGGTATGACACACTCAAATACTTCCTGAAGAGCAAAGGCTTCATACCTGGTTCCCTCGACCCCACTCTCTTCACGAAGACATACGATGGTGAACTGTTTGTGTGCCAAATATATGTGGATGACATTATCTTCGGCTGCACCAATCAGAAGTACAGTGAAGAGTTTGGATATATGATGCAAGAGCAATATTAGATGTCCATGATGGGAGAGCTGAAGTTCTTTCTCGGTCTTCAAATACGACAGCAACGCAACAACATCTTCATATCTCAAGAGAAGTATCTCAAAGATTGCCTGAAGAAGTTCGGTATGCAAGACTGCAAAGGCTTCACGACGCCAATGCCAGCCAAGCATCATCTGGGTCCTGACGACAATGGTAAAGAGTTCGATCAAAAGGTATACCGCTCCATGATTGGTTCTTTGCTTTATCTATGTGCATCTAGGCTAGATATTATGCTTAGTGTTTGCATGTGTGCTCGATTTCAAGCGGCACCAAAGGAGTCGCATCACTTAGCTGTGAAGCGAATTCTTCGATATTTGGCTCACACCCCAACTCTAGGATTATGGTATCCAAAGGGCTCAGAGTTTGATCTGGTTGGATTCTCGGATACTGATTATGCTGGCGACAAGGTGGATCGCAAGTCTACATCAGGCACATGTCATTTTCTGGGACAATCACTTGTATGTTAGTCTTCAAAGAAGCAGAACTGTGTATCTCTCTCCACTGCTGAATCTGAATACATTGCTACTAGATCTTGCTGCGCTCAGCTTCTGTGGATGAAGCAAACCCTCAAGGACTATGGCATTCATCTGAAGCAAGTGCCACTCTACTGCGACAACGAAAGCGCCATCAAGATTGCCAACAACCCAGTTCAGCACTAGAAGACAAAGCACATTGAAATTCTTCATCACTTTCTCAGAGATCATGTTGTAAAGGAAGATATTGATATCATACACGTCAACACTGAAGAGCAATTGGCAGATATTTTCACCAAGCCCTTGGATGAGAAGAGATTTTGCAAGTTACGGTGTGAGCTAAATATCCTGGAATCCTCAAATGTCCTGTGATCAGGCACACATCCTAACACTTATGCATATTGATGACTTAGATGTGCAACACACGAAGTAAAGTATATCTTCAACCAATGAAGACATACATTCTAAGTGTGAATACATTAATGTGGAATTTGACTTTCGAGCGCCACGATAATTGTGCGCCTTGTCTGGGTCTAATACTTCCTATACGGTGGGTAACGCCACCACCAAATGTTCTGTTTGAAGTGTTTCATTCACGGTGTTACAGTTGCTATGTCTTCACATTTGGTTTGGCTTCAATCTCAACATGTCTTCATGATTATCTTCACTATGTTGATTATATATATATACTAGTGTTCTGTCCTCTACAGCATTCACTTATAGCTATGTCTTCTTGTTGAATCTTTTGAACTAAGTGAATGTGATCGGACCCTAACCTCTCTATGCTTTCTTTCTCAAACTCGATCTCTCCAAATCATATGCATTCTATTGAAACTGTCGAATGTCTTCTCTGCGTCCTTGTCAGCAGAAGATACAGAAACAAACATTAAGTCCGTTTTCAATGCTCATTCCTTCACATGAAACCCGAAGAAGTGGGAACGACCACCCGACAATCCAGGCGTGCGTGGGACGTGGAACAACCCCTGATATGCTGCATGACGGCCACGTACCCCTCAGATGCGAATCGCCAGGGGCACCTGTGTAATAACGCAGTGCCGCCCCTGTACCTATAAATACACACTTCACAGCGGTCATTATCTCTTCTTCCACTCTCGCACGACCCCTAGCGCCACTGCTAGCCCTCGACGACGCCGGCGACGAAGCGCTTCGCTGCCGCAACCTCTCCGACGCCGTCTTCACGCCGACCGCGGACATCGTCCTCTCCGTCGTCGCCGTAGGTGTCCTCCATCGCCAAGTTAGGGCATGGAAGATCGAACTGCTCGGCCTCCTCTTCCACTCCATCTAGCAGTTCTTAGTGCGGTAAATAAAACTTCCTTTTTACGGCCCCTTTGATCCTATGGCTTTGTCACTTTCTACCACAAGTAGTTTCTATTCACACAAGTTGGATCTCTTTCATACTGCATCTCATAACATGCCTAGTATATTCACTTATGCTTCACAAAGTAGTTAGATTCCTCACTTGTACTGATCTTTGGATTCGTACAAATCTGGAACCAACTCCTTATCTATGAGTGAATGTCTTCGCACGATGAGGTCAATGTCTTCTAAACTGATTTATCTTCAAAATCTTCTGAGAATGCATATGACCTCTTCCCCTTCCCTCGCACCTTAATGCTGTCATAGGTACATGTCCATGGGAGAATCCCTTGGTTCTCATAATCTACATTCATTTGCAGAATTCTTACAGCATCATATAAATTCTCTCGAAGCCAGTTCCTGTTTGTCCAGCAAGCGAAAACCTTTGAAGCCTTTGAACATATTGAAGCCTTTTAGTTTGAAGTTCATGGCTGCAGAGAAATCAGTAAGGAAGGGTGGCAGACAACGTCGTGGGGGAACATCAAGAGATTTGCCTGATGACCTCTTAGAGCTTTACAAGACAGATCCTGAAGAGGATTACAATCAGCGCAAGACCCGAATCCAATGGATTCGAAGATATTGGGCAGAACAATGGTTCAAATACCGGTTTATGACCCAGGAATATGCTGAGAAAAATGCCATCAAGAGACCGTGGGGAGACATCATTTACAAGAATCTTCAACCCAGGTCCAGAGATGAAGCCATGTAACAAGGCTTCTATCCCTGCATGGTCCGTGGGCCACAGCCTGCTGATGCACACCCCTCGTCACTACTATGGTGTCGTGATGACATTCTGTTCAAGCGCAACTTCCAGTTTGCCCAGAACTCAGCGAAGCAAAACAAGAAGACATTGGGACTAGACTTCAACCCTGGTCCCTCAGCTCCAAGGGCTGATGGCACACGAGATGCAGAACCCAATGTCGTCGGTCCTTTCTACAACCTTGAAGGCCTCATCACCCACATCTTGGTTCAAGGGACTGTAGTGAATGAGCCTGTAGCTGATGCTGAATTAGATGAAGCGCCTGCAGCGCCGAAGCCAAAGAAGTTAAAGAAGCCTAAAGTGGCCCCTTCACCAAAAATCTCACGAGCGAAGCCACTGGCAACTGCACCTCCTGAAGACAGTGTGTAGTCTGAAGATTTATCACGTATCTCCATGCCCTAGAAGGTCAAGATGCCTCTGCCACACACCGGTGAAGAGCTAACAGCTGCTGCCATTCTGCGAAATGATGCCATTGATCTGTCAAGTGATGAAGATCTAGTAGATGATGCTCTTGAGCAACTCATCAAGAGCAAAGAAGAAGCAGAAATCTTCAATGATCTGCCTCTCTTTGATGTAACAATCATTCACAACTTCATTGATGAATGGTTTGACACGCCAAACATCAGCTTCGACGATCTCCAACTACCCATTGGCCTCAGTGTCGCTTTCCAAGGCGCCATTGCTTTAGAGTTAGCCATCGCCCAGCGCGTTGTTGAACTGAAGCAGAAGATTGACTTTGAGAAATCTCAGTTCAAGAAGCATATGGCCAAGCTCAGCGTGCAAGACGTGAAGAACTTCAAGCTTATACTGCACGAGCTCAAGGAAGCCTTTATCAAGAAACATGCAGAAGCTCAGGGTTCTCGTGAGCGCATGAAGGTCCTGGCTGACAGGTGTGTGCAAGCCTACAATGAGGCTGAGAAGCGCAAGGCCCTTGGGCGTCCTAGCATCGACCCCAGGATGGCTGCCAAGAAAAAGAAGAAGCCCGCTATGGCTGAACCCGATGCACCAAGGCACGAAGCAGATCCCATTGTCTTCCCAACTAGCATGACTGGCCCGAAGCCAAAGGCCAGGTCAACCGCTTCAGAACTGAAGAAGGCCAGGACTGCTGAGGCTGAGGCAAGGAAGAGAAAACATCCTGAAGCCTCTGCTACTACCCCCTCCAAGAAGAAAAGAAAGACCAAGAAGGAACAGGCTGCTCCCACAAAGCCCTTGATTGTTGAACCCATTTCCATGGTTCACCCCGACGCCGATCCACAAGAACGTCAACTCACTGTCCATGAGCCTGCTTTCACAGAGGCTCATGAAGCTGAAGACTTTCCAGCAGCTGATCCCATCGCTGCTGAAGACATTGGTCACCATGACCATGTTGAAGATGATGCAGTTCTTCCTCAGCTCGAACACCAACAGGTATCATCGCCTGTGCTAACACACAACGAACTCATCAGTATTGGTCGTCCACTGATGCCAATTGCGCAGGATGCTTCATGGGCTGATCGCCCATAAGAGAAAGAAGACTCTGAGGCCCAGCCAACACCAACTCCATAGGCGTCGCCCACATTGCGCAGGCTTCGTAAAGGTCCAAGGCCTCAAGTCTCTGCGTCTGAAGCTAAAACTGCTGAAGACATTCCGGCTGCATCAGCCGATGAAGAAGAAGTACCACAAGCTGCTACTCCCCTGTCCCACCAAGAAGCGGTTCTCGAGGAGAACATGATTGTGATCGACCCTCCAGCTCGTCAAGTGGAGGTTGAAAATCTTGAGGCTGCCACCACCAACACCACTGAAGCCACTGACGCTGTCATGGCTGAAGCTAATGTGGATCCCTCACCAACAAAAGCACTAGAAGTCAGCAAAGCCACTGATCTCGCCACTTCTGTTCCTGAGTCTGCTGCCGGTCCCCAGTTCGACTATCATGTTGGGCACAGACCTCAGGTACATAAGCCAATCCCAAGATTGCCAAGGTTCCCAGGTCCTGCATCAGCACCTGGCTCCTTCAATATCAATGGCTTCAGAGCAGACAATACATTCTTCAACAGCTTCAAGAACCCCTACTCCAGGGAAAGAATACCATCTGATCGGTTCTGGAGTTATCCGCAGCGAAGCTATTACTCATGCGTTCTTTACAACCAAGGTCGCATCTTCCCTCACAAGCGCCTTGACATTGAAGCAATAGCTGGTCTGCCCTGTCTGGAAGAAGCTCTGGATTGCTTCAAAGAAGTTGGACTGCTGCCGTTCGTCACTGACCAAGAGCATTGGAATGAAGAGTTGTTGCTCCAATTCTATGCCACACTTCACATCTGCGGGTATAGCAGAGATCTGAAGACTTGGGTCTTGGAGTGGATGACAGGAAACGTTCATCACAAAGCCAAAGCCTTTGACATCATTGAGCTCACTGGTTTGCCCACTCCTAGCGATCTATACGAGCATGGTTGTCAGCTTCATAGTGAAGCTATTGAGAGCATCTTTCAGAAGACTGAACCTAATATGAGTCAGATGCTCGGTATGATGAAGCCATTGCCCCAAGACGCTGCTTATCCCATGGAGTTCTTCGTTGAAGACCTTGAGTATCTGCCAAGAACCATTTATCACATCTTAAGGTGAACTCTCTGGCCAATCAAAGGACATTCTCCCCATGCCAAGCTGGAAGGTGCAATGAAGACTTTGGTCTTCTACATTCTTCATGGAAAATGCTTCAATACACATGATTTCTTCATTCGTCAACTTGCTGCATCTGGCTCCGATCTGTTTGGTTTGAAGTTCTATGCCCCCTGGGTGATGCGGCTGATGAAACTTCACTCCGCTATCTCATATCAGCCCTCGGCCCGCAACCATCGAATCTTTTTGCCTGATGTGGATATGTCTATTGAAGCCATCTATCCTGAGCCTGCCAAGGAACCTCTCAGTCTTCAGAATGCAGAGCATCAAAATTTCACTCAGAACGCTGAAGGCGTGGAAGCCGTAACTCGTGTGTATCCTCTGGCTGGCACTACACGTGCACCGCATCCTGCTCTCACTGAAGCCACTGACAGTACAACTGCTCCACGACCCAAGAAGCGCACTCGTGTTCTCAACGACCGAGAGCTTCTTGTGGCTCTTCATCAGAAACAGGATAGGCATCATGACTGGCTAAAGCGTCAGATGCAAAGCCTCTTGGTGGATGTTAATCACATTCGCAATCTTGCCATCAAGAATGCTTTTGTTGCCCATGAAACCTCTCGCCGTACATGGAAAGGGCTAACGCTGATGTGTTCTGAAGATGATCTTCAAGAGGATGGCTTCACTGAGCGATTCAAGTTTGATTCCACACCTCCTCGAAGGGCAGTGCTGCGACGAACTCCATCCCTTGAAGACTCTGAGTTCTCTTCCTCTACTGCAACTGTGCATGCCAGAGTGATCGAGGATGAAGACGATGCTATTTCACCGCCACATTCTTCAGCACGCTTCGACTCTGCTCCAAGCTCTTCAGCACCGCCAAACACCACCAACGACCCTGCTGCTTCACCTACTCCTCATGGGAACGAGTAGATGCTCTATGTCTTCAAACCTTTTTGGTCCTTACTGACAAAAGGGGTGAAGCATATGAGGTTGATAGTCTTCAAGCGGGTCCATATGGGCGGGTGCTTTATATTTTGCTTCGTGCTTACAACTCTCGTTTTGCTACATTTGGTTCTTTGAGTTGTAATACTTAAACTCGATGGTCGTCTGCTACTTATTTGGCACCTTGTGTTGCGATGATAAATTCCGCATGTGCGACAATAAATTCCGCACTTAGATCATTCTGCAAACGTCCATTTTCCATTATGCATGTCATTATCTTCATATACTTTCACATGCATAGTGGATTGTCATCATAAGTTGAAGTGGATCTCCACAAGTACAACCTGCCATGTGCATTTGCATTCCAAAAGCAAATTACTTATATGCACATCTTCAGGGGGAGCCCTTGCAACTTATGAAGACAATTCCTTATCCTTTATAATTTTACAGATTATATTCCCCGTTGAAAACTTCAACTAGTTTGTCATCAATCACCAAAAAGGGGGAGATTGTAAGTGCATCTAGTGCCACCCCTAGTTGATTTTGGAGTATTGACGACAAACCTAGTTGAGGGACTAATGTGTTTGTGAGAATTGCAGGATAACACAGGTAGAAGTCCCTCATTAATTCGGTTTTACTACCAGAGATGCCCCCTAAAAATGTATGAAGACAATGAAGTCAAAGGTGGTATATGAAGATATTCACATTGAAGACTATGACAAGAGAAGACACCGCATGAAGCCTATGGAGCTCGAAGACTTAGATCTTTCGTAGTTCTTTTCTTCTGTGTTGAGTCATAGGAACCACCGTACTGTTAAGTGGGGTCCAAGAGAACCAGTCAGAATGACTGAAGTGATGCTTAAACAAAACCTATGTCTTCGAGTGAAGACTTTGAGAGCGAATCTTGTCCAGAGTCGGACAAGTCAGCTTTGCTTGTAGCCCAAGTAAAGTTGCCGTGTGAGTTTGAAATCTGACCGTTGGAACACGTGTTAGTTCCTTAGTGACCCAGGGTCATTTCGGACAAATCAGGTCGGGTTGCCAAGTGGCTATAAATAGCCCACCCCCTACAACCATAAAGGGTTGGCTGCTCAGATTCAGAGTACGGCTATTGTCGTTTGAGAGCAACCCACCTCGAAGCCTTTGAGAGAGAATTCCTTGCGAGGATAAAGCCCTAACCATCCAGAGCCAAAGAGAATTAGGCATCACTTAGGTCTTCTTGTCTGTGTGATCTGAAGACTTATTACACTTGAGGACTGTGCATCCTCCAGCCGATTAGGCGTCGCGTTCTGAGCATCCAAGAGACATTATGGATTGCCGGTGAACGAAGTCTGTGAAGGTTTGGGAGTCTACCTTGAAGACTTACCAGAGTGATTGGGCGAGGTCTGTGTGACCTTAGCTCAAGGGGAATACGGTGAGGACTGGGTGTCCTGAGCTGCGTGTTCAGAACTGGGTGTCCGGGACTGTGTGTCCTTAGGTTTAAATACCTAGCCGCCCTAACCAGACGTACAGTTGTCACAGCAACTGGAACTGGTCCAACAAATCATTGTTTTCAACGAGTCACTGGTTGTAGTTTGTATTATTTCTGATGCTTTTGATTGCACTCTAATGATTGAAGATGTATAGATTGGATGTTTTTTTTAAAAAAAAAGAGAGAACGAGCCCCTCAACGGTGACCCGTCCAAAACCATCCACACGTGACGTGGCCGCGCAAAGCTGACGACGTGACGCAGCCCCCGGTTTGGTCTCCCTTTTCTCTTGTCCCAAGACAAGACAAGAAAGTAGCTGCCTCCAGTTTTTATCTTTCGGTGTCCGCATCGATATTAACCCTTTTTATTGAAGGACTGTTGGCCAGCCGTTCTCTGGCAGGCGGGCCCCGCAAATACGGCACGGACACGGCCCACGCCGATTAATATATTACACGCCCTCCTCCTCTCCCCGCTTCTATTCTCTTCCACCACCGATCCGTCATCTCCTCGGCGACCGCGCCCCGTTCTCCGGCAGCCCGCCGTCCGTCGACATCCTCCAGGTCCGGATCAAGTGCTCCTCTTCTATCTCTTCCTCCCCAATCCATCCGTCGGCCTTTATTACTATTTTTTGCTGGGATTAAAGGCGGCTTGTCCTCCACCCCAATTCCGCCAGGTCCGCCCGGCCATGGCGTCGCCGGCGCTCATCTCCGACACCGACCAGTGGAAGGCCCTCCAGGTGCGTGCGGGTTGCCTCCGCCCGTCGCCCGCGGATTTCTCCCCACTCTTCCCCGCTCTTGTCTGTGCTTCCGATCGGATTGCCAGGATCTCACCGTGTGTGTGTGTGTTTCGTGACCGCAGGCGCACGTCGGCGCGATCCACAAGACGCACCTGCGCGATCTCATGACGGACGCCGACCGATGCAAGGCAATGACGGCGTAAGCACCCGCCCCTCTTTGTTTTCCGATCTTCTTTCCGGCGTGTCTGAGATGTTGACGGTCGATTCGTTGGATTGCATTGGATTGCCAGGGAATTCGAAGGCGTCTTCCTGGACTACTCGAGGCAGCAGGCCACCACCGAGACCGTCGACAAGCTCTTCAAGCTGGCAGAGGTGAGACGCTTGTTTCGATTAATTTCTTTTTTTTCCTGTCTTTGAGAGTAATTTGGGATGTACTGGATTTATTATTGCAGACCGCAAAGCTCAAGGAGAAGATTGACAAGATGTTTAAAGGCGAAAAGGTCAGTGTCGTGCCCTGCGACCGTTCTTCAGTTATTCCATCACATCACATGTGCCTATTCGGCATACACTACTTGTGATCTGTACATGTCATTCAGACGAATATTAATATTGGGAAAAGTAGTTATGAGCCATGGCAACTTCTCTACTTTAATGTATCCAGTTCATAGATAACAAACAATTTGGGGTGGATGGTATTACCGTATACATGTCTCAGTTGACTTGATTGATCTGTCTGTCAGATAAATACCACGGAGAACAGATCAGTGCTCCATGTGGCTCTCAGGGCTCCAAGAGACGCAGTCATAAACAGTGACGGGGTGAACGTGGTCCCCGAAGTTTGGGCTGTTAAGGATAAAATCAAGCAGTTTTCAGAGACTTTCAGAAGTGGCTCATGGGTAAATTTTCTTCAGACAAACTTCTTAACCTGTCAAATTTAGCAGAAACGGTAAAAAATGATCACTGCTACTTCTTGGAATGCAGGTTGGGGCAACTGGGAAACCGTTGACAAATGTTGTCTCAGTTGGGATTGGTGGTAGCTTCCTTGGACCTCTGTTTGTGCATACGGCTCTCCAGACTGGTAAAGGAATATGTCATCCACTCCTTTTCTAGGTTTTCTAACGTGAGATTATTTACTGCCAGATTTTGATCTGATATGCCATGAAAATGTTGCTAATTTCCAGACCCGGAAGCAGCAGAATCTGCCAAAGGCCGACAACTGAGATTGTAAGTGTATACTTGGGGCATCTCTCTGTTTTTCTTTTGCCGGCACCTGTCATACCTTTTGTGCTGGCACTTCCTATAGATGCTAAAAGTAAAATAAAATGTGATCGACCGGCTATGTTTTTGACTTTCTGTACCATTCATGAATCTTTCTAGTTGTGCCTTCTTGAATATTGTGATTGAGTGGCTATATTTTTCACTTCTCATACCGTTCATGCAATCGATATGCTCTTCATCTAGTAATATGTGCTCTATTGTGGTTATACTGCAGTCTTGCAAATGTTGATCCAGTTGATGTTGCACGGAGCATCAAAGATTTAGACCCTGCAACTACTCTTGGTAATCATCATGTTTCACTAGTATTAACTCTCAGCACAGATACTCTCTCTGCTTCTACAAATATCATCAGAAGTTCTGATCGTTCTTGTCGAACAAATGTGCAGTTGTGGTTGTCTCAAAGACCTTCACGACAGCTGAAACAATGTTGAATGCTCGAACTATCAAGGAGTGGATTGTCTCTGCTCTTGGGTAAGTCTGTTTAATACCTTAAACATCTTTAGCCCTGCTGTGAACCCTTATTGCTCAGTGATTGATGTGAAATTTGTTAATTCAGACCTCAGGCTGTTTCCAAACACATGATTGCTGTCAGTACTAATCTTAAGGTACTTTTCGACCTTTAAGTTTTCCAGCCAATTTTCACATGATCATATTCTGTTTTCACACATCTGCAGTTCTGTCGCTGCGTTTTCCATGTTTGGCTAAGTTGTTAGAGCATTCCCCATGCCATATTCTTTGTCAAGAACCCTGATCCTAATGTGATAATTTTTTAACTGTACCTTTTTCTTTTGAAAAAGCTTGTCAAGGAGTTCGGAATTGACCCTAACAATGCTTTTGCATTTTGGGACTGGGTTGGCGGCCGCTATAGTGGTGAGAACTGTTCTTTTCATTAAAGTTACTAATACCAATATATCTTATGTTCTGCATCATAACTCTAGTCAAATATTGCAGTTTGCAGTGCTGTCGGTGTTCTGCCCTTGTCTCTTCAGTATGGATTTCCAATTGTTCAGAAGTATGTTACTCCATCTTAACCTATAATTACACCCTGAAGTGAAATTCATGTTTTGGCAATAGGCAATAGAAATATAAAGGACAATAGTTGTTTCAATTTTAGAACATCGGTTCAATTTCATGACTGCCAAACGAGTTTGTGCTTTAGTGGATGGGGAATCATGGCAGTAAACAATTCTAAGAAAAGTAACCTCAGAGATGCCCATCTCACTTGTCTGGTCAACAAGTGAGTATCATGACCCATTGGCCTGGTGTCATTGCCTAAATTCTATCAAGCCGTTCTTACTTGAGATAAATTCCAAATCTCCAATGCATGATTGTAACACTTTTTCTCATTAGAAAATAAAACATTTCCCTTAAGAATTATCTCTGCTTAAATCAGGATGAACTTTTGCTGTTTCAGACTAGAGCAAGTACTTCATATATGCATAATCATTCACGACAGCTGTCACAGTATTACGGGTGCTTTACAAAAAGGATACTACACATCTGTGTTCATCACCATTGACCAATACTTGTGGGTATAAAAAAGATACGACATTTCTGACGAGAAAAAAAATAACTGGGCCTGATACCTTTCCCAGCAAAACTTATCGAGATAGCTGCACTATTCTTTCATAGTATTATGGAAATTTGTGTAAGACGTGATATTTTTGTGTTAATCACAAGTAGAAATGGAAAGATAGGATAAGTTAAATTCTGCTGGAACACTATGAGCATCTACTGCTTGGAGGATCTTGAATAGTTTAGTGCACAACCATGCAAAGTAAACAAATGTTAGATGATTTGAACTCCGGGACAACTTATCCAGGTAACATAAAGCCATAAACCCACACTTAATTAGAAAGGTCAAACTCCTGTCCTCGTCCTTTCAAGGTTAGATTTGGTGGGTTTTAGGATACATCAAGCCCCTCAAAGCTCCAAAGAGGGTTTATAAGTAAATAATCCGCGTTTAACATTTTTACCGTCAAAATGTGGATGACAATGCCAATGCCAATGCCGAAGTCTGGAAATGTTCATTCGCATTGTAAACAGAGATGATAATTGATCCTGCTCTGGTTTCTTTTCTTTCTGAAGATTTCTGGAGGGTGCTTCCAGCATTGACAACCACTTCCACACATCTTCATTTGAGAAAAATATACCTGTAAGTGAGTTGTATATGGCGATCAGTGATGCACCATTAACCATTCTTGTAACAGGGTCTTTCTTTTTGTTTAGGTACTCCTTGGTTTGTTGAGTGTGTGGAATGTTTCATTTCTCGGATATCCGGCTAGGGTGAGCTACTCAGTCCCATTGTCTTGTTATTTCCTATTACAATTTATATCTAATTCTCCATCTGAGTACTTCAATTTTCTCTAATTATTGTTTCTAGGCAATATTGCCGTACTCTCAAGCACTTGAGAAACTAGCACCACATATTCAGCAGGTACATTACTAGCTTTGCTTTTTAACAGCTGCCATCATGGAGATTGTCTTTTGTTCTTAATCATAATAACATATGCATATTTATGTTGTATAGCTTAGCATGGAGAGTAATGGAAAGGGTGTCTCCATTGATGGTGTTCGACTTCCATATGAGGCTGGTGAAATTGATTTTGGTGAACCTGGAACAAACGGGCAACACAGCTTCTATCAATTAATCCATCAGGTAAATACTAGCTTCACATTCGCTAGTAATGTTGCCAAGTGCTGTAGCGGTTTGCAATTTGTATCAACTAAACTATATAGGGAGATATTGCATAGCATAGTTAGTATTTCCAGGAAGATTTGTATCAACTAAACTGTACAAGGAGATATTGCATAGCACAATTAGTATTTCCAGGAAGTCATGACCTTAATTACTTCATCTGTTAAAGTATCAAATTTGATAATGCCATATGGATTAGGATTTCATATGCTCACGGTTACCTTAATGATTTATGTGTGTTACATTTTGGCACCTCTTACATCTGTCTCTTGTCTACTTGATTACTTTCATGTGTTATAAGTCCTGGCAACCATATATTTCAATGGATATGCACCTTTGTTGATAATGGTTGTACCTAAACTCCCAGGGAAGAGTTATTCCTTGTGATTTCATTGGCGTCATAAAAAGCCAGCAGCCTGTTTACTTGAAAGGTATGTCATTGAAATATCTCTTTTGGAGTTGAAAACTTAAGATGCAGCCTCTTAGGCTTGTGGTTCTTCAAATGCCCTTTAAAGACTTCTATGGTGCATTTTTATCAGGGGAAACTGTTAGCAATCATGATGAGTTGATGTCCAATTTCTTTGCTCAGCCTGACGCACTTGCTTATGGAAAGGTAAATAGCTCAACAACATTTTGGAGAACATGCTTTTCATGAACTATTTTGGTTTCTTATTAGAGTTGACTTCATCTTTTCAGACTCCTGAACAATTACAGAGCGAGAAAGTTCCCGAAAATCTTATCTCTCATAAGGTGATGATTATTCACTTATTTCGAACATGGTTATTCCACTGCATCAAGCTTGTCACCATAAATGTTGCCTTTCTGACCGAGCATTCTTGTTGTTTTGGTGTCTTCAGACATTTCAGGGCAACCGGCCATCACTGAGTTTCTTGCTGTCTTCATTATCTGCCTATGAGATTGGACAGGTATGCAGATAATATTCTCTCTACTCATCTGAAGTTGCAAGCTGTTCAGCCCTGAATTCAGTATAGTACATCCTCTTCTTTTTCAGTGGCAAGATTCTGATTATGTTGTATGAATCATGCATCATTTAAAAATAATAACATAAGATTAGGATTTTGCTGTTCACAAT
This sequence comes from Triticum monococcum, assembly GCA_034509565.1. Classification (NCBI taxonomy): domain Eukaryota; kingdom Viridiplantae; phylum Streptophyta; class Magnoliopsida; order Poales; family Poaceae; genus Triticum; species Triticum monococcum. Next base: position 30,822,034 of record CM067841.1, on the reverse strand, counting down.
GGGTATCATGGTTGTGTTGATTGGTTTCTTTCCCTGATTAAATATTAGAACTTAAGAAAGCAAATTTGAGATGTCCTGGTATCTGTTGGGCAGATTATGCTGGTGGAAGCTGCACATGTTTTCCACCACAAACTTTGCGCTGCCTCCTCATTTTTTCTTGCTTATGATCTTGCTGTGCAAGGTGATTGAAGTGGCAGTTTTTGTTCCACCTTCATGAAGCCTATATCATGAATTATTTCATGAGATTTGGATCAGCAATCCTGTCACTATGCACTCTTGTCACTGTTTGCCCTTTCCAAGATTGCACGGTGCTGTCAAAATCCTCTTTTCACTGTTTTTGTAAATGTACTAATACAGTTTGTACCTTTCAGCTTTTATCCATCTATGAGCACCGGATCGCAGTTCAGGGTTTCATATGGGGAATCAACTCGTTTGACCAGTGGGGAGTGGAGCTGGGCAAGGTCTGTGCATGATATATTTACTTTGTCCAATATTTTCCATTTTTCATTCAAAAGCATAGTCTTTGTGCTCCATTTGGCTTGTTGCTTAACTTCATCTAAACCTGTGATCTATCTATGGAACTTGTTGTTTCAGTCACTGGCTTCTACAGTGAGGAAACAGTTGCATGCATCACGCATGGAAGGAAAGCCCGTCGAGGGCTTCAACCCCAGCAGCGCAAGTTTGCTCACACGGTTTCTTGCGGTATGCCCTTTTGCTTGTTCTGCCATGTTATGTCATCTATTACCTCCGTCCCAAATTAGTTGTCTTAGATTTGTCTAGATACGGATGTACCTAACACTAAAACGTGTCTAGATACATTCGTATCTAGGCAAATCCTGTTAAGACTATGAAATACTCTTCGATCACTCTGGGAATTGATTGTTCTTACACCGGAGTTATTATCTTTGTTTTTGTAGGTTAAACCATCAACCCCATATGACACGACAGTGCTTCCAAAAGTGTAAGCTGAGGGAGGTTTAGTAGTCCTACAAAGAAGTGTAACCTGAGGTTGAGACTGATAATCGACAAGCTAGGTTGAGCTTGTGGCATAACAAGTTTTCTTCCTTCTTTCTTGCGACTTGTTACAACCAGTCTGGTTGTACTGTAATTTTGAATTTCCTCTTGCTTCAGCTTGGAGAAAGACAAGTAAACTATCACGATATAATGAAATAAATATATCGACTTGTGACACCAAAAGCGGAAAGTACTCTGGGAATACCGAGGATGAACGGTTCTCTTTTCTCTATACTGTATATCTTTTAGAATTTTCTTTGTTGTTGGATGCAAAGCAAAACGCCGTTAGGGTCATGCAGAAAACATGTGATGTTGAGGGCCCGTGGCATCCACATGTGCTGTTGCGCCGCTTGCATAGCAATGTTGCATAATTTTTCCTCCTCCTTTTTTGTATGCTTGTAAGCAATCTTTATAGTTGTTTAAATGTGGATGTTTTTGCATGCTCGATGCCCATACATAATGGGACTTCGTACTTGAATCAGAGGTTGGATATGCAAACACTTTTTTGCTAGATCTGCCACTCCAACTAGATGTGTGGTTTCGCTCTATTTGGCGAGGTTCGGTAACGTCAACCTGAGCAATGTCACAGATGTGGAAGAGCAAGTTTGCAATGTTCCTTCCTCTTGTAGGTCATAAAGTGATTCACAGCATCCCCAACAGATCCATCGAGACAATTCTATTTTTTTCAAGCAAGTGTTTTTTATGCAAACGGTTAGCTTGGACAAGATGGCGAGTAACGCCTTGCTATTTGATCGAAGTGTTGTGCTGTTATTTGTTGGTAAGCTCACCACTCTTGAGAAAAGATGACCACAAACAATATGATGCATGCAATCAAACATGGTGCGATAGAATCTTGAGCACTAGATGCAATGCAACGCAATCGTGGGTGTTAAATCTCAAGCGGGCCTAGCTGAGAGGGGCCTCCTGGCTCATGACTCGATGCATGCAACCGGGTGCGACCACTATGGACGCCTGATGATTTTCCTGCCACACAACCCAAATGTGTGTGTATATGACACATACCCAGGCTATGTCTATTATTAGCAGCTGCAACAACTCCCAGTGCAGCAACATAAAGAACCGAGGAGTCATTCTTGTGTGCAATAATAGTTTTAAATATGCCCTATACATCACTCTATTCTATGGTGCCTAGATATACTGGCACATTTCCTCCCAGATCTCAAAAGAAAAAGGAAAAATGCTATATGGTGTCTATAATCCAGTTCTCATATTATACTATGGCATATATTTACTTGAATGACCCTTTCTGCCACACAAAAAGAAACCCTGCGGTGCCAATGATACATGAGAATAACTAACACACACTCATAATTTTGATCTGTTTCAGCAAACAAGTTGGGTTCAATGCAGGTTGGGACCAGGCTAGAATCCTGATTATATGACCGATGTTATAAAAAAAATGCATTACAAAGTGTGGCAGGTGGCAAGGCGAAAAAGACTGCAAAAGCCAATAAGCCTATGAAATTCCTACATTACACTCCCTTCGACCTTATTCAGGAAGAGCAGCATACTTAATCAACAGCTTGGCCTCATCAAACAAAAAAGGGAGACTAGTTTCATTGTGCGCAGAATATGTTTATATTAAGAGTTCCTTCCCGATTGCCACAACAAACGGTAGAATCACCAGCAGGCCAGTCCCTAAGTAGCCTTTGCTGCCGCCGCCTCCTCCTCTTTCATCTTTTTATCCCATCTACGTTTCTGCAGAAATAACAATTTGAGCAAACACAGACAAAAGAAGAACCAGTCAGATGCTTCATTCCAAGGCACAGAGAAGTTGTACGCAATCACATTAATCATTGCCATGGTGAACACAATGATCACAAGTGCACAACATGTAGCCTTAAAGTACAAGGTATGCTGTCTTCAGTAAGAACTCAACTAAACTGGCAGCATAGTTTTCACAAGAAAATATATTTCTCCCAAATCGAGCCCTTAATAATTGATCCATGTTCAATGATAAGATGAACTATAACTAGCAATTATCAAGAAATTTAATTATCTGCACAGATATGTAATTCCAGTGCTCCATAGCCATTCTAGCAGCTGACCAGAATAGGTTGTCTCATCTTGCAAGCAAGCGCTTACTGGGCTTTACACATTGTTGCACAAAATCTATAGTGAAAACTCTTGTGAACTCATAAGACCAGGGAGCAAACTCTTTAGAAGTTTAGCTAAGTCCCCAATGATGAATCATGCTGATTTGAATGGCATGCCAGCAACCGAAGGCCCAGCTGCAGCCTAAGTATCTCATGCTGCTGCATTTGGGGAGAAATGGGGCTTAAGTGTAGATGTTCAAGGAAGATGCACGAGCAAGCGCCGAGAAAGATCATAACACTAGTTGGTTTGAAATCCCTTGTACTTAGAGCCTGTTGGGACTCTCTCCCCGCTCCAACTCCGCTCTGGAGCGGAGCAGCATCCAGTTCAAATTTTCAGAGTCGCTCAAGGGCCATTCCGCGCTGAAGGAGCGGAGGGTTGCCGAACAGGGCCTTAATGTCTCGTGGCTTATATCTAAGCAAAGTCTGCAGTGCGCATGACTCCAGTTATGGCTATGCTTACAACAGATTAAGCAGTGATAAACTAAAACACTGATAATGTGACTTGCGTCGAGCAAATAAACCCTGATGATTGAAACACACCCAAGCTACTGATACCAGCCAGGAAACACATGGTTACATACAAGTATACAAGGATTGCTCAGCACGGCATTGATTATACACGGCAAGGATTGCTACACAATTGCAATGCGCAGGCACAACTGAGACAACATGAAGCACAGAAGGGCGAGGTGAGGCGAGGAGGCGAACCTTGTAGTCGAGGAGCATCTGGGGCATCTTCTTCATCAGCTCAACGGTGTTGGCACGCCTGCGGAAACAAACCAAACCAAACCAAGTTAACCGGCCATCGAGAAGAGAAATGGCAGCAGATAGCGAGGAGGGGCGGAGGGAAATGGGGGAGGCTCGTTACTTCTCGGCGGCGATGCGGTCGACCTTGTGACCCTTGCGCTTGGTGCGCATCTCGCCGCGGGGCGGGTCGTAGGTCCAGTCCTCGCCGGCGAGGAGCACCTCCTTGCGGAGCCGCGCGCGCTGCCGGCCGCTGATCCCCAGCGGCTTCCAGGCGCCCAGCTCCCAGTACCCCCACACCCCCTTGCTCAGCTCCCCCTTGTACTTGGCCAGCTTCTCCTTCCACGGGTACCCCTCCGCCCACCTCGCCGCCGTCGCCGCCGCCGTCTTCCCCCCCGTCATCCTCCCTGCTCGCTCGCTCTGCCGCTCTGCTCCACGGCGGCGGCGGCCCTAGCTAGGGTAAGAGAAGAGATCGATCTCCCCGTCGGGCCGGACCGGGCCCTGATGGGCCGAACCGCACGCACGTCCGATCAATGCAAGGCCCACATCAGCCCGGCCCACTATAAACCTCGCCGTCTCGTCCCGTCCTCTCTTCCTCTCCCCTCTCTCTGTCTTTCTCTCCAGTCCGCCGCCGCCGCCGCCGCCGCCATGGTGCTCGCGCGCAAGAAGCTGAAGCAGAAGCTCCACGCGCTCCTCCCCGGCGGGGGCGCCGAGGGGGAGGCTGCCGCGGAGGCGAGGAAGATAAAGGTGCGGCTGGTGGCCTCCAAGCGGCCCCGGCCCAAGCGCCCGGGGCCCCGCCCTCCCCGGACCAAGAGCGCCAAGAACAAGAAGGCGTCTCCGGAGAAGTCACCCGCTCCGGCGGTGGAGGCGGAGGGCCCGGAGGAGAAGGCGGAGGGCCTGGAGGAGCTGGCCGTGGACGAGGCGGACCCTGCGTCGAAGGCGGAGCTTGAGCGGCGGAGGAAGGAGAGGAGGAAGGAGGAGAAGGAGAAGAGGAAGAAGAAGAAGGAGAAGATGAGGGCGAGGAAGTTGGCGGAGGCCGAGGCGGCCGCGGACAAGAAGTCCGACGGAGAGCCGGGGAAGCAGGGCCTGGAAGTGGATGGTGGTGACGACCTGGAGGAGCCGGCGGTGGTGGACGAGGCAGCCCTGGCACAGAAGGCGGAGGTGATGCGGCGGAGGGAGGAGAGGAGGAAGGAGAAGAAGGAGAAGAGGAGGGTCAGGAGACTGATGGAGGCGGAGGCCGCGGCGAACAAAAAGTCTGATGATGAGGCGGAGAAGCAGGACGTGGAAGTGTCCGGCACTGATCTGGCCGTGCCAGATGATAGGTGAGTTGGCGCTTCGACAAATTGGTGCATTTGTGTTAGAGTACCTCATTTGTTGTCACTTGTTAGGTTCATGCCATGTAAATAGGAAATTTGTTGAACTCTTGATGTTAAGATGCCATTGCTGCATAGAGAAAATCGGAGATAGTTGCATAGCATGCTGGTAGAGCTGAGTTCAGCTGATATGGGTGATGGACATTGTAAATGCTCTAGTTAGGTTTGGATGGTTTAGCTTTATCATTCAGAAGTAGTCGTAACATTGTAAATGCTGTAGTACGTAAGCAATTATCTGACCATCTAGTTTGGTTTTGATATGAGAAAAACACCTTTTGTTTGCCTTCCATGGTGGAATATAACACTTCATTTTGTGAAGTGGCACTTTAATTGCTTTCTAGGGTTGTTTTTGGCATGCTGAATCTCGATGAGGTGTAAGACGGTGGTGTTTACCTGTCTGGTCCTTGTATTAACATTTGTTATGTAATGTTTTTTGTACTTGTTTCAGTGAACACAATCTAGACGCCACAAAGGTGGAAGGAGAGGCGAAGGAAATTAAGTCAGAAGAGGTGAAGAAAATCAAGTCAGAAGAGGCTGGCCAGGCAGGTGCATCCGACAATCCAATTGTGTCGCAAGATAGGTGAGCTAAAGCTGTAATGGATAGATGTTCTGGTTCGTGAATACCTCCCTTATCGATTCATAGGTATGAGGACTGAAGATATCACAGAATAGAGGCATGTAAGACAAGACACTGTCTCTGCAAATAATTAGAGGGATAAAAATAACATAGTGATTTACTGACTTAGACTAGTATAGCATGATTGGCTTTTTGCAAATTTAGGAGATGCTCGGACTTGGACTGTCTACCTTTGCTGTTGACTCGAATAGTGCAATAACTCTACAGCACTCCCTCCGTTCCTTTATGTAAGGTGTATTTGTTTTTTGATAAAATTCCAGAATGTAAGGTGCATTTCTTCTAATTCCTCATAATTCCCTTGTTAGCCCTCCAGAAAAAAGGAAAGTATCTCTCTCCTGATTGTTTGTATCTCTCCTTGTAGCAAAAGAAGGGAACTATCTCTCTGTCGATTGCATATATTTCTGACTTTCCTGGACTAACCGATTTGCTTGCCACTAAACAACAAATTTGCCAAGGGTAATTTCATCCTAACATGTCTATAATTATGTGCCTTGGTCACCGTGCCGAAAATAATACACCTTAGATAAAGGAATGGAGGAAGTACATCAGAAATTGTTTGCTCATCAGACTTTGTTGTGAGCTTTTTTCTTGCACAAAAAAACTGTTCGGTCTGGAAGTTTCTTTGTGAAATGATATGGCAATTTTAATGCTTTCTGGTTGTATGTTTATTGAATTGGTAAGGAGTGTGGTAAACAGGGTGGAGATCAGGTTCTTATAGGATTTTGGCAGCTGTTTAATAATTTGCTTCCTTGTTTCAGTGAGCAAAGTATAAAGAAGGTGTATGTTGGTGGAATCCCGTACTATTCATCTGAGGATGACATTAGAAGTTTCTTTGAAGGATGTGGCAGTATCACTGCGCTGGACTGCATGACTTTTCCTGACACCGGGAAGTTCAGGGGTATTGCCATTCTCACATTCAAGGTCAGCTTCGAAACGTAGTACCCTTTGTTCTAGTGTTGTGTTCATGTTCATGCAGGCATGTTCAATTTACAAGTATATTGAACAATCTAAGACATCTTCTTAGTGTACTGAATGTTTAAGGTTTGATGACATTGGCGTTTTGATTCAATTAACTGTGTATGTATGGCAGTCTGACTTGTGTAGAAATTGTTGGTTTTATTTCCAAACCTCTAGTGCATTCATCTTTAAGGTCTTTTGGTGGTAAGCGGTGGTGTACCCTTGCGTCTTATGTTACTACAATGTTTGAGCAGAACTCTCATCGACCATTTAATTTTTTGTAATAAATTGGAGTTGGCTCGATACCAACATAAGATGCTCTTAATCTGCTTGGTAGAGCACATGACTTATCAGCAGTGTGTTTCAGTCATTGTCGTCGTTTGGAGGATCTGCCTGTAGCTTGAATCTTGTGGTACAACTTTTGAACAGTGCTCTTATCTACATTTTTTTAGTTTCATTTTAGTCCATCGGAGTCAACTTGTACCACCACAAGATGCTCTTAATCTGTTATCACGAGTAGAGTAATTCACATGACTCATCAGCAGCATGCTTTTAGAGTTGTTTGGAAGTTGAAACCTGACAGAGTTTTCTTGTGCAGACTGATGCCGCCGCAAAAAGGGCATTGGCCCTTGATGGTGCAGATATGTAAGCACATCTCCTTAATGTTACCCCTTGTTTGTTTCAGTTGTGATTCATAAGTGACGTCATTTTTGTTAAACAATCACAGGGGAGGATTCCTTTTGAAAGTCCAGCCTTACAAGGCTAACCGCGAAAAGGTCAAATCTAACCATGAGAAGGAAGATTTTGCCCCAAAGATGATAGAGGGATACAATAGGACATATGTTGGAAACCTAGCTTGGGACGTAACAGAGGATGATCTGAGGAAGTTCTTTTCTGATTGCAAGATCTCATCCATCCGTTTTGGAACAGACAAGGAGACAGGTGGATTCAAAGGCTTCGCGCATGTTGATTTTTCTGATAGCACATCTGTTGCTATTGCTCTGAAGCTTGACCAGAACGTGATTAAGGGGAGACCAGCCAGAATCAGATGCGCAGTTCCCAAGAAAGAAAACCAGAAACCAGATGACAATGCAACTTCAGACTCATCAAAGAACAACATCCGTACATGTTATGAATGTGGCACTCCTGGCCATCTCTCTTTTGCTTGCCCTAATAAGAAGGTTTCTGAAGTCATATCCAGTGAAAATAAGGATAATACTGATTCAGCTGAAGCATTGTCGAAGAAGAGACGCACGTGTTATGAATGTGGCGTTCCTGGCCATATATCGTCAGCTTGCCCCAACAAAAAGGCTTCTGATGTCAGAGCTGATGAAACTAAGGCCAATATTGACTCAGCCACAACAGCATCAAAGAAGAGACGGACATGCTATGAATGTGGCATTCCTGGTCATCTATCATCTGCTTGCCCAAATAAAAGTGCTCCTGAAGTCATAGCTGATGAAACTAAGGCCAATACTGAATCTGCCACAACAGCGTCGAAGAAGAGACGGACATGCTATGAATGTGGCATTCCTGGTCATCTATCATCTGCTTGCCCAAATAAAAGTGCTCCTGAAGTCATAGCTGATGAAAAGAAGGCCAATACTGAATCTGCCTCAACAGCATCGAAGAAGAGACGGACATGCTATGAATGTGGCGTCTCCGGTCATCTCTCGTCAGCTTGCCCCAACAAAAAGGCCACTGAGATTAATCCCGAGGAAGCAGTTAAACCTGTTGGTGGCTCAAGTACGGAACCTTCAGCTGTTTCTGGTGAAAATAAACCTAGTGACGATACAAGCTCGGCGCCTCCAAAGAAAAAGAAGAGACGGACGTGCTATGAATGCGGCATAGCTGGTCATCTCTCATCAGAATGCCCCAACAAGGCCAAATGATCACGGTGGACCAGTTACTTTTTGATTGGTAGTGCCCCTTCGTTCGAGCCGCACCAAGAATTTTCTCCTCTAAAGGAGAGGAAATGATTCCTCAATAGGATGATCACGAGACATTTTACAGAGCAATCTTGTATGGCAGTAGACACATGTTGTATCTTCCATTTACCCTTATCGAATTTTGACTGCGTCATATTCTTTTTTGCGTGGAAAAGTTTGGCTGCATGATGAATTAGGCAGAGTCCAGTACTCAATCTATTTGCACTGTATTTGCTATTACGGCTTATTAATACCAGGAACAAATCGCAGTATCCGAAATATGTTGTTCTAACCATTATTTTGTTCCTGTGCTAACTAACATTTGGTTTTGAAGATACATCTGAAAAAATTACTAGAGATAGTATTGGCTTGTCAACTCAAATGGAGAAACCAAACAAAAAATATAAGACCGTGAGATCTTACAAAGCATTAGGATGTCAACATAAATGTGCTTACTACTACTGGATGCTGACTGAATCAATCACTACTGACCACTTGCTTTTGTATGTGTGTGATGACATGTATGGATATCTAGGTGCGTTGCACTAACTATGCCTGATACTCCAACATGCAGTGCCGTCTGCATCACACCGGTGGCGACCTACGTGGAGATGGCGACAAGAACCCTAGAAAATCCAGGCAGAAGCAAAGTGCTCTCTCTCCTCTCCCAGGCAGGGAGGTTCTAACAGTGTGAGTTCCAGCCCCGAACGCAGCAACCCTCTGCTGCTCTTTTCTCTGATAATGACTTAACTCTTTCTCAAAAAGCAAGTTTTTCTTCACCCAGTTTGTCACTCATGAGAGCAACGGGTTGTTCATGACGATGATTTGTGTTTGTCAACTTTCAATTGCCTTCTTTATCCATTGGCAGAACAAAGAAGAAAATATCACCTTCCATTATTTCTTTGGTAGGTGGTTTCGGTTAACCTATGAGGCTTTTGGCGCCTCGCAAATAGCGCACATAACCCCACTATGTTGCAATGAGGTGAGATGGATCCTAATCCTATCAAAAGAAAGGACCATCATCCTTTCCTTATAAGGATCATATTTGGTGCATCGGGCGCCCCGTGGTGCACCCGACCTTGGTTGCCCTATTTAGAATTGTTCAAAAATTCTTCAAATTTTGTGGATGTAGAAAAGGAATATTTCTACCGTGTTACAAGATTCCAAATCTCAACTCAAAATATAGCTCGAGAAACAAAACAGAAAGGCAAACCTCGTGTGAATAGCTAATCCAAATCGGGCAATGAATGTGGCATGTTTTCCTTGTTAGCACTGGATGTGTGTATGACTTGAATTTATTTTGGAAATCCCGAACACTACTTGATAGGGAAACCGAGATCAGATGCACCAGTTGCAACAAACACACCCCAAAAAAGATATTTGGAATTGAATTCTGAGCAGTACGGCAAAAAAATAAATCCATATATTTGAGTTTAAATTTGGTTGCTGGATGGAACTGTCCGTAAAAGGAAAACTAGTTACCGCCCATATTTAACCGGTATTTTCTGGTATCCGGTTTTGGAATCCTTGCTTACGACTGATTCTACTAAAAAAAGTCACGCATCTTTGTTATCCCGTGTGCTGTGCTAATCAGATATTTCTCTTTCAACGGATAAAAACAATTGCACTGATGCTTAGTTGCATCACAGCACTACTAGCTCCAACTATACAATTCATAGTTGCTTTTGAACTCCACCTTGTTTTTTTTTTCTAATTGTAGTTGGTGCAGATTAGAGCTGCACCACATAATTGAAGTGGATAGAACGTGGCAAGCTAACTGAATCAACAAAACAGTATCTTAGGGTTCTAAACAGGACACTACTGCCTAGCCTATAGCAGGTCATTGTTTTCTGATTTGCCAGTCCAATTCAAGTTTTCAAGATTTGGAGAAAATCAATGAGAAGTATAGCTGTCCCGATTCCTCTTCTCTCATTTCTTCATAAAATTAGGATGCTGGCTCTTATGTAGCAAGGGGTTGCAATTAGTGGTGCTAATTCTGCCCCCTGAATCATCAAGGAATATTCTGCCCCTTCGCGACCCCAAACTGCAATCTCAAGCGGTGACGCACGCCTAATATCATATTGTGTACTAGCTAACCTTTGGAATCAGTCAGCAGCATCTAAAGTAGTGCCCCTTCCCTTGAAGATTCTTATGCATCGGTGGTCAGCACATTGCTTACTCAGAAAGTAGACGCAGAAAACTGGAACCGCTCGACGCCTCGATCGCTCTTACCGGCCTTTCTAGTTTTTTTTCCTTCAGAAATGATGGCTGACATTGCTTCTTCAATTTATATTTTAGTGATGTATGTTGTGCCCCATGCTAGACAAAGTGAGAAAACAATTACCACAAAGGTACCAAACATTTGCTTTGATTCTTTGGTACCAAGAAATCAGATATAAGTATAACTAGCATAGGAAGCAAGTCAACACAAGCAATTCTGAGCATTGGGCACCAAAGCCGTGTGCCAGTTAGCAATCTGCGTAGGTTTGACATGATGATACAGGGGTTTGAGAATCTCAGATGTTGCTGAATCTTGAGGCAAACCAAGAAGCAAACTTCTACTTTTGAGCATTTTATGCGGCAAATAGCAGGGCTTGTTCTTGTTGTTTATGCTGAGAGGGAAGCAAAGTTGTATCTTTGCTCAATTATGCGGGGAACGGCAGATGCAGCGCAAGCTCCAAGTTCAGATTCTGACTTGAGAGGGACAAAGAAGTAACTTATGTTAACATGTTATGTGCTGTCAGGGTGATTATTATTACTAAACCAATGAGCGTAAGTTGCTGGGGCGAATAGAACTCCAGCCTCGAAACGCCAATCATCGGCAGCATCTAGATGTGTGCTCAGCAAACTGCAAATTGGCCATTTCTGTTCCTCAGGCAAATGTGTGCTCAGCAAGTTATCTGAATCTTCTATATCAACTGGACAGTTGGCGAGCAGAGAATAATTGCTCCTTTTATAATACTGGCTTGAGCGTACCGTCGGCACCGAAGGATCATGTTACTTGAGGGTGCACAAAGGACCATCTTGCCTACTGGCCTTTGCGGATTCTTTTGCATTGCATCCAGCATTATGAGACGCAGCGAACGGATTCGAAAAAAATGTGCGTTGTCATCTGTGTACTACTAGCAGTGCCACTACTTATCTGGAGAATCTCAAGTACTGAGAAGCAGGTACATGATGGATTTCCTAGACTCTTAATTTAGTCTTAAGTACTAATTACTCTCAAAAAAGGTTTAAACATCACATAACCAAGAGTCTGATGAGATCCATGACATAGAATCTTCATTTAGTAATTTCATTTCTTATCTCTGAAATGTGAACAGGGGCAAGATTCCATTTGATGCCCATCAAACACTTCCACTGTGTGGAACAAACCGAGACGCCACAAACTCTCAAGTCCTGAAGTAGCAACAGAAGACACTATTTAACACAAGTTGCAATTAGAAAACTAGAAAGTAGAGGATGCACAACTAAGCCAAGCTACTTTCTTGCTGACATCAAGCAGCAATTATTGATCAGTTCAGTCCAATCAGCTAGTGCGGTGTGGACGGAAGCAACCCCGAGAACCAATCATCGGTGATAACCGCTAATTTTAACATGAAGAGTTGGATTTGTTTAATGTCCAGTCTCAGATGCCACTACTTGATGGTAGTTTAGCCTGGCTACTTTTGACTGGAAGAGCCATCTATGACACTGTACCAGCATTGCAAGTGCAAAAGGTATTAGATGCCCCTAACGAAAAAATAAGGAAAATAAGAAGAGATCTAGAGATACCGTTTCATGTGCCATTTGGAGCAGGCATGAGACGTTTGATAAGAGCATCATTAAGCAGGCGATCTTCAGCGATCTTCGGTGTGATACTAATTTAATTGCAATTCTAGGTTGCCATAGCAATCAGCCTAGGTAGTCACGACCAAAACTGATGGGACTGACAGAAGTAAACTCTGCAGGATTCAGTGGACCACAATTTATCCCAGGAAAAGGAAAATGGGATCTTCGTTGACACAAAGTACCGTGTCGTCATAATCTACAAAAAAAGGAATAAAAAGTTTTGACACAAAGTAGCATGTCATAATCTCATCTCAGTTCTCAACTGATCCTTTTTTTCCTTTCTGATATGAAGTGCACTTGTTGATATCCTATCCTGCCACATTTCAAAGATTCTGCTATTGAAATTTTCAGTCTCTCCAAAACAAGACAGGACACTAGAGGAGGAAACAGTTGACCTTGAGAATATATAAAGGCCCTCATGAGTCATGTGCACAGGTCAAACCTGAATAAGCCCCTTTGGTTGATCTGAACTGAACTACTGAAGCGGCCGTGCACAGGTATGTGCATCATCATGCTACATATATTTTCTGTTAATCCAAGGGATGCACTGAGCTCGCGACGCATTGCGTGTGGCTCTAGAGCGGGTCGATATCGAACCACTTAAATTGCATCCCAGGGGAGCAGCGATACTCGACGCCGTTGCTTCCCTCTTCATCTATCTCTAGGGCCAAGTTGTGCATTTCTTTAACTGGAGACACATATACTAGATTAAGTGTCACTACTGCCTAGCTACTACTGGCTTATTTGTTTTATGGTGCAAATGGCCTATAAATACAGCTGCGGCTTGATGCACTTCTTCTTCATCAGCTTCTTCATCTTCATCATCATCATCATCTTTAGAGTTTCAGAGATTGATCAATTGGGTCCAGAGCAATGACAAAGAGGTATGCTTTTGAGGAGAAGGAGATGGCGCGCATGCTGCTGCTCGTGTCGCGGGAGCAGGCGATGCCCATGCCGATGCCGATGGCGGTGCGCGGTGACCGCGCCCCGGAGCGGGTGTTCGTGTGCAAGACGTGCGACCGCGTGTTCCCGTCGTTCCAGGCGCTGGGCGGGCACCGGGCCAGCCACAAGAAGCCACGGCTGGACGACGGGGGCAACCTCAAGCCCAAGTTGCACGGATGCTCCGTCTGCGGGCTGGAGTTCGCCATCGGACAGGCGCTCGGTGGCCACATGCGGCGCCACCGTGCCATGGCCGTAGGCGGAGGTGGCGGCGTCATGGCTATGACGCCGCCGACAGCAGCGATCAAGAAGCACGGCGACAGCAGCGACGACGCCGTTGTCGGCATGAAGCGTGGGCTATGGCTCGACTTGAACCATCCACCTTGCGATGAGTACGGCACCAGCAGCGAGAGCGACGACGAGTGCGGCCACAACGCAGCTGCCGCCGGGTACACGTTCCACCAGTTCCTGGATACCGGCACCATGGCGGTGGACTGCGTCTAGCTACCCCATCTCCCACTCCGTTGCCGGGTTTTTGCCGGATAGTACAATATTTTCCTGTGTGTACTTTGGCAGTAACTTCTTTTTTACCCCTTTTCTATTCCTTTTTCATGCATGGATAAATCCATATTTTGTAGCAGTAGACGAGTGCCCAGTGAAAGGCATGCCATGGCACATAAATCATTTCTTTGAGATGATTAATTTTGTGCTTAATTTGGTGGCTTGGAGGCTCACCAGAGAGCTATTTCCCTCAGGTTTTCCGGTTATTATTTGCCCGGTTATTATTGACAAAAAAACCTTTGGTCAAGTGGCTCAACATGTAATTATCCAATTGTAGTAAAGTATACATGGATCTTGTGATTTATCAATTCATGCCCCATGTCATCTTCCCTCTTTTAGTAGGTGTTCATTATTACCTTTTTTTTGATATTTTTAAATTGTCCACTTTGAACCATAAATTATCGTGCGTTCCAAATTGAACCGTGACCTATGCAACTGTCCACCACATTAAACCCAGAAAACTCTAAAACCATTTAACATGAACTCAGACCTAGTATTGAAGAGTGTCTTGCATTTGAGGCATTTCAAAAAAGGCGAAAGGTTCCATATATTTAGGAAACACTCTGACTTTACAGTCAGCACAAATTCGTCCAAAAAATATGACTATTTATGTCATGTCAAGCAATCAAGAAATTTTCAATTACCTATTGTGTTTAGTTGTGTGTTTACATGGAACACAAATGATCTTATTAGTTGGTTGATTAATCATGTTTTCTTTTTTAGAATTAATTCTCTACGCCCTAAATTACTTTCCACTTTTAGGATCTCTTTTAGTTAGTTGATTTTTTCATGTTGATTTTGTGTACTTTGGTAGTAAATTGTTTTAATCTTTTTTCATGCAGGATAAATCCATATTTTGTAGCACTAGATGGGTGCCTAATGGGAGGCATGCCATAGCACATAAATCATCTCTTTGAGATAATTAATTTTGTGCTTAATTTGGTAGTTTTGGAGGCTCACCAGAGCTATTTACCTCAGGTTTTTCGGTTATTATTTGTCCGGTTAATATTGACAAAAAAATATTCTTTGGTCAAGTAGCTCAATGTTGTCTTGACTCTCTTAGTATGTGCTCAATATTACCAAACTATTTTTTTTTTATAAATTCCCACTTTGAAACATAAATTTTCATGTGGTCCAAAACTTCAAATTGAACCACGAGCTCTGAAACTATCCACAGTAAAACCCTGAAAATTCAAAAGCTGATTAAAATGAACTAAAACATGGTTATGAAGAGTGCCTTGTATTTTTGGCCTTCCAAAAAAGGGTAAACTAATTCAAATATTTAGGAAACTCTATGGCATGATAAGCTACAAAAATCCAACCTAAAATATAACTCTTAAGTCATGTGAAGAAATTAAGGGAAGTTCATTTATCACATTTATTTGCATGGGACACAAATGATCATACTAGTTGGTTGTTTCTCCCCATGGTTTCAATTTTAGTATTAATTCTCAATGTCCTAAATTTCTTTGGAAATAGTTTGGAAAGATTGTGCACATTAGGAATTTCATGAAAAATAATTAAAAGGACATGAAAGGGCGGTATATGCGTGCCGAATTGAGGGCATGCCATGGAACATAAATAGTTTCTTTGGGGTGATTAATTTTGTGCTTCATTAATTTGCTGGCTTTGGTTGCTCGCTAGAGCTACTTACCGCAGATTTTCCGGGTATTGAAAAAAATCCTTTTGTAAAGTGGCTCAATGTAATTATATAATTGGAGTAAAGTAAATATGAAGCTTGTGGTTTATCAGTTGCCTCTTTTAGTATGGTGTTCATGATTACCAAAAAGATCTGAATAGTTTCCACTATGAACCATAAACTATCGTGTGGTCCATATTCGTGAACTATAACACTATATCTAAAATAAACCCTATGATACTAAAACAATTTAACAGGAACTTGGACCCGATTTTGAAGAGTTGCTCGTATTTGTGGTCTTCTAAAAAGGGTGACATGTTCTGTATGTTAAAGAAATGTTATGACATGATCATCTGCAGAACTTGATAAAAAATATGAATATTATGCCATCTCAAAAAATCAAGAAAAACTTATTATCTCGTGAATTTGTATGGAAAACAAATAATCATGTTAGTTGTTCGGGCTTCCAGGTTTCCATATTTATCATTAATTCTGTATGTTCTAAATATCTTTGGATTTTTAGGACTATTTTTGGATGAAGCTACACATTAGGATTTCCAAGAAAATGAATTAAAAACATGAAACAAGGCAAATCTAGGAATTGGGAGCATGTGAAAAATCATTCAAAAGAATATTAAAAGTCATATTCTACATAAAATAAGAGGAATCTATATCTCTCGTCGTTTCTGCACATGACATAAAAGGTCATATTTTTTTAGATAAACTACTACTCGCAATTCCTAGATCTCATCGCATTCGTTAAATTTATGAATTGTTTTCACATTATTTGATACCCCCAAATGCCAAAATACTACCCAAACAAAGTTAGGTTGGAATGGAACAGTTTTAGAAAGTTTAGGGTAATATGTATTGTTTCATAGTTTAGGTTCAAGTTGGACCTAGCACCATAGTTTGAGTTTTAGGATAAACTTCTTGAACTTTGAAATGCGTATCAAAATGGAAATTTAGTACACTATCAGGGCTAGCTAGCTGGTACTACATTATTTAAAGAATATACATATTAAACTGTTTTTGATGATGAGAACTTTGCATTGGTGTTCTTCTCCTTCTTTTAACAAGTTACTTTGATGTAGCGCCCATTAGCTATTATTCTATATTAAATGGTTTTTGTATAGTAGCAAGGATATCTTGACTTGCCAACTGTTGTTACAAGCCGAATTCTTCACATAATTATACACCTAGATATTCCTGTACATATGACTACAATTTGCATTCTATGGATAGTTCTACAATGACGCATGGCTTATGCATGGCTTGTCTCAAGAATAAAATTGTGTTGAATAATGTGAATGAGAGTTAATACATAGTTCAAAACATATTAATGGTTAGATAATTCGCTAAAGCTTCATGAATTAATTACAATTATTAGTTATGTAGGATTAGTATATATCATGGGAGGATATATATTTGACCTTAGGCCATCTCTTTACACCATTTTACGGAGACACTATTCAGTGACGACACCAGTTTAAAGAAATAAATGATTCACTAGTTTCTTTATCGTGGATATTAGTAGATCATTTTTTTAAACGTGTCTGGTATCATGGGATTAAGGTTTTTAACCTTAAATTTTTGTTTGATTTCATATACATATATAGTGGGGACATAGTCTCTTAAAAAAATACTTTCTGACTTTATTCTATTTCATTTTGCAAGATAACCCACATTTTCTCTCCATGTTAGCCAGGAATGGACACATTGTGGGATATGAAGAATTGATATTCCATAAGGAGGGTTTTGATAGATTCCTAAAAATAATTCGATACCGGGTGCCTTACAAGTGTAGTAGTTATCCTAGCCTTCTCCTGTCGCTCGGTAGTTGCATGTACTAGTAAAGAAAGCTGGTATTCCCTTAATCATGTAATGCTTGATGAGGTTGTCATGAGCACACAAATGTTGACAAATGCAAAGCATCCCTAATTAATATTTCTAACACAAGAATTGATGCCTCGGTGATTCCATCATCAAGGAGAAGCGCGTAGAACTGTTACTTACTATACTAAAGCGATCGAATCTTGAGGCCTGAATTCCCTAGCTAGTTTAGTTTAGTCCATAGCACGTAGTGCTTCTCATGTGTGCATGCAAATAAGTATCCCTTCTTGCTCAAGGTTAAACAAGTGTTAATCAAGAAGCAAATTTGCATTGCAACTCTCCTTGCAGCTTTACACATATGATTAATAATGGTGGTGTACATACGTATGCAGAAAACTGAAGCTGTTCAAGCATGCTCCAGGTGATTAATAAACTGCTGGCTGCTAACGTCGAAGGGAGCTAGATCAGGCTCAACTCAGCTGCAGGTTTGGATTGAGATGGATATGGTAGCAAAATTTCGTGTTTTGACCCTTTTCTCAAAGTTGATCGAGATCTGACCCTAGTTTATAAACATTTCGGGATCTGATTCTTTTGCTACCGCCAAGGTCCATGATGTTAGGGTGTAACAGCCTACCGCCAGGGACCCTGATGGTAGGAAACACCCCTACCGCCAAACAGACCGGCGGTAGGCTGTACAACCCTACGGTCAAGGTGTCCGGCGGTAGGTGCGAGCACACACTGTGTTTCATACTTAGAAAAAAAATACGATAGGGCATGCAACCCTACCGCCATGGACCTTGGCGGTAGCAAAAGCGCCAGATCCCGAAATTTTTACAAAGTAGGGTCAGATCTCGATCAACTTTTAGAAAATGGTCAAAACATGAAATTTAGCCGGATATGGTCCAGAGGCTCACACATCACACATGCTACCAATTACCAAACCAATGCAAAGCTGCATGATGCATGAACTGTCTAACAGACTAAGTGACGTCGATGCCATGCAAAGATGGTGGCTAATGCCCTACCTGTACCTTAAAAAAAACCTTGTTCATGGGAAATAGAACTCTGGAAACTTTCTCGGCATGCCAGAGTAATTTCGTGTAGAAAGCCCCGTTTTGACGAAGATTACATTGGTGTTGTTCACGGAATCACGGTTAAATGCACTAGAGCAATCTTGTGACCAGATTGTATAAATGGAGCAAAGGTTTGATGGAACTACTCAGGGAGCAGTGCTTATGGCGTGTGCCGTAGTTACGTGTATTTTTTTCTCGCCAGGTTGAGAAGGCGTAAATATTGTCTAGAAAGTGGAGTGTATCCCAACCAAGTCAATCCAAAACCAAATTAATTTGGGTTCACTATGGATATGAAAGGAGTCATTTCAGAATGGCGTGGATTTCATTTTCGTAAGCGCCCACCCAGAAGTGGGAATCCCCTGGCTTGCCATTGAGTCGTGAAATCGCGGTCGAATTTTATTTTTAGGTACTTTATAGTGAGTATTGAGGAGCCTAGAAATCACTCGCAAAGCAGCCTTCTCAAGCCAACATGATCAGTGCCTACATAATATACTCCAATCTGCGAGTTTATATATAGTCTCCACCTTTCCAAATATAAGGTGTATGCATTTCTTCAGAAGTCAAACCTTTGTATGTTTGACAAGATGTAATACGAAAAAAATACACCTTATATTTTGAAATAAGGAGTATATCATTTATGCATGTCATTTTGCCATTAAAACCTGGATGAATAGTGATCGAGCCTTTTGTGTACCACTTGGCATCTCGAAAAAAGATATATAATGTACAATACTACATAGGAAGGCTGATGAGCATGGGATTTATTAACACCAAGCGTCTCCAACTAAGAGATGCTTTTCTTAGGAAGTACATACACTTAGGCGCTTCTCAAAGCGATCCAGTCTCTTTTTCGTCAGCATCCCTGAGTTTCTTGAAGTGGATAGGAAAACTCGGATACTTGAAGGGACAAGTTCTGAATTTGTAGGGAAAGAGTCTTCACCAAGAAAAAAAAGCTCACGTAGAATTTATTTTACGGAAATGCTCTTGCAGAAGTTAATTTTGAGCACAGACAACTTGTTGAAAGCACATACAATTAGGTCAAGATGTGCTGCCTGGTACGGGCCAGATAATATATATATATATATATATATATATATATATATATATATATATATGTGTATGTATGTATGTATATACGGCTAGGTATTACTACTACTCCGATGGTTGTTTAACGCCAGTTTTAACTAAGGTGGCTTTTCGGCTGGATGAAGCCACAAACTGGAAGAGGCCTTTTCTTGATACTGCCAGCCAGCATTGTTGGCGACTGAGTGAGTGCACAAGCTACGTATCAGATTCAAGATACTGTTTCATGTGGCTACTTGGGACAGCGATGAGGCGTTTCATGAGCTCATCATTCATCAAGCAGCAACTAATTATTCATCAAGCATAATTGTCTTTCCAGATTGCGATGTTGGTCTAGTCATTCATGAGTCACGGCCAAACTCATGGAGCTCACACAAGTAAAGCTCTGCAGGATCTATTCATGGGGAGCAGATGAGCCTGGGCTCAGATAGCAATTACTTAGGTAGTTTGGTGGGCCCACCAAGTTCCAGTTAAAATGCATGAGTTTCCAGTAGTATCATCTTCCATTTTGTGAAATGAAGTTTCAGTGTTGTTGTGCCAGGCTTCACTGAATCTTGGCAAGAGTCTGCAAGTGGTGTCTATCCAAATTCATATTGGACAGTGAATTTGTTTTCTCGGTTTCTCTGGAACGGGACATGTTTCTAGAAGAGGGAACAGTTGACCCAGAATCTAATTGGCCGCCTGCATCATGCATCATCATCATCATGCACGATCTGCTACTGCTAGCTGCTGCATATTTATCCATTAGCTAGCCCAAGAGAAGAGAAGAGATGCATCATGCATGGTTCCATGGCGCCGCGTTACGTGCTCCTGCAGAAGGCGGCAGCTGCTTCTTGGTCTTGTTGTAGGGGTAGCTTGTGCTGTTTGTTTAATCAGAAACTCATGCAGAGATGGTTAGAGTCACTGCTGCGTTGCTACTGGCTGGTTACTTTATGGCCTAATTCCTCGTCTATAAATACAGACGCAGTTCGATGCGCTTCTTCTTCATCCATCTGTCCATTGCCAATCTCAGCTGCTTCTTCTTCTTCTTCCATCTGTCCATCTGATTAAGCTTCATCTTCAGTGATTAGTGAGCAATGATGAAGAGATTTGCGTTCGAGGAGAGGGAGATGGCGCGCGTGCTGCTGCTCGTGTCGCGCGAGCAGGCGATGCCGATGCCGATGCCATCGTCGGTAGGTGCGAGTGTGACCGGGCGCGGTGACCGCGCCCCGGAGCGGGCGTTCATGTGCAAGACGTGCGACCGCGTGTTCCCGTCGTTCCAAGCGCTGGGCGGCCACCGCGCCAGCCACAAGAAGCCGCGGCTTGATGGCGACGGCGACTTCAAGCCCAAGATGCACGGCTGCTCCATCTGCGGCCTCGAGTTCGCTGTCGGTCAGGCGCTCGGCGGCCACATGAGGCGTCACCGTGCCATGGTTGCAGGAGGCCATGGCGTCACGGCGGGGCCGCCGGCGAAAACGGTCAATAACCTTGACGACAGCAGCAACGCCGTTGTGGTTGTTGGCAGCGGAGGCGGCATCAAGCCCGGGCTATGGCTCGACCTGAACCAACCGCCGTGTGACGATGTGGGTGGCAGCGACGTCGATCACGGCGAGTGCGGCCATGACGCCGCAGCCGCTGGGTACACGTTCCACCAGTTCTTGGATGCCGGCACCATGCCGGTGGACTGCGTCGGCTACTAGCCCCTCTCCCTCTATTGCCGGTTTTTGCCAGACAGTACAGTTAATATCATGTGTGTGTACTTACCACTTTAGGTTCTCTTTTCTCTTTTTTTCTTCTTGGATGAAGACATTAATCCACATTTTGTAGTACCTAGTTGAGTGCCTAATGGAAAGGCTTGACGCACATAGATCATTTCCTTTTGAGATGACAGTCTGCTCAATTTGGTGGCTTGGAGGCCCACCAAAACTAATTACCTTGGGTTTTGCTGTTATTATTATTGATGAAAAAACCTTTGGTCAAGTGGCCCAATGTAATTATTTTGTCATTGTAAATTACACATGGAGCTTGTGGTTTTTTCATTTGGTGAAAGTGAGGATGGTATGTTTTCTCTTTTCTTTTTCTTTGACATGCAAGCCAGGATATATCACTGTCAATTTCATTAAGATAGAAAAACCAAAAACAAAGTGGCCTAGTTTATAAGGGAAGCTAGGCTGAAACCATACACCATATGATGATTAAGGGACAACCGTGCAAAACCCCCACAACCATGATGACATCGGCCAACTCGAACTCGACCACTAACATGACCACAACCGGGAGATGTGTGGGCGAGCTCTTCGAAGACGCCTTCAACAAGGATAGTTACACCCAAAGGTGTCGCCGCCACCTACACCGACCCCCATCTAAGACCGAAACTTTCGCCCAGAGCCACCCACACCAAACCTTGGGAAAAGTTCGGCCACACCAACCACCAGCACGACAACGGTCAAACCAACAAGCCATGATCTAGCGAAGAGAAGGAACCCTTCGGCGGCAGCTCCAAGAGCATCGTCGCCAGTATCCTTCCTTCCCCATCGAACCAAGGCTTTCTCCCAGAGCCATAAGCCCCTCCAACTACTCCCGAGCCCCGGGGAAGGGGTCGAACCACTTCCAGCAGAGAGGAAGCCAAAGCCGAGTTGAACCGACAGTAGCAGACCATGTCTATCTTAATAACACAAGCTGATGGTTTTGTCTATTAGTATATTCTTATTCTCTCACGGCAATCACTACCGGAATAACACTAAAAGTTGAGTATCCAGTAAACTCAGCTAATTTAAAAAAAAGATGAATTTTAACCCTAAATTATTTTATTTGTGAACATGAACATTAAACTAGAGATCTCTTGACATTAAGCATTGAAATTTCTGAGAGCAGTTAACATGAGCTCAACCCTTGTCTAAAACTGCTTTGCACTTGAGGTCTTTCGAATTAGGTGGAAATTTTCATTTATAAAGGAAATTCTATGAACTGGTTAAGAAACCATCAAAAAAATTTACCATATACTGTTATGAAAAAATGACAAGAAAATTTCATTATCCCTAATACTTTTGCATGGAACACAAATAATCATACTTGTTTGATTTTTCGCCCTTCTTGTGTAATAGATGCTTTACATATTAAAGAGAATATAGATTACCCGTATTTAGGAAGACAAACAACCCTGCAAACCATAATCTAGTTATTTAGGGTGGGTTCACGCCTTAAAGTTTTTCGAAAATTGAACAGTAAAAATGTGAATACATCAGATGCTACAGATTGGGTACCTACAAAAACTCATCCATTAATATGACAACTAGTCTTCTGCATAGTAATCCCATAGCATTTCATAAATTTATACCGCTTTCCATTTTTTTCACAACAAACCCAATGTAATTACTTAATTAGAGTGCAATTTATATATGGCTTATGGTTTTTAACCTGGTGCATGTAATGTTGCATAATTTATAATGTTTTTATTCTTCCAAAAATATTAGTTTGAAATAAATATTACTCTAGTTGTTGCTCCATTGAAATAAAAATGCTTCAAAGTTGTTTGGGTCTTCTTTACTCCCACTAGTGAACTGAAGAAATATGCAAAAGCAGATTGCATGTTTAGAATATTTTTTCTATAGATAATGTAAGAAATATTAGTTTTAAATATATATTAAATCTAGTTGGTGCTCCATTTTTCAAATAAAAAAGCTTCAGAGTTATTTTTTCTTCCAAAATCTTAGTTTGAAATACATATTAAATATAGCTGGTGCCCCATTTTTATTCTTCCAAAAAATATTAGTTTGAAATGCATATTAAATCTAGCTAGTGCTCTGTTCTTAAAGGAAAAAAATGCTTCAAAGTTATTCATGTCGTCCTTACTTCGACTAGTGAATTGAAGAAATGTGCAAAATTATGTTGCATGTTTAGAACTATTTTTGATTGTAGATAATATAAGAAATTCACCGTTCTCTGACTATTTTTAATGATAAAAAATACGTTAATATTTCCTTCCTTTAATAAGATATTGTTTAATTTGATGTAGTAAATACACATTACCTGGAAAACCCAAATGGATTTTTGTCTCTTGTGAACCCTTATGAAAGAAATATCTGAAAAATAAATTAACATCTAAGTACTATATACGCAAACTATGCACCAATAGAGGTGTACTAATATTTTTTTATTGTGGGCCACCAAAGAAAAAAAAATACAATGGATAATATATATAACTACCATTTTTGCTATTATAGATCAAGGCCAAAAAGTAAGGCATTTCTAAATGGTATTCTGAATAGATATGTACATCCACATACAAATATAATGTTTTTTTAATTTCTTTGGAACCTTTATGGTGATTTCAAGTGTTTTTAATTTTGGAGCTCAATGAGCCGGATCCACTGAATGCTTGCTACTATCGTGATGGAATCTTACTCATTGCTTGTATCACAAGATGAATTCCTCCTCGAATCTTCTAAAACTACTTTTCATGCAATATTGCATGCATTTTAAGTCATTGTGGCCACCATGTAAAAATATGTACTTAACACGTGTTATGTTTTACACTTTGCTTTCAGGAGGTAAAAAAGCTAACTTATTGCCTTAATGAGAGAAAAAAAGCATGACCATTAACTTTTTTGTGAAGTCCAAATGCTACATATTTAACCAAATTCAAACCTTACAAGAACACCCCTCACGTTTTTTGTACAAAAGAAGTTCGAGGGGAATTCACTACCATCTCTGAGTAGCACAAGCTGATGGCACACCATGGCTGTAAGTTGGTGTGGCACTAGCTCCGCATCGCCGGTGCCAAGTATATAACTACGTAGGGAGTCAACGGGTGTTGATGTCAATGACAAGTAACTGACGGACAATATTATATACATTCTTGCTCACACTCTTAGTTTTTGTCACGATTCTAAAATGCCTTCTATATTGAAATAGATAGACCATGCAACCAGAAATTTGCAATGGTTTACAGATTAAGGCTCATCACAACAACACAATCTTGTGTAGTGTGTTGAGAATTGAGACAAAAACGGAAAGACTATGCAAGTAGGAGATGGAATTGGGTTAGAATATTGGTTTAGTTTTTATCAAAGCTTTTATGGTTCTATTAAACTGATAAACCAGGCAAAACACCGATTGACAATATAATTACAAGAGCTACTAAATCATCTATCTATAAGACAAACGAAATAATTTCCACACGGAGACCCACAAAAAACATGCAAAAACATGAAACTAAGTCCAATCAAACTAGTTGAGATCTTTAATTATCAACGTAACAAACCTTCTTGAATTCACACTCTAGCCGGAATATGACAGAAGGTCCGTTTAAATCAACAACGAGAAGAGTCTGGCGGGACCAGAAAATACCCTATGCACATGTTCTAGGGCATCATCCGAGCTTGAGGATCCTCTCCCCGCTCTCAGAAATTGGGGTCCACGCCATAGATCATCAAGTCTAAATAAGCTGAAGAAAAGTATTACCATGGTTTACCAGAACACGCGACCTAGAACCTCAAATTGACACGACATAAATTTCACATCTCGATCGGCGCGTAGCAGCAAGGTCACCATATCTAAGGAAAAGAAGGACAATTGACAAGCTGATATTATCACTGTCAGAGCCGAGACGAACAACAAAAACACACCTAAAAGAATAACCAGAAAATAGTCAGCCTCCCCCAACCTCACGACGCTATGCGTAGAGGCCGTTGGAGGGTGGGCAGGTTGGGGGGGGGGGGGGGGGGGGGTTGTTTCACCGTTGTAAAGTGATGGGATATTTAGTGGTAGTATAGGGTTTCTGGAAATTAGTCTGCCTAGTTTTGAAATATTGATGTGTGACGATGATGTATTTGACGGTGTACTACTATTTCAAAATGGCCAACTTGGCAACTTGTAAACCTTGATGTGCTTTGAGATTCAAGAATCAACTATTGCTGGCCAATGGTATATTGATATCCACCATTAATACCTAGTAAAACATAAGGAAAAACACTGCTTCCATTGACATGACGATATCTGTTTTAATGTTTTGTAAGATTGGATATATACGCAATGAAAACTTTGATGAGTCTAACATGAGCTCATCGATGTACTGACTACTGACAAATGCAAACTAGCACCCCTAGTTTTTCTAATAACACACGAATATATTGCTCAATGATTGATTCCGTGTAGCTATACCATTACTCGTGTGCGTGATCCTGTGTGTCACCTTCAAGAAGGAGCAGTACTACTGGCTGTTGCTTCTAAAGTGATCGAATCTTTACACTAAACAAGTGCTGATAACCGAGAGGCAAAATTCCAATGCAACTCTTCCTGTTTGCAAGTGCATGTATAATTAGTACTCCCTCTGTTCACACTTATAAGGTGTTTTGGATATTTTAATATGAACAATATACAGACTGAAATGAGTGAACATACACACTAAAATGCGCCTATATGCATCCGAATCAGATTTTTTCTGAAACATATTATAACTGTAAACGAAGGAAGTATTATATATACACGAACGGACTACCTATACGTTGCAGAGGTCGACACAAACTGCAGCTGCTCAAGCAGAGTTGCAGAGGTCGACACAAAACATATTCTAATATGTCGGAATGAAAGAAAGAAAAAGCTGCAGCATATCACAAATCAATTGGACATATGACGTGTTAAGTTGTTGGCTATATTCATCGCAAGAAGAAACTTGTGAGCAATTGCGACAGGTGAAAATTAAATAACTGGGGACGCAACATACGGATATGCGGGAAGTAGATAGCATTATGCTCTTATCAGTTATCATTATCCTTTGATGGATAGCTGATTGAGAAGTATCTTGCTCTTATCAAGTTGTCACTGGCGTCAGCAGGCACCAATGATTTTTGCAAAAAAAAACAGGTACCAATGATTTCGCAAAATAATTGATTAATAACGAAAGAAAGTATTCAAACTTGGGCATACAGGAAGTCAACATGGAAAGAGCACACACATGTAATGCATATATGATGCATTCCATGCATGCACGGAACGTAGGGCATACAAGAAAGCAAGGGGCTGTTTGGTTCTAGGACTAGCATTGCCACACTTTGCCACACATTTTTGTCAAGCTTGCTTAAGGTTAGTTCATCAAAATAAGAGCCACAAGTTGGCAAGTATAAGGAAATCTTGCCACACTTTTTATGTGTATGCCATGTGGGGCCCAAGTGTGGCTTGCCTAAGGTGTGGCTTGAATCAAACACTCATCTAAGTTGGTCAAACTTGCCTAACCTTAGTTGTGGCAATCTTTGGCTAAGTTAGTCACAAACCAAACAGCCTCTAAGTTAGGCATAACCTTTGGCATGCCGTAAGTTTTGAGTCTTCCAGCCTAGTCGATCAAATCCGTGGGCTTTTTGCCTGGTCTGCTTATGTAAACCCAAAATGTAAACCCCTTCTGCACAACACACTAAATCTAATCAACTGAAGATTTTTTCTTTAAGAAACACAGTACAAATGAAGATGCTTACCTACACACTCATCCTTATGAATGTACACACACTCCCTACCTTTATGAGCACCTCCAAGAGATGAGAAAATTGTAATAAATCCAGGAAATATGTGACCACCTGTGCCAAGTCTAGGAACCTAGTTGGTCTAGTTTCATCACAAGGAACCTAACCATCTAAGCTATAATAGTTCACAATTCAAGAATATATATTGAGCTTCTGTTTTTCTCTTGGTGCACCATGCCATGTTGCCTCTTTTAGAATGTTCTTGCTCTTCAAAATAAATTTAAATTCAAAATATTTATCAAATCTAGCTGGTATCCTATTTTTTAGTAGAACTAGGTATGTGGTCCTGTGTTACCCGATGGGAGGGGGGGGGGGCTAAATATTTTTTATCGCAATAAGAGGACCATACAAGACAAATCTTGATGCAAACCAGGTAGACCAAATAAATTATGTTTTCATTATAAAAGCACAGATTTTATGCCATTGCTTAAACTGATAAAATAGGTATCTGCCTGTGATTGATCTGCTATTCATTTGTTTAGGGACTATGATTTTATTGTTATTTATTAGCTACAAAAGATGTCTGACCGGTATCTGCATAAGAAATAATTTGTTTATGGACCGTGAATTTATTGTATATCATAGATTGATTTTATTTATTGGGTCACCAAAGATTGATTTGATGAAAACCAGAAGGGGATGGAAAACCAAAAAAATCGGTGGTGGATGGGAGGACGGACGAAGAGGTCGTAGGGAGAACAATTGACGTAAAATGGAACCTTACATTCTTTTAAAGTAAATTAGAGAAACTTGTTGCTCCCTTGGTGGGATTGGTCTTCTATCGTGATATCTTGAGATTTATATATTAAAAATTAGATACATGACCCTACAAAACACTTTGAAATTAAGCACAGAATAACCTACGAAAGAAAAAGCAAGCGTAGCAACATGATATTTGATGGCGGAGTTCAACCAAATACCACATCTCTAGTTGTATTTTGCCCAGGTGCTTCTTCATGCATGTGACACATGCAGAAAGATGCATATGCTTGCCCATGTACTTTTGCTTCTGACATATTGAACACCCGACAATACATATTGTGCTTAACATGGGTGTAGGGAAAAATGGTTTGTGGTCTACCATCTATATATTCTTCGACGTTTTCTGTGGTGTTGCGCACTAAGAGACTACATTAAGAATTTTCTTATACTGACTTTTTAAAGAGTATTCGTCTTATACAATTAAGATATCCTAGCCTCATAGAGTAGTTTTAGGCAGAGTCCAGATCAAACTACACAACAATGATACATTTAAAGGATCCAAATTGTGTAGTCCATGGGACACACACACCTCTAAGCAATATGACCTGATCATGTCTAAACTCCGCTAATCATGCATTTCATTAAGGGCTATAACTTAATCCATGACCTAGTCCCTTTCAATTATCAACATACCCTAGTAATCTTTCCAATTTACATCCAAAGTATATTGCATTCCATTGATATTTGACTAGCGTCCTTTAGCATATAATACTTAAGTACATTCCAGTAAGTAATAATTAGATGGTAAACAAGTAAAGCAATTCCATGCAAACATTAATACAACTATAATGTCATAATGAGGTGAACCAAATATTAATAGTTCCAACCCATTTGAATATAGTTGCAAGACACATAAGTATAACTAATTTTCTCTTTTGGGGGGGGGGGGGGGGCTAACCATAGCTAATTGACCTAGAGTTTTGGTTATTATTTACAAAAACAACCTTTGGTCAAGTGGTTAAATTAAATTATTTAGGAAAAGTACAAACTATATGGAGTTTGTAGTTTTTTTTTCAATTGGTTCTCTAGGTTACATTGCCTATTTTAGTATATGGTTATTTTCTATGACAATTTAAATCTTGAATTATCGAACTTCGAACCATGAAATATGTTTGGCCCAACTTGAGTCATAAAGTATGATACTAGTTACAACAAACAATAAATTTTCTTGAAACCATTTTCCATGAATTACAACATGGTTTTAAAAACTATTTTGCATTTTGAGGTCTCAAAAAATAGTCCAAATTGCATGCACATAGGAAACACTATAGAACAAAACATTGTTATGTATGGAACTTAAAATGTGTTGCAGGAAAAAGAGGCAATTTAATATATTTGTGAGAAAAAGGAAACCAACATGAAAAGAATTGAAGGTTAATTGATTGATTCTCTCTCTCTCTCTCTCTCAATTTAGTTGTGTGCCAAACTCTAAAAGGATATCTATTTTGAAACCGTCTGGGGACTAGACATCTTCTGCCATTTAGCGTCGATTATAGTTCGTCAACAACGATAGAATAAAGGCGAGGTACTCTATACGAGAATTGAGACATGGTCAGAACATATCAAGGATTGGCTAATTTTGTCAAATTATTCCAATTAATTAGTAGTAGTAATTTTGAAATATTAATATGCGGTGACGCTGAATTTGATAGTGTACCACTATATCATAGTGGCCAACTTGTAAATCTTTATATGGAATGAGATTCAGGAAGAAACTATTGCTCACTGATGGCATAGACTAACTCCACTATCGACTATCGAGCAATGATGACACTATGAGCTAGAATAACATGCTTCTCTTTACATGGTGGGATGTGGATTTCTTTTTTACCTTGAAATTGCGAGTTTTCTCCATATTTACAGCGAAAAATCACCGCCTCCTAGAAAAGAACACCTTCATATTAACCTAGGAGGGTAGCGAAAACAACACGATCATCTTACTCGTATTTTTATAACTTGGGATGTCATACAAGTGAACTACACTATCAAGAGTACATAGTAGTAATTATGTCCTGCATCCCTGTATGAAGCAACACTAAGGACTTGCTCCACAAGATTATATTAAGCTTTATGGGGATAACATGAGCACATCGATCTGTTGACAAGTGCAAATTAGCATCCCTGGTTTTTGATTTTTTTTCTTCTTAAGATATGAATGATTCCGTCATGCTGTGTCATCTCCAACAAGGAGCAGTTCTACAGTTACTAACTTGAACTTCTAAAGTTCTCTTAAAAAAACTTAAACTACTAAAGTTTACTAAACAAGTGTACATGATCAAGAAGCAAAATCCCAACGCAACTCTTCTTGCTTGCAGTTGCATGTATCAAATTAGTATGTAATATACATATACTGCTCATACGTAGCAAACTGTAGCTGCTCAATCAGAGAGCGACACAAAATATGTTCTAATGCGTGGGAAATAGATTATGAAAGCAATTGAAACGGTCTAATCCATTGAGTGTGTGACTTCTTAAGTTGTTGACTCTTGCAGCTAGTAACTAATTCTTAGGGAGAAGTAGAGATCAGCAAGTTTCATTATGCTGCCGTCCAAACAAAAAGTTTCATTAGGCTCTTATCATCATCCTTTGAAAACTGATCGGGAGAAGCTTTGCTGATATCAATACCCCGCTTACTTCTGTCAGCAGGTGGCAATGATACGCATGGAATTATTGATCCAGGAAATTAACTAAACTTCGCCATAGAAAATGGACAACGAAGAGCCAGCAATTTTTTTTGCGTGTGAAATAATATATTACTCAACTCAAAACGTTTGAACAGTCAGCAATGGCTAGCTCCACTGTATCTACTGGACCTGAGCCAACCCAGGTCTAAAATAGACACAAAACACATGACTTCCATTGTCATAAAAATTCAAATCCAAATTCATCCCTAATTAAAATGTGTTACGTAGCCAGCCTATTATAACCAATAGCTATTATTTTTTCACAACCAGGCATCTTGCCCCCTTTGCTGCTAAGTGGACGAAACCATTGAACACCTCCTCCTTCAATGTATTTTTGCATGAGAGGTGTGGGCTCGCACCCTTCGATAGATTGGCTTCCAACCGCTGTCCCCGAAACCTGACGCTCAAATCTTCAACTGGTGGACCGGGTTGCAGCATGCTATGCCCCCAAGGTGCGAAAAGGGGTAAACTCAGCCATCCTTTGTGCTCTCCAATGCATATGGCTTGAAAGGAACTAGAGGGTTACCCCGCAAAAAAAACAGAGGGTTTTCCAGGACAAATCTTCCCTACCTTCTGTTGTATTTGAAAAAAACTGTAGCATGTGTCGTGAGAAGGTAAAGGTGGGTAATGGTAGTCTGAAACGAGTAGTCCATAGCTAGTTTTCCTTCGGTGGTGCCTAGGTCTAGGGGCTGCCTGTGCACGCCACCCGGACCAAATGTTGTAAGTGTGTGACATTTTTCTCTCTGTCTTAATATATGGGCACGCGGATCTCCTGTGTGTCCTTGATAAAGCTTAATTAAGACTACATGGGGTCATGGGAGAGGGAGCACCCCCGATACATTCTTACCCTAGCTCCAGCAATAATATTGTCATATATCTATTACATATTAGAAGTACCTGACGACCTCTCCAGAAAAAATAAAAATAGACCAGAAAATGTCACAAAAATTAGAAACATCTAACTGTTGATTTAATAGACTAAAAAACTATAGCCATTAGATAATTTTTGAAGTGCAAAAATTACCCAGAATTTCCCTTATAATAATAACACATTTCTGCACTTCCTTATAATAATAAGATGAAGCTCTACGTCCCAAAAAGTGCGGTAAAAGTAAAAAAACTACATAGGATTCCCTAGAAAGAAAAATGCTACGTCAGACGCGTATGCATGTACTGCATAGAATAGCCTTGCTATATATATCATGCACTACGTTTTAAAAAAACTAACTACGACATGGGTTGATGCCTTGCTATATAAACGCATGCATTTTTCCTTGATACATGGACGCATGAAAAAAATTGTATGCATTGCTTCGAATGGTTTCTCTGGTCCTGTTTGCGCATTAAAAAAAACTTGTATGCTTTACCTCGAATGATTTCTCTTGTCCTGTTCAACTGTTTGATACTCCCTCCGTCCGAAAATAGTTGTCATCAAAATGGACAAAAAGGGATGTATCTAAAACTAAAATACATCTAGATACATCCCCTTTTATTCATTTTGATGACAAGTATTTCTGGACGGAGGGAGTATGATTTATCAATAGCTCCAACGTTCTTCCACAAGTATGGAGTGGAACAACCAGACGATCGAAGGCAGCACCACTGGCCGCGGCAAGGCCACACATATACTGGTCGAGGGGTATTCTTTTGTTTTCTGGCTACCTCGGACTCATCTTGCTTTCCTTGATTCCTTTTAGCGCGACACAAGACAAATGTTTGCAGCTCAATCCTAGGCATGTTTGTGCCGGGTATGTAAGAGCTGTCTATGCTAGAGGCCCTATGCTTCTGGTCCCAACGCCACTTTCTACCGTATCGTGTGCTTCTTTGTCCAAGGTCATTAGTGTCTATCATCAAGTTCCAGGGATGAGAAGATGGGAGAGTCTCTGCGAGGATCTTGTGCCCGATTCGGGACGAGAAGATGAGATTGTTGAATCGGGGCACGAGGAGTATATGGCTCCCTTGCAGCCGAATAGCTCTTCTCAAACTGCATCAGATTTTTTGAACATTGGTTAGGGGCCGGACAAACCAAAATGTTTCTGGAAGAGGAAGGTTTATCCTACTTCGGCAGTGCGTAGAAGCGTGAGTGTGAAAGTCTAGAAAAAATTCCATGATGACAAATGAAAGGAACCTTTTGGAATAGCAGAGGTCTGGCTGACTTGGCTAAAAGAAGATTTCTTGCGGAAGCGTCACTTGAATACAAACTTGAATGCGAGACTTTAGAGGTATTGAACGTCGTTTAAGGAGATTTTACAGTCAAGTTTTGAGTTCAATCGAAAATTGATGGGTTTCGATGGGCCTTAGTGACTGTTTATAAAGCGGCGCAACCAGAACTTAAACCCGATTTCCTAGCAGAACTTGTAAGGGTCTGCGGGGATGAGAGACCCCCGATCCTAGTGGGAGGGGATTTCAATATTATCAGGAGAAGGGAAGAAAAAAATAATGACAACTTCGATGGAAGATGATCATTTATGTTTAATGCAATTATTGTGAGTCTGAATTTGAGAGATATCGAACTTATGGGTAGACAGTTCACATGGGTGAACATGCTACCAAATTTGACCTATGAGAAGTTAGATCGTGTCCTTACCAGTGGCGATTGGAAAACAAAGTTCCCTCTTGTCACTGTGCGGACGTTGCACGTTATCTCGGATCATACGCCTTTATTGGTTGATTCAGGCGAAGTAACACATGTTGGCAATAAGAATACCTTATCCTTCGAACTTAGTTGGTTCAAGAGGGAGGATTTCTTAGACATCATCGCAAGAGAGTGGTCCAAGGAGGTTGGTGGACACTCTCCTATTGATCGATGGCAGAATAAATTAGACACCTCCGGCAATTCCTGAGGGGTTGAGCTAGAAACAAAAGCGGGATATACAAGCGCCAAAAGGAGAGACTTATTCAGATGATCAATGATCTTCACTTGAAAGCTGAATCGAGATTGCTCAACATTGTTGAGCATCAGGTGAAAACTGAGGCCGAACATAAACTTCGAGTTCTTCTAAAAGAAGAGGAAATGAAATGGAACCTAAGAGCTAAGGTGCTTAAAGTGGTCCAAGCGGATGACAATACTCAGTTTTTCCGCATGATAGCTAATGGGAAACATAGAAAGAAAAAACCATTTAGCTAGAACAAGATGAAGGTACGGTAGTTGGGCATGAGAACCTGAAGCTGTACATTTCAAATTACTACAAAACCCTCTTTGGACCTCCCGAGGACAACTTTGTGTCGCTCGATGAGCTCACGGTTGGGGACATACCACAACTTCGGACAGATGAAAATGAGACTTTATCTGCACCGTTTACTGAGAAAGAGGTGTTTGAGGCAGTTACACAAATGAAGCACAATAAGGCACCCGGCCTAGATGGGTTCCCAGCAGAATTTTATAAGAACTGTTGGCACATTATTAAGGGTGACCTCTTACCGATGTTCCATGATTTGTTCTATGGTCATCTTCAGCTTTTTCACCTTAACTTTGGTACGATTACGCCGTTACCAAAGAAGGAGGAAGCAGTGCGCATCAAGCAGTTTAGGCCTATTTGTCTTTTGAATGTGAGTTTCAAAATTTTCACTGAAGTCGGCACAAATAGGTTGACGCAGATTGCCCATTCGGTGGTGCATGCGAGTCAGACTGCTTTCATGCCCGAGAGACACATCCTAGTGGGGGTTGTTGTCTTACACGAAAGATTGCATGAAATCCATTCCAAGAAGTTAGATGGGGTTATATTCAAGGTGGATTTCGAAAAATCCTATGATAAGGTCAAATGGCCCTTTCTCCAATAGGCTATGCGAATGAAGGGGTTTGTTGAATTCTAGCGGAGACAAGTAGACTCCTTTACTGAAAAAGGTAGCATGGGGATTAAAGTGAATGATGACATAGGTCATTATTTCCAAATCAACAAAGGCTTAAGACAAGGGGATCTGATGTCTTCGGTTTTGTTCAACATTATGGTAGATATGTTGGCAGTCCTGATAGGTAGGGCCAATGATAAAGGGCGGGTAGGTGGACTCTTCCCTCATCTAGTTGATGGGGGGTATCCATTTTACAATACGCCAATGACATTATCATCTTCATGGAGCATGACCTCACGAAGGCTAGGAATATGAAACAGATCATTTGCCTTTTCGAACAATTATCAGGTCTAAAAATAAATTTTCATATGGGTGAATTGTTCTGCTTTGGACGAGCTAAAGAGGAACACGATGCTTATAGAAAATTGTTTGGTGTGAAATGGGTTCTTTGCCATTTCGATACCTAGGGATTCCGATTCACCATCGGAATCTTTCCAATAAAGAATGAAAATGTATTGAGGATCACTTTGAAAAAAACTAAGCTGCTGGAAGGGCAAGCTTATGTCTTACGAAGGTCGGCTCGTGTTAATAAACTCGGTATTAATTAGTATGCCTATGTTCCTTCTATCTTTCTTTGAAGTGCATGTAGGGGTACAGAAAAGGTTAGATTTTTATCGATCCCGATTCTTCTGGCAGAGTGATGAGGCTAAGACAAAATATATATTAACAAGGTGGGACATCATTTGCAGGCCCAAAGACCAACGCGGGCTAGGGATTGAGAATTTGGAAATCAAACACAAATGCCTACTTAGCAAATGGTTATTTACACTATCTACCGAGTCGTATGGTATGTGGGCACACATCCTTCGTAACAAATACCTCCAAACTAAATCCCTAGCTTAGGTCACCGTAAGGCCTACCGAATCGCCGTTTTGGAAAGGGCTGATGAGAACGAAAGACACTTTTTTCCGCAGAGTGAAATTCGTTGTTGGAGACGGTAGAACTACCAGATTCTAGGAGGATACTTCGCTATGAGATGTTCCTCTAGCTCTTCAATATCCCACATTATATAATATTAATTGCAACATAAGGAGGCTTATATTGCTACAATATTACAATCGTCTCTGTTGAATATTCAATTCAGGAGGTCCCTTGTGGGGGAATGCGGAATATTCAATTCAGGAGGTCCCTTGTGGGGGAATGCTGGACCTCCTGGTTGCATCCGGTGCGAAGGTTGATGGATGTTCAACTTTCAGACTAGCCAGATGTAGTTCAATGGAAGTTAACGAAGAACGGTGCATTTACGGTGAAATCTATGTACTTGGATTTAATTAACTCCGGCCCAATCCTGAGATCAAACCATATATGGAAAATTAAAGTGCCACCAAAAATAAAGATTTTCATGTGGTTTGTACACAAGAAATTGATTCTCACTAGGTCGTGTTCGGGAGGCCTCCATGGCCGAAAAATCATCAACTCCAACGCTACGAATCCAGTGCCAACTTCTCACCATCGATCCTGGTCCGTTCGGTGTCACCGCTTCTCGGTCGCACAAGGAGCGAACCTGAAGCCCATAAAATTGCCCCTTTGTGGCCCAGCAAGAGCAGGCTGTTAATCCAAAGAGTTGGAAAAGATGGACTGGGCCAAAGGCCTAGTGGCAGACATGAGGGGAATGGTGGGGAGGGACGACTCGTGACACTGGCAGCGAACCGGTACTAGAAGGATTCACTTGGCGGTGGCAGGGACTAGTAATTATCTCTCAACTCTGACTTCTCAGTTTTGGAGGAGCTGTGATTTCCCAACTCCACGACTCCACAAAATTTGTACTACGTTTTTAGCCAGCTTCTCTCATCTAAAACCTGGAGTGGAGCCGTTCGGTTGGACTCTTGGCTGGGAGTTTGAGGAGTTGGGAGTTGGAGGAGTACCGAACACGCCCTAAGGATAATCTTTTGAAGAGAAGATGGGTCGGCAGCCCTCAATGTTATTTTTGTGCCCAGGATGAGACAATACAACATCTCTTCCTTGACTAGCCCCTAGCCAAGATCCTATGGCGCTCGATTCATATATCCTTCAATATTAACCCCCTCACTAGCATTGCAATGTTGTTTGGGACATGGCTTACTAGTGTGGAGCCAATATTACTGTGGGACGTATCCGGATAGGAATATGCGCATTACTCTAGGCTATATGGAACTGCAGAAATGATACGATCTTTAATTTAAAAAACTTTATTAATTTTTTGCAGGTCATCTTTAGAGCTACTGCTTGGGTCCATATGTGGTTGTTACTCATACGGATTGCAGGGTGCTTTTGGTTACTGGGTGCAACTGGTGGGAGACGGTAGCACGGGATATATTCAACCGATTTGGATAGAGGTCCACTAATAGGATATGTGTTTAGTCACTGAGTCCTATGATTTGATGGTTGTCGCTTGCTATTTTTTCAGTTTTGAGGTTGTTTTTTGCTCCTTCCGCGAGCTGTACTGGATTGCAGACTTGATTTTACTTTATTATTTCGTTTGAATAAAATGGTTGTATGCATCATATTGATGCAGAGGCCGGGGGTTATCCTCCTTTTTCAAAAAAATCAAGTTCTAGGGACAAAACATGGATACGGGATCCTTGAGCGAAGATCCATCCGAAGTTAGATTGATGTGCTTAGAACTGAAATTAGATCGATGTGTTCTGGTAATGTACCTTAGTTCATTTATCTTTTGGGATCTAGAATCTTAGTTCATTTTTCTTTTAAGAGTTAATATGTATCTAGCGGTCTTCTCTTTGATATTAGCACATATGATAATCCAAGTTTGTTATATATCTCCCCCTCTATGTGGCCAAAAAGATATTTGTCGAAGGGTCTTCTTTTGATGCATAGCTTCCTTTAACTCAATACAAAATAGGTAATCAAACTACATCATAACATGATAATTGCAGGTTAATCTATAATACAAAATTCTAGCAATACCAAAAATTATTCATGACCGCAATATTTTATGGGAGGAAATTAAGAAGATGTGAATAGATAAATCATATAACTCAATGTGGAAGTGAAACTTGAAAACACTAGGATATGGTATAAAGACAAATAGTTCTGGTAACAGGTATACCAATATTGAAACTGAAATAGATCAAGTTAATCCTGAAACTTGAAACCTGATATATTGCACCTTTGAAGATCAATTAGTACCTATAAAATAATAATGATCAATCAGCACCGGTTAAAGTAGCAGCTTGACCCATATAATTACATTGGGGAAATTTATTTTCCTAGATTCTATGAGGTCAACTAAAGCCTAACTTAGCTTTAAAATCTCTAAAGCAAAAGAATATATGTAGGATAAGATTGACAAACCATTGTTAAGATAATTTGTTCTCGACATGCTCAAAGTTACCTGTCTGAAATCAACATTATATTCTAGAATTGGTTTGTTTCTTTTTAAAAATAGAAAAATATCATTGTTTGTAATAACATTTATTAATTATCGAGTCAATAAATCTTAGTATATGAGCTCATTTTATATAAGCATCAAAAAAATAAATGACAAAATTTATGATGTTGACTATGGACACATAAATTTGTTGGACTATATTTTCAAAAGCAAAATTGGCATACAATAAACATAAACACCTTAATGTGAAAAACTATGTGCATGTACTAAACAACCTTTTTCATTTATTAGAAAACCCCAATAGCATGTGATTAGTACAAGTCAATGTACTACCCCCCCCCCCCCACCCCAAAAAATAAGAAGAAAAGAGGTGGTACCATCCGACCCGTCCCATGGTTGGTTTGTGGATATTTGGAGAATGTGTGCCAATGAACCAGCACAAGCTATATTCTAGCGAGCATCAGGGCTATGTCTGGATCTAACTTGAAGATGTTGGAGCATGCATGTCTAGTGCACAAAATATGGTTTTACGAATTTAACCCAAGGATTAGACACATGGGAGGCATGCAAAGAGAGACATATACATTAGGATACAAAGGACTATGTGATTTTTTTAAGGGAAGTGATACAGATGGTTTTATCTTGGAACAAATCATCGGTGGTGTCAATATTTACTACCAACTACACACACCATGACAAATGATAGTAAGTCACTGCACTAGCCATTACAAGGTCCATGAAATAGAATTTATTTATATTAAGAATTTAATTGAAACACTTTGAGTTTGATTCACGGGAATCGATTGCTTTCAAGTATGCTATCAATTTTTAGAATTTACTACCCAATGATGTTCATATATGATTTCACTTCATATTTATTAAGAATATTTATACTCTACATGTATATATAGATGAAATCTTAGAGGCTATATATTTTAAAGCATGTGTTTATAAGATAGAAAATATGGTACCCTTTAGGACACATGACTATAAGAAACAAAATGATTTAACAAACTCCATGATGCTTAATCCCTTTCCAACAACAGATAGAATTGGACTCTAAAAGAGCACTTTGTAGTCATTTTGGAGGTATAAATTATTTATGAAAAGATCAGCCATAAAAGCGAAATACTATGCGAAGTCCTCCATTCTAAAGATGGTCTAACAATACAAAACTTAGATCTTTCTTAAGTGCAACCACATTTGTAAACGTACAACTACAAAACTACAACATACAGTAATTTAAAATAATAAAGAAATAAGCTACTAGAATGATGCCCACACATTCGCGGGGACCACTCTTCTAATTTCTTCAAAATGGAAAGCCATGCATTTTAAATTTATTTTTATTTTGATGAAAGTTGTACACTGTTTTGAGCAAATAAGCAAATAAACCAGTATGGAGAACCATAAAACTCTTGAGCTAGGACTAGGAGCTAGCAGAAAATGGAGGAAAGATAGTAAATGTTCATGATATTTTCTAAGAACATTCATGAAATGTAAAAGCAATTATTCGCACATTTTTTCAAAAATGTTTGTGTCATTTAAAAAAAGTTCACATAAACTTCCAAAATGTTCACGCGTTTGTAAAAAAAGTGCATGTTATGTTTCAAAAATGTTAAACATGTGTATAAAAATGATCATGATGTATTTGAAAAAAGTTCAACGTGCATTTTACAAATGTCTAATGTGTATCCAAACAAAGGCCCATCTTGTATTTGAATAATTTTCAACGTGTATTTGAAAGATGTTCAACCTATATTCAACAAATGTTCAACATGTATTTTAGAAAAAGTAGACATGTATATAAAAGATTAAAAAAAGAAAAGAGAAATTGATAGTATTCCCAAAACCACACGGCAGGTTCCTAAAATTATTGTCGACACAAGCTTTCCAAAACTTGCTATTGGGCCGGCCCACCTAGGAGAACTCTACACGCGAGCATTACTAAAAAAGTGAGACATAACATTTGAGGGAAAAACAACTATGGTTCACTAAAAAAATGATGCTAACACAACAGACCCAAGCACATCCTCCATCATCCTATGCAGTGCCCTAATAGCTGACAACATGTTAATCCCCTCTTCCTCCTACTGCCCAACATGGTGGTTCCCTTACAGTCACCTCACTAGACCCCACAGGGGTGGTGGGCGAGACAAGGCTTGTTGCCTCACATAGTCGATGATGAGGCTCCTCGACCCTGTGCTGAGCGCTAGAGCATGTACACCAAGTTGTGGCACAAATGCACCACATTTGTTATTGCTGTTCGTACATGGTGGTGGGGTGGTGTGCCAGGGGGATATGGTGATCTATGGACCTAGGATGCATTGGCGGAGGAGGAGCAAGCCATGGTGGCCTCAAGATCTAGGTGCACGTGTCCTAAGTGGGGTTTGGGGAAGGTGAATAGGAGGGGACAACCATGTGAACTAGGCTGCGAGGAGGTCCACCATAGCTTGGCCGCCGATGTGGGATTCACTGTGGGGGCAACGACGCCTTGTGAAAGAGAGAGAATAGGGCAGGGGCTCACTGTGGAAGGGAGGGAAGAGGGCAATGACACGCTATGTGGTTGGGTGACAATGCTGGTCTACAAGGTGATGATGGCGTCCATGCATGGTGAACGAAGTTGGAGATGCCAAGGTGGTAGCTATACAGTACTACCTCAGTCCTGGTTTATTAACCTCCGTCGTATTTAGTGCCATACTTTGACCATGATTTTAAGTAATAAAATATAAATTATACATAACAAAAATAACATCATAGGAAACTATGTTCAAATACAAATCAAAAGATATCGTTTCTGGTGACATGCATTAGTATTTTGTTAGTTAAATCTATGATCAAAATTTGACACAAAATACGAAGGGGGCCAATAAACCAGGACGAATGTAGTAGTCAAGAGCATAGGATGGAGCCGGCACCAATGAAGATCATAAGTTACTAGTGTACAATAGGCGATGTTGATGCTGGTGGTGCCCCACAATGCAGACGGTGGGCGCCGTCGATATATGGCACATGCCGATCAATTTCCCGGACAGTGCCCATGTCTATCAATGGTGGAGACGTTAGGACTGTGACTAGCTCTGTGTGCGCCATGCACAAGAAGAATACTATTTGGCACCTTAAGCGCAAAATAAAAAATTCAGTTGTTATGCTATCTATAGCCATTGTCCCCTGCTAGTATGTGATCCAATGTTTTATTGCGAAATGGTCTATGATCCAATGTGACAGAAAAATAAAGATGAACACACTATTATTATTGTTTCACATTACTATAATCAGAGCAAGGCCATTAAAACATGGATGAACATGAGAACTGAAAATGCATCTATAGCAGGAGCAATGGAGCGCCTCGAACCATGTAGTAGAAGAGGAAAAAGAAAGAAGAAACAAACCATAGAGCTAACAATAAAAATAATAGTAGTTACACTACGCATAGCAATTCCTATTCGATGCACATTGCGTCAAATTGCTGCGGCTTCGCTCAGATGAGCCATCGAGTGATCCTGAGATGGGACGGCCCATTAGCTAGTTACATCCTATAGAAAATCCTGCTTTTGGAAACTTTCTTCCTTTTTGGTTTTTATTGGTTTTGGTAACCTTCTTCTTTTCTGATCTTCACCGGTTTTTGAACTTTCATTTCCTTCTTTGGATTTCTCTTTTATTATTTTTTAAAAAATTAG
The DNA here is from genome assembly GCA_034509565.1 of Triticum monococcum. Lineage (NCBI taxonomy): Eukaryota > Viridiplantae > Streptophyta > Magnoliopsida > Poales > Poaceae > Triticum > Triticum monococcum. Next base: position 30,780,509 of record CM067841.1, on the reverse strand, counting down.
GAGATTTTGAAAATTGATTGGAATTTAAAAGTGTTTGGACTTTTTCCTATAAATTTCATGTTTAAAAATGTTTAAAAATTCAAAAGATATTCAAACTTCTTAAAAACGCTTCGGTTAAAAATAACGCAAATGTTTAAGAAAAAATTCATTCTTTCTGAAAAATGTTCTAAATTTTGAAAACAATTTTCTTTAAATATATAATGGTGTTGAAAAATTGAATAAAAAACTAATTGAGAAAGAACACATGCATCTCAACGCGGAGGGAGCAATTAACTAGAGGGTTCTCCACATGGTGCCACCGCCGCCACATGTCGCGTGCTAGATTCTTCCCTCGCCGTCCTTTTCTTTTGTTTTTCTAAAAAAATTGGTTTCCTGATTTTCGGGTTATTGTTCGTTTTCATATTATTTCAGGTTTTCCAATTTTTTTAGTATGCTGGGTTTTCTGGGTTTCCTAGTTATTAATTTTCGGTTTGTGTGTGCTCTCGCATGGAGCATATGTGTGCTTCACACGGGAGCATGGGTATACTTTTGTGGGAGCACATCTGTGATTCACCCGGGAGGAGCATGAGTTAGTTTAGTTTGAAAGCACATGTTAGTACACTTGAGAAGCACAAACTAGTATAGTTTGGTAGCACAACTTAGTACACTTGGGTGCACATGTTAGTACTGTTTTGAGAGCACAAGTTAGTACACTTGGGACCACAAGTTAGTATAATTTGGGAGCATGGGTTAGTACACTTGGGATCACATGTTTGTACACTGGGGAGCACAGATTAGTAGTACAGAATGTGCTCAATCCTTCTGGAGCACATGTTAGTTCAGATGGGAGCACGAGTTAGTACAATTTGAAGCATATGTTCACTTTGGGAGCACAAATTTCTCCCAAAAAATGTTCGTCGAAACCTATCAATATGAGATATAGTTTTTGGAGATCTCAAGGATGTACATTCATGAGATATTTCATTTTGAAGAACCATATCTCTGAAACAAAATACAAATAACCAACCTCCCATCCCTCACTGTTAGAATAAAAATCCATCAAAACTCTCTCGTTGCGACAAGTGATGTACATAAAGTGCGCCACTTGTCACCACTAGAGGAGATGAGAATAACCTCGCAAAGTGTACCTTCAATCGATAGTGAGTTCGCTTGACGTTGTGACTGTCGTAGAGGAGCTCCCGCTCACACCTTCCGCCTGACTATAGTGTTCCACCCCAGTTAACAAACTAAATCTTTGTGCTTTTAGCTTCTCCCAGGCAACTCATGCCAAAAAGTAAACTAATTTCGTGAGCTCCTATCCAGTAGTGCAGGCCTGTTTTTAATTAGGCGGTAAGTACATTTTATGTTTCTCCAATACGCCATTTTTGGGTCAAGGAATTCCATGCAAAACTAAAGGAGCATGTTGGAGTTCCCAATGCCCATTGTGTGCGTTGGATTGTGAGAGTATACATCACCACCTCTCCCCGTGCCCCGCGTAACAGAAGTGTCGAAGCTCCTCGATTAGGAGAAGGTAATAACCATGTGTGCTATAGCGGGTGAAGGCTCATCAGTGCCTGCAGACCTGCTCCTTAACAAGAATGTGATGGTGCCGCTACTACTGGACGTCTTGCACAGTGATTTGATAGCCACAACTACTAGTAAATTATATGTGCTTTGAACGCCATTTAAATAAATAACATCATAGAAAAATGCACTCCCAGTATCTATTTCCTTTCCTGGAATTATATTGAAGATGATCCCCGAGATTATTCTTTGTCCCCCCCCCCACCCAGAGAAACAACTAAGCAAGGGGGGATGCTTCTAGAACACATGAGATGGTAGAGTCAGGGATTCAATTAGAGGGCGACGTGGGCAGAACCCTAAGAGTTGGAAATTTTATCCAACAGATGATAATGTTCGGATTTTCCATCTCTCAACCGCTGGTTGGAGCATATCCAACGGCTAATATTCAAAGCTACTGGCACACTATCTAGTGGTATAGATATAGATAAGACATGTATAGCGGGAATGGCATCGAGTGATTGATGGTGAAATGATGCGGTTTCTACACTCGCCACAAAGTATACTAGGGCGCAGGATAGGGGATTGTCAACAATGTGAGGCCGCCGGACAGTTCGAGAGGTGTTGGTCCTCGCAAAAACCAATTCCCCCAAGTTTGTCTTTCTTTGTGAGACGAGGCAAACTAAAGAAAAGATGGAGAAGCTTAAATGGCGGCTGGGTTTAAAGGGTTTCAGTAGTGTTAGTAGTAATGGAAGAAGTGGAGATTTGGCCCTATTTTGAGACGAATCCTTAACGGGGACTGTTCTGGATAGTTGCGCATGGTACATTGACGTGCATGTGATGGACAATGGTATTAATATCAGCTGGCGGGGCACTTTTATATATGGTGAGCCTCGAGTAGAGAATAGGCACTTGATGTGGGATCATCTATATCCAGATTAAGAGTTGTCTCACGAGACCCGTGGTTTGTTTGTGGAGATTTTAATGAGGCTATGTGGCAACATGAACACTTATCGCGATGTACGAGATCAGAGAATCGGATGTTAGCGTTTAGGGATTGCTTGGAGGTCTGTGAATTGCAGGATCTGGGGTTTTCTGGATTCCCCTATACATATGATAATGGTCAATCCGGTGATCGAAACGTCCAAGTAAGGCTTGATCGGGCGGTTGCGGATGAGGCGTGGCGTGACTTATTTCCGTCCGCCAAGGTTGTCCATCTAGCTTCGCCGCGCTCAGACCATTGTCCGATCCTTGTCCAGTTCGAGGTCATCGACAAGCCTCGAGGACAGCGTTCCCCACCACGTTACGTGATCATGTGGGAGCGGCATTCAGGGTTACATGAAGTTATAGCTGCAGCTTGGGCAGAAAAAAAGGCCTTCTGGTCATTTAGGGGACGTTGCAAATTCCCTTAAGTCAGTCATGGCCATCTTGTATTTGTGGAGTGCAGAAAATTTCGGCCACATCAGTCAAAAGATTGAAACACTTAGAGCCGAATTGGATGAAATAAAACTGAGTTCAGCTGATCGTGTCCTCATTCGCGCAAAAATGAATGAGATGGATGAGTTACTGTATCGCGAGGAAATGCTATGGCTACATCGCTCACGCATTACGTGGTTGAAAGAAGGTGACCGTAATACAAAATATTTCTTTCGACGAGCTGTTTGGCGCTCACAACGTAATTATATTCATCGGCTTCGTCGAGTGGATGGGACGTGGTGTAATGTTACGTCTGATATGGAACGTATGGCAGCCTCATACTTCAAGGAGGTTTATTCTAAAGATCATACCCTCTCCCCTGAGGGGGTTTTGGATTGTATTCTGCCTAAGGTGACCGCTGAGATGAATGCTTCTCTATGTGAGCCATATGCAGAGAAAGAAATATCGGACGCCTTGTTTCAAATAGGGCCACTTAAAGCGCCAGGTACAGATGGGTTGCCAGCACGTTTTTATCAACACAATTGGAAATACTTAAGGTTGAAATAATTGCTGATGTTCTTCAGTTTTTCGAGACAGGAGTTATGCCTGAAGGAGTTAATGTTACGGCGATCATCTTAATTCCTAAAGTTCAGCATCCTAAAGAACTAAAGGATTTTAAACCGATTAGCTTGTGTAATGTGTTATATAAAATAGTTTCTAAGTGTATGGTGAACAGACTACGTCCGTTGCTTAAGGATCTTATTTCAGATAATCAGAGTGCCTTCGTTCCGGGGCGGCTTATCTCGGATAATTCTATCATTGCCTTCGAGTGCATCCACCATATACAGTCTTTGCAGCACGGTGGCCCAGCTTTGTGTGCATACAAATTGGATCTATCAAAGGCATATGATCGGGTGGACTCATTCTTTTTGGAGAAAGCCCTTGTCAAATGGGGCTTTGATCTGGGCTGGATTAATCGCATTATGGCATGTGTTTCTTCAGTGAAGTATTCTGTCAAATTCAATGATAAATTATTGGAGTCCTTCACACTGTCTAGAGGGCTGCGACAAGGTGATCCATTGTCTCCTTTTCTATTCCTATTTGTTGTTGACGCTTTAGCTGCTCTGTTAAGTAAGTCAATGTCTGATGAGGGATTGGAAGGGATCAAGATTTGTCGAAGGGCCCCTGTTATTTCACACCTCCTTTTTGCGGATGATGCTTTGTTATTTTTTTTGTGCCTCTAGGCAGCAGGCAACATTGGTCAGAGGTTTGTTGAACACTTATGCTTCGGCAACAGGGCATCTCGTAAACCCTACAAAGTGCTCCATCCTCTTCTCCGATAATTGTTTAGTGTCAGAGACCGTGGGAATTAAATCTATTTTGGAGGTGGCGCAAGAGGTTTTTGATCCCAAGTATCTTGGTCTGCCAGTTCCTGAAGGAAGAATGCATAAGGGGAAATTTGAAACATTGCAAGACCGGCTTAGGAAGAGACTCGTTGACTGGAGTGAACAGTATATGGCTTCTTCAAGTAAGGAATTGTTAATTAAGTCAGTTGCGCAAGCCATTCCCACCTATGTGATGAGTGTGTTCCGGTTACCGGTGTCTCTACTGGATGATCTCACACGGTTAATGCGGCAATATTGGTGGGGAGTGGAGAAAGGGAAAAGAAAAATGGCATGGTTATGTTGGGATAAAATGAGACTTCCAAAGCCTAAGGGTGGTATGGGTTTCCGTGATATGAGAGCTTTCAACCAAGCGCTGCTCGCCAAGCAGGCTTGGCGTCTCCTTGATTCCCCGGATAGTTTGTGTGCTTGTTTGCTATGTGCGAAGTACTACTCCCATGGGAACCTCTTGGATACAGTCTTTACAGGAAATTCTTCGGCTGTGTTGAAGGGAATTGAACATGGTCTGGAGCTGGTTAAAAAAGGAATCATTGGCCGGGTTGGAGATGGTGCACTGATACGTACATGGCGTGATCCATGGATACCCCGTGGCCATAATCTCCGACCAGTCACACCCAAAAGGAATTGTCGTTTCAACCGGGTGTCTGATTTTCTTGATGATAATGATGCCTGGATAGTGCAACGATTGAATGATCAATTTTGGCCGATGGACGTACGTGAAATTCTGAAAATCCGTACCTCGCTGAGACAACATCAAGATTTCTTCGCCTGACACCTGGAGAAGAATGGTCGGTTCTCAGTGAAGAGTGCGTACTACTTGGCGATGGCCGAACATGATGAGAAGTTCGGCGGCGGAGCGTCCAGCGTTAACTCGGACGGGAATCGTTTCATTTGGAATCTTATATGGCGGTCCTCTGTACCTCTGCGTATGAAACATACGGCATGGCGGGCGACTGGTGCTTAGCTACAGCAGCTTGCATGTAATACCGGCACCTGGTGTCGCATGGGACATGCCCACTATGCGGCAGTGTAGACGAGGATAGCTATCATGCTTTGGTTGCATGCAACCATGCACGTAGCCTATGGGAGGCAATGAGGCAGGTCTGGTCGCTTCCCCAAGACGCAAGACCAGCTTCTTATAAATAGCGGCAAGGAATGGCTGCCAAACTTGCTACTAAATTGCAACAAAGCTGAGCGAGACAGAGTTCTTATGCTTCTTTGGCGTATTTGGCAATTATGGAATGATTTTACTCATGGTAAGGAGGTTCCTCCAGTAGCCACTATGGTGGATTATCTGGATAGTTATATAAAGTTTATTGGACATGCTTGCAAGTATAGTACAGAGGAAATTATCAAGGGTAAAATGCCGGTTGCTGATTTGGTATTACCAAAAGAGAGGATTGTACATGTTTCTAGGCCGTGGACACCACCCACCAATGGTTATGTTGCTCTGTCAGTGGATGGATCATTTTCTCAGAAATCTGGTGCGGCAGCGGCAGGAATGATTCTTCGACGACATGATGGGTCAGTTGTTTTTGCGGCATATCAGTTTATTTTTAATTGTAACGATGCACTGGAGGCGGAGAGATACATGCAGTCATGCAAGGGATGGCACTTGCTATACAACATTGCGTTCTTCCAGTCTTGATACAATCTGACTCAACTGAGGCTTTATCATGTCTATTAGGGGATGTGTTAGAATTAGAACCGAGGTACGCAGTCGATCCACCGAGGAACAAGCAATCACAATACCATGACGACACCGAGATTTGTTAACGAGGTTCGGCGAACTCGCCTACTCCCTGGGACAATGACTACGGGCGCTCCTCCCCGAGATACCGCAACACCGGCCACTCGGGCGCCGGCACAAGCCGTCAACACCCCCTTGCGAGCCTGTCGCTATCTAGTCGTCATAGGTTACAACGTGGGGTGCCTCCTCATATATAAGAGGCCAAGGGTACAACGTGTCCGACTTCAACACTTACAAGTATCCTACCCACACTACAACACCAAGTCCAAGCGTAACCCAACTAGTACAAAATATTCGACACAAACACAACAAACTCCACCTTGGCGAATATTCTCCACCACCTTGAATTTGTCCATGCGTCAAACTTCCATGTACTCCGGACTTGTGTTGTCTTCTTTGTAGCTTACTGAGAGCTACTCGACGAGTCTGCCCCAGACCCGCCGCCGCCGTGGAACCCCGCTGCTACTCCTGCAACTCCAGTCTCTGTGACTCCACCTGCAATAGTGCTCCCTTGCAGCTTGTAAAGATGCGAAGCCGTCCTCGTTCCAATCATCACGGTCACCTCATCTTCCATGATTCTCATGGTCTTCCTATCCCGATCACAACAGAATATCATACCACCATCATGAAGAACACCAAGCGAAATTAGATTCCTCTTTAGCCCCGGCACATGCCTGACTCCCCGAAGCATCCGCTCAACTCCGTCAAACATCTTGATTTTGATGTCACCTACTCCAGCAACACGATAACCTGTGTCATCGCCCACATAGGCTAAACCAAACTCACCAGACTTGTACGAAGAGAACCACTCTCTGTTGGGTGTCGCATGAAAAGAGCAAGCCGAATCCAACATCCACGCTTCACCTTCGGTTGACCGCCTGTCTGATACTATGAGGACATCACTACTGCTGTCTGAGTCATCACCATGAGTTGCCTTATTAGCATTTGCCCCACCATTGAGTTCTGGACAGTCCTTTCTCATATGTCCCCACTGCTTACACTTGTGACACCGTATATTCTTTTTCTTTTTCTTGTTCTTCCAGCCTCATATCCCTTCCGCCACTGCTCACCCTTGACTAGCAAACCTTCACCATGAGAGACTTCCACCGCGTTCTTCTTTCTCATATCATAAGATAGCAATGCCGCAGTAATATCCTCATTCTTGACGGTATCATTGCCGTGCGTCAAAGTAGTGATCAAATGGTCATAGAATGATGGCAACGAACAAAGAAGCAGAATTGCCCTATCCTCGTCGTCAACCGTCGCACCCAAGCGTGCTAGATCCGTCACGACTTGATTAAAGGCGTTCATATACTCCACAAGATCTGACCCCTCCTGCATCCTCATCCCATACAACTTTTGCTTCAGATACACCTTGGTCGTCGCAATCTTGGACATAAACTGACTTTCCAGCTTCTCCCAGATCTTCTTCGGCGAATTCTCATCCATCACATGATAAATAACCTGGTCCGACAGACACAACCGTATAGTCCCGACTGCTTTCAACTGTAACTCCTCCCAGTCATCCGCCTCCATCTTAGCTGGCTTGGCTTCCTGCAACAACACCTTCAAGCATCCCTATTGTGTCAACAAATCTTTCACCCTTGTCTGCCATAACACAAAGCTTCCAGTTCCGTTGAACTTCTCCACCTCAAACCTGGTACCCAATGACGCCATGATTCTTTGTATGGCTGACCCTGTGAAAAATAACTGAGCAGTCTTCCCCTGATCCCCAAGTACACGAACGAAACCTCGCGTACTACTAGCAATCAACAAACCAGTTGGTCTTCAAGTGAAAGTGCTCCCTTGGCTCAACTCCAATGCTAGCGAACTTGCTTTGCCTAAGCCCTTGCTTTCCAATGGATGCAACCAGCGATGGCTTTTTCTTCCACTGAATCTCGATCTGTTGCTGTCTTTTTTCTCGTCTTGTCCCTAGCCCGGCTGCCTTCTTTTATACTCCCTTCGGTCCTTTTTACTCTGCATATTGATTTTGCCGAAAGTCAAACTTTGCTAAGTTTGATCAAATTTATATTAAAATTATTAACATCTATAATATCTAATAAATATAATATGAAAATATATTCTAAGATGAATCTAAAGATATTGGTGTTGTTATATGAATGTTTATAATTTTTTATATAAATTTGGTCAAAGTTGAATAAGATTGACTTCAGACAAACCTAATATGCAGAGTAAAAAGGACCGAAGGAAGTACTACGCGTCCAAGGCTCCAGCAGTCCGGCTCGGCTACGAGGACTTCCCAGGACTCGGTCCTATTTTTTATTCCAAACAAACTCGGTCGCTACAGCTCAGCCTTGGGTTTGCCAACGCTCCTTCGGCCGCACGCCCGCGCTCGACTCGGTCAGCTCGCCTCGCGCAGCTGGCCCCACGCGCATCTAAGCTTTCCATCGCTGCACGGCTGCCCGCGCTTCCGGTCCGAGCCGCTCCTGCTGCCTCCGCATGATGCTTTTCGATCTCGGCGAGATCCCATTGAATAACTCGAGCGAGCTCAATGATGGTCTTCCTCTGGATCAACGCACAACAACTTCATCGTAACCTTGCTCATGATACCACTTGTTAGAATTAGAACCAAGGTACGCAGTCGATCCACCGAGGAAGAAGCAATCACAGCACAATGACGACACCGAGATTTGTTAACGAGGTTTGGCGAACTCGCCTACTCCCCGGGGCAATGACAACGGGCGCTCCTCCCCGAGATACCGCAACACCGGCCACCCGGGCGCCGGCACAACTCGCCGGCACCCCCTTGCGAGCCTGTCGCTATCTAGTCGTCATAGGTTACAACGTGGGGTGCCTCCTCATATATAAGAGGCCAAGGGTACAACGTGTCCGACTCCGACACTTACAAGTATCCTACCCACACTACAACACCAAGTACAAGCGTAACCCAACTAATACAAAATATTCGACACAAACACAACAGGATGTACTAGTTCGTTTTGCTTATGGTCATCTTGTGACTGAAATTAAGGAGTTGATGAGAGAAAGGGTGTTTATTCCCCAGAAATTAACTAGGGATCAAAATAGAGTTGCCGATCGCTTGGCAAATTATAGTCGTATAGAATGTACCACAGCTGTGTGGATGCACCCTGGACCGCCATGTATTGGGGATCTTTTGTCTCTCGAATGTAACTCTCTAAATATGGAATAAAACTATGTTTTCCCTCGCCGAAAAAAAGACAATGTGAGGCGTGGGTGTTATAGGCCCAAGGAGGTTTAGTAAAATGTGTATACCTCCCCATGTCTCACGTTGTTGTCGATTCCGGTCCCAACAAATACTCTGCTTCGGGAGGCACATGTGGGATTACTAGAGATGACCAGGGTTACTTTGTTGTGGCCAGCAGCTATGGAGCCCCTTTATGATGTCGCTACAGTTGAAGCACGTGCTCTCTTGAATGGCCTTATTCTACCCAGAAAAATTGGGGACAAATTGTGGGGTCTGATTGCATGGAGGCATCGAGGTGTTTTGATGGATTGCTGGATTTTTGGCTAGCGAGATGTTTGATGCGCAGAACATTGTCTAGAATATGGATCAACTTGATATTTTATTGGCTGTACTAGCGGATGATATAGCTGTACTAGCGGAATATTTAGTTTGGCGGATGCATACAGTTGAGTGGAAGGTGGAATATACTTTCAGTTTGTTTTGAAAATATATAGTTCTACACATCTTCTTAGATGCATGATTATTGTTTTACACACATGAACATTTGGTTCGAAATGCATGCAAATTTACAAATTGTTATAAAACACCAATTTTATGTGCAATACCCATTTCTTTTATAAATACATTTTTCAATCTATGAACCATCTTTCATAAGTGGCATGAACAATTTTGTAGTATACATTTTCCTTGATCTATTAAGTTATCTTTTGATATATCATTTTATTACATTGGTTGCTAAAAATGAAATGACATGATCTTAATTTGGTTAGTTGATCTAACCTATGTAGGCCCCTCTTTCCTTTCTTCCTTTTTACATACATGTATTGTAAACTTCTATGTTATGCAATAAAGGACCGAGGGAATGTTGCCCGGTAGAAAGTAGTCATAAAAAGTGATCACTAGAAATACTTCTCAAAAGGTATTTTTTTTAGAAAATAGAAAAAAAGTGAGATGTTGATGGGCCACGTCAATAGTAGGTCTATTTAACTAGAGCTTTAGGAGAACCATGCTTCCATCTCACTAAATGCAAAAGCATATCGCCGTGAGGAGAGCTGGCATGGGCATAGGCCTGGTAATGCGGCGAGCGATCAGGAGTTGGTCAGTGCATTCGATTTTTCTTTTCTTTTCTTATGATATTCAATGCATTCAATTTTTCGTCAGGTGGATATTGCATCGGTCGTTTCTTTTGGTTTCTCCGTCGCCAGTTTTTCCTGCGGTAGGGTGCATTGTCTCCGGTTTTCATTTTCTTTGGATTTTTAGATTTTCATGGTCTTATTATCTTCCTTTTTCTGAGTTTTTTCCTATGTTTTTTTTTCATTTCTCTTGTTTGATATTTTTTTCATTTGGTTTTCTCGTTGGTCCGTTTATTATTTACTTAGAATTTCCTTTTCCTTTTTCTGTTTATTTAATTTTATCATTTTTATTTTATCTCTATCTCCCCATTATTTCCTTTTGTTTTTCTTTTATCTTTCTGTTCATCTTTATTTGTTCTTCCGATTAAAACACATTAATATTTCCTGTGAGATACATGAACACTTTAAAGTTGTGACTATTATTTCCAACATGAACATCTATTACAGTTCAAAGAAAAAACATGAAAATCTATTAAGGACATGTGAAGACTTATTTTTATATAAGTAAACATTTTCTTCCAGCACGTGAACATTATTTCACATGGACCATTTTTAATGGTAGAGTAGACATTTTTGTTTCAAACGCGGTTCTTTTAGAATCATGTGAACATTTTTCCTACATAGGGCTGAACAGTATTACACGCTAACAAAGTTCTCACTTCATTACTCGGTGTTCTTTTGTTTTCTTTTCTTTTTATACTTGTGTGTTATTTTTTTTGCGGGATATACTTGTGTGTTATTAATTATTCTAAAATTGTACTCGTATACTTAAAATATACTAACAATTACCATAATCCATGAGCACCTTTTTGGAACTGTATGGGCATTATTTCAAAAGACGTGAAAACATTTATAAAACTACACAAACGTCTTTGCAAATAGCTTGAACACTTGTTAAAATTAGAAAAAACTTTTTAGTGCATGAACAGATTTTAAAATACATGTACATTTTTTAAATGAACTATCACTTGTTTTAGTTAGATGGATTACTTTTTCCGGAGAATGAGCGAACACTTTTTGAGTACATGAACATTTTTCTGAAAAGAGCTTAATACATTCTTGAAACTACATACACTTTTTTGAGAAGATGTGAAGTCTTTCCTAAAACTACATGAACACCTTTTGATATACATGTATATATTTTTCAACAGTCGTGAACACATTATTGAAACTACACGGACATTAAAAAAATTACATGTATTTAAAAATATTCATGGTCTATTTAAAAAACGGTCTTATATTAATGAAAAGTTTGTCATGTTTATAAATTACATATTCTTTTTCTATTCATATTTCATCTAGTATTTTTAATAAAATGTTCATAGTTTATAGGAAAAGTGTTCATCGTGCACTCAACATTGTTTAACATTTATGAATAATGTTCATCATTATTTTAGAAAAAATTCATCATCTATTAGAAAAATGTTTGTCATGTCTTTTAAATACAAATCATCATGTAGGTTCATTGTGTATTTAAAATATGTTAATAGTTTATTTACAAGATGTTGACCCTGTTTCTTAAATGGTAACACTTTTTATTTACATGGACATTTACGCTTTAATTACATGAACATTTTTAAGTACATGAACAATTACTAAAAATATGTGACGTGAAAACTTCATGAAAAAACAATATTAGGAAATAATGAAACATGCACCTAATATACTATATAGAATGTTTTCTAGATAGATAAATAAAATGAAAACAAACATGTGAAAAGAAAAAAAGTAAGAAACAACCTGCTCCTCTTTTATTAGGGGTGAAAAAATGGGCTCCTTAGCGTGAGACACATGCTTCTCTAGAGAAACCCGCTGTTAGAAATAAAAAGTCTGCTGAGCCTGCCTGTGCCGTGGCATTATATGTGCGTCCATTCAACCCCTCGCTAAGGACTGCTCCTACTCCGCCAGAGCTATATATCGCTTAAAGCGAGATGTAGCCAGGGGCGGAGCCAGGATTTGCGTATGGTGGGGGAGGGGTCAAGTCAACTTGATGAAAAACTACGATGTAAAAATAATCAAATTAAATAAGGTTCACAACCTTTACATCAGCGTCGTTTACAATTTTAGTAGGTTGCAAACTCAAAGAAAAAAAAACTAATTTTGATGGGTATTTGGCGGCGCTTTTTCTGTTCATAACTGTTGAATTGCAATCTTAGAATTAGCTATACTGTACAAGTTGGACATATAATCTTTTGGCATAACAAACAGATTTGAACTTGTATAAGATAATTTATAGGACACATAGAAAAAAAATCAAACAACAAACACAAGCAAAATCTGCTGTACACTTTCGACACCGACACCAGATGAGAATCGAAAGAGATTAGTAGTGTGTGCTGTGTTAACCCTAGCTAGCTCAATTGCTGGAGTAGCGGATTAGGCTGCATCGTTGACTCGCCGTACGAATCAGATGAGCATGGGCAGGCGGGTGGCAACAGCGCCTAATCCCATATGGGCCAACATATGTGTTGCCAACTGGGCCGGCACAGTACTGAAGCACTGCTTTCCCACTGTGTTGCACTGTTTTGCATGCATTTTTTCAGGTTTTTTCGTTTTTCATTTTTTCCTTCAGTTTATTTTGTTTCTTTCTTTTGTTTATTGTTTTCCTTTTTTGTCAGCTTTCCTTCTTTCTTTCTTGGCTATCATTAGATTTCGTCGGTTTGCAATGTGTTCGACTCTTTTTCATTGGTATTTTCGGTTTTTTATTTGTTTTCTTTATCGGTTTTCATTGGTCGTCATTTTTATTCTTTTTCCTCAACTATTTAGTACTTTATTTCACAAATAATGTATATTTCCGTATATGTCTGGAATATAATTTTACATGTTTAACAATTTTTAAACACATGATTATCATTTTTTGGAAATATATGTTTTGATGTATTATTTTTTATACAAGATGTACATTTTTTGTATACATCTGAAATACTATTTTTGTACATGTTTCAATTATCAAACATATGATTTTATGTCTAATTTTTCCATGTACATAAGAGACATCTTTTTATACGCTTATTATTTTTCACATATGTCGCAAACATTATTTTTGTACAAGTATCACATATTTTTAAACAGATGGTTAACATTTTTTCAAATATATGTTCTCACCTCTACATTTCATACACATAAGGAACATTTTTTATACACGTTTCACTTTTTTAGTGAAATGAATAACATTTTTTCAATTATATATTTTGATGTCTACTTTTTACATATACATAGTACATTTTCCTTATATAAGGAAAATCTTTTTCTTCATGCTTAACATTTTTTTCAATACAGAATTAACATTTTAATAAAGATGCAACATTTATTTTGAATGGCGCAATTTTTTTTCAATAAGATGATCACTAGAGAAACACTTTTAAAATATGTATATGAATAATTACACTAACAAAACATTTACACTGTGTTAGCATTTTTCAAATGCATGGTGAATAATTTTCAAGTTCAACAATTTATGTCTTATGGTATTTAAATATTTAAAATATATAAGATAAGTAAAAAACTAAAGATAAGAAAACGAACAATCTAAGACGTAGTATGTCACAAAGCAATAGGCAACGCTCATTTAGAGGGTGCGTTGAGGCGACGCTCGCTTCTACCTCGCTGGAAGGGAGGTATAGTCGCGGGAAGCAAGGTATAGTCGCAGGATGCCTTGAGCGGGTTGTACCAAGGCTCGCCTGTGGGGAACACGTGTTCGCCCGGCCCGGTAAATGCGCGCCATCTGACGCCATGCTCTTTTTGTTTCCTCTTCCGTTTATTATTCACATTTTTTACTTCCATTTCTTGCCTTTTCAAAATAATTTATTTTAAAACATTTGATATATTTGTACAATGCATATATTCTACAAATACTTTACCTAGAATTTTAAAAAATGCTAATCATGCATTTGAAATGTTAAATCATGAATAGAAAAATGTGTATCATGTGTATGAAAAATGTTTGTGACATTTTTACAATGTCACACGTTTTAAAAGGTGGGCCAACCCACGCGCGAGCGAGGCTACAACCTGTTTTTCTGGTTACGCTTTTTTTATTTGTAACCTTTTCTGAATTTCTGACATAAAAAGAGACCGTAAGAAAATATATAATCATCGTAAAAAATATTTTATGTTATGTAAAATTACAAATGTAAAAACATAGTGTAAAATACACATAAACTGCAAATTTTCTTATCTTATGACCTATATTTTATTTTTATTTCAAATTTTATGTAATGAATCAATAGGATTGTAACTATTTGAATTCCAAATGTAATTTAATTATGTAATAGTCGTAAGGTTACCTCGGGTGAAGAATAACTTAGTTTGCACCCTGGGTGATGAATAGCATCACTATATGTTATATACATACATTACAGAAAAAATCAACAAAAAACATTTGCAAAAATGTTGGATAACTATTTGAAAAATGTTATCAGGCATTCAAACAAATGTTGAGCAAGTATTTGAAAAAGATGTTGAACAAGTACTTAGAAAATGTTAATGTAGCATTCAGAGAAATGTTGAGCAACTATTTAAAAATGTTGAACAAGTATTTGAAAAATGTTAATCAAGCATTTTGAAAAATGTTGAACAATTATTTGAATAAATGTTGAACAATTAATTAAAAAATGTTGAACATGCATTCGATAAATGTTAAACTTGTATGTGAAAAATGTTGAACAAGGAATTAAAAAATGTCAATCAAGAATTTTGAAAAATGTTGAACAAGTATTTGAAAAATGTTGAGCAAGTATTTGAAAAATGATGGTCATGTATATAAAACAATTGAATAAGTGTTTGAAAAATATTGAACAAGTACTTGAAAAGTGTTGAACAAGTATTTGAAAAAATGTTGATCATGTATGTACGATGTAGAATGAAAAACAAAAAGAAACAAAGAAAAACCCAAAAAAATGGAGAAGAAAAAAGAAAACCAAAGAAAAAATGGA
Organism: Triticum monococcum; assembly: GCA_034509565.1. Lineage (NCBI taxonomy): Eukaryota > Viridiplantae > Streptophyta > Magnoliopsida > Poales > Poaceae > Triticum > Triticum monococcum. The sequence goes on along the minus strand of CM067841.1, from coordinate 30,765,186 downwards.
GAAAAAAGAAGAAAATAAAAAGCGAAGGAACAAAATGAAAAAAATGGAAAAAAGTTACAAAAGAAAACGAAAAAATTGTTAAGAACAAGAAATAAAAAAATCAAAGAAAAAAAGGAAAATATGTAAAACCCTATTCTTTCCCTTCTAATAGGTCATGCCATAACAATATTGTACATGAACTCGAGCCTAGCGCAGTCGTTTGCGTCGTTGCACGCTGTGTTGCACGCTGTGAACCAGGAGATCAACCTAGGTCAACCAGGAGATCGAAGGGTCGAGATTTGTCGTGTAAACCTATGTGTTGCACGCTGTGCCAGGAAGGCAATGATTTGCACGTGCGGGCCTTACTGGCCCGGGCCATTCTAGTAAGCAGTGCACAAAAGAGCCCAACAGTGTAGTGCACAAGTTTACTTTAACAGACCCGCATATAGTTACTCGAAAAAAAACAGACCCGCATATTGCAGCGAATCAGCTTCTGTAGGATGCCAGTTTGTATTTGTTCTCTTACAAAATTTGATTTTTTTAAACAGACAAACAATTTATATTAATCAGAAAAGCTTACTTTTAAAAAAAAATTCATAAATTTGAAAATATGAACATTTTTAGAAGTTCCCAAACACTTCTGAATTTTGAACAAAATTTTAAACAGTAACCTTTTCTGAATTACAAACATTTTTTTTTGCAAAAAGTGTATTTTAAAAAAATGTGAATTATTTTTGAATTTTTTGACAGTTTTGTAAAAATGAAACTTTTTTAGAAATTTTGAAAAATACTTGAAAGCTTGAACAATTTTGAGTTTTGATTTTTTTTAAAGTTGGAAATTTAATGAGCATGCCACCAAGATTTGTTAATAAGGTTAACCAACATGTATACATCTCCCATCACTACAAACACTCCTCCTGTTGGGGAACGTAGTATTTCAAAAAAATTCCTATGATCATGCAAGATCTATCTAGGAGATGCATAGCAACGAGAGGGGAGAGTGTCTCCATGTACCCTCGTAGATCGACAGCGGAAGCGTTTAGTAACGTGGTTGATGTAGTCGAACGTCTTCGCGATCCAACCGATCCAAGCACCGAACGTACGACACCTCCGCGTTCAGCACACGTTCAGCTCGATGACGTCCCTCGATCTCTTGACCCAATTGAGGACGAGGGAGAGTTCCGTTAGCACGATGCCGTGGCGACGGCGATGATGAAGTTACCGGCGCAGGGCTTCGCCTAAGCACTACGACGATATGACCAAGGTGTGTAACTGTGGAGGGGGCACCGCACACGGCTAAGAGAAACTTCTGCATTCTAGGGTGCCCCTGTCCCCATATATAAAGGAGAGGGGAGGCCGGCCGCCTAGGGGCGCGCCAAGAGTATGGAGTACTACTAGGACTTCCAAGTCCTAGTAGGAATCCCTTTCCTTTTCGGAGTAGGAGAGAAGGAAAGAGGGAAAGATAGAGGGAACAGGAAAAGGCAAGGGGGGGGGGGGGGCGCCGCCCCCTTCCCCTAGTTCAATTCGGACCAATGGGAGGGGGCGCCACCTCCCCTTGGCCTGCCTCCTTTCCCGTATGGCCCAATAAGGCCCATTACTTCTCGCGGTGAATTCCAGTAACTCCCCGGTACTCCGAAAAATACCCGAATCACTCGGAACCTTTCCCATGTCCGAATATAGCCTTCCAATATATGAATCTTTACATCTCAACCATTTCGAGACTCCTCGTCATGTCCGTGATCTTATCTGGGACTCCGAACAAACTTCGTTCATCAAATCACATAACTCATAATACAAATCGTCATCGAATGTTAAGCGTGCGGACCCTACGTGTTCGAGAACTATGTAGACATGACCGAGACATATCTTCGGTCAATAACCAATAATGGAACCTAGATGCTCATATTGGCTCCTACATATTCTATGAAGATCTTTATCGGTCAAACCGCATAACAACATACGTTGTTCCCTTTGTCATCGGTATGTTACTTGCCCGAGATCCGATCGTCGGTATAATCATACCTAGTTCAATCTCGTTACCGACAAGTCTCTTACTCGTTCCATAATGCATCATCCTGTAACTAACTCATTAGTCACATTGCTTGCAAGGCTCATGGTGATGTGCATTACCAAGAGGCCTAGAGATACCTCTACGATACATGGAGTGACAAATCCAAATCTTGATCTATGCCAACTCAACCAACACCTTCGGAGACACCTGTAGAGCATCTTTATAATCACCCAGTTACATTTGTGACGTTTTATAGCACATAAGGTGTTCCTCTGGTATTTGGGAGTTGCATAATCTCATAGTTAGAGGAACATGTATAAGTCATGAAGAAAGCAATAGCAATAAAACTAAACGAGCATTATGCTAAGCTAACGGATGGGTCTTGTCCATCACATCATTCTCTAATGATGTGACCCCGTTCATCAAATGAAAACACATGTCTATGGTTAGGAAACTTAACCATCTTTGATTAACGAGTTAGTCAAGTAGAGGCATACTAGGGATACTTTGTTTGTCTATCTATTCACACATGTACTAAGTTTCCGGATAATACAATTCTAGCATGAATAATAAACATTTATCATGATATAAGGAAATATAAATAAAAACTTTATTATTGCCTCTAGGGCATAGTTCCTTCAGTCTCCCACTTGCACTAGAGTCAATAATCTAGTTCACATTGTTTTGTGATTTAACACCAATAGTTCACATTTTTTATGTGATTAGTTCACATCTCCATGTGACTAATACCCAAAGGGTTTAGTAGAGTCAATAATCTAGTTCACATCGCTATGTGATTAACACCAAAAGAGTGATCATGTTTTGCTTGTGAGAGAAGTTTAGTCAACGGGTCTGCCACATTCAGAGCTGTATGTATTTTGCAAATTTTCTATGTCTACAATGCTCTGCACGGAGCTACTCTAGCTAATCGCTCCCACTTTCAAGATGTATCCAGACTGAGACTTAGATTCATCCGGATCAGTGTCAAAGCTTGCGTCGACGTAACCCTTTACGGCGAACCTTTTTGTCACCTCCATAACTGAGAAACATGTCCTTGTAGAAATTATGGAAGTGTCTCAATCTCCATACATGAAGACCCGCAGTGTATATATTGATTGGGGGGATTAGTACAGGAGATGGCAGCGTCGAGGCTAACCACCAGGAGATATTACAGGAGGGTTTTAGGAGATAAGAGATATAAACATAAAAAGAGTAAATCTCCTAACTACTATGCCGTGAGCCTCAAGGACATGCCAACCTGCACAATATATGTTTAACGCTCCCCCATAATTAATCACAACTATGACAAGTTGGGATTACATTTGAACTCTTCAAAACTTCTGGCTGGCAAGGCTTTAGTGAATCCATTTGCAAGCTGATTTTTGGATGGTATAAATCTGATCTCAAGCTGTTTATTGGCAACATGTTCTCTCACAAAATAAAAATCTATTTCAATGTGCTTTGTCCTGGCATGAAAAACTGGATTTGCATACAAGTATGTGGCACCAAGATTATCACACCATAAGCACGGTGGCTGAGTCTGAATTACCCCAAGTTCTCTGAGCATGGATTGAACCCAAATGATTTCTGCTGTTGCATTTGCTAGTGCTTTATCACTAGTTATATATTCTGCTTCTGTACTTGACCTGGAAACAGTGGCTTGCTTTCTTACACACCATGATATTAAGTTAGATCCATAGAAAATGGCAAAACCACATGTTGACCTTCTATCATCCAAATAACCAGCCCAGTCTGCATCTGAGAATGCACTAACAAGTGTGGAAGGTGACTTGCTGAGTGTGAGACTCAAGTGTATAATGTTGCTTATATACCTGAGAATTCGTTTTGCAGCTGTCCAGTGGGCTGTGGTAGGTGCATGAAGATACTGACACACCTTATTAACTGCAAACGAGATGTCAGGTCGAGTAAGAGTCAAGTACTGAAGTCCACCAACTAGACTTCTGTAACCAGTGATGTCCTCTTGGTGCAACGGTTCTCCGTCTATCAAGGACAAGGGTTCTGAACTAGACAAGGGTGTTGGTGAAGATTTACAATTCTGCATACTAATTCTACTTAGCACTTCAGTCGCATACTTTGCTTGAGATAGATGAATACCATTGCTATGTTTCTTGACTTCAATACCCAAGAAGAAATGCAGATCTCCCAAATCCTTGAGAGCAAACTCAGAGCCTAAATCCTTAAGCAATGCTGTCATGGCTCCATCAGAAGAGCTAGTGACAATGATATCATCAACATATATCAAAACAAATATGGATGTTTTATGCTTGTTATAAATGAACTGGGAGGTGTCAGATTTTGATGGAACAAAGCCAAGTGACTGGAGTTTCATACTTAACCGTGAATACCATGCTCCTGGCGCCTGTTTCAAACCATACAGGGCTTTATCAAGCTTGCAGACATATGATAGTGCACTCTTATCCTCAAACCCATGAGGTTGTTTCATGTACACTTCCTCTTTCAGAACACCATGAAGGAACGCGTTCTGGACATCTAGCTGCCTCAGCAGCTATTGATAACACAAGACGGATTGTTGCAGTTTTAACAACAGGACTAAACGTATCCTCATAATCTATGCCATACCTTCGCTTGAATCCCTTTGCTACAAGTCTTGCCTTGTATCTGTCTATGGTACCATCAGACTTTTTCTTGATTCTATAGACCCGCTTACAGTCAATCAGATTTCTGCCTGGTTGTGGGGGCACTAGGTGCCATGTTTTATTTTTGCACAATGCCATGATTTCATCTTCCATGGCTGCCTTCCACCTTGGATCATCAAGTGCTATCATTAATCTGTTAGGCTCACCAGCTGTGCAAGACATACCAATCTTAGAGAAATTTTTGTAATTTAAGCGAGTAGTGACTCCCTTCTGTAGCCTTGTGCGCGGTGCCACAGGGGAAACCTCAGGAGGCGGAGCCAAAGGAGATCCATCATCTGCGTCAGGTGCTGGCGAATCGGATCCCGAGGAGGATTCTGTCGCTCCTTCTGGTGACCGCGACCAAGGCAATCCCGAGGGGGATTCTGTCGCGCCTGCTGGCGACCGCGACCGAGGCGAGGTGGCAGGCCCGAGCGAGTCTGGCGCATGCGGCCGATCGGAGGTGGCGGGCCCCAACGAATCCGGCGCAGGCCAATTAGGCGAGCGACGGCCGACCGCGCGAGTGACCTCCCGCCACGCGTCATCAGCCTGTTGGTGCGGGGCGACGACGTCGCTTTCGCGACCGCGCGCACGCTCGAGGCGCTCGGGGCCCGAGGCGTGACCAGGTGCTATACGCCCGGATCTCGGAGGGGATATTGCCTCCTGTCGTGAGGATCCCGAGGCAGATCCTCCTCGATGCGCGTCCGTGTCTCCAGCTGGGGGACACATGAAATCTTGCCCGTTTTGCCTCGGATTTTCACCATCGGAACTGATTTCTGCAGCAGTAATCTCAGGCATAATATGAGGATTAGATGCAAGTTGATTAGTACTATTATTCTCTCCCCCATGATCAACGCCGGATAAAGATGAGGGCAAGAGAAGAATTTCTTTGTGAAGCAATGCGCCTGCATTTGGGTGGAGTTTGGCAAAGGGAAAAACCGTTTCGTCAAAGACTACACATGTCCCGTGGCTATGTCAAGACACTTGACACCTTTGTGTTGTGTACTGTAGCCTATAAAAACATATTGTGTCGAATGAAACATGAGCTTCTTGTTGTTATAGGGACGGAGGTTTGGCCAACATGCACAGCCAAACACGCGAAGATGTGAATAGTCGGGTTTGGTGTGAAGTAGACGTTCGGTGGGTGTTTTGTGATTGATGACACGGCTAGGCAGAATATTTATGAGGTGTACTGTTGTGAGAAAAGCCTCATCCCAAAACTTTAGTGGCATAGATGCGGCAGCAAGGAGGGAGAGGCCAATATCAACAATGTGCCTATGCATTCGCTCCGCTGAACCATTTTGTTGGTGAGCGTGAGGGCAAGAAACATGATGAGAGATTCCTATTCATTGGAAAAAGGAGTTGAGTTTTTCGTACTCACCTCCCTAGTCTGACTACATAGCAAGTATTTTGCAATCAAATTGTCGTTCTACAAGAGCCTGAAAGTTAAGGAAAACTTGAAAAACGTCGAAGCGTTTTTTAAGAAGGTATATCCAGGTATACTTGCTAAAATCATCAATGAAACTCACGTAATAGGTGTGGCGGCCAACAGAGGAGGGGGTCGGCCCCCGAACGTCTGAAAACACAAGTTGGAAAGGTTTTGTGGACACACTGGTGGATATAGGATATGGTAACTGGTGGCTTTTTGCTCTTTGGCAAGAGTCACAAATAGTTTCACGCTCATGCTCATCAGCAAATGCGAGCTTATTTTTGCTAAGAATTTGATAAACAATGGAAAAAGATGGGTGGCCTAAACGATTATGCCATCGTTCTGAAGACACTTTGAAGACTCTATAGGCTTGCTTATTGAACTTAGAAGTTTTGGGGATCAGTGGGTAGAGGCCTTGCACACATATACCGCGATAAAGCACCCTCCTTGTGACCAGATCGTTGATCAAAAAGAAGAAGGGGTGAAACTCTATGAAAACACCATTATCAAGAGTAATGCGATGTACTGACAACAGATTTTTGGATGCATTGGGAATGTGAAGCACATCATCTACAAGAATATCACGGTGTGGGGTTTGAATAATAGACTCTCCAACATGACTAATCATCATACCAGGACTGTTTTCAGCGGTGTGAACTTGATCTTCGTCGTGTTACTGTTGGGGAACGTAGCAGAAATTCAAAATTTTCCTACGTGTCACCAAGATCTATCTATGGAGATACTAGCAACGAGGGGAAGGAGAGTGCATCTACATACCCTTGTAGATCGCTAAGCGGAAGCGTTCAAGTGAACGGGGTTGATGGAGTCATACTCGTCGTGATCCAAATCACCGATGATCCTAGTGCCGAACGGATGGCACCTCCGCGTTCAACACACGTACAGCCCGATGATGTCTCCCACGCCTTGATCCAGCAAGGAGAGAGGGAGAGGTTGAGGAAGACTCCATCCAGCAGCAGCACAACGGCGTGGTGGTGGTGGAGGAGCGTGGCAATCCTGCAGAGCTTCGCCAAGCACCACAGGAGAGGAGAAGGACTAGGGAGAAGGGGAGGGCTGCACCAGAACATTGGTATGGCTGCCCTCCCACCCCCACATATATATAGGGGCAAGGGAGAGGGGGGGGGGGAGGCGCAGCCTTGGCCCTTCCTCCAAGGAAGGGTGCGGCTAGGAGGAGTCCCTCCTCCCCAAGGCACCTCGGAGGTGCCTTCCCCCCTTAGGACTCTTCCTATCCCTCATATCTTGGCGCATGGGCCTCTTGGGGCTGGTGCCCTTGGCCCATATAGGCCAAGGCACACCCCCTACAGCCCATGTGCCCCCGGGGCAGGTGGCCCCACCCGGTGGGCCCCCGGGAACCTTCCGGTGGTCCCGGTACAATACCGATGACCCCGAAACTTGTCCCGATGGCCGAAATAGGACTTCCTATATATAAATCTTTACCTCCGGACCATTCCGGAACTCCTCGTGACGTCCGGGATCTCATCCGAGACTCCGAACAACATTCGGTAACCACATACAAACTTCCTTTATAACCCTAGCGTCATCGAACCTTAAGTGTGTAGACCCTACGGGTTCGGGAGACACGCAGACATGACCGAGACGTTCTCCGGTCAATAACCAACAGCGGGATCTGGATACCCATGTTGGCTCCCACATGTTCCACGATGATCTCATTGGATGAACCACGATGTCAAGGACTTAATCAATCCCGTATACAATTCCCTTTGTCTATCGGTATGATACTTGCCCGAGATTCGATCGTCGGTATCCCGATACCTTGTTCAATCTCGTTACCGGTAAGTCTCTTTACTCGTTCCGTAACACATCATCCCGTGGTCAACTCCTTGATCACATTGTGCACATTATGATGATGTCCTACCGAGTGGGCCCAGAGATACCTCTCCATCACACGGAGTGACAAATCCCAGTCTCGATTCGTGCCAACCCAACAGACACTTTCGGAGATACCCGTAGTGTACCTTTATAGCCACCCAGTTACGTTGTGACGTTTGGCACACCCAAAGTATTCCTATGGTATCCGGGAGTTGCACAATCTCATGGTCTAAGGAAATGATACTTGACATTAGAAAAGCTTTAGCATACGAACTACACGATCTTGTGCTATGCTTAGGATTGGGTCTTGTCCATCACATCATTCTCCTAATGATGTGATCCCGTTATCAACGACATCCAATGTCCATGGTCAGGAAACCGTAACCATCTATTGATCAACGAGCTAGTCAACTAGAGGCTTACTAGGGACATGGTGTTGTCTATGTATCCACACATGTATCTGAGTTTCCTATCAATACAATTCTAGCATGGATAATAAACGATTATCATGAACAAGGAAATATAATAATAACCAATTTATTATTGCCTCTAGGGCATATTTCCAACAGTCTCCCACTTGCACTAGAGTCAATAATCTAGTTCACATCGCCATGTGATTAACACTCATAGGTTACATCGCCATGTGACTAACACCCAAGAGTTTACTAGAGTCAGTAGTCTAGTTCACATCACTATGTGATTAACACTCAATGAGTTTTAGGTTTGATCATGTTGCTTGTGAGAGAGGTTTTAGTCAATGGGTCTGCAACATTCAGATCCGTATGTACTTCGCAAATTTCTATGTCATCTTGTAGATGCAACTACTACGCTACATTTGGAGCCATTTCAAATAACTGTTCTACTTGGAGCTATTCCAAATTGTTGCTCCATTATACGTATCTGGTATCTCTACTCAGAGCTATCCGGATAGGTGTTAAGCTTGCATCGACGTAACTCTTTACGACGAACTCTTTTACCACCTCCATAATCGAGAAAATTCCTTAGTCCACTAGTTACTAAGGATAACTTTGACCGCTGTCCTGTGATCCATTCTTGGATCACTCATGTACCCCTTGACTGACTCATGGCAAGGCACACTTCAGGTGCGGTATACAGCATAGCATACTGTAGAGCCCATGTCTTAAGCATAGGGGACGACCTTCGTCCTTTCTCTCTATTCTGCCGTGGTCGAGCTTTAAGTCTTAACTTCATACCTTACAACTCAGGCAAGAACTCCTTCTTTGACCGATCCATCTTGAATACCTTCAAGATCATGTCAAGGTATGTGCTCATTTGAAAGTACCATTAAGCATTTTGATCTATCCTTATAGATCTTGATGCTCAATGTTCAAGTGGCTTAATCCAGGCTTTCCATTGAAAAACACTTTTCAAATAACCCTATATGCTTTCCAGAAATTCTACATCATTTCTGATCTATGATATGTCGACAACATATATTCATCAGAAATTCTATAGTGCTCCCACTCACTTCTTTGGAAATACAAGTTTCTCATAAACTTTGTATACACCAAAATCTTTGATCATCTCATCAAAGCATACATTCCAACTCCGAGATGCTTACTCCAGTCCTTAGAAGGATTGCTGGAGCTTTGCATACTTATTAGCATCTTTCAGGATTGACAAAACCTTCCGGTTGTATCACATACAACCTTTCCTCAAACATCGTCGAGGAAACAATGTTTTGACATCCTATCTGCCAGATTTCATAAATAATGCAGTAATTGCTAATATAATTCCAACAGACTCTTAGCATCGCTACGAGTGAGAAAGTCTCACCGTAGTCAACTCCTTGAACTTGTCGGGAAACTTCTTAACGACAAGTCGAGCTTTCTTAATGGTGATACTCACCATCATTGTCCGTCTTCCTTTTAAAATCCATCTGTACTCAACAGCCTTACGACCATCGAGCTGTTCTGCCAAAGTCTACACTTTGTTTTCATATATGGATCCTCTCTCGGATTATATGGCCTCGAGCCATTTTTGGAATCCAGGCCCACCATCGCTTCTCCATAGCTCGTAGGTTCATTGTTGTCTAGCAACATGACTTCCTAGACAGGATTACGTACCACTCTGAAGTAGTACGCATCCTTGTCATCCTACGAGGTTTGGTAGTGACTTGAAGTTTCATGATCACTATCATAAGCTTCCACTTCAGTTGGTGTAGGTGCCACAGGAACAACTTGCTGTGCCCTGCCACACACTAGTTGAAGAGACGGTTCAATCAAGTCTCCACCATCCTCCCACTCAATTCTTTCGAGAGAAACTTTTCCTCGAGAAAGGACCCGATTCCAGAAACAATCCCTTATTGCTTTCGGATCTGAGACAGGAGGTATACCCAACTGTTTTTGGGTGTCCTATGAAGATGCATTTATCCGCTTTGGGTTCGAGCTTATCAGCCTGAAACTTTTTCACATAAGCGTCGCAGCCCCAAACTTTTAAGAAATGACAGCTTAGGTTTCTCTAAACCATAGTTCATACGATGTCATCTCATCGGAATTACGTGGTGCCCTATTTAAAGTGAATGTGGTTGTCTCTAATGCCTAACCCATAAACTATCATGGTAATTCGATAAGAGACATCATGGTATGCATCATATCCAATAGGGTGCAGTTATGATGTTCGGACACACCATCACACTATGGTGTTTCAGGCTGTATTAGTTGTGAAACAATTTCCACAATGTCTTAGTTCTGTGCCAAACTCGTAATTCAGATATTCATCTCTATGTTCATATCATAGATATTTTATCCTCTTGTCACGACGATCTTTCAACTTCACCCTGAAATTACTTGAACCTTTCAATAATTCAGACTCGTGATTCATCAAGTAAATATACTCAACATCTACTCAAATCATCTGTGAAGCAAGAACATAATGATATCCACTACATGCCTCAGCACTTATTGGACTGCACACATCAAAATGTATTACTTCCAACAAGTTGCTTTCTAGTTCCATTTTACTGAAACCGAGGCTTTCAGTCATCTTGCCCATGTGGTATGATTCGCATGTCTCAAGTGATTCAAAATCAAGTGAGTCCAAATGGTCCATTTGCATGGAGTTTCTTCATGCATATACACAAATAAACATGGTTCGCATGTCTCAAACTTTTCAAAATGAGTGAGCCTAAAGATCCATCAACATGGAGCTTCTTCATGCGTTTTATACCGATATGACTTAAGTGGCAGTGCCACAAGTAGGTGGTACTATCATTACTATCTTATATCTTTTGGCATGAACATGTGTATCACTACGATCGGGATTCAATAAACCATTCATTTTAGGTGTAAGACCATTGAAGGTATTATTCAAATAAACAGAGTAACCATTATTCTCCTTAACTGAATAACGGTATCGCGATAGACATAATCCAATCATGTCTATGCTCAACGCAGACACCAAATAACAATTATTTAGGTTTAACACCAATCTCGATGGTAGAAGGAGCGTACGATATTTGATCATATCAACATTGGAACCACTTCCAACACATATCGTCAGCTCACCTTTAGCTAGTCTCCGTTTATTCCGTAGCTTTTTATTTCGAGTTACTAACACTTAGCAACCGAACCGGTATCTAATACCCTGGTGCTACTGGGAGTACTAGTAAAGTACACATCAACACAATGCATATCCAATATACTTCTATCGACCTTGCCAGCCTTCTCATCTACCAATTATCTAGGGTAATTCTGCTCCAGTGACTGTTCCTCTTATTACAGAAGCACTTATTCTCGGGTTTGGGTTCAACCTCGGGTTTCTTCACTAGAGCAACAGCTGAATTGCCGTTTCATGAAGTATCCCTTCTTGCCCTTGCCCTTCTTGAAACTAGTGGTTTCACCAACCATCAACAATTGATGCTCCTTCTTGATTTCTACTTTTGTGGTGTCAAACATCGCAAATATCTCAAGGATCATCATATATGTCCCTGATATATTATAGTTCATCACGAAGCTCTAGCAGCTTGGTGGCAATGACTTCGGAGAAACATCACTATCTCATCTGGAAGATTAACTCCCACTCGATTCAAATGATTGTTGTACTCAGACAATCTGAGCACAAGCTCAACAATTGAACTTTTCTCCCTTAGTTTGCAGGCTAAGAAAATCGTCAGAGGTCTTATACCTCTTGATGTGGGCACGAGCCTGAAATCCCAATTTCAGCCCTCGAAACATCTCATATGTTTCGCGACGTTTCAAAACGTCTTCGGTGCCTCAACTCTAAACCGTTTAACTGAACTATCACGTAGTTATCAAAATGTGTATGCCAGATGTTCGCAACATCCACAGACGACGTTCGAGGTTCAGCACACTGAGCGGTGCATTAAGGACATAAGCCTTCTATGAAGCAATGAGGACAATCCTCAGTTTACGGACCTAGTCCGCACAATTGCTACTATCAACTTTCAACTAAATTTTCTCTAGGAACATATCTAAACAGTAGAACTAAAGCGCGAGCTACGACATAATTTGCAAAATCCTTTTGACTATGTTCAGAATAAACAAGTTCATCTTATGAACTCCCACTCAGATAGACATCCCTCTAGTAATCTAAGTGATTACATGATCCGAGTCAACTAGGCCGTGTCCGATCATCACGTGAGACGGACTAGTCAACATCGGTGAACATCTTCATGTTGATCGTATCTTCTATACGACTCATGCTCGACCTTTCGGTCTTCTGTGTTCCGAGGCCATGTCTGTACATGCTAGGCTCGTCAAGTCAACCTAAGTGTTCGCATGTGTAAATCTGTCTTACACCCGTTGTATGTGAACGTTGGAATCTATCACACCCGATCATCACGTGGTGCTTATAAATGAACGAACTGTCACAACGGTGCACAGTTAGGGGGAACACTTTCTTGAAATTTTAACGAGGGATCATCTTATTTACTACCGTCGTTCTAAGCAAATAAGATGTATAAACATGATAAACATCACATGCAATCAAATAGTGACATGATATGGCCAATATCATATAGCTCCTTTTGATCTCCATCTTCGGGGCTCCATGATCATCATCGTCACCGGCATGACACCATGATCTCCATCATTGTGTCTTCATGAAGTTGTCTCGCCAACTATTACTTCTACTTCTACAGCTAATTAACGGTTAGCAATAAAGTAAAGTAATTACATGACATTTAAGTTGACACGCAGGTCATAAATAAATAAAGACAACTCCTATGGCTCCTGCCGGTTGTCATACTCATCGACATGCAAGTCGTGATTCCTATTACAAGAACACGATCAATCTCATACATCACATATATCATTCATCACATCCTTTTGGCCATATCACATCACATGGCATACCCTGCAAAAACAAGTTAGACGTCCTCTAATTGTTGTTTGCTTGTTTTACGTGGCTGCTATGGGTTTCTAGCAAGAACGTTTCTTACCTACGCAAAACCACAACGTGATATGTCAATTGCTATTTACCCTTCATAAGGACCCTTTTCATCGAATCCGATCTGACTAAAGTGGGAGAGACAGACACCCACCAGCCACCTTATGCAACTAGTGCATGTCAGTCGGTGGAACCGGTCTCACGTAAGCGTACGTGTAAGGTTGGTCCGGGCCGCTTCATCCCACGATGCCGCCGAATCAAGATAAGACTAGTAACGGCAAGCATATTGAACAAAATCAACGCCCACAACTACTTTGTGTTCTACTCGTGCATAGAATCTACGCAATAGACCTAGCTCATGATGCCACTGTTGGGGAACGTAGCAGAAATTCAAAATTTTCCTACGTGTCACCAAGATCTATCTATGGAGAGACTAGCAACGAGGGGAAGGAGAGTGCATCTACATACCCTTGTAGATCGCTAAGCGGAAGTGTTCAAGTGAACGGGGTTGATGGAGTCGTACTCGTCGTGATCCAAATCACCGATGATCCTAGTGCCGAACGGACGGCACCTCCGCGTTCAACACACGTACAGCCCGATGATATCTCCCACGCCTTGATCCAGCAAGGAGAAAGGGAGAGGTTGAGGAAGACTCCATCCAGCAGCAGCACAACGGCGTGGTGGTGGTGGAGGAGCGTGGCAATCCTGCAGAGCTTCACCAAGCACCACGGGAGAGGAGAAGGACTAGGGAGAAGGGGAGGGCTGCACCAGAACATTGGTATGGCTGCCCTCCCACCCCCCACATATATATAGGGGCAAGGGAGAGGGGGGGAGGCGCAGCCTTGGCCCTTCCTCCAAGGAAGGGTGCGGCTAGGAGGAGTCCCTCCTCCCCAAGGCACCTCGGAGGTGCCTTCCCCCCTTAGGACTCTTCCTATCCCTCATATCTTGGTGCATGGGCCTCTTGGGGCTGGCGACCTTGGCCCATATAGGCCAAGGCGCACCCCCTACAGCCCATGTGGCCCCCGGGGCAGGTGGCCCCACCCGGTGGGCCCCCCGGGACCCTTCCGGTGGTCCCTGTACAATACCGATGACCCCGAAACTTGTCCCGATGGCCGAAATAGGACTTCCTATATATAAATCTTTACCTCCGGACCATTCCGGAACTCCTCGTGATGTCCGGGATCTCATCCGGGACTCCGAACAACATTCGGTAACCACATACAAACTTCCTTTATAACCCTAGCGTCATCGAACCTTAAGTGTGTAGACCCTACGGGTTCGGGATACATGCAGACATGACCGAGACGTTCTCCGGTCAATAACCAATAGCGGGATCTGGATACCCATGTTGGCTCCCACATGTTCCACGATGATCTCATCGGATGAACCACGATGTCAAGGACTTAATCAATCCCGTATACAATTCCCTTTGTCTATCGGTATGATACTTGCCCGAGATTCGATCGTCGGTATCCCGATACCTTGTTCAATCTCATTACCGGCAAATCTCTTTACTTGTTCCGTAACACATCATCCCGTGGTCAACTCCTTGATCACATTGTGCACATTATGATGATGTCCTACCGAGTGGGCCCAGAGATACTTCTCCCTCACACGGAGTGACAAATCCCAGTGTCGATTCGTGCCAACCCAACAGACACTTTCGGAGATACCCGTAGTGTACCTTTATAGCCACCCAGTCACGTTGTGACGTTTGGCACACCCAAAGTATTCCTACGGTATCCGGGAGTTGCACAATCTCATGGTCTAAGGAAATGATACTTGACATTAGAAAAGCTTTAGCATACGAACTACACGATCTTGTGCTATGCTTAGGATTGGGTCTTGTCTTTCACATCATTCTCCTAATGATGTGATCCCGTTATCAACGACATCCAATGTCCATGGTCAGGAAACCGTAACCATCTATTGATCAACAAGCTAGTCAACTAGAGGCTTACTAGGGACATGGTGTTGTCTATGTATCCACACATGTATCTGAGTTTCCTATCAATACAATTCTAGCATGGATAATAAACGATTATCATGAACAAGGAAATATAATAATAACCAATTTATTATTGCCTCTAGGGCATATTTCCAACAGTTACTTCTCGTGCATGGTCATCTTCTCGAGTTCAGAGGTGATGTTCTCATTCGAGCCGGAGTCAAGATACCAACTGGAGTCAACTCCTTATGAAGCATCCGCTGCAGCTGCAACACACCTTCTTCTAGAATTATCCTCTGGATAGCGTCACTTACATTCTTTTGCAATATGGTTAGTTTTCTTGTAGATCTGGCATTTGTTTTCATGCTCCTCATACCAGGCGAAACGCCCCCTTGGTTGTTGTTGTAGTAGTGGCGCGGAGGGCCATTGTTGTTGTAGTAGCCCCCGCTGCCGCCACGGTGGCCGCTGCCTTGGCCACCGCCGGTGCCGTGGTTGTTGTAGCTGCCGCCACCGCCGTGGTTGTTGTAACCACCGCAGCCATGGTTGTAGCCGCTGCTGCTCGTGCCAGGATAGCCGCTGCTAGTGTTTTTGCCGCCACCACCAGAGTAGCCGCCGCAGCGACCACCTTGCTTCTGGTTGCGGTAGCCGCCTCTGCTGCCACCCGATCGACCTCTGGAGGCGGCGTTCGCTGATGACTTGAAGCCACCAGCGCCGCTGAACATCTCAGCACGTTGATCGAAGTTTGCCACCATCGAGAAGAGCACGTCAACGGTGATGGGCTCGGTGCGGACGTCGAGTGTAGAGATGATGGGCTGATACTGCATATCAAGCCTGACGACGATGAAGGAGATGAGTTCGTCCTCCCCGATCGCACTACAAGAAATATGTCAACTTATGACCTTCTGTCAGTGACCCTCTAAGAATTGGTCATAAATTTATGACCATTTTAGACCAATTGGTCAAAAGCTGTCCAGGGGCTCCAAACCCTAAACCATTGCGACCATTTTGGTCAGAAAGGTCATAATTTCCATACACGAAATGGTCACAAAGCAAACAGTGCTAGTCCGCTGCCTTATTTCTAGTTGTTAATGACCAATATAGATGGTCATAGCCTTGTAGATTGTGGTGGGTTGTGATGACTAGGTGCCATCTCATCAGTTTTGCCTATGTGTCATGTCCATGTGGCAGTTTTTGCCCTAGGTTGTGAAGCAACCTATATTTCTATCATTCCCAAAATTCCCAAAAAAATCTCATAAATTGTTTGGGGCATATCTTCATCAAATATGTAAAAATCCTTCCTTGCCTAGTTCAAAACTAATTCAACAATATTCATTTTCCTATTCTGTTCACAACAACACTTTATGAAGGAAGTGCTATTTATATATTCTTAATTGCCCTCAGAATTTTTGGGCACTCTTTCCTACCCAAATCATTACAGCATGACAAAATTCAGCTCCATTTGCCAAGCAAATCTTCTTCGGCAAATTTCCAAAGTTTTTGTCCACCTAGAAGCATTGTGAAGGAAGTACCTTTTTTATATCTCTAAATGACATGAAATTTATACAGTTACTTCATATGCCCAAATTATCATCCTCCTCCAAATTGCAGCTCAGTCAAATCATCTATGTGAGCCCAGGTTCAATTTATATTTTATGGCCAAATTGGCACGTTGCAAAGCAAGTGTTATATAGACCCCTCCTATTACCCTCAAACTTTTCGGGAACTCTTCCATACATAAATCATTGCCACATGATAATATTCAGCTCAATTTTCCTAGTAAATCTTTCTCGGGACATTTCCAAAGTTTCTACCTCGAGAGAATCTTTGTGAAGTAAGTACTAGTTAGGCTTACCCAAATGATCTTAAAATTTACCAGCGCATGACCATACCTAAGTAACTTACCTACACCAATTTTGAGCTCATTTCATTCATCCAATCTCTCTCACTAGTTTTCCCAAGTTTCTGTCCATAGAAGAGCATTGTGAAGGAAGTACTACTTTGGCATGTCCAAATGGTATCAATTTTCTACAATGCTTTCCTATGCCCAAATAACCATCCTCCACAAAATTTCAGATCACTCCATTCATTATTTTGAGCCCATCTTCAACATTCATATTTTTGTCCAGCGTGGTACTTTGCAAAGCAAGTACCACCTAGGATCCTCCTTTTGATCTCAAAATTTGTGAAGACATTCTCCTTAGTAGATGATCATCCTCAGCCAAAACTCACGCCCATTGGCCATGTGCATTTCCCGTACCGCTAATCAAACACTTGGCTGCTAATTCATGTTTGAGCATCGATCGGTCTCCTCGTGAGAATCTTATGTTGTAATTTTCTTCCTAGCACCAACCTGGGGAGTGCCCAACCCACTAGACATGCCTAGGCCGCCCAGAACACATGGCAACATTACGGTCACGCGGTGACCACGCGACGGGCATGCGAGTTTACGTGCTCTAGAGTTGGGCCCCTCGGCCACTGCCCAAATCTCGACGTATCGCCACCAAACCATGTATTTATGATTAAATATGTCCTTATGTAACTAGAAATGATTTTTGGAAAAAATAAATAGCAAACTATGAGGCAGCTGCAGTTCAAATTTGATCCGCTTCCACCTGAATCGGCGGAAATTTGTCTTTTTCACGAGAGGTGGATCAAAAATTTTTACACCCAACCATTTTGTCAATTGTGCATTAAATATGGCCTAGTATTTTATAAAAATGATTTGGTCCAATTTTGCAACAATTATTTGGTAGTTCCTTCACAAAAAACCTCCTTTCGGGCACTCGAAAAATGGAAAATGGTTTTTTCGTCCAACGAAAATGAAAACTTCCTTAGGCAACATTGTTTGCCATTCCAATATGCACCCTTGTGCACAATATGAGGTCATTTAAACAAACTATGCCATGAATGTGGCCATAAGACTGATCATTTGGCTTGAAAGCCATTGATCTCCACACATGATAGCTCGTTTCTGAGAACACTTTTTTAAAATAATTGCCGTATTACAAGTTTGTTATTTTTCCTAGGAACTTGGCCACATATGATGACACAATGCGAAGGTTTCCCAATTATTTGAATTTTTTGAATTTTTTATGCCCGTTTCAAAATGCGGTCAAAACGGCGGGAATAACTGTTCCTAGCTAGTGGTTGAATCTTGAATTTTTTTGGTGTTTCTATGATTAAATAGATAATTATGTACCTAGAAATGATTTTTGGAAAAAATAAAGAGCAAACTACAAGGCAGCTACAGTTCAACTTTGACCCGCTTCCAGCTGAATCGGCTGGAATTTGTCTTTTCATGAGAGGTGGATCAAAACTTTTTACACCCAACCATTTGGTCAATTGTGCATTAAATATGGCCTAGTATTTTATAAAAATGATTTGGTCCAATTTTGCAACAATTATTTGGTAGTTCCTTCACAAAAAAACCTCCTTCCAGGCACTCGAAAAATGGAAAATGGTTTTTTCGTCCAACGAAAATGAAACTTCCTTAGGCAACATTGTTTGCCATTCCAATATGCACCCTTGTGCACAATATGAGATCATTTGAAAAAACTATGCCATGAATGTGGCCATAAGATTGATCATTTGGCTTGAAAGCCATGAATCTTCACGCATGATAGCTCATTTTTTTGGTGTTTCTCTGATTAAATAGATACTTATGTACCTAGAAATGATTTTTGTAAAAAATGAAGAGCAAACTACGAGGTAGCTACAGTTCAAATTTGACCCGCCTCCACCTGAATCAACGGGAATTTGTCTTTTTCACCAGAGGTGGATCAAATCTTTTGACACCCAACCATTTGGTCAATTGTGCATTAAATATGGTCTAGTATTTTATAAAAATGATTTGGTCCAATTTTGCAACAATTATTTGGTAGGTCCTTCACAAAAAAACCTCATTTGGGGCAATCGAAAAATGGAAAATGGTTTTTCCATGCAAAGAAAATGAAAACTCCCTTAGGCAACGTTGTTTGGAATTCCAAGATGCACCCTTGTGCACAATATGAGATCATTTGAACAAACTATGCCACGAATGTGGCCATAAGATTGATCATTTGGCTTGAAAGCCATTGATCTCCACACATGATAGCTCGTTTCTGAGAACACTTTTTAAAAATAATTTCTGTATTACAAGTTTGTTATTTTTCTTCAAAACTTGGTCAGATATGATGACACAATGCGAAGGTTTCCCAATTTTTTGATTTTTTTTGAATTTTTTATGCCCGTTTCAAAATGCGGTCGAAACGGCGGGAATGACCGTTCCTAGCTAGTGGTTGAATCTTGAATTTTTTGGTGTTTCTCTGATTAAATAGGTACTTATGTACCTAGAAATATTTTTGGAAAAAATAAATAGCAAACTATGAGGCAGCTACAGTTCAAATTTGACCCGCTTCCAGCTGAATCGGTAGGAATTGGTCTTTTTCACGAGAGGTGGATCAAACCTTTTTACACCCAACCATTTTGTCAATTGTGCATTAAATATGTCCTAGTATTTTAGAAAATTGATTTGGTCCAATTTTGCAACAATTATTTGGTAGGTCCTTCACAAAAAAACCCATTTTGGGCACTCGGAAAATGAAAAATGATTTTTTCGTGCAAAAAAATGAAAACTTTCTTAGGCAACATTGTTTGCCATTCCATGTTTGTTATTTTCCTGAAAGGTAGTTCACAATTGGTGACACAATGAGAAGGTCTTTTATTTTTTTGAATTTCTGTGATCATAAAATAGCTTACATGATTTTAACATCTTATTTTCAAATCTATCACGACCAATTTAGTTGGTCATAATGTTGTACTGCGTTCTGATTGGTCCGTGGACCAGACACGCGGATCATGCACGAAACACCGTTGGATCCTCCCGGATCCAACGGCAGCCCCCACCCCTCGCCTCCCCACCAACCCCACGTGAGGTGAAACCCTAGCTCTCTTCTCCCCCGTTTTCCTTCCACCCGCCCGCCGCCTTCCTCTCTCTCTCCCCGATCCAGACGACGCCGCCTCCCGCTCTCTCTCCCCGATCCAGATCGACCCCGCCTCCCTCTCTCTGTCTCTCGCTTCCCGTCGCCGGCGTCGGCGCCCTCCTTCCCTCGCCCTCTCCTCCTCCCCTCCTCACGGCGCCTCCACCACGCCACGAATCCCGGTGACCCACCCCGTCTCTGTGCCCGCCTCGTCAACCACCTCCGCCGCGCGTCTGAGTCCCATCCATGTCCGCTCCGGCTCCGTCTCTGTCTTCTTTCATGGGAGGTGACCCGCACCCGGCCCTGCGGCGGGGGAGGGGCAGCGGCGGCCTCGTGTAGATCCCATCGGGATCACGGTGCATAAATACAAATCCCCAAATCCCCAAATCCCAATCGAGACCAAACCCTAACCCTAGTGAATGCACATCGAGAGATCGAGAGAGAGAGAAGCATGGCGCGCGCCAAGGGCAGGAAGCGCGCGGCCGCGGCAGCCGGTGACAGCCAGGCGGAGGCGCCGACGGCGAAAGGGGGCCGACAGAAGCGCGCCAAGGCGCCCCCAAGCCCAAGCACGAGACGGAGTACATCCACGAGCCGAGGAATCTGGTGAGGATGCTTTCCCGATGGTTTCCTGCTCTCTGCTCTCGATTGCGTGCTTCGGGTTCGCTAGGTCCCTGCATAGGCGGCTGGCGGCGGGCTTGATTGGCCCTGCTGGTATGGCTTAGCGTGCGTCTGTGCCCGTGCTGTTGCTCTTTGCTGCCGCGAGCTTTACGCTCTTCGAATCAGGGCAAGGGGATGGCGATCTGGTTCATATTGTTGCTGTTCACTTTCCGCTGAAATATCTAGATTTGTTTAGAGTTTGGTACTTGTCCGATTGATTATGGTTCAGTTTTCTCCTGGAATGCCGTGCTGTGCATTGCGCTGGAGTTGACCCACTGCAACGGTAGCGAATGTTGTATGTTTAGTTGCTTTCATCTAGGAGATGGTTGTTTACAGGACATGTTTTCCTGTCCCTAATAATAGCGTAAGTGTAGACAATTAGCATAATGGTCGTCTCCTACGCATGTCTGACCCAGTTTCAAAGTGCAAATTACTAAAGAAAATGTTTCCTCTGCTTAATGACCATCAGATTTTCCAATGCAACCCCCTAGCTTTAACTGTGATGTGGCTATTCCGTTCAAGTTATGCTATGAGTTGGCTCTTTTGGCTGAATTCATTAGATGCTTCATTCACTTGAAGGAAGGGCGTATGCTTTGTGCCCTTGTTTGTATTGGGTTTTCTGCATATTGCCTGACGTTCTATTACTATCTTCAGGAGGATCTTTGGTTGTCGGCTTTTCCTATTGGGACAGAGGTTTGTGCGCATTCATGTTCTTGTTTTTAATCACACACAAACATGCATAATACTTCCCTGTCATACACATTTGGCCTTACTTTTAATGCTTGTTTCATTTGAAGTGGGAAAATATTGATAAGATTAAGGAGTTCAACTGGAACTTTCAAAATTTAGAGGTATGATGAATAGATGATCTTCAAATTTCCCCTTCAATATGATGTTTCCTTGCATTGTAATACATTCTTTATTGTTGGTGAACAGAAAGCTCTAGAAGAAGGGGGGAAGCTGTATGGGAAGACGGTCTACGTATTTGGCAGCACTGAGCGTAAGTAGTATTTTAGCACTGGCTGGCTAACTGGCACTATCAGTTGTGTTAACAATCATCTAGAAATTAAGTAATTCTCCTTTAGAGCTATTTAACAACAGTTTATTAATACTGAAAAATTCCATGAGCATCCCTGTAGGCTGTACATACGTATTTCTATATTATCCTTTAGAGCTATTTGACAATAGCTTATTAATACTGAAAAATTCCCTGAGCATCCCTGTAGGCTGTAGATATGTAGTTCTATATTATCCTTTAGAGCTATTTGACGATAGTTTATTAATACTGAAAATTCCCTGAGCATCCCTATAGATTACACATTTATGTGTCTGTCTGTGTGCGTGTGTCTGTGTCCTGCATGTTTCATTTTTTTATGTTGTCAATCGTAACCAGTTCTCCTGGGATCGAACAATATGGATACAGGTTGGTGGTATCCATTGTAAGAGGTATTTATAACAATTGTGTTCGTTAAAAAATATTTTTGAATGATGCTTGAGATAGGATGGAAACTGGAGTTAATTGCCAGAGACAGAGTGTCAGAGTTCAGATGTGATTTTGTTAACTGAATTATGTGCTACAGAATATAATTAGCTGATTTAAACTACTATTTTCCTTCGCCTAATCAAATGCCCTTTGATTTTGCAGTATGCATACCCAAGTCAAGCTTGTGGTCATGATGAAGGTGCTGATCTGGGTTTCCTATCTTCAGAAGTAAAATGTTTGCTTGCTTGACATGGTTGTAATATATTGCTGGAATGAATGGTTGGTTGTAAAGATATGGCATAGATATGGCATAGATTAGTTGTTGCAGATTAGCCTATCATAACAGCTAGCCATTTGTAGATTAGTTGTATGCATCATGTCATCTGGTACAAATCTGCATCTATAGATAAGTCAGTGGTGTGGAGCACTTCACCTTCATTTTATTTAACACGTGATGTTGGCAACTCCCTGGATGCATTTGTTGACGTTGTTCTGTTTACTCCCAGCTTAGTGCAGAGCCCAGCCCCAGCAGCAGCGGCTATGCCGGCGAGCAGGGCAGCAGCGTTGCCTCCAGCGCCAGCATTGAGGAGCCTTACCCCGCCCCGGCGCCATGGACTCGTGCGCGACAAGAAGCACGCCAACGAGGTTAGCCCAGTATGCCCCCTTCTCCTCTTAACCATACACTGCGCGCTCTGTGTTCTTGTTTCTTGAGCTATTTCAATCATCTAATCATGGATTATTCTGTTTTTGGACAAGACCAAGAAGGTGGCCATGGCTGGGCTCGTTCACCATTCGTTCAACTTCAGAGCTCATCAGGTTTGTTCTTGCCCTGACCAAGCTGTTCAAGTATGTTAGGTTTGCAATAATATTTAGTATTGGTTTGGCTCTTGCAATGCATAGGCACAGCAGGATATACTCCTGTGTGCTACTAAATGTCACAGAGAAGAAACAAAGACGGCAAGTAAAAATAAACTGTTTATAACTTGAACACTAGCTGAATTTACAGCAAGACTAATTTGTAAAACAAAACCTGGATTAGATCAACAAGTCCTTAGCATATCAAATGTGCCACTTTGGAAATGTCAGCCTGTAGCACATAATATGTTATCTTATTGCTGCTGTGTCACTGTATCCTAGTAATTCTGCTGTGTCACTTTATCCCAGTAAAGCAAGATGCTTGTTATACTCATGTTCCTGATGATATTGGTGTTCTGCTACTAGTTGCTGTGTACTCCTAGTGCTGTAGTTCCTGTGTAGTAATACGGAAATATTAATGCTCAAATATGATGATGCGGCCTGCAGCGCACCTGCTTCGATGCTGACCCGTCCGTCGTCATTGCCTTCGATGACGACGAGGACACCGTAGCCGCCGTTGGCCTCGGCGGCGGCTTCCACCACTACCACATCGTCGTCACCTACCAGGGCGTCAAGGGGTGAATTGATTTGATCGTTAATATGTGGCTGGATGTGATGTTTTGCAGGTTGATGGCGCTAAGGTGTTGGAGACGTGCATGTACTTGTTGAGCGTTTTATCTGTAGAGGGCTATATTGTGATTGGTGTAATATTGTATGGTTATATTGTGATTGGTGGAATGTAATAAACTTGATTGATACATCGGTGATTTGGTTGTTATTTGTATATATTTAAAATGTGTTCTCTGATTGGTATATCATTGAGTTACAAGTTGTGCAAAATTAAAACCTGATGTCTGGGACCTAGTGAAGAATCTGACAATGTGCATCCAGTTGACTACAATAATCTGAAATTTGAATGTAACAAAAAAAAGAAAACCCGAAAATAAAAAATATGTAGAATGTGAAAAGGCTGCACCTCAGAAAGCAAAGAAGGCTGAATTAATGGCCCAAGCCCATGTAGCTAGCGAAAATTAACAAGAAAAAAATACATTAAAAATGCCGAATTGTTGGGCTAGGCCCATGTAGAAAACTGAATTGGACCGGGCTGAATTTTATGCCACATCAGCTTGCCACGCTGGATGCCTACGTGGCCTGGGGAGGTTGCTAATGACCAAAACGCCACAGTGGACTTATTTTGGTCATAAACGTTTGCGACCATTCCAGAAGAAAGGTCGCTATAGTCAGTTTACGACGGCCAGCTTTTGACCTTATGTTTTTGGTCACAAAAAGGTCACAAATGGAAATTTGTGACCATTTAGTGACCAATAGTGGTGGTCACAAGTTGACATATTTCTTGTAGTGTCGGTTTGCCTGCCGCCGCAAGCTCGTTGGAGAGGGCACACATCTGCCTGAAGAAGCTAGAGGCCGACTGTGACCCCTTCTGGGCGTTTGTGAGGGCCGATCTAATGTTATTGACACGAGACAGAGAGACCATAGAAAACATATTTGCTAGCGCGGTCCAAATCACATGTGATGATTCAAGCGAGGCTACTTGAACAAACACCTCCTTGGACAGGTTTCGGAGAAGATATGCTACGATTTGCTGATCTTGAACTAGCCAAGGGTTATGAGCAGGATTGGAAACTACCTGATCTTTGCCATCTTTATCTTTGCTGATGATTGTTTTTGGAGGCTCCTCTATGGTCCGATCTATATAGCCAAACAAGCCGGCGCCGAATATCTGGGATTGTGCTTGGGCTCGCCAGAGAACATAGTTCGTCCGGCTAAGGGGTTCTGAGGTGTTGTAGTTGAGGCCAGAAGAGGGGACTGCGGAGGAGGAGGACATGGTTGCGGCGTGGTGGTTCTGGGGAGGGAACAGATGGAGGAAGATGAGCTAGATGTCGTGGAAGAGGCCTGCTCTGTATACCATGTAGAAATTATGGAAGCATCTCAATCTCCATACATGGAGACCCGCAGTGTATATATTGATTGGGGGGGTCAGTACAGGAGATGGCAGCGTCGAGGCTAACCACCAAGAGATATTACAGGAGGGTTTTAGGAGATAAGAGAGATAAACACAAAAAGAGTAAATCTCCTAACTACTATGCCGTGAGCCTCAAGGACACGCCAACCTGCACAATATATGTTTAACAGTCCTTATTCCACTAAGGATAATGTTGACCACTGTCCAGTGATCCACACCTGGATCACTATTGTACCCTTTTGCCAAACTCATGGTGAGGTACACAATAGGTCTGGTACACAACATATCATATTTTATAGAACCTATGACTGAGGCATACGGAATGACTTTTCATTCTCTTTCTATTTTCTGCCTTGGTTGGGTTTTGAGTCTTTACTTAACTTCACACCTTACAACTCAGGCAAGAACTCCTTCTTTGACTGATCCATTTTGAACTCCTTCAAAATCTTATCAATGTAAGTAGTCATTGAAAGTCTTATCAAGTGTCTTGATCTATCTTTATAGATCTTGATGCCCAATATGTAAGCAGCTTCACCGAGGTATTTCATTGAAAAATTCTTATTCAAGTATCCTTTTATGCTATCCAGAAATTATATATTATTTACAATCAATAATATGTCATCCACATATAATATTAGAAATGCTATAGAGCTCCCACTCACTTTCTTGTAAATACAGGCTTCTCCAAAAGTCTGTATAAAACCATCTGCTTTGATCAACCTATCAAAGCGTATATTCCAACTCCGAGAGGCTTGCACCAATCCATAAACGGATCGCTGGAGCTTGCACACTTTGTTAGCACCTTTTGGATCAACAAAACCTTCTGGTTGCATCATATAC
Source organism: Triticum monococcum (assembly GCA_034509565.1). Lineage (NCBI taxonomy): Eukaryota > Viridiplantae > Streptophyta > Magnoliopsida > Poales > Poaceae > Triticum > Triticum monococcum. Next base: position 30,739,170 of record CM067841.1, on the reverse strand, counting down.
AACTCTTCTTTAAGATATCCATTAAGGAATGCAGTTTTGACATCCATTTGCCAAATTTCATAATCATAAAATGCGGCAATTTCTAACATGATTCGGAGAGACTTTAAGCATAGATATGAGTGAGAAACTCTCATCGTAGTCAACACCTTGAACTTGTCGAAAACCTTTTTGCGACAATTCGAGCTTTGTAGATAGTAGCACTACTATCAGCGTCCGTCTTTCTATGGAAAATCCATTTAATCTCAATGGCTCACCGATCACCGGGCAAGTCAATTAAAGTCCATACTTTGTTCTTATACATGGACCCCATCTCAGTTTTCATGGCCTCAAGCCATTTCACGGAATCTGGGCTCATCATCACTTCCTCATAGTTCGTAGGTTCGTCATGGTCAAGTAATATGACCTCCAGAATAGGATTACCGTACCACTCTCGTGTGGACCTTACGCTGGTTGACCTACGAGGTTCGGTAGTAACTTGATCTGAAGTTTCATGATCATCATCATTAGCTTCCTCACTAATTGGTTTAGGAATCACTAGAACTGATTTTTGTTATGAACTACTTTCCAATCCGGGAGAAGGTACAACTGAAGGAAATATGCCCTAGAGGCAATAATAAAGTTGTTATTTATATTTCTTATATCATGATAAATGTTTATTATTCATGCTAGAATTGTATTCAACGAAAACTTAGTACGTGTGTGAATACATAGACAAACAGAGTGTCACTACTTTGCCTCTACTTGACTAGCTCGTTGAATCAATGATGATTATGTTTCCTAATCATAGACATGAGCTGTCATTTTATTAACGGGATCACATCATTAGAGAATGATGTGATTGACTTGACCCATCCGTTAGCTTAGCACGATCATTGTTTAGTTTGTTGCTATTGCTTTCTCCATAACTATACATGTTCCTATGACTATGAGATCATGCAACACCCGAATACCGGAGGAACACTTTGTGTGCTACCAAACGTCACAACGTAACTGGGTGATTATAAAGGTGCTCTACAGGTGTCTCTGATGGTGTTTGTTGAGTTGGCATGGATCAAGATTAGGATTTGTCACTCCGATTGCTGAAGAGGTATCTCTGGGCCCTCTCGGTAATGTACATCGCAATAAGCCTTGCAAGCAATGTAGCTAATAAGTTAGTTACGGGATGTAGCATTATAGAACGAGTAAAGAGACTTGCCGACAACGATATTGAACTAGGTATTGAGGTACCGGCGATCGAATCTCGGGCAAGTAACATAGCGATGACAAAAGGAACAACGTATGTTGTTATGCGGTTTGACTGATAAAGATCTTCGTAGAATATGTAGGAACCAATATGAGCATCCAGGTTCCGCTATTGGTTATTGACTGGAGATGACTCTTGGTCATGTCTACATAGTTCTTGAACCCGTAGGGTCCGCACGCTTAATGTTCAATGACGACCGGTATTATGAGTTTGTGTGTTTTGATGTACCGAAGGTAGTTCCGAGTCACGGATATGATGACAGACATGACGAGGAGTCTTGAAATGGTCGATACATAAAGATCGATATATTGGACGGCTATATTCGGACACCAAAAGTGTTCTGGGTGATTTTGGAGAAAACCGGAGTGCCAGAGGGGTTACCGGAACCCCCCGAGGAAGTATTGGGCCTTAGTGGGTGAGGGAGTCCTGGATTAGGGGGTATCCGGATAGCCGGACTATATCCTTTGGTCGGACTGTTGGACTATGAAGATACAAGATTGAAGACTTCGTCCCGTGTCTGGATGGGACTCTCCTTGGAGTGGAAGGCAAGCTTGGCAATACGGATATGTAGATTTCCTTCCTTGTAACCGACTCTGTGTAACCCTATCCCCCTCCGGTGTCTATATAAACCGGAGGGTTTAGTCCGTAGGACCAACAACAACAATCATACCATAGGCTAGCTTCTAGGGTTTAACCTCTCTGATCTCATGGTAGACCAACTCTTGTACTACTCACATTTATAAGAACAATCAAGCAGGACATAGGGTATTACCTCCATCAAGAGGGCCTGAACCTGGGAAAACATCGTGTCACCCGCCTCCTGTTACCATCCGCCTAGACGCACAGTTCGGGACCCCCTACCCGAGATCCGCCGGTTTTGACACCGACATTGGTGCTTTCATTGAGAGTTCCTATGTGTCGTCATTGTTAGGCTTGATGGCTCCTTCAATCATCGATAGCGATGCAGTCCAGGGTGAGGCTTTTCTCCCTGGATAGATCTTTGTATTCGGCGGCTTCGCACTGCGGGCCAACTCGCTTGGCCATCTAGAGCAGATCGAGAGTTACGCCCCCGGCCACCAGGTCAGGTTTGGAAGCTTAAACTACACAGCCGACATCCGCGGAGACTTGATCTTTGACGGATTCGAGCCCCTGCCGAGTGCACTGCACGGTCACGATGAGCATGATTTAGCTCTACCATCGGACAGTGTTCAGGAGACCGCACCGGCAACCGCTCCGACCCTCAATTCGGAGCCAATTGTGCCATCCGTGGACGGGTGGATATACCCCGCCTTGGAGGCCGCATTCTCAACAGCGATCGAGCCGAGTATCAACCTTACCCTTCATGAGAGCCGTGACGCCAAACTGCCGGATTCTTCCCTGGCCACGGACTCCGAACCGCCTGCGCCCGTGCCTATCGAATCCGACTGGGGCGCCGATCATGGAGTTCACCTCCGCGGATATCTTTCAGCACTCGCCCTTCGGCGACATACTGAACTCATTAAGGTCTCTCTCCTTGTTGGGAGAGTCCTGGCCGAACTATGTCCGGCAGGATTGGGATGCGGATGACGAAGAAATTCGCCGCCCACCCACCACCCACTTAGTAGCCACTGTCGACAATTTGACCGACATGCTCGACTTCGACTCCGAAGACATCGACGGTATGGACGACGATGCAGGAGATGAATAAGAACCACTGCCCACAAGGCACTGGACAGCCACCTCATCATATGATATATATATGGTGGACACACCCAAAGAAGGCAATGGTGACGGGACAACGGAGGATGACCCCTCCAAGAAGCAACCCAAGCGTCGACGTCAGCGGCGCCGCTCTAAGTCTTGCCAAGGCAAAAGCGGTGATACTGGCACAGGAGATAATAGCACTCCGGACAGTGCCGAAGATGACAACAATCCCCTCCAGCAAGATTTAGAGCAGGAGGATGGAGAAGCCAGCCCTCCCGAGAGAGCGGCAGATGGAGAGGCGGAGGATGATAATTACATGCCTCCCTCCGAAGACGAGGCAAGCCTCGACGATGACGAATTTGTCGTGCCCGAGGATCCCGTCGAACAAGAGCGCTTCAAGCACCGGCTTATAGCCACGACAAATAGCCTTAAGAAAAAGCAACAACAGCTTCGAGCTGATCAAGATTTGCTAGTTGACAGATGGACTGAAGTCCTTGCGGCCGAGGAATATGAACTCGAACGCCCCTCCAAGAGTTACCCAAAGCGCATGTTGCTACCCCGACTAGAGGAGAAAGCATTAAAACCTACATCTCCAGTGTATGACGCGGCTGATAGGCCACCTCGTGGCCGCGACAGAGAGGCATTTTAGCCAAAAGCTTAGCCCGCACCCTGACGCCACTCAAATAAAAATGTCAAGGCACGGGGAAACACGCTAGACCTGTGAGACGTATTGGAGGACAAAGCAAAACACGCACGATCGATCTACAGATCACGAGGGCGCGCCACTATGCGAGACGATAACCGTCACGCCGGATACAGTAAAAGTAAATCCGACCGGGCCGAACACAGCGGACAAGACTCATTTGAGCTGCATCGTGATATAGCCCAGTACAGAGGTGCCGCACACCCCCTATGCTTCACAGACGAAGTAATGGATCACCAAATCCCAGAGGGTTTCAAAACCGTAAATATCGAATCATACGACGGTACAACAGATCCTGCGGTATGGATCAAGGACTTCCTCCTGCACATCCACATGGCCCGCGGTGACGATCTACACACCATCAAATACCTCACACTCAAACTCAAAGGACCAGCTCGACATTGGCTCAACAGCCTGCCAGCAGAATCCATTGGCTGTTGGGAAGATCTGGAAGCTGCATTCCTCGACAACTTCCAGGGCACTTATGTGCGACCACTAGACGCCGATTGACTTGAGCTACATAATTCAGCAGCCAGAGGAATCGGCTAGGCAATTCTGGACACGGTTCCTGACAAAGAAAAATCAAATCGTTGACTGTCCAGATGCAGAGGCCCCTAGCAGCTTTTAAGCACAACATTCGCGACGAGTGGCTCGCCCGGCACCTTGGCCAGGAAAAGCCAAAATCTATGGCAGCCCTCACGACACTCATGACCCGCTTTTGCGCGGGAGAGGACAGCTGGCTGGCTCGAAGCAATAACATATCAAAGAACCATGGTACTTCGGATACCAAGGATAGCAATGGCAGGTCACGTCACAACAAACACAAGCGCCGCATCAACAGCGACAATACCGAGGATACGACAGTCAATGCCGGATTCAGAGGCTCTAAACCCGGTCAGTGGAAAAAGCCATTCAAAATAAGCACTCCGCTCCCATCCAGTTTGGACCGTATACTCGATCGCTCGCGTCAAATACACGGCACCCCTGACAAGCCAACCACACCAACAGGGAATGTTGGGTGTTCAAGCAGGCCGGCAAGTTAAATGCCGAAAACAAAGATAAGGGGTTACATAGCGATGACGAGGAGGAGCCCCGGCCGCCGAACACTGGAGGATAGAAGAGGTTCCCCCCACAAGTGCGGACGATGAACATGATATACGCAACCCACATCCCCAAGAGGGAGCGTAAGCGTGCGCTAAGGGACGTATATGCGTTGGAGCCAGTCGCCCCAAAGTTCAACCCATGGTCCTCATGTCTGATCACCTTCGATCGCAGGGACCACCCCACTAGTATCCGTCATGGCGGATTCGCCGAACTGGTCCTAGACCCAATCATCGACGGATTTCACCTCACTCGAGTCCTTATGGACGGCGGCAGCAGCCTGAACCTGTTTTATCGGGACACAGTGCGCAAAATGGGTATAGACCCCTCAAGGATCAAACCCACAAAAACGACCTTCAAAGGTGTCATACCAGGTGTAGAGGCCCATTGCAGAGGCTCAGCCACACTGGAAGTGGTCTTCGGATCCCCGGATAACTTCCGAAGCGAGGAGTTAATCTTCGATATAGTCCCGTTCCGCAGTGGCTATCATGCACTGCTCGGGCGAACCGCATTTGCGAGATTCAACGTGGTACCGCATTATGCATACCTCAAGCTCAAGATGCCAGGACCTCGGGGGGTCATCACAGTCAATGGAAACACAGAGCACTCTCTCCGCACGGAGGAGCACACTGCGGCCCTCGCAGCAGAAGCACAAAGAAGCCTCTTCAGGCAATCCACCAGTTCGGCGATTAAACACCCGGACACCGTCAAGCGCGCCCGAAGTAATCCGCAACAAGACCGCCTGGCATGTTCCGAGCTCGCATAGCAATGCGGCCCCCACCCCAGTCCCAGACAAACGGCGAAATCCGCACCACACGTACATAATTACGCATTGAAAATACCATGGGCATCGGTGGGGGGGGGCACGACTGCGGCATGCCCCAAAACGCGGCTCAACCGCACTAGGGGCTTCCCGCTTTGTTATTTTTTCTCTCTTTCAGGACTTTACTCTCTGGAAACCCCATCCGGCAGTACGATTGCCAGACACACGTTACAACAACCAAGGAGGCAGAAAGCTACGTCGCACCATGGAATTCCCAGGTGGTCTCTGGTAACGAGTGAAATACCTGCTTTACATACCATTCCTCAGCTTGCCCTTGGAGGGGACATGTCAAATAGTTCTACTTTTTTCTTATCGCACTACTTGTATCATTCTGCTTCGACGCACCTTTTTGAATACACAATGCATAGCACTAGTCTATTACCGCATTCTCTATTCTTATATATATATATGTTCATTCATGACATTCAGCACCCGTATACTCTGGTACGGCCAATACGCCAGGGGCTTAAGCGTACCGCATAATATGGCGTGAGAAGTCCGAACACTTTCGACAGTGCGGCACCCTGAACTTATAGCATTATATGCATTAGCTCCGAATCATGTCTTGGGTCAATAGTTGGGTTTGCCTGGCTCCCATGTTTTGGTACCTTACGTTCCGCTATATCGGCTAAGGTAGCACTGGGAGAACTACTGCGATTGTGCCCCGGTTCATCTGGGCAAGCACCTCAGTAGAGAAATCTAAAACTGGCTATCATGATAAGGCGAGAGATGGTTGTTGTTCGAGAGGTCTCGAGTCCCTAAAGACTTATGCCGCTTAGGGCGAGGAGTCGGCTTTGTCCGGCTTAGGCGTGTATAGCGCCCCAAATTCGGCCTTCCGAATACTAGGGGCTTCGCCAAAATTTAAAATTGTAGACTTCTATGTCTAAGTGAGAGTGATAAAGCATTATAGTCTGATTGCCTTGTTCGTTGTACTGAGCACCTCCCTCAAAGGACCCAACAATGGGAAAAAGAGTGCTCAGATTTATCCCGGACACCCCAGCACTCGTGGCATGGGGGTAGAAGCCGATGACTGGCCATCTCTCATATTTGATAAATAGCCGCACAGAAGGTAATATTTTAAATTCAAACAAGCATTGCATAGCGCACATGAACAAGTTTTAATACAGGATCACACAAGCAAGTTCATTCAAAAATTACATCCTTCGCACACTCGTCGGCCCCAAGATGGGCACCCTTCAGGACACCCTCATAATACATTTCAGGGCGGCGATGCTCCTTGCCCTGCGGCGGCCCCTCCTTCACCAGCTTCTCGGCGTCCATCTTGGCCCAGTGCACCTTCGCACGGGCAAAAGCCCGGCGTGCACCTTCGATGCAGACGGACCGCTTTATGACTTCCAGCCGTGGGCAGACATCTAGAAGCCGTCTCACCAGGACGAAGTAGCTGTTGGGAAGGGAGTCGCCAGGCCACATCCGGACTATAAGGCCCCTCATGGCCTGTTCGGCCGCCTTGTGCAGCTCAACCAGTTGCTTCAGCTGGTCGCTCACAGGCATCGGGTGTTCGGTCCCAGTATACTGAGACCAGAACAACTTCTCCATCGAGCTTCCCTCCTTGGCCTGGTAGTACTTCGCGGCATCCGACACGCTGCGGGGTAAATCTGCGAATGCTCCTGGAGAACTCCGAACTCGGGTAAGTAATAAGTAATTTACTTTCACATGCTTGCTTTGCATAATGAATGCCTTACCCGCCGCTATCTTCCTTGTTGCCTCAATTTCCTGGAGGGCCTTTTGGGCTTCAGCCTTGGCATGCTTTCTGCTCTCGAGGGCCGCGGCAAGCTCGGACTCTCGCGTCTTCGAGTCAAGCTCCAAAGTCTCATGCTTCTTCACGAGAGCCTGGAGCTCTTGCTGCACCTCGCCCACCTGTGCCTCTTGTTTCTCCCGCTTGGTGCACTCCTCGACCGCTTTGTTTTCGGCCTCAGACAGCGCTCACTTCAGGGTCACCACTTCGGTCGTGGCCCCTGGCACATCTATGATGATCCTATCATTTTGCAACCACATATTTTATATATATATGTATAGACAAGGTATTACTTACCTTTGTTCTCCTGGAGCTACCTCTTGGCAAGGCCGAGTTCTTTCTCGGACCGCTCGAGGTTCTGCTTTAGTGCGGCGACCTCTGCAGTCAGTGCGGCAGAGGTCAGCAGCGAAGCCTGCATACGCATATAGACATACTTGTATTAGACTCCTGCAGATATTATTTGATCCTCTATTTGGCTTTTCCTTGTGAACACCAAATAGAGCATCAGGGGCTACTGTCTATGTGGTAATATTTTCCTATATTTTAAATACTTACCTCAAAGCCTGTTAGAAGGCTGGCACAGGCTTCAGCCAGTCCGCTCTTGGCGGACTGAACCTTCTTGATCACCACACTCATAATAGTGCGGTGCTCTTCGTCGATGGAAGCGCTGCGAAGCGCTCCCAGCAGGTTGTCCGGTGCCTCTGGATAGACAGAGGTCACCGGCACGGGCGGCTTTCCCCTCTTGGCAGGGGGGCGCTGCCAGAGTTCGGAACCACTGGAGGTTCCGGCGTGGTGTTCGGCTGAGGGCCGAACTTGGAGCCCTTGGGAGTCTTGCTCCCTTTGCTCCTGGAGTCTGGAAGGTCTCCTTGAGGCGCCTCCAGGACTACCTCCCCTCGAGGTTCGGTGCCCCTTGAGACAATACCTCGACATTGTCCATAGGGCGAGGAGAGGAGGCGGTTGGAAGTGACTCGCTATTCATATCCGACGAGTCCAAGGAACCGTCCGACGAGGATACGTCGATGCGGGATCGGGGCGGACTGCATGATCATATTCGACGTTAGGAGAAGCAGTGCAATAAAAGTATGCTATGAGTTACTCTGGTATCCGAATACTTACAACTTCGCCAGGGGCTTGGCCCTGAGTAACCACTCGTCTTTGCTATCGGCGGCGGTGGTGGAACAGTCCGGAAGGAGAGTCCTTCCCTTCTTGGACCCTCCGGCCTCCCCGGTTGGGGCGGCCTTCCTTTTCCTGTCTCCCCCGGCTGGAGTGGGAGAACCGTCATCTTCCTCCTCGTTTTCACGGGAGGAGTGCGTCTCAGAGTTATCGGACAATGAGTCCGATACCACCTGGCGCCGGGAACTCTTTCGGGTTCCCGTGGCCTTCTTCTTGATCTTCTTCTCCGGCACCTCATAAGGAGCCGGAGTCCGCATCTCCGCCAGGAGAAGCTTCTGCAGGGTCTTCGGGCAGAGGGGCCGGACAGTCAATCTTCTCCGATGTCTCCACCCAGTCCTGTCAAAGGCATGAGAGCTCAGACCCCGCACATGGTTAAACTATGGAAAATAAATACCCTACGAGGTGTACAGAACTTACCGGATTTGCAGGGCGCGTCACGCTTAGCCCGCGGTCCTCGGTAAGGGGAGGGGGGACCTCGGCGCCCTTGAACAGCACCTTCCAGACGTCCTTATGCGTCGTGTCGAAAAGCTCGCGTAGAGTCTGGTGCCGGGCCAGGTCGAACTCCCATAAGTTGAAAGCCCGTCGTTGACACGGGAGGATCCGGCGGAAGAGCATGACCTGTACTATGTTGACAAGCTTGAGTTTCTTGCCTATCATGTTCCGGATACACTTCTGGAGTCCGTCCAGCTCCACCGATGAGCCCCAGGACAGGCCCTTCTCCTTCCAGGAAGTGAGCCGCGTGGGGATTCCGGATCGAAACTCGGGGGCCGCCACCCAGTTGGTGTCGCGCGGCTCGGTGATGTAGAACCACCCCGATTGCCACCCCTTTATGGTCTCCACGTAGGAGCCCTCGAGCCATGTAACGTTGGGCATTTTTCCCACCATGGCTCTGCCGCATTCCGCTTGTTGGCCGCCTACTACCTTCGGCTAGACATTAAAGGTCTTCAGCCACAGGCTGAAGTGGGGCCGGATGCGGAGGAAAGCCTCGCACACGACAATGAACGCCGAGATGTTGAGGATGAAATTCGGGGCCAGATCATGGAAGTCCAGCCCATAATAGAACATAAGGCCATGGACAAATGGATGGAGGGGAAACCCCAGTCCGCGGACGAAGTGGGGGAGGAAAACCACCCTTTCGTAAGGTTCCGGGTTAGGGACGATCTGCCCCGCGGCTGGCAGCCGGTGCGCGATATCCGCGGCTAAGTATCCGGCCCCGCGTAGCTTTTTGATGTCTCCCTCCGTGACGGAGGAGACCATCCACTTGCCTCCCGCTCCGGACATATTTGGAGAGGGTTGAGGAGAAGGATGTGGACTTGGGCGCTGGAGCTCGAGTGCGCGAGAATGGATGAGCAAGGAGGAAGAAGGCATGGGTAGAAAAAGGTGAACCTTTATCCCTTTATAAGGTCGGACTAAACTATGCGTCCCCACCAGCCTGTTAAAACTCGATTATCCCCCAAGCACCGTAATTGATGGCGCGGTTGGGTTACCCACGTCCGTATTGATGGGAATCCCGTAATAAGGGGACACGATCTCTGCTTCTACAAGACTGTTGGAAATATGCCCTAGAGGCAATAATAAAAGCATTATTATTATATTTCCTTGTTCATGATAATTGTCTTTATTCATGCTATAATTGTGTTATCCGGAAATCGTAATACATGTGTGAATAACAGACACCAACATGTCCCTAGTAAGCCTCTAGTTGACTAGCTCGTTAATCAACAGATAGTCATGGTTTCCTGGCTATGGACATAGGATGTCATTGATAACGAGATCACATCATTAGGAGAATGATGTGATGGACAAGACCCAATCCTAAACATAGCATAAAGATCGTGTAGTTCGTTTGCTAGAGTTTTGCAATGTCAAGTATCTTTTCCTTAGACCATGAGATCGTGTAACTCCCGGATACCGTAGGAGTGCTTTGGGTGTACCAAACGTCACAACGTAACTGGGTGACTATAAAGGTAGACTACGGGTATCTCCGAAAGTGTCTGTTGGGTTGACACGGATCAAGACTGGGATTTGTCACTCCGTATGACGGAGAGGTATCACTGGGCCCACTCGGTAATGCATCATCATAATGAGCTCAAAGTGACCAAGTGTCTGGTCACGGGATCATGCATTATGGTACGAGTAAAGTGACTTGCCGGTAACGAGATTGAACGAGGTATTGGGATACCAATGATCGAATCTCGGGCAAGTAATATATCGATTGACAAAGGGAATTGCATACGGGGTTGATTGAATCCTCGACATCGTGGTTCATCTGATGAGATCATCGTGGAGCATGTGGGAGCCAACATGGGTATCCAGATCCCGCTGTTGGTTGTTGACCGGAGAGTCATCTCGGTCATGTCTACATGTCTCCCGAACCTGTAGGGTCTACACACTTAAGGTTCGGTGACGCTAGGGTTGTGAAGATATGTATATGCAGTAACCCGAATGTTGTTCGGAGTCCCGGATGAGATCCCGGATGTCACGAGGATTTCCGGAATGGTCCGGAGGTAAAGAATTATATATAGGAAGTGCTGTTTCGGCCATCGGGACAAGTTTCGGGGTTACCGGTATTGTACCGGGACCACCGGAAGGGTCCCGGGGGTCCACCGGGTGGGGCCACCTGTCCCGGAGGGCTCCATGGGCTGAAGTGGGAAGGGACCCAGCCCATAGTGGGCTGGGGCGCCACCCCCTAAGGGCCCATGCGCCTAGGGTTTAGGGGAAACCCTAAAGGGGGGCGCCCCCTTGCTTGGGGGGCAAGCCCCCCACCCCTTGGCCGCCGCCCCCCTAGGAGATCCCATCTCCTAGGGCCGGCGCCCCCCCTTAGCACCCCTATATATAGTGGGGGAGAGGAGGGACTTGATACACAGCCTTTGGTGCATCCCTCTCTCCCTGTTACGTCTCTCTCTCGCGTAGTATAGGCGAAGCCCTGCTACTGTGACACCCTGCATCCACCACCACGCCGTCGTGCTGCTGGATCATCATCAACCTCTCCTTCCCCCTTGCTGGATCAAGAAGGAGGAGACGTCTCCCGCCCCGTACATGTGTTGAACGCGGAGGTGCCGTCCGTTCGGCACTTGGTCATCGGTGATTTGGATCACGTCGTGTTCGACTACATCATCCCCGTTCTTTGAACGCTTCCGCTCGCGATCTACAAAGGTATGTAGATGCATCCGATGACTCGTTGCTAGATGAACTCATAGATGGATCTTGGTGAAACGAGTAGGAATTTTTTTTGTTTTCTGCAACGTTCCCCAACAGTGGATCAGAGCCAGGTTTATGCGTAGTTCTTCTTGCGCGAGTAGAACACAATTTGTTGTGGGCGTAGATTTGTCAACTTTCTTGCCGCTACTAGTCTTTTCTTGCTTCAGCGGTATTGTGTGATGAAGCGGCCCGGACCAACCTTACACGTACGCTTACGTGAGACCGGTTCCACCGACTAACATGCACTAGTTGCATAAGGTGGCTGGCGGGTGTCTGTCTCTCCCACTTTAGTTGGAGCGGATTCGATGAACAGGGTCCTTATGAAGGGTAAATAGAAGTTGACAAATCACGTTGTGGCTTTCACATAGGTAAGAAGACGTTCTTGCTAGAACCCTAATTCAGCCACGTAAAACTTGCAACAACAATTAGAGGACGTCTAACTTGTTTTTGCAGCAAGTGCTTTGTGATATGATATGGCCAAAGTTGTGATGAATGATTAATGATCTATATGTGATGTATGAGATGTTCATGCTATTGTAATAGGAATCACGACTTGCATGTCGATGAGTATGACAACCGGCAGGAGCCATAGGAGTTGTCTTTATTCTTTTATATGACCTGCGTGTCATTGAGAAACGCCATGTAAATTACTTTACTTTATTGCTAAACGCGTTAGCCATAGTAGTAGAAGTAATAGTTGGCGAGCAACTTCATGGAGACACTATGATGGAGATCATGATGATGGAGATCATGGTGTCAGGCCGGTGACAAGATGATCATGGAGCCCCAAGATGGAGATCAAAGGAGCTATTTGATATTGGCCATATCATGTCACGTTTATTATTTGATTGCATGCGATGTTTTTCATGTTTATGCATCTTGTTTACTTAGAACGACGGTAGTAAATAAGATGATCCCTCATAACAATTTCAAGAAGTGTTCTCCCCTAACTGTGCACCGTTGCTAAAGTTCGTCGTTTCGAAGCACCACGTGATGATCGGGTGTGATAGATCCTTACGTTCACATACAACGGGTGTAAGACAGTTTTACACATGCAAAACACTTAGGGTTAACTTGACGAGCCTAGCATGTGTATAGACATGGCCTCGGAACACAGAAGACCGAAAGGTCGAGCATGAGTCGTATAGAAGATACGATCAACATGAAGATGTTCACCGACGTTGACTAGTCCGTCTCACGTGATGATCGGACACGGCCTAGTTAACTCGGATCATGTAATACTTAGATAACTAGAGGGATGTCTAATCTAAGTGGGAGTTCATTACATAATTTGATTAGATGAACTTTATTATCATGAACATTAGTCTAAAATATTTTACAATATATCTTGTAGATCAAATGGCCCACGTAGTCCTCAACGCGTTCCTAGAGAAAACCAAGCTGAAAGACGATGGCAGCAACTATACGGAATGGGTCCGGAACCTGAGGATCATCCTCATAGCTGCCAAGAAAGATTACGTCCTACAAGCACCGCTAGGTGAAGCTCCCGTCCCACAGAACCAAGACGTTATGAACGCTTGGCAGACACGTGTTGACGACTACTCCCTCGTTCAGTGCGGCATGCTTTACAGTTTAGAGCCAGGGCTCCAACAGCGTTTTGAGAGACATGGAGCATATGAGATGTTCGAAGAGCTGAAAATGGTTTTCCAAGCTCATGCCCGGGTCGAGAGATATGAGGTCTCCGACAAGTTCTTCAGCTGTAAGATGGAGGAAAATAGTTCTGTCAGTGAGCACATACTCACTATGTCTGGGTTACATAACCAATTGACTCAGCTGGGAGTTAATCTCCCGGATGATGCAGTCATTGACAGAATCCTCAAGTCGCTTCCACCAAGCTACAAGAGCTTTGTGATGAAGTTCAACATGCAGGGGATGCAAAAGGCCATTCCTGAGTTGTTTTCAATGCTGAAATCAGCGGAGGTAGAAGTCAAAAAGGAACATCAAGTGTTGATGGTCAATAAAACCACTAAGTTCAAGAAAGGCAAGGGTAAAAAGAACTTCAAGAAGGACGGCAAGGAAGTTGTCGCGCCCGGCAAGCAAGCTGCTGGGAAGAAGCCAAAGAATGGACCCAAGCCCGAGACTGAGTGCTTTTATTGCAAGGGAAACGGTCACTGGAAGCGGAACTGCCCCAAATACTTAGCAGACAAGAAGGCCGGCAAAACAAAAGGTATATGTGATATACATGTAATTGATGTGTACCTTACCAGTAATCGTAGTAGCTCTTGGGTATTTGATACCGGTGTAGTTGCTCACATTTGTAACTCACAGCAGGAACTACGGAATAAGCGGAGACTGGCAAAGGACGAGGTGACGATGCGCGTCGGGAATGGTTCCAAAGTCGATGTGATCGCCGTCGGCACGCTACCTCTTCATTTACCTACGGGATTAGTTTTAAACCTCAATAATTGTTATTTAGTACCAGCTTTGAGCATGAACATTGTATCAGGATCTCGTTTAATTCGAGATGGCTACTCATTTAAATCCGAGAATAATGGTTGTTCTATTTATATGAGAGATATGTTTTATGGTCATGCTCCTATGGTGAATGGTTTATTCTTTATGAATCTCGAACGTAATGCTACACATGTTCATAGTGTGAGTACCAAAAGATGTAAGGTTGATAATGATAGTCCCACATACTTGTGGCACTACCGCCTTGGTCACATAGGCGTCAAACGCATGAAGAAGCTCCATGCAGATGGACTTTTAGAGTCTCTTGATTATGAATCATTTGACACGTGTGAACCATGCCTTATGGGTAAAATGACCAAGACTCCGTTCTCAGGAACAATGGAGCGAGCAACCAACTTATTGGAAATCATACATACTGATGTGTGCGGTCCAATGAGTGTTGAGGCTCGTGGTGGCTATCGTTATGTTCTCACCCTCACTGATGACTTAAGTAGATATGGGTATGTCTACTGAATGAAACACAAGTCTGAAACCTTTGAAAAGTTCAAGGAATTTCAGAATGAGGTTGAGAATCAACGTGACAAGAAAATCAAGTTTCTACGATCAGATCGTGGAGGAGAATACTTGAGTCATGAATTTGGCACACACTTAAGAAAATGTGGAATAGTTTCACAACTCATGCCACCTGGAACACCTCAGCGTAAAGGTGTGTCCGAACGTCATAATCACACTCTATTAGATATGGTGCGGTCTATGATGTCTCTTACCGATCTACCGCTATCTTTTTGGGGCTATGCTTTAGAGACTGTTGCATTCATTTTAAATAGGGCTCCGTCAAAATCCATTCAGACGACACCGTTTGAATTATGGTTTGGGAAGAAACCTAAGTTGTCGTTTCTGAAAGTTTGGGGATGCGATGCTTATGTCAATAAACTTCAACCTAAAAAGCTCGAACCCAAGTCGGAAAAATGCGTCTTCATAGGATACCCTAAAGAAATTGTTGGGTATACCTTCTACCTCAGATCCGAAGGCAAGATCTTTGTTGCCAGGAATGGATCCTTTCTAGAGAAGGAGTTTCTCTCGAAAGAAGTAAGTGGGAGGAAAGTAGAACTTGATGAAGTGTTACCTCTTGAACCGAAAAATGGCGCAACTCAAGAAAATGTTCCTGAGGTGCCTGCACCGACTAGAGAGGAAGTTAATGATGATGATCATGAAACTTCTGATCAAGTTGCTACTGAACTTCGAAGGTCCACAAGGACACGTTCCGCACCAGAGTGGTACGGCAACCCTGTCTTGGAAATCATCTTGTTAGACAACGGTGAACCTTCGAACTATGAAGAAGCGATGGCGGGCCCGGATTCCGACAAATGGCTAGAAGCCATGAAATCCGAGATAGGATCCATGTATGAAAACAAAGTATGGACTTTGACTGACTTGCCCGTTGAACGGCGAGCCATAGAAAATAAATGGATCTTTAAGAAGAAGACAGACGCGGATGGTAATGTGACCATCTATAAAGCTCGGCTTGTCGCTAAGGGTTATCGACAAGTTCAAGGGGTTGACTACGATGAGACTTTCTCACCGGTAGCGAAGCTAAAGTCCGTCCGAATCATGTTAGCAATTGCCGCGTTTTACGATTATGAAATATGGCAAATGGACGTCAAAACGGCATTCCTTAATGGTTTCCTTAAGGAAGAATTGTATATGATGCAGCTGGAAGGTTTTGTCGATCCTAAGAATGCTGACAAGGTGTGCAAGCTCCAACGCTCGATTTATGGGCTGGTGCAAGCATCTCGGAGTTGGAACATTCGCTTTGATGAGATGATCAAAGCGTTTGGGTTTACGCAGACTTATGGAGAAGCCTGCGTTTACAAGAAAGTGAGTGGGAGCTCTGTAGCATTTCTCATATTATATGTAGATGACATACTTTTGATGGGAAATGATATAGAACTCTTGGACAGCATTAAGGCCTACTTGAATAAGAGTTTTTCAATGAAGGACCTTGGAGAAGCTGCTTATATATTAGGCATCAAGATCTATAGGGATAGATCGAGACGCCTCATAGGTCTTTCACAAAGCACATACCTTGATAAGATATTGAAGAAGTTCAATATGGATCAGTCTAAGAAGGGGTTCTTGCCTGTGCTGCAAGGTGTGAAATGGAGCTTGGCTCAATGTCCGACCACGGCAGAAGATATAGAAGAGATGAGTGTCATCCCCTATACCTCAGCCATAGGTTCTATTATGTATGCCATGCTGTGTACCAGACCTGATGTAAACCTTGCCGTAAGTTTGGTAGGAAGGTACCAAAGTAATCCCGCCAAGGAACACTAGACAGCGGTCAAGAATATCCTGAAGTACCTGAAAAGTACTAAGGAAATGTTTCTCGTTTATGGAGGTGACGAAGAGCTCGTCGTAAAGGGTTACGTCGACGCTAGCTTCGACACAGATCTGGATGACTCAAAGTCACAAACCGGATACGTGTATATTTTGAATGGTGGGGCAGTAAGCTGGTGCAGTTGCAAGCAGAGCATTGTGGCGGGATCTACATGTGAAGCGGAGTACATGGCAGCCTCGGAGGCAGCACATGAAGCAATTTGGGTGAAGGAGTTCATCACCGACCTCGGAGTCATACCCAATGCGTCGGGGCCGATCAAGCTCTTCTGTGACAACACTGGAGCTATTGCACTTGCCAAGGAGCCCAGGTTTCACAAGAAGACAAGGCACATCAAGCGTCGCTTCAACTCCATTCGTGAAAATGTTCAAGATGGAGACATAGATATTTGTAAAGTACATACGGACCTGAATGTAGCAGATCCGTTGACTAAACCTCTCCCTAGGGCAAAACATGATCAACACCAGAATTCCATGGGTGTTCGATTCATCACAATGTAACTAGATTATTGACTCTAGTGCAAGTGGGAGACTGTTGGAAATATGCCCTAGAGGCAATAATAAAAGCATTATTATTATATTTCCTTGTTCATGATATTGTCTTTATTCATGCTATAATTGTGTTATCCGGAAATCGTAATACATGTGTGAATAACAGACACCAACATGTCCCTAGTAAGCCTCTAGTTGACTAGCTCGTTAATCAATAGATAGTCATGGTTTCCTGGCTATGGACATAGGATGTCATTGATAACGAGATCACATCATTAGGAGAATGATGTGATGGACAAGATCCAATCCTAAACATAGCATAAAGATCGTGTAGTTCGTTTGCTAGAGTTTTGCAATGTCAAGTATCTTTTCCTTAGACCATGAGATCGTGTAACTCCCGGATACCGTAGGAGTGCTTTGGGTGTACCAAACGTCACAACGTAACTGGGTGACTATAAAGGTAGACTACGGGTATCTCCAAAAGTGTCTGTTGGGTTGACACGGATCAAGACTGGGATTTGTCACTCCGTATGACGGAGAGGTATCACTGGGCCCACTCGGTAATGCATCATCATAATGAGCTCAAAGTGACCAAGTGTCTGGTCACGGGATCATGCATTACGGTACGAGTAAAGTGACTTGCCGGTAAAGAGATTGAACGAGGTATTGGGATACCGACGATCGAATCTCGGGCAAGTAATATATCGATTGACAAAGGGAATTGCATACGGGGTTGATTGAATCCTCGACATCGTGGTTCATCCGATGAGATCATCGTGGAGCATGTGGGAGCCAACATGGGTATCCAGATCCCGCTGTTGGTTATTGATCGGAGAGTCGTCTCGGTCATGTCTACATGTCTCCCGAACCCGTAGGGTCTACACACTTAAGGTTTGGTGACGCTAGGGTTGTGAAGATATGTATATGCAGTAACCCGAATGTTGTTCGGAGTCCCGGATGAGATCCCGGACGTCACGAGGAGTTTCGGAATGGTCCGGAGGTAAAGAATTATATATAGGAAGTGCTGTTTCGGCCATCGGGACAAGTTTCGGGGTTACCGGTATTGTACCGGGACCACCGGAAGGGTCCCGGGGGTCCACCGGGTGGGGCCACCTGTCCCGGAGGGCTCCATGGGCTGAAGTGGGAAGGGACCCAGCCCATAGTGGGCTGGGGCGCCACCCCCTAAGGGCCCATGCGCCTAGGGTTTAGGGGAAACCCTAAAGGGGGGCGCCCCCTTGCTTGGGGGGCAAGCCCCCCACCCCTTGGCCGCCGCCCCCCCTAGGAGATCCCATCTCCTAGGGCCGGCGCCCCCCCTTAGCACCCCTATATATAGTGGGGGAGAGGAGGGACTTGATACACAGCCTTTGGTGCATCCCTCTCTCCCTGTTACGTCTCTCTCTCGCGTAGTATAGGAGAAGCCCTGCTACTGTGACGCCCTGCATCCACCACCACGCCGTCGTGCTGCTGGATCATCATCAACCTCTCTTTCCCCCTTGCTGGATCAAGAAGGAGGAGACGTCTCCCGTCCCGTACATGTGTTGAATGCGGAGGTGCCGTCCGTTCGACACTTGGTCATCGGTGATTTGGATCACGTCGTGTTCGACTACATCATCCCCGTTCTTTGAACGCTTCCGCTCGCGATCTACAAAGGTATGTAGATGCATCCGATGACTCGTTGCTAGATGAACTCATAGATGGATCTTGGTGAAACGAGTAGGAAAAAATTTTGTTTTCTGCAACGTTCCCCAACAAAGACGTGCCAAGGAAACCGCCTCGCGAAACACGCTGAGGTTGGTTGTGAAAAACGATTCAAATGGTGACCTGGCTGTGGTATGATGTCACACTGCGGAATGCGTCGGCAGATTAGATTTGTGAAAATATTATTCTCTCTACGGTTGTATGTGGAACTTGTTTTGCAGAGCCAGACACGATCCTCGTGTTCAAAATCTTCTATGAAGTATTCGGAGGAGGAACCCGCCTTGCAATTCCGAAGACAATTTGCGCGCCGGACTCATCATCATTGAAGCCTGGTTTAGGGGCTACTGAGGAAGTCCTGGATTAGGGGGTATCCGGACAGCCGGACTGTATCCTTTGGACGGACTGTTGGGCTATGAAGATACAAGATTGAAGACTTTGTCCCGTGTCCGGATGGGACTCTCCTTGGCGTGGAAGGCAAGCTTGGCAATACGGATATGTAGATCTCCTTCCTTGTAACCGACTCTGTGTAACCCTAGCCCCCTCCGATGTCTATATAAACCGGAGGGTTTAGTCCGTATGACCAACAACAACAATCATACCATAGGCTAGCTTCTAGGGTTTAGCCTCTCTGATCTCGTGGTAGATCAACTCTTGTACTACTCATATTATCAAGAACAATCAAGCAGGATATAGGGTATTACCTCCATCAAGAGGGCCCGAACCTGGGTAAACATCGTGTCACCCGCCTCCTATTACCATCCGCCTAGACGCACAGGTCGGGACCCCCTACCCGAGATCCGCCGGTTTTGACACTGACAGTGGGCCTTAGGGGAGAGAGAGGGTAGCAGCCCAGGAGGTGGCGCTCCCCAAGGGGGGTCCAAATAGGACTAGGGGAGGAGGGAGCGACCCCTCTTTCCCTCTCCCTCTCTTTCCTTCCCCCTTCCTCCTTCCTAGTAGGACTAGGAAAGGATGAATCCTACTCCTACTAGGAGGAGGATTCCTCCTCTCCTTGGGCGCCACTAGGGCCGGCCGGCCTCCCCCTTGCTCCTTTATATACATGGGGCAGGGGGCACCCTAGGACACACAAGTTGATTGTTCCAAGCCATGTGCGGTGCCCCCTCCACCATAATCCACCTCGGTCATATCGTAGCGGCGCTAGGCGAAGCCCTCTTCCGGTAGCAACATCATCACCGTCATCATGTCGTCGTGCTGACGAAGCTCTCCCTCGAAGCTCTACTGGATCGTGAGTTCGCGGGACGTTACCGAGCTGAACGTGTGCAGATCGCGGAGGTGCCGTACCTTCGGTGCTGGGATCGGTCGATCGTGAAGACGTACGACTACATCAACCGCGTTGGCATAACTCTTCCGCTTACGGTCTACGAGGGTACGTAGACGATACTCTCCCCTCTTGTTGCTATGCATCACCATGATCTTGAGTGTGCGTAGGATTTTTTTTTGAAATTACTGTGTTCCCCAATAGTGGCATCTGAGCCAGGTTTATGCATAGATGTTATATGCACGAGTAGAACACAAAGGAGTTGTGGGCGTGGGTATATACATATTTCTTGCCGTCACTAGTTGATTCTTGATTCGGCGGTATTGTTGGATGAAGCGGCCCAGACCGACATTACGCGTACGCTTACGCGAGACTGGTTGTACCGACGTGCTTCACACACATGTGGCTGGTGGGTGTCAGTTTCTCCAACTTTAGTTGAATCGGATTCAATGAACATGGTTCTTTCTGAAGATCAAAAAGCAATCACTATATCGCGTTGTGGTTTTTGATGCATAGGTAAGAACGGTTCTTGCTCAGCCCGTAGCAGCCACGTAAAACTTGCAACAACAAAGTAGAGGACGTCTAACTTGTTTTTGCAGGGCATGTTGTGATGTGATATGGTCAAGACATGATGCTAAATTTTATTGTATGAGATGATCATGTTTTGTAACACAGTTATCGGCAACTGGCAAGAGCCATATGGTTGTCGCTTTATTGTATGAAATCCAATCGCCATGTAATTGCTTTACTTTATCACTAAGCGGTAGCGATAGTCGTAGAAGCAATAGTTGGCGAGACGACAACTATGCTTCGATGGAGATCAAGGTGTCAAGCCGGTGACGATGGTGATCATAACGATGCTTTGGAGATGGAGATCAAAGGCACAAGATGATGATGACCATATCATATCACTTATATTGATTGCATGTGATATTTATCCTTTATGCTTCTTATTTTGCTTAGTTCGGTGGTAGCATTATAAGATGATCTCTCAGTAAATTTCAAGGTATAAGTGTTCTCCCTGAGTATGCACCGTTGCTACAGCTCGTCATGCTGAGACACCACGTGATGACCGGGTGTGATAAGCTCTACGTTCATATACAACGGGTGCAAGCCAATTTTGCACACGCGGAATACTCGGGGTAAACTTGACGAGCCTAGCATATGCAGATATGGCCTCGGAACACTGAGACCGAAAGGTCGAGCGTGAATCATATAGTAGATATGATCAACATAGTGATGTTCACCATTGAAAACTCTCCATCTCACGTGATGATCGGACATGGTTTAGTTGATATGGATCACGTGGTCACTTAGATGATTAGATAGATGTTTATATAAGTGGGAGTTCTTAAGTAATTTGATTAATTGAACTTTAATTTATCATGAACTTAGTACCTGATAGTATTTTGCATGTCTATGTTGTTGTAGATAGACGGCCCGTGCTGTTGTTCCGTTGAATTTTAATGCGTTCATAGAGAAAGCTAAGTTGAAAGATGATGGTAGCAACTACACGGACTGGGTCCGTAACTTGAGGATTATCCTCATTGCTGCACAGAAGAATTACGCCCTGAAAGCACCGTTAGGTGACAAACCCGCTGCAGGAGGAACGCCAGATGTTGTGAACATCTGGGAGAGCAAAGCTGATGACTACTCGATAGTTCAGTGTGCCATGCTTTACGTCTTATAACCGAGACTTCAACGACGTTTTGAACGGCATGGAGCATATGAGATGTTCCAGGAGTTGAAGTTAATATTTCAAGAAAATGCCCAGATTGAGAGATATGAAGTCTCCAATAAGTTCTACAGCTACAAGATGGAGGAGAATAGTTCTGTCAGTGAACATATACTCAGAACGTCTGGGTACCACAACCACTTGACTCAACTGGGAGTTAATCTTCCTGATGATAGTGTCATTGACAGAGTTTTTCAATCACTGCCACCAAGCTACAAGAGCTTCGTGATGAACTATAATATGCAAGGGATGGATAAGACGATCCCTGAGCTCTTCGCAATGCTAAAGGCTGTGGAGGTAGAAATCAAGAAAGAGCATCAAGTGTTGATGGTCAACAAGACCACCAGTTTTAAGAAAAAGGGTAAATGAAAGAAGGGGAACTTCAAGAAGAACAACAAGCCCGTTACTGCTCAAGTGAACAAACCCAAGTATGGACCTAAGCCTGAGACTGAGTACTTCTACTGCAAAGGACTGGTCACTAAAAGCGAAACTGCCCCAAGTATTTGGCAGAGAAGAAGGATGGCAAAGTGAAAGGTATATTTGATATACATGTTATTAATGTGTACCTTACTAATGCTTGCAGTAGTGCCTGGATATTTGATACTGATTCAGTCGCTAACATTTGCAACTCGAAACATGGGCTACGGATTAAGCGAAGATTGGCAAAGGACGAGGTGACGATGCGCGTGAAAAACAGTTCCAAAGTCGATGTGATCGCCGTCGGCACGCTACCTCTATATCTACCTTTAAGATTAGTCTTAGACCTGAATAATTGTTATTTAGTGCCAACGTTGAACATGAACATTATATCTGGATCTTGTTTGATGCGAGACGGTTATTTATCTATTATATACTTAAAACAGAAGTAAAACAAGCCATCACGTTCATCTACATAAATTAAATTATCTTGACCATTAATTATAGATACAAACGGTTGAGATTTAAAGTTGTAAACGTTACATACAAATATTGTGTAAAGCACTTTTTGGCACGCTTGAAATCTGACACGTACATGTAGCTATGATGAAAAAACCCAACCACCATCACGTGTACGAGGACATCTACAATGCCTAATCCCTGAAAAAAATATTGTGTATGTAGAGTAAAGGAATTGTTAATCAACTCATATCCGGACTCTAATTTTTAATAGAAAAAAGAGTAAAAGAGAAGGCGCACTACATAGGCCCACCTGTCTCTTCCTGGCCAGCGCGTAGACACATCAGGTAAGCCAGCCTATGGCCACAAGTAAACCGCAAAAAAATGGGACGCTCGCAAAAGGTTAACTGTATGAATAACATGCCCCTCCAATTAATATATAGCTCTTACCAGATGAATAAATAGTTAAAGAAAAGATGAATAAATTTTGCTAAAAACCCAGATGAATAAATAATGCGACGATGTTATATATTTGAAATTTGGAATATACGATTCATCTATTATATCACTATAAAACGGAACACAAAAAAGCCACCATGATTTATCCAGATAGGTTAAAAATATATGATCCATTGATTCTGCTTTTGATGTACGAGATTAAAGAAAATCTCAAAGTTACGGAAAACACGAACACGTACACATATTTCACACTGCGTGCATTGCTTGATGTAGAGGCCAGACTGCTCCTCCGCTAAAAAAACATCCAACACATAAAGTTCCATTGCTAACATGGCCCATTATTATACGAGAAAAAGGAAAACCGGTGCCAAATTTAGATTCAATGCGTGCAGCAAGTTAGAAAAAAAAGGATGAGACATATGTCATAAGGATTCATCAATCACATGTACATGTACGGGAAAGTAGCACCTTTCTATTGTTAAAAGAAGACTAGCAAGCCTTTATAAAAAAATCAAGCAAACCAGACAAACGTGTTCAGCATACGTGGATAATTCAAGATAAAGGTGAGACGTGCATACCCCTAAAAAAGGTGAGACGTGCAGCTTTTGTACATACACTGCCTACAAAAATATTGTAACTCAAATTGGCGGATAGTAAACCTAAAGTCGCTACCCCACGGCCACGGGTATGTAATCTAGAATATATTTCGGACGATGAATGCATGTTTAAATTTTGCAATATTATATTATTAAAAGTCATTTTTTTATCTCGGACGAACCTTCCTTAAGTATACGAATATCTAAAATTATGAGTTATGTTGTCCAACAAACTCCATTTGAAATCCTTAACAACTAAGCCAAATATATCTTTTTAATATCACATTATGAGTACGACTCTTTACAGTTATGAATTTTCAATAAGAACTACAATCAGTAAACTATTTTCATGTGTACTCCACCATGTCAAATAATTAAGCAGCAGATGTCAGCATATTATTTATATATGTAAGTCTCGAGATCAAATTACTAATATTATATCCATGAAATTTGAAATGAGAAATGCATGAAATTTGTCCATATACCTTTTCATAGATTTCTATAGAAAATCCGTAAATTTCTAAATCTTGAATTTATGTGGAAATCTTATTTTCCGTTCCTTAACAAGGGATACCTAGCGACGCATGCAAAAGCATTAAGGCCCTCAAAGTTATGCTAAATCATTTGTTGGTTCTATCCACAAAAAATCATATAACCCATACTTGATGTGTATTAATATAAAAACATTTTGATAGTAGATCAAAGAGTGGACATGAGCACTGGCGGAGCCACGGCAAGGCCGAATGGGCCATGGCCCGCCCAGCTTTCTGTAGTTTATACACTAACTTTTTTACTTTTGGGCCTTAAACACCAGCCCACAAGATGTTTCCGTCTGTGTGGCCGGCCAGCCCGCCCAACAATGGGCCTGAAGCTCCGCCACTCGACATGAGTAGATTAGAGACGAGCATAAGCATTCATGAATTATTGTCATACTTTTTCTAGGAGATGAATTATTGTCATACCTGGAGCTCAAAGGACTCAGTGAGGCCTAGAGGAGCTACTCCGAGAAGAACTAAATAATATATGCACATACAAATTCAGATACAACATGGGTAAGAAGAATATGTTATGTATAAAAGTATCACATGGAAATAAAAGCTGTGTGAAACAACAAATCATGTTGAGTATGTAACTGATTATTTATGTTGTGCTACATATTATATGTTTATCAAAATGAAATTTGCATTAGTGGATAAACTAAAAGGATGTCGAATTGAGTGAGGGAGAACGTTTAGAACAGCTAATTTTCTTTTCAAGATTTTTGCCCATACATGTAGAAAAGTACATAAATTCTAGCCGCGCAAATGCGTAGGTCACATTGCTAGTTCATGTAAGTCAGAGAATAATGGTTGTTCTGTTTATATGAGTAATATTTTTTATGGTCATGAACCCTTGATGAGTGGTCTATTTTTACTATATCTTGATAGTAGTGATACACATGTTCATAGTATTGAAGCCAAAAGATGCAGAGTTGATAATGATAGTGCAACTTATTTGTGGCACTACCGTTTAGGTCATATTGGTGTAAAGCACATGAAGAAACTCCATTCTGATGGACTTCTGGAATCACTTGATTATGAATGAATTGGTACTTGCGAACCATGCCTCATGGGAAAGATGACTAAAACTCCATTCTCCGGAACAATGGAGCGAGCAACAAAGTCATTGGAAATCATACATACTGATGTATGTGGTCCAATGAACATTGAAGCTCACGGCAGATATCGTTATTTTCTCACCTTCACAGATGATTTGAACATATATGGGTATATCTACTTGATGAAACATAAGTCTAAAACATTTGAAAAGTTCAAAGAATTTCAGAGTGAAGTGGAAAATCATCGTAACAAGAAAATCAAGTTTCTACGATCTGATCGTGGAGGTGAGTATTTGACTTATGAGATTGGACTTCATTTAAAACAATGTGGAATAGTTTCGCAACTCACGCCACCTCGAACACCACAACATAATGGTGTGTCCGAACGTCATAATCGCACTTTATTAGATATGGTGTGATCTATGATGTCTCTCACTGATTTACCGCTATCATTTTGGGTTTATGCTTTAGAGACGGTTGCATCCACGTTAAATAGGGCACCATCTAAATCCATCGAGATGACACCTTATGAACTGTGGTTTGTCAAGAAACCCAAGTTGTCGTTTCTTTAAGTTTGGGTCTGCGATGCTTATGTGAAAAAACTTCAACCTGATAAGCTTGAACCCAAATCGGAGAAATGTGTCTTCATAGGATACCCAAAGGAGACTGTTGGGTACACCTTCTATCACAGATCCGAAGGCAATATATTCATTGGTAAGAATGGATCCTTTCTAGAGAAGGAGTTTCTCTCTAAAGAAGTGAGTGGGAGGAAAGTAGAAATTGACGAGCTAATTGTACCTTCTCCCTTATTGGAAAGTAATTCATCACTGAAATCAGTTCCAGTTATTCCTATACAGTAAGTGAGGAAGCTAATGATGATGATCATGAAAATTCTGATCAAGTTACTACCGAACCTCGTAGGTCAACCAGAGTAAGATTCGCACTAGAGTGGTACGGTAATCATGTTCCGAAAGTCATGTTACTTGACCATGACGAACCTACGAACTATGAGGAAGTGATGATGAACCCAGATTCCGCAAAATGGCTTGAGGCCATGAAATCCGAGATGTGATCCATGTATGAGAACAAAGTATGGACTTTGGTTGACTTGCCCGATGATCGGCATGCCATAGAGAATAAATGGATCTTCAAGGAAGACTGACGCTGGCGGAAATGTTACTGTATAAAAAGCATGACTTGTTGCAAAAGGTTTTTGACAAGTTCAAGGAGTTGACTACAATGAGACCTTCTCACTAGTAGCGATGCTGAAGTCCGTCCGAATCATGTTAGAAATTGCCGCATTTTATGATTATGAAATTTGGCAAATGGATGTCAAAACTACATTCCTTAATGGATACCTCAAAGAAGAGTTGTATATGATGCAACTAGAAGGTTTTGTCGATCCAAAAGGTGCTAACAAAGTGTGCAAGCTCCAGCGATCCATTTATGGACTGGTGCAAGCCTCTCAGATTTGGAATATACGCTTTGATAGTGTGATCAAAGCAGATGGGTTTGTACAGACTTTTGGAGAAGCCTGTGTTTACAAGAAAGTGAGTGGGAGCTCCGTAGCATTTCTGATATTATATGTATATAACATATTGTTGATCGTAAATGATACTAAATTTCTGAATAGCATAAAAAGATACTTGAATAAGAATTTTTCAATGAAAGACCTCGGTGAAGCTTTTTATATACTGGGCATCAAGATCTATAGAGATAGATCAAGATGCTTGATTGGACTTGCACAAAGTACATACCTTAATAAAGTTTTGAAGAAGTTCAAAATGGATCAGGCAAAGAAAGGGTTCTTGCCTGTATTACAAGCTGTGAAGTTGATTCAGACTCAATGCCCGACCACTGCAGAAGATAGAGAGAAAATGAAAGGTGTTCCCTATGCTTCAGCCATAGGCTCTATCATGTATGCAATGCTGTGTACCAGACCTGATGTGTGCCTTGCTATAAGTTTAGCAGGGAGGTACCAAAGTAATCCAGGAGTGGATCACTGGATAGAGGTGAAGAACATCCTGAAATAACTGAAAAGGACTAAGGATATGTTTCCCGTATATGGAGGTGACAAAGAGCTCGCCGTAAAAGGTTACGTCAATGCAAGCTTTGACACTGATCCGGATGACTCTAAGTCAAAAACCGGAAACGTATTTTTATTAAATGGTGGAGCTGTCAGTTGGTGCAGTTCCAAGCAGAGCATCATGGCGGGATCTATGTGCGAAGCAGAATACATAGCTGCTTCGGAAGCAGCAAATGAAGGAGTCTGGATGAAGGAGTTCATATCCGATCTAGGTGTCTTACCTAGTGCATCAGGTCCAATGAAAATATTTTGTGACAATACTGGTGCAATTGCCTTGGCAAAGGAATCCAGATTTCAAAAGAGAACCAAGCACATCAAGAAACGCTTCAATTCCATTCGCGATCAAGTCAAGGAGGGAGACATAGAGATTTGCAAGATACATACAGATCTGAATGTTGTAGACCCGTTGACTAAGCCTCTCTCATGAGCAAAACATGATCAACACCAAGACTCCATGGGTGTTAGAATCATTACAATGTAATCTAGAATATTGACTCTAGTGCAAGTGGGAGACTGAAGGAAATATGCCCTAGAGGCAATAATAAAGTTGTTATTTATATTTCCTTATATCATGATAAATGTTTATTATTCATGCTAGAATTGTATTAACTGGAAACTTAGTACATGTGTGAATACATAGACAAACATAGTGTCACTAGTTTGCCTCTACTTGACTAGCTCGTTGAATC
Source organism: Triticum monococcum (assembly GCA_034509565.1). Lineage (NCBI taxonomy): Eukaryota > Viridiplantae > Streptophyta > Magnoliopsida > Poales > Poaceae > Triticum > Triticum monococcum. The sequence goes on along the minus strand of CM067841.1, from coordinate 30,711,156 downwards.
AATGATGGTTATGTTTCCTAACCATAGGCATGAGTTGTCATTTGATTAACGGGATCACATCATTAGAGAATGATGTGATTGACTTGACCCATCCATTAGCTTAGCATGATGATCGTTTAGTTTGTAGCTATTGCTTTCTCCATAACTATACATGTTCCTATGACTGAGATCATGCAACTCCCGATTACCGGAGGAACACTTTGTGTGCTACCAAACGTCAAAATGTAACTGGGTCATTATAAAGGTCTCTCCGATAGTGTTTGTTGAGTTGGCATGGATCAAGATTACGATTTGTCACTCCGATTGTCGAAGAGGTATCTCCGGGCCCTCTCGGTAATGTACTTCTCAATAAGCCTTGCAAGCAATGTAGCTAATAAGTTAGTTACGGGATGTAGAATTACGGAACGAGTAAAGAGACTTGCCGGCAACGAGATTGAACTAGGTATTGAGATACCGATGATCGAATCTCGGGCAAGTAACATACCGATGACAAAAGGAACAACATATGTTGTTATGCGGTTTGACCGATAAAGATCTTCGTAGAATATGTAGGAACCAATATGAGCATCCAGGTTCCGCTATTGGTTATTGAGCGGAGATGAGTCTCGGTCATGTCTACATAGTTCTCGAACCCGTATGGTCTGCAGTCTTAACGTTTGGTGATGATCGGTATTATGAGTTTATGTGTTTTGATGTACCGAAGGTAGTTCCGAGTCCCGGATATGACCACGGACATGACGAGGAGTCTCGAAATGGTCAAGACATAAAGATCGATATATTGAACGGCCATATTCGGACACCGGAACTATTCCGGATGATTTTGGAGAAAACCGGAGTGTCGAAAGGGGTTATCGAACCCCCGGGGAAGTATTGGGCCTTAGTGGGCCTTAGGGGAGAGAGAGGGCAGCAGCCCCGGAGGTCGCCCCCCCCCAACGAGAGTCCGAATAGGACTAGGGGAGGAGGGCGCGACCGCTCTTTCCCTCTCCCTCTCTTTCCTTCCCCCTTCCTCCTTCCTAGTAGGACTATGAAAGGATGATCCCTACTCCTACTAGGAGGAGGATTCCTCCTCTCCTTGGGCGCCACTAGGGCCGGCCGCCCCCCCTTGCTCCTTTATATACGGGGGGCAGGGGGGCACCCTAGGACACACAAGTTGATTGTTCCAAGCCGTGTGCGGTGCCCCTTCCCCCATAATCCACCTCGGTCATATCATAGCGATGCTTAGGCGAAGCCCTGTTTCGGTAGCAACATCATCTCCGTCATCACGCCATCGTGCTGACGAAGATCTCCCTCGAAGCTCTACTGGATCGTGAGTTCGCGGGACGTCACTAAGCTGAACGTGTGCAAATCGCGGAGGTGACGTACCTTCGGTGCTGGGATCGGTCGATCGTGAAGACGTGCGACTACATCAACCGTATTGTCATAACGCTTCTGCTTACGGTCTACGAGGGTATCTAGACGATACTCTCCCCTCTCGTTGCTATGCATCACTGATACGTCTCCAACGTATCTATAATTTTTTTATTGCTCCATGCTATTATATTATCTATTTTGGATGTTAATGGGCCTTATTTTACACTTTTATACATTTTTGGGACTAACCTACTAACCGGAGGCCCAACCCAAATTGCTGTTTTTGCCTATTTTAGAGTTTCGCCGAAAAGGAATATCAAACGGAGTCCAAACGGAATGAAACCTTCGGGAACGTGATTTTCTCAACAAACGTGATCCTGGAGACTTGGAGTGGGCGTCAAGAAACAATCAAGGTGGCCACGAGGTAGGAGGGCGCGCCTACTCCCCTGGGCGCGCCCTCCACCCTCATGGCCCCCTCGTTGCTCCACCGACCTACTTCTTCCTCCTATATATATCCACGTACCCCCAAACATCCAGGAGCACCACGAAAACCTAATTCCACCGCCGCAACCTTCTGTACCCAAGAGATCCCATCTTGGGGCCCTTTCCGGAGCTCCGCCGGAGGGGGCATTGTTCACGGAGGGCCTCTACATCAACTCCATGGCCTCTCCGGTGATGTCTGAGTAGTTTACTTCAGACCTTCAGATCCATAGTTATTAGCTAGATGGCTTCTTCTCTCTCTTTGGATCTCAATACAAAGTTCTCCTCGATTTTCTTGGAGATCTATTCGATGTAATCTTCTTTTGCGGTGTGTTTGTCGAGATCCGATGAATTGTGGGTTTATGATCAAGTTTATCTATGAACAATATTTGATTCTCCTCTGAATTATTTTATGTATGTTTGGTTTATCTTTGCAAGTCTCTTTGAATTATCAGTTTGGTTTGGCCTACTAGATTGATCTTTCTTGCAATGGGAGAAGTGCTTAGCTTTGGGTTCAATCTTGCGGTGCTCGATCCCAGTGACAGAAAGGGAAACGACACGTATTGTATTGTTTCCATCGAGGATAAAAAGATGGGGTTTATATCATACTGCATGAGTTTATCCCTCTACATCATTTCATCTTACTTAAAGCATTACTCTGTTCTTATGAACTTAATACTCTAGATGCATGTTGGATAGCGGTCGATGTGTGGAGTAATAGTAGTAGATGCAGAATCGTTTCGGTCTACTTGTCACGGACGTGATGCCTATATACATGATCATACCTAGATATTCTCATAACTATGCTCAATTCTATCAATTGCTCGACAGTAATTCGTTTACCCACCGTAATACTTATGCTCTTGAGAGAAGCCACTAGTGAAACCTATGGCCCCGGGTCTATCTTCCATCATATTAATCTTCCAACACTTAGCTATTTCTATTGCGTTTATTTTACCTTGCATATTTATTTCTCTTTATCATAAAAATACCAAAAATATTATCTTATCATATCTATCAGATCTCTCGTAAGTGAGCGTGAAGGGATTGACAACCCCTTTATCGCGTTGGTTGCGAGGTTCTTATTTGTTTGTGTAGGTGCGTGGGACTCGAGCGTGATCTCCTACTGGATTGATACCTTGGTTCTCAAAAACTGAGGGAAAAACTTACGCTACTTTACTGCATCACCCTTTCCTCTTCAAGGGAAAACCAACGCAGTGCTCAAGAGGTAGCAAGAATGATTTCTGGCGCTGTTGCCGGGAAGATTCGTGCCAAGTCAAGTCAAGATTTGACTCCCGAAAACGAGCCATTTCTAGCGCCGTTGCCGGAGAGTCTACGCACAAGTCAAGACATACCAATTACCCATCACAAACTCTTATCCTTCGCATTACATTATTTGCCATTTGCCTCTCATTTTCCTCTCCCCCACTTCACCCTTGTCGTTTTATTCGCCCTCTCTTTTCCGTTCGCCTCTTTTCTCTTGCCTCTTGTTGCTTGTTGCCCTTATGGCTTTACCAAAAGGTGTTGATCCTCACATTATAAGGTTAGAAGAAATTGAAAACAACGTTAGAAGTTTTATGTCTTTGTAGTTTGAGCATAATAATTTCTTTAGAAACGAGCTTAAAGAACAAAAATGTTTTATCGGTTTCATGAATAAAGAGCTCGATGATATGTCCAAGGAATTTTATGGTTTGAAATCTCAATTTGCTCATCTTGAGAAATTAATTGCCCAAATTTCTGATAAGCAGGCCACTTTAGTTAATAAGATGGCCGCTAAACCAGAAGAGTTAGATAATAAAGATGAAGATATAAAAGTAATTGTTGTGTCCCCTATTAAATCTTTGTTTTGCAATATGAATCTTGATAATAATGGGACTGAAGATGAGCCACCTTTACCTAGAAGGCGTTCCAAAAATTTGGAGTTTTTAGATCTTGGTGCAAAATTTGGTAAAAGTAGGATTGAAGAGATTAAAACTTTAGATAGCAATGAACCCACTATCTTGGATTTCAAGGAATTTAATTATGATAATTGCTATTTGATAGATTGTATTTTCTTGTTGCAATCCGTGCTAAATTCTCCTCATGCTTATAGTCAAAATAAAGTTTTTACTAAACATATCGTTGATGCTTTGATGCAATCTTATGAAGAAAAACTTGAGTTGGAAGTTTCTATCCCTAGAAAACTTTATGATGAGTGGGAACCTACAATAAAAATTAAAATTAAAGATCATGAGTGCTATGCTTTGTGTGATTTGGGTGCTAGTGTTTCCACGATTCCAAAAACTTTGTGCGATTTGCTAGGTTTCCGTGATTTTGACGATTGTTCTTTAAACTTGCACCTTGCGGATTCCATTATTAAGAAACCTATGGGAACCATTAATGATGTTCTTATTGTTGCAAATAGGAACTATGTGCCCGTAGATTTCATTGTTCTTGATATAGATTCAATCCTTCATGTCCTATTATTCTTGGTAGACCTTTCCTTAGAACGATTGGTGCAATTATTGATATGAAGGAAGGGAATATTAAATTCCAATTTCCATAAGGAAAGGCATGGAACACTTCCCTAGAAAGAAAGTTAAATTACCATATGAATCTATTACGATAGCCACTTATGGATTGCCTACCAAAGATGGCAATACCTAGATCTATCTTCGCTTTTATGCGTAGCTAGGGGCGTTAAATGATAGCGCTTGTTGGGAGGCAACACAATTTTATTTTTATTCCTTGATTTTTGCTCCTGTTTAGTAATAAATAATTTATCTAGCATCTGTTTTTGTTGTGTTTTTTGTGTTTAATTAGTGTTTATGCCAAGTAGAACCGTTGGGAAGACTTGGGGAAAGTCTTTTTGATCTTGCTGTAAAAAACAGAAACTTTAGCGCTCACGAGAATTGCTGCCATTTTTATTTGGAAAGTGCTATTTAGTTAATTATTTTTGCAGATGATTAATAGATAAATTCCTCACGTCCAGGAATTTATTTTATAATTTTTGGGGTTCCATAAGTTTGCATTAGCTACAGATTACTACAGACTGTTCTGTTTTTGACAGATTCTGTTTTTCGTGTGTTGTTTGCTTATTTTGATGAATCTATGGCTAGTAAAAGAGTTTATAAATCATAGAGAAGTTGGAATACAGTAGGTTTAACACAAATATAAATCAAGAATGAGTTCAGTACATACCTTGAATTGGTGTTTTCTTTTCTTTCGCTAACGGAGCTCACGAGATTTTCTATTCAAGTTTTGTGTTGTGAAGTTTTCAAGTTTTGGGTAAAGATTTGATGGATTATGGAACAAGGAGTGGCAAGAGCCTAAGCTTGGGGATGCCCATGGCACCCCAAGGTAAAATTCAAGGACACCAAAAAGCATAAGCTTGGTGATGCCCCGGAAAGCATCCCCTCTTTCGTCTTCGTCTATCGGTAACTTTACTTGGAGCTATATTTTTATTCACCACATGATATGTGTTTTGCTTGGAGCATCTTGTATGATTTGCGTCTTTTCTTTTTAGTTTACCACAATCATCCTTGCTGTAAACACCTTTTGAGAGGGACTCACATGATTTGAAATTTATTAGAATACTCTATGTGCTTCACTTATATCTTTTGAGCTATATAGTTTTTGCTCTAGTGCTTCACTTATATCTTTTAGAGCACGGTGGTGGATTTGTTTTATAGAAACTATTGATCTCTCATGATTCACTTATATTATTTTGAGAGTCCTTTAGAACAACATGGAAATTTGCTTTTAGGAATAATATACAAACTTTCATAGAAGTGCATTGAATATTAAGAGAAGTTTGATACTTGATAATTGTTTTGAGATATGGAGATGGTGATATTAGAGTCATGCTAGTTGAGTAGTTGTGAATTTTAGAAATACTTGTGTTGAAGTTTGTGATTCCCGTAGCATGCACATATGGTGAACCGCTATGTGATGAAGTCAGAGCATGATTTATTTATTGATTGTCTTCCTTATGAGTGGCGGTCGGGGACGAGCGATGGTCTTTTCCTACCAATCTATCCCCCTAGGAGCATGCGTGTAATACTTTGTTTCGATAACTAATAGATTTTTGCAATAAGTATGTGAGTTCTTTATGACTAATGTTGAGTCCATGGATTATACGCATTCTCACCCTTCCACCATTGCTAGCCTCTCTAGTATCGCGCAACTTTCGCTGGTACCTTAAACCCACCATATACCTTCCTCAAAACAGCCACCATACCGAGATATATTGCCATGCAACTTTCCACCGTTCCATTATTATGACACGCTTCATCATTGTCATATTGCTTGCATGATCATGTAGTTGACATCGTATTTGTGGCAAAGCCACCGTTCATAATTCTTCATACATGCCACTCATGCATCATTGCACATCCGGGTACACCGCCGGAGGCATTCACATAGAGTCATATTTTGTTCTAAGTATTGAGTTGTAATACATGAGTTGTAAGAAAATAAAGTGTGATGATCATCATTATTAGAGCATTGTCCCAAGTGAGGAAAGGATGATGGAGACTATGATTCCCCCACAAGTCGGGATGAGACTCCGGATGAAAAAGAAAAAAAAGAAAAAAAAAGAGGCCAAAAAAAGAGAGAAAAGGCCCAAAGAAAAAAATGAATGAAAGAAAAAGAGAGAAGGGACAATGCAACTATCCTTTTCCACACTTGTGCTTCAAAGTAGCACCATGATCTTCATGATAGTGAGTCTCCTATGATGTCACTTTCATATACTAGTGGGAATTTTTCATTATAGAACTTGTCCTGTATATTCCAATGATGGGCTTCCTCAAAATGCCCTAGGTCTTCATGAGCAAGCGAGTTGGATGCACACCCACTTAGTTTCTTTTGTTAAGCTTTCATATACTTATAGCTGAAGTGCATCCTATGCATGGAAATCCCTACTCACTCACATTGATATCTATTAATGGGCATCTCCATAGCCCGTTGATACGCCTAGTTGATGTGAGACTATCTTCTCCTTTTTTGTCTTCTCCACAACCACCATTCTATTCCACATATAGTGCTATGTCCATGGCTCATGCTCATGTACTGCGTGAAGATTAAAAAAGTTTGAGAACATCAAAAGTATGAAACAATTGCTTGGCTTGTCATCGGGGTTGTGCATGATTTAAATATTTTGTGTGGTGAAGATAGATCATAGCCAGACTATATGATTTTTTAGGGATAACTTTCTTTGGCCATGTTATTTTGAGAAGACATGATTGCTTAGTTAGTATACTTGAAGTATTACTATTTTTATGTCAATATTAAACTTCTATCTTGAATCTTTCGGATCTGACCATTCCTGCCACAATAAAGAAAAAATTACATTGAGAAATATGTTAGAAAGCATTCCACATCAAAGATTCTTCTTTTATCATTTACCTACTCGAGGACGAGCATGAATTAAGTTTGAGGATGCTTGATACGTCTCCAACGTATCTATAATTTTTTATTGCTCCATGCTATTATATTATCTATTTTGGATGTTAATGGGCTTTTTTACACTTTTATATCATTTTTGGGACTAACCTACTAACCGGAGGCCCAACCCAAATTGCTATTTTTTTTGCCTATTTTAGAGTTTCGCCGAAAAGGAATATCAAACGGAGTCCAAACGGAATGAAACCTTCGGGAACGTGATTTTCTCAACAAACGTGATCCTGGAGACTTGGAGTGGGCGTCAAGAAACAATCAAGGAGGCCACGAGGCAGGAGGGCGCGCCTACTCCCCTAGGCGCGCCTTCCACCCTCATGGGCCCCTCGTTGCTCCACCGACCTACTTCTTCCTCCTATATATATCCACGTACCCCCAAACATCCAGGAGCTCCACGAAAACCTAATTCCACCGCCGCAACCTTCTGTACCCAAGAGATCCCATCTTGGGGCCTTTTCCGGAGCTCCGCCGGAGGGGGCATTGTTCATGGAGGGCCTCTACATCAACTCCATGGCCTCTCCGGTGATGTCTGAGTAGTTTACTTCAGACCTTCAGATCCATAGTTATTAGCTAGATGGCTTCTTCTCTCTCTTTGGATCTCAATACAAAGTTCTCCTCGATTTTCTTGGAGATCTATTCGATGTAATCTTCTTTTGCAGTGTGTTTGTCGAGATCCGATGCATTGTGGGTTTATGATCAAGTTTATCTATGAACAATATTTGATTCTCCTCTGAATTATTTTATGTATGTTTGGTTTATCTTTGCAAGTCTCTTCGAATTATCAGTTTGGTTTGGCCTACTAGATTGATCTTTCTTGCAATGGGAGAAGTGCTTAGCTTTGGGTTCAATCTTGCGGTGCTCGATCCCAGTGACAGAAAGGGAAACGACACATATTGTATTGTTTCCATCGAGGATAAAAAGATGGGGTTTATATCATACTGCATGAGTTTATCCCTCTACATCATTTCATCTTACTTAAAGCATTACTCTGTTCTTATGAACTTAATACTCTAGATGCATGTTGGATAGCGGTCGATGTGTGGAGTAATAGTAGTAGATGCAGAATCGTTTCTTTCTACTTGTCACGGACATGATGCCTATATACATGATCATACCTAGATATTCTCATAACTATGCTCAATTCTATCAACTACTCGACGGTAATTCGTTTACCCACCGTAATACTTATGCTCTTGAGAGAAGCCACTAGTGAAACCTATGGCCCCGGGTCTATCTTCCATCATATTAATCTTCCAACACTTAGCTATTTCTATTGTCGTTTATTTTACCTTGCATCTTTATTTCTCTTTATCATAAAAATACCAAAAAATATTATCTTATCATATCTACCAGATCTCACTCTCGTAAGTGAGCATGAAGGGATTGACAACCCCTTTTCGCGTTGGTTGCGAGGTTCTTATTTGTTTGTGTAGGTGCGTGGGACTCGAGCGTGATCTCCTACTGGAATTATACCTTGTTTCTCAAAAACTAAGGGAAATACTTATGCTACTTTACTGCATCACCCTTTCCTCTTCAAGGGAAAACCAACACAGTTCTCAAGAGGTAGCAATCACCATGATCTTGCGTGTGCATAGGATTTTTTTTCAAATTACTGCGTTCCCCAACAACAAGTACCTCATCAAGTTCTACTTTCCTCCCACTCACTTCTTTCGAGAGAAACTCCTTCTCTGGAAAGTATCCATTCTTAGCAACGAATATCTTGCCTTCGGTTCTGTGATAGAAGGTGTACCCAACAGTTCCTTTTGGGTATCCTATGAAGACACATTTCTCTGATTTGGGTTCGAGCTTATCAGGTTGAAGCTTTTTCACATAAGCATCGCAACCCCAAACTTTAAGAAATGATAGCTTAGGTTTGTTGCCAAACCACATTCATACGGTGTCGTCTCAACAGATTTAGATGATGCCCTATATAACGTGAATGCAGCTGTCTCTAATGCATAACCCCAAAACGATAGTGGTAAATCGGTAAGAGACATCATAGATCGCACCATATCTAATAAAGTACGGTTACTACGTTCGGACAAACCATTACAATGTGGTGTTCCAAGTGGCGTGAGTTGTGAAACTATTCCACATTGTTTTAAATGAAGGCCAAATGCATAACTCAAATATTCGCCTCCATGTCAGATCGTAGAAACTTTATTTTCCTGTTACGATGATTCCCAACTTCACTCTGATATTTTTGAACTTCTCAAATGTTTCAAACTTGAGTTTCATTAAGTAGATATACCTATATCTGCTCAAATTATCTGTGAAGGTCAGAAAATAACGATACCCGTCGTGAGCCTCAACACTCATCATTATCAACTTTGCGTTTTTTTGGCATCAATATTATGAATATGTGTATCACCACGATTGAGATTCAATAAACCATTCACATTGGGTGTATGACCATAGAAGGTTTTATTCATGTAGATAGAACAACAATTATTCTCTGACTTAAATGGATAAACGTATTGCAATGAACATGATCCAATCATATTCATGCTCAACGCAAACACCAAATAGCATTTATTTAGGTTCAACACTAACCCCGAAGGTAGAGGGAGTGTGCGATGGTGATCTTATCAATCTTGGAATCATTTCCAACACACATCGTCACCTCGCCCTAAACTAGTCTCTGTTCATTTTGTAATTCCTGTTTCGAGTTACTAATCATAGCAATTGAACCGGTATCAAATATCCAGGGGCTACTATGAACACTAGTAAAGTACACATCAATAACATGTATATCATATATACTTTTGTTCACTTTGCCATCCTTCTTATCCGCCAAGTATTTGGGTCAGTTCCGCTTCCAGTGACCATTTCCTTTGCAGTAGAAGCATTCAGTTGCAGGCTTGAGTCTAGCTTTGGGCTTCTTCATGGGAGTGGCAATTTGCTTGCCATTCTTCATGAAGTTCCTTTTCTTTTCCTTTGCCCTTTTTCTTGAAACTAGTTGTTTTGTCAACCATCAACACTTGATGCTTTTTCTTGATTTCTACCTTCACTGATTTCAGCATCGCGAAGAGCTCGGGAATCGTTTTCGTCATCCCTTGCATATTATAGCTTATCACGAAGTTCTAGTACCTTGGTGATAGTGTCTAGAGAACTCCGTCAATCACTATCTTTATCTAGAAGATTAACTCCCACTTGATTCAAGCGATTGTACTACCCAGACATTCTGAGTACATGTTCACTGGCTGAGCCATTCTCCTCCATCTTGTAGGCAAAGTACTTTTCAGAGGTCTCATACCTTTCGACACGGGTTTGAGACTGAAATACCAATTTCATCTCTTGGAACATCTCATATGCTCCATGTCGTTCAAAACATTTTTTATGTCCAGGTTCTAAGCCGTAAAGAATGGTGCACTAAACTATCAAGTAGTCATCATACCGAGCTTGCCAAATGTTCATAACGTCTGCATCTGCCCCTGCAAAAGGTCCGTCACCTACCGGTGCATCAAGGACATAATTCTTCTGTGCAGCAGTGAGGATAATCCTCAGATCACGGATACAGTCCGCATCATTGCTACAATCGTCTTTCGACTTATTTTTCTCTAGGAACATATAAAAAATAAACGATGAGCTATAATGCAAGGTATTGATCTACAACATAATTTGCAAATACTATCAGGACTAAGTTCATGATAAATAAAAGTTCAATTAATCATATTACTTAAGAACTTCCACTTAGATAGGCATCCCTCTAGTCATCTAAATGATCACGTGATCCATATCAACTATACCATGTCCAATCATCACGTGAGATGAAGTAGTTTTCAATGGTGAACATCACTATGTTGATCATATATACTATATGATTCACATTCGACCTTCCGGTCTCAGTGTTCCGAGGCCATATCTGCATATGCTAGGCTCGTCAAGTTTAACCTGAGTATTATGCGTGTGAAAAACTGGCTTGCACCCATTGTATGTGAACGTAGAGCTTATCACACCCGATCATCACGTGGTGTCTCGGCATGAAGAACTGTAGCAACGATGCATACTTAGGGAGAACACTTATACCTTGAAATTTAGTGAGAGATCATCTTATACTGCTACCGCCGTACTAAGCAAAATAAGATGCATAAAAGATAAACATCACATGCAATCAAAATAAGTGATATGATATGGCCATCATCATCTTGTGCCTTTGATCTCCATCTCCAAAGCACCGTCATGATCACCATCATCACCGGCTTGACACCTTGATCTCCATCGTAGTATCGTTGTCGTATCGCCAATTATTGCTTCTACGACTATCGCTACCGCTTAGTGATAAAGTAAAGCAATTACATGGTGATTGCATTTCATACAATAAAGCGACAACCATAAGGCTCCTGCCAGTTGCTGATAACTTCTACAAAACATGATCATCTCATACAACAATGTATATCTCATCACGTCTTGACCATATCACATCACAACATGCCCTGCAAAAACAAGTTAGACGGCCTCTACTTTGTTGTTGCAAGTTTTACGTGACTGCTACGGGCTTCTAGCAAGAACCGTTCTTAGCTACGCATCAAAACCACAATGATTTTGCATCAAGTGTGTTGTTTTAACCTTCAACAAGGACCGGGTTTAGTCAAACTCGATTCAACTAAAGTTGGAGAAACAGACACCCGCCAGCCACCTGTGTGCAAAGCACGTTGGTAGAACTAGTCTCATGAACTCGGTCATGTAATGTTGGTCCGGGCCGCTTCATCCAACAATACCATCGAATCAATGTAAGACGTTGCTGGTAAGCAGTATGACTATTATCCCCCACAACTCTTTGTGTTCTACTCGTGCATATAACATCTACACATAGACCTGGCTCGGATACCACTGTTGGGAAACATAGTATTTCAAAAAATCCTACGATCATGCAAGATCTATCTAGGAGATGCATAGCAACAGGAGGGTAGAGTGTGTCCACGTACCCTCGTAGACCGAAAGCGGAAGCGTTTAGTAACATGGTTGATGTAGTCGAACGTCTTCGCGATCCAACCGATCCAAGCACCGAACTTACGACACCTCCGCGTTCAGCACATGTTCAGCTCGACGACGTCCCTCGATCTCTTGATCTAGTTGAGGATAAGGGAGAGTTCTGTCAGCACGATGGCGTGGCGACGGTGATGATGAAGTTATCGGCGCAGGGCTTTGCCTAAGCACTACGATGATATGACCAAGGTGTGTAACTGTGGAGGGGGGGGGCACCGCACACGGCTAAGAGAAACTTGTGTGTTCTAGGGTGTCCCCTGTCCCGTATATAAAGGAGGGGAGGGGGAGGCCGGCCGCCTATGGGCGCGCCAAAAGTATGGAGTCCTACTAGGACTTCCAAGTCCTAGTAGGAATCCCTTTCCTTTTCGGAGTAGGAGAGAAGGAAAGAGGGAAAGAGAGAGGGAACAGGAAAAGGCAAGGGGGCGCCGCCCCCTTCCCCTAGTCCAATTCGGACCGATGGGGGGGGGAGGGCGCCACCTCCCCTTGGCCTGCCTCCTCCTTTCCTGTATGGCGAAATAAGGCCCATTACTTCTCCCGGGTACTCCCAGAAATACCCGAATCAGTCGGAACCTTTCCGATGTCCAAATATAGCCTTCCAATATATGAATCTTTACCTCTCGACCATTCTGAGACTCCTCATCATGTCCGTGATCTCATCCGGTACTCCGAACAAACTTCGGTCATCAAATCACATAACTCATAATACAAATCATCATTGAATGTTAAGTGTGCGGACCCTACGGGTTTGAGAACTATGTAGACATGACCAATACACATCTCCGGTCAATAACCAATAGCGAAACTTGGATGCTCATATTGGCTCCTACATATTCTACGAAGATCTTTATCGGTCAAACCGCATAACAACATACGTTGTTCCCTTTGTCATCGGTATGTTACTTGCCCGAGATTCGATCGTGGGTATCATCATACCTAGTTCAATCTCGTTACCGGCAAGTCTCTTTACTCATTCTGTAATGCATCATTTCGTAACTAACTCATTAGTCACATCAAGGTTGGAAAAAGCGGTAGGCGTAAGCGAGGTGGTTGGCCTTCGCCTAGTGCTTAGGCGGTGCCTAAGCGCCCTAGGCGCGGCCTAGGCGGTAATATAGTTTTTACTCGTAGTGTATTTGTGATTATTATATGGGTGTTCATATTAGTTTAGGGCATATAAATAAGTTATTTACTGTATACTACCATTGTAATATAACTAGTTTGGCATATCAATGTAGTATGTGGCATGATTTCTTGCTTGGGTAGGCAATTCCTTGCTTACCCTGCCTAGACCTCCATTTATGCCCTAGGCAAGGCGTTTGGCCATTGCCTAGTGCCTAGGCATGCCTAAGCGCATCCTAGGTACTACCTTTTCCAACAGAGAGTCACATTGCTTGCAAGGCTCATAGTGATGTGCATTACCGAGAGGGCCCAGAGATACCTCTCCGATACACGGAGTGGCAAATCCTAATCTCGATCTATGCCAACTCAACAAACACCTTCGGAGACACCTATAGAGCATCTTTATAATCACCCAGTTACGTTGTGATGTTTGATAGCACACAGGGTGTTCCTCAGGTATTTGGGAGTTGCATAATCTCATAGTCAGAGGAACATGTATAAGTCATGAAGAAAGCAATAGCAATAAAACTAAACGATCATTATGCTAAGCTAATAGATGCGTCTTGTCCATCACATCATTCTCTAATGATGTGATCCCGTTCATCAAATGACAACACATGTCTATGGTTAGCAAACTTAACCATCTTTGATTAACGAGCTAGTCAAGTAGAGGCATTCTAGGGATACTCTGTTTGTCTATGTATTCACACATGTACTAAGTTTTTGGTTAATACAATTCTAGCATGAATAATAAACATTTATCATGATATAAGGAAATATAAATAACAACTTTATTATTGCCTCTAGGGCATATTTCATTCACCTCCTCATATACCAAATCACATAATATGGTCGACAATAAGCTCGTCAAGGCCATCAGACAACACCTCGACCACCAGGCCATGTATGATCCGACCACCCCTGCCAAGTGCGTTGGACCGTCCCTCTCATTATCTCTATCTAGCCTACCAAAATTTGGCTACCCCTCGTGCCCTTGTATAATAGGCCCACACTACTAGGGAAAACCCTAATAGTGGCGCTAGAAATAGTGCTAGTAGTAGAGCGGGTGGCCGCGCTACTACTACAGCGCTACAGCTAAATCATAGCAGTAGTGTGGGTTGACTAGCTCTACTACTAACTATACATAACATAGTAGCGTGCCTACTAACACTTGCTGCTGCTAATAGCAGTAGCGCGGCTGCTCAGAGTGCACTGCTGCTGCACGTCCTGCGCTACTACTAATAACTAATATTTCCTATATTTTTTCTGTGTATTAGCATTGTATTTGTACAAGTTTTGTACAATTTTCTCATCATATGATTTTCTGATCATGATGACTTATTATATTAGTGGGTGAAAGAGATGTGGATTAGATTTAAGTGGAGGCAACATGGTGCAGATCAAAAGTACTACTAATCCAAACTTTAATTTAATCCACGTTTATTTCACCAATTGATATATATATATATATAATAACTCATCATGCTCATATAACAACTCAGCATCATCATCATAATAATAACTCATCATCGTTATCATAATAACAAGTCATACTCATCATCATCATCATCATATAGTCATCTAACAACTTCTACTCATTATCATAATAACAATTCATACTCATCATCTTCATATATAGTCATCTAACAACTTCTACTCATTATCATAATAACAAGTCATAGTCATCATCATCATAGTCATAGTCATAACCAACCCTAATTAATTGTTCTTAGCACATGATCATGAGTATTAGCTAGGATCTGCTACCCCACTCTAAGGTAAAATAGCATAAAACAACATAGCCCCTGACTCTTCATTACGGAGAATGGAGATTCATTGGTAGAAAAAGGGCCTGTTGTCCCGGTTCGTAAGGGTCTTTTGTCCCAGTTCCGGAACCGGGACTAAAGGGTCGGTACTAATGCCCTGTCCCTTTAGTCCTGGTTCAATCCAGAACCGGGACAGATGGGCCTCCACGTGGCCTGTGCGTGGAGCCCAGGCAGGAGACCCTTTGGTCCCGGTTGGTGGCACCAACCGGGACCAATAGGCATCCACGCGTCAGCATTTCTGTGGTTGGGGTTTTTGTTTTTTTTTGAAAGGGGGGGGGGGTTGGGGGTTTTGGGGGGTTAATTTAGGTGTTTCATATATTGTGTTAGCTAGCTATAATTAATAGAGAGAAATGTCCTCTCTTATGTTCGTGCTTGATCGACGCTACGTACTATACATACGTATAGAGAGGACTAGACACGCTAGCTAGCTAGTAAGCAAACGAAAGAAACAGAAGATCATCATGAACATATATGCATACAGAGAGAAGTGATATCGACCACCTCTCCTTCTCCGAGAGATTGGTCGAACAACAAGTTCTCGTATATCTATCCGACACTACCGGCTACATATATACAATAATTATCTCTTACAAATATAATCATACGGACTCAGGGTCCACATAGTATTCTCTGTCTTCAGGGATCACGTGGTCAAGAAAGAATGCCGCCAATTCCTCTTGAATTGCTCGCATGCGAGTTGGTGCTAGGAGTTCATCCCGCTTTCGAAACATCTAATTTAAAGAAGGGGGTCAATACATATATATATATATATATATATGAATGAATGAAACTCAACACAAATGATGGTAATAAAATAAAATTGTGAATGTTGTTATTTACGTACTTCATATTGTTCGTCAGTGTAGCCCCGCTCACAGGTCGTGTGGCAGATGGACTCGCAAACGTAGTATCCACAGAAATCATTCCCTTGTTCCTGCCACAACCACTTTACAAGAAATAGAGGTCAATCAAACTGATAAGCAAGAATGCCAAATGGTATTGATGAAACTAGCGCTTGAATGACTAGTAGATGCACGGAACATGCTACTATAGTACTTACTTTCGGGTGTCTAAATTGCAGCTCCTTCGGCAGTCCCGGAGCTTTTCTGGTGAATTTTCTCCAAACCCTGCCGGACAAAGAAAACAATTACTTGATATATCAGGAAATGAACAAAGTTGCTGATATGGTGGATAATGATAGATTTAACTTCTCGAGCATTTGAGTCATGTCCGCATAGTCCTGGGGATCTTTTCATCTTGAGTCTAAGACGGTTACTAGTCCCTGCTCAAGCTTAATCTCTAGGAGAATATAGTGGTAACTGCACATGCATGCATAACTCATCAATTAAATTACTATAACCTTGACTAATATATAAGGGAAACCGAATATGCGCAAGACAGTAACACTCACTTGAAGTTGTAAGGAAAGAGTATTATATCTTTGTTTTCATTTATTACCAACGATCGTAGCAAGTTGGCCTCGGTAGCTGCGGCATGAAATTTAACCTCAGTTGCACCTATGAGATATGTGTTAATAAACCCAATATCACCGACTTGTCTTTTCTTCAATTCGGCGATCTTCAATCTGCATAATATAGTGAGGATGATTATAAATACATGCAATGAAAGAGCTGAGCTATATAGAGAGACTTAATGACAGAAGTAGTACTACTTACAGACAGTAGCAGGTGACCGTTGTTTTATCGAGGGCCAATTGATTGAAAAACTGAAAAAACTCCTCAAATGGAACATGCAACAGTTCAATTCCAACGAGGTCATGCTCCTTTTTAACTTTCACATACAAAGTACTCCTCCCCCCAGTGTCTCTGTAGATTTTCAAGTACCAATCATGCAATCTTCCATCATCATTGATAGAGATCTTTCATCCTTGACGAGAGGCTTCCCGTACTCGTATCTTTGTATCTGCACCTCCATGGGTTCATAATGTACATCGTCGGGTAGGTAATCTGCAAGATTGCTATAACCGGGCACCATCCTCGGATCATTAGCGACGTTGTGGCTAGGCACCTTGAGCGGGGGGCACGATTGCTTCGCTTGTTCGCCGAGCTGGGCAATTTGTTTCCCAGCTCGTCGTTCTTTCAGCCTTTGATCACTGACAGTACTTCCCGACCGCTCCGCTTCGGCAAATTCCTTTCCAATAATGCGCTCATAGTTTCCATTCGGCGGAGACTTGGGTGGTTTTGTCAGGGCAGCCAGAGTGCGCTTCGCTTTCACCGGATCTACCTTCTCCTCCTGAAGTGGATGTCTCTTTGCTTTCAACCCTTGAAACCAGTCATCCACTTCGGTTCATGTGATCTCAGTGTTCTCCTCCGGGGTCCTCTCATATGGTAACTTCTCTGGAGTCTTTAGAGAAGGACCGAATCTGTATGTCCTCCCGCCTCTGGCTGTACTGCTAGACACCGGCCGAGCAGATGGAGCGGTTGTCTTCTTTACTTGCTTACGAGGCGGAGGAGAAGGACTACGACGCGCTGGAGCAGCCGGAGCGGCGGCAGGTCTCTTCCGCCCTTGCTGACGAGGCGGAGAAGGAGGAGGCTGGCTGCTCGGGCGCGTCGGCGCAGGCGGAGAAGGAGGCGGAGTGCCGCCATGCGCTGGAGAAGAGCCGGTCGAGTGCCCAGATCGTCACTCGCCGGAGGAGGAGGCAGTGGAGGAGGCGGAGTGCCCTGACTCGCCGGAGGAGGAGGCGGTGGACGAGGCGGAGTGCCCTGACTTGCCGGAGGAGGAGGAGGCGGAGGCGTTCAGTTCGGAAGGTTGATGAGCTCCTTCCGCCATAGGCATGGAGTCTTCAGAGCAGACCCCAGCCTAGTCTCCCCTTCACCGGTAGGGTGGTCAAGCTAGAGGTCCTCAAATCCCTCCGTTATTTCATCCACCATCACCCTAGCATATCCTTCTGGAATCGGCCGGCAGTGAAAAGTTGCGTCGGGTTTAGTAGGATAAATAGAGCCAATAGCCGCCTTGACCTTCAAATTCGTCCATTGCGTCATAAGGTGGCAATTTTGAGACTCCGTGATAGCATCCATGGGATAGCTGGCAGGAGACGTCAAGGCATGCTCTAGCTGAAGCAGCTCGGTGGAAGCCACGCTGCTTCTCCGCTGAGATGGCGGGGTAGCTTCGGGGGAAGCTTCGGCAGTACGTTTGCTGCGATTTGCTTCTCGTTCCTCTATCGCTTGTACCCTTGCTTGCAGTGCCTGCATTTGGGTCTGCTGCACTTTTTTACTCCTCTCATGGGATTTGTAACCGCCTGCGTCCGGAAACCCAACCTTCCACGGAATGGAGCCTGGCATGCCTCGTGTCCGTCCAGGGTGCTCAGGATTCCCGAGGGCCATTGTGAGCTCGTCGTTCTCTCTGTCTGGAAAGAACGTCCCTTGCTGCGCTGCTTCGATATAGTGCTGAAGCTTCCAGACTGGTATGTCCATTTGATCGTTCGTCCAAATGCACTTCCCTGTTACAGGGTCCAAGGTTCCGCCAGCCCCGAAGAACCAAGTCCGGCAACGGTCTGACCAGTTAATTGTCTCTGGTTTGATCCCTTTATCAAAAAGATCATTCTCAGTCTTGGTCCACTTAGGCCGGGCTACGAGGTAGCCACCTGACCCTGTGCGATGGTGATACTTCTTCTTTGCAGCATTTTGCTTGTTTGTCGCCGACATCTTCTTACTCTTTTCCAATGTCTTGTGGGCCACAAATGCGGGCCAGTGATCTCTGATCTTCTCATATCTGCCCTTGAATTCTGGTGTCTCATTATTTTCGACAAACTTATTCAGCTCTTTCTTCCACCTCCTGAATAGTTCTGCCATCCTCTTAAGAGCAAAAGACTTGATTAATTGCTCTTTAACTGGCTTCTCTGGATTATCCTCTGGCGGTAGGGTGAAATTTGACTTCAGCTCAGTCCAAAGATCATTTTTCTACATATCATCGACATAAGACACCTCAGGATCTTCTGTAGCCGGCTTAAACCATTGCTGGATGCTGATCGGGATCTTGTCCCTAACTAAAACCACGCACTGAGCAACAAATGTGCTCTTTGTCCGGAGGGGTTCAATCGGTTGGCCGTCGGGCGCGATTGCTATGATTTCAAACTTTTCATCCGAGCTCAACTTTTTCTTCGGGCCTCGTCTCTTTACCGAAGTTGTGCTCGATCCGGAGGGCTAGAAAAAAGAACAAAGACTTAATTAATATGTGTACATAGCAAAACAATGAATGCAACAATTAGCTAGTTAGCAGAAGCTTAACTAATATATATACCTGGCCGGACTCGGTTCGGTCACCGGAGACGTCATCACGGTCTCCTTCTTGCACCGGCATTGGGTCACCGGAGCCGTCCTCACGGTCTCCTTCTTGCACCAGCATTAGGTCACCGGAGCCATCATAATCAGCTGCTTCCAGACCATCGGTCTCGTTGAGAAACAATGAGCAGATGGCATCACTTCCTCGTGCGATTATGTCCCCCAACAACTCTTCTTGTACTTCGTCTCGGGCGATGTCCATAGTTTCTACAAATATTGACAACATGGCAATTATTATTCAAACATGACAGATGGATATATTAGTGGCAAAAACATAGAACTAATATTAATTAGTGGCCTCGACGCTGCTTCTCTAGGGTTTGGGGTGGCCCTGACACTGCTTCTCTAGGGTTTGGGGTGGCCTCGACAACGCTTCAAGGATAAAAAAAGAAGAGGAAGAAGAAAAAAAAAGGAGAAGAAAGAATAGAGGAGTAAGAACTCCTCTATTCTTTCTTCTCCTCTTTTTTTCTTCTTCTTCTTCCTCTTTTTTTTTCGGGAACGAGGGTCGTCGAGGGTCACCGAGCGATAGAGGAAACCCTAAATAGCAAGTATCGTGGGTGTGAGATACATGTGGCCGTCGGTGTCGGACACTACATCCACATCCCACAAGTGACGTGGGCGTCGAAGCCCGCGCCACTTGTGGGACGTGGATGTAGTGTCCGACACCGACGGCCACATGTATCTCACACCGACGATACTTTCTATTTAGGGTTTCCTCTACCGTTCGGCGACCCTGACCCTCGAAGACCCTCTTTCCCGATAAAATAAAGAGGAAGAAGAAGAAAAAAAAAGAGAAGAAGAGAAGAAGAAAAAAAAAGAGGAGAAGGTTCTTCTCCCTCTTTATTTTATCGGGAATGAGGGTCGTCGAGGGTCAGGGTCGCCGAACGGTAGAGGAAACCCTAAATAGAAAGTATCGTCGGTGTGAGATACATGTGGCCGTCGGTGTCGGAAACTACATCCACGTCCCACAAGTGACGTGGGCGTCGAAGCCCGCGCCACTTGTGGGACGTGGATGTAGTGTCCGACACCGACGGTACATGTATCTCACACCTACGATACTTTCTATTTAGGGTTTCTCCTCTACCGCTCGGCGACCCTCGACGACCCTCGTTCCCGATAAAAAAAGAGGAAGACGAAGAAAAAAAAGAGGAGAAGAAAGAATAGAGGAGAAGAACTCCTCTATTCAACTCCTCTATTCTTTCTTCTCCTCTTTTTTTTCTTCTTCCTCTTCTTTTTTTATCCTCTTCTTCCTCTCATGTTCGAGAGGATCGCCGAGGGGTCGGGAGGTTGCCTAGTGTCAAATGATTCAACAAAACCATGTCTTCATCATTAGGCGAAAGTAACAGGTGCATGATGGTACGAAGCTCTCCAAAGTTATTTTCGAATGGAGTCCCAGATAAGATAATTCGCTTTTTGGTACAAAGTTCAGCAAGAACCTTCCAAACATTGTTATTTGGAAGGCCTTTGCTGAAATTCATACAAAAGGCAAATTATCCTATCCGGGACACCATTCCAAAATAACTTTGGAGGACTTCGTCATGCCCTGGTTACTTCCGGCTAATGATGAAGCCATGGATTTCTTCAATACTTTGACACTAGGAAACCTCTCTCGACCCCTCGGCGATCCTCGAGCCCTCGAACCCTCGACGACCCTGGAACCCTCGACCCCTAGACGACCCTGGAACCCTCGACCCTCGATCCCACGGCCCTATAGAACCCTCGAAGAAAGGAATAGCTAGAGGAGAAGATCGAAGAAAAAAAAGAGGAGAAGAAGAAAGGAATAGTGGAGAAGAAGAGAAAATAGTGGAGAAGAATTTTATCTTCTTCTCCACTATTCCTTTCTTCTTCTCCTCTTCTTTTCCTTCTTTTTTCTTCTTCTTATTTATTTCTCCTCTTCTTTTCCTCTCCTCTTCTTCTTTCTTTCCTCTTCTTATTTTCTTCTTTCCTATCCTTCTTTTTCTAAAATTGTAACTTTTGCATATATAAAACTTTTCTAAAATTGTAACTTTCTATATATGAACAAAAAACTTTTTATGAACAAAAAAACATTTTTAACATATATATTTAGCAAATTCTAGCCACATACATCACATACACATATACATTATAGCCACATACACATATACATCACATATGAACAAAAAAATAAACTAATAAAAAAACATATTGCAACATATGAACAAAAACATATAGCCACATACATACACATACATTATATATATATGAAAAAAATAAACTAATAAAGGCAGGGGCGCGGGAGTGGTGGCGCCAGCGAGGCAGAGGGGCATGGCGGCAGCGGTGGCGCCGGCGGGGCAGGGCAGGGGCGCGGGGGGGGGGGGGGCGCCGGCCTGATAGGGCAGTGGCGGCTGGGCGGCGCCAGCGCAGGGCAGGGGCGGCGCACGGCAGCCGCGCAGGGCAGGGGCGGCGGCCGCGCAGGACAGGGGCGCAGGGGGCGCGGGACGGGAGGGGCTGTGCTCACAGGGGGCGGCGGTGACGGCGAAGGCGATCAGCCTGACGGTATCGGTGGCGGCAGCGACGGCGAAGGCGAGCAGCCTGACGGCGTCGGTGGCAATGGCGACAAGGAGGAGCAGGGGCGTCGGGCGGCGACGGCGACGAGGATGAGCAGGGGGCGTCGGGGGAGAAGTGGGTGATTTGGTCGAAAACTGCTAAGTGATGTATATATAGCAAGAGCATTGGTCCCGGTTCGTGAAACCAACCGGGACTAAAGCCACCTTTAGTCCCGGTTGGTGCCACCAACCGGGAGCAAAGGCCAATTTTCAGCAGCCCAAAGGGCGGGAAGCGGCGGCCTTTCGTCCCGGTTGGTGGCACCAACCGGGACTAAAGAGGGGCATTGGTCACGGTTCGTGGCACCAACCGTGACCAAAGGCCTTGTGCTGCCCCGTGCACAAATGTTTAGTCCCACCTCGCTAGTTGAGAGGGAGCCGCACCTGTTTATAAGGTGCGGTGCGCCTTCCCTCTCGAGCTCCTCTCTAAAGCAGGCTTTCGGGCCTAACCGTGCAATCTGTGCCTGTGGGCCTACTGAGCCTCCCGCGGGCCTGAATCCTGGCCCATGGTTGGGTTTCTAGTCGTATTCAGGCCGTGGGTGCCCAGTAGGTGGCACTTTTTTTATTTTTTTTGTTTCTACTTACAACAAAATACTTATTGTTGCTATATTTAAAAAAAATTCCAGTTTTTTTGTTTTGTTTTCTGCATTATTTATTGTCTTATGTTTTTTTCTTTAGTTTTTTTAATTCTTTTTGCTTTTAGGTTTAGAAAAATTATCAACTTTCTGTTAGTGCCATTAGTTTTCAAATTTGAAAACACTTTTTTTTTCTTTGTTGCTTTATTTATTTTATTTTGTTTCTACTTACAGCAAAATACTTATTGTTGCTATTTTTATTTTTTTCCAGTTTTTTTGTTTTGTTTTCTGTATTATTTATTTTCTTTTCTTTTTTGCTTTATTTTTTAATTCTTTTTGCTTTTAGGTCAGTAAAATTATAAACTTTCTGTTGCTTTATTTCTTTTATTTTGTTTCTACTTACAACAAAATACTTATTGTTGCTATTTTTTCCAGTTTTTTGTTTTGTTTTCTGCATTATTTATTTTCTTTTGTTTTTTGCTTTATTTTTTTATTCTTTTTGCTTTTAGTTTTAGAAAAAATATAAACTTTTTGTTAGTGCCATTATAAACTTTTTGCTTTTAATTCGAATTCTTTGAAAATTGTTTGAATCACAAGTTTGTGATTAACTTACTAAAAAATGAGAATAGATGCGCTTATAGAGAAAATTCAACCTAAATTCCTGGTAAATTTCTATGAATTTCAGAGAAATTCACTATGAATTTAGGTTAAACTTTTCTCTATTAGGGCATCTATTTTCACTTTGAGAGGAGCTCAACAAGGCAGAGAGGGAAGGGCTTATAAACCGGTGTGAGCCCCCTTCGGTTGGCGAGGTGGGACTAAACTCTGCCCGCAACGAGGACCAACCCTTTAGTCCCGGTTTGTGGCACAAACCGGGACTAATGGTCATGGGCCAGGGGCGAGGAGCAAAATTATAAACTTTCTGTTAGTGCCATTAGTTTTAGAAAGTTGAAAGTTGAAAGTTGGCATGGGCCAGGGACTAATGGTCATGGTATTACAAGGGCCGAACCATAAGACATGAAAGCATTTCAAATGAACTCTGAAAAAGTTGAAAGTTGACATGGTATCATAATTTCACCCACATAGCATGTGCATGTACAAAACGGACAATGGTACCATGTTCGTGTGTTACAAAGTTGGCATGGTATCATCATAATAGTTGCGGGAGAAAGTCTTCACTTTTTCTTCGCTTGTGTCATTTGCTTATTGCGCCGTAACCATGGATAATCTTCATTGTTTATCAGGATGCTTGGGTCAGCCTTGACATTGAAGGGAGGAATTTCATGAAACTTTTCATAATCTTCATACATGTCTGTCTTGCCGTCCACTCCCAGGATGTCCCTTTTTCCTGAAAGAACTATGTGGCGCTTTGGCTCATCGTATGATGTATTCGCTTCCTTAACTTTTCTTTTTCTCGGTTTGGTAGACATGTCCTTCACATAGATAACCTGTGCCACATCATTGGCTAGGACGAACGGTTCGTCAGTGTACCCAAGATTTTTCAGATCCACTATTGTCATTCCGTATTGTGGGTCTACCTGTACCCCGCCGCCTAACAGATTGACCCATTTGCACTTAAACAAAGGGACCTTAAAATCAGGTTCGTAGTCAAGTTCCCATATGTCCACTATGTAACCATAATATGTGTCCTTTACACTCGCGGTTGCTGCATCAAAGCGGACACCGTTGTTTTGGTTGGTGCTCTTTTGATCTTGGGCGATCGTGTAAAATGTATTCCCATTTATCTCGTATCCTTTGTAAGTCAATACAGTCAAAGATGGTCCCCTGGACAACAAGTACAACTCATCACAAACAGTGTTGTCACCTCTAAGACGTGTTTCCAACCAACTGCTGAAAGTCCTGATGTGTTCACATGTAATCCAGTCGTCGCACTGCTCCGGGTGTTTGGAGCGCAGACTGTTCTTGTGTTCATCGACATACGGGGTCACCAAGGTAGAGTTCTGTAGAACTATGTAGTTTGCTTGAGACCAAGAATATCCGTCCCTGCATAGTATTGAGTCTCTTCCAAGAGTGCCTTTTCCAGTCAGTCTCCCCTCATACCGCGATTTAGGGAGACCTATCTTCTTAAGGCCAAGAATGAAGTCAACACAAAACCCGATAACATCCTCTGTTTGATGGCCCATGGAGATGCTTCCTTCTGGCCTAGCGCGGTTACGGACATATTTCTTTAGGACTCCCATGAACCTCTCAAAGGGGAACATATTGTGTAGAAATACGGGCCCCGGGATGACAATCTCGTCGACTAGATGAACTAGGACGTGCGTCATGATATTGAAGAAGGATGGTGGGAACACCAGCTCGAAACTAACAAGACATTGCGCCACATCACTCCTTAGCCTTGGTACGATTTCTGGATCGATCACCTTCTGAGAGATTGCATTGTGGAATGCACATAGCTTCACAATGGCTAATCTGACGTTTTCCGGTAGAAGCCCCCTCAATGCAACCGGAAGCAGTTGCGTCATAATCACGTGGCAGTCATGAGACTTTAGGTTCTGAAACTTTTTCTCTGGCATATTTATTATTCCCTTTATATTCGACGAGAAGCCAGTCGTGACCTTCATACTGAGCAGGCATTCAAAGAAGATTTCTTTCTCTTCTTTCGTAAGAGCGTAGCTGGCAGGACCTTTATACTGCTTCGGAGGCATGTCGTCTTTTTTGTGCAAACGTTGCAGGTCCTCCCATGCCTCAGGTGTATCTTCTGTCTTCCCATACACGCCCAAGAAGCCTAGCAGGTTCACGCAAAGGTTCTTGGTCACGTGCATCACGTCGATTGAGGAGCGGACCTCTAGGTCTTTCCAGTAGGGTAGGTCCCAAAATATAGATTTCTTCTACCACATGGGTGCGTGTCCCTCAGCGTCATTCGGAACAGCTAGTCCACCGGGACCCTTTCCAAAGATTACATAGTGTAAATCATTGACCATAGCAAGCACGTGATCACCGATGCGCATGGCGGGCTTCTTCCGGTGATCTGCCTCGCCTTTGAAATGCTTGCCTTTCTTTCGACATTGATGGTTGGTCGGAAGAAATCGACGATGGCCCAGGTACACATTCTTCCTGCATTTGTCTAGGTATATACTTTCAGTATCATCTAAACAGTGCGTGCATGCGTGGCATCCTTTGTTTGTCTGTCCTGAATGGTTACTGAGAGCGGGCCAATCATTGATGGTCACGAACAGCAATGCCTTAAGGTTAAATTCCTCCTGTCTGTGCTCATCCCACGTACGTACACCGTTTCCACTCCACAGCTGTAAAAGTTCTTCAACTAATGGCCTTAGGTACACATCAATTTCATTGCCGGGTTGCTTAGGGCCTTGGATGAGAACTGGCATCAGAATGAACTTCTGCTTCATGCACATCCAAGGAGGAAGGTTATACATATATAGAGTCACGGGCCAGGTGCTGTGGTTGCTGCTCTGCTCCCCGAAAGGATTAATGCCATCCGCGCTTAAAGCAAACCATACATTCCTTGGGTCCTTTGCAAACTCATCCCAGTACTTTCTCTCGATTTTTCTTCACTGCGACCCGTCAGCGGGTGCTCTCAACTTCCCATCTTTCTTTCGGTTCTCACTGTGCCATCGCATCAACTTGGCATGCTCTTTGTTTCTGAAAAGACATTTCAACCATGGTATTATAGGAGCATACCACATCACCTTCGCAGGAACCCTCTTCCTGGGGAGGCTCGCCGTCAACATCACCAGGGTCATCTCGTCTGATCTTATACTGCAATGCACCGCATACCGGGCATGCGTTCAGATCCTTGTATGCACCGCGGTAGAGGATGCAGTCATAAGTGAAGGAAATATGCCCTAGAGGCAATAATAAAGTTATTATTTATTTCCTTATATCATGATAAATGTTTATTATTCATGCTAGAATTGTATTAACAGGAAACATAATACATGTGTGAATACATAGACAAACAGAGTGTCACTAGTATGCCTCTACTTGACTAGCTTGTTGATCAAAGATGGTTAAGTTTCCTAGCCATAGACATGAGTTGTCATTTGATTAACGGGATCACATCATTAGGAGAATGATGTGATTGACTTGACCCATTCCGTTAGCTTAGCACTCGATCGTTTAGTATGTTGCTATTGCTTTCTTCATGATTTATACATGTTCCTATGACTATGAGATTATGCAACTCCCGTTTACCGGAGGAACACTTTGTGTGCTACCAAACGTCACAATGTAACTGGGTGATTATAAAGGTGCTCTACAGGTGTCTCCAAAGGTACATGTTGGGTTGGCGTATTTCGAGATTAGGATTTGTCAATCCGATTGTCGGAGAGGTATCTCTGGGCCCTCTCGGTAATGCACATCACATAAGCCTTGCAAGCATTGCAACTAATGAGTTAGTTGTGAGATGATGTATTACGGAACGTGTAAAGAGACTTGTCGGTAATGAGATTGAACTAGGTATTGAGATACCGACGATCGAATCTCGGGCAAGTAACATACCGATGACAAAGGGAACAACGTATGTTGTTATGCGGTCTGACCGATAAAGATCTTCGTAGAATATGTGGGAGCCAATATGAGCATCCAGGTTCCGCTATTGGTTATTGACCGGAGATTTGTCTCAGTCATGTCTACATTGTTCTCGAACCGTAGGGTCCGCACGCTTAACGTTACGATGACAGTTATTATGAGTTTATGCATTTTGATGTACCGAAGTTAGTTCGGAGTCCCGGATGTGATCACGGACATGACGAGGAGTCTCGAAATGGTCGAGGCATAAAGATTGATATATTGGACGGCTATATTCGGACACCGGAAGTGTTCCGGGTGATTTCGGATAAAACCGGAGTGCCGGAGGGGTTACCGGAACCCCCCGGGGAAGTAATGGGCCTTATTGGGCCTGAGGGGAGAGAGAGGGCAGCAGCCCAAGAGGTGGCGCGCCCCCCCTCATGGGGAGTCCGAATTGGACTGGGAGGGGGGGCGCGGCCCCCCTTTCCCTCTCCCTCTCCCTCTCTTTCCTTCCCCCTCAAGTCTCCTAGTTGGACTAGGAAAGGCGTGTCCTACTCCCACTAGGAGGAGGACTCCCCCTCCCCTTGGCGCGCCCCGTAGGGCCGGCCGGCCTCCCCCTTGCTCCTTTATATACGGGGGCAGGGGGCACCCTAGAACACACAAGTTGATCCACGTGATCGTTCCTTAGCCGTGTGCGGTGCCCCCTGCCACAATATTCCACCTCAATCATATCGTTGTAGTGCTTAGGCGAAGCCCTGCGTCGTTAGAACATCATCATCGTCACCACGCCGTTGTGCTGACGGAACTCATCCCCGAAGCTTTGCTGGATCGGAGCCCGGGGAGCGTCATCGAGCTGTACGTGTGCTAAGAACTCGGAGGTGCCGAAGTAACGGTGCTTGGATCGGTTGGATCGGGAAGACGTACGACTACTTCCTCTACGTTGCGTCAATGCTTCCGCTTCGGTCTACGAGGGTACGTAGACAACACTCTCCCCTCTCGTTGCTATGCATCACCATGATCTTGCATGTGCGTAGGGAAATTTTTGAAATTACTATGTTCCCCAACAGTGGCATCCGAGCCTAGGTTTTATGGTTTGATGTTATATGCACGAGTAGAACACAAGTGAGTTGTGGGCGATATAAGTCATACTGCCTACCAGCACGTCATACTTTGGTTCGGCGGTATTGTTGGATGAAGCGGCCCGGACCGACATTACGCGTACGCTTACGCGAGACTGGTTCTACTGCCGTGCTTTGCACACAGGTGGCTGGTGGGTGTCAGTTTCTCCAACTTTAGTTGAACCGAGTGTGGCTACGCCCGATGCTTGCAAAGGTTAAAACGGCATCAACTTGACAAACTATCGTTGTGGTTTTTGATGCGTAGGTAAGATTGGTTCTTGCTTAAAGCCCGTAGCAGCCACGTAAAACTTGCAAAAACAAAGTAGAGGACGTCTAACTTGTTTTTGCAGGGCATGTTGTGATGTGATATGGTCAAGACATGATGCTAAATTTTATTGTATGAGATGATCATGTTTTGCAACCGAGTTATCGGCAATTGGCAGGAGCCATATGGTTGTCGCTTTATTGTATGCAATGCAATCGCGATGTAATGCTTTACTTTATCACTAAGCGGTAGCGATAGTCGTGGAAGCATAAGATTGGCGAGACGACAACGATGCTATGATGGAGATCAAGGTGTCGCACCGGTGACGGTGGTGATCATGACGGTGCTTCGGAGATGGAGATCACAAGCACAAGATGATGATGGCCATATCATATCACTTATATTGATTGCATGTGATGTTTATCTTTTATGCATCTTATCTTGCTTTGATTGACGGTAGCATTATAAGATGATCTCTCACTAAATTATCAAGAAGTGTTCTCCCTGAGTATGCACCCTTGCCAAAGTTCGTCGTGCCCAGACACCACATGATGATCGGGTGTGATAAGCTCTACGTCCATATACAACGGGTGCAAGCCAGTTTTGCACACGCAAAATACTCAGGTTAAACTTGACGAGCCTAGCATATGCAGATATGGCCTCGGAACACGGAGACCGAAAGGTCGAGCGTGAATCATATAGTAGATATGATCAACATAATGATGTTCACCATTGAAAACTAATCCATTTCACGTGATGATCGGTTATGGTTTAGTTGATTTGGATCACGTGATCACTTAGAGGATTAGAGGGATGTGTATCTAAGTGGGAGTTCTTAAGTAATATGATTAATTGAACTTAAATTTATCATGAACTCAGTCCTGGTAGTATTGGCATATCTATGTTCTATATCAATAGCTCGCGTTGTTGCTTCCCTATGTTTGTTTTGATATGTTCCTAGAGAAAAACTATGTTGAAAGATGTTAGTAGCAATGATGCGGATTGGATCCGTGATATGAGGTTTATCCTCATTGCTGCACAGAAAAATTATGTCCTTGATGCACCGCTAGGTGATAGACCTATTGCAGGAGCAGATGCAGACGTTATGAACGTTTGACTAGCTCAATATGATGACTACTTGATAGTTTAGTGCACCATGCTTAACGGCTTAGAATCGGGACTTCAAAGATGTTTTAAACGTCATGGACCATATGAGATGTTCCAGGAGTTGAAGTTAATATTTCAAGCAAATACCCGAGTTGAGAGATAT
This sequence comes from Triticum monococcum, assembly GCA_034509565.1. NCBI lineage: Eukaryota > Viridiplantae > Streptophyta > Magnoliopsida > Poales > Poaceae > Triticum > Triticum monococcum. Next base: position 30,681,372 of record CM067841.1, on the reverse strand, counting down.
GAAGTCTCCATCAAGTTCTATAGCTAAAAGATGGAGGAGAATCGCTGAACTAGTGAGCATGTGCTCAGATTGTCTGGGTACTACAATCGCTTGAATCAAGTGGGAGTTAATCTTCCAGATAAAATAGTGATTGACAGAATTCTCTAGTCACCATCACCAAGTTAGTAGAACTTTGTGATGAACTATAATATGCAAGGGATAACAGAAACGATTCCCAAGCTCTTCGTGATGCTAAATTGACGAAGGTAGAAATCAAGAAAAACATCAAGTGTTGATGGTAGACAAGACCACTAGTTTCAAGAAAAGGCCAAAAGGAAGAAGGGGAACTTCAAGAAGAACGGCAAGCAAGTTGCTGCTCAAGTGAAGAAACCCAAGTCTGGTCCTAAGCCTGAGACTAAGTGCTTCTACTGCAAAGGGATTGGTCACTGGAAGCGGAACTACCCCAAGTATTTGGTGGATAAGAAAGGATGGCAAAGTAAACAAAGGTATATTTGATATACATGTTATTGATGTGTACTTTACTAGTGTTCATAGCAACCCCTCAGTATTTGGTACTAGTTCAGTAGCTAAGATTAGTAACTCGAAACGGGAGTTGCAGAATGAACAGAGGCTAGTTAAGGGTGAAGTGACGATGAGAGTTGGAAGTGGTTCCAAGATTGATATGATCATCATCGCACACTCCCTATACTTTCGGGATTAGTGTGGAACCTAAATAAGTGTTATTTGGTGTTGAGCATGAATATGATTTGATCATGTTTATTGCAATACGGTTATTCATTTAAGTTAGAGAACAATTGTTGTTCTGTTTACATGAATAAAACTTTCTTTGGTCATACACACCAACGAAAATGGTTTGTTGGATCTCGATTGTAATGATACACATATTCATAATATTGAAGCCAAAAGATGCAAAGTTAATAATGATAGTGCAACTTGTTTGTGGCACTGCCGTTTAGGTCATATTGGTGTAAAGCGCATGAAGAAACTCCATGCTGATGGGATTTTGGAATCACTTGATTATGAATCACTTGATGCTTGTGAACCATGTCTCTTGGGCAAGATGACTAAAACGCCGTTCTTCGGAACAATGGAGCAAGCAACAGATTTGTTGGAAATCATACATACCAATGTATGTGGTCCGATGAATATCAAGGCTTGCAGCGGGTATCATTATTTTCTGACCTTCACAGATGATTTGAGCAGATATGGGTATATCTACTTGATGAAACATAAGTCTGAAACATTTGAAAAGTTCAAAGAATTTCAGAGTGAAGTGGAAAATCATCGTGACAAGAAAATAAGGTTTCTACGATCTGATCGCGGAGACAAATATTTGAGTTATGAGTTTGGTCTTTAATTAAAACAATGTGGAATAGTTCCACAAATTCGTGCCACCTGGAACACCACAGCATAATGGTGTGTCCGAACGTCATAGCCGTGCTTTATTAGATATAGTGCAAATCTATGATGTTTCTTACCGATTTACCACTATCGGTTTTGAGGTTATGCATTAAAGACAGCTGCATTCACGTTAAAAAGGGGCACCATCTAAGTCCGTTGAGATGACACAATCTGAACTGTGGTTTGGCAAGAAACCAAAGTTGTCGTTTCTTAAAGTTTGGGGCTGCGATGCTTATGTGAAAAAGCTTCAACCTGATAAGCTCGAACCCAAATCGGAGAAATGTGTCTTCATAGGTTACCCGAAGGAGACTGTTGGGTACACCTTCTATCACAGATCCGAAGGCAAGACATTCGTTGCTAAGAATGGATCCTTTCTAGAGAAGGAGTTTCTCTCGAAAGAAGTGAGTGGGAGGAAAGTAGAACTTGACGAGGTAACTGTACCTACTCCCTTATTGGAAAATAGTACATCACAGAAAACTGTTTCTGCGACACCTACACCAATTAGTGATGAAGCTAATGATAATGATCATGAAACTTCAGAACAAGATACTACTGAACCTCGTAGATCAACCAGAGTAAGATCCGCACCAGAGTGGTACGGTAATCCTGTTCTGGAAATCATGCTACCAGATCATGATGAACCTACGAACTATGAAGAAGCGATGGTGAGCCCAGATTCCGCAAAATGGCTTGAAGCCATGAAATCTGAGATGGGATCCATGTATGAGAACAAAGTATGGACTTTGGTAGACTTGCCCGTTGATCGGCAAGCAATTGAGAATAAATGGATCTTCAAGAAGAAGACTGACGCTGACGGTAATGTTACTGTCTACAAAGCTCGACTTGTCGCAAAAGGTTTTCGACAAGTTCAAGGGGTTGACTACGATGAGACCTTCTCACCCGTAGCGATGCTTAAGTCTGTCCGAATCATGTTAGCAATTGCCGCATTTTATGATTATGAAATTTGGCAGATGGATGTCAAAACTGCATTTCTGAATGGATTTCTGGAAGAAGAGTTGTATATGATGCAACCAGAAGGTTTTGTTGATCCAAAAGGAGCTAACAAAGTGTGCAAGCTCCAGCGATCCATTTATGGACTGGTGCAAGCCTCTCGGAGTTGGAATAAACGCTTTGATAGTGTGATCAAAGCATTTGGTTTTGTACAGACTTTCGGAGAAGCCTGTATTTACAAGAAAGTGAGTGGGAGCTCTGTAGCATTTCTAATATTATATGTGGATGACATATTACTGATTGGAAATGATATAGAATTTCTGGATAGCATAAAGGGATACTTGAATAAGAGTTTTTCAATGAAAGACCTCGGTGAAGCTGCTTACATATTAGGCATAAAGATCTATAGAGATAGATCAAGACGCTTAATTGGACTTTCACAAAGCACATACCTTGACAAGATTTTGAAGAAGTTCAAAATGGATCAAGCAAAGAAAGGGTTCTTGCCTGTGTTACAAGGTGTGAAGTTGAGTCAAACTCAATGCCCGACCACTGCAGAAGATAGAGAGAAAATGAAAGATGTTCCCTATGCTTCAGCCATAGGCTCTATCATGTATGCAATGCTGTGTACCAGACCTGATGTGTGCCTTGCTATAAGTTTAGCAGGGAGGTACCAAAGTAATCCTGGAGTGGATCACTGGACATTGGTCAAAATTATCCTTAGTAGAATAAGGATATGTTTCTCGATTATGGAGGTGACAAAAGGTTCGTCGTAAAAGGGTTACGTCAATGCAAGTTTTGACACTAATCCAGATGACTCTAAGTCTCAATCTGGATACATATTAAAGTGGGAGCAATTATCTAGAGTAGCTCCGTGCAGAGCATTGTTGACATAGAAATTTGCAAAATACGTACGGATCTGAATATGGCAGACCCGTCGACTAAACTTCTCTCACAAGCAAAACATGATCACACCTTAGTACTCTTTGGGTGTTAATCACATAGCAATGTGAACTAGATTATTGACTCTAGTAAACCCTTTGGGTGATTGGTCACATGATGATGTGAACTATGGGTGTTAATCACATGGTGATGTGAACTATCGATGTTAATTACATGGTGATGTGATCTAGATTATTGACTCTAGTGCAAGTGGGAGACTGGAGGAAATATGCCCTAGAGGCAATAATAAAGTTATTATTTATTTCCTTATATCATGATAAATGTTTATTATTCATGCTAGAATTGTATTAACAGGAAACATAATACATGTGTGAATACATAGACAAACAGAGTGTCACTAGTATGCCTCTACCTGACTAGCTCGTTGATCAAAGATGGTTAAGTTTCCTAGCCATAGACATGAGTTGTCATTTGATTAACGGGATCACATCATTAGGAGAATGATGTGATTGACTTGACCCATTCCGTTAGCTTAGCACTCGATCGTTTAGTATGTTGCTATTGCTTTCTTCATGACTTATACATGTTCCTATGACTATGAGATTATGCAACTCCCGTTTACCGGAGGAACACTTTGTGTGCTACCAAACGTCACAACGTAACTGGGTGATTATAAAGGTGCTCTACAGGTGTCTCCAAAGGTACATGTTGGGTTGGCGTATTTCGAGATTAGGATTTGTCACTCCGATTGTCGGAGAGGTATCTCTGGGCCCTCTCGGTAATGCACATCACATAAGCCTTGCAAGCATTGCAACTAATGAGTTAGTTGTGAGATGATGTATTACGGAACGAGTAAAGAGACTTGCCGGTAACGAGATTGAACTAGGTATTGAGATACCGACGATCGAATCTTGGGCAAATAACATACCGATGACAAAGGGAACAACGTATATTGTTATGCGGTCTGACCTATAAAGATCTTCGTAGAATATGTGGGAGCCAATATGAGCATCCAGGTTCCGCTATTGGTTATTGACCGGAGATTTGTCTCAGTCATGTCTACATTGTTCTCGAACCGTAGGGTCCGCACGCTTAACGTTACGATGACAGTTATTATGAGTTTATGCATTTTGATGTACCGAAGTTAGTTCGGAGTCCCGGATGTCATCACGGACATGACGAGGAGTCTCGAAATGGTAGAGGCATAAAGATTGATATATTGGACGGCTATATTCGGACACCGGAAGTGTTCCGGGTGATTTCGGATAAAACCGGAGTGCCGGAGGGGTTACCAGAACCCCCCGGGGAAGTAATGGGCCTTATTGGGCCTGAGGGGAGAGAGAGGGCAGCAGCCCAAGAGGTGGCGCCCCCCCCCCCCCCCCTCATGGGGAGTCCGAATTGGACTAGGAGGGGGGGCCGCGGCCCCCCTTTCCCTCTCCCTCTCCCTCTCTTTCCTTCCCCCTCAAGTCTCCTAGTTGGACTAGGAAAGGGGAGTCCTACTCCCACTAGGAGGAGGACTCCCCCTCCCCTTGGCGCGCCCCATAGGGCCGGCCGGCCTCCCCCTTGCTCCTTTATATACGGGGGCAGGGGGGCACCCTAGAACACACAAATTGATCCACGTGATCGTTCCTTAGCCGTGTGCGGTGCCCCCTGCCACCATATTCCACCTCGATCATATCGTTGTAGTGCTTAGGCGAAGCCCTGCGTCGGTAGAACATCATCATCGTCACCACGCCATTGTGCTAACGAAACTCATCCCCGAAGCTTTGCTGGATCGGAGCCCGGGGAGCATCATCGAGCTGTACGTGTGCTAAGAACTCGGAGGTGCCGGAGTAACGGTGCTTGGATCGGTCGGATCGGGAAGACATACGACTACTTCCTCTACGTTGCGTCAACGCTTCCGCTTCGGTCTACAAGGGTACGTAGACAACACTCTCCCCTCTCGTTGCTATGCATCACCATGATCTTGCATGTGCGTAGGGAAATTTTTGAAATTACTACGTTCCCCAAAAATTAGGGCATGCATGTATCTTCTCCACCTCCAATCCTAGAGGGCATACGACCTTCTTTGTTGCGTATGTACTATCGGGCAATTCTTTATCCTTTGGAAGCTTCTTCTTCAATATTTTCAGTAGCTTCTCAAATCCTTTGTCAGCCACAGCATTCACTGCCTTCCACTGCAGCAATTCCAGTACGGTATCGAGCTTTGTGTTGCCATCTTCGCAATTGGGGTATAACCCTTTTTTGTGATACTCTAACATGCGATCGAACTTCAGCTTCTCCTTTTGACTTTCGCATTGCGTCCTTGCATTGACAATGACCCGACGGAGATCATCATCATCGGGCACATCGTCTGGTTCCTCTTGATCTTCAGCAGCTTCACCCGTTGCAGCATCATTGGGCACATCGTCTGGTTCCTCTTTATCTTCACCAGCTCCCCCCGTTGCAGCATCACCGTATTCAGGGGCACATAGTTGTCATCGTACTCTTCTTCTTTGCCGCCTTCCATCATAACCCCTATTTCTCCGTGCCTCGTCCAAACATTATAGTGTGGCATGAAACCCTTGTAAAGCAGGTGGGAGTGAAGGATTTTCCGGTTAGAGTAAGACCTCGTATTCCCACATTCAGTGCATGGACAACACATAAAACCATTCTGCTTGTTTGCCTCAGCCGCATCGAGAAACTCATGCACGCCCTTAATGTACTCGCGGGTGTGTATGTCACCGTACATCTATTGTCGGTTCATCTACGTGCATTATATATAATTAAGTGTCCAAATTAATAGAAGTTCATCATCACATTAAAACCAACGTGCATACATAGTTCTCATCTAACAACATATAGCTCTCCAGAGCATCTAATTAATTAAACCATACATTGAAACTATGTAAAACATTTCAATGCGAAAACAAATGCGATCATAATCGCAACCAAGGTAACAATTGATCCAACGGCATAATGATACCAAGCCTCGGTATGAATGGCATATTTTCTAATCTTTCTAATCTTCAAGCGCATTGCATCCATCTTGATCTTGTGATCATCGACGACATTCGCAACATGTAACTCCAATATCATCTTCTCCTCCTCAATTTTTTTTATTTTTTCCTTCAATAAATTGTTTTCTTCTTCAACTAAATTTAACCTCTCGACAATAGGGTCGGTTGGCATTTCCGATTCACATACATCCTACATAAATAAAATATATGTCACGTTGATCGGCATAATTTTCATAAACAATAAATGAACCAATAGTTATAAAGATAATATATATACCACATCCGAATCATAGACAGGACGAGGGCCGACGGGGGCGGATACCAAAACCATCGCACTATATAAGATGCAATAATAAAAGTAAGAAAATAATACAAGTATCTACGTAAACATACAAGTAAGAATATTTTTCCTTTTAGAAAGAAGATAAAACAAGAGGCTCACCACGGTGGTGCCGGCGATGAGCTCAGCGCGGGTGATCGACGGCGGTGAAGACGGAGACGGGGCGTGACGGACCGCTAAACCTAGACAAATATTATGGAAAATGGAGCTTGAAGGTCGAGCTTGAAGAGGAGAAAGCTTAAGTAGTGTGGCTCAGGCATTCCATCGAACACCTTGTGTGCATAGGAGGTGAGCTAGAGCACCACCAAGCCCTCTCCCCCTCGGCCAGAGAAAAACAGAGCACTGGGGTGCTCTGCTCGCAAGCGAGGGGTATATATAGGCACCTCATTGGTCCCGGTTGGTGACATGAGCCGGGACTAAAGGGGAGCCTTTGGTCCCGGTTCAAGCCACCAACCGGGACCAATTGTGGTGGGCCAGGAGCGAGGCCCATCGGTCCCGGTTCATCCCACCAACCGGGACCAAAAGGTCCAGATGAACTGGGACCAATGGCCCACGTGGCCCGGCCGGCCCCCTGGGCTCACGAACCGGGACCAATGTCCACATTGTTCCCGGTTCTGGACGGAACCGGGACTAATGGGCTGACCCGGCCTGGACCAAAGCCCTGTTTTCTACTAGTGATTATTCTGTCTCCAATTCGTGGGCTTCGCACAATGTTGCTTCCAAGTAGCTCCCGACGATCATTCATAACTTTTTTCCATTCTTTGATTGTGAGGTCTTCATCTGTTCGAGAAATTTTGTAAGAACAGCGGTGTCCCATAGGCGGACTTGGCCGTAGGCTAACAACATCCATGTGACCTTTCGTATGCACCAGATGAGGCACACAATCCTTCGGGATTTTCTTATTGAAAGTCTCAACATCAACAATAAAGGAGACAAGATGATCTTTCTCGTCGTAAGTTAGTTCAGAGCCATTAGTGTAGTAGGATTTTTCTACTACTTTCCGAACAATTTTTGAAGAATGGAAATAAGTTGTCAACTATTTTTAAAAAAACAATATAAATTACTTAATAAACATGTTTTAGAAACTCACATAGAGGTAGAAGTGGAAGCGTATGAATATCGACTCAAATGTCGATATTAGCTTCCTCGATATTATCTTCGTCGACATAATCTTCGTTGAAGTCATCTTCTGGATCACCCACATCGAAGGTGACATGCATACCCTCCTTAAAACCATACGCCTTGCATAGTGCTGCCCAATTCGAGCAACCAAAATGGGAGTAGGTCACCGTATT